>OX457024.1:30606884-33006884 GCA_949752745.1 Protula sp. h YS-2021 | reverse complement strand
AGTGCAAACACCCTGCCAAAAAATTTTTGACTATGAAAGAGGCTATAAAACTTATAAAATGCCGTGCCAATACCCTGCCAGCATATTTTATGAGTTTTATAGCCTCTTTCCTAGTCACAGAAATTTTGGCAGGGTGTTTGCACGCAGTTTGTCGTGCAAATAGCCTTTATTTGCCTTTCAAAGAGTAATCGGAAAAGTAGAAACAATAAAAGTTTGTTCAGATAGGCTAAAAGCACGCAACTGCGGTGCTTTTATTGTGTCATGTTGATTAATGTTCCATGCAGAAATAATGTTTGCACTGACGGGCTATAAGCACGTAACATCCGTGTCGCTGTTATGTCAGAATGGTTATCTTGACATAGAAATAACGTTTACAGGTTTAAACAGGCTTAAAGCACGGATAGACACGCAACTGGCGTGCAGATGTTGTATCGTGTTTATTAATGTTTTATATAGAAACAACGTTCGCACGGGCAGGATAAAAGCATGCAACTGCCGTGCCGTTGTTGTGTCGGATTGGTTATCTTTTACATAGAAACAACGTATGCAGGCTTGAACAGGCTTAAAGCACGGACAGGCTTAAAGCACGCAACTGGCGTGCAGATGTTGTGTCGTGTTGAATAATGTTTTATATAGAAACAACGTTCGCACGGGCAGGATAAAAGCACGCAGCTGCCGTGCCGCTGTTGTGTCGTATTGGTTAATCTTTTATATAGGAACAATGTTTGTCGGCATAAACAGGCTTAAAGCACGCAACTGGCGTGCAGATGTTGTGTCGTGTAGAATAATGTTTTATATAGAAGCAACGTTCGCACGTGCAGGATAAAAGCACGCTGCTGCCGTGCCGCTGTTGTGTCGTGTTCAACAGATATAATAAAAATGTCCTAGTTTCTATGGGGAGATACTTAATAAGTCTAAAACATTGTGAATTGACAGGCTAAAAGCACGGGCAGCCATTTTATCTCATAAAAAATTAAGCTGTGCGGAAATTGTGTCTGCACGGAAAGGGTGAAAGCACGGCCGTTTGAAAACAGGGTGTCTGCACGTATGTACCCGTGCAACAGGCCTGTTGCCCGCCTGTTGCATTTGCAGAGATTGTTTCTGCATGGACAGGCTAAAAGCATGCAACATCAGCCTGACGGTAAAGAAACAGCACATAACACATACACGTATTATTTGCTCACTTTTTGCCCCTAGTGCAGGAATAAATAGTTTGCACTGTTAGCAATGTCATATCGTGTGTCTGCCTTACAATGGTCTTCAGTGACAAATTTTAATGTCAGTTTATGAATATAAAAGGTTAATGAACTTCTAGAACAAGATGTACCAACTAGACATGTTACCGCATGTCTCTGTCAAGTTTGGTCGGCCTAGGCCTGACCGTTTTGGAGGAGTTCGCATGATGAAATAAGGGCTAAAAAAGGAATCATACGGAAACACCTTGCTGAATTATACGAGTTTAATAAAAGATGGAGACTGGAAATCTCCAAGTACATGAAGCTACAAATGCGATTCGACAGAATTTGCTAGCACAAAAAAATATTTGCAAAATTACCTTATTTATTGGTAGAACGTCTTCTTTAACTTGAACTGGAAGTTCTGAAAAAAGTGACGAGGAACACAAACTATATAAAATGAAGTCAAATGAATACAAATCACATAGAGAAATGAATCATTAGCACTGGATGGCTAAGCATTTGAGAGAAAATGAAGCTCCACCGGACGAAAAACTGAAACTAATAACTATAACCAGAAAAAAATGATACGTTTTACCCTCTAGTTCCTGAAATTGAAATATCATAATGTTTTCAGACTCACAGAAGTAGTTCCACAGACAGTTGTCCTACTTGGCAGGGTAAATAGTCATATGAACAATTTTTTCAACTTGCTGTATAACACATCTATGTGTGCAATTATATACAATAGTAAAGTAGCAGGTCAGATGTAATGAAAATACATAAAAGAACAAATTCTACCCTGCAGCTCATTATCCTTTCTGGAATAATATTTGCAAGTATGCATTCTAATTATGAATAACGAATCATGTGTGGAAATTTCATTGAACTATAGAAAGTAGTAGACGTACCTTTAATGTGTGGCAGCGGTTTTTTATTTGAGATGTCTTCAGTATCTTGCGCAGTGGTATCCAGGTTGCTGGAAACTTGCAGAAAACTGAGTACTTCTCGACTTTTATTGCTGACTGCCAGCATTGGAACTGTACATCCATGATAGTTTTTAATTTGAGCATCACAGTTGGAAAATGCTAAAAAGGCTTTTACGGAGTCGAGGTTATCTTCAATGGTCGCAGAATGAATTGGCATGTTTCCATCAATGTCCATTTTGTAAGGACTAGCTCCTAATTCTAACAACACCTTGATAATGTCAGATTTCCCAAATTCAGAGGCAAAATGAAGCGGTGTCTTCCCAAGTGTATCTTCGGCATCAATCTGAGAACCACGGTTGACCAAAGCCCGAACAGAGTCTGAGTTAGAGTAACCTGCTGCCAAATGTAGCGGTGATCTATTCCATTCACAGGTTGCATTCACCATCACCGATGCTTCTAAAAGCAACGTTTTAACGCACTCATAATTCGCCTTTTCTAGGGCAATGTGTAAGGGCGTGTATCCGAGCTTATCGCGTTTATTGATGTCTCCACCACATTTTATTAATTCTGTGATGACAGAACTACTCCCTTCCTTAGCCGCGACGTATAAAGGCGTGCTACCATTATCATCCTTGGCGTTTATGTCTGCACCACGTGCTATGAGCATAGCTGTGCACTCTGCATCCGTGTGCTTTGCAGAACAATGAAGCGGTGTGCGCTGCCACTGACCGCGTACTTCAATGTCAATACCATAACTTAGGTAAAGGTATACTGCCTCATTATGACCACGTCTAGCTGCATAATGGATTGGCTGGTTATTGTTTATATTATTTGCAGAAATATTGGCACCGTGTTGTATCAGTTCGCTTATAACAATCACGTGTCCAGCTTCAGAGGCAAGATGTAACGGAGTATTCCCATAGTCGCTTTCACGTGCATTTATATTTGCACCCCTCTTTAAAAGGAGCTTAGCAAGTTCCAAATGCCCATTGGCTGAAGCCATGTGGAGAAGAGTACGATTGCTCTCACCAGGAACCTCAATCTGAATTCCTCGACTCAGATACAGAAGAACTGCTTCCAAGTGACCGCGAGCAGCTGCGCGATGAACAGGATAATTATCGTATTTATTGTTCAACTGAACATTCGCCCCTTGATTTATTAATTCTTCGACAATGTTAAAATGACCTTCTCTTGATGCAAGGTGAAGAGCGGTGCACTGCCGTCTGCTTTCGAATGCATCGATATTCGCGCCGTTATGTAGCAGCATTTTAACAAGCTCCAAATGTCCATTCACCGCGGCGAAGTGAAGCGCTGTGCGGTTGTGATGCCCTGGAATGTTAACATTAACCCCAAGCTTAAGACATAAGCTAACGCCTTCCGTGTAGCCCTTCACGGCCGCGAGATGTATTGCGTAATTTTTCTGGGTATTCTGTTTGTTAATATCAGCGCCACTTTGAACCAACTGTCGCATGACATCCACGTGGCGTTTAGCGGCGAGGTGTAGTGGGGTATTGTTATAGCTACGATCACCTGCATGGATGCTTGCGCCTTCTTCTAGAAGTGTCTGGACTAAGTGCAGATGTCGTTGCAGGGAAGCGATATGTAATGATGTTAAGCCGTTCTTACCCGGTGCATCAATGTTAACTCCGTGATCTAAGAACATGTAGATAATTTCCCCATGACCTTCCCTTGAAGCATAGTGGATGGCTTGGTTGTTGTTTTTATCTTTTGCGTTTACATCTGCTCCACGCTTTAAAAGCTCAGATAATATTGCAACATGGCCATGTTCTGAAGCAATTTGGAGGGCAGAAACACAATCCAGGCCGTTTTTTGTCTCAAGATTAGCTCCACTATCAAGGAGAGTTCTTACGCACGCAGTATATCCGGCTTTGCAAGCAAGGAATAACGCTGTCATACCATCTTCATTTTTAGAATCAATCGTGTTCGCAACTTCTGCATTTTCATATAAAGCTTTAATAGCGTCATGGTGACCCAAAAGAGATGCTTCATGAACAGGCAACCGTCCAAGCTTGTTTTTTGCAAGGACAATGCCTTTGTCAATTTCAATCAAATATTTAACTTTTTCATAGCGTTCTGCTGAAGACTGACAAGCAACATGTATAGGATAGAAGTCCATATCTTCAGCAATGTGGATATTTGCTCCAAATTCAATTAGTTTGCGTACAACGCCTATGTTTGACAAATACACTGCTCTACATAAGGGTGTTGTGTATTGCTGAAACTCCTGTAAACCATGGGTTTTCAAGGACGCCGAGGGCACTGTTCTATTGATATAATGGTTGTTCGGAGAGCTATGCAACAAATATTCAACATGTACAAGATTTCCGTCTATAATGTACTGAGTTAGTTTTATTTCTTCCATATCCTTTTTTTTGGCCAGAAAAATGTTGTCTCAATTTCAACTTTCTATATCCTTGCCGTAACGTATCTATAAAAACAACCAACCAAACAAGTTATTCCATGAATATAAAATGTTTTCCGACGTTAGTAAATATTAGAAATAATTTTCACTTAAGAACACACAACAGAATTAGATTCAGAAGTATTTTAAAATATAGCAAGGAAAAATGTCAATTTCTGACTTCTAAGCAGTTTTGACGTCAGTTTCAGAAATACCGGAAGGGGTGAATCATTTTGCTATTATTTCACGGTTGATATATGTTATAACCATAATAAGTAGAAACCCATTTATCATATATAGAATTTGTATGTGCTGCGTTGAATTTCAGGAAAATAACCCACTTGTACAGTCTTTTAATTAGAGAATATGTGTACGATTTTTTTTCTATTCTACTTTTTAACAAACGAAAGTGTAAACGAACACATTTAATCGTAAATCGCCAATAAAATAACCCCACTCTTCGAAAGGTAATTAAGAAAGTCTTATCCATTTGTTTCATTCATTGTGATGAGTTTACACATTAAAACTTTATACAAAGAATTCATAAAGAGGTATATGTGTAATAGGATAAACTATAATGAAAACTCCCTGACAAAATCCGCCAAAATATTTTTTCTTTATAGAAAATTTTGTAACTCAGTGACATGATAATGATTTCATTGCAATTGCCACGAATTAAGTTATAATTCCGGTAGACTATGGGCCAGTTACTTAATTAGAAGTGGTTCATTTGTCTTTTCCAGAGAAAAATACAGTGCTTGATTATACAGGTCTTTCCCTGTATGTAGTTTATCTATAGAATGCCGTTTTAAACTTAAATACTTATTTTTGACATCAAAATACAATTAAAGATATCAATAAATCAGTGTAGATCTCATTAATTTATATTTTGTTCTCAGTTATTGAATTTTAGAGGGCAAAAATCATTTTTGAGATAAAAAGATCAATTTTATAAACATATCTTAAATCTTAAGGCAGGCACAGATTTATATAAAATTAACAAATCGCCATAAAATTTTGGAGATGAAAAACTGAATTATTGATAACAGCACAATCTTGTGATCTTGTGATCATCTTAATCTTGTACTTATATTTTGGAATTACAGTGTTTGTAGTGTGGCAATGTCTTGTTCTATTGACAGTTTTGTTTCTGCAATAAAACACTGGAATTTGACATCGAAACATGTGTCTGGTTGTTTCGATTGAAAAAAACTGGGCGGATTCTATGTTATTTCCATTTTTTTAGTTTGTTCGCGATACTTGTCAGAGGCCGTTAGGGTTAGAAAGATGACATTTGGATATGATAAACTTCAGTATGTCTGGTTGATCCTCCTGTATTGTTTTTTTTAATTCCTCTTGTTTCAATTAAAAAGCGACAAAACAAATTTGCGAAACAGGCGGCAAGAAGCTGAGAGCAGTAGTTTAAACTGGCATGATATCAGCCTCGGTGTATTGATCGCCCAACTCTCAATGAAAGTCATCACACCATGCTTGTGCAAGTTGGCTGCAGCGTTTGGATTTTTCTCAATTAAAGAGTGATGAAATTTGTCGCACTGACAGAGGGTGATTACACGCCGAGAAAGCCACATTTTTTACCCATAACCTTTAGAGACGATTGATATCTACGGCCAAGGTCAATGTCAAAAAAGGGAAGTGGGCCACTATCTCGGAAAAGATTAGAGCTTTTGAGCTTATTTTCGACCGTTTGGGCCTAAATGACGATATGTAAGAGGTACCTCGGTGGCCTTGACCTCCTCGGCCATGGCAAAAGTCAAAAACCGGATGTGGACCACTATCTCTAAAACAGTTAGAGATTATTTTCGACCCTTTGGGCCTAAACAACGTTACTTAATAGGAACCTCGGTGACCTTTACCTTCTGGGTCACGGTCAAGGTCAAAACTGGAAGTTGACTATTATCTCGAAAATGGTTAGAGATAGAGCAATTTTGACCTCATTTTCGACTCTTAGGGCCTAAAAGACGATCTGTAAGAGGTGCCCCAGTGACATTGACCTCCTCGGGCATGGTCAAAGTAAAAAAAAGGAAGTTAATCATTATCTCGAAAACGATTAGAGACAGAGCGATTTTGAACTTATTTTCGATCCTTTGGGTCTAAAAGACGATATATAAGAGTTACCCGATTGACCATGGTTTAAGTAAAAACCGGAAGTTGACTACTATCTCGAGAACGGTTACAGATAGAGCGATTTTGAGCTAATTTTCGACCCTTTGAGTCTAAACAACGTTACATAAGAGGTACTTCGGTGACCTTGACCCTCTGGGTCATGGTCAAGGTCAAAAGACGGAAGTTGACTATTATCTCGAAAACAGTTAGAGATAGAGCAGTTTTGAGCTAATTTTCGACCCTTTGAGTCTAAACAACGTTACATAAGAGGTATCTCGGTGACCTTGACCTTCTCGATCACGGTCAAGGTCAAAAACTGGAAGTTGACTATTATCTCGAAAACGGTTAGAGACAGAGCGATTCTGAGCTTATTTGCGACCCTTTGTGTATAAAAGACTCGGTCAGGGTCAAAACCAAAAACCGGAATCTTGATCGAAACACAGGTAAAGAAGGGGTATTGCGTGACTTCGAGGTTTTTTGTCATGACTTAATGCAAATATTTTCTGTAATGGTTTCTGCAAGTGGGCTAATTCCGCTATGTAGCGGAATTCTGTCTAGTTTCAAAACTAGTACTCTCCATGGAAGGGCTGTTTGAAAAGTTGTGGTAGGGTAAGCAGTTGGCAAATGAATGCCCCAACCGGAAGTTTTTGAAGATATCATTGTCTGAAAATTAGACCGCTAAATGGTCGAGCGCAAAACTTTAGGATAATGTTTCTTCTGAAAGGCCATTTGCCTGCTTTCCAGCAAAAAGGTGTTTTTATTCTACTTCAGATTTATTCGCCATGACGGCCGGTCGACTTTTCTACTCGAAATTTGTTATACCCGGTAACTTTACTTTTTTATTTGCCACTTCAGTAACCAGACCGGTGAATGTGAAAAGCAAGGCCGCCCCCCCCCCGCCTTATTTGCGCGTAACTGTTACAATAAGTAAGGAAAGTTACTTACATATTTTATGAGGAAATGAAACGTTACCATGCCTTGCTTTATCTTCGGAAGATACCACTTTTATGCGTAATTATTACTTTATCCTCACCTCGATATTCACAGAAGTTAAAGTGAATCTTTGTGTACTTTTGTAAATACGGGGACTATTGGTTAGACACTCTTATCTTGTGTGAATGAGCTATTGCCTGTGTAGTATGTTCTTTTACAGAAGAGACTTGAAATTTAAGATGCACTGTTGTTATTATCAAGATAACACAGCCAGCACATGACCTTGAGCATTGTTAACACTTGACAAGCCTTTGGCTTGCAAGAGTTATATGAATTTTTGCGAGCAAAATTCGTCCTTTTTTTTTCTTCTGGACACTTTTTCCGATTTTTTGTGTCTTCTTCTCCTCTGACACTATGGGCCCTACGACCATGAAACTTGGTACTTATGAAGAGCTTGATCTGAACATGTGCATGTCACTTTTTATTTTCGTCTTTGATTTCGTTTTCTTTGTTAAAACGCCATGTGAAAAGAGTGCATTTTTGGCAAGTAAATGCGTAGCATTTAACCCACATCACACACAGTTGCACAGTGAGCTTTGTGCGAGCTCTCACTGCGTAAATAGCTAACACGGCGTATGCTAGATCAGTCAATTTAAACATCCAAGGCGGTGGTGGAAAACACAGCGCATAGGGACTTCGTCTCTAGCCTCAATAAAACACATTGTTTTATATTTAAAATTTGGGTGATATTTTTTTCTTGTTGAAAATTGTTAATTGACGAAACAATGACAATATTTTTCGTTCAACAACACGCATTACAATTTGCAATTTGCCCATTAACACAACACTAACGCAACTAAAATACCATTGTCAATTAACATGAAATACGAAAATGATCAGCTGTGACGTTTGCTACGTAAGTACCCAGACACGTCATATCGATGACGCGGTACTACGGGAACCGTTTGTTTATCGCTTATACGTTTTTTTTTTGAAAAATAAAAGCCAGGATGGAAGCTTGGGGACGGAGGCGGGTTGACCCGTGCGCTAGGGCGAAAGCAGGCAAAAGGCATCGTATCCCTCTGTTGCCCGGAGTTTTACCGACTGTGCTCCGCCCCCCACTTCCCTGTTCGCTAATTATTAACCAATAGATGCAAAGGAAAACAGCAAAATGATTTGAGTACCATTACACAGTGACACCGCGGTAAGTTTAAAAACAAATAAAATTATTATTTAACAAAAAACCTGAAGTCAACAGAAACCAAACACTACTCGGCTTATAAGACGTATTCAAGCTGTGTTGTTTGCAATATATTATTCAAGAAATAACCCATTGAAGAAAATATTTTTGCGTTTTAATTTTTGTCAAGTGTTTAACATTTCGCTAGCGAAGTGAGGTTCTAGTTATACAATGATCTATGGGTGAAGCAAGTTCTCAATTCTTCAGATGCTTAGTCCCTTATACCATGAAAGTGCAGTAGCGGATCCAATAGGGGGAAATGCCAATGGGTGTCAAAATAGGCAAAATGGGGGCATGTAAAAATTTTTTGGTTGCCAAGTTTCAAAATGCTTCTTCTCTCACAATTTTGATCCGATTTCTTCGAATTTTGAGCAAATATTCACTAAGAATGCCCCTCTTTAAAGCTTACTTTTTTTGGCGATCCACCAAAAATTTACCAAATGAGTGGGTGGGGGGGGGGGGGGGGAGAGGGCATTTTTTAATTTATTACCAGACAGCTTCAAAATGCTTCTTCTCCCACGATTTTGATCGGATCTCTTTCAAATTTTGTACAAGTGTTCTCCTGATGGTTCACTCTTGAAAATAACTTTTTTGTCGATCTGCCAAAAACTGGCCAAATGGAGGGAGGGGGCATTTAAAATGTTTCTGGTTGCCAATTTGCAAAATATATATCCCACAATTTTTATAGGGTTTTTTCACATTTTGTACAAAAATATTCACTAAAAGCGCCTCTCCTAAATTTATTTATAGGGACTCATTTTCAAAATACTTATCCCACAATTTTGATAGGATTTTTTTCACATTTTGCACAGAAATATTCACTAAAAGGGCCTCTGCTGAAAAATTACTTTTTTCGTGATCAGCCTTTCGTTAATTAATAGGGGGCCCATTTTCAAAATACTTCTTCGACAATTATGATCGGATTCATTTTCAACTGTGTATACGGGGCCTATATAAATTTTTGGTGGTAAATTTTCAAAACGCTTCTTCTTCTTGAGAAGAAGAAAATTGACTAAATGGGGGCATTTTAATTTTTTTTAGTAGCTACTTTTCAAAGTCCTTGTTCTTCCAGAATTTGGATCCAATTCCTTTCAAGTTTTGTACGAGTGTTTATTTGGTAGGCCTCTCTTGAAATTTTATTTGGCGATCCACCAAAAATTGGCGAAATGGGGGACATTTTTAATTTTTTTGGTGACCAATTTTCCAAAGGTTTTTTCTTCCGCAATTTTGATCGTTGTTCATTAATCTGATATCTAGTGAAAAGTTAATTTTCGGCGAGTCACGAAAAATTGACCAAATGTGGGTATTTTTGGATATCCAATTTTCAAAATGGTTTTACTCCTATAATATTGATCGATTTTCTTTCCAATTTTAAAGGGTTGTTCCCTAAATAGTTCTTTCTTGAAAAGTGACTTTTCTTTTGCCGATCCACCCAAAATTGGCCAAATTGGGGTATTTATATTTTTTTGCAGAGAGTTTTCAAAATGCTCATAATCCCACAATTTGGATCAGATTACCTTTAAATATTGAACGAATGTTTACGAGGAAGACCTCTCTTGAAATTTTCGAACGGATTGCCTTCAAGTTTTGCACAAATATGCTCACTAGTCTGTCCTCACTTGAGAAGTTAACTTTTTGGCGATCCACCAAAAAATTTGGTTGTAACCCAGCAAACAACCGACGTCTTTTTTGGTTGAAAAAAGTTGGATTTTGGTCGCAACGATTTCAAAAACATATTCTGACCGATTTCCCCCAAACCCGACATTATTCCGACGTCGAGGCGACGTCTGATTTCTGATGTCATTAAGACGTTGCAAAAACAACCAAAAAGCGATGAATATTATTATCGCTCACCGGAAATGGAAGTCATTTTGAAAGACAGGAAGAAAAAACGTAATTTTTACATGAAAATTTTAGAATTTTGATGGCGCGTCGGTATTTTTTCTTCCTAGATTGTAAAAATTTACATGGAAAATGCTTTCGTATGTAATTCACAACAGCAGTTGAATGATTAAATATCTATTAATTATATAACTCTAGTCAGTTTCAAGTCGGAATCAGACGTCGGTTCCAATTTCATATACAACCTAAAACCGACTTAATTCCGACGTCGGATTTAGGTCGGAACCCGACGTCATTCTGACGTTGAGAACCCGACGTCGGTTTCATTTCATATACAACCAAAACCGGCACGTCAGTCCGACGTCGGAAACGTCGGGTCACGACGTCGACCCGACGTCATTCTGACGTCTTAATGTATGCTGGGATCAGTTTTCAAAATGCCTTTTCTCCCATAATTTCGATTGGAATGCCTTCAAATTCTGCATAAATATTCACTAGACGATCTTCTTTTGAAAAAGCTGCTTTTTGTTGGCAAACATTGGCTAAATGGCAGGCATTTCCAAAAGAACTTTAGTAGCCAATTTTCAAAACGCGTCTTCGGCTACAATTTTGACCATATTTTGCACGAATGTTCCCTAAATGCTACTCTTACGAGAAATTACATTTTTTGGCGATACTACAAAAAACTGGCTAACAGGCCAGATTTTAAATGTTGTTTTCCAAAATGCGCTGTCTGCTACAGTTTACTTAAACTTCTAGAATATTACTAACGTCTAATGTCGTAAAACGAGTTTTTACGAGTAAAAGCGCAATTCGCGTTCTCCACTTTTAATGGGTTCCCTTCCGGTTATATTTGCCACGCAAAGAACTTTTTGTGCTGCAGTTCGAAAGCACCTATCCGGCCATTCGTCCCTCGACCAATCAGAATGAGTGAGACACCGTCTGCTAGTCTTTGTGTGCATAGCCTTTCTCTTTTTAGCCCTAGACGGCGGTACAACATGCCCAAGCTAGTTTGGGAAGGATGGGATGGAATAAATTAAGATTAAAAGTGGAGAACGCGAATTGCGCTTTTACTCGTAAAAGCTCGTTTTACGAAATAAAACGTTAGTTTTACTTCGCAAAAGCTTCGAAATCGCTTATCTCCACTTTTATTGGGCCTTAAGTCCGGAGCAGGGTAGCCTGCCATCCTTTTGAACTGCCCAAAAAGGTCGTAAATTACACGATGGCTTGATAAACTCGTTATTTGAAGAAAAGAAGTTCTGGGCACTTGATGCACAAGAAGAAACAAAACATGTCAGCTAAGTTTCGATTCTTTTAATGATTTCCTAAATAAAATCCGGAAGAGTACCATTCCGGTCTTGTAACATAAGGCAAAATCGGAAACAAAGTAAAATATCACAGCAACTGTAAGTCGAGATGAGAAAGGCTTCCAGCCATGCCTTAATCCTTGAGAACTATCACCATCCCCCTCCAACCGCGCACTGGATGGATCCCTACCTCAAATTTTCACTATTCACTTACTATGTATTCTTGAACAATAACGTTTATTAACAATGCTACAATAAGATCGTAAATCCATAGGATTTACGCAACTAAACTCTTTGACACTTCGAGTAACAGGACTGAAGTGTCTTGACAAGACAAGCTGCTAATACTTGGATGAAGAGACTCTGTTGTCTAAACTTCTCTCACCAAGAAATTCTCTGAATTTACCATGTTTATTCGAAATAAAGCTGTAAAATTGACTAGATAGCTCTAATACTACTGAGAATCGGCAGAAAATGAAATCTAAACAATTTTCAGCTGATTTGTGACTGTTTCCCTATATGGGGCTGTTATGGTCCCATGGGCCCATTATGACACTCTGGTACCCTGTATCATGGTTAAGAGGCACATACGGATCTTACGGGCACATACGCGTATGTGGTCACTGCGGCGCGTTTGGGACCATAATGGTCCGCCTTTCTTTCTGAAAGACTTTTAAGAAAGGGATTCAGTATTTAAAATACCCGAGTAGCCGTAAGACCGAAGACTGGGCTGAATCAATTACACACACTACAATAAACACCTCGGAATATATAGAATGCTTAATTAAGTAATAAACGTCCCACGTTTGCCCGCAGCTTAATATGAGCACGGGAAGGAAACGGTCCGATAGGACTCAAGCTAAAAGCGAAAGGTCCAGAGTAAGAAGGGGCAATCCTTCTTGCGGGTTATTACTTTCGTGTCTTGTTGCTGTTGTTGTTGTTCCCGTTGCGGCCCTTGGAGGAGTTGCCCTTCTGCTTGCCCTTGTTTTTGAACTTGGGGGACGCAGATCTACAACAGAAACCATCAGCCTGTAATGGTCGTTTCTGATGCTACGAACAATCCCAATGAGTAGAGACCGACAACTGATCCTGAGAAAAATCTTTCAGATAATATTTCACAAAAGAGTTGGGGGAAGACCAACAACCTGTTTTTAATATATCTGAAAGAGACACACTGCGTACGGTCCTCAGGGAGTTAGCTACTTGTCTTACCTGATAGGCTTTGATTTTTTGTTCTACAGACGGGTTCGGGTCAATTTTTGCATCGTCATAACTGCCAAAATGATCTTTTTAATGTAATTTGAGATAGATTGTTTCGAAAGATTTTTGTTAAACTTCGGCATTAAAGAAATGATGAGTGCCTTCTGATTTTCTGCTCTGTAGGCCTCTGACATTTCCAAATATTGGTGTAAAGCCTTGACGGAACACAGAGAGACTCGGGGTCGTCTGGTAGGGGTGGAAGCGTAATGTGATCGAACGTTCCCATCCCTTGGGTCATGATATGGGTTTTGTCTATGAATTCTGCCCTAGAGACCAGGATGACCTTCTCCCAGGTGCCCTTATCTTTATTTACCTTTCCATCCAATGCATAAATCTCACCTCTTCTTTTGCCCGACACTAATGCCAATAAAAACGTGAATCTCAATGTTGCGTTTTTAGTCGAGATCACGTCTTCACTGAAAATGCCTGGGCGCTGGAGATAACGCAAGACTAAAGATAAGTCCCAATGAGCTATGTTGGAAGGGCAGGGTGAGGAGTTTACCTTAAAGTGTCTTAATAGCTGTGAGAGGACTGCATCTTCGCCCGGGTCGTGAGGGGATGGGTGGAAGTTTTGCCAGTGGGGCTGTGACAGCAATTCTTTGTGACATGGCATCTGTATCGACCTCACTATCTTGCAGCGGAGTAGGAGGGCGAACCATGAGGCTTCCGGTGCCCATGGGGCAATGAGTAGTAGATACGGTGGGTTCAACTCGATTACCCTTTGCAAAACGTGCCCAAAGATTATCTGTAGAGGAAAGGCATACAGGACTTCGTCCAGTGGCCACTGACATTTGAGGGAGTCCACTGCCCAGGCTGCTTGATCTGGGCAGGGAGACACGTAACGGGGAATTGGGCTGCCATGGTATTTGCAAACAGATCCAGCGTCGGGGGACCCCACGGTGACTGATGTATTACCCATTGAAAAGATCGAGAGGACAGGCACCATTCGGTGTTGATCACTTGACCCTGTCTGGAAGCTAAGTCCGCTAGCACATTTAGTTTCCCGGCCGGGTTGCTTGGTTCTCTCGGGCCCTTGTGAGAATCTGAAATGCTAGTTTGGACAGGGACCGTGATTTGGTCCGCCCTGCTTGTTCAGGTAAGCTATGGCTCTGGAATTGTCTAACCGAAACAGGACTGCCTTGTTGCTGAGTTAGTTGTTCAATTTGGTCAGGGCAATCCAGACTACCCGAAGCTACAGCCAGTTTATGTGATAAGCCTGGAGACAGGGAGGCCACTTGCCCTTCCATACCTGACCGTGTCAGTAAATTCCCCATCCCGAGTGGGATGCGTCTGTTTGAATCTCTTCTTCTGGGGTGGGGGCTGAAACGGCATCCCTTCGGACATGACCTGCCACTAGCAGACCTAAAAGAGACTGCATGGCCTGTAATGTTACCTTTTTTCCTGAGGGGATATCCATTATGGCCTTTGCAATTCTCTGGCAGCGTTCTGGCGTGGGGAACGCTCTTGCTATAGTTAGGCTTCAAGATTCCCCTAGAAAAGTAAGTATCTGTTTCGGAATTAGTTCGGATTTGAACAGGTTTACTACTAAGCCTACCTGTAGTGTTTTGCGAACTAGCGTCATCGTTTGGCTCTCGATTACCTGCCTGTCTTGGTTTGCCAAGAACCAATTGTTCAGATACTGAAAGACTAACATCCCCTCTAGGCGTGCCCATGTTTTAACACTTTCATGACCTTGGAGGAAACGTACGGGGTCGCAGCCAGACCGAAGGAAAGTGCCAGAAACCAAAACGTCTTTTCCCTACATGAAAGGCTAGGAACTTTCTTGCCGATTGGTATAGAAGGATACCCAGGTAGGCATCGGATAGGTCTATGGAGGTACCCCTCATCCCTTCCCATAATGACCTTTTTATCACCTGGACCATGTCCGTCTCGGAAAACTCGGAGAAACCCGTTTATGGGGAAGAGATCGATTACTAACCTCCAGTCCCCGGATTTCTTGGCAACCAAAAAATCCTGCTGAAAAAGTCCCTTTGATTTTCTGGCATTTCCTCCATTGCGTCCTTTTGTGCCAAGCCCAGCAACATTTCGTGGAGAGCTAAGTCTTTTTCAGACCTCTTGGGGTAGGAAGTGACCAGTTGTTTTGGCGCATGGGTGGTTAGGGGAATAGGGCACTTGAGCCCGTTCTGGTCTCGCTTGAAAGGTGGGGAGTTACCAATCTTCAACCAACGTACTATCCTTCGAGAAGCCCCCATCTGTTTCCATTGCTGCCAAAACTTTCCTAGTCTCCCTCCTACAGGCAAGGAGGCGTTTAAGGAGAGTAAACTTTCCAAATCTTTTAAGTTTGTTAAAGTATCGCCAGGAGATGAGGGAATCTCGTGAAGGCCCTTTAATTGGTTGAAAACCTGAACGACTGTGGAGACAGGCCCTCTGTTTTGCTGCCAGTGTTGGGTTTCGGTCTCTTAATAGGGGGCTGTTGTGGTTGCCCACTCGGTTTGGCCTGTGTCGGAGAGGATTGGTGTGGCCGTTTCCTCTTCAGAGGTCGCTTGAAAGAGGATCGGGACATCCTGGACATGAGCTCATAATCCTGGGAAAGTGAGCTACTTTCCTGGTTCACCCTCTCGACCTCAGTGCGGGGAAACAGTTCTCGTTCCCCCAAGATGGGGGCATGGCGGAGATCCCGTGATCCTTTGACACTGGAAAAGCAGGTAGACCATTGACGTCATCAAAAAGGTGGAAAGTTTTACCACGTCCCGGGTAGCTAAGGCCAGGCACTCCATCAGTTTAGAAGACACCGGATCACTGAGGCGTAGATCTTCCCAACGGGTCTTCAGTGCCTTGAGTGTATGGTGGAATGACATTATGTTCAGAATGTGCCGTGAAGACGCCTCAATGGTCTTGGAGTCTTTCTCCACTAATGGAATGTCTGAGTCACTACTCACTGTAGGCATCCAGACTGTGCGCTTTACGGGTTGTTCCAGAGCTTCCAGGGGGATCTGTTCGTCTGCTGACCGATACAGGCCTGGTCGTACTAGGCAGTGCTTAGATAAGTGAAACCGTGACAGTGTGCGACCCTCACCGGCGTCAATCTTCTTGAATTCCTTCGCGCGAACCTTGACAGCATGAGCTACGCCCTCGCTGGTGGCCAGTGCAGTGAAGGAGTCCTGTTGCGGTGGAGCGGCCTGAGATGTCATACGAATGGGCGGATCCTCTTTATCTAAACGTGGGGAACCACAGGAGACCTCTGCCAAGCGAGCTCTCTCTTGAATGGCATCTCTGAACGGTACGTATTCTGGAGCGATCGTTGAAGCGGCACTCGGGGTTACATCTTCGACCGGAGGAGGAAGGTCTGGTGGAGAGGGAGTTCGGATAGGGCGTCCGCCCGCTGCCGCGGGGTCTCTCCAAAGTCTTTGCTCCCGGCCTTGGGACCGTACCTGGTCCATTACCCGTAGTGGTAGATGGAAATCCTCGGATTCTTCTTCCACATCCTCCACTTCCGACTCATGCTCGTCAGATACTGATTGTGGGAGCTGCGATTGTTGTAGTTGTGACATTTGGGGTTCCCCAAATGGGGTGTAAATTTCCCTCTCTCTATTGCTTGGAACTGTGGCAAGAGGGGAAGTTTCCATCGGCCCGATTTCCTCGTCCTTTTCTAGCAAAGCAAAGACTTGGCCAGAGGGGGCACGCCCATGGAATTCTCTTCCCTGATGGTGACCGTCTCGGGAATTTTCGTGTTGGGGTCCACTGGGAGGTGTGATGGGGGCGAACCCGACATCGCTGCCACTGACTGATCCTCCGGAGGAGGGCAAGAATTAGTAGCTGACGGTTTGGGCTTTTGCTTTTGACTAAGCAGAGTTTTCTGCTTCTTCACTTGATGTTGTAAATCCAAAATCCATGTTGCTTTTTCAGCTGCGATTACATGGACGAAAAAGCTGAAAAGTCACTAGGGAGACGTTGTAGCTGGGTGAGGGGTCAAATCTTCTCGAGGGGGAATGCCTAGCTGGCCTGCTACCGCTGAGAGTACTGTCCCCGTATCCTTGTGTGTAACAGGCACTTGCTCAGTGGAAGGAGTCTTGAATGCACCCTTCGGACTGCCAGTCGGTTTCACCCTGGGCGTTGATGGCCATGCCTCTCGGAGAAAATCCCGTTCTTTCCCTTCCGGGATATCCGCTTCTGTTACAGTCCCAGAAAAGGTACGTCCCCTATTCTTGGATTTTTTATGTCTCTTAGTTGACGACGTCGCATCCGATTCTGCTCCAGTGTCTACGTGTACCGGGGTGGAGACCTGGCGCAGAATAACAGAGTTCGCCTTTTTCATGGTATCCTGAATAAATTCACGAGTAACAAACGAGGCTGAAGAAAGAAATTTGCTATTATCCCGCCTGTTCTTGGTCCTATTCCGTAAGAGGGCTTTCCAATCCTCTAGTGTGAGCTGTAGACACGGGTTGTCTTGCTCACACAGAGGTATTCCGTGATTTCGTCTGCAGCGGTCGCAGTCTGAGTGAGGGTTATACGAGGTGGGGGATGAATACACTGAGGCAGCAACGGTGGAGATTGTAGACTGGCCTCTTTCAAATCTGAAAAGCAAGCACAAAAAACCACCATAATAACATGTGGAAAACGTGCATAAATTACTACATTTTCTATGCGTCCTTCTCTAAACTGCAAGGTTTACCCCTCCAAACTGTGTATACAATAGCCCAATCACTGCAATAACTCGATGGGGTGATTCATGACGAAAAGGGATGCTTCCTGGAACGAAGTAGCGTACCAGGGCCGTAACAGGACGGGGCCTTTCCCGTTCCCGGCATGGGTCCGTCTTGCCTCGGATGGTACTCGTGGAGCATCGGATCGTTGATTCCAGGACGTACCTGTGACCGTATTACCACAACGGGAAAACTGTCCGAACAAGAAAAAAGACCCTCAGACGTCGCAGAAAACGTATCTTTTCGTCGGAAAACGCTGTCAGACTTGCAGAACCTGCTCTACAAAGGCTGACAAGCGTCCCATAGAGTAAAGCTTAAGCAACACTGGCCATTTCCGCGATGACACAGCTGGCTGGTAAAGCTTGGAGTCTAAGCAGGCACAGCAGGTGGAATTGGTGAGTTCCTCGATCTGAAAGATAGTGGAGAAAGAGGCGCACTTCTCGGGACCGAAAAATGTCACCGTGATCGTGCAAACTCAACCTAACTTGACCGAAGAACAAAGTGTCGATTTATATCACTTAAACTCATAAATCTTTCCCAACGCACAGTAGATGCGTAGTAGATAAAATAATCCATCAGGTAGTGAATTAAGTAAAATATGAAGCAATTCGCACCTAAACCCAGTTCGCTTGCTGCAAAAATCCGGCAGCACACAGAATGGCGTGTTGTTGTAACGTCACGCAAAAAGGGAATGGCTATATACACAAAGACTAGCAGACGATGTCTCAGTTATTCTGATTGGTCGAGGGATGGATGGGGATATGTGCTTTCGAACTGCAGCACAAAAAGTTCTTTTTTATAGTTGTATGGTAAATATAACCGGAAGGGAACCCATTAAAAGTGGAGATAAGCGAATTCAAAGCTTTTGAAAAGTAAAACTGACATGTGATTTTAAAAAAAATCTTTTTTTTTGGCGCAGATTCAAAATTGGCCTCATGTTACCCTCCAGTTTATCAAAATAGTTCTTCTGCAAATACATTTAATAATTTTAGTCATAATGCTTTCGTTTTTAGGTGTAGTCTTTTGAGAAATTTTCGGTAAACTGCTTTCAACACATGACTACCACTTTTTGGCGACCACACAAACCTATTGACATTTGAATCACTAGATCTCCACTAGATTACCACAGTGTCCTTGGAATTTTTATAAAATTATATTACGGCTAATCTTTTTAATATACTTTCTTTAGAATATATCTTACATGAAAAATGTATGGTTTTGCGGATATACGACATCTTTAGAGTATGTGCGCATTGTAAAGAATTCCAAAGCTCTGTTACAACCTGAAAGAATTTTCAGGACAATTTTTATCCAGGAAGTACTTTTAGCAGCATTCGTACATGCAAGTCTGCGACAAAAGCAAATGACGCAGCAGGCATAACTTCGGGCATTGGCAAGAGTGAACAGGGTGCTTCGCCTGGCGTAGTACTTCGGATGAACAAAACTGATTACCACCTTCGAAGCTTTGTCGAAATTGCATATTGGTCACTTCTTGTGAGACTGCTCAATGTTGTCTCACTTGAAAATAAATATACCTCAAAGCTCAGGCCTCAAATGGATGTGTCGGGCTCCAAAAGAAAGTCATATTAACACCCAGCAAAAGCATGTGATTGGTATTTATTCCACACTGCGCGTTTCCCATAAAAAGGATTGTTCTTTCGGAAGTGCATGTTACGTTTCATTAAAAATGGGATATTATTTGAAATTTACCACTCGTTTATGGGTCGTTTTGAAATGTCATGGTACCAAGTTGGTATGTGAGTGGCTCCCACCCAGCACACACCCAGCACACATTCCTCCTGACCACCATAATCAACTTCAAATCAACAACAGCCTCTCTTTCATATGTAACCTCTTAACTAAAAACGCGCCCCCTGTCTTTCACTGTGTTTAGCAAATCTGTGTTTAGCAAATTTTACATAGTTAAAACTAACTGTTACACAGTGGCGTATCTGGGTCAAATTGCTTCCGGGGCAAGCATCAAAACTGCGCCCCCACCTCCTAGAAACGTAAAAAAGAGAAACAACATTAAAACTTTACCGTGGAGGAATAAATAACCGTCAAAAATAAGTCAAGAGGGATCATATTTAACAAGTAACATCAGTAGGATCTTATAACTGTGTACCTTATAACTTAGATGTCTTTTTTGCTTTCGCAATCGTAAATTGGGATATTATATCTTCGAAATCTATACTTTCAGTTTCTTCCCTTCCTACACTCAAAAGGGCAAGGTCACATAGTCTGCTGTAGCCCACGGAAGCCCTCAGATGAGAAAGAATTAGTTTTAACTTGCTGAATGATCTCTCGCAACATTGCTGTGGTTAGCATGATCTGAATATAGACTCGAAGATTTGGCTAAGACGTCTTCATCTCCATACTGAACAATAAATTCTAGGAGTTCTTTAGGTTCTGAGAGTTTGAAGCATGCACGGCTTGATAACAACATTCTGCAACCCAAAATTTCTTCATATAACTGCTGCCCATCCACATCAGAACTAAAATTCGCCAGCTTTTCACATTTGTTCTTAATGTTGTTGATATTGGCATCATAACACAGTCCGACATCGAGGAGGAACCCAAACTTGAGGTCCATATCATGCAAATGAGAGAAACTTTCGTTCATTTCTCTACAAAGTCGGTCCAGTGTTCCCTTCATAACTCTTGCAATTTCCTCTTTTGCGGTTAAACCTGTATTTTCTGACTTTTCTCCAGGCATTCTTTTCTTCTTTCTTTGGCGCCTTTCTGCTTCAACATCCAATCTATTTTCAGTTTTTAAGCTTTGCCTGTTTTACTTCATTAGTCCCATCCAGTCTCAGGTTTATTGATCCTTCAGCCAAAACTGGGCAGTGTTGCAAAACTCAGCATTGAAATAACCACATGGCTTGCATGCACATAAAATGTCTATTATAGCACATGCAGAAAGGCTACAGTCACAGTTTCGTGCTTAATTTACTCTATGAATCCATGACTAAAAATAAAAGAGTATTATAATACTTAAAATGAAAGTAATATTATAATGAAAATAAGTTAAACAAGCCATCGTCGAAGGCGTAGACCCCAACCGGATACAAGTCGCCATTTTGGCAATTTTTTAACGCTTCGAAAAATAACACGACGTTGCACAACTTCAATATATATATATTTACTGTGCGAGGTTGCTTATGCCTAGGATAATTAGTTTGGGAGAACTTGTGTGGAAACAAAACAGCATCCAAAGTATGACACACGGACGGACGGACGGACAGACGGACGGATGGACAGAGGGCAATGCTATCGATCCCCCCTGTTCGCCCGGTTGGGGTCTAAAAACATATCGGGATGCTTTTCGGCGCCCCTTCAAGCGGCGCCCAGGGCACGTGCCCTACCTGCCCCCCTAGATACGCCACTGCTGTTACATGGTCCAACGTCCCATATTTTTCATTGGAAAGGGAAACGGCAGTGTCGTGTTAGGTCAATAAAAAGTTTCGGAAAATGTGAGACATTGATAACTAGAACCTCACTTCGCTAGCGAAATGTTAAACACTTGACAAAAATTAAAACGCAAAAATACTTCCTTCAATGGGTTATTTCTTGAATAATATATTGCAAACAACACAGCTTGAATATGTCTTATAAGCCGAGTAGTGTTTGGTTTCTGTTGACTTCAGGTTTTATTGACTGATCTAGCATACGCCGTGTTAGCTATTTACGCAGTGAGAGCTCGCACAAAGCTCACTGTGCAACTTTGTGTGATGTGGGTTAAATGCTACGCATTTACTTGCAAAAATGCACTCTTTTCACATGGCGTTTTAACAAAGAAAACGAAATCAAAGACGAAAATAAAAAGTGACATGCACATGTTCAGATCAAGCTCTTCATAAGTCCCAAGTTTCATGGTCGTAGGGCCCATAGTGTCAGAGGAGAAGAAGACACAAAAAATCGGAAAAAGTGTCAAGAAGAAAAAAAAAGGACGAATTTTGCTCGCACAAATTCATATAACTCTTGCAAGCCAAAGGCTTGTCAAGTGTTAAATACGCGTATACCCATAAACATAAACTTTCTTTTTACCTTAATACTATAAGGTTAGTTCAACATCCACCAGCCTTAGAATGTTTGCGAGTCGTAAAGAATTCCAGTGCTATTTTTTTTCGCTTTGAATTTCCAAATAAAATAATAAATTAAAATATAAAACAACTGTCTGCACACACGAAGAATTCTTTACAATGCACGTACGGCACAGAGAGTATTTTCTAGCGACGTTCCTGAATAGTCAAGGTCATGGTGTACTGGAAGACTGACAACATAACACGATGCCTTAAAAGGTCCAATTTGGTTGTATTGACGTCACGACCAATTAACAACCATTTTACAACCTCAAAACGTCCCATGTTTTGAGATATATGTTTGGTGATACATGCATTTAAAACATGCCGACAAGTAATTTTGTTACATTTCGTCACATTATGTATGATTATTTTGAGCTATTTTGTAAATTAAGGTTCCAGTTACGTTTTCATAGTTTTGTGTCCTTCTCGAGATTGGCATGGATGCAGCTGAAAAGCTGATTACTTTTATAAATGAATGTCGCATGAACTTTAAATTCGTGTCGGAAATTTAAATATAAATAACGTTGACATGTTTTAAATTGAAACTGATCGGAAGAAATAAATTTTCTCGAGTTAGGAGCCGTGTCGAGGAGCTGGTAAACATTTTTGCGTCGATCCAGCTTCGATTTAAGGTTGCGACTTCGATCCGACCAAACCACAACATGTTATTTTGTTGGTAACCAAAATCGCAACTTTCTCCGACGTTCATTCAAAGTACTTGATCCACCATTGAATAGAGGTCAAAAAATTAACGTCGAACAGATGTTGGAGTAACAAAAAAAAAAAGAAAAAAAACAACAACAATAACCTCCTCGTATTATAGCTCACCGGAAATGGTAGCCATAACTGATGACTTTGGCAAGAACGAGATCGTAAAGTACTTACTTGTGTCTTGTGTAAAATATTCATGCAAATCGACTTCATCAAATATCCTTTCTGGCCGGATGGCATAAGGACGGGGATAGTGTGAAGGAGCGTTGAGACGTCTAGAAGGCTATACTAGATTAATAGAGACCTTTTGCAAAAAAGTAAAAACTTCTCAGTTTGCTTCCCAGTTTACTTCTTGTGCGTGCCGTGTGCAAAATGAAAAAGTTTTTTAGAAAGTTTTAGCTTTGCAGACGCGATTCAGAAGTAGATATTGCCAAAATTCCCTAGCCGCAGTTGTGGCATGTTTTTTCCATTTATTTGAGTTTGTCCGTGGAACTAGTCAGAAGCCGTTAGGGCTAGAAAGATGAAATTTGGATGAGATAAACTTCATTATACGTCTAGATGATCCTCTTGTATTTTTTTTAATTTGCTTAATTTTTCAATTAAAAAAACGACAAAACAATTTGCGAAACAGGCGGCAAGAAGCTGAAAGCAGATGTTTAAACTGGCATGATATCAATTTTGGTGTATTGGTCGACCAACTCTCAATGAAATCCATCACAGCATGCGTGTGCAAGTTTAAGTGTTCTGCAGCGTTGGAGTTTTTCTCACTTAAAGAGTGAGGAAATTTGGCTCACTGATAGAGGGTGATTAGACGCCGTGAAAGTCACATTTTTAACCATAACCTCTGAGAACGATTGACATCCTCGGCCATGGTCAATATCATAAGCCGGAAGTGGGCCACTATCTGGAAAACGATTTTCGACCTTTTGGACCTAAAAGACGACATGTAAGAGGTACCTCGGTGACCTTTACCTCCTCGGCCATGATCAAAATAAAAAACCAGATGTCGAAAACGGTTAAAAATTGAGCGATTTTAAAGTTATTTACGACCCTTTGGGGCCAAAAGAAGATATGTAAGAGGTACCTTGGAGACCTCGACCTCCTCGGTTATGGTCAAAGTCAGAAAGCAGAAGTTGATCGTTATCTCGGAAACAGTTAGAGTGGTTTTGAGCTTATTTTCGACCCTTTAGGACTAAAAGACGATATGTAAGAGGTACCTCAGCGACCTTGACCTCCTTGGCCATGGTCAAAGCAAAAAATCGGAAGTTGACCGTTATCTCGATAACGGTTGGAGAGCTTTTTGAGCTTATTTTCGACACTTTGAGCCTAAAAGACGATATTATAGGGCTCGCCAAGTTCTCAGCTTCTTATTAGTTTTTCATTCTACTCCGGGTATATTTCACAGAATCTTTTGAACACCCAAGCATCCCCACCAACTTTCTCCGATATTCAGAACTGCACCCTGCGTCTGGTTGAAAAAGGGAGTTATTTCAAAACTAGCAATCCGCTTTTAGATGCCCTTTTAAAAAGACAAGGATACACATGGTAACAAGCTGGTACATGTATGCCCCACCCCCTCCCCCTCCCTAGATTTTTCTGTACTTCCAATTTTGACACCCGAAAGGGAAATTCGATTTTTCTTTGTTTTTACTTGAAATTGGACCATCGACCAAATCGAGCTGGTTTTTAAAAATTAAGCTTCATATTTATAATTTTAATGGCCCGATCTTTGAATGACAAACACTTTCAATTTGTTCCTGGTCGATGTCTGTCTCCAAGCATCAACAAATTAATGAATTCTGTTAACGAATTCAATGACAGTACATTATTTGTTAATTTTATTTATTATTGTATTAAATTATAACGTGGATTGTCATGTCCTGCTTGTTCTGTTGTAGTGTATATCGTGTATTAATTTTTGGTTGGCCATGGTTTTATTAAGACGTTTTTGCGAAATTGGTGGCCTTAGCTGCCATCGTTGTTCTGATATACTGTAATTCCGTGGTATTTTGGCGATGTTGAAAGCTATCAATTTATGACTGGTCTTTTCACATCGCTCAGGCCAAAAGTCAAGTCATAAAACAGTCCTTTTTTGGTCTTACAAAAAAGTGTCTTTTTCACTTTTAGTTTATGCACTAAGCCTAAAAGGCAATCTACACGTTCGCGAGTAAAATCATACTTCGCGTTTTCTTCTTTTAGATGGGTTTCCATTCATATATTAAGATCATGTATGCAATAGAAACAAAATTTTCCCACTCAGTTCGAATAATCCTCACCAAGTGCTGACCAATCAGCTGGATTCAAATCCAGGAAACAAAGTGGCAAGTCAAAAGGAATGGCATCTTTTAAAAAATTTATTACTAAAACAATGTATGTTTAAAAAGTAGTACACAAACTTGAAAAAAACTCAACTTTTCAGTGTCATTAATCCCAAGTTTGGTACAATCCCACACATGCAATAAACTTGAGGTGTTGTTAGTACGTTGCTAGAATGCACAAAAACCAGACGAGTGTGCTTATAACATTTAAAAGAAGAAAAGTGAACTATAAATTTGAACGCATTTGCTGTGGCGTCTAGATATCTGCTTTTTGTCTCGGCGCATATCTGGTATAACCATTCTTTATATCAGACTTTATCTAAGTGTGATTTTTCAAAATACAATACTCTAACAAAGGAATTAAAGAGAACTATTTTCCAATAATTTTTCTCAACTTTTGTCATATTTATACAGTACTTACAAATTCTACACAAATTTAATTGAGATTGTAAATAACATGAAATGAAATGTTTCTATTACAATGCAGAGTCAATTAATGCTTAGATTGTGTATGCGAAACAAGTGCGTGATATCGTATACTATACATTCATGTGTAACCCCGGCGGACGGGGTGGATGCAGGGGTAACTGGTGTTACATGTGTTACCATGTGTCTAAAAACAACGCGGAGAAAGGGCGATTTGGAGGACAGACAAGGCCCGCGCTGAGTGCCAATTGTCAATTTAGTGCGAAAGGGTAAGGGGGTAACCATTATGTTTTATACACTCCGAGTTTGGTTAAAAAGGGGGTATTATTTCAAAATTAGCGCTCCGTGTTTAGGGGCCGTTACAAAAAGTCATGGACATGCATTGTATCCAGTGAGTACCCAGATATCCAAAAACATCAGTGGCTCAATAAACATGTAAAACACCGACTCCTGGTCTCTCGTCTCCATCCTGGCTGCCACATCATGTTAATGAATATTTTTTCACTTTCTGAAGTTAAACTACGTATCTTGAGTTGTATAGATATAATATTACAAAAATATTAAAACTCAACTCGTCACAGCACAGTATGTGGTATACCGATATTGTTTAAATATAAATGAATTGAATTCCAAATTTTCGATTTTTTCAATTTTCTAATTATTACTTTATAATCGGTTTGACAGGTTTAATATCTTAATGACCTATTTTAAGAGATTTCAAAATACGTAATTAGAATGCATGATTTCATAAAATGTCTATGTTTGAGGTATCTTCGGGAGCCATGCTGCGTATTATCAGTTTGTCTTCAGTGCTTTACTTATTGTCATTATTTTAATTACCAATGCCTCATACTCATTTAAACCATGTGACTTTTTCCACAAATATGGCAAAACAGAGTTGCTGAATGTTTAACAAATACATCTGCCACGCAATAGAACATACAGATTATTCTATTTAAAAATTATAGGGAGAATAATGAATATTGTTCAGTCTCTGGACAACACAACAGTTAACGTCAGCCGCCCGTCAACACTGTGACTGTGCGAGTTCTCACTCCTTGGGGCGGGTGTATAACCATCCCGTGAGCTCCTCTCTCCTCTCAATCATGTCGGGAGCGCCTCTCGAGTTCGATGTCTACGGAAACATACATAAAACCCATTGTCAGAACAACAATTTTTAATTCGTATTGTTTCCCATTTTCAAAACTAAAAACAGCTGAAACACAACTGGCATAAACTGACAGCAATACCGCATCTTGCTTATAAAAATAAGCACTTTCGAAACTTTTGTAACCATCTTTTCTGACGTGTAACAAACTCAATAGATAAAGATATATCAAACACAGTCACCAACCACAGTTGTTAATCTTTTTCTATACTTTTCAATACTAAATTATCAATAAAATGCCACGATTGCTCTTTTAAAATCTGTGCACTGAGGAAATCTCGGTTTACTGCTAACAAACTGCCTTCAAATACGTATTTGTATAGGTTACATATTGATTTAAGCCTTGCCTCTGATGACGTTGATTGAGAAGAATCCTCCACTGGTATTATTTCGTCACTGGGTCTGTCGACTGCTCCCGAAACATTACCCATGATGCTCTTCTACAGCTTCCTGTTCCGCAAAATATCAACACAACCATGCCCAGTACACATTTCGACGTTGAAACAACATTGGATAGACGTCGCGCCAGACACTGGATCAGCTTTAGATTTTGGTTGTTTATGGAAGTCAAAGCAATGTCCAACGTTGCATAGGCGTTGATTATGTAACGTCTGACCAAAGTTGTACAAAGACTTCAAATGAAAGTCAAACAACGTTGTATTGCTTTTACGAAAGCAATGTTGCATAGACGTTGAAAAATACACATTTAGAATCGCCCTCAAGACAGTTAAACTCATAGTGCGGTCACCTCTGCGTCACTGTACTCCTCCCATCCAGTAACGCAGAAAAGTATAAAGTCGATTTTCAGAAATTTTTTCTTTTACTTCACAAAAGCTTTGAATTCGCTTATCTCCACTTTTAGGTGGGTTTCCCTTTGGATATATTTACCACGCAATAGAAATGAAACTTTTTCTCGCAGTTAGAATGAGCCCATCTTACCCTCCATCCATCCGACCAATTAGAATCCAGGAATATTAAGTATTGCGTCATTGAAGACGTCAATCATTCCCTTTAAGTGTGGCGTTGTCAGCACACGCCATACCGTGTGCTAAGCAATATTTCGGGGAAAGAGAACTAGTCCAAGGTGCGAATTTGCTTTATAAATAGTTTATTTAATAACTAAAGGACTAATATTTCTCATACTCGAATCTAGATAAAATTAGCTCACTATAAGGCAAGATTTTTAGCATTTGTACTTCGGTTCGGTAGTTGTTGAGTTGACACGTTACGGTGACACCTTCATTTAGTCCCGGGAAGTGTGTCTGTCTTTTCCACCAGAAGCTACAAGATCCAGATTTATGCACTCGTTCCAGCACATACCGCCGTGGAGTTAATTTGAGTCTTTAGGGTCTGCTGTGCCTGTATAGACTCTAGGCTAAGCCTGGCTGACTGCTCCATCACTGAATGGCAATTCACGGCCTTAGCTGTCACTCCATGTCACGGACCAGGCTTATCTAAGCAGAATTTATACCTCTGATCTCGGTTCAAGCGAAAAAATGCTTTTTAGGCGTTTTCTGGCGGTTTCTTGGCGTTTCAACGCCAAGTGCCTGGGGACCGTTTTCGCACACCGCTGTACCGTGTATGGCACTCCGATCCCATTTTATCCTGTGGGCTATGGGACTGGGGTGTCATGATGGTCAGTGGCCATAACAGTCCCGCCCCCTAAGTCCCACCTTGGTCTCAGAACCGGGGACTTGAGCCCATATTGGGATTACCCCTGAAATGGCTCATCTTGAGCATAGGACAAGATACCGAGACCCGTTTTGGGATCACCCCGTACCGAGGCCCATTTTGATCACAGGACCAGGGACCAAGGCCCGTTTTGGAATCATGGTACTATGGCACCCAAATCGAGCCTGTTTCGGTCCCCGTCGAGTTTTACCACACGGGAAGCGGCCAGAATAGGCCTACAAGCATTTCTACAAGCCTACAAGCATACTCGCACGGTTTGCGATCCTCGTCGGAGGAATAGTGACCTTACCCTTTGTGACGAGTTCAACACTTGCTCAGAGTGCCAGGACGTCAAACCTGACGATTGGAAGGTAATGTACAAGAACAGACTACGGAACGACGGTAGGCGGGATCAGAGCCGTGTTCTTTCCTCAGCCTCTTTCAGCACCCAAGACTTTTTTATGTTTTGTTTTTATTATTTCACCGTAAGAAATTGTCCTTTGTACATACAGTATTATCCACATTATACAAATGACTCGAAAATAAATGTCTCTGCAAACATTTTTCGAGTATGTAGTAAATATACCGACACAGATCATGGGTTATATAAGACGTAAAAAAAGACTAGCAACTGAGGATTAGGACTATAAAAAACAATACAATTCCTCTAAGTATTTAAAATTTACATGCTTTGACGAATATGCCAATTTTTCAATCATTACAACATTTCTAAGTATTATTAAAAAATTTATAAAATAAACATCTTCTTTATGAATATTACTCTTGTGTATATACATTCTGGCCTGTAAGAGCACGAAGTCAATTGTAAATAGGTAATTGACTGCAACATCTTCTTTCAATAAGCCAAGCAATTTTTTCCTTCTACAAATACTGATTTTTGGGTCCTCTCTTATTATGTTACTATTTACCTACTTTTCTAGCAAAGACCGAAAGGTGTAAATCTTGCCACACACGTCGAAAATGTGAATAATATCATTTTTTATGGCATTGTTCACAGATTGGTTTAATATCTGGGTCAAATTTGGATACTATGAAATCAGATGCATAATTTTTATGCATTATCGTAAAAGTTATCATAGTATTTTTTGCATTTTTTGTCAGACATCTAGTTTTTTCAAATATCTCTCTCCATTGGGACGAGTTCAAAACAATGTTATCTTTTTCCCATCCGTTTATGCAGCTTGGCGTTATTGACTTTTTCTTTATAATTAACCAATATACCTGTTTTGAGTTCAATTTCGTTATGTTTTTTTGTTATAGCGTCGGTTCTTAACAGTACAATTTGGGGAACTGGTGCCATTGTGTCCTTGTCTACGTTGCAATTTTGTTTTATACTTTTCTTCCAATCATTCGGTATAGCACTTAGTAGCCCCATGATCTTTAACAGATTTGTATTTAAATTAAATTTGCTCTTAATTTGCTTCCATAAACCGCCCTTCTGCATCTAGCAGATCCACTATAAACATAATTCCTTTACGCGCCATTTCAGTATAAAAGATCGGCTCATGATTTATCACAATATTCTTGTTAAACCAGATGCACTGTTGCGTTAAGTAACTTGTGTCGTAAGAGGGGTTATTCACTGAATACAAGGCACAAAGGATATCGCGGTAAAATTTGGGGATGTGGTCAGGTATCCTTTTTGGGTCAGTATCACAAGAGAGTATGTACGATAATGTCAAATTTGGAAGATACTTTTTAAGAAAGGCAACACTTAGGGTATTTTCATTTTCAAAAACACGTTTTACCCACATGATTTTTTGTGCACATAAAAAAGAGTTATAATCTAAATTTCTCAGACCACCATCCTTAAAGTCTAGTATTAGGACATTCTTCTGGAATCTATGCGGCTTTCCTTCCCAGAGGAATTGGCCTAACACTGAATTTACGTCATTAATGAACCAGTTGGGAATGTAAAGGACATTGGCTACAAAGACTTTGCTGAAGAGGCAACTAGAGGGGCCAACCCACTTATCCTGGATCAGGTCTCCACCCCGATTAGGACAGACACGGGTTGGAGTCTGATGCGGCCGTACAAAGCAAAAAGGCTCAAAAACCCAAGACCAAAGCTTTTTTGGTAGCCGATGTGGATATCTCCGGAGGGGCAGAAAAAGAGAAACTTCGGAGGGCGTGGGCAACGCCCTCTTTTAAAGCTGTGACGCCTCTGGAACAAGATACAGTGACACATACGGCTTCGGGGTCTATGGGCATTCCACCCCCTACCCAAACAATAAATATACCGGGGAAATTTTCGACCTTCTTAGGTCAAAAGACCCAGATGCAAAAACATTTACAGGAATTACAGCTGCGACTCCAAAGCCAAGAATCTACCCCACTACCTAGAAAACGTCACAGACCGACGGCTACCGTTTTTCGCCCTACCCCAGATGATAGCCCTCACACATCGCAGCCACCCTCTCTACTAGTACCACAGGATGCACAGGCAGAGTCAGGTTCAACTAGTGAGGGAGAATCTTAAGAAATTCCACAATCGGTTAGTTAGTTAGTTATTTGATGGGTTTAACGACACCGTCAACCTATTGCAGATCATATTGTGTCATTCCTGGTAACTTTGTCGCATTTATACTTTACTGATTAAAAGTCAGTATAAGATAAAATCTTAAATACACTAAAACGCTAGAAATAATGACAATCTATACATACAAATACAGGTTAATCTCGTTTAAAAATTCTAAGACCTTGTTAGAATTTATTTTTGCAAAGAGCTCTCTCATAGAGTCAACTCTATAATAATGGGGACGAATATGATTGAAGTCTATACGATCTATCAAGATGTGTTTCACTGTATACCGTTCCTGACAACTTATACATTCTGGTTGTGGTTCACCTCTTAAGGTGTTTGTGAGTAGTGTAAGAATGTCCTATTCTTAATCTGTGTATTATCATATCGTCGCGAAGACCGAGTAGGGAGAGCAATTTGCACCCTACCACAGGATTAACTTGGTATACCTTATTGCTGGTTTGTTCATCCCAATGTTGTTGCCATAGATTTTTGACATATCTAGAAATATGGCACTCAAAATCTGATGACGGTATAAGGAAATCTGAGCAATCTTGGTTTAACGCTTCTTTAGCGCCTTTGTCCACTGCCTTGTTGCCCGGGATTCCAACGTGGCTCGGCATTCAGCAAAATATTATCTCTTTGCCAGCTTTTACCACTTCATCGTAACTCCAAAATTAATGGGCTAGATACCTGACATGGAGTCTACAAATAATATGAATTTTTTTGTAACGGCTAATGTTAACAATTTGTATAGCTAGCGGCAGGGCTCTAACTTTCGCAGAGAAAATAGAAGACCCATCAGGGAGCCTGGTTTTCAATGTATTGTGATAATAGCTGCTGCACCCTTGTCCTCAAGTTTGGAGCCATCGGTATATATGAAATGGTAGTCATTAGAATTATCCTTTAATTCTGCAAATTTTGATTGAAATACACACGGATTAGTTTGTTCTTTTGAGGACTCAGGAAGAGTCTTCAAGACCACAGGTTTCGTTACCTTCCAAGGGTGTTGGTTAGGGATTCTGTAATTTGCAACAGATTCAACGATTATACCTGCTTCTTCAAGGTGTGGTATAAACCTAGTTCCAAAGGCGGGGACTCTTGGTACCTCTATCTGCATAATGTGACCCGAAAACAATCTGATGAGTAGGGTTGTTTCTATTGGCGTGAAGTTTTATAGAATACTGCATGGCAAGTTTTAACCGCCGTATATTGACAGATTGTTCATTTGTAAACTGTCGGCTGGAGATGTCCTAAAGGCATTTAAACATTTTCGTAAGCCTTGATTCTATATCGGTTCTAGCATCTTGAGATAAGATGGTCTTGATGAACTATAAACTCTACTGCCATAGCCAAGTCGCGATCTGATTAGAGCTATATATAACATGAGTTTAGTATCACGATCTGCTCCCCAATTGTGAGAGAAGATGACTTTCAGTAAATTTAAAGCCTTCTTCGGGGGTGTTTGATATGTGGGGTAAAACTGAGTTTGTTATCAAAAATTAAACCTAAAAATGTGCTCTCCTTGACAACAGGGATTTGCACATCGGAGATGTGTAAAACTGGATCGTCGTGTTGTTTTCGTTTTCTTTTACAAAAGCGCATACAAATCCTTTTGGTTTGTGAGAATTTAAAACCATTCTTTTTCGTCCAAACTTGGAGAGAATAAATACTCTGCTGAAGACGACGTTGTATTAAATTCATACATTTGCCTCTAAACGACATGGCAAAATCATCTACGGAGAGTGAGCTATCTATTCTCTGTCTGAGTGTATCTATTATATTGTTGATTTTTATCAGAGACAGTAGAATTGAAAGGATACATCCTTGGGGGAAGCCTTCCTCTTGTTCAAAGTATTTTGAGAATATTGTATCAAGACGAGCCCTGAATTGACGGTCATCCAGGAATCCTTTTATAAACTGGGGCAGGCGGCCTCGGAGACCGAAATCAAAAAGATCCTTTAGTACTCCGTGTTTCCATGCTGTGTCATAAGCTTTTTCCAAATCAAACGAAACGGTAATAACATGATCGTTGTTATTGAAAGCTTCTTTCACAAAAGATTATAGTCTTACAAGATGGTCCAGTGCCCCTTTGTTTCCTAAGGCCACTGTATGTCTGCAAGCAAGTTGTTTCTTTCCAGGTACCATTTTAATCCTTCAGCTATCATCCGCTCGAATGTTTTGCACAGGGCACTAGTCAAGGAAATTGGTCTGTAATTTTTTAGGATTTCGTAGATCTTTGTTTGGCTTTGGTATTGGTATTATTGTGGCTTCCTTCCAAATTTCAGGAAAGGTGTTGAGGTATGCTGCAGATATGCTTTACAGTTCTAAAAGAGTCTTTAGGGTATGGTCTGGCAAGTGTCTAAGCATCTGGTAATGTATGTCATCTGCTACTGAATCATGGGAACTATCTATGGCCTTTCTTAATTCATTAAGAGAAAAGTCGCTATTATGCGCTTCACTGTTGTCAGAATAAAAGTTAAGAAGATTAGTTTCTTCTGTTTCTTTGTAGCGTCTAAACTCATGGCTATAATTTTCGGAAGATGAATTATGTTCAAATGTTTCGCATAGGGTATCTAAAATTTCCTTCGAATCTGTGATCATATCATTGTTAACTTCTAGTTGGCTTACTGTGTTAAAAGTGTTCTTACCGGATATTTTTCTAACCATGTCCCAGGTCTTTTTTAGAGAATTATTTGTGTCGAGTTGAGAAACATATTCTTTCTACTACTCTTCTTGGCCTTTTTACCTGTTTTATGCGCAAAGGGCAACTGCCTTCGCCCTTTGATACTCTATTTTTCTTGTAAGGTCAGGGTAATTTGAAAACTTGAGAGCTTGTTTACGAAGTGCTATGGATTCTTTACAAGCGTCATAAAACCACGGTTTATGTGGTTTCTTGCGGGATCCAGATGTCCTTGGGATAGATCTTTCACACACTCGATAGAGAAGAAAGGTAAATAATGAAATATGGTCGTCGTCATCATCATCGTGGTCGCGTAGAACTTTCCGATTAAAATCAAGGTATAAATTAGCAGATGCGATGGAAAGGCCAGTGGAGGTTTTTGAACCAGTACCAGTGATCCGGTGAAGATAGATGTATGACTTGTCGTTGAAAATGGGTAGATTATGATGGTTAGGGCGGTTTTCTACCAATTTTCCCTTCAAATCTAAGTAAGTATTGCCCCACAATGCACTGTGAACCCACGAATAGGACTGGTTTAGGCAATTAATTTATAAGGTCATTCAACTCTTCTGGTTGAGGTCTCAAATGTGGTGCCAAATAAATATTACAAATTGTAAAAATTTTGCCAAGCGTAGTGCGAACTGCCTGGGTTTGGAAAGGCGTATTTAGTTTAATTTCGCTTTGTAAAAGATCACTTCGAACAAACATAGCGATTCCACACGTCGCCCTGTCATCCGATGAGGGTTTGTTGTCTGAAGTATATCCTCTAAGTTTTGGTGGATTGTCGTTTCTGCTGAATGTTTCCTGAAGACAAAATACTGCCGGATCATTTAAGAACATGAGTGTTAACAATTCATGTAGTTGGTCCAAAACCTTTGATATTCCAATGAATTATTGTCATCTTATTTGCTAAGAGCTCGATTTCTGTTAACCGTTACTTTTGAAGGTTTTTTATTTGGGTGGGGGTGGCTTAGGGGATGTTCTGCCTGCAGGTCTCACATTGCCAGCATCCATAAGTGGGGAGTATTTATTCCCACTCATTTCCTCCGTAAGGTTGGTGCGCAACCTCTGTTTGGCGAGTTGAGCTCTTTGTTTGAGTCTCTCCTTTGTTTCGCGGCCCAAGCTGAGAGGACTGGAGGCTTGGAGTACAAGACCCGCCTCTCTTCCCTGACACCTCAGGAGACGTACTTCATAAAGACTCACAAAGACTGGAGTCTGTTTCAGTTTTAGTTTCTTTATTTTCTCTGGAAGGCCGTTGCTGCTCTGGTGGCGAAAAAATCTTTTGTTCCCTAATCCATGTGATGTCAGTTTGACAAGAAGAATCCTGAAACTTAGGTTTTACCGAGCTGGCATATGTTTTTGTACTTGATGGAAGTAAGGTAGAAGCCAGTTTTCGGACTTCGGGATAAGACACTGATTTTTCAAATTTTATCTGTTGCGCTTTCTTTTCAGCATGCCACCGCGGACAATCCTTCGATGAAGCCGGGTGACTGTCCATGCAGTTTATGCATTTGGGGTTGAGAGAGGTACATGAACTATATTCATGCCATTCCTCCCCGCATTTTGCACAGGTGGATTTTTTACTTCTGTATTTGTCTTTGTTATGCCCGTATTTCTGGCTGTGGAAACAACGAATAGGATTTGAGATGTATACTTTTACTGGCAGACTTAAATTTTCCACTTTTATATTGCTTGGTAAACCAGGCTTGCAGAAGGTAAGGACAAATGTTCCTCGTTGGCCCAGAGGTCGCGCTGCTGTCACACCCTGGTCCTTTAGTTCGTCAACTAGTTCTTTATCTGTGCGAAACCTTAGTTCGGGGTTGGTAATCACTCCCCTGCAAAAATTTAAGGTTCGATGGGCAGAACACTTAGCTGGGGTGTTTACGAAAGATGTTATTTTTAGGAGGTTTTTACATTGCTGTAGGGTGGTTATTTGGACTAGAGTGTCCCCCGAACGGAGCCTTCTTATGTTAAATTGATTTCCTACTATCGACGCTACCCCCTTATAGATAGCGAAGGGAAATAGCTTGAACATGCCCTCTAAAGGTGTGATAATCAGGTACTGTGGAAATAAAGCAGGGGAGACCCTACCTCAATCCTCGATCTTTTAGGTGTCGGTGATGTATTGTTCGGTTTTTCTTTTGTACCGTCCATTAAGTGTTTATGAAAATTTTCTTCCAGGTCTGCCGGCCCCGGCCTTACTATACCACCTATTTCGGCCACGGGGGTTACCCGCCTAAGGCTAGGACGCCTGGTATACTCTACTAGTCGCGGCGGTATTCTCCATCCAACGCTTCCAACAATCGATTGACCCTACAGCCGCCGTCCGGTTACTCTGGACGACCAGCCGTTATTGATCGTGACGGGCCAGTTCACGACCGCCCTTTATGGGCCGAAGAGACTTATCGAAGGCAAGTATTGGCAAACAAGTAGCAGAGCATGTACTTGAAAAGTCTGCTTAAGAGGCAAGAAGCCTCAATACCCAGGTAACCGCTCTCCTTCCCCTAAGGGATGCAACCCACGGCAAAGTGCGTTCTTATGACTGGTAATATTACCAGCTACTGTAAGACATCTTAGTGGACGCACAACAGGTTGCCAAGCTTTTATGCAGTTTGCGTGGGAACGGTGTATCGCAGGTTTTTGTTGGCTGCTAGTAGTCGTTGACAAAGGTGTAACAGAGCTGGAGTACTACAATTAAGTAGACCCCAGATGATAATACAATAAGTGTTTAAAGTTAAACAACAAGGTAAGGACAGACTTTCTTTATTTCAATTAACGGCATCATATTTTATCAAAAAGGATATTACTAGGTGGAAAAGCATAATTGTTAATTTTATTTTAGTACATGTATTTTTTTTTTGAATGGTTTTATAGTAGCTATGAAAATGGTAGTGTTTACTAAGGAAGTAGTGATCTTTTTAGGAAGGTAGAAAGGGAAATGTTAGTGAGATGATGAAATGGTGGGAGGGGGATGGTTGGGAGGGGGCGAGATACCAGTAGAACTGACATAAACCCAGTGAGACTGGTACCCCGAGGGGGGCCGGAATATTGACTCCGGCCTCCCTTTGGGTCAAATGGGCTGCTTTAAAAATAAAGGATCGGACCGAAGTGAGGCAGTTTAATGTCAGGCCCGGGGTGATCCACCGTCGGGGCAAGTCTGCTCCCAGAGGACTGAAGATGACCTGCAGTCAGTCGTGCCTCTCGACAGTTCCCCTCAGCAGGGGGAAGTGTCTGCCCCCCTCCCCTCCCTAGGCACAGAGCAACCGGGAGAGGACGGTGATCAGGACTCAGAGGGCCAGGAACCAGATGACGAGGGGTCCGAGGAGGAGGCAGACGAGACGACACCCTCCTCCCATTTCCGACTCCCCTTGAGAGAAGTGGATTGCATCACATCGCTCGAGAGCGGTCAAAGGTTCTGGAAAGACCCGGCAGCAGCGGGAAGACGTCCCATCAGAACCCCCTCTCCGCCGGATCTCAACCCCACAGTGAAGATGCCACCCCCTCAGTTACTCCATCCACCATAGTCCTCGAAGACTTGCCGTTTAGGGTTGCCGTCAAGGAGATAGCACGACGGACTAACGTCGCCTTTGAGTCACCAGGCCATAAGTATGACATTTCAGACGGTATTGGCGCAGCCGGACACCTTTGTAGCGCTATCAACCAGTGAATGGATTGCTAACGCCATTACGGTCCGCTCGAAAGAGTTCAAGAAGATGGACGCTAACGAGGGTCGCGCTCTCATTTCCATGTCTTTAAGCACTCTGCTGTAAGGCCGGGCCGGACAGGTTTTCAGACGATCTTGAACCTCTGGAGGCACTTGAGCAACCATCGACCATCGACAACAAACTACTGGAATGCCTCGCACTAGCGACCAGAGATGTAGTCAAGCTTCCCACCTTCCATATGGCATCCCTGGTTTTCCTCCGGCGGAATGCGTTTAACAGCACTGCTGGTCAAGCATGAAAGAGCTGAGAGATCTGCGCCACGCTGCCATTCTCGGACAAAATGAGCTCTTCCCTCCGACAGAAGTAGAACGAGTGAACCAAGAAAGCCGTTCTCTGTCACAGGACTATGCATTCATGTCCTGTTTGTCCCGAGCGTCCTTCTGTCATCCACTGAAACGCAAGAGGACTCACAGAAAGCCTGCAGAGCAAGCAAGACCCGGCACGCAGCCACAGCCACCCCCTTCCAAGAAGCTGAAGCCAAACAACAGCACCAGGACCGAGGGGCAGTCTTCACAACCAAACAGGTAGCAGCCAACCAAAGTAAAGCCCCGAGATTTCCTTTTCTCCTGGCGATACTTTAGTAAGCTCAAAAGACTTAGAAAGTTTATTTGCCTTAAGCGCATTCTTGTCCGTAGGAGGAAGACTAGACAATTTTTTTTCAAAATATGGGAGAAAATGGGGGCCCCCGCCGCGTAACCCGTTGGCTGAAAATCAGCTACCCCCTACCCTTAAAAAGGGATCAGAGGGGCCGTCTCCCTATCCGACCAAGCGCCAAAAGCCTAGTCACCTCTTACCCTGAGGGCTCGGAAAGAGACCTAGCCCTCTAGAAAATGGTTCTAAATCTCACAGAAGAAAGGGCAGTAGAGGAGATGCCAGAAAACCAATCAGCGTTTTTCAGCAGGGTTTTACCGATCTCCAAAAAATCCGGGGCTTGGAGACTAGTAATAGACCTCTCAGCTCTGAACAAGTTTCTGAAAGTAACGTCTTTCCAAATGAACACCGCCCAGGTCATAAAAGAGAGCTTGCAGAAAAAAGATATGGGGCACCTCCATCGACCTCTCAGACGCATATCTCCATATCACAATGCACCGGTCAGCCAAAAAGTTCCTGGGCTTCCAAACAGGCCCAAAGCGGTTCTAGTTTGTAGCACTCCCCTTCGGTCTATCCGAGGTAATGAGGGCACTCAAGTCATGAGCGCGCTTAGGAAGGTATGCTAGTGTTCCAGTACCTAGAAGATTGGTTCCTCGCACACTCAGACAGATACAGCCCACCGTCAAACTTAGCACTGGTACATAAAGCTATACAGGTATATCGGGTGGTCTCCCCAAGTCAGAATTAAAACCCAAACAAGACATCGTATTTCTGAGAGAAAGATGAGATTTGGTGAATTCAAGAGCCTTCCGAATCGCAGCAAGGCAACAAAGGATCTCACGGGGAATACAAGGGATTCAGGCAAAGAGGTGAAATTGCAGCCCATGGAATCCCTACTAGGCCTCTTAGAAGCCACCGAGAGGACAGAGCCACTAGGTCGCCTGCACTACAGACCGTTCCAAAGACAGGTAAAAAAGGGATCCCCGCAGGCAAAAATGACCGTGTCACAAGCTTGTCTGGTCTCCCTCTTATGGTGGACCGATCCACAGATTACGAGCTAGGGCACCAACTTCCACCCCCAGCCCCAGAGATAGAACTTTAAACAGATGCATCCCAAGGGGGCTGGTGTATTCATTGTCAAGGCGAGGTGTGGAGAGGCAAATGGTCCCTCTCTCCACATGTACCATATCAACTGGTTGTAGCCGCGAGTCGTTTGGAGAGCGGTGAACAACTTAGAGCCAGGAGTGTGCTAGTCTTTTTAGACAACTCAAAGGCCGTGGCGTACCTAAACAGGCGAGGATAACCTGGTCCCTGTCTCTATCAATACTAACCTACAGAATTTTATCCCTAGCCGGTCAGTCTCAAGTTACCCTGTCCTCGCGACATCTATCGGGAAGACGCAACGTTCTGGCGGACTTATCATCAAGATTAGGTCAAGTCATCCACACGGAGTGGTATGTAGCCCGCCAATCCTTTCAGTGGATCAAGAATCCCCCACACCGGACCTGTTTGCCAATGCTATGACGACACAGCTCCCCAGGTATGTCACCCAATACCCAGATCAAGCGGCGTAGGCAATAAATGCCCTCAGCTGCCCATAGCCGGTACAAGAAGTGCTTTATGCATTCCGAAAGCTATCTTGACACAGGTCCTACAACGGGTGCCCACGAGCATTAGTCCCATGGATACCAGACTCCCCTTAGTTTGGAATGCTGCTAAGATGCAAGACAATCAGGATGATTCCAATCCCGTGTCACAAAGAAATCCTTGCCCCACTGGCAACATTTCCATCCAGCGCCTCACTTACTAAACCTACACCTTTGGTGTTTGGCCAATCCTTCTTGAAAGAGAAAGGATTCTCACAAAAAATCGTAGATAAAATTGTGAACAATCATAAACAATCTACCGCAAAGGTGTACAGAGCCCAGTGGAGCAGATTCGCGTCCTGGTGTAGCAAGTCTAAGCTAGACCCGTTTAAGGCTTCACCGGCAGTGATAGTGGACTTCTTTCCCTAGTACAAGGTACCTTCAACGCCCTGACATTTTTGGAAAATGTGATTTCAGCAACATTGGGTTACGATCTTTTTGTCAAATAAGAACAATAAATCAGTATTATTGCGATCTTCACGGTACATAGCATAGAGTATCCCAGGTTGGGATCCATCCAGAGGGAGGCAGCAGGGGGTGGTAAAGGACACTCAGCAAATCAGTCTGTTAGCATAAAATTTATCCAGACCGTTTACACTCTCCGTTAAACGAATGTACTTGATTTTTGTTGCCAGATCCCATTACAGGCCGGGAGTGTCCCACCTTCCCCTACCAAAATCTTGGAAAACAAATACAACAAGCAGATCTTAGATTTCGGGATTTTATTTCATTTTAAATTAAATCCCATCTGACCATGCTTAATTAGCAACAACTCTTACGATTGACTGCATTTTCGCGACCCTTTTGGCGCAGTTTTTTTTCAGAATGGCGGGCTCCCATGCTGTGGACTTTAGTCCCATCTAAAAGTGGATATAAGCGAATTCAAAGCTTTTGCGAAGTAAAACTAACGTTTTATTTCGTAAAACGAGCTTTTACGAGTAAAAGCGCAATTTGTGTTCTCCACTTTTAGCTCATGTTCCCCCATCCATTCCACAACAAGCCTGAGTGAGTTGACACCACCTAGATTGGGACTTAAAGGGAATGATTGACATCTTCAATGACGCAATACTTAGTTAGCATTGTAGGAGGGAAAAAATCTGTGGGCTCTTCAAATTCTCATATTGTATGTCAACTTTTTTTGTCTATTTTTAAAGTGACCCGCCATAGCTACCATTTCGGGTGAGCTATGAAACAAAGAATTTTTTGGTTGCGAATCAGACGTCGATACAAATTCTGTTTGTTGTTTTTTAACGAACTTCGTTTTTCCGTGGTTTATTCAATGTTGCAGCAAAGGTGTTGATTATATGTCTGAGATAATTGCGTTTTGGTTGCAACATCTAAACAATGTTGCTTACCCAACGTCTTTTCAAGGTTGTGTCAGTAACATTGATCAGACGTTCAGGGTTCGCGTTATTGAAGTTTTTGCCCAATTTTGGGCATTTTTACGAAACGACTCACTTTTTCGGAACCCACCGAGTTTTTCTGGACCCAACTGAGTCACATTTTCCTTTTTCACTCACTCTCCTGAGAACCCAGTGCGAACCCTGACGTTGATTCGTGGTGGCGACAAATCACAACAAACTACAACCAAAGTTAATATTGTGGTTTGGTCGGGTCGGCGTGACAACCTGAAATCGATATTTGATGACCTTAAAATATTTACTGGGAAAAGTTGTTTGGTAATCAGCACTTCTCAGCATAAAACGCCAGTTTTCAAAAAAACAACTGTCCGTTAAATAAAATATTGACAAAAATACGGAACAACGCTTATAAAATTTGCCATTTTCTTAATCGTCTGATGCTGATGTAAATTTTTCACCATCAATTATGTTTCCAATGTACACGCTACTCTCGTTATACCGCCATTCGTTATACTAGCATCAATTTTACAAGGAGATTTTTTTACAAGGAGCCTAGGTCAAAGGTGCTACTTCTTTTGTGTTGTTGATTTATTACCATGGCAAAACACTTGAGCAACATATATAAGTGCACGGCGTGAGCATGAATGCTAGAACAAGGGCATTGTGGCCATCTATTATCACATTGGATTAGGAAGCATCCCAGTTTGAGTGTGCTATTATGGAAATCAGATAAAAGTTCAAATTTTCATGAAAAAGTTACCGAACAGAAATTAGGCTTCGCATTACAAATCGTTCAAAATGGAAAAGAAAAGAAAGCGTTTTCAGGTTGACTATAAATAAAAATAATCTAAAACTCACCAAGAAATAGCATATCATTTTTCTCTGCTTTGGGATACTGAAATAAAACGAAGGACAATTGGGGATAGTGTAAATAAAAAGCAGATTGGTATGTGGAGGGAAAAGATGGCTCGCCGTCCAGAAAAAACTGAGAATGCCCAAACATCTAGAAGTCCAGATCTAGAAGAAAGTCTGTTTCTTTGGTTCTCAAACGCGCGTGCTAAAAACTTGCCTATATCAGAGGAAATCTTGACTGAAAAGATTGGTTTAAACTGGGACAAGTCATCGAAAACATATCAACACAGCAGGCAAAACAAAAATCAATCATAGGCTTTTTCAAGAAAAAGTGAATATGTCAATGCAAAACTGAAGTAAACGATAATAGCTGCTTTTGAAATTAAGCAATCGTGTCTTTGCATACACTTTAAATAACGACTTAAAACAGCATGTGATGTTTTTGGTTATTAAAAAGAAAAACACCAGTAAATATTTTCATAATTAAGGTATTTCGTTATAACGCCATTTTGTTATAACGCCATAATTTCACTGGAACAAATGATGGCGGTATAACGAGCACAGACTGTATTCTGCAGAAAAGTAGCATGAATCCTACTGGCTGCAAATTGGAGTGTTAGTGTCGATGGTTGCAGCTAGTTTCATTGTGCCCTTGCGTACATTTTTCTATTAACATTGATCCCATATGTTCCAATATCATACAAATAGGTTACAAATTTGGGACCGTCAGCAAGGGTTCGCTATAACGGTCTTCCAGTGGACAGCACATTTTTAAAAGGAAAATTATATACCAGATTTAGTAGATATCACACAAGTAGCAGTCTCAAATATGTAACGTGCTGAAAATACGTCGTAATGGTGCCGTCAGAGCAATACGACTGGAGCAGGACAAAGACCAACTTTCTACAAAATCGACACTGCGATCTGCTAAAATCGGACGGCTGGAGGACAGTTTGCTGACATTTTAATTGTGTTATTATAATTAGTTTCGTATCCTCAGACTCAATGCCGTTCTAGCAAGCGAATTTCGCCTTGTTCGAGTTTGTGTTCATTGTGATGTCGCCATTTGAGCTACCGGAGTCTTTTCGAAATTTTAAGTCTGACTTCATAACTTAAAGGCGCATACACTGCATTTTGCCATGAACTCCAACCAAATCTGTCAGAAAACTGTGTATTACTGTTGATATCAAAGCCCTAAAGCTACCCTAATTCTTATTTGCTATGTCTACATGCAAAAGTACAACAAAGACTCAGTTGGTGAAAATGTAATTCGAAAGGCACTTGTAAACGAATGAAGCATCCAAAAAGAGTAGGACCCGTTACGGGGATCGTTGCTTTAGTCATGCCGCACCATTGTTGTGGAACAATCTCCCTGCTGGCATAAAGTGTCAAAAGTCTCTGGCGTTCCTTAAAAGAGCTCTGAAAACTCATCTGTTCAAGAAACTTTATAATATTTAATTAGGCAATGACTTTTACTAAGCTTATTTTAGTTATAGTTTTTACTGATTATTTTCATTGCAACTGTAGCGCTTTGTAATTTATAAAAGCACGTTACAAGAAGACTCTTATTGTTATTACTATTAGTATTATCATCATCATCATTATTATTAAAGCAATTACTATTAGTGTTATATCCATTTTACTCATTATATTATGGCCTGGGGAAAAAGATATCACGTGTGAATTGCTTGAGTTCTGGTTCCTTTTAAAGAAAAGATCACCAGAAGAGCGATAGTCCAAAATTTAGAATGAAGTGCAATCACACTGTAAGAGGCAAGGCATTTTGAAACTACGTCACAAAAAATTTGAAATTCCGTCAGTTGGCCAATTCTTGGAAAAAGTAAGAAGAAAGGTAATTTTGCCAGAGCTATCCACCCTTCGCACAAATTTTAACGCAAACAGGTCAAACCAGTTGAGAAGACACAGTTTTAAAACTGGCGAATAAACAGAAATATTTTTTAGCGAATCGTCAGAACAAGATCTATTAGGATAAATCATTTGAATGCAATCCCATCAATATTGTGGGAAAAGAAGCATCTGGAAAATTGGCTAACAAAATCTTCAAAATGGTTTCATTTGACCAATTTTGGTCAAATCGCCAAAAAAATTATTTTAAGAGAAGACCATCAACGAAACAATCGTACCAATTTTTCAAGAATCTTTTCACAATGGTAGGGTTAGAAAGGATTTATTATGCCACCCTGAAGCCCCCACCCCCTGATGTGATAAGACCAGCTCCACGAAGTCGGCTGGTCTAACAAAAAGTACAGAATACTAGTCTGTAGTTATCGGCGATCCACCACGATGAAATGCAGCGTTCACTTCCCGTGTGGCCAGTCATGTACCAACTGGTAAGTATGCATGCTCTTCGCTTTTCAGAATGCACCCTTGATAAGGAGTGCTGATTTTGAATAATACTCTAATACTTTTTCAAGTAAAATCGTACTGAATGGCATTTAACACTTCTTAACAGTAAGTAACACTCCGAGCCGACCGCTTCTGGCCACAAAATTACCCCCGTGTCCACTTGTTTTCTTTTTTGACACGCATGGTAACAGATATGATACCAAGTGCCGCTGCTGCGTGACAGCAGTTCCCATTTTCACTATTTAGGTGTTAAAGCGCTAATCAATGACCAGTGCTAGCAGGGTGGAACTTTCAGAACGACGAAAAACAAACTTTTGCGAGGTGCTAATCTGTTCTGTAAACAAGAGGACTGTTTCTCGGAACTCGGGCATTGTCCACATCCTTTCTCAATTACATGCATAGGCACATAATACAAATTTTCAAACTCATATTTTTTAAATGTTATAGAATAATACTTTTATTTGATGGCACAGCATATTACCGATGGCATATGTTGAAGCCAATGGCAACGAATATGTTATGATAATTGTTGTTGCCATTCCACTCGCCCCGTTCCCAAAGCGTATGCAACAAATGGCAGTTAATTATATAAACAGTCCCAAAAATATAGTATACGCAGGCACCGATGACTTAATCTCTGGTAATTAGGCATGACACATTCTCCCCACCCCTCAAACTCAACCCTGATATCGGATTAATATTTCCACAAATGCAAGCATAACTTGTTTACATAACAACAAATACTGTACTTAAAATATTACAATTATCTGAGCGGGAACTCCGGTGCGGTATTCACAGTTGAGTCCATGCACAGCTGCGCCATTTGTAATATCCTTTTATAACGAGAGAGGGGTTCTCAAACAGGGAGGACGCAACTGTACATAGGAAAAATATGTAGGAAAATGCGAAATCTTTTAATTAAAAAGGAGCACACCATCATCATTGGTGGTTAATAAAGCTTTTTATCAAATGAGAATTAATAGGGGGTAAGTATGAGTAAAATTCTTACTCATTTTTAGCCCCGTTTTTTACTTAGCGGGGCTATTTTCAAGTTTTCTTCAGTTCTGTTTGCATAAATAACAGAACATTAAACAAGCCTTGATCTCTTTCAAGAGGAATATCTTGTTGTATGATTTAATAGATGGATTAAAGTATCACAACCAGTAAAGATCTCAGGTACTCGCACAGGTTAGTAACGTTGTTAATACTGAGATTAAAAAGATCACACGGATTACTGATCTCAATGAATTGCATGGCAATTAGTTTTAAAATCTCCCAGTCCAAATTGAATTGCAATTTATGAACTGTCAATCCCACGACGCGTCAAGAATTGCTTTTCACCAGGACAAGATAAGGGTTCACCTGTTGAAGTGTTTCCCACAACAGGGCATTATTCCATTTCCAGTACGACACTATCGGGAGCCTCCTGTTGGACCTTCTGTTACACAGAAAATCACCATTGTCTGTTTGTGCCGCCAGCCAGACAGCTTGGGCTCAACTATTGTTTGCAACACGCGCAAGGAACGTTTCCACCCAGCCTGTGTCACTGGCCCAACGCACAGATTTTTTTATGTGAACCAAGATATCGGTAGGTCAGTGTGGTAACAGTGTGCTTCTCTATTATTTTTTGTTATAATGTTATTTCTATTACACGGTCCTTAGAAATGTAGTGCAATTTCATATAATGTGTTTATATAAAATAAAGAGCGTGAAGATTTGATTTGTTTGTATAAGAATTAACTTGCTGACGTAAAGGTTTACTCAATGCAAACATTCCACAAACATGCAAAAAAATGAGGCGCATTCTTAAAGGGGACTCAATCGTGCATACGCGGGGTGCATGCACGATTGCGCGGGATCAACAGTGGATGAGGCTCAATTGTGCATTTAACACCGGTGGGAACTCCTGGAATACACAACATTCGTGCTAGAATGCCCCTAGGAACTTTCATCACCTTGGGAACTCCTATCACGTAACACCCACTCCAGGGAATATTCAAAGGGACGGAAGGACGAGCAGAAGACATAGCCTATACCATACACACGTAAAGTCAAAGACCACCTTGGCTTAGCGTCGCTGAATTTTTGTTAACTTTTACATGGATCAACCACTTCACCAAGTTCTACACACAAACCGGAAAGTACCACTTGTGTCTAATGGTCATATAAAAAAGTTTTACTACGAAATAAATCTTGTGCTTATTTACAGTTCTACTTGACATGGTCGTTTCTATGGCATGAAGAAATCAAATTAGCATAGCGTAAAACGTTTTGCGCCTGTTACATTTTTCTCAGTCATCAAAATAATACAAAGCCTGGCTGGTTCAAACAGCGTTCGCACTGGCATTGTATGTTTGAGGCTCAGTTCTCCAGCGTTCTATGGTATAATTTCGGTGTCCCGTCAACTGGTTTAACGATGATTAATCTAGCAACAAATGATCCATTGTTCTAATGATAATTCAACTAACGACAACTGATCTAAATGAGAAGGGTGTGACAATTTATCTATTTTCTTTCTTTTCTTTTGGGCGGGGGTGGGGTGGGTGGGGCTTTAATTGTTTGTAGACTTGCAATAAATAAATTGACATACATTACATGCACTTCATTTTAAACCATACAAATCTCACTGTAACATAAGATTTTTAGAGCTCTGCTTTTTTATATTTTCAGAATACTTCGGAATTCAAAGAACCTTTTAAAGAAGTTGAAAGGTCGACCACTCCAGAGTCTATTCAGAACCAATCCACAGAAAAAAACTTAACAGAATTTATTAATCTGCATAAAAGATAATCCTCTGCGCACCTGTCTGTTAATGCCAAGGGCCATCTTACCTGTCGTAGTAACAACGGTACACCCTTGACTTCAGGGTTCAGTTAATAGAAGAGATGTCTGCTGTCTGATTCACTGATTTTTTATGCCCAGGGCTTCCCTACCTGTCACGGTTATTGAGCCAGTGATCTGGATGTATTAAATAGGGCTTTGAAAATTCCGATCGGCTGTAGTACTCTGCCCATTTAGATCAACTTTCGTTAGAACTATTGTCGTTACATGAATTGTCGCTAGATCAATTGTCATTAGATCAATTGTTGTGAATTCTATCATTTTATCCAATCACTTTTTAACAATGTCGGACAATTGCAAAGAGTGAAAACCGAGGAGTCGTAATCAAAACGGAGTACAAACAGAAAATTAACCTGACACCTCGACATTGGACGCAAAAGAGCGGAACAAACTTTGGGAAAAGGTATCAAAAGAGCGCCAAAAAAGTAATCAAAAGAGCAGATTATGTAATCGGTTAAAATAGGTAATTTTTGATACACCGGAAAAATGGTTAAGACAGTTTGTGCACAAAAATGCATTTCTGCAAGTCGCTCGCGGTGTTCAAACCAAGAATTACCTCGCCATTCGAAGTCTTAATACACCAAAACCAGCAACCAGAATAGAGCAAGAAAAACTTCAGTTTCTGCGGAGACAACATGCAAAGATGACAAATCAGAAAAGAGCAAGAAAAACTTCAGTTTATGCGGAGACAACATGCAAAGATGACAAATCAGGAAATCAGGCGCAAAGATTTTGTAAGGAGTATCGGACATATAAAGATATGCAACTCAGTAACTTCTTTCGAAACAGCATCCCACAAACGCGATAAATTGTGGGAAATTTTCATTCCGTCAGGAGATTTATTCTACACCAGAATATGCATGCTACACCATGCATATCATCTCTGATTTCTGAAAGGGTCTATAAACACAACCAAGAGTAATTCGCAGTGTGATATCATAACATGCTATACACGCATTGCATTTCAGGATATTTTCTATTCCGCCAGCACATTTATGCGACAGCGGAATATTTATGCTACACCAACTGAAGTTTAAGATATTCCCATTATTCTATTGTTAACCTTTAGAACGTTTGTTTCAATATACACATAGTCTAGGTTTTCTGTGAGGCCTGACAACTACGTGCTGAAAGTTTTACAGCTTAATAAAAATGGCGATTCACTCTGTTTAATTAGGAGTTTAGTTTGTCGCTGTCAGACATGTACCCTTTTGCAAAGAAAATAATTTTGATGCGGCTGCTTACGTCACCTTACACGCATTTTTCCAAAGAAACATTGGGATAACCTAAAGCTACAATCAGAAATTTTGAATTTTGAATAAACAAGTAAGTTTTGAAATATTAGTAGGGTGTACTTTTGATGGTGCATGGTAATGCTCCTCCTACACAGTCGTATCTACATCTAAAGCTTTTTCTTTGATTTCTGTTTTTAATGTTGGTAGGATGCATTTTGATTGGCTTTTCTCCTACAACGGATTGTGTTTTTTAACGTTAGTAGGGTGCACTTTTGATGAAGTATTGTAACTCAACAGCTCGGTGGCCTAGTGATAAACAGGAATCATGACATGAATTTGCAATCCCGGGATGTCGGTGTGCCTATGTAGTCCGTTAATACCAAGTTAGGATTGCATTATTGTTAGGCGTGTGTGTCAATAGATAGGGATTTCAGACCAAGTATATGGACAAACAAGACGAAATTATTACAATCCCGAGTTAAAACATTTAATCAATAATAATTATATAATGCATGCGCACATTGTAACCCCCCTCTAATATTCGAAAGCAATCTGATTAAAATTACATACAGAAGACTAACCATTTTGAAAAACTTGTACTTTATCAACCGATCAATATCATCATGCAATTTGTTTATATCTTTATTTGTAAAACCAACACCCTAATCTGAGGAAAAAAATGTTTAACCGAATGTTTGAGAGTAAAATCCATTATTTTAAGAAGCTCAAGTTTGCATCGTTTTTATTATTATTATTTTTTTCTTTTCTTTTTCCTTTACGTTCGTTGTCCTCTCTGAGCGGCCTTTCTGAACGAAAATCATACCTATTTTCTTGTTTTTCTTTTCCATTTCTGAAGTATCAGTATGTTAGTCGTTAATTTCTATCCTAAAAATATTTGTGATCATCCCTTCCCAGTAAACAAACGGGCAAATTTACCTTGATTTGTTGGTTTTTACACATAATAATGAACTACGTAACTTGCTTGACAAATACTTGTTCATCGTAAGTCAAAGACCACGCGTAGTGAGCCGTGGCAAAATGATGAAACCCATGCTGCGCTGTCTCGGATGCGAGCAGCCGAACGAAAACTGAACAAAACACATTATGATGATGGTAGATCCAATTACTTTGCATTGCGAGAAAGTTTTAGGAAACTGGCTAATACGATTAGTTCATTGTATTATTGTGCCCTTATTGAACAGTGTTCTGACCAAAAGCAGCTGTACAAACGGTCCAAGGAATTATGCACAAAGAACGACAAAATCCATTACCCGACACAGACTCTCCTGCTGTCCTAGGAAACAATTTCAATGAATATTTTAAATCAAAAATTGACAATATCAGAGCGACATTTCAGTGTGACAGTCTTGATCCGGTCACGATTGACTGTCCTTTTCAAGGAACCCCTTTGTGTAATTTCCGCAAACTCAGTATGGATAACATACACAAAATTATAATGGAATCAGCCCCCAAGTCATTGGACACTGACCCTATCCCTACATGTCTATTGATGAAATGTATAGATGAGTTACTCCCAATCATAACTAGATTGTAAATCTGTCAATATCTACGTCCACATTTCAAACTTTGGTCCAACAGCTTCTAAAAAACCCGGGCTCGAAACAATTCCCAAAAATTATCGGCCTGTGTCAACTTTGGCCTTTGTCTCCAAAATAATAGAAGAAGTTATCTGCCAGCAAATAGGAAACACCAGAGTTTCTAATTATTGCAAGCAAGTATAATGAGCAATTCATCGAGGTCGAGCAGTTGTACTTGGACAGTGAATGTGTTCCGCGCTCTGATACTGCACATGCACTTGGTGTAATGATTGATTCATCTCTCACTATGGAAGCCCATGTGAACTCAGTCATTCGCATATGCTGCTACTACCTGCAATAGTTACGAGACGCCAGGCCCAGATTAACAGAACATGCTGCAAAGACACTAGTCCACGCTTTGATTTTCAGCCATTTGGACTACTGTAACGGTTTATTGATTAATCTCCGGAAATGTCCTCCTGGGCGGCGACAGCGGATACTCAGTAATGCAGCTTGTGTGGTAAAACTCTCGCATGAAGAGTCCACACTCGTGATAAACTGACCGCTCTTCATTGGTTGCCGATTGAACAACGCATCATGTTTAAAGTTGCATTAATTACGCATAAAGCCCTTAACGATCAAGCACCAGCATACATTAGAGAGATACTTACGCCTTACGATCTAGCTCGTTGTCTCAGGTCGTCTGACCAAAGTCTACTCGTTGAAAATAGTACTAACCAGCGCTATGGTGACAGGGCATTTTAAAAATGCAGCCCCGAGATAGTGGAACTCGTTGCCTTTTTAAGTACAAATCGAAAAGGATATTTTAGTGTTCAAGAAATTATTAGAAACTCATCTCTTTAGACTAGCCTACTATAAGTAGTTCCTCGATATGCCAATCTAGTCACTATTAATGTCAGTATTTGATGTGAGACATTTCAGTTTTAATAACTTTTGTGAAAGTAATCAAAATTTCTTTTCAATATACAACCACTTTTCAAGTCATTGATTTTTGTGTTATGCATAATTTTTAAGTTATGATTCTTTTATTCAGTAAGTATGTAATTACTTGTATTTTAGCTATTGTTGCGCTTAGGGTTTAATCCATTGCAAGCGCATTATAAATACGTATAATAATAATAATAATAATAATAATAATAATAATAATAATAATAATAATAATAATAATAATAATAATAGTAATAATAACAATAACGTTGACGTTGCTTTTGGTTGCAAGTTAAACGCAACTTTCTTTGACGTCTATCCAAACATCTTTGGCATAACAATTGATAGCAGTAGGAAAATGAAGGCTCGTTAGACGTCGAAAAACTAACGTTGTATAGAGGTAGGAGTCATAACCAAAATAACATTCTCCTCGGAAATGGCCATGACAGGTCACTTTAAAAGTGGGTTGAAACCAAGGCGTAAAATATAAGTTTTTTCCAACCACTTTTGAAAAATATTCATGGAAATCCACTTCATATGTATCCCGCGTGACGGAATGACAAAAGGATGGGGAGCTGTGATGGAGCGGTGACCACTATGATTGTCGCTGTCAAGATGGCCACTTGAGATTATTATTGTCCCGATGTCTACACATTGTCTAAACCCGGCCTCTGTACTATGTCAGAGGGTAGGTGTTGTTAGGACTTCCATTTGCAACCCTTACGCAACTGTGACTAAAATAAGACAACCGAAGTTTATCCAACGTCCGAAAGTAGACGTTTTTCGACTCCCATAAACACCAAAAACCCGACGCTGATCCGACGCCGGATGTTTACCGGGTTGTTACAGCGCGCTGATTCCCGAGAGGGGTGGGGTGGGGGAAGAGTTAGCTCTGGCTGGCCGTGACATGAATACGATTAGACAGGGATGCGTTTCTATCCCCACCCCTCCCCCTTCAACTGCATGCATAATAAAAAATATTCCTGACCGCTAAGGAGAAAGATGAAGACTGAAGGGTGATTTCTTGCGATTTTTCTTCACATGCATACATCTAAAAATTTCAAAAGCAAATTAGCCCCTTATGTGGCTGCAGATCCTAATCAATGATTTCAGGTGTATACCATTGCGACTTCTGTGTCAAGTCACAAAGCGGATCGGCCAATAACCAACAGTGATAAAAAGTTCTCGAAACGTTTTTTTTCTTTTCTTGGCCACTAACTCAGTGCACTTATAGCTCGTCCCTGTCTCAACATTGAAAAGGGCGGCAAAATGAGCTGTATCAACCTTGAAACTCGCATGGAATATTACAAATATCAATGCCAACACAGTAGCAACTCGTGAGGGAGGGGGGAGGGTAGGTAGTGCACTCACGTGCGAAATGGCCAGTACTGATTTTCATTACCATGACTTTAAATGCTGAAACGTACGTTACGAAAAGCATAAACAAAATATTAAAGACGTGCTTGCATGAAATAATAATGCTGACACGTAATTTTTGCGTCTTGAATGAAATTTATCCACAAGCGGAAGGTGTCTGGCCAAAAGCTTTCCTGAGTGGAAAGGTTCACGCTTTAAAGGAAGGAGGGTTTCGAAGGCAATCTTCTCACCCCATCTCACCCCCATCCCTCCGCGGTTTAGGAAGAGGTTTCATAGGCGAGAGTGTGTGGCAAGCGAAACATAAACGTTATCGCATTTTCATTTTTCAGTCCAAAACGACTGCTAAATTTTAACAGGCAAAAACGAAAAGCTCTCTGATTTTTCGCAAAAACCCTCATGCACCTCCCCCCCCCCCCCAACACTACCCCAGGACCACTTTCCAAAGTTTCCACCCTATCAACCTTTATAAACAGTATAAATAGGCTCTTCAGAATGACATCAAACGCGTATTTTACCAGCAAATTCTTTAAACAATAAATATATAAAAATTTAAATACCTTCTTAAGTCGTGACTAACGGCCAGTTTTCGCTAAAGTGTGCAAGTACTGATGCGCCGTTGCTGTGTGAGTTCGAGTTCGTATCGTGCAGCTTTATACTTAACATCGGTGAATAATAGGCGATTAGAAACCAGAAGATAGAAGGGGGTCACTTCCACTAAAAACTGCATGAATTTCGACAGGCAAATCAATGTTGTCTGGTTTAGCATATTACATATGTCCGTCAAAAAACGGGTGTAGGTTCATTTCCAATGTCTGTTCTTGGAAAACGAAAACATACACAAAGGGTTGGGGATGCAACCCCATCTCGCCCCCACCAAAAAAAGCCCTGGATCCTTGAATGCATACAAGAGTGTTTGGCGAAATGACACTCTTATCTTATCATATTTATTATTATTATCATTATTATTATTGTTATCGAACAATCGGGAATCATTTGTTTGGGGGAGTGGGAGGGGGTAGGTGTCGCGACAGTTGCATGACGGGGGCAGCGTCAAACTCACGTGATTAAGTCGGGAGTCTGACTGTCATTAAAATTGATAAAGACGTGCCGCCCTCCCACTCCCCTGGTGATAAAACCACGGTTTTTTCCTCCATAGTGATGCGCTGGCTTAGTGTATCATTTTGTCAGGAACTGTGCTGCTTCTTTCTGTTGTATTACCGGGAAATGTGTCAAGTAACATTTACAGTAACTCGCTTATCACCAGCAGGCAGCGTGCACATTTTCCATGGGTGGGTTAAAATGTTTTCTGCACGTTTCATTGACAATGTTTGAGACGAAACAGCTGTAAAGAAAGTGACTTAAAGCTTTTAGTTGTAGCGAAATAATATTTAAGACAACCAAAAATCACTTTAATAATTTTGCAGAACATTTCTGTGACATAACTTCTATAGTATCAATTTATAACTAATTTGAAGCGTTTACTTGAGTAAAATTTGAGTGTCATATTTTCCTCTAAAATGCCATGTCTTGTACTTTTTTAGCTTCCGAGCGAACTGATCTTACTAAACTTTTCTACAATCGGCCTGCCGGTCGTTTTTTTGTTGACCAGTGAGAAACGATGTTAATTTTTTCCTAGACTTAGCTAAATTTGAATCCTTTCTACCTCATATGCCTTGATCGAAATATGAAATGCATGGACTGGCCATGGGCTCCAAACCAAGAAAACAACCGTTTTTCTTGTCATTCAAAAGTACATGTATTTAAGTTGACCTCTGGTCCTCTCTTAAACGAAACACTTCTATTTTGTAGCACTGAAACACCCCAACAATGCAGTACTGGAATTTTTTCGTCATGGCGTATTTATGTTGAAAAATATTTGCTGCTGAATTTTAGATATCAAAAATATATCCTGATATTTTGATATTAAAAATTAATAATTTAAGTCCCATTCTAAAATAAAGATATCCGAAATTAATTCTTGACATAAATAAAAGGAAAATAAAATATCTAGCTCAAAATTAAGATTTTGCTATTCAAATATTTCATTTTTGCTATCAAGAATTGAATTTTATATCTCTAAAAATTTTAGAGATCATTAAATCATTTTATTGAAACTTTTTATTATCTTTTACAATGAGAACGAAGAAAAAAATGAAAAAGAACATATAAATAAGAGAGCAAGAAAAAAGACTTCTTCCCCTGTGAATCCTTAGCCAACATTTAAACCACTAGAAGGAAGGGAAATTTACTCCATTTTGCATTGAAAACACTGCTTTCTTATTGGTTTGCATCCGCCTGGATTTATATCTGCAGTTCCCTTGTAAAATGTTCAAGGGAGAAACTCTGCTATGAAACCTAACCTACTATATCTGCTACTTGTATAGAATAAAGATCACATTTAGTGCACCCTCCTTTGTTCCAAAAATAAATTCAGCACAATTAACACTTGAGATTTGGACCAAATTCAAAATCAGTCACATTATATTTATTGTTTTGGGGGCAGTCACAGAACATATTCCAAATAGTGTCCTCTGCGTCGCATTTACTGGATTCTTTTATGCCCCAATGTTTGTAATTGTTTATTATGTGCTATCAAATCAATAATTACTAAAAACTTCAACCAGTCTTGTGTATAGGCAGGATTTTCCGCATAAAAATGCTGTTGTAAAACATATCCTCTGATACCAAGTCGGTACGGGACCGTTTTGGAAGGATGGTTGGGGGCTTAATTTGAGTAGAGATAAGTTCTACATTTAGCCTTTTGGTACATTTATAATTTTTCCATTTATTAATTTAAATTTTTGGTCGCTAATCAATTCCTTTGTTCTTTTTCTATTTACTGTAATATCCCTTGACTGCAACAACTATATGGCATTCTTTATCGCTGACTTAAGACTCAGAAATTTAAGAAAGCTGCACTTAATGTTAAATTTTGTTCATCCTCTTATATATCACTGATGGAACTGTGAAAGCTTTAGCTTTTCTGCCTTTAAATTAAAGTGTAGTAGCAACTTCAGGTTTCCGTATATAAGTAAATAATATTTTTATTTAAACCAGACCAGAGCCCACCAATCCAAGCTAATTTAAGAGCTTTGTCATAGCATTTTATATCCGGTGAATTAGTATTTGATTTGAAATTGTGCACCTCACTTTTTGTTTTCGCTTTTGTTTTCATACAAAATCTTACCTGGTTAATTTCAATAAATTAGCTTCAGATACGCAAGGGGATGGAAGTTGGATTGAGGAACTGATGTCGTTTCTAGAATGGTTTCGAATTAGTAAAGAAAGGTTCTTGGAAAGGCTTCGAAATTTGAAAAAAAGTTGGCAAACCAAAATAGGCTGAAAAGTTTCTTGCCCTCTCCCTCTTCCCACATTCAATATAAAATTTAAATATAGTTATCAGGTCGGGTTCAGTACGCATTAAGTATCAAAATACCCTCACACTCGGCAGACTGAGAAATAACGACTCACATCGAGGGCTAAGCCCGAGGTATAATAACAGTGAGTTTTTACATACGGATTTTCCAGACAGCCTGCTCAAACTGGTTTACAATGTGCGCATACATGTATGCAATTATTGATTACAATTTTTTAAAACTCAGGATTATTATAATTTCGAATTTCATATTCAATCCATCATAAATTGACGTGAGAAAAAATAATGTGCTGCCAGTGTAGTGAGTTCATTCTCTTGATGGATTTTTACAGTAACACACGCATTTTTTAACGTAGCAATGTCCGAGTAGTCAAATAATTTCAACTTAAAAATTTATCCAGATCTAATACACATACGGATAGATGCGTTAAGCAATAAACACTCAAAAGAAATAAACGGTTACATGTCAGGAGCGTATATGTAGTACAAGGTCCGGAATTTAAATAACATTGTTCTAATACACGTTTTAAAAAAACAATTATCTTTTAATATATTTTCTCTTAAAAACACGATTTTCCATTTTTCTTTTTTTCTCCGACAGCCCCTTTTCAAAGTTTTATTTCAACAAGGTTTTACCATTTTCAGAGTAATAAGACCTTTTACCTTATATAGATGTATCCCATGTGCTCATGTGCTCATACACAACTAGACGATTGTGTATTGGCCTTATCCAATTTTTAAGGGACTGGGCACTAGCTTGGCTTTTGGGTATTTCAATCCTCCTTTCATACAAGTTTAGGCTTAGTTGTTTTATCTGGGTCTAAAGGGAGTCACTAAGTAGGTATTACTGTAAATCTTTTTTTGTCCGGTTCCAGATGGTGGCCGCTCAAACAGGTTTAATTGTACTTCCTATTTATCCCGGTTTCGAACTTGGTCATTACTGCAATTTTAGTGAACGTACTTTTTTATCTGGGTCTGGAATGTGATCAAGGCAGGCAAGTTTTACCGTACGTCTTGTTATCCGAAACTGGAAGGTGGTCACTAAAAAGAACTTTTATTTGCTTTACGTCTTTTTATTCCGATCATACAGATGCAAATAGGTTTACCGAAATAGCTCTTTTTTATTAACCTTAACTCCGCCCCGAGCTGTGTAAGGTAGGTATGATTCTAAAGGCAACTCCAACCATTTTAGCCAATGATGCGGTAAGGGCTTGTACAGTAAGTGTAATTATGGTCATAATTTATACTTTGTTTTCTTACATTCCCATCGGCCACTAGAAATCACTAGAAAGACATTCTTCATAACTGTGCAACACATGACTCACTTGGAGGAGTGAGGGGCATTTTGGTGTCAAAATAGTGCGCTGCTTGTCATTACAAAAGATATGAGATGGCCTAATTTAAAAGTAAAAGCTACTCCCAAGTACTGCGCAAACATTGTTAGCCGTTACACAACTTCTCCCATATGTGGAACAGTTTGGCAGCCAAATCAAAACACGTGAACAGCTGCAGGTGGGTAACAAACAAAAAATGAAGAAATGATCCATAATTGTGCTGCTGCTTTCAAGTGTGTCTGAAGAAAGCAGGAAAATTGGAGGATCTTCTGGAAAACACTGAAATCCCAAGCGTATTTAATAACTATCCATAGTTAACAAAAGAGCCGACAAAACGGGGGAGGCAGGGTTGGGGTGGAGGGGGAGTATTAGATTCAACGACAGCAAAATGTGTCACATAATACTTTTCACGTGATTGGAGCCTTTCTTAATTACACTTGCCAAAATCACCTGGTGTATTGAATTCCTACGAAAATTTTAGCCGCAGTTATGGCACGTTTTCCGTTTCTTTTAGTTTGTCCGTGGAACTAGTCAGAGGCCGTTAGGGCTAGAAAGATGAAATTTGGAAATGATAACCTTCAGTATGTCTAGTTGAAACAGGCGGCAAGAAGCTGAGAGCAGATTTTAAAGTGGCATGATATCAGCCTCGGTGTATTGATCGCCCAACTCTCAATGAAATCCATCACAGCATGCGCGTGCAAGTTTAAGTTGGCTGCAACGTTTAGGTTATTCCCAAATAAAGAGTGATGAAATTTGGCTCACTCATAGAGGGTGATTAGACGCCGTGAAAGCCACATTTTTAACCATAACCTTAGAGAACGATTGACATTCTCGGCCATGGTCAATGTCAAAAGCCGGCAGTGGGCCACTATCTCGAAAACGGTTAGAGATTTTGAGCTTATTTCCGACCCTTTGGGCCTAAAAGACGATATGTAAGAGGTATCTCGGTGACCTTGTTATGCTAGGACGTGGTCAAAGTCAAAACCGGAAGTTGACCATTATGTCGAAAACGGTTAGACATAGAGCCAATTTGAGCTTATTTTCGACCCTTTGGGCCTAAAAGACGATATGTAAGAGTTACCTTGGTAACCTTGACCTCGGCCATGGTCAAAGTTAGAAACTGGAAGTTGACCATTATCTCGAAAACGGTTATAGATTGTGGGCCTAAAAGCTGATATGTAAGAGATACCTCGGCGACCTTGACCTCCTCGGCCATGGTCAAAGCCAAAAACCGGAAGTTGACCATAAAGGGGTGTTATTTCAAAACTAGCAATCCGCGTTTAGATGCCGTTTTAAAAAGACAGGGATACACATGGTAACTTGTTGGTACATGTGTGTCCCCACCCCTAAACTTTTCTACACCCGAAAGGGAAATTCGATTTTTCTTTGTTTTTGCCTGAAATTCCATGGACCAAATCGAGCTGGTTTTTTTAAAATTAAACTTCATAGTTATGATTTCAATGGCCCGGTCTTTGGATGGCAAACACTGTCAGTTTGTTCCTGGTCTATGTCTGCCAGTTGCTCCCAGCATAAACAAATTAATGAATTCATTTAATAAATTCAATGACAGTACATTGTTTTATTAAATTATAACGTGGATTGTCATGTCCTGTTTGTTCTATTGTTAAAACATGTAAGTGTAATTTAAAAACTGTAGTGTATTAATTTTTGGTTGGCCATGGTTTTATTCAGACGTTTTTTTTGTTTTTGTTTTTTTTTTGCGAAATTTGTGGCCTTCGCTGCCATCGTTGTTCTAATAAACTGTAATTCCGTGCTATTTTTTGGCGATGTTGAAAGCTATCAATTTATGACTGACACACAAAATGAAGGTCTTTTCACATCGCTCAGGCCAAAAGTCAAGTCATAAAACAGTCCCTTTTTTTTTTTTTTTTTTTTTTTTTTTGGTCTTACAAATAAGTGTCTTTTTTCACTATTAATTTATGCCTTAAGCCTAAAAGGAATCTACACGTTCGCGAGTAAAAGCGTAATTCGTGTTATCGTCTTTTAGATGGGTTTCCATTCATATATTAATTTCATGTATGCAATAGAAACAAAATTTTCCTAGTCAGTTCGAATAATCCTCACCAAGTGCTGACCAATCAGCTGGATTCAAATCCAGAAAACAAAGTGGTAAGTGAAAAGGAATGACATCTTTTAAAAATTTTATTACTAAAACTACGAATGTTTAAAAAGCAGTACACAAACTTGAAAAAAACTCAACTTCTCAGCGTCATTAAGCCTTAAGCCTAAGTTTGATACAACCCCACACATGCCATAAACTTGAGGTGTTGTTGGTACGTTGCTAGAATGCACAAAAACCAGACGAGTGTGCTAATAACATTTAAAAGAAGAAAAGTGCACTATAAATTTGAATGCATTTAGTGTGACGTCTGGATATCTGCTTTTTGTCTAGGCGCATATCTGGTATAACCATTCGTTATATCAGACTTCACCAAAGTGTGATCTTTCACACTACAATGCACAAACAAGCGAATTAAAGAGAACCATTTTCCAAGGATTTTTCTCAACTGTTGTCACATTTATACAGTACTTATTAATTCTACACAAATTTAATTGAGGTTTGTAAGTAATATGTAATAAAATGTCTCTATTATAATGCAAAGTCAACTAATGCTTAGCATTATGTATGCCAAACAAGTGCGTGATATCGTATACTTTACATTCATGTGCAACCCCGGGGGACGATGGGGGGAATGGGGGTGGCAATGCCACTTGGTGTGAAATGTGTTACCATGTGTCTAAAAACAACGCGAAGAAAGAGGGTGATTTTGAGGGCAGACAAAGCCCGCGCGGAGTGTCAACTGTCAATTTCGTGCGAAAGGGTAAGGGAGGAGGGGTGATCATTATGTTTCTTTATACACTCCGAGTTTGGTTAAAAAAGGGGGTATTGTTTCAAAATAAGCACTCCGTGTTTAGAGGGGTTTTAAAAAGTCATGGTACCCAGTTAGTACGCAAGTGCCCTCCCCCCCCCCCCAAAAAAAAATACCAGTGGCTCAATACACATGTACAACACCAGCTCCTGGTCTTTCGTCTCCATCCCGGCTGCACATTATGTTAATGAGTATTTTTTTTCACTTTCTGAAGTTAAACTACGTATCTTGAGTTGCATAGATATAATATTATAAAAAAATTATTAAAACTCAACTCGTCACAGCACAGTATGTAGTATACCGATATTGTGTAAATATAAATGAATTAAATTCCAAATTTTCCTATTTGTTTTCTTCAATTTTTCAATCATTAATTTATACTCGATATGAAATGTTTAAATTCTTAATGACCTATTTTAAAAGATTTCAAAACATGTAATTAGAATGCATGATTTCATAAAATGCCCATGTTTGAGGTATCTTCGGGAGTCATGCTGCGTATTATCAGTTTTTACTTCGCAAAAGCTTTGAATTCGCTTATCTCCACTTTTAATGGGTTCCCTTCCAGTAATATTTACCACGCAATATAAAAAAGAACTTTTTGAGGTACTGTTCAAGATACTCTAACCCTTCCATCCATCCTATGGCCAATCAGAATGCCCGAGACGTCGTCTGCTAGTCTCGTATAAACGACATTCCCTTTTTGCGTGGCGTCGATACAACACGCCATTCTGTGTGCTGCCGGTTTTTTGCAGCAAGGGAACTGGTTTAAGGTGCGAATTGCTTCATTTTTTACTTAATTCACTGCCTAATGGATTGTTTTATCTATTATTGTGCGTTGGGATAAATTTATGGAGCCGAAGTGTGTTTATTCGCCATCTTACTCTTCGGTCTGATTAGGTTGAGTTTGCACGATCACGGAGACACTTCCTAGTCCCGAGAAGTGCGCCTCTTTCTCCACTTTCATTCAGATCGAGGAACTTACCAGTTCCACCTCAGTTCGTCTAGGAGTAGGATCTTTTCAGGCTGCTGGACCTGATCAGACTCCAAGCTTTACCAGCCAGCTGTGTCATCGCGGAAATGGCCAGTTTTTGCTTAAGCTTTACTCCATGGGTCGCTTCTCAGTCTTTGTAGAGCAGGTTCTGCAAGTCTGACAGCGTTCTCCGACGAAAAGAGACGTTTTCTGTGACGTCTGAGGGTCATTTTCTTTGCCAGGACCGTTTTCCCTTTGTGGTCTTACGGTCACGGGTGCGAGAAGACCATTCTGGTCCAACGGGATTCACAAAACCCGTTACGGTCCGATGGTCCCAGGTGCATCTGAGGCAAGAGAGATCCATATCCGACACGGGTGGTGCCATTACGGTCCAGCCCGTTACGGCCCGGGAACGTTATCGTTCCGGGAAGCATCTCTTTTCGTCTTTCCTTAGACCCAGCGAGTTATTGCGGTGTTTAAGCAATTGTAAACACAGCTTGGAAGGTTAAAGCTTGCAGTTGAAGCAAAGCACGGAGAAATGTAGTTTTGTGCGTTGTTTTATACTACATATTCTCACCGTTGTTTTTCTCTGCTTGCATTTCAGATATGACAGAGGCCAGTCTACATTCTCCACCGTTACTGCCTCAGTGTATCCATCCTCCAACCGCGTGTAACCCCCACTCCATCTGCGACCGCTGTAGACGGAATAGTGGAATACCTCTGTGTGAGCCAGACAGCCAGTGTGGCGAGTGTCTACATCTTTCTCCAGAGGATTGGAAAGTCCTATTACGGAATAGGACCAAGAACGAGCGCAGGAGGGATAAGCGCAAATTCCTTTCGTCAGCTTCGTTTGTTACTCGTGAATTTATTCGTGATACCATGAAGAAGGCTAGCTCCGTTATTCTGGGCCAGGTCTCCACCCCCGTACACGTAGACACTGGTGCAGAATCGGAATCCGCTACGCCAGTTAAGAGACATAAAAAGTCCAAGAGTAAAGGACGTGCATTTTCTGAGACTGTAGCAGAATTGGACATCCCGGAAGGGCAAGAACGGGATCGTCTCCGCGAGGCATGGGCCTCACCTCCTAGAGTGAAACCCAGTGGCAGTCCAGGAGGGGCGTTTAAGTCCCCGTCTGAGGAACAAGTGACTTTAACGCATAGGGATACGGGAACAGTACTTTCGGCGGTTACAGGCCAGTTAGGCATTCCCCCGCGAGAGGACTTATCCCCCCCTCCTCAGCTGCAGCGTCTCCCGAGTGAATTTTCAGCGTTTTTGTCTATGCAATCGCAACTGCAAAAACAACTTTTGGATTTACAGAGTCAAGTTCAGAAGCAGGAGAGTCTGCTTAGTCAAAGGCAAAAGCCTAAACCATCAGCTACGGTTTCTCGTCCTCCTCCGGAATTTCAGTCAGTGGCAGCGATATCGGGCTCGCCTGTACCTCACCTCCCGCTGGACTCTAACGTGGATATTCCCGAAACGGTCACCATCAGCGAGGAGGATTCCGTGGGCGTGCCCCTTTCGGGCCAAGTCTCCGCATTGCTGGAAGATGATGAGGAAATCGGGCCGATGGAAAATTCTCCCCTAGCAGCAGTCCCAAGCAACAGGGAGAAAGAAATTTACACCCCAGTAGGGGAACCCCACATGTCACATTTTTCACAATCCCAACTCCCAGAAGCAGCATCTGATGAACAGGAGTCGGAGGTGGAAGACGGGGAAGAAGAATCCGAGGGTACGTCAGTACATTCCCGTTGTCATTTACCGTTACGGGCAGTGGAGCAGGTGCGTTCTCCCGGCCAAGGGCATCGACTTTGGAGAGATCCAGCGGCAGCGGGCAGACGGCCCATCCGTACTCCCTCTCCACCAGATCTTGCCCCATCGGTCGAGGACGCGGCCCCCTCGAGTTCTGCTTCTACGATTGCACCAGAAGACGTGCCGTTCAGGGATGCCATTCAAGAGATAGCCCGCTTAGCAGAGGTCTCCTGTGGCTCCCCAAATTTAGATAAGGAGGATCCGCCCATTCGGATGACATCTCAGGCAGCTCCACCACAACAGGACTCGTTTATCGCACTAGCCACCAGTGAGGGCATTGCTCATGCTGTCACGGTCCGCGCGAAAGAGTTCAAGAAGATGGACGCCGGTGAGGGTCGCACGTTGTCGCGTTTCCATTTATCTAAACATTGCTCAGTACGACCAGGACCATATCGGTCAGCGGATGAAAAAATTCCCCTAGAGGCACTGGAGCAGCCCGTGAAGCGTACAGTCTGGATGCCCACAGTGCGTAGTGACTCAGACATTCCATTAGTGGAGAAAGACGCAAAGACCATCGAGGCGTCTTCTCGCCACATCCTGAACATTATGTCTTTTCAAGATCATGCACTTAAAGCACTAAAGTCGCGTTGGGAAGAACTTCGCCTTAGTGATCCCGTGTCTGCTAAATTGATGGAATGCCTGGCCTTAGCTACCCGAGACGTGGTCAAACTTTCCACTTTTTTGATGACTTCAATGGTCTACTTACGTCGAGATGCCTTTCTCCAGCACTGCTGGTCTAGTGTCAAAGGTTTGCGGGACCTGCGTCATGCCCCTATCCTGGAGGAACGAGAACTATTTCCTCCCGCCGAGATAGAGAGGGTGAACCAGGAAAGTCGTTCGCTTTCGCAAGATTATGCCCTGATGTCCAGGATGTCTCGCTCCTCCTTCAAACGTCCACTGAAGAGGAAGAGACCACAACAGTCCTCTCCAGCACCGTCTAAGCCGAGTGCGCAGCCACAACAGCCCCCTGTCAAGAAACCGAAACCCAGCCCCGGCAGCAAGACAGAGGGTCCGGCTCCACAGTCGTTCAGGTAGCAGCCAACCAAAGTACCGTCACGAGATTCCCTTATCTCCTGGCGATACTTTAGCAAACTTAAGAGACTTGGAAAATTTACTTTCCTTAAACGCCTCCTTGCCCGTAGGAGGAAGACTAGGAAAGTTTTGGCAGCAATGGGCAGAAATGGGGGCGTCTCGAAGGGTAGTACGTTGGTTAAAGAGAGGTTACTCCCTACCTTTCAAACGAGACCGGAACGGGCTCAGGTGCCCTATTCCCCTAACCGCCCATGCGCCAAGACAACTAGTCACCTCTTACGCCAAGGGGTCAGAAAAAGACCGAGCTCTCCAAGAAATGCTACTGAGCTTGTCTCAAAAACAGGCGATAGAGGAAATGCCAGAAAATCAAATGGGTTTTTTCAGCAGAGTTTTTCTGGTTCCCAAGAAATCCGGAGGGTGGAGGCTGGTAATCGACCTTTCCCCCATAAACGGTTTTCTCCGAGTGATCACCTTTCAGATGGACACGGCCCAGGTGATAAAAGGGTCATTACGGGAAGGGATGTGGGGTACCTCCATAGATCTCTCCGATGCTTACCTCCATATTCCTCTCCATCGCTCGGCAAGAAAATTTCTAGCCTTTCAAGTAGGGAAAAGACGATTTTGGTTTCTGGCACTTCCCTTCGGTCTGGCTACGGCCCCGTACGTTTTCTCCAAGGTCATGAAAGTACTGAAAACATGGGCACGGCTAGAAGGGATGTTAGTCTTTCAGTATCTGGACGACTGGTTTCTGGCGAATCAAGACAGGCAGGTAACCGAGATTCATACAATGTCTTTAGTTCGCAAGGCACTAGAGGTAGGTCTAGTAGTAAACCTAGCCAAGTCCGAATTAACCCCCAAACAGTCCATTACCTTTCTAGGGGAGTTTTGGGATCTGGCAATAGCAAAGGCGTTCCCTACGCCAGAACGCCGCCAGAGAATTGCAGATGCCATAAAAGGTATTTCCCCAGGAAAGAAGGTGAGATTACAGGCCATGGAATCGCTCCTCGGCCTGTTAGTGGCAACAGAGAAGACAGTCCCCCTGGGCCGTCTCCATTACAGGCCATTTCAAAGCCAGGTAAGATGGGCGTTGCATCAGGGTCGTTCACCCGCAGCGAGGATGCAAGTTTCACAGGTAACCCTACAAGCCCTACAGTGGTGGTGCGATGTTCTAATTATGTCCGAAGGAATGCCATTTCAGCCCCCCACCCCGGAGATAGAGATTCAGACCGATGCGTCCCATGCGGGGTGGGGAATTTATTGGAATGGTCAGGTATGGAAGGGCAAATGGCCACCCTCGCTTCAGTCCTACCACATAAACTGGCTGGAGCTTCGGGTGGTCTGGATTGCCCTAATCAAGCTGACCAACCAACTCAGAAACAAGGCAGTCCTTTTTCGGTTAGACAACTCCACAGCCATAGCTTACCTCAACAAGCAGGGGGGCACCAAATCACGATCCCTGTCCAAACTTGCATTCCAAATTCTTTCAAAGGCCAGGGAGGAACAGGTGACCGTTTCCGCCCGTCACCTGGCCGGGAAATTAAACGTCCTAGCGGACTTAGCCTCCAGACAGGGTCAAGTTATCAACACCGAGTGGTGCCTATCCCCTCGGTCCTTTCAGTGGGTGACACACCAATCCCCATGGGGTGCCCCGACTCTGGATCTGTTTGCAAACGCGATGACCACCCAACTTCCCCGGTACGTGTCTCCTTGCCCGGACCCAGCAGCTTGGGCAGTAGACGCTCTCAATTGTCAGTGGCCACGGGACGAGGTACTGTATGCCTTTCCCCCACAAGCAATCTTAGGGCAAGTCCTGCAGAGAGTAATCGAGTTGAAACCACCGTTCCTATTACTCATTGCCCCATGGACACCGGAAGCCCCATGGTTCGCCCTCCTACTCCATTGCAAGGTAGTAAGGTCGATACCGATCCCATGCCACAACGAGTTGCTATCACAACCCCATTGGCATCACTTCCACCCCTCCCCTCGCTTACTGAACCTCCACCTATGGTGTCTGACCAGTCCTTTCTGAAAAACAAGGGTTTTTCTAAGCAGGTGAGAGAGAAAATAGTAAACAGTCACAAGGGTTCAACGGCCAAAGTTTACAGGTCGCAGTGGAATAAATTTGCCGCTTGGTGTAGCACTTCTAAGCTAGATCCGTTTCAGGCTAGCCCAGCAGTGGTAGCGGATTTCCTCGATCACCTTTTCACGGAGGTGAAATTAAAGGTAAGTTCCATCGAGGGCTATAGGGCCGCTATAGGGTCAAGACTCAAAGCGTCTACAGGCTACGACCCGGGCGAAGATACTTCCCTATCACAGCTAGTAAGACATTTTAAAGTAAGCTCCCCACCCTGCCCATCCAACATAGCGCAGTGGGATTTATCAATAGTCTTACAGTATCTTCAGCGCCCAGATATATTTAGTAAGGACGTGATTTCAGCAAAAAACGCAACATTAAGATTCACGTTTTTATTGGCCTTAGCTTCGGGCAAAAGAAGAGGCGAAATCCATGCCCTAGACAGAAAGGTAAATAAAGATAAGGGTACATGGGAGAAGGTCACCCTAGTCCCTAGAGCAGGATTCATGGGAAAAACCCACATCATGACCCAAGGGATGGGAACGTTCGATCACATTACTCTCCCATCCCTACCAGATGACCCCGACTCAGACGGTCTGGTCTCTTTGTGTCCCGTCAAGGCGCTGCAACAGTATTTGGAAATGTCAGAGGCCTACCGATCAGATAATCAGAAGGCTCTCATCATTTCGTTTATGCCGAAATTTAACAAAGATCTTTCGAAACAGTCGATCTCAAATTATATTAAAAGGATCATTTTGGCAGCCTATGACGATGCACAAATCGACCCTAACCCGTTAGGGGAATCAAACATCAAAGCCCATCAGGTAAGGCAAGTAGCCAATTCCCTCAGGGCGGTACGCAACGTGTCCCTTTCGGATATATTAAAAACAGGTTGTTGGGTTTCCCCCAACTCGTTTGTTAAATACTATCTGAAAGATTTTTCTCAAGATGAATTGTCTGGCTTATATTCATTAGGACCGTTCGTGGCTTCAGAAACGACCATTACAGGCTGAGTGTTTCTGTTGTAGGAATGCTTCTCCCAAGTTTAAGAACAAGGGCAAGCACAAGAGTAACTTCTCCAAGGGCCGTAATGAGAACAGTAACAACAACAACAAGCCACGAAAGTAACAACCTACAAGAAGGTCTTTCCTTCTTACTCTGAACATTTCGCCTTTCGCTCAGGTCCTTTGGACCATTTCGGTTCGTGCTTATATTAAGTTACGGACGAACGCTGGACGGTTATGTTTAATTAAGCATTTATTTACTCCGAAGTGTTCAGGATCGCATGTGTAATGAGTACAGCCCAGTCTTCGGTCTTACGGCTACTCGGATGCTTAAGTTTTGATCTCCTTTCTTCATGTTTTTCAGAAAGAAAGGGGGGGGGACCATGTCGGTCCCAGACGTACCCAGTGACCGTACACCCGTTGTAGCCGGAAGGCCGAAAGCCGGTTTATGGTTCATGGTATGAGGTACCATAGTGTCATTATGGGCTTATGGGACCATAACGGCCCCATATAGGAAAACAGTCATAAATAAGCAAAATTTTTTCTGTTTTTCATTTTATGACGATTTACAGTAGTTTTAGTACTATCTAGTCAATCGCTATGAGTTTATTTCAAATAAACGTGGTAATTTATCAAATGAGAAGAAGAAAAGTTAGACAGCGGACTCGCTTTCTTTTTCAAGTTTGAATTGCATGTCTTGTAAGACACTTCAGTCACTTTACTAGAAGTGTCAAAGAGTTTATTTGCGTAATTCCTATGGATTTACGATCGTTTTGTAGTACTTCTAAATAAACCTAATTGTTCATCAATACATAGCAAGTGAATAGTGAGAACTTGAGGAAGGGATCCATCCGGTGGGCGGTTGGAGGGGGATGGTGATAGTTCTCAAAAAAGATGATGGCATGGTTGGAAGCCTTCTCATCTCAACTGACAGTTGCTGTGATATTTTTTACTTTGTTACGATTTACCTTATGTTGAAAGACCGGAATGGTACGCCTCCGGACTTTATTTAGGAAATCATTAAAAGAATTGAAACTTAGCTGACAAGTTTTATTTCTTCTTTGCGTCGAGTGCACAGCACTCCTCGCCTATATGCAATGAGCTTTTACAAGCCATAGTGTAATTCGCGACCTTTTTGGGCAGTTCAAGAATGGCAGGCTCCCCTGCTCCGGACTCAAGTCCCATTAAAAGTGGAGATAAGCGAATTCAAAGCTTTTGCGAAGTAAAACTATCGTTTTATTTCGTAAAACGAGCTTTTACGAGTAAAAGCGCAATTCGCGTTCTCCACTTTTAACTTTGATTTTAACCCGTCCCATCCATCCCCAACTAGCCTGGGCGTGTTTTACCGCCTTTTGGGGCTAAAAAGGGAATGTCGTTTATACGAGACTAGCAGACGACGTCTCGGGCATTCTGATTGGCCATAGGATGGATGGAAGGGTTAGAGTATCTTGAACAGTACCTCAAAAAGTTCTTTTTTATATTGCGTGGTAAATATTACTGGAAGGGAACCCATTAAAAGTGGAGAACGCGAATTGCGCTTTTACTCGTAAAAGCTCGTTTTACGAAATAAAACGATAGTTTTCTTCAGTGCTTTACTGAGTTTCATTATTTTAATAACCAATATTTAGCAAATATATATGCCGCGCAAAAGAACCATACAGATTATTCTATTTTATAGCTATACAGGTAATAATGAATATTGTTTAGTCTCTGGACAACACAACAGTTAACGTCAGCCGCCCGCCCACGCTGTGACTGTGCGAGTTCTCACTCCTTGGGAAGGGCGCATAACCATCCCGCGAGCTCCTCTCTCCTCTCATTCATGTTGGGAGCGCCTCTCGAGTTCGATGTCTACGGAAACATCACATAAACCCCATTGTAAGCACAACAATTTTTAATTCGCACTGTTTCCCATTTTCAAAACTAGAACCTCACTTCGCTAGCGAAATGTTAAACACTTGACAAAAATTAAAACGCAAAAATACTTCCTTCAATGGGTTATTTCTTTAATAATATATTGCAAACAACACAGCTTGAATATGTCTTATAAGCCGAGTAGTGTTTGGTTTCTGTTGACTTAAGGTTTTATTGACTGATCTAGCATACGCCGTGTTAGCTATTTACGCAGTGAGAGCTCGCACAAAGCTCACTGTGCAATTGTGTGTGATGTGGGTTAAATGCTACGCATTTACTTGCCAAAAATGCACTCTTTTCACATGGCGTTTTAACAAAGAAAACGAAATCAAAGACGAAAATAAAAAGTGACATGCACATGTTCAGATCAAGCTCTTCATAAGTCCGAAGTTTCATGGTCGTAGGGCCCATAGTGTCAGAGTAGAAGAAGACACAAAAAATCGGAAAAAGTGTCAAGAAGAAAAAAAAAAGGACGAATTTTGCTCGCACAAATTCATATAACTCTTGCAAGCCAAAGGCTTGTCAAGTGTTAAACTAGAAAAAAAAAACAGCTCAGATACAAATGGCATAAGCTGATAACAATAACGCATCTTGTGTATAAAAATAAGCACTTTCGAAACTTCTGTAACCATCTTTTCCGACGACTAACAAACTCAATAGATAAAGATGTATCAAACACAGTCACCATTATAATATCAACTTATCTTATCTATATCAACTTATCTTATCTAATCTTATAATAACTGTCGTTAATCTTACACTCTTTCATTACTAAATTATCAATAAAATGCCACAATTCGTCTTTTAAAATCTGTTTACAGAGCTTATTTTTGTGAGGAAATCTCGGTTTGCTGCTAACAAACTGCCTTCAAATACGTAATTGTACAGGTTATATATTGATTTAAGCCTTGCCTCTTGGGTCGTTGATTCAGAAAAATCCTCCACTGGTTTTTTATCGTCACTGGGTCTGTCGACTGTTGTTCCAGAAACATTACCCATGATGCTCTTCTACAGCTTCCTGTTCCGCAAAATATCAACACAACCATGCCCAGTACACATTTCGACGTTGAAGCAACACAGGATAGACTTCAGATTTTGGTTGTTTATGGAAGTCAAAACAATGTCTACCTTCCGACGTTGCATAGACGTTGATTATCTAACGCCTCACAAACGTTGCGTAAAGGTTGCAAATGAAAGTCGAAACAACGTCTTCCCCCAACGTTGTATAGATGTCGGGAAAGCTACGCTGTATTGCTCTCGCGAAAGCATCGTTGCATAGACGTTGGAAAATACCAATCTAGAATCGGCGTCAAGATATCTTCACTCATAGTGTGGTCACCCCTGCGTCACCGCATCCCTCCCTTTGGCCACTCAGTAACGCAGAAAAGCATAACGTCGATTTTCATGAACATTTTTCAATTGTAGGAGGGAAAAAATTTGCGGGCTCTTTAAATTCTCATATTGTATGCCAACTTTTTTTGTCTATTTTCAAAGTGACATGTCATAGCTACCATTTCCTTTGAGCTATGAAACAAGGAGCTTTATGATTGCGAATCAGACGTCAATACGTCGATTTTTGGTGGCTATTTCAACGTTGACCAAAGGCGTTGATTATATGTCGGAGAGAATTGCATTTTGGTTGCAACGTCTAAACAACATTGCTTACCCAACGTCTGTTCAAGGATGTGTCAACAACATTGATTAGGCGTTGATTTGTGATAGCGACCAATCACAACAAAGTAAAACCAAAGTTAATATTGTGGTTTGGTCGGGCAGACGTTGCAACCTGAAATAGACGTTTGGTAACCTTAAAATGTTTACTGGGAAAGCTGTTTGGTAATCAGTTCTTCTCAAGATGCCAGTGTTCAAAGAACAACCGTTCATTAAATAAAATATTGGCAACAGCACGGAACAACCCTGATAAAACTTGTTATTTTCTTAGTCGTCTGATGTTTATATAAATTTTTCATCATCAAAATTTGTTTCCAATGTATTCTGCAGAAGAGTAACGTGAATCCCACCGGCTACAAATTGGAGTGTTTGTGTCGATGGTTGCAGCTAGTTTCATTGTCCCTTTGCGTACATTTTTTTTCCTATTAACATTGGTCTCACACGTTTCTTTATCATACAAATTTTGACCGTTACCAAGGATTCATTACTATAGTCTTCAAGTAGAGAGCGCATTGTTACAAGGGAAATAACATACCGAATTTATTAGATATCACACAAGAAGCCGTCTCAAATACAGTAAAACTTCATTCTGGACAAACCCTGAAATATCGGACAATTGCCAATATCGTACAAGAATTCTCAGTCCCGTTTTTTCCCCATTGGTTTACATGACCCCTGAAATACCGGACACCTCTATGTACCGGACAAAATCCGCCAGTCCCCCGTAGGCAAGTTTTACTGTATGTGGTGTGCTGAAAATAAGTCGTAATGGTTTTTTTAGGTAAGTTAGCAAACTTGATTAATTTATGTGCGAAGTCGTGCACTATGCATAATATAGAATAGGGCTAAGTAACGGCGGCCACGTGCCGTAAGAGCAATACGACTGGAGTAGGACAATGACCAACTTATGTCATGAACTCCAACCGAATCTGTCAGAAAACTGTGTGTTACTGTTGATCCCAAAACCCCAAAGCTATTTATGGTCTCCAAGAAAAATACAACTACTTTAGTTGGTGAAAATGCAATTCGAAAGGAACTTGTAAACGAACAAAGCTAAATAGTCTGTGCATCCCAAAGAGTAGGACCCGTTTTGGGGATCGTTGCTTTAGTCATGCCGCACCAGTGTTGTGGAACAATCTCCCTACTGGCATAAAGTATCAAAAGTCTCTGGCGTTCTTTAAAAGAGCTCTGAAAAATTCATCTCTTCAAGAAACGCTATAATATGTAATTAGGCAAATGACTTTTACTATGCTTATTTAAGTTATATTTTAACTTACTATTTTCATTGCAACTGTAGCGCTTTGTGATTTATAAAGGCGCCTTTCAAAAGACTCCTCCTCCTCCTCTTCTTCCTCTTCTTCTTCTTCTTCTTCTTCTTCTTCTTCTTATTATTATTATTATTATTATTATTATTATTATTATTATTATTATTATTAAAGCAATTGCCATAATTGTTATATCCATTTTACTCATTATATTATGGCCTGAGTGAGAAGATATCTCGTGTGAATTGCCTGAGTTCTAGTTCCTTTTCTGATCTATATTTAAAGAAAAGGTCGCCTGAAGAGCGATAGATTGAAATGCAATCACACTGCAAGAGGCAAGGCATTTTGGAAACTACGTCACAAAAAGTTTAAAATTCCGCCAATTGGCCACTTTTTGGAAAAAGTAAGAAGAAAGGTAATTTTTACAAAAGCTATCCACCCTTCGCACAAATTTTAAATAAAACAGGTCAAAACGGTTGAGAAGACGGAGTTTATAACTGGCAAATAAACAGAAATAATTTTTTGGTGACTCGTCAGAACAGGATCTTATCAAGAGAGGAATCTAGAAACTTTATAAAACATTTGAATACAAGGGGGTGACGGTTAGCTCAGTCGGTAGAGCGTTGGCCCTGTAATCCTAAGGTCCTTGGTTCGAAACTGGCCTGGGGTATAAAGCAGGGGATTGGCTTTCGTTGCCTCAGCTAAACGACTGCACAAGATTATTCACCACCACTGAATTCAAAATTAGCACAAATGAGTCTTCCCGCCATCCCTTTAAAAAAACATTTGAATACAATGCCATGAAAATTGTGGCAAAAGAAGCATCTGGAAAATTGGCCAACAAAAACTTCAAAATGGTTTCATTTGACCAATTTTGGTCAAATCGCCGAATAAAGACATTTTTACGAGAAGACCATCAATGAACCAATTTTTCAAGAATCTTTTCATAATAGTAGGGTTAGAAAGGATTTTTGTATGCCACCCTAAAGCCCCCACCCCCTGATGTGATAAGACCAGCTCCACGAAGTCGGCTGGTCTAACAAAAAGTACAAAATACTAGTCTGTAGTTATCGGCGATCCACCACGATGAAATACAGCATTTACTCCCCGTGCGGCCACTCATGTACCAACTGATTAGTATGCATGCTCTTCGCTTTTTAAAAAAAATAGGTGAAGAATTCTAAGCATTTCAACCTCATATGGTATCTTTGATACCATGTGAGAATGAACCCTTAACAAGGAGTGTTGATTTCGAATAATACTCCTTTTTCAAGTAAAAGCGTACTGAATGGCATTTAACACTTCTTAACGTAAGTAAAACCCAGAGCCGACCGCTTCTGGCCTCAAAATTACCCCCTTTCCCCTTATTTTCTTTTTCTTTTGACACGCATGGTAACAGATATGATATCAAGTGCCCCAGGAACATTCAAAGGGACGGACGGACGAGCAGAAGACATAGTCTATACCACGCACACATAAAGTCAAAGACCATCCTGGCTTAGCGTCGCTGAATTTGTGTTAACTTTTACATAGATGAAGCACTTCACCAAGTTCTACTCACAAACCGGAAAGTACCACTTGTGTCTAATGGTCATATAAAAAAGTTTTACTACGAAATAAATCTTGTGCTTATTTACAGTTCTACTACACATGGTAGTTTCAATGGCAGGAAGAAATCAAATTAGCATAGCGTAAAACGTTTTGCGCCTGTTACATTTTTTCACACACCAAAAATAATACAAAGTCTGGCTGTTTCAAACAGCGTTCGCACTGGCATTGTATGTTTGTCGCTCAGTTCTGCAGCGTTCTATGGTATCATTTCGGTACCCCCGTCAACTGGTCTAATGATGATTATCTAGCAACAAATGATCCATTGTTCTAATGATAATTCATCTAGCGACAACTGATCTAAATGAGAAGGATGTTACAAATTATTCCCACTTGGCATTGAAAATGCCAAATGGGGATGGATTGCCTCGAATTCTTCACCTATTTTTCCTTTTTTTTTCTCGCTTTTTTTTAATTTTTTTTCTTCTTCCGCCGAATCGGTTTCCAGACATCTCCTCCGAGACCGCTGAAGCTAGACCAACCAAACTTGGCACACTTATGGAGGATCATCTGAAGTGGTGCACCTGATAAAAATTTTCGACCTTGACCTTACTGGTCAAGGTCAAATCGCGAAAAAGGTCAAACGGTTTTCAGACAATTACTGCAAGACCGTTGAAGCTAGAAAAGCCAAACTTGGCATATATATAAAGGGCGATGTGATACAAAGCAACGAATAAAAATTTTTGACCTTGACCTTGGTCATGACCTTGAAATCGCGAAAAACGTTATTTAAGAAAAACAATGAGTTATCTCGAAAACGTCCGAGACCACTGAAGCTAGACCAACCAAACTTGGTACATGTAACGGAGGGTCATCGAAAGTGGTGCACCTGATAAATTTTTTTGACCTTGACCTTACTGGTCAAGGTCAAATCGCGAAAAAGGTCAATCGGTTGTCAGACAATTACTGCAAGGCCGTTGAAGTTAGAAAAGCCAAACTTGGCACATATATAAACAGCGATGTGATCTGAAGCAACCAATAAAAATTTTTGACCTTGACCTTGACCATGACCATGAAATCACGAAAAACGTTATTTAAGAAAAACAATGAGTTATCTCGAAAACGGTAAGAGATAGAGCAATTCTGACCTCATTTTCGACCTCCACCCCCTATACGACGATACGTAAGGTATAACTTCCGGTGTCCTTGACCTCCAGGTCACTTTCGAACCCCAAAACGGAAGTTGGCCTTTATCTGGAAAACGGTAAGAGATAGAGCAATTCTGACCTCATTTTCGACCTCTATCCCCTATACGACGATACGTAAGTTATAACTTCCGGTGTCCTTGACCTCCATGTCACTTTCGAGCCCAAAACCGGAAGTTGGCGGGGGATGTGCGTATGATTTTATTATCGCACTTCTCTATAATTCAGAAACGGCTACATATATATCATATTGCTGTAATCGTAGGTAAGCCCTTTTCTATGCTGTACTGACTCGGAAATCTCTCTCTCTCTCTCTCTCTCTCTCTCTCTCTCTCTCTCTCTCTCTCTCTCTCTCTCTCTCTCTCTCTCTCTCTCTCGCTAACGTGATTATGAAGTTTCACAATGTTATCATATCGTTTACGATCCCAAGCATTGAGGGAAATCAGAAAACACCTTTCCTCTCTTTATCTCAGTGTGACATTATTTATGGAGGCTTTTGGTACATTTCATTGTCATTAACTGCCCAAATGCAACAAACATTGGATGGTGATGATGGTTGTTAAGAGGGGGTGTGGGAGGTTGGTGCGTTAGATTTCTTTTCCCTTATCGTCCTTCAAGTTTTACATATCCTGTGTGTGTTTTTTTCGTATGTTTCTGCTGCATTTTTTGGAGTAGTCGTGCTTTTACTATGCGCTATTTCATGTACAGTATCAAGCCTACATCGTCCAAGTTTGGATCTCTCTCTCTTTCTCTCTCTCTCTCTCTCTCTCTCTCTCTCTCTCTCTCTCTCTCTCTCTCTCTCCAAATATATATATATATATATATATATATATATATATATATATATATATATATATATATATATATATATATATATATATTAATCACAGGATGCACACACACACACACACACACACACACATATATATATATATGTGTGTGTGTGTCTGTGTGTCTGTGTGTCTGTGTGGTGGCTGCATCCTGTGATTAAGTGATTTATTCTACTATATGATAAACATTTTTGGTGTGCGTATGATTTTATTCCCACTTGGTATTGAAAATACCAAATGGGGATGGATTGCCTTGAATTCTTCACCTATTTTTTTTCCTCCTTTTTTTCTTTTTCCGCCGATTCGGTTTCCAGACATCTCCGACGAGACCGCTGAAGCTAGACCAACCAAACTTGGCACATGTATGGAGGGTCATCTGAAATGGTACACCTGATAAAAATTTTCGACCTTGACCTTACTGGTCAAGGTCAAATCGTGAAAAAGGTCAATCGGTTTCCAGACATCTACAGCAAGGCCATTGAAGCTAGAAAAGCCAAACTTGGCACATATATAAAGGGCGATGTGATCTGAAGTAACCGGTAAAAATTTTTGACCTTGAGCTTGACCTTGAAATCGCGAAAAACGTTATTTAAGAAAAACAATGATTTATCTCAAATACGGTGAGAGATAGAGCAATTTTGACCTCATTTTCGACCTCTACCCCCAATACGACGATACGTAAGGTATAACTTCCGGTGTCCTTGACCCTCATTTCACTTTCGAGCCTCAAACCGGAAGTTGGCCTTTATCTCGAAAACGGTAAGAGATAGAGCAAATTTGTGGCCTTGACCTTACCGGTATAGTTAGTAGTATTTAGGATGATATTCTGCATTCAGAAATGTGAAAATTGTCAACAAACTGCAATATCATCTACCTTCCGCTTTAAGTTATCATTCCAAGTGGGGCTAATTCGCTGTGCGAATTTCTGTCTAGTTTAGTTTTTTTTTCTTTTCTTTTTTTTTTTGGGGGGGGGGGGGGGCGGGGGGGGGCATTTGTCGACTTGATGCAATTAATAAATCGACATACATTACACGCACTTCATTTTAAAACCATAAAAATCTCATTGTAACATAAGATTTTTAGAGCTCTGTTCTTTTTTACATTTTTGAAGCAGAGCACTTCGGAATTCAAAGAACCTTTTAAAGAAGTTGAAAGATCGACCACTCCAGAATACATTCAGGACCAATCCACAGAAAAAAAACTTAACAGAATCCATTACTCTGTACAAAGGATAATCCTCTGCGCACCTGTCTGTAAGTGCCAAATCCGTCTCACCTGTCGTAGTGACAACGGTAGTCCCTTGACTTCAGAGTTCAGTTAACAGAGGAGTTTCAGAGACTTTATTGTTGTCTGATAATGCAAACTCACTTAATTTTTTTATGCCAAGTGCTTCCCTACCTGTCACGGTTATTGGACCAGTGATCTGGTGCTTCAAATGCTTCATACCACTTAATCACCTAACAGGCCCCTCAACAAGATTTAGATAATTATGTTTCCCTTTTTGTCACCATTTTCAATGTCGACAAGTAATATTTACCAGTTACTGTTTCTGACAATTTTGATGAACAAGCCAGAAACTTTCTGATACATGTAACAAACTTGGGACCTGATCCGCGTTACGGGATTAAACAGTTCTGAAACAGATGTAAACCGGACTTTTATAGTTGACGGTGCCTCAGATCTCTGCAAATTTCACAAATTTGTTCACGGTGTGCACGTCGACTTTGTTGCCTGGATAAAATATTCAAAGCTTTTTATGGAAATCGACTCCATACATATTCTACGCTATCGGGTGACTCAAGAGAGTGTGTGTGTGTGTGTGGAGCGGGGGGGGGGGGGGGGGGGGTGGGGTGGTGAGGTGGGGGTACTCTGATGGAAAGTGACCGTATTATGATGGCGATTCTAGATTGTTATTGTTCCGTGGTCTCAAGATCATTGTTTTCCCGATGTTGGGCGATAGACGTTGTTTCAACTACCATTTGCAACCTTTACACAACGTTGATCAGATGTCAGATTACCGACATCTATGCACTGTCGGAAGGAAGACCTAATTTCGACTTCTATAAACAAACCAAAGCAGCGTTGTTCCAACGTCGGGTGCGACGTCCATCCAACGTCGAAAAAGTTCACTGGGAACACTTTCAAAGTCAATTTGTGATTATTTGAGATCGTTTCTGTACTACTTTGGTGCAGCGCTGTCATTGCTACTAGTATAATATAAAATATAATACCAAAACACCATTTTATTAAATGGCAGGGTGCAAATTTCGTAATAGCACAGCATCTGAAACCTCGCCCATAGATTTTGTTGTTCAACTTATATTTGGCCAATAGTTTGGAAGTGCAGTCAACATGTCGAATAGGTATGCTGAAAGAAAACATCTTAATTTCCTAGAGAACAATAAAATCTGGTCATTTTTCAAGACCTTCAGATGGAAAAAGATGAAAACCCTTCTCTACAAAATTCATAAATATTTTTCACCAATTGCTTTCTCATACTACGTTTGAAGTTATATTTTGTCACATTTTCGTAATATTTTGACAAAATTGCCTCATGTATATATAATAATGCAAAAATAATAATGCAAATGATAATAATGCACCGGAAAGGAATAAAATTACCTTATGCAGTTTGTTTCAAAAAAAGACCGCGTCACATTAACTGCTAAGGTACTGCAGTGAACTTCAAAAAAGTTTGTACAAACTGAATACCGGTAACAGAGAGCATTTGTACCGAATTTTATTCAAATCTTTTTCGTCTAAAATGCAGTCCTACCGCATGTAAATAGAACGTAGATGTTTAAGTATTACTTTTAAATTTCCACAAATTTCCCCAATTAAGGATCATGATGCTGTAAATTTGAGTGTTGTTTATCTTTCCAAGATAATTGTATGCTAAGAACTAGACCGAATTTCGCTACACGTAGCCAAATGACACCCACTTGCAATGGTACAATCTATCTGGTCAAAGACACATTTTTCAGTCTTTCCGCATAATTGTCAGCTTTCGAATTATTGTCTTGAACAGGGGCATCGAAGTAAATATAATGTAATCTCAAATAATCAAATTCAATTTTGCTAACCGTTTCTGAGATAATTGTCAACTTCCAGTTTTTTACCTTGACCATGACGGAGGAGGTCAAGGTCACCGAGGTACTTCCTATAAAACATCTTTTAGGCCCAAAATGTCGAAAATAAGCTCAAAATCACTCTTTCTCTAACCGTTTTCGAGATAATGGTCAACTTCCGGTTTTTTACCTTGACCTTGACGAAGGAGGTCAAGGTCACCGAGATACCTCTTATAAAACGTCTTTTAGGCCCAAAGGGTCGAAAAAAGCTCAAAATCACTCTATCTCTAACTGTTTTCGAGATAATGGACAATTTTTCTACAACGTATTTCAATATTCACATGGCCTTGACCTTGACACTGAATGTCGAGTTTCCATCCACGATGTTACTGCCTACTGACATCGTACACGTGTTGAAACAATGATTTGAGCGCTATTTCCAGCAATTTTTCGTGGTGGAATAGGTTTTTGAAAAAAGGTCAAGGTCAAAAATATTGGAGGATTTCACGACATCTCATCACCAGGGATCCACGGGACGCGGATTTGCGCGTCAATGTCGCAAAATATTGGCCCGGGACGCAAAAAAATTTGGGGCTTGCGTCCAAGGGGACGCATAAAAAATCTGTCTTCACACGTGCATTATTACTGAAAAAAACTGTCTACAGCTTCAAACACTTTGTACGGTCCTACAAAAACACGCTGACCTTTGCGGCTTTTGCAGGGCTCGAAATTATCCATTTTTACCAAATTTCTTGGGGCCCGGCCGAAAATCCTGAGGCCCGGATAGATATAGGCTATATATTAGAAAAAATGACGATATTCCCATAAATGTAATTTATTTCTTTTAACTATTCGTACACATACCGGTAATACAAAGTCCTCAGTTCGTCTTTTTATGGTTTCTATTACACTTTGACTTCGATTGCTTCCCACACTCCTATTTCCTCTTCTGTGAAAATCGTTTATATTGACAATAACATAGGCCTTTCCGAAAAAAATCGTGGGGCCCGCGGACGCCAAGTCTTGAAAATCGTGGGGCCCGGCCAGAAATTATGGAGCCTCAGGACCCAGGGTCCCGGCTAATTTCGAGCCCCGCTTTCGCAGAAATGCTCATTAACGATTTCATATTCAGTTTCCCGATTTTGTGCTTCTGTGCAAACTGGCCCTCGTTATACCGGTTTCGTCTGTTCCATGTGAAAGAAGATTTTTGGTTTAAAACGCAATAAAAACAGAAACAGACTAAACCCTGAGCGGTTGAACCGTTTAATATTCATTAAATTGAAAGGACAAGTCATAGAACAATTTGATTTTCCCGACGCAGCCAGATTGTTTAACAATATGAAAAGCAGGCCTGGTTAGATGAGAATTCATTGCTTTTAGAATTTTCTTGGCTTGGCAATAAAAGATAGTGTGAACTGCAACTGTACGCGTTACCTCTTACCCCCCCCCCCCCCCCCACAAAAACACACCCTTTGTGCTTATTCAAATAAGGAGACACAAAGAAATCACGGTGCAAATTGGGGACGCAAAAAAATCATGGGGGACGCAAATATATGAAAGCGTGGCGTCTCTGGGACGCAAAGATTTTGAAGTTGGGGTAAAACCCTGCAGCACCCTCTATCTCTGTGCCAAATTTCATCGTCCTACGTCAAATAGCGTAGGAGGAGTTTTCTGGAGACCTACGTGACAGAAAAAAGGAAGGAATAAACAGCCAGAATTCTTTGCAAAGCATACCCATTTGCAAACTATGTTTGCAAGTGGGAATGAAAAAATAAAAAATATCCGGATAGTATTCAGGGTTAGCCATACATTTAAGTTTATTAAAAATGTTTTTCCAATAAAAGCATGTTGAGAGTGGGTTTATTTGAGAAATATGACTACCTTGGTAAAGAATAACAATTTTGATTAAAGAAAAGCTTCAGGGGATGTAAATTTCTTACCGTGCATCACTCACTATCATTGGGTACTTGTATTTTGCAGTTAGAATCCAAAGCGGTTATAAGCGGTATATTGCACGACCGGTATGTCGATTTAATAATGCCGGCTCGTGTGCGGTATGTAGTACAGGAGTCGGTCTTTTTTGGGGCTTGGACAGTGATATTTTTATCTCGATCCGAAAGGTAATCGTTTCAAGAGCTTTTACTGCGTGTTTTTTTTTTATCTGGAAACGGTCGTTATCAACAGGTTTTACTGCACGTCATTTTTCAACGGATCTCAAAGGTAGTCACAACAGATTCGTTTTAGATCTTTTCGCCCTTATTTGGAAACGAGTCCCACAGACCTAGTAAACTGTTGGTGTTTTATCTGCGTCTGGAAGAGATGGTAACTATAAACTGTCGTCATAGACAGGTTTTACTTTTTTCGGATCTACGAGGTAATCGTTACGGAAGATTCAATGCATGTTTTTATCCGAACGTGGTAGGTGGTCGTTGATGACAGTTTTAACTATTGATCATTTTATCGGCATCTTTACGGTGTGCACTACAAACAGCATTTACTGTAAGTCTTTTTATCCGACGTGGAAGGTGGTCGTTACAGAATGAAAGTTGCTTACGAATTTTTCCGGACCTACCTGGTCATTACAGACACGTTTCACTGAACGTCTAGTTTACACGGATCTTAAGGGTGGTCACTACAGACAGGTTTTAGTGTGAGTCATTTTGCCCGTATCTGGAAGGTGGTCACTAAAGATCAGTTTTATCCGGATCTCGCAGGTGGTTACGTAAGACCGATTTTGCCGTATGTCGTTTTATCGTGGACGGTGTTCGCTACAAACGGTTTGACTTCATGTACTTTCATTTGGGCCTAGAGGTTGGACCGGTTTTAGTGCACTCTTTATCCAGGCCCGGAAGTGTTCACTACATTACCTGCTTTGTTTCATTTTCAAGGATCAATTCCAACCCCTCCCCCCCCCCCCCCCGGTCCACAAATCTGCAAACGACTCAATGAACATTCACTCGCATTATTTTAACACAAACACAACCCCATTCCCGGTCGCTAATGTGGATGTAACTCTCAATGCAGTTTCACTCGTTTTATTTATTTTTTTTTTATTTTTTCATTTTTTTTTGGGGGGGGGGGGTGGGAGGACTGAGGTTGACAGCCATTAATCCACCTTTAAACCAAGAGCGGCTATTAATTCTCCTGCCGCCCCCCCCCCCCCCCCTGAAGTTTTGATTACAAGATCACGTACTTTATACCAAAAACCCTCAAGCCCAGCAAAAACATCTGCCGTCGTGGCACTAAAACTGCCGATCTAGCAAAAAGCTGGCGTCCTGGCAAGCGCTGCACTCGAAAGAATATCCATCCATTTCAATTTATGATCACATGACCAGAGGGCGTGGTTTATATTGAATAGCCCGATGTTAAACTACCATGATTTAAGTACAATTCAATCAGAGATGCGGAAGAGAGAACTCATTGCCAAACATCAAGCAAAATTTGAAAGCAATGCGATAAATAGGTGAGCAGCGTTTTGAATATAAAGCCTAGCATACCGGGGTATACAGATTTCCTCTTTTGATGGATTTTTCAGTTAGGCCAATCGGGCAATATCCTTGGCTAGTCTTAAATGCAGCTCACATATTAGGCGTGTATTTAGACGTATGGTTAAATGTAAAGGTCTGATTCGAACAGCTAGAAATGCACCTCTTAAATCTTTATATATCGGGCAATAAATTTTCATGATGCCTTAAGACATCAGTTAACAAGTGCAGCTTTTTGGGTGTTTAACCGTAGGTTTACAAAGAAGATAAAGTAACGGCATTCCAACACTATCCTTCAAGGACATTTTATTAGCTTAAGTATGAATTTTTTTTTTTTTTTTTTCGACAAGGCAGCTTGATGCACATGGTGTGAAAATCGGCATCAAACATGATGCAACAAACCCAAGTAAACCTTATAGTTATTTCCAGATTTCACATTTACAGGCCGAAACAAGAAAGGGGTCATCGCTGGGAATTCCTATCCAAGCTTAACTTACAGACACGAGCACACACTGAATTAATCTATGTTAGAAAAAAACGAAAAATCATTAAAGATTCGGCGTAACTGCGTAAGTGGTATCCTAAATGCTGCAGGAACTATCACATCAAATATTCACGTGATGTTTTCAGTGAGAGGGCATACTGACTTAACGATAAAAACATACTTGACAGGATTGACAGAACTACAGAATTATGAAAACAGAAGCTTCTACAACATATGACTGGTGTCAAGGAGTCACTTTCTGATGCCCAAATTTTGATACAAAATGGAACTCTGAAGTTCTACTGCCTCTTGCATAAATCACCAAGTCAGAAATTATACAATGTTCCATTTTCAAAAGTCGTATTTGTCATGGAGTGAAAGGAATAAAAAAAGCAGTTAATCAAGCAAATCAAGCAAAACAAAGAAAACAATATCCGGCATGTGGGGGTTTGCAAATCTTGTGTGCTTCTGGCGACGAAGCGTCAAAACAAAACAAAAAAAAAAAAAAAGATTCTGAAGTATGTTTGTCATATAATGGCTCTTCTAATACTGATAAATATCTCCTTAAAGAGAATAACATGTGAATAAAAGCGATATATATATATTTCCTATAAGACTTTTCTGGTGAGATCGCTTTTCTATTTCTTGGCTTAAAAAAATACAACTCAGTGACTTCTTTCGTAACAGCACCCCACAAACGCGATAAATTTTGGGAAATTTCCATTCCGTCAGCAGATTTATGCTACACCAGAATATGTATGCTACACCATCCATATCATCTCTGATTTCTAAAAGGGTCTATAAATACAACTAAAAGTAATTCTCAGTGTGATATCATAACATCCTATACACGCAATGCATTTCAGGATTTTTTCCATCCCGCCAGCACATTTATGCTACAACATAGTGTTTATGCTATACCAGCTGAAGTTAAGTTATTCCCATGAATCCATTGTTGACCTTTAGAAAGTTTGTTTCAATATGCATAATATTCTAGGCTTTCTGTGAGATCTGACAACTACCCAATGACAGTTTGTACAACTGAATAAAAATGCCGATTCATTCTGTTTAATTAGGATAACTTAGCTTGTCGCTGTCAGACTTTGTAATCTTTTGCAAAGACAATAATGTTGATACGGTTGCTTACGTCACATTTCCACGTTTTTTTCTGCCAAAGAAACATAAGGATAACCTAAAACTACAGTCAGTAAGTTTGTTTTCACTACAGTTTTTTAAATATTAGTAGGGTATACTTTTGCTGTTGAATGGTAATGTTTCTCCCACACCGGAGTATCCACATCCCAACCTTTTTCTTTGAGTTCTGTTTTTAATGTTAGTGGGATGCATTTTGATTAACTTTTATCCCACAACAGAGTGTTGCTTTTTTAATGTTAGTAGGGTGCAATTTTGAAGTATTGTAACTCGGGGGCTCGGTGGCCGAGTGGTAAAGACACTTGCCAGCCATGCAGTTGTAGCCCAGGTGCGAATCCCGCTCGTGGTCAGGAATCATGACAATTCGCAACCCCCACCCCCACCCCCCTTCTCCTCCAGGGATGTCGGTGTGTCTATATAGTCCGTTGATACCAAGTTAGGATTGCATTATTGTTAGGCGTATGTGCCAATAGATAGGGATTTCAGAGACACTATATGGACAAGACGAAATTATTATAATCCCGAGTAAAAAAATGTAATTAATAATAATTATATAATGCATGCGCACATTGTAAACCCTAAACCCCCCTCCCCCCCCCCCCTCCCACTTGGACCATCGCTATAATACTGGAAAACAATCTGACTAAAATTACATATAGAAGAATAACCATTTTGAAAAACTTATACTTTATCAAGCAATCAATACCATCATACATTTTTGTTTATATCTTGATTTGTACAACCGACGACCTGATCTGAGGAAAAGTGTTTAACCGAATTTTTGAGAGTAAAATCCATTATTTTAAGAATCTCAAGTCTGCATCGTTTTTTTTTTTTCTTTCTTTTCTCTTTACTTTATGTGCTCTGTCTTCTCTGTGTGGCCTTTCCAAACGAAAATCATACCTATTTTCTTGTTTTTCTTTTCCGTTTTTTAAATGTCATTATGCTAATCCTAAATCTGTATTCGGCAAATATTCGTGACCATCCCTTCACAGTAAGCATTTTAAGCTCGACCGAACGTCGATTTCAGGTTGCGACAACGATCCGACCAAACTACAACATGAACTTGGGTTGTACTTCGGTTGCGATTGGTAACGACCACAGATCAACGCCTAACCGGGGTCTTTGACACAACGTTGAATAGACGCTGAGTAAGTAACGTTGTTTAGACGTTGCTTTTGGTTGTAAGTTAAACGCATCTTTCTTTGACGTCTACCCAAACGTCTTTGGCGTAACAATTGATAGCAGTAGGAAAATGAAGGCTCGTTAGACGTCGAAAAACCAACGTTGTATAGAGGTCGCACTCATAACCAAAAAAGTATTCTCCTCGGGGGAACAGGACAATTCCCCCCCCCCCAGACAATTCCCCCCCCCGACAATCCCCCCCCCCCCCCCGAACAATTCCCCCCGTAGGACAATTCCCCCCGAGGACTATTCCCCCCCCCCCATTCATTTTTATTTCTCTCTCTCTCTCTTTCTCTCTCTCTCTCTCTCTCTCTCTCTCTCTCTCTCTCTCTCTCTCTCTCTCTCTCTTTTTATTTATTTATTTTTTTTTTTACAAATTGTTACCCTTTTATCTTCTAACTGGAGATGGTAATTGTCCTTTCATTTCAACATTGTCGCAATTGCAATTTACATGCCTTATCCAAACCAATGAAGTTGGCCACCCCAGTGCCAGCAAAAACGGTTTTTTACATGTACATCGATCTGATCCGCCGTAATGTTCGCGGTGCACCTGGTGAAATTATGGGTGGCCACTTGCCCGAGCCACCACGTCGGTGGTACGCCGACTCTGCGCAGCGCATTCCTCAAACAGTCCGCCACTTCGAAAACCGACAGACTGTTGACTATTTGCGTGGAACTGCCCACAACATCAGGTTTTAAATGACAGCAAAAACTGTCGTTCCAGACAGAAGAATTTTGCATTATTGATTTTAAGGTATTTAATAAAATAAAGACTTTGGCATTCAAAGTAAAATAAAAATGAAAATTAAGTGGGAGGGGGGGGGGAATAGTCCTCGGGGGGAATTGTCCTACGGGGGGAATTGTCGGGGGGGAGTTGTCTGGGGGGAAATTGTCCTAGACCCCTCCTCGGAAATGACTATGACAGGTCACTTTAAAAGTGGGCTGAAACGCCGGATGATACTTCTATCCAACGCTGGACAATGCCTCAATGTTTACCGGGTTGTGCGATTGTAGCATTGAAACACCCCAGCATTGAAACACCACATCATTGTATGGGCCCATCCAATGGCTGGGCTAAATCAATACAGAGGCTATTGAAACAGCCCATACAGTTTCCCCCCATGAAACACGACTCAGTGAAGGAAAACACAACAAATAGGGACTTCGTCTGTAGCCTCAGTAAAGTTGGGTGATATTTTTTTCTTGTCAAAAATTGTTAATTGACGAAACAATGACAATATTTTTCAGTAAGTGTTGTCGTCTGCTCGGGACCTGACTAGTGGTACTGAGTTCCTGAAGTGGCACTGAGGTCCCGACAAATTTTTCATATGAACTCCCCGCCCCCACCCCGCCCTCATCTTTAATCGTGTCTTAAAATCACTGCTTCTTCCGCCCCCCTCCCTGCCACCCTGCCACGCCTGTTAGGCGACGCCGTCAGGGGTGGCATCGGATCTTTTATCTTTCTGTATTCCCACCGCCCCGCCCCCCCACCACCCAATATATGTTTATCTCAATATCTTAGCTTTTTTTGTTTATTCACAAATTGTTCAAGAAAAAAAAAGATGCAAAATTTCTCTTTTTGGCATATATATATATATATATATATATATATATATATATATATATATATATATATATATATATATATATATATATATATATATATATATATATATATAGCCCCCCCCCACCGCTCCTACGCAGCAAAGACAAACTGCGTTTTTTTTTTTTGCCTTTCCCATCGGCTTTGTAATTAAAACCTTGAAGCGGCTTGATCAAGGCAGCAGTATGAGCAGCATTGTTTTGGTTTTGAGCGTTTCTTTCAGCTTATATATAACCGCCTAATATAGCATTTTGAAGCATTCAGTACCACTGGTGGTACTGAGGTCCCGCCTCAAACATTACCCGAACACTCGCGCAACGTCGGGCCGACGTCGGAACGGTATAGACCAGGTCGGAAAACGTCGGCATCGGCTTCGATGCATCGGTAATGCATCGGTTATAGGTTGGCAATAGTCGAATTTCCATTTTTTTCTCATTCGTCGGAAGTTCATCGGTTACCGACGTTGGCCCGATGATTATTTTCCTCAGTTTAATAGATGTTGGCAAATATTCATCGGGCCGACATCTTTTTCCGACGAACTTCCGACCAATTGGGAATTTTTTTTGCTAAAAATATTATATTCATATATTACACGTATTTCTCAATGCATATATTATGCATATATTTTTATGCATTGGTTATACGTTGGAAATAGATTAACTTCCGACCAATGGTAAAAAAAAATGAAACGGATATTGCATACGTATATTCGATGTATTTACTTATACGTACATTATACATATATTTGTATATGTTGGCCCAACGTCTGACATAGACGTACTTCCGACGGAACAAAACTTAATTGTTTTTGAAAAAGATATTACTGATGTATAACCGACGGATTACAATAATCGTATAATATACAAATATATCACTGCATCGGCTATACGTCGAAAATATACCGAATTCCGACGAAAATTAATTTTTTTATTTAAGATATTACAAGCATATAATATGCGTATAAAAATATACGTATATTATACATATAGTTATATTTGTCGGTGAAACGTTGGAAATATACCCATTACCAATGGATCTCTAAATTTGTGTATTTCACGCATAACTTGAAATGAAAACTATATATATATATATATATATATATATATATATATATATATATATATATATATATATATATATTATATATAGAATATATATATATATATATATATATATATATATATATATATATATATATTGCGTTGTGTACGAGTGCTCCACATATTCCACAGCGTCGGAAAAAAGATGCCGATATTGCCAACGCGTATTATACGTATTTTTTTAAACGTCTACAAAACGCATATTTTCCGATGCTTATTCGGCGTCGGAAATTTATCGATTGACGTTTTGTAGGGGACATTATGAAGAATCAATAGTGGTGCATGATGAATATACTTGAAAATTATAATTTGCCTCAATAAACTAGCCCCAGCCGCCGTGGAGTAGAGGTATGTTCCGCGCCTAGGATGCAAGAGGTCCCCGGTTCAAACCCGAGTAAGTACTAGTGTTCAGTTGCAATATATAGATATGCTATGTTGTATGTGTGAATATGTGAATTATGAATGGTTGGTAAAGGGTCAATGGGTCAGTTAAGGTTAGAAACAACTTTTTTACGTATAAAAATCATCGGAAGTTCGTCGGAAATGCATCGGAATATAAACGTATAACCGACGTATAGCCGACGGTTGGTATCCGACGTCGAAGAGTTTGTAGGGATATTTCCGACGGTGGCCCGACGTATTAAAGATATATCGGCCCGATGTATATCCGATGTACGAAGCCGCTATATCTATTATGCGTCGGGCCATAGTTAATCCTATGTGCAACCGATACATCGGCCGACGAAGTTGCCGATATTGCCGATCTACTATAGATGTATTTTAGACGTTACGCGAGTGTTCGGGTAGGTACAATTCTGCCGGCCTTGCATGTGCTGTTTCCATGGATGGGGTATTTTTATGCAACTGTCTGTAGATTTGGCCCATATACTTGATCAGATGTGTTGTTTCTATGGATGGGGTATTCCTATGTATCTGTCTATAGATTTGGCACATACTGATTCTATATGTGCTATTTATGTGGCTTACAGCTATAGGATGGGCCCATTCTACACCCATCAACCATTAAAACAGCCCATCTTGTTCACAATACAAGGCAGTTTGTTCCCACTTTTAAGGGGAGAAGAAAATATGTGCTATTACTATAGCCAAATATGGGCTGAAACAATAGAAGCGCAAAACAACGAAGATGGGGTAAATCAATACCTCGCTGTTATTGAATGGGCCCATCCTACGGATGTGCTGTTTCAATACAACACTGGCCATTTTGTACGTGAGTGCCCTACCCCTCCCTCACGAGTTGATACTGTGGTGGCGTTAATATTTGTAACATTCCATGCGAGTTTCTTCAAGGTTGATTTAGCGAGTTTTGCCGCCTTTTTCAATGTTGAGACAAAGACGAGCATAAGTGCACTGTGTTAGTGGCCAAGGAAAAAAAATAACGTTTCGTGAATTTTTTATCAAAGTTGGTTACTGGCCGATCCGCTTTGTGGCTTGAAACAGAAGCCGCAGTGGTACACACCTGAAATCGTTGATTATAGGGTCTGGGCATTTTAGATGTATACATGTCAACAAACAGCAAGAAATCACCCCTCAAGCTTCATCTTTCTCCTTAGCGGACAGGGCATATTTTTTATTGTGCAGTTGAAGGGGGAGAGGAGGGGTGGGGGATTAGAAACGCATCCCTGTCTAATCGTATTCATGTCATGGCCAGCCAGAGCTAACTCCTACCTCCCTCCCCCCACCCCAACCCTGACTGGAATCATCGCGCCGCAATTCATCGCTGTTGTATTGAAACAGCACATCCGTAGGATGGGCCCATTCAATAACAGCGAGGTATTGATTTACCCCATCTTCGTTGTTTTGCGCTTCTATTGTTTCAGCCCATATTTGGCTATAGTAATAGCACATATTTTCTTCTCCCCTTAAAAGTGGGAACAAACTGCCTTGTATTGTGAACAAGATGGGCTGTTTTAATGGTTGATGGGTGTAGAATGGGCCCATCCTATAGCTGTAAGCCACATAAATAGCACATATAGAATCAGTATGTGCCAAATCTATAGACAGATACATAGGAATACCCCATCCATAGAAACAACACATCTGATCAAGCATATGGGCCAAATCTACAGACAGTTGCATAAAAATACCCCATCCATGGAAACAGCACATGCAAGGCCGGCAGAATTGTACCTAATGTTTGAGGCGGGACCTCAGTACCACCAGTGGTACTGAATGCTTCAAAATGCTATATTAGGCGGTTATATATAAGCTGAAAGAAACGCTCAAAACCAAAACAATGCTGCTCATACTGCTGCCTTGATCAAGCCGCTTCAAGGTTTTAATTACAAAGCCGATGGGAAAGGCAAAAAAAAAACGCAGTTTGTCTTTGCTGCGTAGGAGCGGTGGGGGGGGGGGGGGCGGGCTATATATGTATATATATATATATATATATATATATATATATATATATATATATATATATATATATATATATATATATATATATATATATGCCAAAAAGAGAAATTTTGCATCTTTTTTTTCTTGAACAATTTGTGAATAAACATGTGTATTTATATACATTTTATGGAAAAAAGCTAAGATATTGAGATAAACATATATTGGGTGGTTGGGGGGCGGGGCGGTGGGAATACAGAAAGATAAAAGATCCGATGCCACCCCTGACGGCGTCGCCTAACAGGCGTGGCAGGGTGGCAGGGAGGGGGGCGGAAGAAGCAGTGATTTTAAGACACGATTAAAGATGAGGGCGGGGTGGGGGCGGGGAGTTCATATGAAAAATTTGTCGGGACCTCAGTGCCACTTCAGGACCTCAGTACCACTAGTCAGGTCCCGAGCAGACGACAACACTTACTGAAAAATATTGTCATTGTTTCGTCAATTAACAATTTTTGACAAGAAAAAAATATCACCCAACTTTACTGAGGCTACAGACGAAGTCCCTATTTGTTGTGTTTTCCTTCACTGAGTCGTGTTTCATGGGGGGAAACTGTATGGGCTGTTTCAATAGCCTCTGTATTGATTTAGCCCAGCCATTGGATGGGCCCATACAATGATGTGGTGTTTCAATGCTGGGGTGTTTCAATGCTACAGCTAGCACTGATTTTCATTACCATCACTTTAAATGCTGAAACGCACGTTACGAAAAACATAAACAAAAAATTAAACATGAAATAATGCAGATACGCAGTTTTTGCGTCTTGAATGAAATTTATCCACACGCGGAATAAATCTGGCCCAAAGCTTCCCCGAGTGGAATTGCTTTCAAGGCAAGAGGGTTTCGATGGCAATCCTCTCACCCCCATCCCACCCTCACCCCTCCGCGGTTGAGGAGGAGGTGTCATAGGCGAGTGTGTGGCAAGCGAAACATAAACTTTATCGCATATTTGTCATTTTTCATTCCAAAAAGACTGCTAAATTTTAACAGGCAAAAATGAAAGGCTCTCTGATTTTTCGCAAAAACCCTCATGCACCTCCCCCCCCCCCACTACCCCCTTACCACTTTCCAAAGTTTCGTAACTGGGTTAAATGTCTTCCCTATCAACCGTTATAAACAGTGTAAACAGGCTCTACATAATGACAACGCGTATTTTACCAGCAAATTCTTTAAACAATAAATATATAAAATTTAAATACCTTCTTAAGTCGTGACTAGCGGCCAATCTTCCCTATAAAGTGTGCAAAGACTGATGCCCCGTTGCTGTGTGAGTTTGAGTTCGTATCGTGCAGCTTTATACTTCACATCAGTGATCTATGGGCGATTAGCAACCAGAAGATAGAAGGGGGTCACTTCCACTAAAAACTGCATGAATTTCGACAGGCAAATCAATGTTGTTTGGTTTAGTATATTACATGTGTTCGCCAAGAAACAGGTGCAGGTTATTTCCAATATCTCTTCTTGCTAAACGAAAATATACACAAAGGGGTGGGGATGCAACCCCGCCCCCCTCTCAAAAAAAGCCCTGGATGCTTGACTGCATACAAAGTGTGTTTGGCGAAATGACAATCTTCTGTTATTATTATTATTATTATTATTATTATTATTATTATTATTATTATTATTATTATTATTATTATTATTATTATTATTATTATTATTATTATTATCGGAGAATCGGGAATCATTTGTTTGGTGGAGAGGGAGGGAGTAGGTGCCACGACAGTTGCATGACGGGGGCAAGGTCAAAGTCACGTGATTAGATCGGGAGTCTGACTGTCCTTAAAATCAGTTTTGGTGGAGACTGATTGACGGCCATTTGATAAAGACGTGCCCCCCCCCCCCTCCCACTCCCCTGGTGATAAAACCACGGTTGTTTCTTCTAAAGTGATGTGCTGGTTTCGTGTATCATTTTGTCAGAAATTGTGCTGCTTCTTTCTCTTGTATTACCGGGAAATGTTTCAGGTAACATTTACAGTAACGCGCTTATCACCAGCAGGCAGCGTGCACATTTTTTTTCATGGGTGGGTTAAAATGTTTTCTGCACGTTTCATTGACAATGTTTGAGAAGAAACAGCTGTAAAGAAAGTGACGAAAAGCTTTTAGTTGTAGCGAAATAATATTTAAGACAACCAAAAAATCACTTTAACAATTTTGCAACGGTAAGTAAGGATAAAAGTGTCCAGTCTTGCCGAGTAATAAGCCAAGACGGAAAATATTCTTGTTTCCCATCCAAATTATTTGAAAAAATGACATAGAGGCGGTCTTGGATTTTTTCACAAAATATAGTTAAGTGGTTATAAAAAACATTTCTGTGATATAACATCTATATACTGTCAATTTATAAGTAATTAATTTGAAGCGTTTACTTGAGTAAAATTTGAGTATCATATTTTCCTCTAAAATGCCATTTCTTGTACTTTTTTCGGTTTCCGGGCAAATTGAGCTTACTAGAATTTTCTACAATCGGCCAGCCGGTCGTTTTTAGGCCCCAACCCTTCGGATTGCTGCCTATAGGTTTGGGGTGTCCGTCCGTCTGTCTGTCTGTCCGTCCGCCCGTCCGTCCGTCCGTCCGTCTGTCCGTCTGTCTGTCCGTCATCGCTTTATACCCCTATGAATTTGGGGGCGGTTGGGGCCTGCGTGTGTTTCACAAATACTTACTTGTTTATTATTATTTATTTTATTGACCAGTGAGAAGCAATGTTATTTTTTGCTCGCATTAGTTAAATTCGAAACCTTTCTACATATGGCTTGACTGAAATATGATATGCATGTATTGGCCATGGACTCCAAGTTCTGTCAGGATAAATTAGAAAAAAAGTTTTTCTTAGCATTCAGAAGTGTTTATGTTGACCTCTGGCCCCCTCTCAAACGAAACAATTGTATTCGCAACTGTACTATTTCTCTCTGTTTTATGTGCATCTCAATTGTACGAAGGACCTGCAGGCTAATTTCCCGATCAGCCTCCGAAAGAAGCTTCCAAAGGACTTCCAAGGAACTTAGAGTAAAGTGTCACATAAAATTCTATTGATAATTGAGTTTATTTATCACTTCTTGTGGAATTCCATTGGATTTTCCCGGGAGCTTCCAAGGGACAGAAATTGAAGTGACAAGGAACTTGAGTTCCATATGAATTTCCTTTGAGTTTCTCTAAGAAGTTGGGTTCCCCAAAAACTTTGCCATGAATTGCTGGACATAACGATGGAACGTTTTCTTATTTGCTGACTGACACCGGGTGCATATTTGTCATATTGTCTTCTGATATATATCGTATTATCGATGAACGTATTCTTGACGCGTTTGCTAGAGTTCAGAAAGAGAAAATTCAAAGCATACAAAATAAATAATGAGGTCTACTTTTTCACATCTGCTCAATGTTTAAATAAAAAAAGATATTTTTACTTAAACTGAGATAGTTGTAAGTATTACAGCATTACAACCAGTCATATGTATTAAAATGTAAATCAAGATATATGTAACTAAGCAAGATATATGCCTCATATGTGCAGATTGAATAAGACAAATACTTAAGTTGTATTTCATGTATCTCAAAAAGTCTTTGACCGGAGATATATTTCTAAATGAATTAAATACATAGAATATCATATTAAGTTAAAGTACTGGCCAGTCCAATAATGCAGTACTGGAATTTTCTCGTCATGACGTATTTATGTTGAAAAACATTTGCTACTGAATTTTAGATATAAAAAATATGGTCTGATATTTTGATATCAAAAATAAATTTTTGAGATCAAAAATTTATTTGCAGATTTCGAAATTACTAAAGTTCCATAAATAAGAGAGAGAAAATAAGTAAAAAGACTTCTTTCGCTGTGAATCCTTAGCCAACATTTAAAGATCTAGAAGGAAGAGAAATTTACTCCATTTTGCTTCAAAAACACTGCTTTGTTAATGGTTTTTCGTCCGCCTGTATTTATATGTGCAATTCCCTTGTAAAACTTTCAAGGGAGAAACTCTTATTCTGAAACCTAGACTGGTATATATGCCACTTGGATAGAATAAAGATTTAGTGCACCCTCCTTTGTTCCAAAAATAAATTCAGCACAATTAATACTTGGGATTTGAATCATATTTAAAATCAGTCGCATTATATTTATTGTTTTTGGGGCAGTTGCACAACATATGCCAACTAGACCGAAATTTGCAAAGCGAATTAGCCCCACTTGGAATGATAACTTAAAACGGAAGGTAGATGATATTGCAGTTTGTTAACAATTTTCACATGTCTGAATGTAGAATATCCTCCTAGATACTACTAACTATAAGGTCAAGGCCAAAAATATGCTCTATCTCTTACCGTTTTCGACATAAAGGCCAACTTCCGGTCTGGGGCTCGAAAGTGACCTGGAGGTCAAGCACACCGGAAGTTATACCTTACGTATCGTCGTATAGGGGGATTGAGGTCGAAAATGATCGCAGAATTGCTCTATCTCTTTCTGTTTTCGAGATAACTCATTGTTTTTCTTAAATAACGTTTTTCGCGATTTCAAGGTCATGGTCAAGGTCAAGGTCAAAAATTTTTTTCGATTGCTTCAGATCACATCGCTCTTTATATATGTGCCAAGTTTGGCTTTTCTAGCTTCAACGGCCTTACAGTAATTGTCTGAAAACCGTTTGACCTTTTTCGCGATTTGACTTTGATCAGTAAGGTCAAGGTCAAAAATTTTTTATTATTGGCACCACTTTCGATGACCCTCCATACATGTGCCAAGTTTGGTTGGTCTAACTTCAGTGGTCTCGGACGTTTTCGAGATAACTCATTGTTTTTCTTAAATAACATTTTTCGCGATTTCAAGGTCATGGTCAAGGTCAAGGTCAAAAACTGTTATTGGCTGCTTTAGATCACATCGCCCTTTATATATATGCAAAATTTGGCTTTTCTAGCTTCAACGGCCTTGCAGCAATTGTCTGAAAACCGTTTGGCCTTTTTCGCGATTTGATCAAAAATTGTTATCAGGTGCACCACTTCAGATGACCCTCCATACATGTGCCAAGTTTGGTTGGTCTAGCTTCAGCGGTCTTGGAGGAGATGTCTGGAAACTGATTCGGCGGAAGAAGAAAAAAATAAAAAAATAAAAAAAACGAGAAAAATAAAAAAAATAGGTGAAGAATTCGAGGCAATCCATCCCCATTTGGCATTTTCAATGTCAAGTGGGAAATAGTGTCCTCTGCGTCGCACTTACTTCTCTGCATTTACTGGATTCTTTTATGCCCCATTTTTGTAAAATAAATTATGTGCTATCAAATCATTAATTACTTTAAACTGGAAAGCAACCAGTCTTGTGTTTAGGCAAGATTTTTTGCATTATAAACGCTATTTTTTAACATACCCTCTGATACCAAGCCGGTACGGGACCATTTTGGAAGGATGGTTAGGGGCTTAACTTGAGTGGAGATAAGTTCTGTGTAATAAACCCTACATTTAGCCTTTTGTACATTTATAATTTTTCCATTTATTGATTTAACTTTTTGGTTGACAATCATTTCCTTTTTTAATTTTTCTATTTACTGTAATATCCCTTGACTGCAACAACTGTATGGCATTTTTATCGCTGACTTAAATTTTGTTTCCAACTGTTCTTTCCTTAAAAAGGTTTGATCATCCTCTAATATATCACTGATGCATACCATTCCAGCTTCTTACCAATTCTTCCAGAATACTGTGTCGTTATTTATGCGAATAAGACCATTGTTCCAAATCATTACTTCATAGGTAGAGCCGAAAAATAACGATTGGAAAGATTTGATAATTTCCTAATAGAAGTTTGGGAGTCTGAGCTTTTCTGCCTTTATATTTGAGTGTAGTAGCAACACAAGTAAATAATATTTTTTTATTTGAACCAGACCAGAGTCTAGCAATCAAAGCTAATTTAAGATCTTTGTCATAGCATTTTATATCTGATGAATTAAGTCCGCCGAGTTTAAGGGGCTTTTAAAGTATCATGCTTAATTTTCGCAGGTCTAGAGGACCAAATAAAATCTGCTAAAATTTTTGGCGCTTTACGTTTCGTGGTCGCTCGTTAGATTGCTCAGGGAATAATATGAGATTCGACATGCCCTGACCTTTTGCATTAAGAATCTTGCCAATCAGGGACAGTTGCCTACCTTTCAATGTTTGAAACTGTGCCGCTATTTTAGTTAGTTTATCATCAAAATTAATTTTCCAACATTGATTTTTTTCATATCCAAGTTCAATACCCAGCATATTAAAACTTCCTTTACACTTTTCGAGACCCAAAACAGAATGCTTCTTATTCTTCCAAGGACCCAACCAAATTAGAAGCGTTTTATCTTTATTGAGTTTTGAGATCCGAGAAAAATTCAAAACGCTCTTCTGCTTGAAATATTTTCTTGATTGAATTTGTATCAATTACAATGCATGTTGTATCGTCTCCAAATTGAGATCATTTTCGTTCCATTTTATCTAAAACTATACCCTTGATATTTCTATTCCTTCTAATTAATTCTGCGAAAATTTCAGCATATAGGACAAAAAGGACACATGAAAGTGGAAAACCTTGTCTTACTTTTTACAGTAGATTGAACCAGCCCGTGCCGAATCCATTGTTTTCCACAGTACTTAATTCGTTTCTGTAACATAATTTACCCCATGCAATTATGCTATCACCGAAATTGAATTTTTGAAGTACACTGAATCAGAAAAGCCACTCAGCACTGTTGAAGGCTTTGGCAAAATCTAACTGGAGAAATATCCCTGGTATGTTTTTAAATCAGTATGTTCAAGAAAATCTTAAAGAAAACGGATATTCGCTCCAATAAATGATTTTTATATCAATAAATATTTCTTGATCTCTTTCAAAATTTATTGATATCAAGAATTATATTTTGAGATCAAGAAGACATTTAAAGATATCAAAATACAATTACAGACAGCAAAAATTAATTTTTGATATCAAAAAATGTTTTTGTTGATATCAGGAATTAATTTTAGATACCAAAATTTAATTTGTGAGATACAAAATTATTCTTGATCTCAATAATTCCCTAATAAATGTGAAATAGCATTCCATTCGTATTATCACTCACGGTACACATAACACGATGCCAAAAACAACAAGTTTTGTGTTAAATACCTGTTAAAACTAGACCGAATTTCGCTACACGTAGCGAAAAAGCACCCAGTTGCAAGGGCAGAGACACAACATTTTTCAGTGTTTCGACATAATTGTCAGCTTCCGGATTATTATCTTGAACGAGGCCATCGAAGTAAATATAATATAACCTCATTTGGGCACAAATAAATCAAATTTAGTTTTCTAAAAGCTTTTGATATTCTGGTCAACTTCCAGTTTTTGACCTTGACCATGGAGGGGGCCTAGATCACCGAGGTACCTCTTATATAACGTTGTTTAGTGCCAAAGGGTCGAAAATAAGCTCCAAATCGCCCTATCTCTAACGGTGCACGAGATAGCAGTCAACTTCCGGTTTTTGACATTGACCGTGACCCAAAAGGTCAAAGTCACCGAGGTACCTCTTCTGTAACGTTGTTTAGGCCCAAAGGGACGAAAATGAGCTCAAAATCACTCTATCTCTAACCGTTTTCGAGATAATAGTCAACTTCCGGTTTTTGACCTTGACCGTGACCCAGAAGGTCAAGGTCACCGAGGTACCTCTTATGTAACGTTGTTTAGGCCCAAAGGGTCGAAAATGAGCTCAAAATCGCTCTATCTCTAACCGTTTTCGAGATAATAGTCAACTTCCGGTTTTTTTACCTTGACCGTGACCCAGAAGGTCAAGGCCACCGAGGTACCTCTTATGTAACGTTGTTTAGGCCCAAAGGGTCGAAAATGAGCTCAAAATTGCTCTATCTCTAACCATTTTCGAGATAATAGTCAACTTCAGGTTTTTGACCTTGACCGTGACCCAAAAGGTCAAGGTTACCGAGGTACCTCTTCTGTAACGTTGTTTAGGCCCAAAGGGTCGAAAATGAGCTCAAAATCGCTCTATCTCTAATGGTGTACGAGATAATAGTCAACTTCCGGTTTTTGATATTGACCGTGACCCAGAAGGTCAAGGTCACCGAGGTACCTCTTCTGTAACGTTGTTTAGGCCAAAAGGGTCGAAAATGAGCTCAAAATCGCTCTAACTCTAGCCGTTTTCGAGATGAGTCAACCTGTCGTCAACGGCGCGTGAAGTCACGTGACCTCTACCTTGGTCCTCAAGGTCAAGGTTAGTGATGAAAGTTTGTCCCTTACTGAGTACGTTTTATATATTCAAACTGGGATTTGAGCACCTTTATGGCTACTTTTCGTGAGTAACAGGCGTTTCAAAAAATATTTTGACCTCACTCTAACCGTGACCTCCAAGGTTCAAGGTAAAAAAGCTTCGCGGATTTGACGACAACTCATTACCCTCTATGTCTCTGCCACATGCCGTCTTTCTACGACAAACTCTGCAGGAGGAGTTTTCTGGAAACCACTTTGAGGTAAAAAATACTTTGACCTCAATTTAACCTTGACCTTCAAGGTCAAGGTCAAAAATTTTTGCGGATTTGACGACATCTCATCAGGTACCTATCGCTGTGTACAAGTAAAGGGTTGGTCAAAAAAAATTCCCACCAATTTCGTTTGAAGCGCGTAAGATGTTTTCAAAATGAGGTTCGGCTTCTTTTAAAAATACTTAATATTCTACTCAGTCAACCAATTGTAAGTGGGTTATTTGACAGATTTTACTTGTTTGGTCGCATATATATGAAAGATATCATGTAAAGAAGCAGAGAAATGGGGGTAATTTTGGACCAAAGGGCTGTTTAAAAAGTCCTGGACACGCATGGCAGCCAGTTGATATGTGAGTGCCCCCCCCCCCCCACCCCACCTCCACCCGGTTTTCAATGAAATTCCTGAATGCTCTCTAGATAATCAATAGAAATTTCACTTTGTAGTTCAGAAGGGAAAAAAGCTTCCCGGTCCTTCATAAATGCTTATTGTTCTCGTAAATCAGATACAAGCGATCTACATAACGGCTGCCCAACTTGTTCGACTTTTGTCCTATTTTTGTCTGACCTCTAGATTTAAAGATGAAGGGAAATAACCCAACTATAACCAGAGTTTTTTTTTTTTTTTTTTTAGCACGCAACAGTGTTTTTTTCTACAGTTTATCGATAATGATGTCAAGGTTACAGCCATGGCCCATGTTAAGCTGCATTATAAACTTTCAGCATGGTTTATACCTTTCACCTCGACAACACATACAGGTTGTGTCTAGTCTTGGCTGGCTCAAGTCACCAAGCTGTAATTTTTGATGCCAGTATCTGTATGTTTACTCTTACTCATTGAGCTATTAAGGAGGGCTGTTACCACAAATGTGGCATTTTTAAACTAAATAACTAAACATTGAAATGACAATTCCATTTTTCTGTAAGAACCTACGACGGCGACACCTGTAGAAAAATGTATTATGAAATGTTTGAATTTCTGTCTCCGGTCATACATTTTACATAATTCTGTTGTGAAAAGCAACCTCCAAGTAAAGATAACCACAGCCAGTATTTAGAAAATTATATAGAAGATATGTAATTTAATATATGATGTTCTTCTTTAAAATGTTAAAGAATTAAGCTGTGTGAAATTTAAAGACATTGCGACACATGTAACTTTGCCATTTATGTCCCCAAGAAGAAAACGCAGCATTTGCCTCTTGGCGAGGATATGGGGATGGGGGGGGGGGGGGGGGGGAGGGGGGTCACTCACGCACGAACTGGTTATGACGCATGTCCAAGACTTTTTCATACGACCTCTGAACGCCGATTGCAAAGTTTGAAATAATGATCCCTTTTTTAATCAAACGCAGAGTGGAATCCCAAAAGAACCGCATCTGGCCTCAAAATTACCCACTTCTCGTTTTTTTAGGATAAGCCCCCCTCCCCCCCCCCCCACCACCACGCCGCGGGCATTCGTACTTCTCTTCCAACACAAGAAAAAAATTTAATTTGTGACTTATGACGTTTTAAATAGACGTATGGTAATTATTTTTACAGAGGCAAAAAAGGAAAGCAAACGTTATGAACAAAACTAAACTTCTCAGGGAATGTGTCTGACTATTTTCAGGGACAAACAAACCCCAACATGTAACCAAACCCCTCCCCATCTCCCCATCCTCATCAAGATTGTGGAAAAAGCTCTCAACAGCCTTTTCCTCCAACAAAGTCAGAGACGGGTGGCGATTAAAATCGTTATAAATGTCAGAAATTGTTTCTTCATTGTTGTGATGCTCTGTTTATGCAGTGCCATTTTCATATTCATTTAGGAAATGTTAATATCAAGAATAATGTCTTGAGAGCAAAATTAAGTTTTGATAAAGAAAATTTTGCTACCTGTAATTATTCTTCATCATTTCTCTAAATATTTTAAATCTCAATAATTATTTTTTTATATTTCTAAATAAATTTTTACTCTCAAAAACGCTTTTGCTGTCCCTAAAGATATTTTTGATCCAATCGTTCTTAGTGCTTTTTATAAATTCTTTAAAATATCCAAAAACAATTCACTACATATATATATATTTGAAAAAAAAATAGTAATTATTTTTTGACATTAGAACTGAAAAATTTAATAACAAAATCTCAAATATGAGTTCAATAATTCCTTTTATTTTTATTGATATGAAATCCGATTTTTTGCAGAATTAGACATATATTTGATTCGTTTTTGCTGGCCCTGAGGTGGCCAACTTGAAGTTCATTGGTTTGGATAAGGCATATAAATTGCAATTGCGACAATGTTGAAAGAACAATTACGCGGTCTCCAATTAGAAGATAAAACGGCAATAATTTGTAAAAAAAAAAAAAAAGAAAAAAAGAAAGAGAGAGAGAGAGAGAAATACAAAGAAAAATAAAAATGAATATGGGGGTGGGGGGAATAGTCCTCGGTGGGAATTGTACTACAGGGTGAATTGTTCGGGGGGGGGGCATTGTCGGGGGGGGGGGGGGATATCCGGACATAACGGCGACGGCCATAACGGAGAAGACCAAAACGGCGACGGCCAAAACGGCGATTGCCAAAACGGCGACAAGTGCAACCCCGGACAAAACGGCGACGGAGCTTTTTTAAGTTTATGCTTTAAAACGCTTATTAAAAAAAAAAATAACGTTGCCAACACAGTTTATTTAACTATCAGAGATAAATAAATTTGAACACAGTGCAGCATTTCTCCCAACATGCCCTTCCTGCCCTCCCTAACCACCTCCTTTCTGTCACTAGTCACTGTCTCAGTTATCTGCTCAAGGAATGATTTACTTACCTTTTCTCAGGTAAAACAGAAAATTATTTTCTCAGGTAAAATAAAATTTAATCTTATCTTTCATTGGTGTGGATTCGTATATAATAACAGCATTTCACATAACCGATACAGATTAGCTCATTAAGGCGATTGAAACATCGGTCTTTCATTGCTGATAATCCGAAGTCATTTTAGTGGCATTTTATTTTGTCTTTTATTGATGTGGATTGATGTGGATTGATGTGCAATAGCTGTTTAGTGAGCACAGTCGCTAAATACAATTGTCTTTCAAAATGTGCTGATTTACCCCCTCCCCCCCCCCCACACACATACGATGTATTGCCGTATAATTGCAATTAGGAATATATAAAAAAAATAAATGTTAAATATCCATTTTATTTTGCCCTTAAAATTTAAATATTGGTTCAAATTATACTTATCTTCAAGTAGAAATGAATTGATTATCTGGCAACAGTGTTCTTTGTGTTTTGATTTTCTACATTGAATAATTAATCTTTGTCACCGTTTTGTCCAGGTTGCACTTGTCGCCGTTTTGGCCATCGCCGTTTTGGCCGTCGCCGTTTTGGTTTTCTCCGTTTTGACCGTCGCCGTTTTGGCCGTCGCCGTTTTTTTCGGGATTCGTCGGGGGGAATTGACGGGGGGGGAATTGTCTGGGGGGAATTGTCCTGTTCCCACTAAAACAAACGTAAAATCACATTCACTGTGGACATTCTATTTTACTTTAACTGTTCTTTTTGTAGATCCTAGTTAGTTTATTGTCGTGGTTTATTGCTGTTGATATTGGTTTAAATCTACTCATTTAGTGCCCTATTTAGTCTCACGCTATGGCAATCCCTTATCAATAATGACATAACGGAGTAATTTGCTCTTATTCGACCTACTGCATCTGATTTTTACAATCCCTAAACCATCTCCGTTTCGCGTCTTATTTGAGCTTCTTCCATGACTGGACGCCACCTAGTCTGCGTTGTTACGCTGTATAATAAAAAGGAATCCGGACAAACGGCGACAGCCAAAACGGCGACGGCCAAAGCGGCGATGGCCACAACGGCGAAAAGTGCAACCCTGGACAAAACAGTGACGAAGATTAATAATTCAATGTAGAAAATCAAAACACAAAGAACAGTGTTGCCAGATAAATCAATTCATTTCTACTTGAAGATAAGTATAATTTGAACCAATATTTAAATTTTGAGGGCAAAATAAAAAAGATAATTTAACACTTATTTTCTCATATATTCCTAATTACAATTATACGATAATGAATCCGCGACGTTTCGTCTAGCGACGTTTCATGTAGCGACGTTTCGTCTAAATAAGCAATTTTCGAAAAAAATGTAAACCCTTATTTTTCGTATTTAATGCAAGCATGGGAGTAAAATATAAAAAATCTCACCGTTCAGGCTTTATTAATAATGGGTCGTAATCCGTGTATCTGACGAATCCCGGACAAAACGGCGACGGCCAAAACGGAGAAGACCAGAACGGCGACGGCAAAAAAGGCGATGGCCAAAACGGCGACAAGTGCAACCTGAACAAAACGGCGGCGAAGATTAATAATTTAATGTTAAAAATCAAAATACAAAGAATATTGCTGCCAGATAAATCAATTCATTTCTACTTGAAGACAAGTATAATTTGAACCAATATTTAAATTTTAAGGACAAAATAAAATGGATAATTTAACACTTATTTTCTCATATATACCATAATCCATCGTGTGTGTGTGTGGGGGGGGGGGGGTAAAAAAGTACATTTTGAAAGACAATTGTATTTAGCGACTAGGCCGACTAATCCGTTATTGCACGTGACCCACATCAGTAAAAGGCAAAATAAAAATGCCTTTAAAAGGACTTCGGATTATCAGCAATGAAAGACCGATGTTTCAATGAGCTAATCCTTATCTGTGTCGGTTATGTGAAATGCTGTTATCATATACGAATCAACACCAATGAAAGATAAGATTACATTTTATTTTACCTGAGAAAGTAATGTTCAGTTTTACCCGGGAAAAGGCAAGTGAGTAAATCATTCGGACGGCTCGGCGGATGGACGGACGGATAGATGGATGGATGGATACAGATTACTGAGACAGTGACTGGTGACAGGAAGGAGGTTAGGGAGAGCAGGAAGGACACGTTGTGAGAAATGCTGCACTGTGTTCAAATTTATTTATCTCTGTTGGTAAATAAACTGCGTTGGCAACGTTGTTACTTTTTGTTTATTTTAATAAGTGTTTTAAAGCATAACTAAAAAAACTCCGTCGCCGTTTTGTCCGGGGTTGCACTTGTCGCCGTTTTGACTGTCGCCGTTTTGGCCGTCCCCGTTTTGGTCTTCTCCGTTATGGCCGTCGCCGTTTTGGCCGTCGCCGTTATGTCCGAATGCCGTATCTGACATCTCATGGCAAAGAAAGGATTTATTTTGAGTCAAAACTTCAAACCTTTAATACAGGGCATGGCATAGAAGGGAATTCTTTGACACGAATCCACATCTCTTCAACGCACTCCGGGGAAGATAGAACATTGCTACTTCGGGGAACATTTCTTTTTGTGGGATAAGTGACAAGTAAAACTCGAGAACAATTATTGTGTGCGAATCCACATCTCTTCACCGGGGAATATTTGAAATGAAAAAAATATAAATATAAAAATATGAATAAAAACTAATAATTCATACGAAACGCCGCACCTTGCACATTTAGACGAAACGTCGCTAGACGAAACGCCACTAGACGAAACGTCGGGATACCTCCGATAATCCATCGTTGGGAGTGGGGTGTAAATAAGTACAGTGTAAAAGAAATTGTATTTAGCGACTGTGCCCACTAACCCGCTATTGCACGTGAATCCATATCAATAAAAGGCAAAATGAAAATGCCTATAAAGGACTTCGGATTATCAGCGATGAAAGACCGATGTTTTACTCGCCTTAATGAACTAATCCGTCGGGCTGCCGTGAAACCCAGGAAGGCCAGGGTGGTCACTGAGAGAAAGACTGGTTGCAGTGGTGGGGCTTGCAGTGGTGGATGTTATGAGGTTGCGAAGATGGGAGGAATGGTTAGAGGAGGGGATGGCAGAACGGAAGACTAGTGAGAGAGTGCCTGGTGACAGGGAGGAGGAAGTTAGGGAGGGCGGGAAGGGCAGGTGGGGAGAATACTGCACTGTGTCCAAATTCATTTATCACGCATAGTTAAACGAACTGTGTTGGCAACGTTGTTACTTTCTGTTTTTTAATAAGCGTTTTAAAGCATAACTTAAAAACACTCCGTCGCCGTTTTGTCTGGGGTTGCACTTGTCACCGTTTTGGTCGTCGCCGTTTTGGTCTTCTCCGTTCTGGCCGTCGCCGTTTTGGCCGTCGCCGTTATGTCGGATACCAATAAAAAGATATCGTTGGTGGTATTTTGTCCTAGTTTTCATTTCCTTGGTAGTATTATGTCCGGTGGTATTTTGTTCGGTTCCCGTTTTTTCCCCACCAAACATATACACCTGTACCTGGTTACTTTTATTTTCTGATGATATTCTTATAAATAAATCATTTGTATAGGAGCGGTGTTTCTGATTTAGGCAGTTTTTGGCGGGAAGGGGGTTTATATTTCTTGCGACCTTGCAATGTAGAACGTTTTATACGTTTCCAATTGTGTCAGTTCGCTTAGAAGTGAAGTACCGCTCCAGTTTTGCAAATGTATTTTAGAAGAATAACGGACATAAGGCCCCGATCATGGTCTCCGCCCGTCACGAAAGCTTTACTCAATGAGATGGTTTGATATATTTACAAAAGGGCGACTTAAAAACAATGTGCTACATCATATCTCTGTCACTTTTGAGGTTGTCTAAAAGATCAAACAGTGCCAGTATATTAGCTATGTTTAAGGCTCAATTAATTAATTGCAATTATCTGTTAAATATAAATGATCAAATGACATAGCAACGTAGTGAAGTACCGCTGTAGTAGGTAGCAACCGGATGGGCCGGAGGGGGCCTCAGCCCTCCGCCACCCCCCCCCCCCACTATTTAGAATGGGGAGCCTTAGTGTCCTTCGCCCGCCCCCCCCATTACCAAAGTTTGCCCCCCCCCTGCAGTGGTAAAAACGTGGCTACGCCAATGAACTGCAAGCTTTCAAGAACTTCAAGATTCATTATATCCAATTTCAATGCGGAATCTGCGACATCTCGCATCTGGACATCTCCCATCCGACAATTCGCATCTGGACATCTCGCATCCAAATGAAAAAGTGGACATCTCGCATCCCTGATTTTTTGCTTGATTTATCACTGTGTTTTGGCGGTGGGGGGGGGGGGGGGGGTAGGTGGTAATCATTTTATGTGGAACTAGATTCGTGACTACATCTTACCCGCCGCATTTTCGAACCTGTGCACGTTTCCCTTCCAAACCGTGCATCAAAGATAAATTTTTCAAAAATTGAATAGATCAGTGGGATCAACGGATGTGGATTCATTCTTAATACTGAACCGCCGCACGTTCATTAAATCCTTTAGGCTTTTAAGTGCTTCTTTCGAGGGATTAGCACATGTGGATTCGCGCTGCACCGAACGTTGAACTACTCGCTATGGCATTCACTGAGTACAAATGTAAGTCTAACTCTTGAATTACTCCGTAAACTGAACAGAGTTTTTTTCAGTTGATTTACTCAAATAACTTACGTTTTGGAAACCCCTGTTAATATCGTCAAGCACAAAATGTCGCTTATAATTTATTTTTACTCAAATAACTTACGTTTTGGAAACCCCTGTAATTTATTTTCTGTAAGTTTCCCAAACACAGTTTAAAGTTCCCCCTTAAAAGCAGACCTAAATCATGGATGCGAGATGTCCACGTTGTCATTTCGATGCGAGATGTCCAGATGCGAGATGTCCAGTTGCGAGTTGTCAGATGCGAGATATCCAGATTCGAGATGTCCAAATGCGAGATGTCTGGATACCTCAATCCGAAGTAGTTACTGATAAATACTGAACAAAACTGGCTCTATTTATACTAAAAATACTTACTCCATGAATCAAATTTTTACTCAAAATTTAATCTTAGGTAGAAGTTGCAAAAAACTGTGCATCACAAAACTTACTCCATGAATCAAATTTTTACTCAAAATTTAGTCAGGGGTAGAAGTTGCAAAAAACTGTGCATCACAACACTTACTCCATGAATCAAATTTTTACTCAAAATTTAATCAGAGGTAGAAGTTTCAAAAAACTGTGCATCACGACTTAATCCTTACTCCTCATTCGTAATCCGAATTAGAAATTACTCAAAATTTAATCTGAGGTAGAAGTTGCAAAAAAAACTGTGCATCACGACTTAATCCTTTCTTCTCATTCGTAATTCAAATTAGAAATTACCCAAACTTTAATCTCAGGTAAAATTTAAGTCGAGGATGATTACAGTGATGTTTTAAGATCAATAGTTTATCCAGCGGATTATTCTCCTTGGTTGTAGATTCACGACTTAATTATTAATCCTTAATGGTAATCCGCATTAGAAAGGACTCAAAATGTAACCTCAGGTAAAAGTTAGGTCAATGAAAGTGTGTATTCTTCGATCTGTTCTTTTGTTTGATTCCTCAGTTCAATAGGATCAGTAGTTGCACCACATCCAAATCTCAGTATCTTAAAAACTCACGAACATACTTTCCAAAATTTACAAAATTTGAAATTGAAATTATCAGAGAAATTTTATACTAATATTCCCCGGGGACCTTTTGGGCTTCAATTCATTTGTTCACCTTATGGGCGAGGACCTTATGGGGGACCTTATGGCCGGGGACCTTATTGCCGGAGAGCTTTTGGGTGGATACCATTTGAGAACAGAAAGCGATAACTTTAACAATATAACGACACGCCTTTCTGAACGGGCAATAACCATGGTGGAAAATCGATGTCTTGAATTTCAGCGATGTTGATCGAGATAATTAATTCGAGTGTCCCAGAATTCAGGAAATTTCGAAAAGAATGCAAAACAAATTGTCAATAGATAACAAAACTATCCTAGCTAGCGACATTGTAGATGAGAAAAATGTGACTTCAAGTAAACACGCGGAAATAGGTTAAATTGCAGAATGTATCAGCGATTTCGTTGAAGATAATTTTTGATGAATTATGGCAATTTGATCAAATGTGGAAAAAGATTTATCGCGAAACAGATTAGAACTACCACATCATAACTGGCAATATAAGATATAATTTTTTATCTTGATCGGTTTCGCTAGATTAGCAAATTTAGCTAATTTGGTGAAAAAAAGATGGCCCATCTCATAAAAGTGTCGAGCTACGGGTGTGAGCCTTATTTTTCTCAACTCCTCAAATACTCAGTAGCAATATGAAGTATACAATTTAAATTTACATTTAAATTTACATTCAAATTTACATCTTAATCTATTTCACCATACTGGCTAATTTCCCTAGGAGAAAAATATCGTGAATCCTGATTGGGATCCTACCGTAGTAAAATATCGGGATCCCAGTCGAAATCCAGTTGAAATACTTTGATATTTACTGTCGGGATCCCACCATATCGGAAAATATATCAGGCTTCTGTTGTATGCCCTTATAGGAGTACATAAAGCTTATAGCACATGGGGAAACCCTTGGTATCATATGTGCTCTATGTTTGTCCCAAAACATTGAAAAAGTTTGCCTCTATGAATCTAATTTTAGACAAGAATGGCTCATTACTGAGTGATATTGTAAAAGATTTGACTTGTTTTGTTTTGATTTTTGTATTTGAAAGCAGACCAGACGAAGAGAACTACATAAAAATATCTTTACAGTTTAGTGGTACTGTTGCACACTGTAAGTTTTTGTAAAAAATAATCTGCTGTGACCTGTTGTTATAGTAATTTCGTACATTATAATCGATTGTAGGCTGTATTCGAAAATATCCCAAGCGTAATTTGAAAATGAATTAATTGTCTGCGGCCATAACTATTGGTCAACTAACCTCGTAGAAAGTACTGGTAAAGTTGAAATTATGTCGCCTTATCGAAGTTTGAAAGAGAATCGGTATTTCATATAATGGCTAACGGGCAGAAGTTAATTCAAGCCGCGGATTAGCTGGCTATAAAAGCAGCTAACATACAAGTGATGTCTCCACTTTCTTTTAAAAGGAGATTCCTTGGACGATATCTTCAAAAGTCATTATGGTAGTTATTTACCTGGTTGATAGAATCAAATTGCTTGTACACCATAATGATTTCCAATGTGTTGTGAAACTTTTCAAGGCATTTGGATTAGGACATCTTTTTATTCTTTGTAAGTATTTTTCAGTGTGCGTGGCTGCGAGTCGAGTCTTAGTTCACTGTTGGTCCGGCAAATTTTCGCTAAAGATCAGATATCACTTCCATAGAAGACCAAGTTTTATGAAAGACACATTATAAAATGAACCAAGTAACAATGTACTCCCATACAAAGAAGTGATAAAAACGTTCTCTAATATGTAAAATTTCGCAAGTTACATTCACATGAATCTCAATGGTCCCTATAAAATAGTATACGTATATTATACGTATTTATCTAAAATGCATTTGCAAATGGGCATCTTTCCTCGGACGCATAATAAACGTATAAAATAAAATTAAAATATCCGCATTTCTGGAACCATATATTATACGTATAAAATGCGTGGGAAAAAAGATGCTCATATTGAATCCGCATATATTATACATGTATTTTCCCACGTATAATAAATGCATATCCAGGAACGTTTATTACACATATAAAAGAATATATGCCCATTTTCAATACACATATTATACGCATATTTTTTACGCATATTGTACGCGTATCCAGGACTCCTATTATACGTATATTTTGCATGGTGAAAAAGATGCCCATATTTGAAACACATATTAAACACATTTTTACTCACGTATATAAGACGCATATTTAAGAACGTTTATTACATGCATTTTCGCCCATGCATGTTACGCGTGTAATATGTTACGCATATTATGCATCTATTTTGAGTGGAAAAAAGATGTCTAAAATCTGATACGCAGAATATGCGAATTATTTTACACTTATATTACACGCGTATCTCGCAACGTGCATTTTACGAATTTATCAAACGTCTCATTCACATGTATACCAAATGCAGGCAAACGTCGCGTAAAATGCTTTGTTTTTCCTGTGTAATACAGACCTTGGGCATTTCCCTGTATGCCTTACTTATAATATACGTAGAATTTCCCACTACCAAAATGAATGGGTAAATAAACGCGTATTATATGTGTATTACAGTTTTGAATTCCAACGTAGAATTTCATTAAAAACTATTCGTATATTACATGTATATTTTACGTCGGATTTCCCATATGGGCATTCCCATGTAAAATACATGTGATGCGTAAAAATTTCCACGTAGCAAATGCATGTTAAAATACGCGCATATTACGCGTAGTCTTGCAATGTGAGCCTATTATCGCAGACCGGAAACAGCCGCCATTGAGCGATAATATAATTAAATTTTGCTAAATGCTGCATATTTTGGTGAAGGGCTGCCTTTTTTCTAAGTATAATAGAAAGTTAGACATGGGAATACCAATTTCAATAAAATTTTTATGCTGGAAATTGTGTTAAGGAGTACTTTATAACTGCACTATGGTGATAAAGGGTCATGTGCATAATACGTATCGGAAAGAGTCTCAAACTCCCCTAAATCCCAAGTAACTATATGGGAATTTCCCCCAACAAAGCACACATTATTTATCAGTGGGTACGTGGGAATACCTAAATATATTACGCATAGTCCCCATGTGGAACCGCTATCTGGATCATTACATTGGTTGGCAAACTCTGAAATGCATGTAAAACTAGACCGAATTTCGCTACACGTAGCGAAATAGTACCCACTTGCAAGGGCAGAGACACAACATATTTAGTCAAAGACACATTTTTCTGTGTTGCAACATAATTGTCAGTTTCCGGATTATTATCTTGAACGAGGCCACCGAAGTGAATATAATGTAACCTCATTTGGGCACAAAAAAATCAAATAAAGTTTTCTAACCGTTTTTGAGATACTGGTCAACTTGCAGTTTTTGACCTTGACCATAATGGAGGAGGTCAAGATCACCGAGGTACGTCTTATGTAACGTTGTTTAGGCCCAAAGGGTCGAAAATGAGCTCAAAATCGCTCTATCTCTAACCGTTATCGAGATAATAGTCAACTTCCGGTTTTTGACCTTGACCGTGACTCAGAAGGTCGAGGTCACCAAGGTACCTCTTATGTAACGTTGTTTAGGCCCAAAGGGTCGAAAATGAGCTCAAAATCGCTCTATCTCTAACCGTTTTCGAGATAATAGTCAACTTCCGGTTTTTTACCTTGACCGTGACCCAGAAGGTCAAGGTCACCGAGGTACCTCTTATGTAACGTTGTTTAGGCCAAAAGGGTCGAAAATGAGCTCAAAATCGCTCTATCTCTAACCGTTATCGAGATAATAGTCAACTTCCGGTTTTTGACCTTGCCCGTGACCCAGAAGGTCAAGGTCGCCGAGGTACCTCTTATGTAACGTTGTTTAGGCCAAAAGGGTCGAAAATGAGCTCAAAATCGCTCTATCTCTAACCGTTATCGAGATAATAGTCAACTTCCGGTTTTTGACCTTGACCGTGACCCAGAAGGTCAAGGTCATCGCGGTACCTCTTATGTAACGTTGTTTAGGCCCAAAGGGTCGAAAATGAGCTCAAAATCGCTCTATCTCTAACCGTTATCGAGATAATAGTCAACTTCCGGTTTTTGACCTTGACCGTGACCCAGAAGGTCGAGGTCACCAAGGTACCTCTTATGTAACATTGTTTAGGCCCAAAGGGTCAAAAATGAGCTCAAAATCGCTCTATCTCTAACCGTTTTCGAGATAATAGTCAACTTCCGGTTTTTGACCTTGACCGTGACCCAGAAGGTCAAGGTCACCGAGGTACCTCTTATGTAACGTTGTTTAGGCCCAAAGGGTCGAAAATGAGCTCAAAATCGCTCTTTCTCTAACCGTTATCGAGATAATAGTCAACTTCCGGTTTTTGACCTTGACCGTGACCCAGAAGGTCAAGGTCACCGAGGTACCTCTTATGTAACGTTATTTAGGCCCAAAGGGTCGAAAATGAGCTCAAAATCGCTCTATCTCTAACCGTTATCGAGATAATAGTCAACTTCCGGTTTTTGACCTTGACCGTGACCCAGAAGATCAAGGTCACCGAAGTACCTCTTATGTAACGTTGTTTAGGCCCAAAGGGTCGAAAATGAGCTCAAAATCGCTCTATCTCTAACCGTTATCGAGATAATAGTCAACTTCCTGTTTTTGACCTTGACCGTGACCCAGAAGGTCAAGGTCACCGAGGTACCTCTTATGTAACGTTGTTTAGGCCCAAAGGGTCGAAAATGAGCTCAAAATCGCTCTATCTCTAACCGTTATCGAGATAATAGTCAACTTCCGGTTTTTGACCTTGACCGTGACCCAGAAGGTCAAGGTCACCGAGGTACCTCTTATGTAACGTTGTTTAGGCCCAAAGGGTCGAAAATGAGCTCAAAATCGCTCTATCTCTAACCGTTATCGAGATAATAGTCAACTTCCGGTTTTTGACCTTGACCGTGACCCAGAAGGTCAAGGTCACCGAGGTACCTCTTATGTAACGTTGTTTAGGCCAAAAGGGTCGAAAATGAGCTCAAAATCGCTCTATCTCTAACCGCTATCGAGATAATAGTCAACTTCCGGTTTTTGACCTTGACCGTGACCCAGAAGGTCAAGGTCACCGAGGTACCTCTTATGTAACATTGTTTAGGCCAAAAGGGTCGAAAATGAGCTCAAAATCGCTCTATCTCTAACCGTTTTCGAGATAATAGTCAACTTCCGGTTTTTGACCTTGACCGTGACCCAGAAGGTCAAGGTCACCGAGGTACCTCTTATGTAACGTTGTTTAGGCCCAAAGGGTCGAAAATGAGCTCAAAATCGCTCTATCTCTAACCGTTATCGAGATAATAGTCAACTTCCGGTTTTTGACCTCGACCGTGACCCAGAATGTCAAGGTCACCGAGGTACCTCTTATGTAACGTTGTTTAGGCCCAAAGGGTCGAAAATGAGCTCAAAATCGCTCTATCTCTAACCGTTTTCGAGATAATAGTCAACTTCCGGTTTTTGACCTTCCGGTGTTTGACCTTGACCGTGACCCAGAAGGTCAAGGTCACCGAGGTACCTCTTATGTAACGTAGTTTAGGCCCAAAGGGTCGAAAATGTGCTCAAAATCGCTCTATCTCTAACCGTTATCGAGATAATAGTCAACTTCCGGTCTTTTGCCTTGACCGTGACCCAGAAGGTCAAGGTCACCGAGGTACCTCTTATGTAACGTTGTTTAGGCCCAAAGGGTCGAAAATGAGCTCAAAATCGCTCTATCTCTAACCGTTATCGAGATAATAGTCAACTTCCGTTTTTTTACCTTGACCCTGACCCAGAAGGTCAAGGTCGCCGAGGGACCTCTTATGTAACGTTGTTTAGGCCCAAAGGGTCGAAAATGAGCTCAAGATTGCTCTATCTCTAACCGTTATCGAGATAATAGTCAACTTCCGGTTTTTGACCTTGACCGTGACCCAGAAGGTCAAGGTCACCGAGGTACCTCTTATGTAACGTTGTTTAGGCCCAAAGGGTCGAAAATGAGCTCAAAATCGCTCTATCTCTAACCGTTTTCGAGATAATAGTCAACTTCCGGTTTTTTACCTTGACCGTGACCCAGAAGGTCAAGGTCACCGAGGTACCTCTTATGTAACGTTGTTTAGGACAAAGGGATCGAAAATAAGCTCAAAATCGCTCTATCTCTAACCGTTATCGAGATAATAGTCAACTTCTGGTTTTTCACCTTGACCGTGACCCAGAGGGTCAAGGTCACCGAGGTACCTCTTATGTAACGTTGTTTAGGCCCAAAGGGTCGAAAATGAGCTCAAAATCGCTCTATCTCTAACCGTTATCGAGATAATAGTCAACTTCCGGTTTTTGACCTTGACCCTGACCCAGAAGGTCAAGGTCACCGAGGTACCTCTTATGTAACGTTGTTTAGGCCCAAAGGGTCGAAAATGAGCTCAAAATCGCTCTATCTCTAACCGTTTTCGAGATAATAGTCAACTTCCGGTTTTTGACCTTGACCCTGACCCAGAAGGTCAAGGTCACCGAGGTACCTCTTATGTACGTTGTTTAGGCCCAAAGGGTCGAAAATGAGCTCAAAATCGCTCTATCTCTAACCGTTTTCGAGATAATAGTCAACTTCCGGTTTTTTACCTTGACCGTGACCCAGAAGGTCAAGGTCACCGAGGTACCTCATATGTAACGTTGTTTAGGTCAAAAGGGTCGAAAATGAGCTCAAAATCGCTCTATCTCTAACCGTTATCGAGATAATAGTCAACTTCCGGTTTTTTACCTTGACCGTGACCCAGAAGGTCAAGGTCACCGAGGTACCTCATATGTAACGTTGTTTAGGCCAAAAGGGTCGAAAATGAGCTCAAAATCGCTCTATCTCTCACCGTTTTCGAGATGAGTCGGCCTGTCATTAAGGACGTGTGAAATCACGTGACCTTTGACCTTGACCCTCAAGGTCAATGTTAGTGATGAAAGTTTACCCTTTACTGGGTACGTTTTATGCATTCACAGTGGGATTTGAGCACCTTTATGGCTACTTTTCGCGATTAATAGGTGTTTCCAAAAATATTTGTACCTCAATTTGACCTTGACCTCTGAGGTGCAAGGTCAAAACATTTTACGGATTTGACGACAAGTCATTACCCTCTATGTCTCTGCCACATGACGTCTTTTTACGACAAACACTGTAGGAGGAGTTTTCTGGAAACCACTTTGAGGTCAGAAAAACTTTGACCTCAATTTGACCTTGACCTTCAAGGTCAAGGTCAAAAAATATTGCGGATTTGACGACATCTCGTCACCCTCTATCACTGTGCCAAATTTCATCGTCCTAGGTCAAATAGCGTAGGAGGAGTTTTCTGGAAACCTCCGTGACGGAAAAAAAGAGAAAAAAAAGGAAAAAAAAAAGGGCAGAAATTTCGAGAAAAACTAGACCGAATTTCGCTACACGTAGCGAAATAGTACCCACTTGCAAGGGCAGAGACACAACATATTTGGTCAAAGACACATTTTAAAGTGTTTTAACATAATTGTCAGCTTCCGGATTATTATCTTGAACGAGGCCATCGAAGTGAATATAATGTAATCTCATTTGGGCACAAAAAAATCAAATTCAGTTTTCTAACGTTTTTGAGATACTGGTCAACTTGCAGTTTTTGACCTTGACCATGACGGAGGAGGTCAAGATCACCGAGGTACGTCTTACGTAACGTTGTTTAGGACCAAAGGGTCGAAAATAGCTCAAAATCGCTCTATCTCTAACCGTTTTCGAGATAATAGTCAACTTCCGGTTTTTGACCTTGACCGTGACCCAGAATGTCAAGGTCACCGAGGTACCTCTTATGTAACGTTGTTTAGGCCCAAAGGGTCGAAAATGAGCTCAAAATCGCTCTATCTCTAACCGTTTTCGAGATAATAGTCAACTTCCGGTTTTTGACCTTGACCGTGACCCAGAAGGTCAAGGTCACCGAGGTACCTCTTATGTAACGTTGTTTAGGCCCAAAGGGTCGAAAATGAGCTCAAAATCGCTCTATCTCTAACCGTTTTCGAGATAATAGTCAACTTCCGGTTTTTGACCTTGACCATGACGGAGGAGGTCAAGATCACCGAGGTACCTCTTATGTAACGTTGTTTAGGTCCAAAGGGTCGAAAATGAGCTCAAAATCGCTCTATCTCTAACCGTTTTCGAGATAATAGTCAACTTCCGGTTTTTGACCTTGACCGTGACCCAGAAGGTCAAGGTCACCGAGGTACCTCTTATATAACGTCCTTTAGGCCCAAAGGGACGAAAATAAGCTCAAAATCGCTCTATCTCTAACCGTTTTCGAGATAATGGTCAACTTCCGGTTTTTGACCTTGACCATGACGGAGGAGGTCAAGGTCACCGAGGTACCTCTTACATAACGTGTTTTAGGCCCGAAGGGTCGAAAATAAGCTCAAAATCGCTCAATGTCTAACCGTTTTCGAGATAATGGTCAACTTCCGGTTTTTGACCTTGACCATGACGGAGGAGGTCAAGGTCACCGAGGTACTTCTTATATAACGTCCCTTAGGCCCAGGGGCCGAAAATAAGCTCAAAATCGCTCTATCTCTAACCGTTTTCGAGATAATAGTCAACTTCCAGTTTTTGACCTTGACCGTGACCCAGAAGGTCAAGGTCACCGAGGTACCTCCTATGTAACGTTGTTTAGGCCGATAGGGTCGAAAATGAGCTCAAAATCGCTCTATCTCTAACCGTTTTCGAGATAATAGTCAACTTCCGGTTTTTGACCTTGACCGTGACCCAGAAGGTCAAGGTCACCGAGGTACCTCTTATGTAACGTTGTTTAGGACCAAAGGGTCGAAAATGAGCTCAAAATAGCTCTATCTCTAACCGTTTTCGAGATAATAGTCAACTTCCGGTTTTTGACCTTGACCGTGACCCAGAACGTCAAGGTCACCGAGGTACCTATTATGTAACGTTGTTCAGGCCCAAAGGGTCGAAAATGAGCTCAAAATCGCTCTATCTCTAACCGTTTTCGAGATAATAGTCAACTTCCGGTTTTTGACCTTGACCGTGACCCAGAAGCTCAAGGTCACCGAGGTACCTCTTATATAACGTCCTTTAGGCCCAAAGGGACGAAAATAAGCTCAAAATCGCTCTATCTCTAACCGTTTTCGAGATAATGGTCAACTTCCGGTTTTTGACCTTGACTATGACGGAGGAGGTCAAGGTCACCGAGGTACCTCTTATATAACGTCCTTTAGGCCCAAAGGGCCGAAAATAAGCCCAAAATCGCTCGATCTCTAACCGTTTTCGAGATAATGGTCAACTTCCGGTTTTTGACCTCGACCATGACAGAGGAGGTCAAGGTCACCGAGGTACCTCTTATATAACGTCCTTTAGGCCCAAAGGGACGAAAATAAGCTCAAAATCGCTCTATCTCTAACCGTTTTCGAGATAATAGTCAACTTCCGGTTTTTGACCTTGACCATGACGGAGGAGGTCAAGGTCACCGAGGTACCTATTATATAACGTCTTTTAGGCCCAAAGGGTCGAAAATAAGCTCAAAATCGCTCTATCTCTAACCGTTTTCGAGATAATGGTCAACTTCCGGTTTTTGACCTTGACCATGAGGGAGGAGGTCAAGGTCACCGAGGTACCTCTTATATAACGTCCTTTAGGCCCAAAGGGTCGAAAATAAGCTCAAAATCGCTCTATCTCTAACCGTTTTCGAGATAATGGTCAACTTCCGGTTTTTGACCTTGACCATGACGGAGGAGGTCAAGGTCACCGAGGTACCTCTTATATAACGTCTTTTAGGCCCAAAGGGTCGAAAATGAGCTCAAAATCGCTCTATCTCTAACCGTTTCGAGATAATGGTCAACTTCCGGTTTTTGACCTTGACCATGACGGAGGAGGTCAAGGTCACCGAGGTACCTCTTACATAACGTCTTTTAGGCCCAAAGGGTCGAAAATAAGCTCAAAATCGCTCGATCTCTAACCGTTTTCGAGATAATGGTCAACTTCCGGTTTTTGACCTTGACCATGACGGAGGAGGTCAAGGTCACCGAGGTACCTCTTATATAACGTCCTTTAGGCCCAAAGGGCCGAAAATAAGCCCAAAATCGCTCTATCTCTAACCGTTTTCGAGATAATGGTCAACTTCCGGTTTTTGACCTTGACCATGACAGAGGAGGTCAAGGTCACCGAGGTACCTCTTATATAACGTCATTTAGGCCCGAAGGGACGAAAATAAGCCCAAAATCGCTCTATCTCTAACCGTTTTCGAGATAATAGTCAACTTCCGGTTTTTGACCTTGACCGTGACCCAGAAGGTCAAGGTCACCGAGGTACCTCTTATGTAACGTTGTTTAGGACCAAAGGGTCGAAAATGAGCTCAAAATAGCTCTATCTCTAACCGTTTTCGAGATAATAGTCAACTTCCGGTTTGTGACCTTGACCGTGACCCAGAACGTCAAGGTCACCGAGGTACCTATTATGTAACGTTGTTCAGGCCCAAAGGGTCGAAAATGAGCTCAAAATCGCTCTATCTCTAACCGTTTTCGAGATAATAGTCAACTTCCGGTTTTTGACCTTGACCGTGACCCAGAAGCTCAAGGTCACCGAGGTACCTCTTATATAACGTCCTTTAGGCCCAAAGGGACGAAAATAAGCTCAAAATCGCTCTATCTCTAACCGTTTTCGAGATAATGGTCAACTTCCGGTTTTTGACCTTGACCATGACGGAGGAGGTCAAGGTCACCGAGGTACCTCTTATATAACGTCCTTTAGGCCCAAAGGGCCGAAAATAAGCCCAAAATCGCTCGATCTCTAACCGTTTTCGAGATAATGGTCAACTTCCGGTTTTTGACCTTGACCATGACAGAGGAGGTCAAGGTCACCGAGGTACCTCTTATATAACGTCCTTTAGGCCCAAAGGGACGAAAATAAGCTCAAAATCGCTCTATCTCTAACCGTTTTCGAGATAATAGTCAACTTCCGGTTTTTGACCTTGACCATGACGGAGGAGGTCAAGGTCACCGAGGTACCTCTTATATAACGTCTTTTAGGCCCAAAGGGTCGAAAATAAGCTCAAAATCGCTCTATCTCTAACCGTTTTCGAGATAATGGTCAACTTCCGGTTTTTGACCTTGACCATGAGGGAGGAGGTCAAGGTCACCGAGGTACCTCTTATATAACGTCCTTTAGGCCCAAAGGGTCGAAAATAAGCTCAAAATCGCTCTATCTCTAACCGTTTTCGAGATAATGGTCAACTTCCGGTTTTTGACCTTGACCATGACGGAGGAGGTCAAGGTCACCGAGGTACCTCTTATATAACGTCTTTTAGGCCCAAAGGGTCGAAAATGAGCTCAAAATCGCTCTATCTCTAACCGTTTCGAGATAATGGTCAACTTCCGGTTTTTGACCTTGACCATGACGGAGGAGGTCAAGGTCACCGAGGTACCTCTTACATAACGCCTTTTAGGCCCAAAGGATCGAAAATAAGCTCAAAATCGCTCGATCTCTAACCGTTTTCGAGATAATGGTCAACTTCCGGTTTTTGACCTTGACCATGACGGAGGAGGTCAAGGTCACCGAGGTACCTCTTATATAACGTCCTTTAGGCCCAAAGGGCCGAAAATAAGCCCAAAATCGCTCTATCTCTAACCGTTTTCGAGATAATGGTCAACTTCCGGTTTTTGACCTTGACCATGACAGAGGAGGTCAAGGTCACCGAGGTACCTCTTATATAACGTCCTTTAGGCCCAAAGGGACGAAAATAAGCTCAAAATCGCTCTATCTCTAACCGTTTTCGAGATAATAGTCAACTTCCGGTTTTTGACCTTGACCATGACGGAGGAGGTCAAGGTCACCGATGGTACCTCTTATATAACGTCATTTAGGCCCGAAGGGTCGAAAATAAGCCCAAAATCGCTCTATCTCTAACCGTTTTCGAGATAATAGTCAACTTCCGGTTTTTTACCTTGACCGTGACCCAGAAGGTCAAGGTCACCGAGGTACCTCTTATGTAACGTTGTTTAGGACCAAAGGGTCGAAAATGAGCTCAAAATAGCTCTATCTCTAACCGTTTTCGAGATAATAGTCAACTTCCGGTTTTTGACCTTGACCGTGACCCAGAAGGTCAAGGTCACCGAGGTACCTATTATGTAACGTTGTTCAGGCCCAAAGGGTCGAAAATGAGCTCAAAATCGCTCTATCTCTAACCGTTATCGAGATAATAGTCAACTTCTGGTTTTTCACCTTGACCGTGACCCAGAGGGTCAAGGTCACCGAGGTACCTCTTATGTAACGTTGTTTAGGCCCAAAGGGTCGAAAATGAGCTCAAAATCGCTCTATCTCTAACCGTTATCGAGATAATAGTCAACTTCCGGTTTTTGACCTTGACCCTGACCCAGAAGGTCAAGGTCACCGAGGTACCTCTTATGTAACGTTGTTTAGGCCCAAAGGGTCGAAAATGAGCTCAAAATCGCTCTATCTCTAACCGTTTTCGAGATAATAGTCAACTTCCGGTTTTTGACCTTGACCGTGACCCAGAAGCTCAAGGTCACCGAGGTACCTCTTATATAACGTCCTTTAGGCCCAAAGGGACGAAAATAAGCTCAAAATCGCTCTATCTCTAACCGTTTTCGAGATAATGGTCAACTTCCGGTTTTTGACCTTGACCATGACGGAGGAGGTCAAGGTCACCGAGGTACCTCTTATATAACGTCCTTTAGGCCCAAAGGGCCGAAAATAAGCCCAAAATCGCTCGATCTCTAACCGTTTTCGAGATAATGGTCAACTTCCGGTTTTTGACCTTGACCATGACAGAGGAGGTCAAGGTCACCGAGGTACCTCTTATATAACGTCCTTTAGGCCCAAAGGGACGAAAATAAGCTCAAAATCGCTCTATCTCTAACCGTTTTCGAGATAATAGTCAACTTCCGGTTTTTGACCTTGACCATGACGGAGGAGGTCAAGGTCACCGAGGTACCTCTTATATAACGTCTTTTAGGCCCAAAGGGTCGAAAATAAGCTCAAAATCGCTCTATCTCTAACCGTTTTCGAGATAATGGTCAACTTCCGCTTTTTGACCTTGACCATGAGGGAGGAGGTCAAGGTCACCGAGGTACCTCTTATATAACGTCCTTTAGGCCCAAAGGGCCGAAAATAAGCCCAAAATCGCTCGATCTCTAACCGTTTTCGAGATAATGGTCAACTTCCGGTTTTTGACCTCGACCATGACAGAGGAGGTCAAGGTCACCGAGGTACCTCTTATATAACGTCCTTTAGGCCCAAAGGGACGAAAATAAGCTCAAAATCGCTCTATCTCTAACCGTTTTCGAGATAATAGTCAACTTCCGGTTTTTGACCTTGACCATGACGGAGGAGGTCAAGGTCACCGAGGTACCTATTATATAACGTCTTTTAGGCCCAAAGGGTCGAAAATAAGCTCAAAATCGCTCTATCTCTAACCGTTTTCGAGATAATGGTCAACTTCCGGTTTTTGACCTTGACCATGAGGGAGGAGGTCAAGGTCACCGAGGTACCTCTTATATAACGTCCTTTAGGCCCAAAGGGTCGAAAATAAGCTCAAAATCGCTCTATCTCTAACCGTTTTCGAGATAATGGTCAACTTCCGGTTTTTGACCTTGACCATGACGGAGGAGGTCAAGGTCACCGAGGTACCTCTTATATAACGTCTTTTAGGCCCAAAGGGTCGAAAATGAGCTCAAAATCGCTCTATCTCTAACCGTTTCGAGATAATGGTCAACTTCCGGTTTTTGACCTTGACCATGACGGAGGAGGTCAAGGTCACCGAGGTACCTCTTACATAACGCCTTTTAGGCCCAAAGGATCGAAAATAAGCTCAAAATCGCTCGATCTCTAACCGTTTTCGAGATAATGGTCAACTTCCGGTTTTTGACCTTGACCATGACGGAGGAGGTCAAGGTCACCGAGGTACCTCTTATATAACGTCCTTTAGGCCCAAAGGGCCGAAAATAAGCCCAAAATCGCTCTATCTCTAACCGTTTTCGAGATAATGGTCAACTTCCGGTTTTTGACCTTGACCATGACAGAGGAGGTCAAGGTCACCGAGGTACCTCTTATATAACGTCCTTTAGGCCCAAAGGGACGAAAATAAGCTCAAAATCGCTCTATCTCTAACCGTTTTCGAGATAATAGTCAACTTCCGGTTTTTGACCTTGACCATGACGGAGGAGGTCAAGGTCACCGAGGTACCTCTTATATAACGTCTTTTAGGCCCAAAGGGTCGAAAATAAGCTCAAAATCGCTCTATCTCTAACCGTTTTCGAGATAATGGTCAACTTCCGGTTTTTGACCTTGACCATGAGGGAGGAGGTCAAGGTCACCGAGGTACCTCTTATATAACGTCATTTAGGCCCGAAGGGTCGAAAATAAGCCCAAAATCGCTCTATCTCTAACCGTTTTCGAGATAATAGTCAACTTCCGGTTTTTGACCTTGACCGTGACCCAGAAGGTCAAGGTCACCGAGGTACCTCTTATGTAACGTTGTTTAGGACCAAAGGATCGAAAATGAGCTCAAAATAGCTCTATCTCTAACCGTTATCGAGATAATAGTCAACTTCCGGTTTTTGACCTTGACCGTGACCCAGAACATCAAGGTCACCGAGGTACCTCTTATATAACGTCTTTTAGGCCCAAAGGGTCGAAAATAAGCTCAAAATCGCTCTATCTCTAACCGTTTTCGAGATAATGGTCAACTTCCGGGTTTTGACCTTGACCATGACGGAGGAGGTCAAGGTCACCGAGGTACCTCTTATGTAACGTCATTTAGGCCCAAAGGGACGAAAATAAGCTCAAAATCGCTCTATCTCTAACCTTTTTCGAGATAATGGTCAACTTCCGGTTTTTGACCTTGACCATGACGGAGGAGGTCAAGGTCACCGAGGTACCTCTTACATAACGTGTTTTAGGCCCGAAGGGTCGAAAATAAGCCCAAAATCGCTCTATCTCTAACCGTTTTCGAGATAATGGTCAACTTCCGGTTTTTGACCTTGACCATGACGGAGGAGGTCAAGGTCACCGAGGTACCTCTTACATAACATCTTTTAGGCCCAAAGGGTCGAAAATAAGCTCAAAATCGCTCTATCTCTAACCGTTTTCGAGATAATGGTCAACTTCCGCTTTTTGACCTTGACCATGACGGAGGAGGTCAAGGTCACCGAGGTACCTCTTATATAACGTCCTTTAGGCCCAAAGGGCCGAAAATAAGCTCAAAATCGCGCTATCTCTAACCTTTTTCGAGATAATGGTCAACTTCCGGTTTTTGACCTTGACCATGACGGAGGAGGTCAAGGTCACCGAGGTACTTCTTATATAACGTCCTTTAGGCCCAGGGGCCGAAAATAAGCTCAAATTCGCTCTATCTCTAACCGTTTTCGAGATAATAGTCAACTTCCAGTTTTTGACCTTGACCATGACCCAGAAGGTCAAGGTCACCGAGGTACCTCCTATGTAACGTTGTTTAGGCCGATAGGGTCGAAAATGAGCTCAAAATCGCTCTATCTCTAACCGTTTTCGAGATAATGGTCAACTTCCGGGTTTTGGCTTTGACCGTGACCCAGAACGTCAAGGTCACCGAGGTACCTCTTATATAACGTCTTTTAGGCCCAAAGGGTCGAAAATAAGCTCAAAATCGCTCTATCTCTAACCGTTTTCGAGATAATGGTCAACTTCCGGGTTTTGACCTTGACCATGACGGAGGAGGTCAAGGTCACCGAGGTACCTCTTATGTAACGTCATTTAGGCCCAAAGGGTCGAAAATAAGCTCAAAATCGCTCTATCTCTAACCGTTTTCGAGATAATGGTCAACTTCCGGTTTTTGACCTTGACCATGACGGAGGAGGTCAAGGTCACCGAGGTACCTCTTATATAACGTCCTTTAGGCCCAAAGGGCCGAAAATAAGCTCAAAATCGCGCTATCTCTAACCTTTTTCGAGATAATGGTCAACTTCCGGTTTTTGACCTTGACCATGACGGAGGAGGTCAAGGTCACCGAGGTACTTCTTATATAACGTCCCTTAGGCCCAGGGGCCGAAAATAAGCTCAAAATCGCTCTATCTCTAACCGTTTTCGAGATAATAGTCAACTTCCAGTTTTTGACCTTGACCGTGACCCAGAAGGTCAAGGTCACCGAGGTACCTCCTATGTAACGTTGTTTAGGCCGATAGGGTCGAAAATGAGCTCAAAATCGCTCTATCTCTAACCGTTTTCGAGATAATAGTCAACTTCCGGTTTTTGACCTTGACCGTGACCCAGAACGTCAAGGTCACCGAGGTACCTATTATGTAACGTTGTTCAGGCCCAAAGGGTCGAAAATGAGCTCAAAATCGCTCTATCTCTAACCGTTTTCGAGATAATAGTCAACTTCCGGTTTTTGACCTTGACCGTCACCCAGAAGCTCAAGGTCACCGAGGTACCTCTTATATAACGTCCTTTAGGCCCAAAGGGACGAAAATAAGCTCAAAATCGCTCTATCTCTAACCGTTTTCGAGATAATGGTCAACTTCCGGTTTTTGACCTTGACCATGACGGAGGAGGTCAAGGTCACCGAGGTACCTCTTATATAACGTCCTTTAGGTCCAAAGGGACGAAAATAAGCTCAAAATTGCTCTATCTCTAACCGTTTTCGAGATAATGGTCAACTTCCGGTTTTTGACCTTGACCATGACGGAGGAGGTCAAGGTCACCGAGGTACCTCTTATATAACGTCCTTTAGGCCCAAAGGGTCGAAAATAAGCTCAAAATCGCTCTATCTCTAACCGTTTTCGAGATAATGGTCAACTTCCGGTTTTTGACCTTGACCATGACGGAGGAGGTCAAGGTCACCGAGGTACCTCTTATATAACGTCTTTTAGGCCCAAAGGGTCGAAAATAAGCTCAAAATCGCTCTCTCTCTAACCGTTTTCGAGATAATGGTCAACTTCCGGTTTTTGACCTTGACCATGACGGAGGAGGTCAAGGTCACCGAGGTACCCCTTACATAACGTCTTTTAGGCCCAAAGGGTCGAAAATTAGCCCAAAATCGCTCTATCTCTAACCGTTTTCGAGATAATGGTCAACTTCCGGTTTTTGACCTTGACCATGACGAAGGAGGTCAAGGTCACCGAGGTACCTCTTATATAACGTCTTTTAGGCCGAAAGGGTCGAAAATGAGCTCAAAATCGCTGTATCTCTAACCGATTCGAGATAATGGTCAACTTCCGGTTTTTGACCTTGACCATGACGGAGGAGGTCAAGGTCACCGAGGTACCTCTTACATAACGTCTTTTAGGCCCAAAGGGTCGAAAATAAGCTCAAAATCGCTCGATCTCTAACCGTTTTCGAGATAATGGTCAACTTCCGGTTTTTGACCTTGACCATGACGGAGGAGGTCAAGGTCACCGAGGTACCTCTTATATAACGTCCTTTAGGCCCAAAGGGCTGAAAATAAGCCCAAAATCGCTCTATCTCTAACCGTTTTCGAGATAATGGTCAACTTCCGGTTTTTGACCTTGACCATGACAGAGGAGGTCAAGGTCACCGAGGTACCTCTTATATAACGTCCTTTAGGCCCAAAGGGACGAAAATAAGCTCAAAATCGCTCTATCTCTAACCGTTTTCGAGATAATGGTCAACTTCCGCTTTTTGACCTTGACCATGACGGAGGAGGTCAAGGTCACCGAGGTACCTCTTATATAACGTCCTTTAGGCCCAAAGGGTCGAAAATAAGCTCAAAATCGCTCTATCTCTACCCGTTTTCGAGATAATGGTCAACTTCCGGTTTTTGACCTTGACCATGACGGAGGAGGTCAAGGTCACCGAGGTACCTCTTATATAACGTCCTTTAGGCCCAAAGGGACGAAAATAAGCTCAAAATCGCTCTATCTCTAACCGTTTTCGAGATAATGGTCAACTTCCGGTTTTTGACCTTGACCATGACGGAGGAGGTCAAGGTCACCGAGGTACCTCTTATATAACGTCCTTTAGGTCCAAAGGGGCGAAAATAAGCTCAAAATCGCTCTATCTCTAACCGTTTTCGAGATAATGGTCAACTTCCGCTTTTTGACCTTGACCATGACGGAGGAGGTCAAGGTCACCGAGGTACCTCTTATATAACGTCCTTTAGGCCCAAAGGGACGAAAATAAGCTCAAAATCGCTCTATCTCTAACCGTTTTCGAGATAATGGTCAACTTCCGCTTTTTGACCTTGACCATGACGGAGAAGGTCAAGGTCACCGAGGTACCTCTTATATAACGTCTTTTAGGCCCAAAGGGTCGAAAATAAGCTCAAAATCGCTCTATCTGTAACCGTATTCGAGATAATGGACAATTTGTCTCTAAGGGATTTCAATATACAAAAGTCACATGACCTTGACCTTGACACTGAATGTCGAGATTCCATCAATGGTGTTACTGCCTACTGACACTGTACACGTGTTGAAACAAGGATTTGAGCGCTATTTCCAGCAAGTTTTCGTGATGGAATAGGTTTTTGAAAAAATATTTTGACCTCAATTTGACCTTGAAGGTCAAGGTCAAGGTTAAAAAATTTTGCGGATTTCACGACAACTCATTACCCCCTATGTTTCTGCCAAATGCCGTCTTTCTACTACAAACCGTGTAGGAGGAGTTTTCTGGAAACCAATTTGAGGTAAAAAAACTTTGACCTCAATTTGACCTTGACTTTGAATGTCAAGGTCAAAAAAATTTACGGATTTCACGACATCTCATCACCCTCTATCTCTGTGCCAAATTTCATCGTCCTACGTCAAATAGCGTAGGAGGAGTTTTCTGGAAACCTCCGTGACGGAAAAAAAAAAAAAAAAGGAAGGAATAAACGCCGGAATTCTTAGCAAACCATACCCATTTGCAAACTATGTTTGCAAGTGGGAACTACAAACTTATTCCCATTTGCAAACGAAGGCCCTTTGCTATGCGCAACAAAACTTGATCGAGAGTTGCAATGTGATACAGTGGTGTTTGGCTGTCTAGAGCACGATTGTTTGTTTATATAGTACTCAAACTGAGAACCCCCCAGCCCATATGGTGTCCTGGGTAAAACACTGCGAATGTCTACACCAAGAGTTCATTACTCGCAAGGAAAGCACATTTGCGAGAAGTTTGTCAGTTTTACGCCCAAATTCAACTAAGATATAGAATTCGTGTATGATAAACCAATTTTGAGGAGTGCAATGTTTGGTATCAGTGGCAAGTTCAGGCTAAAAGCAAATGTTTTGTTTTCATAAAAATGCGTGAAAATGAGAATTCCTTCAGATGGCGTTAACGGGCAAACCTTTTGTTACAAAATCCAAAATAAAAGAAAATTATTTTGATTATTGGACATAACTCAGAAAAAAACAAGCTCGAGATCCGGATCCGGATGTTACTCGGATAATATGCTGAAATTTGTATATCCGAGGTAACCCTTATCAAATTCCACCAGAAACCAGAATTAAAAGTGAATATTGATAGAGATCCTGTTGAAATTTGTGGATTTTCACTGCATAGCCTAAGCAATCGATCCCAGAATACCGGAAAATATTGTGGATAATCTTGGGATCCCACCCTAAAAACCGAAATTCCAACAGGTTTGAGTTGTGTTTCACTCATCCACACACAATAATTTCCCTCTGGCTAACCTTTTTATTGTCGAAATGGGTAAGGATCCTATTTGCACATTGTTTGAACAACTCTCATGATACTAAAACTATAGCACATCCGATTTTGCTAAATGTTTGATGGTAACTCGACACAGACTTTGAGAGACGCTATAAACGATGATGTTATTAGTTTTCACCACATCATGCACTTCATTTTCAAAATCTAATAAAACTGAACATTTAGTTAGAACGGATTATTGAAAATGATCACATTTATGACGTATTGATTTTGATGGAATATATCACAAAAAGATAACAAATATTTGATGCTTTGATAGACGAAATCCAGGCAAAAAGAGCTTGTTGTATAATCATAAATTCTAATGTCCAGAAATGAAAATATAACTGTGTTAGTGTGTTCAGTTTTGTTAAGGGTGGACAATGTTGTGGCCTTGGTATTAAAAGGAGTTTCGAGCAGATGAACACCAAAATCGGATGCGCCGCTGAACGAGCTAGAAGACTGTTCAGAGTCCTAAAGATGCCGAATTTCAAAACAACAATTAAGGCCATCGGAAAGAGTTTAGAATCTTCATGCAAAGATTTCACAACTATAGTGTCAGACAGGAACAGGTCGTGGGGCTGGTGTGTTTTTAGTGAGCTAAAGCACTTGTAGGGGGCCGATGAACTCACTTAAAGCCCCCACCCTCCACATGAGTGCCCATGACGTTCTCTATCCCTTACCATATGAATATATAAAGGACGTATTTGCCATTCGGCACGTGTTAAAATTTTATTTATTAATAAATATTGGTAGATATGGTGTTTTTATCTAAATCATTGAAAGCATCTTTAGCGGAAGGACAGTAGTTCTGTAATATTTGCCAATTACTTAACGTTTGAAATGAGAAATTTTACCTTACTGACAAGATCGTCAACTAGGGCCGAGTGTTCAATGTTTACGCTTGTCGCTCGACATATAGCCAATCCCAACAGGAAAAATATTCTGGGGTTATCGCCCACTCTGTGAAAGAAAGAAATTTTTTTGGTGTTTTGAGCTGGAATAAACAGGTGAATTGAAGAGATACTAAAACAATTATCTGTGCAATCGAAAATCGGTCGGTTTCAACAACTAACAGCTCCGAATCAGCTGTTTCACACGTTTACTCTGTTTTCCATATTCATGCTTAGACTTTTTCCTAAAGTAACTCGTGTAACATGTATTTTTCTTTTGTTTAAGGTGCAGTTGCTAGATGGACCCATTAGAGCATTTGCCTTATGATATTTTGCTACATATTTTGGACCGGTTGTCTGTTTCGGATATTCGCGCACTTGCCCAGACTTGCCGTAGCTGGCACCAGTTCCTCGCCAACTGCGATGATGTCTGGAAGCGGCTTTGTAAACGACATTGTGATTGGTCAAGCGTAGTCAGTGATTTACACTCGGGTGTCACATGGAAGGTGTGTATTATAGTTTTGTGATGTGTCATGTCGATATAGTGGGGCTGTGACCTAGCTTCAAGAAAAACCAAACCATGGCTTAGAGTTCAACAATACAAGGGCCAAAAGTGTGAAGGTTTGAAGATTGCAGCATCGGCATAGATTTATTTACTATATCGTTCTCTTGTCATATGAGAAGTCTTCTAAATAATTTGTTTGGGTGTACTTGAAAATAGATTCAGGCCTTCAAACGTTCCTAGTTTTTCCTAGTATTCCTAGTTTTTTGGATGGTTCCTATTTTTTTTTTTTTTTGAAATTTCTAGTTTGTTCGACCCAAAAGGGGTAATCAGAATCTATCTTTTTCGGTTTACTTTTTCCGGAAGATCAATGCTGAATGAGACACCATTGAGAAGTATTGGAAACATGTCCTAGCTTGTTGTAAGAAAAACAAGGGGGTCTAAACGTGTGTGCAGTTTGTAAACGGCTGCCAGCTAGTGGCGGGGTTGTGCTGGTAAAGGAAACATTAGACACAAAAAAGGTATTTTGAATTATATGTCTCCCCCTAAGGGAGAAATATATAGCATTTTGTGTGTCCGTCCATATGTCTGTCCGTCCGACTGTCCGCAGTGAGTTCTTATGAAATTAATGAGTCGATTTTTCTCAAAACATACATGCATATTGGGGTACATGTCTAGATGATGCCTGTCTTATTTTTTTTTCGTTTCTTCAAAAATTCTATTTTTGGCAAATTTTTGAACATAGGGGGGGGGGGGTCGTGCATTTTTTTCACTTTGGCAGGCTATATCTCCGAAACAGTTCGTTGGATAAGGCTCATATGTCGCAAAAAGGACACACATGTAACGCAAATGTATAGTGCCAAGTTTTTCTTCATTTCCGCTGAAAATGTATTTTTGGCGAATTTTTAAATTTTTGGTTTTTAACTTTTTGGGTCATATTGTATCGATATCTCCGAAAGTTTGTTGGATTAGGCTGAAACGTGGCAAGAACAACACACATATAGTGCAAATGTTTACTGCGAAGTTTTTCTTCATTTCCGCTGAAAATGTATTTTTGGCGAATTTTTAATTTTTGATTTTGAACTTTTTTGGCCATATTGTTGCGATATCTCCGAAACAGTTTGTTGGATTAGGCTGAGATATGGCAAGAAGATCCCACATATAGTGCAAATGTTTACTGCGAAGTTTTTCTTCATTTCCGTTGAAAATGTATTTTTGGCCATTTTTTAATTTTTGAATTTTAACTTTTTTGGCCATAATGTTGCGATATCTCCGAAACAGTGTGTTCCATTAGGCTGAAACATGGCAAGAAGAACCCATGTGTATTGGAAATGTTTACTGCGAAGTTTTTATTCATTTTGTGTAAAAATGTATTTTTGACGATTTTTTCAATTTTTTGGGCTCGCCAATGTTGTACTTTTAAGCAAGGAATTTTTTCCATGTGACTGATTGGGGGCGGGGGAGACATATCCGGTTTTGTTTTAACAAAAACACTGGCCAGTCTAGTATGTATTGTGGTCAGCGTGTTCCCTTGGACTGTTTGATATATTATGAAAACAAAAACGTGATTCTTGATTGGATCAGCCGTTGGTGTACAGTGAAGCAAACGTATGTTTGATTTTTGTGCTCGGATGTAAGAAGCATCTCTACCAGGAGCCTAAGTGTAAGAGTGCCTTTTCCATGTAGACCTTCTGCCAACGGTTATCCAGCTACCACGGTTTGTTGGTTTGTGTTTCTGATACAGGAGTTGTTCCAGCGGTACTACGGACCGGCACAGAGCAAGCGCATGTGGCTTTCTGGCACCTACGCCAAGGTGTGTCGCTATACCGACCTGCCACGCACGGAGACGTGCGCCATGGATCGAGACGCCTGGGGAGACATCCTGGACACGGAGCTGTCCAGAGACACCGCCAGTTAGCGCGGGTTCTTGGGGGTTGTGATGGGTCTGGGCTTCGTCCCGGGGCTCCGTGCTAGATGTACCACTCCACCGTGTGTCGCTTCAAGCTCACTGCAGTGCGGTGGCTGCTTGTCTTCGCTGTGGTATTGTTGATTTATTGTAGTGGGAGGTTATTTATTCGCTGTTGTGTGGCATTGCTTATACTTTGTTGTACTAGATGCTTTATACACTGTAGTATCACATCGTTTTTACACTATTCCTGGGAATAATTTATTTACTCTAGTATACCATGTAGTGACTTATGTGTGGCACTATTTATAATAGCGTAGATGAAAAGCGGATGACAAATTAGTGCGTCCGTGGGCTTGCTGCTTGATATTTTACGCGCCGTCAGCCAACTGTGCACGTTCAGTGTTCAACTTGATTGAGCTGCTTAATAAGCACTCGTATTTGAAGGAAATTAAAACGAATCTTGTGTCTAAAGCTTTGAAATTGGACCTGCATCTGAAGGATGTCTCATACAGTTTTTGCTTTAAGATTCATTTTTAATTCCGTGGGTGCCGTGGATGAATCAATCTCTTTGTCGTTCAATTCCAAATTGTACAGTAATGTACTACGGTGCGTTCTGCCATGAAACTGTTAAAGAATATCAAAAGGTTTTAGAAACAGCTTTCGTATGTGTAGTTGAAAAAAAATAGATGGTGAATCTTGATATTATTTCAACACTTCCCGAATTCCGTCCACTCAATCACAATCTTCCTCAGAATGAGAGTAAATATATAAGGACAATGGTGTCACGGTCACCCTATGGGCCCCGAAGCAGCGAATTTTATGATACTGTCGCATAATTCTGGGAATTATGCTTTTGCCTTAGATTAGAGAGGAGGCTGTGGGAATGTATATTTTAACCTCGGAGTAAATAAGCATTGCCATGTGATTTTAAACATCGTATGTTTATTACTATAAAATCTTTTTGCATGGATGGGGCGTAGAAATTGTCGTTTTATCCATTATGTCGTTAAATCCCTTGCGTTTGTAACAGCGAACTGGGACCACGAAGTCGCTACCAGTGATATGGCGTTATAACCAATGTCGCGATGACAAGATTCTATCGTGTTTTGCCCATAGCACGGGTTTGTTACTGTTAATTAAATGCGCAACGTAGTAAAAGCCCGTGGTAACTCAGGTTGGTAGGGACAGTCGCTTCTGGTTGGATGTACAGTTAGATCCAGATGATGACTACTTTGGTTATTGTGAATACTTATTAACGTGCGTCCTCCTGCTGTTTACAATAATTATTGTAGTTGCTCTCGCTCACGCCACTCTCTTCATATCGATTGTTCTTGTACGGGCTTTTTGTCGTTCTGTTATGTATTTTAATCGCAGCTGGAACTGTACCGGGATTCCTTTTTTGTGTGTCATGTCTGTTTTTCTTTTGTTGCTGCAGTTTTTTTTTTTTTTTTTTTTTGCACAGAGTATATGTAGAGGGAATTAGTAAAAGAGAACTTTTTATGTTCTACGATATGCACAAGACGTGCAGTTCCGGCGTCAAGACCACCACAGATTTATTTGGTGACACTGCAGTTTTCTGCCACACCAAGAACCGTATCGTTGCAGTATCCAAGCATTGGAGACTTAACACTGGGCGCAGCTTCTATTTTTCATGTTCTCGGAGCTCAAACTGGATACAGTTTATCAGTGACAAGTCAACAGAGTTGCATTTTAAAGTACAAAAGAGAAGCAAAGCTATTTTGCCGTCTTGATGGTATCCTGCATCTATAAGGTTTCTAGACAATGCCGGGGCTTTTTAAGTCGGTGAACAGAACTGCACGAGTTTTCTAGAATTCCTTCATGCAGCAATTCTTGCGTTTTGGATGCAGTTCATAGTATTGACTTATAAAAGGCCAAAACTTTTCATTGCAGTTCAATCCACTGTGACTAGTTTAAGTAGTTTGCTTTTAAATTATTTATTATCTTCTATACTCAAGATTGTAGGATTTCCATGCCGTTTTATGGCTAGCATATTGGAAAGAAGGAACGTGTTTTGTTTCAGGTTTTAGTTTATTTGCTATGATAGGTGATCCCCGCAGAGGTGGGGGGGGGGGGGGGGTGTAGACGTATGGGTTCCGACGAGAAGCTAGTCTTTTTCTGCTGTTTTGACGTTTACGTCTTGGTGTTTACCATTTTAACTGAGCTGCTGTGCATGCTTTATTATATGAAAGGCAATAAAGACGAAAAAAGAACGTTTCTTTTATTTTATTATTTGATGTTGTTTCTCTTAACGGGGTATGGTACTTGAGGCCAGGAAAAAAGTCTTGTTTCTCGTCCCACTTTCTGTTTTTAAAAAACTCCGTTTAAAGTTTGTTGTACGCAATTGCAATAGCAAAAATTTTACAATAAATTTCTCATTTCAAAGGCCATCTTCAGTATTTCTTTTTCTGCCTTCAAGAAAAATCATTTCAACACCCGGCCGCATTTTTTTTTAACTCAGAAATTTTTCAGATGCAGCCGCGCCACTTTTTTTTTATTTGCAATTTTGGTGACCTGGCCTGGGAGAGAAGAAACAAGGCTATCTTTTAGTCGTCTGATGGTGCTCGTGAAATGGCAATCCAATATCAGAGCTCCATGCCGTTGAATCTCGGCTTTAAACTTTTACTTCCTCTCTACTGAATACCTTTCTGCCTTTCTGTTCTTGAATCTTAATTAAAATCTTACAATCATCTTGAACGCTCTTAAAATACTGAAAAGCTGCAATTTTTGCGACAGTTTATATTGCGACAGTATATATTTTTTCCACTGCACTTTCACATGACTTGAGTAAAAGCTGTCAACAATAATTTAAATGCTCAACGAAACGCAAATAGTGATAGATGCTGGTATGTTTATGTCAAAGCGCCTTTTGTTTGATGTAAGAAAGCGTAAACTGATTATTTAAAGTCAAAGGGAAGAAATTAACCACTTACGAAGTTAAATTTCCTTGCGGGTCAATACCACGCAACGTTGCATCGGAAATAAGTCAATATATAACACCGTAACATTTGAATTAACGGTAGTCTATTCCAGAATTGCCTATGAAAAAATATTGAATCCGGGACGTTTCGTCAAGCGACGTTTCACCTAGCGACGATTTATCTAGCGACATTTCGTCTAAATATGCAAGAGGCGGCGTTTCGTCTAAATTTCGAAAAAAAAATGTAAACCCTTGTTTTTTGTACTTTTTGTACTTAAAGGGAAATCTCACCTACAATTGACATTTCCTTCATACTTTCACAGTTTAATACTTTGAGAATATACATTCAAAAATTGAAAAGAAAAAGGGGGGTCACCGATGTTATAAGAGGAATAAAGACACTGAAAGATCGCGTACTTTTACTATAGAAACAATTGGGAAAATCAAAAAATTTCAATCAAAATGCAAAATTCACACATAATCACAATTGACAATTGCCTCATTTTTTCCCTGTTTGAAAAACACGTTATACGAAATGTTTTAAGCAAATAACAAATATATGTCACCGTATCAATAAGAGAATTATTATATAATCTTTTTGACAAAATCCCATTGATTCAATGGATAAATGGTGACAACAGTGTAATATGATTTTATTGGACAATATATCAACACAGAGCCTTCTAGGAACAAAATATCAATACAAACCATTTCTGGACACGACCCTGTTTGTCTTTGAAAAGAATTTTTCGATCTAGACGGATTTAGTAGTTATTTATACTGTGAAAAAAATGGATTCAAACTCAGCGATATTCAATGTAATGCGCATTTTGGTCGATAGATGGCGCAGAGATACCCGCATTTCCCTTTAATGCAAGCATGGGAGTAAAAAATTTTTTTAAAATCGCACAATTCAGGCTTTATTCATCATACATGAAATTTATTTACAAATGTACAGAAATCTCACACTTCAGGCCTTTTCATCATACATGAAATCAACAAGCAGTCCAGCAGTTCAGTACCTCTGTGACACTTAACTTTCTTGATTTTGCCGGTTAACTGACTGAGGTAAAACTTCAAACCTTTCAAACAGGGCATGGCATAGAAGGGATTTCTTTGACACGAATCCACATCTCTTCATCGCACCCCGGGGAGGCTAGAACCTTGCTACTTGTGGAAACATTGCTTTTTGTGGGATAAGTGACAAGTAAAACTCAAGAACAATTATTATGCGCGAATCCACATCTCTTCACCGCACTCCGGGGAATATTTGAAATCAAAAAATATAAATATCAAAATATAAATAAAAAATAATAATTTAGACAAAACGTCGCGAGACGAAACGTCGCTAGATGAAACGTCGCTAGACGAAACATCGGGATACCAAAAATATCTGGTTTCTTATTTGCTTCAGAATTCTTATTTTAAATAATACTGTGTTATATACTTATGGTTATGCAAATGTACAGATAAAACTTGGTAAAATCTTAAATTCGTGCTACACTGAAGGATATTATGTGACCATAACGAAGAGGCTAATGTTCTCTCATTTCGCAAATCCACTAGCCATTACCCAACTCGCTGCGTTAATTGATTATCACGTTTTATTCCAAGATATCGTTATCTCCAACCGATCACCTATCTAGGCGAATCCCCCACGAATCTTCATGTTACGAAATATCATTTATTTACATCCCCTCCTCCACCCCCCTATCCCCATCCCCGCCCTGTACTGGTTAATAGCAAAGATTGAAAGAATTATTCCTGTTGCTATGACAACTACACGTGCGTCGCGATGTACCCTATGTACATTTCCACTCATTAACCTGTTAAACATATAATCAGGCTATTTGGTAACAGCAGAATATCTTAACACGTTAGCTGCGACGCTGTGGGCATAATAACCGGAAAAAACTGTCGCATATACTGTCAAGGGTAAGGGTAATCAATGACTGATGCATCGATTGATCACACTCCCGCCATATGTTTGAAGTCGGGTCACAACTTGGATCTGTTGCTTCAATGCATTTGCCACAGCGGTGCAGTTGCTGAAGAAGAGCAAAAAAAGAAAAACGACCTTAATTATTCGCTTTTTTCAACAACGCTTCACAGTCATAAAAATGTGTCTTTATAAACAACAGCTAAGAATATGTCTAGTAAGCCATATTGTTATTAGTGCTGTTTTCATATTTTAAGTTTTATGTTTAACTGTTACCTTCTAAGCTGAACTGTGCATACATGCAGCCAAAAAAACAAAAAAAAACAACAATCAAAACATAATTGCAGTGAGCTTTTTAATAAGCTTTTTGAAGTTTTAAATGTGAACTTTTATGTAGGGAGTCTTGGACGGCAGCGGTGGAGCATCCACGCCACTACGCATTTTGGCCACGACCACTACAAATCATGCTGCAGTGGGCATTTAAGTTCTATTACTATGGAGTATCATGGTTTCAATATTCATTTCAACTTGGCGAAAGCTCAATCATATAACTGCCGCTTAAACAAGAAAAATGTCCAGGGACACTGTGACCCCCACCCTGTCAAAAACTAAATAAATCAAATACATTAAGAAAAAATACCCTGCACTCATACCTTGGATACATTCAAACAGGGTTTGAAGGCATTTCGCCCTGAACTGGGTGTAGGAGCAATTTGGAACTTGGCTCTCAAAAGCATTAAAATGTTAAAATTTAACCAAGTTGAATCGCTAAAAAAATAAAAATAGATTTATCGACAAGAATTTGGGTTTTTATCAATTCTCTACCAATTTTTGGAGAATCGCAAAAACAAAAAAACAGACAGATAGGCACTGATGGTGCTTACCTTCAAACAAATTTAAGGTTATTCTCAAGAAATTCCTAGAAGATACGTTTTTCTCAAAATTGACTGTTTACCAATATTTCCGTTGGATCCCGGAAACAAGTAATAGCCAGGTAAGCGCAATGCCCGCTACTTTAACCAAAAACCTTAGGGACTAAGACCGTATAGTTGGCGTCACAAGAAATTGGTTTTTCCCATTATTTCCGCCAACTTTTGGCGAATTACGAAAAACAGTAACAGCAAGGTCAGTGCCAATGACCACTATCATTAACTACAATTTCAAGAGAGTAAGGCCATTTCTCTGGTGTGATTTCACTGAACATTTTCTGATTTTTACCAAAATTTCGATTGCGATTCGCTAAAAAAGACATAATTGCCAGGTAGTTACTTACGTCCGCTGGCTTCACCCATATGGTCAGTTTTTCTCTGTGGAATCGGTGGGAGAAAAAGCATTTTGAAAATTGGCTGACAAAAATTTTCGAAATGGCGCCATTTGGCCAATTTTTGGTGAATCGCCAAATGGTAATTTTTGAAATGGAAACCAACCAGAGAGTATTCGTACGAAATTAGAAAGGTATCCAGTCGAAACTGGAACAACCATTTTGAAAACTGAAAAAATTTCAAAATATCACCATTTGGCCACTTTTCAGCAAATCGCCAAAAAGTACTTTTTTAAGATATAATTATCCACAAAGCATTCGTACGTTTTGTTTTTCGGGTAACCAAAAAATTTCAATGGCGCCAATTAGCCAATTTTTAGAGAACTGCCATCAAAAGTACTTTTTCAAGACAGGACCATCTTGGAAATATTCACACAAAATTTGAAAGGAATCCGATCAAAACTGAGGGAAAAGAAAAATATTAAATAAAAGATTAAATGGGCACATTCACACCATGAATGCCCCCCACTCACTGTGATAAGACGAGCGCAACAAAGGTGGCTTGTCTAAAAAAGGTCAAGAAAGGAACATCCACATAACCTTTGAAAGCCATAAAATACAGGCCAAAGGTGCACCCCAACGATGAAACTGGACAAGCCATACGAAGTCGGCTTGTATAAAAAGCCACTAAAAAGTACCTTCAATGAGCTGGGTTCCGATGCATTCGCTTGGGTCACCTCATCTTACGCGTTCCACCACAGGCACTGTATGTCGTCTGTCACCCGAAGAGAAGCGTTTGTCAACCTGCCCTTTCTCTCCCCTATATGTTCCCACATCTCTCATCTCGAGACCATCGCAAGCTGCGTCATTGTTGTGTCCACCTGTAGTTACTTCGCCTCTGCCCAATTTCGCCGCCCCCCCCCCCCCACGCCCCCCCCCCCCCTCGCTAAAATTGCTATTATACACATATTAAATATCTAATTAAATTTGAAAAATCTTCATTTTTGTGCACCTCGAGATACAGGAAGGGCAGAAGAGTTAAGTCACACCCCCTCCCCTCCCCAGTCCCCACCCTCGTTGGCCTAAGCATATCCGCTAGGCGTGAAAGGGCCCACAAAAGGCCAGGCAAAAACGGGTCCACAAAATTCCCTTTTTTCTGCAAAGCATGTTTTATAATATATCATGTAGCAGACTTTATATCATCAATTCTTTTTTTAGTTATGTTGTACTTTTCCGGTATATGTCCAAAAAGAGGAGCACTGTCGACGTATTTTCAATTCTGTATACCCGCACGACTTGCAGTTTCTAATACCAGTCGGGTCAATTCACGTATTATTTGCAATTTTTGTGACACAGACAAGGGATGGGAAGCAAGGTTTATCTGATGTCTTGGGCTTAGCGTACATATGTCGCTATGACATTAAATTCGTGCCTTGAAAGTGAAATTAGATTCTAATCATTGTACCTGAAATGACATGAAAACTGGACTCCAGTTTCAACGGAACTTCCAAATGAACAACAGTAAACAAAAGCTGTATTGTGCCTTAGAACATGACAGATCTGTGATCAGACGAGCCCTGTGCAATAAAATCAGCCGTCTCTGAATGCGTATTTTTTCAAGGAAGAAGTGTGGGGCTTGAGTGTTTATGGAGTTATTTTGAGAAAATTGAAGGTACAGCTGTCTGGCGTCCTCGGTGCACACGTGTTTTCCTTCGCACGGCTCAAAGTGTAAATGTTGTGACACCATCATTCCACAACCAATGCAACCTTTTCGACATGAATGACACAGTTCATACAGGACATGAAAATAATACTGCCAAAATGTTACCACGGCAATGGTCCCTAAATCGAGTCAGAAGCATATTCATAAGATTGCCTGTACAAAAAAAAATTGCCCGTTAAATAAACTTTGCAGTTTGCGTTTAATAATTTTGTTTCAAAAGTTATAACTTCCGATTTTATTTGTAATTTTTTTATGAAGGGGGGGGGGGGTTGCTCGGGATACGGGGCTGTCGGAAGGTTATAAGAGACTACCCAGAATAAACTCGGTGTACAACTAGTATATACCCATAGGGTGTGGAAATGTACGTAATGTTTGAGCACCGTTTATTGAGCTTAAGATTACTAAAGCTACTGAGCATACCCGGAAGTACTTTATAAATGTGCCATGTACTCCTACATTGAGTTTGGGTAATTAAAGTATAGAGGGTGTCACCTGAGCATTACATTTTTATTAATGCAGTGATGGGCGTTGATTGGTTGGTTGATTGATGCACAGAGGGTAGCTTTCCACTAACCTGCATTTCACACCAACCTACCTTTGTGACCTTAATTCAGTATTGTCATATCAAGTTCAAACCTCGTCTTTATCCCACAACCTGAAGCCAAACAAACAAACGCTACATTGTAACCCAATTAAGCCATCGAACTGTTCTCAAAATTTTGATATCTTTAAACGTGCAAGCAAAGCAAATGACGCGTGTCGCCAGCTAATCACTGGGGGTTCCAGAACCCAACAATAGAATCGTCTCCAATCCTATTGTGACATCACCAACCGTGTTTTGTGACGTCACATAGGTATCCTTGGCTACGACGCAAACTTCCACGTTACCGTTAGGTGTCGCCAACGTACTGTTGGGGGCTTTGTTTACACTGAGCCCAACAACACACATGGAAGTGCATTGTGACAAGTTTTGCACTTGCCTTTATTACGCCCATCGCTCATCCGTTAGGCTGTGTTTGAAAATGTGAAGTCGAAATTCTCATGTGTCACCAACTTAAGGTTGGGGGCCTTGAATACCCAACAATGCCTTGGAAGGAACATTGTGACAAGTTTGAACTTGCCTGGTAAGTGTTGCAGAATTCAACAGCTTAGTTCATTAAAGCGTATGTGTATCTCGATTCGAACTACCTTTTGCGTACGGATTTCTCATTTCAGTGTAGTCAGCCCTTCTTTCACCGAGTTTTTGGTATTACACTGCTGCAGATTCAAGGTGAAGCAAATGTGCGGCCAAAATACAGAGTTTTTATGACGTCGAATAATCATAATCCGGTTCGCTTTTGAATCAGACGCAACAGGAATTGCCTCAAAGTTCTATCATACTTAGAAAAACTTCTTGTATAGGCTTCATTTTTTCTCTCTCTTTCTTTTTTTTTTATTGTTTTGTTCAGACCCAAACACAACAAAATAGCTTATCTCCGTAAAACTGACCGAGAACTAGTGGAAATGGAGGAGTTGTGGCACATGCTCAGAAAATACCTGTGTGAGCCGATGAGCCTGGGCCTTGGCGTGCAAGTCAATAACATCGTTTTTTTTCACACAAATATGTATTTTATTTTATTCTTGTTTTGAATCCCGCTGAAAATAACACACATTATACGGTGACAAGGTGTTTTGCTAAGGCCAGAAAGAAGACAGCGCCTGCCTTGAACAAACCTGTTTTCCAAATACATCAGCACCGTTATATACAGCCCAGTACAAAGCAATTATCAATCAGAAAGGCGAATCCGCAGGCCTTTACGGCACAGTATAAGTTACACGATTGGCTGCCACGCCTCTTATTTCCGGCCAACAGAATTGTATTTACTTACACTTTGATAAAAAATACACGCATTCGAGAGCAAATGTCAGAAGGCGTTTCATCACTTAATACTTGAATGTTGTACAATAACACCGTTTGGTGTCAAGGACTTTTCGCCCGAAAACGCCACAGTCGAAAGTGACGACATGTTGTCCAACTATATTTTTTAATATATATTGATTAATTTAATTATATATTTTATTTGATCACTCCAAGGAATAAGACATACAAAATGGTGACTTCAAAACGCCTTCCATTTGCCCGTGACTGCGTATGCCACAGTTTGCTACTTTAATCTACCCCCTTATGCAATTATAACAAAGCGAATGCAATGTTGCCATGGTGATACTGCGGTGACATAACAATGCCAACACCACAACGTTTGTCAAACCAAGACGTCGAGCCTCTGATACTGTGGATAACCTTAGGCCCGTGAGAACGCCCCATGGCGAACATTGACCCAATTTCCATTGCACTTACCGAATTCCACATGCCTGTTCAGCAACCAATTTTTTTCTTTTTTTCATTTAACAGAAATTATCTTAGTCTTATACTAAAACGTACCTTTTGCATATTACCATAGTAACCGTTTCTCGGAACACACGTCTCTATGTGAACACGTACCTTCATGAAGCTATTTGTTTACAAGTTGCAAGTGTCCACTTTCTAGCTGCTATGAAACTACTTGCTCAAAAACCTTTTAATTTGTTGCTCATAATTTCACTTAAAACACTTATCAAGAAATATATGACTGTATCGCTACCAAGTCTTGCAGACACGAGATCTCACTTCCACGTCTCGCGAACACGATATTCTGCAATACACGACTTTAAAAGCTAAGGTTTGCATGTTCTAGATCTTATGATGCAGGACTCGTTAGATTCCAAGTCTCATATAGACCAGATTCCGTAATAGACCGACCTGTATATGCCAAAATCTCTCAACACATAGTTGAAGCGAACTCCGGTCTTGTTAAAATAAGGGCAGTTATTTATGAAGTTTTGCATTTCAAAGGAGAGGACTTCGGGTGGCAGTACATCAGCACTACTGTACACGTACATTTAATAGACATATACTAAATGCTTACTGGAATATTCTCTCTTGATGCTTTATAAAATGTACAACTTCCACATATTTATACGTAAACATGTGCGAGAAACTTCACAGCTTTACCCAGAATCAAAAATTAAAATATGTCCAGGATAAAATTTTTTTTTGAATCAGCCAAAACTCACAGCGATAAATGTTTAATGGTTAAGCCATCACAAGCTCAGTATTAAAATAAATCTATTTACAAGAATTTAGGTTTCGGTAACCCCTTCTGTTTTTTTGTGCCTACAGACTTAGCTGAGTGAGTGTGAAATTATTATATTTTCTCCCCTTCTCGCCTGACACATCGGCCACATGATAACAAGCATCCGGTGAGCGTCGCCAATCATGTGTGACCTGTCCTCAGTACCGGCTCGGTCCGCCCTGCTGCATGAGGCCGGGCGGTCGCTGTCCCATCATGCCGTAGCTTCCCCACTGCTGTGGTGGCCCGCCCATTTGTGGGCCACCCATTTGGCCCATGGCTGACCCTGGACCACTCATCCCTGAACCTGTAAAAACAGAAAAGAAACACTTAAAACATGAAAAATTAATATTGTAACTGTTACTTATTATTTACACACATAAATTAACAGGCAATAATTTTTTTAACCTATCCTCCGAAATTCAATCGAATAAAACACGGCATTAACATAACACAACAGAGGCAGAAACGTGACCTTGAGGCATAGCCGATCTGTAGTTCTGCGCCATGAGCGGGGGAGCGGACAGCGTGGCTGATGACGTCACGGCCATGTTGAGCTTGGGCGCGCCCACGATAGTGCTCTTGTAGCGAGCCATATTTGCCCGTCTCTCCTCCTGTTCGTTCAAAATAAAACAAATCAGAAAGTGACTGCGCACGCTTTTCAACTACAAAATATGCATGCGCACTGCTCTGCACCAATAAAATTCTGAGGTAAAAGATCTCTTTCTCTTCACCCACATAAGAAGTTCTCAAAAAGCATTTTACTTAATAATACTTACACCGAAAGAATCACAATAAAAATGTTTCACTTATTGGAATTCGTGCACCTAAAATACAGCAAGAACCACTAAACATCTAACGAAATCTCTCTTTTATGTGAAGCTAAAGGCTGAATATTCATTGGCCTAACAACTAGCAAAACATCCATTCAATCCTGCAATAGAATCGCCTAACAGAAACGAAAAACTAGCACTGAAACCTGTTTGCGGCCAGGATTCATTTAATGACTTAAAGCTAACAATGGTGATAGAAACCAAAACTGCAAAACACTTTTTAATGGATTTCCAATCGCGTGAGACTGCCGTTTATAAGCTAAGTCCAGTGCTGAATTTCAAAAGTCCGCCATTTTTTGCCGAGCCGGAAAATTGTTGGTCACTGCACTGCGGAAGCGTCCAGAGAAGCCGTAAACACAATTTGAAACGAATCCATTTATTAATGTGGCCTGTAGGCGCGTGAGACTGAAGCGTGACAGACGGCCAGCCAGACAGGCGGACGGACAGACCGAAAAGTTCAAAACTATATCCCTGTTCCATGTGAGGGAAAAAAATTGCTGTAATCTCTGACAGTTACCGAGATAACACAGCTTATGTGATCTGTGGCCCTGAAAATCTAGGTCAAAGTTCAGATCACGAAGTTACACCCTATGTAACTCCGCAGAGGGGGGGGGGGGGGGGGGGGAGAGTAGGAAAATGATGTCAAAATTGCCCTATCCGTAACGACTTCCGAGATACCACAGGTTACGTGACCTTTGACCCTGAAAATGTAGGCCAAATTTCAGACCTCAAAGTTACCCTTATGTAAAAGGTCCGAAAATGAGGTGAAAAACCGCCCTGTATCTAACGGCTACCGAGATAGCACCTTGAAAATACAAGTCAAAGTTCAGATCACGAAGTTATCTCTACCGTAATTCCTTGTAACGTATGGAGTCCGAAAATGAGGTCAAAATCTCTCTAACGGTCACCGAGATAACACAGGTCAAGTGACCGGTGACCTTGAAAATGTAGATCAAAGTTCAGATCACGCAGTTACCCCTTACGTTACCGGGAGTTTCCGAAAAGAAGCCCCAGGCTTCTCAACGGAAATTCGACATTGTGAGACTCTCACATTGAAACCAAATACAAGCTCCGAGGCTATCATTATTATTTCTGCAATTCAATTTTTTTTTCTTTGCTCAATTAATAGCAAGACAAGTATGTCAGTAAAACTGACTATGTCCCCCGCAGGCGTGCTATCACAGGATTTCAATACGAAAAACACCCACTGAATAGGTCAATTGTGCCGTATATTCAAAGTATTTTCCTAATTTTTGCGAAAATCTCAAAATAACCCCTCGTTGCACAGGTCCACTACATAGTCTTTGCGGATGCAAACAGAACAATTGAATTGGTTCAGTGGTTATGGAGATATGGCGCCGACAAACACCCATTGAACAGGTCGATTATGTTTAATTTTCAAAGTTTTCCTATTTTCCCAATTGTTGCGAAAATCTCAAAATAACCCTACGTTGCACAGGTCCACTATATAGTCTTTGCATATGCAAGAGAACAATTGAATCGGTTCAGTGGTTACGGAGATATGGCGCCGACAAACACCCACTGAATAGGTCGATTGTGTTGAATTTTCAAAGTTTTCCCATTTTCCCAATTTTTGCGAAAATCTCAAATAACCCCTCCTTGCACAGCTCTGCTATGTAGTCCTTGCATGTGCAAGAGAACAACTGAATCGGTTCAGTGGTTACGGAGATATAACGCCGGCAAAAAAAGTTTCGACGGACGGACGGACGCTTCGAGCTACGCGACGGCGGGGGACTGAAAAAAAGCAAGAACTCCCCCCTCCCTCCCCCCTCCTCTTACCAAAGATATGTCCTCGTCAGGATGTATAAGCTTCACAGTCATGCCGGAGCTGGATTCCGGCTTCTTGATGGTGGGCGGGGCGCTGATGTGGGACGCCTGGTGCTGCGGCGACGGCTGCGGAGGGGCCGAGTAGGCTGGGAACGTCGGTTTTTGTGGTGGAGCAGGCCCTGGACCGTAGCCGCCTGTTGGCTTAAAGTCAGGGCCCACGGGCGCCGAGGAGGGCTTTACTTGAGACTGAAAACATTTGTAAAATGCAGTCAGCTCAGTTACATTCTTGAAATGATTTGACACAATTGGTAAAAATAGGATGCATTCTTCCCAACCGCATTACTGTTTATTTATTTTTTTCACCTCTCATTCTTAGACCCGACCCTAACCGGGCGAGCCCGGGGGAGGGGGGGGGGGGGGGGGGTATATAGGATTGTTCTATTTAGCTTCTGATTTTACTATGCACGTGGCGATAGAAATCGCGTGATCAGCAGGTGGTCACATGACACCTTTTCCTATTATATTCTCCCTGTCATAAGTCGCCAATATGAAATGTACACAAACCTACACAAAGTACAAGGGGGAATTCAAATATTTATATTCGAATATTTAACCAATGGGAAAAGGCAGCTGCTGAAATGTACCAAATGAACAACCAATAACGTTTCTCCTTTTTTCTTCTACTTTTTTTCAGTTTTGAAAGTGTACTTACTGGACCCGCTGCGGGGAACAAAGGTTTGGGTGGCGCGCTGGTAGTTGCTGGCGCAGAGGGCAGGGGTGGCCGTCCGGGAGGTAGCGGCGCTGCACCTGATGGCGGCATGGGGCCCATTCCGGGCCTGGGCCCACCCATGACTGGCGGGCGCATGTGGCCACCCATGCCCATCGGGCCAGGCCTTGAAACATAGAAGAAACACAAAACCTCCAGAATGGCGAACACGTCGTACGTTCTACAGTATATCTTAACAGTTCATTCAAAATGAAATGTTGTTCATGTATATTTACTACATGTAGCATCTTTTCTCGAACTTAAGAAAAAATACCTATATTTCGGCAAACTATGCCTATGATTTCTTTAGCAGTTGCAGCGGTTGTGTGGCCGCTGCCATATTGTCAGCCATCTTGTACCTGATATTACGGTGTTATGAGTCAACTACGGCCATCTTGTTGACTCATGACATCGTAATGTCAAGTACAAGATGGCCGACAATATGGCAAGGGCCACACTGAAAACATACAATATGGCGATCGTTAATGACCTCATAGCCCGATACTACTTTTACATAATTAAATCGTATATTCATACTCTCACAACATAACGCCTTGCTTTTTGGCCAAACATTCGCTTGGTTGTTACTACTTTTTCAGCGGAACATAATTAACAGCGGTAAGAAGTTTTTCGGCACGAGTGCTAACAGGGTCAGTTTGAAAACAAACTGACAATAAATCAGAAGGCTCTTAAACATCGAAACAAATCAAATATGAAAACTGTTAAATGATAAAGTCAAGGCAGTGGCATTAACTTGCTGAGATATATGAACATGATTTCCCATGAACGCTTGCCCTTAGCCGTTATATTGGGGCCAATGGGTACTCGCTTGTGTGCCATATATTAATCGATATGCAAAACAAGAAGGTTTTCGCCACAGAGTCACACTAAGACGTGCGTGTCAATTCCCCTCGGTACTCAAGTTTATTTCGTTAGTGATTTAAGAGCTACAGCGGATTTCCTATCATGTTTTATACATTAGCGCGCTGTCACCATGAGCGTGTTGTAATTAGTTTCTGGGAGCGACGGGTAGAAGAGGGCTACTTACGGCGGCATAGGCGGTCTCATGGCTCCCGGGTGTCCCATCATACCTGCAATAACAACAACAACAAACGTCATAATCTAATCATCAACTCCGAAACATTGCTGACGAAAGACCTGGTTTCATTTCCATATTGTTTGGGTTTTGAGCACCGACAGTTTCGGTTAGAGACCGTTTTTCGGTTACCGATTGCGAACCATATATATGTTACAGCGGATCTGTAGAATCAGCGAATCTGTAGATCCGCTAAACATTTTTTTAGCGGATCTATAGATTCGCTGGTCGAACCAGCGTATCTACAGATTCGCTGAAATTTTCAGCGGATCTACAGATTCGCTGATTCTACAAATCCGCTGTAACATATAAAGCACATAGCTCTAACTTGCACTACCACACCTGGATAATTTCAAATTTATTTAATTTTCTTCTCTCATTACCAAACGCGCACCAGATATCCAGAAATATTATTCTAACAAATTGAAATGCACCAGAATCTCAAAAGAATGCCAGGACGGTTACCTCCAGGACCCATCATGCCCATGGGTGGCATACCGGGCATGCCCATGGGAGGCATGGGTGGCATGGGCGGCGGCATGGGTGGGGGCATGACGGCAGCTCCGCTCCCACCCTCCTCCTCCTCCTCGTCTGAGTAGTTCTGAGCCCCGCCTTGCTGCTTGTCTGTCGACAATAAAGCACGGATTATAGTAAGGCCCACCTCTCCCAAATACCAACGCCACTCACTGTAAGCCAGTTCACGGTTTGTACTACGCGTACTCTGAGGATAAAAAAAAACGAGGTATGCACTGATCTGGAAGTTGTTCTGATGTCTTTCTCCATTAACTTCTGTATATGTTTGCCCCCCACCCCCAATATGTGGCTCTGCTATTTACCGTAAAACCTGCAGACGAAATTGTTAATCAGATTATACGTGGCTATTTTTATCGTGTTCATACATGAAATATACTTCAAACTACGTATTTCTCAAAGCACCCAACACGTTATTAATATACTGGAAATTAATTTAATCGTTAACTCACGAAAATAAATGCAGTCCAAGAAATTAACCCGTATACGTCCTCATACTTGTCTGGCATTTCTCATCAGGGCCACTCACCCAAACCACAGCATACTTTAGCACGCTCTATGGCAGCCTCTCATTGAGCCACACACATCAGTGTTGCTCGTTCCACACATACTTTTAGAAAAAAAAACAATGCTAACACACGTGTTTTTGGCTCCAGCGAGCGGCAATGACAAGTGCACACAGCGCGCCACACGCCAAGACATTATGATGTCGCATGTGCACAGCGCGTGCGACAAGTGAAAAAAAATTACGTCTCATGTGCATACAGGACGTCATACGTGCGCATAGCACACCACAGAGGGCGCATAGCGCGTGGCAACGCACAGATCACGTGACATTTGCCCACCGCTCGCAAAAAATGTTCACAACGCGTGCCACATTTGCACAATTCACGTCACGGTTCCTGGACACTTCGTACCTTTGGCGTTAGTACTTTTTTGGACGCTTCGTACCCTAATTTTTCTACCATTTCGTAAACTTGCGAAAGACACTTCGTAAGCTGGAAAAAGACACTTTGTTAACTTGCTTAATCTTTCGTACCTTTCTAATAGTCACTTTGCATAATTTAGAGGGGTGGGGGCATTTTTGTGCCACAATAATGAGCTGCTTGCCATAACACAAAATAGCAGTGGGCCCACTTCAACTGTGAAAGTAACTTCGCCGTTAGCTGAGTAAAATCAAAAACTAGTCCCGCATAGGTACCGCCTACTGCCGCACCCCCCCCCCCCCCCCACGCGCATAAATCTTGGTGCTACCGAACTCCCCTTCTCCAACATTCACAGAAGCGGCACGCGTTGTCTAGTATGCGTAAACTACAATAGCAATCGGCAGTAACATCAAAGGCATAATCCATCCGCGTTTGAAGCTGATCTGACTTCGACAGTTATCGCGTCAACAACGTCAAATACCCACATTCTGATGTCATATGACGTCATGAGCTGCGTTATCTCCGCCGAATACAAATTAAGAGTCGAATCCAATGTGAAAAACACAAGCAAGGTGAGGACGCAACCAAGCCATTACCCAACCAATTTTGAAGGTGATGTGCAGTTACAGTTATGACGCAATTGTGACGTTTTGACGACCTAGGAGGTCACGCGTTGTTCAGTATAAGTCCGATACAACCCCAACCGGCGGATCCATCCAAAAAATCACCCCCAAGATTCGTTCGAGAGTGAAAAACAAGTACAAAAACAAAATGTTTCCCACAAAAACACATCGAAATGCTAGAAAACAAGGTGGCAGGATGGAATACTAAGTGCCTTTCACAAGGGTACGAAGTGATTACAATTAGGGTACGAAGTGTCTTTCACAAGGGTGCGAAAAAACAATACAAAAAGTTCCCCGCGTCGCATGTACAACATTCACCACAAGTGAGCACTTCGCGTCACACGGCGCGCGCAGGGCACCCACAAATGCACACAGCTATTCACACGTACTTTTGTGCAGGCCTTTCTTCATCTCCTCATGTTCCTTGGCATCCGCATCGGGAATACCTTCCATGCCATAGATCTCGATCTCCGTGCTGTTGCGGTTTGGTAATGAGTTGGGGACCTTGTCCACCTTTTCCTTATGGACCTGGTAAGCACAGGGTTACCAAATTTTAACATCGCAGACTCACTTTATACATTTCAAGCAAGGAAAATGAAAGAGAACTGTTTATTGATACATACAGTTTTAATATTTCTAACATTAGCCTTTTAGTTATGATAATACTAAAATGTTTATAAATGTTAAAACTTAATACCTGACCGGCAAATTGTAGCAGTACACGGATTACACTTTATAGGATTTTGCTTAAAGCTGCGTCTCAGTTGTGTAAAAATCGGATTTTATACTTACATTTCAATTACACCGAAAGTTTTTCGCTTATAAATACCATGATTTTTAGTAATATCTGTGATTAATTTTTATTGAATTTAAACTTCTAAGCTGTTCCATGCCACGCTATTCGCGGAGCTGTGATGCTACAAAAGATCAACCTGTGACACAATTTAAATCAACAATTCCAACATAATACGCGTCGCTAGCTCAACACCAGTGACATCTTACTAATTTCAAACCGCCTCCTGCAAACAAGGACTCAGGAATTCAACAATCAGTTGCCAGGACCACCTTTTTTCGAATTGATCAGTTAATTCCTAACAGCGCTGGCACTCTTAGCGATCTGAGAAGTATTTTGAAAAGGGGAATCCGTGAACCCCTTTATGCCCCTCTCAAATCTTGCTTCGATCCCACCTTCGATCCCAAGAACAAATTCCTTTGCTTTTTTTTTCTAGGGGCTTGACAATCTTCAAACCCCGACCCCTCTTACCCTCCAACGGCTTTGAAAACGACATCTTGTTATTACAACCCCCCCCCCCCCCATTACGGCTACGGCTCTGAATGCAACCTCGACCCCAGTATTTGTGATACTGATCTGAACCCACACGTGTGGAAGTTCACCAATATTTTGAAATTTATTTAACAAAGCGAACAAATAAGTTCCCCCTGAGTATATTTTACGACCAAAAGGAGACCAGCAGAATGATTAATTTTTCTGTTCTGTATCGCATGAGTACCACCACTGTAAGTTGCTTACGTAAGCAATAGATACATATACTGGAAAAACAAGACAATCGTAGATTTCATATCCCCCGCCGCGCGGTATGGTCACAGAGAAGAATAAGGTACCCTAAGTAAACGACTAAGTCCATAACTTTGACATTTGTCGGTGAAATCAAAAATTAACCTGATGCTGCAAAACATTTCAAAAGTCCGCAACTTTGACATTTTTCGATGAAATCAAAAATTAACCTGACATTGCAAAACTTATGTATTCTTTCATTTCCCGAGGTATGGTATGCCTGCGATCAATGATTACGGAGATATGGCCTGGACAAGGTACCCTAAGAAAACGAGTAAGTCCAAACATTTCAAAAGTCCATAACTTTGACGCTTCGATGAAATCAAAAATGAACCTAACGTTGCAGAAGTACATTATATATTTTTTTCATTCCCCAAGGTATGGTATGCCTGCGATCAACGGTTACGGAGATATGGCTTGGACAAAAGTGATAACGGACAGACGGGCGGACATGAGGAGTTTCTATATCTCTGCCTCCGCTAGAAAGGCGGGGGATAAAGACGCAAAGACAGTAATTGGCCTTTTCGTAAACTGTTACACACTTACCTGCATACAATGAATGGCCAGTCCTGGGCCTGTGTACAATTTCTTGTGACAAATGTGGCATTTGAAGTGTTTTGCCTTTTGATGTTGTATTAAAATCTTCTCATCGTCAAACTCACGGTTGCAATACCTAAAGCTCGGTTAAGGTGCTAAACGGTACAGCAATGATAACCAGTACGGTGGTAAAAAGTGCTGAATTCTATTAACCTGAAAGCTAATTTTAATTAAATTTCTTATATTTATAGACAAGAATATATGGCTGTTCCATTTTGTCTCCAATCCAAAACGCAACGCCATCTGCCATTCACATATATTTCGCACACAGAAATAATACATAATAACATGATTTTCAACAAAGATTAATACCATATGGAAGGAATAGCGTGTATAACCTGAGATGGTAATTTTGTTTCGTACCATTTCACGCAATACACATTAAGCATAAGCCGCCCACACTATTCCAAACAATCTGCAGTCGATAAATGTAGTTTTCGGAAAAGGGGGCAATCATCCTGGGACGCCCCTTGTTATAGAAGCCTTTACTGCGGAGCTGCCCTGCCTGTTCCCAAACACGGCCCGATTTTCGACACAGTGTAATTCACTGACACGGCAGATCTTCGAGTTGGACTGGCTGTTACCAAAAGTCGGATAAGTAACAAACACGTACTCAAACATTAAAAGAAACCTCTTACATCTCTAAAGGCCCTGCTTCTATATGTATTTACAATTTTTACACGAAGTATGTACAGTTTTGATGTTGTATTCTGTGTGTACTTACACTTATCGGGGAAACATGAAACTGGTGAAACTAAAAATGTTGAATGTAAAACAGCGTGTGCCCGTTCTTCGATGTTTATGTGTAAATTGCACTTTAACCAATTATGATGTCCCGATATTGCGTTTATCTCGTAAACTGATGTCACGTGACAAAACGTCCGCCTCCATGAGTGAAAACTGAAATTGTAGTTTTCTTAATAATTTTGTCAACGTAAGCAGGGAATGTAAAGTAATTAGAAAATGAAACTAATTTCATACACAAACGAATCTTTTTAGTAATAAGTTCGAAGAAAAGAACTCTAAAATGGCACAAACAGGACTTTTGTAATCAGCCAATGAGAACCATGACAGGTGGCCCGGATGTAAATAAACTTGTACAAACATGGACGACAAATGAATCACAAAAAAAATTTTGAAAGTCATTGCACTTATAAATTACTTCATACGAGTACACACCCTAGACATAAAACAAACGGGATATTCACGCAGTTACCTATCTGCAAAACAGTGATATTTTTCAGTGATAGTTTCATAGATACAGGGATAGTTTTCAACGTCCGCCATTTTCAGTTTAGTGACTGTCCGCACGCTTATTACTGGAGGCTCAGCTGACAGTTTTCAGATAATTACGGACATTACTCTCAGCTTTTATCCTGATCAGGGTCCGCGTTGGCGTGGTTTTTGTCCACTTTTTGGGCATCTCTTACGAAATGACTCACTTTTTCGGAACCCACCGAGTTTTCTGGAACCAAGTGAGTCACACTTTTCTTTTTTGACTCACTTTCCTAAGAACCCAGCGCGAACCCTGCTGACGCAAAATAATAAGCACCCCATCTGTACTACATTTTGATGACCCTATAGCCTCTTTCAAAAATTGGGAAGGAAACCATCCATTTTGGCGGAAGAGACAAGAAACAGCCAAGCACAAATGAACATGTAATTACATGTTTGTATATATCCATTTTCACAACACACATTATGGATACCAACTTCACGACATTCTTCCCTGTTGTATTTTTTCATCACCCATAGCCGCACGTGGCTTTTCACATGCCCTTTTTTCCATTCGTATCAGTGTAACACTACAGTGTTTGAACATCGTACGAATTTCTATATTTTCTCCCGTCTTTTTCTCTTTGAGCCACCCACAGCCGCACGTGGCTACTTTACTCCAATTTTCACACGTGCCCTTCTTGCCATTCGCACCCGCTTTAACGTTGCACGAATATCTACCATACAACCGCGACAGGAACGTACTCGTACACTTCTGGTACCAATGTTGTGAAAATATGTGAGTCGCAAGCGGGGCTCGAACTGGGAACCTTTCGCTTCATAAGCGAGCGTGCTAACAACCAAGCCAAAAGCTGCAACTCATGGAAACAGGCAAGCACAAATGAACATGTAGTTACATGTTTGTATATATTCATTTTCACAACACACATTATAGATACCAACTTCACGACAATAGTATTTTCAACTCAATATCAGTAATTGTTTACGTAGTTTGAATGATATTTGTGTATTCATCTTTGTTTACAATTGATTTGCTCTTAAAATTTATAAACATGACTAGATTCAGAACCCTATTTATCTGGAGGGCATAACTAGAACCAGAACTGCCACTGCGCATGTCATCGGTTCTGGTTCTAGTTAAGCTCCATGTAAACGCACCAACAGTTCTGCGTGACGTCACAACATGGCGGCAACTATGGAGTTCTCATGTGTTTTAACCTTTTTATTAAAAATAATGACAGAACTAAATCACTGTTTGATTGCGACCCGCATGATACTGCAAATAATAGCTAATCGATGTTTCACGTGTAAGAACTATTTTTCAGTGAGTGGTAATTGAGGATTTCGGATATAACCGCATCTGATTTCAGATACCTATCTCATTTGGAATTATTGTATCTACGCCATGTTTTTTCGTCATTATGACGTCATGTATCGCTTTTCAAAGACAGTGAATGAGAAACACCCTTTCATCTTTTACCCGTATATTTTTATTCGTAACGCGAAATTTTTTGTATTCTTATTGGGAACGCATAAAGTGTGATTTAGCTTGAATGTCTTCTATCATTTCTTACCCGGTTCCCTTGTATTCGAATTCAAAATTCTTCCGCGTTTTAGTCAAAACACCCAAAGTTTGATTAGGCTTATTCAACTGCAATATCGCGGTGTCATTTTCACATCCGTTCCCTCGTAATTGTCCAATTATCGCTCAAAATTTTCTTCTTGTAGATAACGTTATTATTTTTTCCTTTATACCAAAAAGGATACCAACACCAGGGTTTAAGTTGCTTTTTCTTTTTACGACCCATGATTTTATGTGATTAACTTATTTTAAACCAAAGGTTTAATGCATCTTCCATCCATGAACAAAAACGCACTTTCGAGTGTTTACTATTCTGAGTGCCGAGAGACCGAGAATGTCGGATGCGCACAAATGCCTTTTTTTAGAATGGCTCAGAATAGTACCAGTACTGGAAAACCGAGAACTTGTGTTATCGCTCATACAAAAATATATATCATACCAAAAAAAAAAAAAAAAAAGTGCCTAATGTAATTCGGAGTTCTTAACTAATCGTATTTGCAACTGTGCAATAAATGTTTATTTTACGTTCCTAAACGATTCGTACCTAAGTCGTTTCGTACCTAATTAGATGATTCGTACCCAAATTACTTAGTCGATTCGCACCCCCCCCCCCCAAAAAAAAACAGGGTACGAAATAACCCATATTTTTGGTCTATTCGTACCCAATTGCTGACTTATTTGCTTAGAGCATATTCTAACTGAACGTCAAAAACACTCAAAAGCCTGTTCCTGACCCCCTAAGTGAAAAACGAGTATAAAATGACTCTTTCTTTCTCTTTTATTCACAATATTTGGTCTTTTTTACAACTACACTTTAACCATACGCGTATCATTACGAAAATGTTGTTTACATGAAAGACAAGTGTTTACGAACATTTTTGATAAAAGCAGAAAAATCTAAATTGTATAATTATGCAGTGAGCAAAAAGTCTTTGAATGTTTCTTCGATTTTCCCTTGATCTTATCCAATAATATTGCGTTTTCTTTACTTCATTGCAAGAAGTAATTTAGCAGTCATTCAACTAGAGTGTTTGTAGTTTCTTTGAGATGTTGATTCATTACTTGTTTTAAATGTTTCTCGCACTTTTGTGTCGAGAAAGTACCGGAGATCGCACTTTGATGATGTCGATTAAGTGGTAATCTTATTGGTAATCTCCCTTATGCTAATCAAATTGAGAGATTAGGCTTCATACAGGAGGCGATTTGGCTTAATATTTCAGTTTCACTTGATTAAGAGACACGTTATTAATCACGACACGATTAGGAGTTATAAAATTCGAAAGATGGTTCAAAATAGTAAAATTAAGCAGGCAATCAGACAATAAAACGAAAGGTGTTAATCGAAAAGATTTTTCGGGAAGCTACGAATCGACTTCTCACGGGAACGAATCGACCAACCAGTTTGGGTACGAATCATCTAAATTGGGTACGAAACGACTTGGGTACGAATCGACCAGATTGAAATAAGTCATTTCATCGTTTTTTTTGTTTACATTCAATAAGCGACTTCGCAATCTCGAAACAACGCCATTTGGAAAATGTGACAGATCCTTGGGGTAAAAAAGAATTTTGTGGAGCTTTGGGGAACCTTCCATTTACATGAACATGCATTGCTATTAACAACAATATGCAGAAGACTTTTACACATATCGTAATAAACCTTTTCTTAATTGTGGGTAATGTTTTATTATCCACAGTATGAATTAATCAAAGAATAATGCTTTCATATGCAAGTGTTTACATGAACAACGCCATATTCTTTTCTTTTGTCAAGTGAATTTGAACATCTGTCCGGAAGTGAGTTTCCAAGATTCCAAAATTAATCCTTTTTAATTTAATATGATTTCAGATAGGTTAGGAATAGGACAGGCAAAGAGTAAAGCTATATTCGTTTACTTGGTTTTGTCCCCTCACCAAATCCCCTTTCTCGTCCGCCACAACAGACACATCCTGTTATTGGAGACAAAAACTGCCAGTCAGTTAGTGTTCACTGCTGAAGGGTTCCACCCGAAAAATATAACACGGAAAGGGGGAGCCAGATTTCATATATTTAGGATTAAACATAATGTGCTACCCAAGAAGGCATTTAGCATTTTTACTTTTGCATCATTTATCGGCTTGATCCGCACAGATATGATTTTAGTCAGTTCCTGGCAGAATTAGAACTTTTCCCTATAAATATTTTCTTGTGAATATAAAGATGTTAATTCACCTGCAATAAATAAAAATGTACTGATATCTTCAGCTTTAATAAGCTGTTACACGCAGGCAACCTTCGCTAATCCCTCAAACAAAATTCCAACAAAATGGCTAAGTACTGGATATTTTTTCTGAATCAGTCGAAAATGTAAATGATGTTGATATATATGACGCATGTTTATCAGATCATTATCTAGTCAATTTCTAAATTTGTGAAATGAAATAGCAAAGGAGCTTTATGACTATTAAATATCAGAAGATAAATTCTATCGACATAGCTAATTTCAGAAATGGTATATCTGTCATTGATTTTAACTCATACGGAAATATTCCTGTTTCAGTTAAAAGTATTACATTGCAAGCTTTAAAGACTATCACGCGCTTGTCAAAAAGACGTAAAGTTGCTCTTCCAACAACGCAGTGGTATTCGGCATATCTCCACCAAGTCTAGGATATTTGTCGTCGCTTTGAATGTTGACAACGCAAATCCATTCTACAAACCTATTTGGTCAAGAAAGAGCAAGAACGGAAATGGGTTGAAGTTATTTTAGACAGCTGGACTACAGTTTAGAAGGAACGGCTTGATGGATGCAAGTTCAAAAGTGCATATTACACTCTACTATTGTATTTACCTGAAGTATTTAATTTCTTTATGCTCATTTTTATTAGTAAATATCTTTTACAAGTAGAAACCTTCAATATGGGTTTTTCAATGTGTTGAGCATTGGTTACCGCTATCAAAATAGATATTTTACGGGAAATTATTGCCAAGTTAATCTTGGACGGGTTCTTCCTGTTACTGTATTTACAATACGGCATCAATAAACCAACCAATCAGTGTCGGTGCAGTACCAGTCATTTGATCGAATCGTACCCAACTTATCGGCAACTGATGGGAAGGTGGGTGGCCTCTACGCCTGCAAGATATTTTACTCCTAAAAATGAGCATAAAGAAATTAAATACTGCAGTTTTAATTTCGAAAATGCAGACTTCGAAGTCGTCACTCCTGGAGACTAGATCCAGCGGTGGGAATTGAACACAAGATGCATACGAACTGGTTGACACGCTTTCTACAAGGATTGTGCAAGAGAGGCAGAAATAAAAAGAATTCAAGAAAAACGAATTGAAGTGAATGCAGTCTTTTAATTCAGCGGAGTCTAACTGCAAACTGTCTAACCCATAACAATAACAACGTTAAGTGGGATTTCACCACGAACTGCCCATTGTTAACAACATTACAGGCTCCAATATAAGTACCGACAGACTGATGCGAGCTTTTGCCCCCTTTCTAAAAAGAGACGGCATGTAACACCACTAACCGAATGCTGCTTTTGTAATGAGTGTCGATCCGTCACAGTGCCGCTGCTGTACCGTGTGCAAAACGGCACTGTCAAAACAGTCCCATGGCGCACGCTGCCGGGCCGACACAACGTCATTCACGTGACCAGAACAGTCGCGCTGAAGTTGATGCAGTGACGATCGAGACAACAGTCAGAAGAGAGCTTATTTGATCACTTTCTTCTTCTTGAAGGTGTGGTGTTCTTCCAGCCAGATTACTGAGAAGTCCTACAAGAATTAAGACTGTCATGAATCACTGATTCAGCAGCAACGAACAAACCAAGACTACGCAAATTTGTTAACACATCGGTAGTGTATTCCTTTAAAAAGGGATTCATAAACTTGTTTAGAAATTTCCAACAACCAACTCAAAATAAACCACACCATAAGCCCTGCGCAAATAGTGCCCCACATGCCTGACCTGATGGACTTTAACTGACAACCTCTTTTGCATTACATCCTCAGGTTTATTCAAAATATCATCATATGTTAGCAAAATAATATCTTGATGCAGTTAGAACCTACTATGAAGATATAAATAAATGACGCTGTAACGTGCTACGGTGAGTTGTATATATGCGGGTAGCAGGGAGCCGGAGCATAGCGACGAGATCTCGACACTGCCATGTGATCTCGTACCCGGCAAGGCTGGTATCACAATTTGTAGAAATGTACCTAAACCTTTGGTCGCAATTAAGGTGCGTCTTGCCTAAAAATACGGTAATGATTTTAGGACCAGTGTCTCCCATGAAACATTAAACTGACGGAAAGAGTTTTGTAAGCATGTATTTCAAAGCGGTCCTTACCCGACCCCAGCTCGACGAGGAAAACACAATTCAATGTAAACAGCTTGTCGGAAATAATAGAGTGATGGGAGGGTGCAGACGTGAGACATTTCAAAACTGGAGACAAATCGTAAGAAAATAAAGTTCTGTCGGACAGGAAATGGACCAGTAGAAAGGACCTGGCTAAATCCGACAATACACCACAGACAGACTAATCATTTCCAGATAAGCGCTTTAGGATGAACGTGAGAGCTGAGCGATATGTCGTAACTGATCTCACAGAAATCTTTCAGGTACAGAAAGAAGTCGGCAACTGCCATTGCTATGGCCGCCACAGGATCGATGTCTTTGTCGACGCACTACACTTCGAAAAGTCACCAATGCAACAAATAAACATCATTCTTTGAATCATTTGACCCCTATGTATCCTCTGAATTAACCTCTGAGAAAAGTCCTGTTTTTCAAAAATTGAAACTTACGTACCACAGACTGAGCTGAAGCAAATGAGAATCTGAGTGGCATACTCCCAAAACGGTTACCGTAGACTGCCATACCCCATGAAGAATCTGAAGATTCTTGACGCACGGTAATCGTATCAGGAATTACCACCACGGAATTTATGGTAGATCGGAAGTCAGAAGCAACAGGTATTTCTGTCTCTCCTGCCAAATCTTCATGAGAACTTTCAGCAGTAGTGAGGTCGGTGGAAACGCAAACAACGTCACTGGAGGCCAACGGCATACTACCGCATTGATCGCTAATGCTGCTAATTCCAGATACGGAGAAATGTACACCAGGAGACGATAACTGAGACTGTATGCAAAGATGTCGACCTCAGGCGGCCCCAAGGCGATTAGCATATAATCCAACGAAAGGAAAATTCCGCCAAAACCCAATCCGTATGGGCAATGTCGCTAATTATGGACGCCTAATCAGCAAGAACGTTCATCCTGCTTGCGATGTGGGATGCCTGAATGATAAACAATTGCCATGAGCATGGAACACAACCTGCTTGCTGAATCGACATAATTTCTGTGACCTACTTGGACAAGTAAGGAACCAGTCCTTGAAAAACTAAATCACGTGACCCTTTAGAAACGCAGAGAGAAGTTTACAAGTAATCAATCCGCTTTTATTCCGACACATTAATATACCGTTGCAATCGGGAGAACACTGCCCCTTCCAAATGCGCACTTGGAAAAAGAAACCCTGGATCAGTCTATGCTTGCCTTGACGGGAATAGAGAGAAAGGCACATTCTTTAGGAGAATGGCCTTGCACGACCGTTAGTCGAGATCCTTGAGTGCAAGCAGAGCCGAAGTCGATGATGTGGCAAGCTGCCAGGACGCGAAGCCCTTAGACCACACGTTGAATCTCGCGAGTATGACACCTGTCCAACTCGACGGTCTTCTTCGTGATAACTAACAAGCCCAAAAGAGACTACAGTAACGGCACCCGAGGAGGCTTTGGAATGGACACGACTCGAACAATCAGAGTTAATAGTTTTTGAATCCGATGTTGAATGGGAAACGCTCTGGTCCTTTCAAAGTCTTAGACGCCGCCCATAAACTCTATCTGCTCAACCGAAACCAACTCCGACATCTTGGAATTAAGCAACGGGAGCGAGAGCACAGCACTGCTTGACCAATAGGACCAACTGAGAACGAAGCGACATCTCTGTTCCCTTTCACCAACAGCCAATCGACGAGATATTCGAAAATAAGCAATGCGACCCGCCAACCCCAGCGTTTGACTACCACACAATCTTGGTAAACACAAACGGGGCTGTCCACAACCCGAATGGCAGGGCAAAAAACCTTTACCTTCTCCTTTACCTTCAAGGATAGATAATGGCGAAAGGTTTTGTACCTCGGAATGTAACCGTAAGCATCGAAGATATCCGCTGAGATGGCCCACATGCCCTGACATAGGTGGATTTGATAAGGTGCGGAGTGTCCATCGTGAACAATTTGAGATGTAAGAACTAACTGAGTTGTGCCAAGTCTGGGTCTAGGCGCAAAAAAGAACTGCCCGACGTTTTTGGTACATGAAAGACTTGACCGAAAAACCCTTGAGTGACCACAGCCGTCTTTTCTAGGTTTTTTTGTCTTGAATCATCGTATCTAACGCCAGTTGCTTGTCTGACTGGTGCTCGTACGTCATGACTAAAGAAGAATCAAGAAGCTTGGCGAGTAGAGGAAAGATTTGGTGACCGGGCCTGTACCTAGCAAAAGAGGAATGATTGCCAAACTTGCCAAAAATTGTTAAGCCTTCCTTCTACGGGCACATTTCCACCTGAGCTGATTAACAGGGAAACCTATTCTTCGTAAGAACTTAAAGTACTGATCAATGCGCGATGTCGATCGGATACTTTGATTGGTTACCTGTGCTTCGAAGGAGCAGTTGGCTTTGTGGTGTCCAACTTGGGCTTCTTGACCTAGGGACTAGAAGCAACTGAAGACTCCAGTCGGGTATTTGTCACTGGAAGAATGTCGCTGCGTCAGCCTGTTATGCTGCGGAATCAAAGCTTTACGCATAATGTGTCGTGCTACTTCACCCTGACTGCCTTGATTGCCATCTTCAAGGAGTCGGGCTGTCTTTTGGTGCGAATCAAAGTTTACCAGTGTCTTCTGTACTCATATTTGAATGTGGCAACGCTTGGTCACGCCGCAGTACTGCCAACGAAGCTAGAAGGTAAGCATTCAGTTTAAGTAGATCGGATGACGCTGCCACCACGGTTGAACACAGTTTGGAAGGCCGCATCTTGGAACGAAAAAGTGCGCCGACGACTTGTCACTTTTCAAAGAGTTAGCGCCCTTAGCCGACTCCCTCTGCTGCAGCAGGAAAGAGTGAACCTCCCGGTGCACCCATTGGTCGCAACGACTTTCAAAGAACAAGGTTGTATGCCTCAGCGCCGAAGACATGCTGTGCACATAATGGGTGGATCACTTGATCGCTTGATGTGAACACAGGAATCCGGGATCGACTGTGCGTCTGCAACACGAAGAAAGCCATACAAGTCAGCAATAACATCTGTTGATGCTATAAAGTCATTAAAAATAAAACATGACACGACCCAGCCACTTTAATATTGCATAAAACATTAAAAACTGTGATATAAATTCGATACGTGAGCGACCCCCTGACATGCTCGAAGCGACACCACGTCAATACCCGTCACCGCAGCGGGTTGTGCCCATCGCAGTGACGACCGTCCCAGCTATGGGTCGTGACAGGGATGACACGTCATGTGGACGACTCTTGGTAGCGACGACTCGTCACAGCAACGAGTCCCTACAGTCACGACTCGTCACTTGCACGGCGCGTGTCAGCAAGACCATGGGTCCAACTGCGTGTCCAACGACCCAACAATGCCCTATGCTGTCAGAAGGAAAGAAGGACGTTGGAAAGTTGAAACTCTCCTGTTTGCAGAGTCAACTCGATGTAAACTGTTTGTTGACCATGAAGAAAACCTTCGAAACAGGATTTTGAGGAAATCGCTTAAAATCACTTCACTGTAAATTACCTGTAACCCTTAATTAAGTTCTTGATGATCGGAAAGCTTTACCAAGTATAATCAAAGTTAAATTTGAAAGTGAGTTTTCTAGAAAAAACAACCAACTCAAATCCGGATTATCAAACGCAAGATCTGTATGTAACAAAGCAGATGCTATCTCGGACCTCATTATTAGTGAAAAGTTGGATATTGTTGCAATCTGCGAAACGTGGATACATTCAAAAAATGCATTTGTACTTGACAAAATACGGATTATTCAGTGGTGCATGTGGCTCTACAAGGAAAACGTGGGGGCGGCGTGGCCTTAGTGTGCAAAAGTACACTCAAACCCAAACAGCGGGAATTCATGTCATTCAACACATTTGAACACTTGATCATCACTGTCCAGTCAAAACTATTGTTAACCTTTATCGACCACCTGACTCCAGCCGCTGACACCCGAGCAGCTAAAGCGGTACATTCTCTCGGCTCCTTCAAAAGCTGCTCACTTGACCCAATTCCCACATTCCTTTTGAAAGAAGTCATTGACGAAATTCTACCACAACTCACAACTATTGTGAACGGTGCCCTCACCAAGGGGTATATGCCAAAAGCATTAAAAGAGGCCATAATTACACCTATTCCCAAAAAATTAAATTCAACTTTTGTAATTTCCGACCTATTTAAAACCTCCCCTTCCTTTTAAAAACAATAGAACGTTCTGCGGTTGACCAACTTTCAAATTACTTTGACAAATGGAAACTCGAAGAGCCACATCAGTCTGCCTACCGAAGTGGTTTTAGCACAGAAACGGCTCTTTTGAAATTACTACAAAATTAGTCCTGAACATAGACAGCCCAAAAGTAACACTTTTAGCCCTTTTAGATATGAGTACCGCGTTTGACACCCTACCACATCATCTGTTTATCGAACGCCTCCAACACACGCTTGGCATATCAGGACCAGCATTAGCCTGGTTTCAGTCCTACTTCGTAGAACGTTATCAACAAGTTTCAATAAATGGAACTTTCACCGATCGTTCAATGCTAGATATAGGGCTTCCACAAGGCTCCGGGGCTGGGCCGTTTGGATATAAGGCGTATACGAAACCCGTTGGCGACCTCATACAAAATCTCTCACTGCAAATATTGTTTTACATGTTTGCGGACGTTAGCCAGCTTTAGAAGTTGATATGTCCAAACTCCACTGCCTCTCAGGCAAACACTAAATCTGACCTGGAACAGTGCATCGGAGTGCTTTTAAACTAGACGTTCGAAAATCATCTGAAACTCAATGAAAGCAAAACAGAGTTGCTCATCATTAAAAAAAGCCCCACTTGGATAAAATGACATATGACAGTATCGGAACAGGGAACGAGATCATCCAGTCAAAGCCGCATGCAAAGAACCTGGGTGTAATACTCGACGAAAAGCTGAATATGAAGAAACAAATCAATTCCGTCGTGAAACAGTGCAACATGCAGTTACGGATGTTGTGGTCCATTCGGAGGTTTTTGCCAAAAAAGCGGCAAAAACCTTAGCTATGTCCCTGGTGATCTCTTGGTTGCATTACTGCAACAGTTTATACTACAGTCTTCCAAATCTACTCATAAATGAGCTCCAACGTATCCAAAATTCAGCTGCGCGTTTTGTTTTGAAAATTCGCAAATCTGATCATATCACACAAGCACTGAAACATCTTCACTGGCTACCTGTGCGATATAGGATACAGTATAAGGTTGCACTTATCACTTACAAATCGCTCAATGGGCAGGGTCCCGAATATCTAAAGGACTACTTCAATCAGCAAACTTACAGTATATATAAAACACTATCAAAGATAAATATCTAGAAACTAGAACCGCAGTTTGCTAGCGAAATGTTGACACGGGACAAAAATTAAAACGCAAAAATACTTCCTTCAATGGGTTATTTCTTGAATAATATAAAGTATTTTACAACATGCTTACAGTGTATTATACAACTATGTTCAGAGCTAATGGCACAGCATGTATGCGGCTTATAATATTGTAAAAATCGGACCACTGTCAAGAAAAAATACTCCATAGGTTGATAACTTAATACCAGCTAAATATATTAGCAAACAACACAGTTTGAATATGCCTCCATAGTGACCACAATACTTCTAGAGGAGAGATGCTTACAACCAATGAAACTTAGAACTTACAGCTTGCAGAGTAATTGCAATTCAGCTTCCCAGTTGTAAGCTGTGTAGTATAAGTTACAAGCAAAAATTATCATGAAATTATTGCGGTTGGCAAAAGTCCCTTTTTCAAAAGTTGGGAAATGTGTAGTTGGATAAAGTCCACTTTTGAATTGTCAGCTGGGTAGTCTCCGGTTGGGTGATGTACAGTTGGCGAATGTCCCGTATTCCTTATAAGCCGAGTAGTGTTTGGTTTTTGGGTTTGTTGATTGAGTGATCGGGCATACGTTGTGTTATCTGTTTACGCTCGCACAAAGCTGAGCAACTGTGTGGTGTTCTGTGCTGTAAGTTAAATGCTCGTGTGCTCTGTATTTCTCTCCTATAAAAATTGTCAAAAGGCCACTTGCTGTTGTAATACAGTTTTGGGGCTTATCTCATCATGTTGAAACTAAACATCGTTTTGTCTGGCTTTTTCAAATAGAAAAGGTATTTGTCCGCAAAATTAAGCAGGTAATTTTGTGCTAAGAATATATATTCCAAACCATATATCATGCAAATACTCATCTCAGGTTATACAAGTTGATACGTAGAGACAGGTACGAATATCGGCGTCATGGATTTACTGATGCACTAGGTGACACTTAAGACATTGTCTTGCGAAATTATTCAGTGCTTGTTTTTGTCGACACTTTCTGAATGTTCACATATCCTCCATGCGCCATATTGTCACATTTGCCGAGGTCTAAATATGTGTATTCTCCTTCTTCACAGTTCACGTAAACCGGATCAGCAGCACTAGCGATTTCTGCTGGCTTCAAGTATGTTTCGTCTTTCTCCTCCCCTATGCCAGTGCCTATGCTGCTGCTCTTACCTTGTTTATCAAACGATTCATCAACGCTGTGTGGCTCTGACTTTTTCTGTGAGGCAGATAAAATGCATATTAAAATAAGTAAATAAAACAAATAAAATGCTAAAATCTGAAATTAAATTGAAATAAAACGTAGTTGTTCATTATATACCAAAGGCTCATCTTGCTCTGATTTTATTCAAATAAATTGATAATATGCTATATTATTAGTTCTTAATATACTACAAAATTTTACAGTGTACATAAAAATGCATTTTTCAACTATATAGGATATTTTATGTACAAATTACTGGTATTTTAATCTTAAAAGTATAATATAGCTGCACAATGACTAATAGGGTTTTTATAAAGGGATATTACTGTACAATAACGAGATAGGACAAGAGAAAAAAGCACAGATCACTCCATACTTCTTTATTTCAGCTTTAATATTATGCATCTATTCATGAAAGCCCTTGCTTTCTATTTCTTTCCATAATATTTCATGTTCGGGGCCTTAGATGAATGCGACGGGATCCTAAATAGCAAGTTACTGTGCTATTTTTCTTGTGGCCAATAACCATCATTATATCGAAACGTAAAATAAAACGAAAATTAAAAAAAAATGGAAAAGTATAAGAAGAATTCACAAATCTAAGTGATTCTTTAAGCAATTTTCGAGTACCTTGAATATATCTGACACCCCTTTGACAAATTTGCCCAGTTTTCCTTGCTCACCCTTTTGCTCTTTTGCTTCAGAAGCAGAACTTGATGTCTTTAATGGCTTTAAACATACAGATATAACTTTCTAGCATATTTTAGAATCCATGATTCTACAATTGATTTATACGTAGAACTAATATTTTGTCGTGTAATATCCTCGTAAAGCCGTAGCAAATTAACAAAAAACCTCACGTTATTCTGCAACAAAAAAACGTAATCTAAGTGCTAAATGTATGGTTTTTATCAAATTAAACTTTGGCTGCAATAAAAATGCATAGTTCTTACAATTGAATCTAAGTAATTACTAAACAGATGCATGCCAGCTACGCTAGTCAATACTCACATGTTTCAGTTGAAGCACTTCTCCCGTTTGCAGTTTCATTGGCTTACTTTTATAGTGCTGAATAAGATCAATAAGGCTGTAGAACATCTCCGAGCCTTCTATTCTGTAGCGTATGCCCTGTTTTGTGTTCTACAACAAAAATACGATATAACTCACATATCTAGACATACGCCCAATTTATCAATTATCACAGTTTATTCAGTTCATACGATGCTGTTCTGTCTGAATCCTTTTTGTCATGCCGTCACACCAGTTAGTCCGGTTAACTAGTCTGGGACCTTTACGGCTAGGAGGACATAATCTCACAGGTCCGCTTGATCATTTTATAATTTGTTGTGAAATTCATATCTGTAAAATTCTATTTTGAAATTATGCCATTTAACCCAGTATACAAGCAGTTCAGGTAAAGGACCGCAGTGTCGTATTGCTCATTCTAACATCCACACCCACAAATGGAAATAAATTTATTGTTATTCTGGAAGTTTCTCTCCTATTTCCACCTTTCTTCTGTATTTTTTTTCGTTTGGATGGATTCTAGAAACTACCTTCACACTAAATGAATAGGAAGACCAAATTTGGCATACATATAGAAGGTGCAAGATCGCAAGATATACGTAATTTGACCTTGAACTTCAAGAAAACTCCTCCTACGCTAGTAGTCGTAGAAGCTTCAAAATTTGTACACGTATAGATAGCAGTCAGATTTCATTGAAATCTAAATTTATTTTGACATTGATGTCAAATGTTAAAATCAAACTGAGGTTTAAAGTATTTTAAACGCCTATTAATCGTGAGTAAATGGCTAGAAACAGAGCTCAAATCCTAGTTCAAACCAATGTACGTTCAGTCAATGTTAACCTTGACTTTCACGGTCAAGGTTCAAGAGAGCTTTCTATCTAGTATGCTGTTAACGACAGAGCTACTTATATTGAAACTGGTTAGAGTTAGAGCGACTTGAATCCCATTCTAAACTTTTTTGGACTAAAAACGTTAGAAAAAAGATACTCCGATGTCTTTGAGCTTCTCTGCGTAGGTGAAGGTTGAAAACCAAACGTTGACCATTATTTTAAAAACATTAGAGTCAGAGCGATTTTGAGCTCAATTGCATCCTTTTGGAATAAAAGACGTTGTATAAGAGTTGCCTGACATCTTCATTTTGAAAGCTATATATATATATGGTACAATGTAACATAATTTCTTTTGTGGTTTATCCAAGTGGGTATGAAATTTTACTATCTAGCGGAAATTGGTCTAGTTATTAATACTGTTCTTGAGGTGTCAGGCTTTTCCGGAAGATTGATCAAAATCTAATATATGTATTCTAATGATTGGCATGAAAAATAGTTTTTTAGTTTATGTTTGAATGCCCATATCATAAGTACCGTACTCGTCCCTTTTAGTTTGCCAGATCAGTCAGTGTCAATTACTGCTCAGTTATATATATATATATATATATATATATATATATATATATATATATATATATATATATATATATATATATATATATATATATATATATATATATATATATATATTGCTTGGGTTAAATCAACATGACTGTAAGTTGATACAATCATGTTGATATGTGATACCATGATGTCACATATGACCTCACATCCTGATTAGTGCTTAAATTCGTACACTTCTTAATCACCTTTTTTACTTTTATGTCACTATACAAAATTTTTTGAATTCCAAGTTTGATATTCGGTCTAATTAGAGAACTTGTCTTGTTCGTAATTATTGTGACTCCAGTAGCAATAAAAGTTTATAAATTTCTGCTTTACTCTGGCATCTATCTCTTTGCGCGCTACATTTTATCGTCTGTGTGATAAGAGTTTCTTTACCATCAGTAGCAGCTAATTTCTCTGCTGCATTTAGTAAAGTATTTAAGAGTGCCACATTTTAGGAAAATCTAGATCACTTTTGCTCAGTAAAGGTAGTGATTGTTGTCATTGAATGATACATCATTTTTGCCGTCAGTTGCGTCTACGTTCAATGTTTTCTGAATAACTTAACTAGTAAATATTAGTTGAATGCTGAAATGGTTATATTGCTTGCTGAGTCTCTTTTTGTGATAGCATTACCTGGGTTCTATTTATTTGCTCAGAACTCATAACTTGTATCTTTAAGTGTATTTTACAATGTCTACATTTTCTGGTTTGCAATGGCAACTGGTGTCTCAATGTAATTATAAAGTACCTGTTATCCTCCCCATCCCATTACTCAGAATCTTATCTCTTCTTAGCCATTTATAATAAGGTGAACAGTTTTTGTATCGATTACTTATAACGCACTTTATTATAAAACTCATATAATAAGGCATGCAATGTTTCTTATGAACGATCTAACCCTGTATTGTACAGTAATACTTATTAAAGCTTTTGCTTACCTACCAGACATTACATAAAGTGTTTACCAATGAACAGCTTACTTTTAAATTATTTATATTGTATTTACTTATCAAGCTGATTACTTACCATACATTTGATAATTAGGTGCGTGATGTTTGGCTGTTTTCCACGTTCATCTCTTCGCACACAGACGACAAATTCTCCAGGCCTGCTCTGACATTCGCGAACTAAGTAGCTCCAGTTTTTACCCTTATTTCGAAGTTCTTCTTCGGCATCACGAGCAGATATAGAACCATGATACCAGCTACATTGTGAATAGAACTTTATGATATAGGCAGTGTATGTGATTCTCCATCAATGTATATTTATAAAAACTGGACAAAACGTTAAAAGTAATGTCAGAACTTTATACATTACAGGATATAAGAATTGTGTATATGTATTTGTAACAAGCGATGTTTTGATTTAGAGTTATTATGGTTTAGAAAAATATGCATTATTTAAATTAACAGATTAAATAGTCTTGATATATGCCAGTAATGACTCATATAAAATTCTTGTAAGCAACAAAACAATACCAACAAACCTTTCTGTTGGATAATCAATTTTATGAATGGGATGTTTAAGTCTGATGTTTGGGCCATTAATTTGACGCAATTCATCGTGTGTGTAAAACTGGACTAGTTCTTCCAATGTGGCAAATGTTTTGCCAACACCAATGTCATAGCGATCACCTTTGTAAGAAATCTTCACGTGACTCACATGACTATCGCTTCTGTAAAAAAATATATATCTTAAATACAAATTCTCTAGACTAACCAGTACAGCTTTGACAACTTCCTTAGCAGGAAAAATATGCCCATCTCTTTTAGTTTATCTTTGGTTTCTTAATAGTGATAACCTGGATAATTCGGACACCTATCTGTTTGTTGCATCGAGCACAACAATCCCGCTAATTTTAGGCAAGGTAAAGTCGCGATCTGTTTGATATTGTCAACAACAACAAAATATGACTGCTTCTGTTTACGAAAGGTCCAAACCAACATTGCTTGTAATTTCCTACAGTGTTATATGTAAAGGTGTTAATGATATTTCAACACGTTTTCTTAGGCGTGGTTTGTCTGGGTGGGTTTTAGAGGGGGTAGTGAGTAACCGTGAAATAAAATGTCTTCTGTTTTCTTCGTGCAACGTCTATCGAACATCCAATTCAAATAAACTTCATATCGACTAGGTATCACAGAATGCAATTGATCCTTTAGTCCAATTAAATTAATCCCTATGCAAAATTCAGAGCAGAACACGAAGGGAACATTACGGAAGAGAGACAGATTGCATGCATTACCTCTATGTCGATAACCCCAACGCTGTCCGGATTACCCAGGTTTTACTGTACGTTTCTCATTGACATAGTCATTTATATTAACTACTAACTTTCTTCCTGTACTGGTTTTGTTTTCACAAAGGTGTTTTGTCTATTGCTGTGTTTATTTTCTTCTATGTACTGTTTGTCTGCTAAGTGTTGTGATGTGATCTTAAAATGATGTCTTATTACAATAGCATACTCATTATATAACAATTAGCAGTGAAACGCTATTCCGAATAAAAAAGATAATATTATTCTAGGTTCTGTTTATCAATCAGGACCGCATATATATGGTAATTATTTGCCTCGCAGAGAGAGTGTAATCTCCTGGATTGCTTTTGCTAGGCCTAATCAGGAAGCTTCCATCAACACCTGCTGTCATGAGCAGCTCTTCCGCCTCCACACCACTTATGTCTTTGAACCAGCGCCTGTCACGTGAACAGTGCATGTCAAGAATATATATATATACTCCACCAATTTAAAAACGCAACAAATATATTGTTGTCGAGCAACTACAGGAGCATAGTAATAATGTACTGCTTGTCCAAATTTAGCCCATGTGGACATAAGTACCTTGTGTAATTCACTTGTTGCGGTACTCCTTATTAACAGAGGTCAAGGCCATATGCCACCAATACATAAAAAGCACGTTTTGTCTTCTCCGTACAATTTATGAGCATTTAATTTATGTGATTCTCGTGAAGTGAAGTGTGCGCTGAACTTGTGCCTACACTGACAAATAGGCAGCGTGAGCGCGCAGTCGGAATGCTAGAAGTGGAAGATCTACGTCAGACGTCGCTAGACAATTCGGTGTCAACAGGTCGACCGCAGACCACCCTAGGCCGGGTAGACCACCGGTAACCACTCCGCGACAGGACCGAACGCAGTTTTGCCTCAAATGTGCAGACGAAAGGATGTGCGCATGGCGAAGTTTGAACAAGTGATACACCGACGCATGTGTTCAAGAAAGAGACCATTAGGGGAGTGAAAGTTTGGGCTGGAACATCATTTCCTTACCGTACTGGGATCCCAGGTACTGTCAATGCTAACAGTTTGCCCGATGTTATTCTGGAGCAAGTGCAGTTCCATTCGTCCTACAGCATGGGCTTATTCTTCAACAAGCCCGAGCGACACAAGAATATACACGTACGCAAAATTTACGAATTTTACCCTGGCCTGCATTTTCGCCCGATTTATGGCCCACTGAGCACGCTAGGTAAAGCCGTACGCTCACGCGATCCCGCACCCGCGACGCTGCCTCAGTTGCTTTACGCGCGAGTGGAAGAGTGGCCCAACATTCCACAATACAAATTCAAGCGTTATGCTGTGTATTCAATGAACCGTAACGAGACAAATTTCAGGTGAAAAACCTTGATTAAAATTAAATGTTGGGTTATTTTCTTTTCAGGAATACATAATTCGCTGCGTTAAAGTTTACTTGAGTAAACTTTAACGCACTGAATTATTTAGTGAAGTATTTACTCATGTATTTGTTGCGTTTTGAAATTGGTTGAGTATATATATATATATATATATATATATATATATATATATATATATATATATATATATATATATATATATATATATATATATATGTGTGTGTGTGTGTGTGTGTGTATGTGTGTGTGTGGTGTGTGTGTCTGTGTGTGTATGTATTAACTTTAAAAGGAAATGATCCAAACGTGTTTAAAGGGTGACATATCGGACAAAAACACAGACCATAGTTCATTTGTCACAGACCATAGGCCATATATCAGTTAAAAGACATATATTCCATTTATTTTGTCTCCAACTTCATATTACAATATCACACGGCCTTTTCGCAGTCATTGGCATACCTTAACATGTACGGCGACTCCAAATACAATACAAATGAAGGTACCTTCTTACAGTTTTTGCACTTATTCAGAAATTGTAACGGTTAAGAAGTGTATGGGCGGCACAAGTCGCAGACTGAAACTTCCCAGCAAACATTAAGACGTCAAAATGACGTCTGGCCGACGTAGTGACCCGACGTTTCCGACGTCGGACTGACGTGCCGGTTTTGGCTGTCGGGTTTTCAACTTCAGAATGACATCGGGTTCCGACCTAAATCCGACGTCAGAATTAAGTCGGTTTTACGGTGTATTTGAAATTGGAACCGACGTCGGATTCCGACCTGAAACTGACGTCGGGTTTACCACCAGTCTTAGACATGTCTTACAAATATAGAGTCTAGAGTTATATAATTAATAGATAATTAATCATTCAACTGCTGTTGTGAAAAATTACGTTTTTTCTTCCTCTTTTTCAAAATGACTTCCATTTCCGGTGAGCGATAACAAATGTTCATCGCTTTTTGGTCGTTTTTGCATCGTCGGAATTATGTCAGAAAACCGACGTAGCATAAATAATACAGTCGAATTTTGGGGAAATAGGTCGTGACGTAATTCTAACCATTTTACAGCCTTATTTTATTCAGAATATGGTTGTAAAGTCGTTGCGACCAAAATCCAACCTTTTTCAACCAAAAAGACGTCGGTTGTTTGCTATGTTGTTTCCAAGTGATGAAAGAATTGGTGAGGAGTCGTTATCCGAGAGCTATAAAAACTCGGTTGGTCGCGTGTCGAATCAGTGTCCCTCAACCAAGTTTGTAGGCCTCGAATAATGGTTTTCTGGACACCATGTAATAACAATCTGAGTCACTACCCCTCCACCTCTAATCATTTCGACCGTTCCCTCTCGATCAGCTTGTAACAACCGAGGCATCGTAATTAGTTGAGGAAATTTCAATATTTTAATTTTTTCAGCAAAACCTTAACCTTTATTGTACATTTAACATCGTATCGCGTGTGGTGTTATATTGCTGCAAAACAGAAAATGTGAAAAGTGACAGCGTTATTGAATAAAACAAGATATTCAATTGATGTAATTTTCATTAAACAAACAAAGTGTAAGAAAAGAAGCATACTGGTGTGAACGAAAATTATACTATTCATTTGCTGTTGAGTACATCGCATAGAACAGTGTACAATAGACACTTTAATTAATCACGTGTTCACATACACGTGTATGTGTAACTGCAGTATGCCCAACCTGAAACTGAAATTTAGAACGATCAACATACCAATGAACCTGTAACAAACATGTTCCGGAGTATAAAACTGGCGTTTGAATGGGCTTTGAGTTGACTTTCTATACAATCTGTGCAAGGCAGACACCAGTTATGGATCAATCTATTTGAGTGAGAATCTTTTGACATTTGAATGAGACTGTGCATACGAATATAAACTACTCCAACGAAAACATAAAATAGAAAAAAACTCACCAGGACATGCCTTTTCCATTCGCTATCCGAGTTGTCTACGAAATGAATCAAACGGAACTTTGGTTATAATTCAATTACCGTACGACTGTACATCTATTCTTATATGCACTTGAATAGGAATATATACAAACAGCGACGCAGGTAGCTATATTAAGTTGTTTGCCATAAGAAAACTTTCTTTTTTCCAGTACCATTATCCTTCCTTCTTCTTTGTGTTTGTTTTCCGTATATAGGCAATCCTGTCGTCGAGAGATATTGCACGCTATTTCTCGAAATCGTGCCTGCATTAAGGAACTTAATAATCAATTAAATATGTAGTTCAAAGCAATAACACATTTTGCATTCCCGCTTGAATTCATCCACACCAGCTCAGTTAAAGGGATTCTTAAACAGCGGAATCGTGTGATTGTTTTGTTCCCAGCAAATCCTTATCAGTGAGTGTGAATCAATGAGAGGAAACACTCTAAGCTTAAATCCAAGCACATGCTCTCACAGCGTTTGTAATGTCTGTCTGGATCACTGCGTGGTGATAAGCCATTCATACACATTACAAGGTTTTGATTTCAAAATGGGAAAGAGAGATGAGTTAAATAAATAGTTACATTTAAATTCATTCATTTAAACTGATGTTCACTGTGTCTGTTTTCTTTGTTTCTCTTAAGTGTAAACACTTTCCGCCAAGTATAAAGTATATGAGGATGAAGTATTCATGTACCCTAATACATTGAGACAAGAATTGAAATATCTGGTATATATTTAAATTACCACTGTTCTCGTCTATGCGCGTTAGCCTTGCCGTTCAAATTATCAGTCATTCGGTTTCTTCAGGTGTCACGACATTACTCGGGGGTGGGGGGGGGGGGGGGGGGTTGGGATTGAGCACCATGTGCAAACCGATTACTATGTTTGCCCATGATCTTTCAAAACGAATCCTAAACACACTGAGTGCTGAGTTTGAAAAATAACCTCTTTTTAACCAAAATGCGGAGAGCCTTGCAAATTTCACCTGTAGTGTCAAAGTTCATTTAAAACAGCCAGTTATATATTAATTTATGCAGGCACCGATATAACGCAAGTTACTGCAATCATAGAATGAAATTCAGAGAATTCAGAAGTACGCACATAATATTTGAACTTTGCCATTTTATTGCACGAGGAGTGCATTTATCGAAACAACCGATCTTTTTGTGGAAACACGCAATACTGATTAAAAATGCCCTCCTTTAAAGAAAATTTGCACTACGTGTGGATGTGCCTGGGCCCAAAATTATCCCCTTTCTCCGCGTTTTACTTCTGACCGGCACTGTAACACGCATACCTCATGCGACATAAGCTACGTTACGTGAAGTCACAGTAGTCATTTTCAGTTGTTAGGCCTATCAAATGAACACTTACGGGATTTGAGATTGCCAAATGGCAAAGATGCGCGTTGTCTTAAGCCCATCAATAGTATAAAATGTCCCTTATTTAGCTTTATGAAAGGAAGTTTAAACGATTGTTTTCATCTTGAACCCCAAAATTTAAAGATCTTCCCCTCTTAATATCAAAACATCACAACTTGTATTTTCATCTTTTTATGTATCTGCTTATAGGGTGAAGCCCTAAAATTAGGTTGAAACTTCTAAAGGTTTCCGAAATAACACAGATCACTTAACCTTTCATTTTGAAAATGCAGATGAAGATCACGCAGTAACACCTTATGTAACTCCGTTTGGTGACTAGAGTCCGAAACTTAGGTCCAAAACTAAGGTCCGAAACTTAGGCCCAAATGATCCCATCTTTAATGGTTTAAAAGATAACACAGAAAACACGATCTTTTGAATTAAAGTACTTTCATAACACAATTACCTCTGATGTAACTGTAGATGCTTTGGAATCCAGATCACATAAGTACATCTTAATTAAACCTACAGAGTGGGTACAGTCCGAAAATGATGTCAAAATTGATCTATAACGATTTCCGAGACAACACAGATAACCGTGTCTTTGCCTTGGAGTCTCAAAAAAAAATAATTCCATAGAGGTGTTGCAGTCCTAAAATAAGATCAAAATCGCTCTATATCTAAAAGTTTCTCAGAAAACACAAGTGACGGCGACCCCATGAAGTTACTCTTCATGTGGCTACCCCTTATCTGCACTCATAAAGGCGGTGCAGTCCGAAAATGGATCAAATGAAATCACAAACGGCTTCCGATATAACACAGGTAACACGAATGCATAGTTTTTATCAATATGATCGAATTTTTAGAGTGTGAAGTGCTTTAATTTACGAAATCGAAATTTATCACACGAAATGCCAAGAAAATGGCAATTCTGTATTTCAAGTGGCTACAGCATCCGAGCAAAAATCGAGAGCAACAGAGCGTGTGGTACCCTATTCATCAATGGTTGGTGGTTAGTGTTATGCATTCCGAATAGGTCTTAAATTTTTTACACAAAATCTACAGAGGGAAGACGAAATGCACACGTTTTTAACATTCTATGATTATTAGATCAAGTGATGAATTTATTAATTCTTTGCTTGGAATTAATTAAGCACTGATGAATTACTTAATACATGCATAAAAGACAAAATTTCTTAATAGTTTACATTGTTTCGAGGGGATCAAATGTGTAAATATAAAAAACGGGAACGTAAACAAACAACAACCATTTTTAACATTACACAGCGACCTTTCATAAAATATAGCCTACTTGTTTTGTGCCTCACGAGATTTTTTGCAAAAGTTCTATAAACACTGCATGCTGATACAAAACGTCAATGTAAACTACACGAGGTACTTTATGCCAGGCTAAAGTACACAGACATGTACATTATTTGCGTGAGAAAAGTTTTAGGCTTTCACTGAACATTTGAACTGAAGTACACGTGCATCCTTTTACAAATAATCAGGAACACCAAAGCACACGTTAATTTTAAAAGCCACAAGCTGTGTTTGCTAACGTTACTCTTTTTAAAGGGATAACAGCAAGACACAATAATGTTGAATTCCGTGACAGGTGATCTAACCCATTCCATTTGCCCAGCCAAGACAAGAGGAACGAAGGCCAATCCCTTGCTTATCTCAAACTCGCAACCTTGTGATTGCTAGACCCATACTCAAACCATCGCAACTAACCGCCAACCTCTTAAATTTGGAAATCAAAACTAAACGTAGTAAAATTATTATTTTATCATTTTACAGAAGACACATGTTAGTATCACATGTTAGCCAGATTTATATCTACTGATATGCTGGTTCTGTACCAAGCAACTGTGATCAATGTAGTTCAAGGTCGCCCACAAAAATAAAATACTGCAGTAAACGAATATACATAAATTCAAAGAGACTGCACTAAATATATATTTTTACAGATGTTGTACTGATATGATATACTGGCTTAATGTTGTAAGCATTATTTGACAAGTTTAATTTGTACAGACAAATTAAATGCAGCTTAAAGATTTTCTCTAATAGATAATCAGGTGCCAGGAAATTCCATGAAATGTTATATAAGTACTACTGTCCTTGTTGTATTAGGTAAAAAACTTGTTGTGTAATGTGCAAGAGTATTTATAATCTTGCGAGTCTTTTTAATTCAGAAACAGAAAGAAAGTTCAAATGTGGCTTTAGTGTTTCGCTGTATAAATATACTTTCAATACTGCATGGATACATAAAGAGTAGCATCTAATTAATTCAATTTAAAAAATAAGCTTTAACTTTGACCATGGGTTCGCTTCCTTCCATACTTGGAGCTGTTTTACAAGGTTAGAAGCTAAATATTTGCTAAACAACTTGGTGTACCTAATTGTAACCTCAAGCATGCAATGAAATTTAAGGAAATTAACAATATCATAAAACTATCTATTAGTTTGTATTTAGATGTAATTCACCGAGGTCTGTTTTGATATTATTTTGTTAGCAAATTATAAAGAATAACTAAATGAAAACCGATGAAGCACTTATGTAGTCTTTTGTTTATTAACTGCAACATAAATAGCCAATTGAATTTAATGAAATAATTTTCATGAACTGTTGTTATTAATGCCTTTGGTAGTTTCACTTACAGATAAATTGTTTGACATGTAAGAGACTTATTTCATGCTGCATGTTTAATTGCTAGCGCGAGTTATTGCAGCATTGCATGAATTTCGGGACTACAGGGGAGAGCGGGACAAGGGCAAGTTGTGACAACACTCGGGGGCATGTTGCATCAGTTTATACAATATGAGAAAACCTAATTAAAAAGTCTAATGCAAATGCTTGTTAATGCAAATAATACATTCTTAGGTCTGCAGAAAATTTGACACTGCTTTGTGTGCGTTTTGTTCATAAATTTGCTGTGGACTTGGAATTTTAGGACCACATTCACGGGGATGGGAAGACATATCTTTCGGTTAAATAAAAATTTATTGCAGCGCCAGGGCGTTTTTGCATAAATGTAGTGACTATTTCGTCATTACTGGGCACTTCAAGTTGCTAAATTTGACTAACATAACGATGTGCAGATGACTTTGTTGCAAAAGCAGCAACTACAAAGTCACCAACTTCCAAATCATCACTATCATTGTCGTCGGATTTTGTAAAGGAAAATTCAAATAAATTATCCTCACTCAAACTCAGAATATCGGTAATGTTACACGAATCGCTATCTGATTCATTTGATTGAAGCGAAATGCCATTCAATATTTCACCAACTGAAGCACTTTTGATCCTGGCACCTTCAGCAAAAGCGTTTCTGACCGGCGTGTTACTCAGTATCATTGTATCCGAGTGTTTTTGTCAAAGGTTGCAGTTCCTCTGAGGGAAACCATACACGCTGAACGTGGACAATTCATACTGTTAATGACTGGTAGACCTATAGTTTCTCTATTTGTAGCTTTCCGGGCGATATCTTTGGTCGAATTTCCCGAAGTCCCAGCGTCATCTGCGAACATGCGTCTTGATATTTCGGCGCCATCTGTTGTTTTGCTCTGTGTCGAATCGACCTCGTTTTCGGGCATGTTGCGTGATGTGTCGAAGTCATCTATAGTCGTGTTGCAGGGAGCCTCAGCTTCCTAAAAACCAAAAATATAGCATCATTTATGAAAGTGCAAATGATTTTGTTTATGTCTCAAGTTTGCATGTATACATTGCACTCTCATCTCATATTGTTGTGTCATAAACCTAACCCTTGATATATCAATAAAGCTTACCATCGCTCTGTCTGTAATGTTTGATGGTAGGAATTCATCATCACTGGAGATATTTCTGTCAAACTAATGGATGCCTGTAACTCTGAATCTAGATATGATGTTTCCAGACGTCATCGCTAAAGGAAAGGCTTATTTGACTATGCCAGGAATATCATAAATACATTGTGAATAATTTTCCCATCTGTGCCCGCATTTATATAGCTTTTAAACGGTCCATAACTATACGGTCAAGAAGGTAAGGTTTGTGAGAACCGTGTTACGGGAACGACAACATAACAACTGCGTTTCGCTTGGCACAATCTAATGACAATTGGGACAAATGAGACTCATGGTTGTCCACCATAATAAGGATGATCTGGAGAACATAAATGCTTTAAAACACTTAAAAATTGTATCCGTCATCCATTCTGATTTGTGACATGCAACAACACAGTCTTCTGACCCTCCTCTGATACTGTGCTCGATGGTTCTATTATTTTTTCCGAGGGCTTCTATTTTTAGGGCTTCTACGGTAGTTACTCAGTTTCGTCCATATTGACAATAGATTATCGCGATAACAAAGTGCTTTCCTTTCAGTTCAAGATATTAAATTACATAGGAGCCAATAACAAAATTCTGGAAAATGGGGAATTAAACCAGACAAAAATTGCAGTAAATGTAATTTAGTAGAAGATAATTTTCATATGTTCATAAATTGCCCTAAGACTGTGACAATAATATGAAAAGCATGGCAACTTCTTGGTCTTAAAAGCCTTAGCGCTACTGAGTTTCTGTTAGGATCTTGTAACAATGCTAAAAACCTCATCTTTTTTACTTTAAAATATCGAATATGGGATACCCGATTCCGCAGTTTGAGCTTAGTAAGAACCAAAGGAATTAGGGATCTTGATTCATCATGGACAATTTCTTTTTCTTGTCTTGTTAATGTATATCTACATTAGCCAAACCATATGTACGTTTCGAAAAAGCCCATGACACTCCTGCGCACTTCTAGTAGTCCATGCTTATTTGCTTTCTTCTAAATGTTTACTACATCGTGGATGCAAGTGAATTTATAAATGTTTGTTAAAATAATTCTATTACTGTGTTGGTGCTGCGATGTAAACTTTACGTCTGCGAAAGGTTGCTGAATGGGTTTGGTGTAAATGTGTGAGTAATTGATGGGACGTATAACGTCTTCTTTTTTCAAGAAAAACAATACTGAAGATAGAAGATGCACCAAATGAATATTTCTTTAAAACTAATTCCAGGTTATTAAAGAACTTTTCAACAGGGTGACGATTAAAACTTGTAGCTCTTCCTAATGATGTTGCCTCTGGAGTCTTAGCGAGATTTCGTTTCTGTGGCATTTTAGGAATTGATAGCCAATCAGGGCCTTCTTACTTTCCACCCAGGCTTGAGGCATCTTGGCATGATTAGATTTTCCAATTGAACTCAATAGGACTCAGAACGTAATAAGTTTTCCTGCCTGTTTGAGGTAGTTAACTAACTCTGTTTCTATGGGTTGACTTAATGCTTGTAGGGGTTTGAAATATCCTGTACTTATTTTTCCCTCTAATTTCCCCTCGTTTCATGAGGTTTTACTGTTCCTCATGAATAACAAGCAGGGTTGCACGGTGCATGACAGCAGGATGAACAGGGCCCTGTTAGATTTTCTTTAGTAGTTTCTCATCTGTCAAAGAAATAATAATCAATTGAGACTATTTTCATGTGATTGCGAAGATATGCACAATTTCTTTTAGATATACATACATGTATATTGATATTTTTATTTATATATAGGATTAGGTTGATAAAAATAATTTTGAATTATTAGGTAGCAATTGGGGCTAACTGTAACAGACGAAATCATTTACTTTAGAGGCTTGTTGTAACACTGTTACAATGTACCCCATCTGTTCCGTTACAACTAACCCACACCTGGCTCAATTGGTGTAAGCATAAATTTATCACATACTGTACATTATTCGAGATTTAATGTAATACATAATGAATTCTTATTTCTTAATAAATAAATGAACATTAATTTTTAAAATAGAAAAGCTCCGCTCTCCCCTATTACCCAACTACTTGCAGTTCACAGCCCTTACGAATGGTGTTACTCAGCTATATTGTTTTCATTGGACTGCATTTCGTGCTACACTGCCCTTGCCAATTGTGCTTCAAGTCTCCCCTGTGTTCCCTGACGGGAGAAAAATTCATTTTATCGGTGTGTCCGTCCTATCCTTTGCCGTTTTTCCCATAAGTCCCTGGTAACCATTAGGTCATTCACAAAAACACCTCAAGCAACTAATGTGTGTGTTCGCAATAATAGCTTTTGCATTCCTTTGTCGAATTTTCTGAAACTTTTCGGAAAATACCACAATGTAAATACTTTGCGATGAATAAATTTTTGCAACCTTTATCCCAGCATGAAGACCAACAGTGGTCAAAAGGCCAAACAACTGTGTTTTTTAATCGCAATTTTATTAAATGATGAAATTTGTCCCTATAAACTACCTGGTGATAATTAATTTTGGTGACTTTCGTCTTCGCACTTTTACACTCACAGTGTACAAATTTGGTCACTATTTGCTACCCACTACACACTGAAAATAATGATAGAAACACCGACAGAATCCAAGTATCCTGTAATATTGCAGGAAACCTGTTGAATCAGTAAGAAATTGGAAATAATTAGATTCTTTTGGTCGAGTAGTAACTTTTTAATACATTTCATCCACTGTGTTTCAACAAAAAATCGTTTTAGTATTATTTTGGCAAATTGTCACCAGATGGATAAAAGTCTTTGAATGGAACTTTGTACGTCGAAAGCTTTTTGTAAATCTTTTTAGCGTTTTATTATTACCGCATGTTCTTCCTCACGTACAGATCGATTACCACTGTGTTCTGGACGTTTTAAAAAGATCCCCAAACTTAGAGTGTGATGTTTACAAAATTTGCGTATAATTTTTTTAAGCAGACGCAGAAGCTTTGTCATCTCATCTAAACGAAGTGTCAAGTTAAATTAAACCCACCACTTTCAACCGAATCATATATTTTCGAGTACAAGCATAACTAAAACACTGCAATCATAAAGCAGTAACTGTACAGACACTTGAATTGAGAGGTGTATATGCACAGTGTTTCAGCTCCGCTTGGACGAGGAGTGTATTCTGAAATAATCTTCCCCTGTTTTTGTGGTAAAGCAGAGTACTGACTACTTTTAAAAGACATTTTTCAGTCCACTTGGACAGTTCTGCCCTCAGATACATACGGTGTAATACATATGGTTTCAAGTGCACCCTCCCCGAACTTGATCTGTGGCATTTTAACGTAACAGAATGCATATATAGCGAGAGAGATGTCACAAAAACTATCTAAGCACGTATCTAAGTGATCCATATGCTACAGCTATAGATGTCGCATTTTGCATCACAGAATCCTCAGTGCTTGTATTCTCACCTCTGTTTGTATTATACTCCCAGTACCTCTTTCCCTAAACCCCACTACTTCTATTTGTAACACTTTCGCTAAACTGCTTGCCTATGTTTGTATTATACTGCCATCACTGATCCGCTACTCTGTCCACCTCAGTGTGTTATACTGCTAGTACTGGTTTTGCTGGTTCGATCAGTTCTAAAGCTTGATACAAGGTTTTCCAATGCTTTCTTTTGATATTCCATACTAAAATGCGTTAAAATAATTGCAACACAGCATCAAATCTTGTGTAACTTGTATTAGTGAAAAATTGCATCATTTTGTGCAAGTTATTTACAATAACCTCACCTTACATAAATAATAAACAAATGATTACAGAAATTAATAATTTTAAACGAGCATAAAAGCATTAGCTGGAATATGATTATTCATTGTACAGTGTCCTCAAATGTCACCATCAGCAACATCAGCATGGAGGTTGTATCTGGGCATTTAATTAGCCCGCGGTTCCCCTTCACTCCGCCAGAACAACTGCGCGCCTCATGCTTGCTCGTTCCCGCAACTAGAAGAGCTCTTCGGTTAACCAACTTTGAGGCGTGGCTAGGTTTCATGAATTCAAAAGAAGCGATTCGCAAAGAAGATGTGTTTGGTATGAAGATTGTATTTCTTAATGCCACTGAACTCGTTCTTAATATAAATGGAGGCAGTCATTCCAACCCACTTACACATGATTCGAACACTTGGACGAATTACAGTGTTACGTATGCTAATTATGAGGTGCTCCACCGCGTCAATATACACCGCATCCACATTTGGTTTTCCTTCGATTGTGAAAAACTCGCCTTTGTCCTTTCGTTTGAAGGTAAGAAATATTCCATACACTTATTTTTTTATGCATTGCAGTTTCATTTTAACATTATTTAGGAGCTTCATTAGAACGTAAAATTGGAATGCTTACTGTTTTTAAGTGTCATAAATATATATAATTAAAAATGAAATATAACTATTAAGCAATGATATTGTGCAAATTTTAATAAATTATTTTGTTTTAAGCAACCCACAGGCTATTTCTCAGCTGTATAAAAAGTGATGACGTCCAAGCGCTTCCGGTGTGCTCTGTGAATCAAGACACAACAGGTGCGTGGCATTGCTTACCTGAATTCATTCATCACAAAAAGTATTGTAAGAAATCATTTAATTTACCAAGAATGAACACTTTTGCATTTTTCAAACATTAAGCAATATATTTTTGTGTTTTACTGGACATACTGGACACACCGCATACTGGGTCACTCGAAAGTTCTGTTGCTGTGTTTGAAAGTGGGGTACAGATTCTATTCCACTGGATCCGGAATTAGTTCTTTTTCCCTATCCCACATATAAAAAAGAATAGATTGGAAATAAATATGGAACACATTACATTAAACTTTTAATATAAACTGACACTAAAAGTGCCCAACCGGGTCACTTTATGTAAGTCTCATAATATTGATTTTATATAATTGTGAAAATGCATTATGTAGTTGAAAAAAAACTATTTGGAATGCTTATCCTCTCCTGCTCCCCTCCTTTCATGGTTGCAACTTTTAACCCCCCCCCCTACCCTTCGCAGTCGGTGGGAAGCAATGCTTTCACTTTCGAATCGAAATTCAGTGGATTACTTACAGCATAGCGAGAAAAAATGTTAAAAGTACATATAATGTTTTCCACTGAGTTTATAATTAGAGTAAAATAATACAAATCTGGAATGTGTATAGACTCCAGACTCCAAGAAAAGGAAAACTGGTAGAGTATACTAACGCCGCCAATCAAACTTAATAGTTACAAAACGAAGCACTGTGAAAAGTATTTAAAAATAAAATATTTCGCGTATGTATCGAAACATTAATTTCCATTTAGCTACACTCTTAGGGCTGACTGGCAAATGCAACAAAATGTCTCAAAATTTATGTACTTATATTAGCATATTCTTGCTGTACTTTCTAGGATTTAAAAGAGTAAAATGTGGTAAAAATTGGGACAATAACATACTCGAAAGGAAAACTTTAAACGTGTAAAACGGATAAATGAATATACATACATACATATCTGCATCTACTTTATTTATTTATTATATGGTGTCTTAATTCTCAAGACTCTTTCTAATAATTTTCGTAATTTATATTAAAATCGATTTTCTACAAACCTGTCAAAAGATTGGTCTACTAGATTTACCTGCGGCTCTGCTAACAACTAATTTGCGTTTCAGATTTCACATTTAAATAAATTATGAGTGCAATATTTTCATCTCTTTTCTGTTTACAGATCACCAGATAGACCAGGTCTTTTCCTACAAACTACTAGCAATAGGTAATTACTGCCTAAATTCTAATTTTCAATGCTATTTTGATGTTATAATCAAATAAAAAAAAACAAATAAATTTCATGAACTGTTTAACGATATTAACGTTTAGTAAAAAGCTTTCTAGTCCCATATAATTACGCCTTAATAAGGTGTTGCATACCTCATTATTGTATGGTTTTTCAAATCTACCTTCTGTTTGCCTGCAACTTGCGGCTTTGACGTGTGTTGCATGTCAAAGTATTTTGAACGTGTATTGGCATGTTCACGTGCCTTGAGCATTGACGTGTTTTGTACTGGAGAATTTCTAGTACTAAATGCATTGGGAGCAAAACGACTGACTCAAACATTTTGGACGACTCACCCAATAAATATGATTTTATTGTTAAATGACAAAGAACAAATAAAAGTGATCAATTTTATTTCTTCTAACTTTACTCGCATAAACCTGATATTTAATTGCAATTCGTGCCAACGTTCATGCCAATTCACATAGAAACTAAGAAGTAATTGTAAATTGACTAGACAAGAATATGTCAACCAATCTGACACACAGTTCAGCTCCTGAGTTGTTCAACTCTTGAGTGACTTAACTCCTGAGTCGCATCACTTGGCTATGTCCGAAAATTTTATCTTCTGAGCTGAACTGCTTATATTAATGATTCTCTGAATCGTACAGCCTAGAGACCGCTTATTTGCAGAAATATTAATGAGATCATTCCGGAGTCGTTCAACGAGATTTGTTGCCATTAGATATGACATTAACTGTCTCCTACTCTAGATTGTGTAAGAAGAAGTGGCACACGGACTTATTCAACTCAGAACTGAACTGCAGATGAACTACAGAGTTGAACTACATAAAGTTACAAGTTATTTCTCGTTGTTATCCTTATTGTTCAAGCGTAGTTCTTTTTCTTCTTAAGCGGTAACAACTACTCATGTTTATTTTTCTATCGTATCAATTTGTCAATAATTTTGACAGTACAACAAAAGAATTATGTTTGCGGAGAGGTTTCTGCCTTGCAACGAGGGCCTTCGCCCTAATCAGCCAATAGTAAAATGCTTAAACTGTAGTTAGGCTGAATGGTTGAATTTCATTTAAGACTGAACCAAGAAGTATTCTATTTAAATTTTCCCCGCATTTAAATTCATTTTAGAAAATGTCAAAACAAATACAATAACTTCAAAAACCTCTAATGAACATTTCACACAGTTCTAAAAATTGGGTGAGTCATCCAAAGCCATTGGGTCAGTCTTCCAGAACTTTTGAGTGTGTTGGGTATGGAATAGGTGAGTTGGTTTTTGGGTGAGTCATCCGACATCCATTGTATTCACATATGTTGCATATTGACGTGAGTTGAAATGGCGTGTCCATTTCTTGAGATTTGATGAGTCTTGTGTTATCTTATGTTGTGCAATATATATCAGCTTGTAATTAATGGCAATACATAACATGCGGTGTCACTTCACATGATTTCCAATGATTTCAGCTTTTGGTGTGGCCACAGCCCTTCTTGTTGTTATCCTTGTTGTTCAAGCGTGGTTCTTCTTTCTTCTTAAACGGTAACAAGTGTTCATGTTTGCTTTTCCATCGTATCCAGTTGTTACAGGTTTATTCTTTAGCTTATAAATATATCTCACAATTACCGAAAAGTTAACTAAACTATGTATAAAGCGAGCATTGCTCTTCTATAGCGGATCCGTAATTTTATTTCAAATTCTAAAACAAAATATAACGAGAAAAATTACACTGTAGTAACGTCTACTTTAGCAAGGCTATCCAACAAGAAAAGCAGAAAAGAAAACACTCGAATAGAACAAAATCGACATATAACGAAGACGCTGTGTCGAGTAAGTTATATATTTATCTTTCTTTCTTTCTTTCTTTCGTTCTTTCTCTCTCTCTCTCTCTCTCTCTCTCTCTCTGTCTCTCTCTCTCTCTCTCTCTCTCTCTCTCTCTCTCCCTAAAGCTATGCTTGTGTACAATTTCGTACAAATTTCGTACAAATCGGAGAATTGCTAATCAAGCTTATAACTGTATTTATGTCTTTAAATAATATGCAAAACAAACAAAACAATCATGCATATGTTCATGCATTTCTAAACATTTTATCTATTGTTTCTTTTGCAAAAAGCAACAACCCGTGATAACAGAAAGACGGATTCATCGGGTTACGAAATTCCACTCAGCAATGCTGAAGTGAGTTACACGGAACTAAGAGCACGAGAAGAGAATACAGAACAAGACCAGTTGCTGTACACCTCTCTACAGTAACGCTATGCATAAAAATCGCTATGGTAATCATGATAGTACAGCGTAACAAATCTCATCAAAGTCGCTAAGATTTTAATCATCATGTTATTAAAAAGCATTAAAAAGGTGAGCTAGCATAATATATGCCTGTGTACTTATACAATGTTTACTTTTGACATTTATAGTGAAATTAAATGCCAAACACTAACCGTTGTCAATACTTTATGCTTACAAGGAACACATCTTAAGCTGTTTTTTAAAAGATGAGATAAGCTTTTATTGGCCCCAATAGGCAACCGAGTAGTGGAATTGCTTGTGATATCATATAAATATAACAAGTATATATAAGGTATGCGTAAAATAGAAAAACGCAGTTCGTATATAACATTTGAAACATTCAGATATTTATAAAGGTCAATGTCTTTATGTTACATTATTAGTGATCTATGTATCATGCTTTGTATTATGCTTTGATATGCTTTGACAATGCGGGATAAAAGAGTGTTTGTTTGTGTTTATTATATTAACATAGGGCAGAGTATGCAAATTATTTTGTCTTGCATTGTGGTCATGTCAGTTTTTATCAGGAGAAGTTTGTTCAAGACGTGGCTTTCTCGCTGAGCATCCTAAACAGAAATTTGCACATTTTGTCCCTGCTCTCTTTCAATGATGTTAAATAGGAAAGCTCAAGTGCATGTTCATAGTTTTCCTCGGGGCACACAATGCGCAGGGCTCTTTTCTGTATTTTTCTATTGAGACATTTTGAGACTGGTTGATACTGGTTGCCTAGACTGCAGCAGCAGTATTCAAGGTTTGGACGCACAATGCTTCTGTAGAACATTTGCAAGTCCTTTTCATTGACATTAACTTTCTTTAACTGTTTTAGGAAATAAGATTTCGCTCTTGCTTTAGCCATCAAGTGTTAACATGAGTCAACCATTTTAAGTCATTTTGTATATATACCCCAACAAGTTTTGTAATCGTAAGTCTTTGGATTTCTTGATCGTTGGTGAAGGGGGTCTGTAGGTTTGATTTGGTTCTTGAGGCTGAAATCACCATTTCGTACGTTTTGTCACCATTAATTTTCATGTCATTTTCTTCGTTCCATTTGCAACTTTCATGTATCGCACTTTCCATTGCCGAGTTTCGTGGACTGTTATTGTCCAGTATTTCATATATTGTGCCGTCATCCACGTACTTATATATTGGTAGTATACACTTCAAGTCATCTATCATGGCTATGAACGCTTCCATTCCCAGCAGAGTTCTTTGAGGTATTGCTCCATTGTGTGGTCTCTGGGATGAAAAAGTTGAATTAATTCTGACACTTTTTGTGCTCTTTGTCAGGAAACACCTTATAAGTACACTAGCGAAATGTTAAACATTTAACAAAAATTAAAACGCAGAAATACTTCCTTCAATGGGTTATTTCTTGAATAATATATTGCAAGCAACACAGCTTGAATACGTGTTATAAGCCGAGTAGTGTTTGGTTTTTGTTGGCTTAAGGTTTTATTGACTGAGCATGCATGCGCCGTGTTATCTATTTACGCACTGAGAGCTTGTACAAAGCTCAGCAACTGTGTTCTGTGATGTACGTTAATGCACTGCATTTACTTGCAAAAATACACTCTTTTCACATGGCGTTTTAACAAAGAAAACGAAATCAAAGACAAAAATAAAAACTGGCATGCACACGTTCAGATCAAGCTCTTCATAAGTCCCAATTTTTATGGTCCTATGGCCGATGGTGCTAGAGAAGAAGAAGAAGACACAAAAAATCGGAAAAACTGTCAAGAAGAAAAAAAGGACGAACGGCTGCGCGCACAAATTCATATAACTCATGCAAGCCAAGGCTTGTCAAGTGTTAATTTTGGTTCACTCGATCAACTGCCTTTGAAAACTCCAAGTAAATTATTCTCACTGATTTATTTTTGTTTAGAGCTGTGTGCCAACTTTGGATGAATTCGATTAACAAATGCGCTGTTGCTGCGTTGTTGACATTATTCGAAACATATTATTATCTGTTTTAGGTTTGATTAATTATACAATATGTTGCCACTCTTTGGCATATTGATGCTTTAGCTCGACGTTTTGTGTAGCTTTTGAACCTAAAAGCGACCTAACTACGCTGTTTGTCAATTTTCTTTTGGTCGTCGGTTCTACAGTATTTTTACCAACCGACGTCCCAAAGCTGTTTCCAGATGAACAATATTCCACTGGATAGTATTTGCATACTGTGGCGATAGTTAATCTAGTAAAGAAAATCCGTGACTTCCTCTGAAAGTGTTCGAATGCATTGAAAGGTTTTATAGAATAGTTCCCCTTTGAATTTGCAATGTGGATTCAACTAACACTCACACGATAAAATACATCGAAAGCAAAATTTATCTCCTTATTGTTAGTCCAATCTATTAACTTCAAATAAACGCTACTTATAAAAGCAAAGACCTAACTTATTGTTAATTTGATCATTTAAGGTAAAGTAAAAGTAATAGTTTAATATGCTATCAAATAAGATCACATCACTCAACAAATTAATCTTCATACGTTATGATTTGCCAGTAAACATATTAACGGTAATTAAATTCATACAATATCGAAGCAAAGAACATTTACATTGAAGCGTTATCCTGAAAGCTCGCAAAATATTTTTCTGCATTTTTGTACCTTCAATGGTTTACACTTTTTTCATGTGGAAAAATGAAACTTAATTTGGAAAGAAGCATTAAACTGTTGATAAAGATTTATAAAAGTAGTATTAAAGCGGAAGGTTTGCTTAGCTATGTTTTAAAAACCTTAGCAATATTCTTAATTTTATTCGAAATTATAATTGATCTTGTTTTTCGAGCGCTTTTATTATCAGATTTATTATTATATAACTTAAGGAATCATAATTTCAATATACTCGACATAATGTTCAACACTGTGCAGCCAAAGCCAAACAAACACAATCCTCATTATTGTTGATGTATTGTGTGAACTCTTACTAAGCTATGTATTTGCTGCCACTGGAGCCGTTACAAAGTGTGCAACTGAGGCCTATTGTGGCCAGCAACAGCAAGAATGCAACACAGGCGAGAAGAATGACGGACACATCAGCCTGCAACAAAACCATCTCAATATAAAGTCAGAATACAGGCTTGTACAGAACAATGTTCGAATAATGGCAGACATATTAGCCTTCAGTAGAACATTATTCTAAATGAAGGATACATGAGTATGTAAAAGAACAATTTTAGAAGTGTGATAGATTCATCACACTCATTCACAAATTATTTTCATGTCAAATGTCAAAAGAAAGAATATTGTAAGAAGTATGACGTTATTTCAGTCTGCAAAAATAATGACCTATTTATGTGCCAAAGGGACTACGGTAAAAAGTACTATGGATACATCAATGTGTTGTAGAAAAATTCTAAAAGGTAAGGAACATAGAACTCAAACAGAGGAATGATAGAGCGGTGAATACATCAGTTAGCACAAACGTAATGAAAGCGATAACGAAACATACTTAAAACAAAAACTGATCAGGTAAATTAGCCTACAACAACACAATAGGTAAATGATCAAAATATTGCATAATTGTTCCAATCGAATAATCTGAATAAGACACTATATTTCAAAATTTCAGGCAAATACTTGAAAGAATGACGGCACTATCTCTTTAATGCGAAACGGTACTCGCTATAAAATCTAGCTCTAAACTAGACCGCTTTCGCTCCCGTGTAACAAAAATTGGGCCTAGCGAAAAAGGACACAAACATTACGATAACAAAGACCTAAAAGTATGGAATATCGCAAAGACTTTTGTTAAAAGTAATGTAAATTTGCCAGTAAATACAAATGAACTAGAGGCGGCCAGCTACACATGAGACAGTATTTCTGTTCAAAATTTGGTCCTCCTAGCCTAAAATTAGTTCACTGGTCAGGCCGAGGGCAGAAAAAAGGAATCAACTGTAAACGTATAGCCACATTGTGCTAATTCAATAAACTTTAGTAAATGAACATCCCCAAGAGCAATAATTGCTTATCAATTCATGTTTTTCAGGACTGTTTTACTTATTTTACTTACTTGGAAAGAATCCATCTTGAGTATATCTGAAAGGAAATAAAAATTTCATAAATGAATAGTTATTAAATATTCGACGATAACGGGTCAATAAAACTATAAATATCGATATCATTTTTTGTGATCAGTATATTCTTAAATAATGCTCTTTTTTACATAAAATATTCTTCCAGAATAATGGCATCAGAAAGAGAGCAAAGAGGCATGCATACTTTAGCATAATAATCTGACCTAGCAATATTGATTGAGCATATTTTTGCGATTTCCGACTTAGAGCATGGCTGCGAAGCAACAGTTCCGTGAAATATTGTTACTTGATATGACTGACAAACGTATCTTTTCTCGCCACATTGAATTAAATTTCTTTTACATATTTAAACGAAGCTTTCTCGAGTGTGAACTTCTTAATTAATTTAAATATTGGATTAGAATAATACTTACGCGATTCAAATTCCTCTGAGGAAGATTCTGTAAAAAAAGCAATGGTAAATGTTTTGCTTTACATTTTATCTTTTGTTTTAAATTAGTCTTTCTGTTACCGTAAATCTGTAAATTTGCTTAGTAACTACAAAAGATGTTTAGTATTTTGTGAACATTTCTACAACATGTTTACCTCTGTCGGCATCATCTTCAAAGATGGCGAGTGAGTCAATGGCTAGCCAGAAGTCTGCCACCGGTTGCCATGTCGATGACAGGTTGCGTATGTCGTCGCCAGTCATATCCACATCAAACGCGATGTAGTGCGTGTTGTGGGCTGTGTACGGCGGCCATGCTTCTTCCTGTCCTCCGAAGGTGATGTATGGCAAGCTGCGAAATCACCGGAAATGTTCTTACTTTCTTTACTGCATTAATAGGAAATTACTTCTATGGCTTATTGGATAAATATTTTTGCAAGAATAAAAATATCAACTATCACTACTAATTCACTATAAAATCAAAATTGCCTACTTTTACGGATATACGGATATATTTCATAGCCGTTCGATATTAATCATCTTTTGATCTTATATGTACATTTATTTCTATTGTTTGCAAATGGAATCTTTCACTTCACTCTTCAACAGTCATTTCAGCAATTTCTTAAATCGCTTTTACATTTTCCTTATTTATTTACTTTCACAATTTTGTCTACTTATTTTATTGTACTAACTAGAACATTAGTACATTTAGTACATTACTTTAGTAGACACATCTAGAATATCTCTTAAATGTATTAATAAACTGTAGTCAAGGACTGAAAAAGATTTTGCTACATAAAACAGCTTTCTTATCAGTATTTATACTGAATTACAAATTTTGTTAACTGTGTTATTAAAATTGTTATTTGTTTGTTTATTAGTTGATATAACCTGTTCTTTGCAAAGAGACGACTGTCTACATTCTGCTGGTTTTGTTTGTTTGCAAATCCTATTATCTACTTATTTGTGATAACTAATGCAATATTACTATTATGGCTGTTTCCCAATTAGCTTTCAAACCACTTTCAAATGATTCAATTTTCTCACCTGCAAATTCTAGTTGATTATTTTTATTTTTAAAGCATTTTTGACTAACTGTGAAAACAATAAAGAAACATTACCCGTTCTCAGCAAACGATGTCCAGGCTGTAATCATGTTTCGGGCTAGAGCTTTTTCTTCTTCCGTCACGTTTGTTGGATGATCTTCAAGTAAACCAAATCCAAATACGTACTCAATATCGGCTCCGTGAGGGGCGTAGAGCGGCACTGAATCGCTAGCAGGATCGCCGAAGTAGCTTGTTCTGTGCTCAAAAGTATAGAAGCGAACGTTTCCCCCATGCTGTTGAACCTGGTTGGCAACCCAGACCGAAAATGAGGTGAAAAGAGTATCACGAAATGCATCCATGAACCCACGGGTGTTGAGAATGGAGTCCCCAAAGGCAACGTATTTTCCAGCTGCAAGATCCATGAGCTGTTGTGTGTTTGTGAGTTCTTTTCCGAAGCGAGTTACTGCAAGCTCCCCTCCATAAGCCATAATGTAACCGTCTAGAATGGGGTACAATTCCTCTATTTCTGTACCTTCTACCTCATTATCATTACTAGTTACAGTTACATCATCGGCAGAGGTGACGTCCTCATCTCCATTCCTGTCGTCACTTTCTTCGTCATCATCTTCGTCACTTTCTGGTCCGTCATTATCGTCTTCATCTTCATGTAACTGGGCAGAAAGGTGGGACACCAAGCAATATCCTATAGCGGCCCTGTAGGCAACGGGATCTGAAACGGCTCCTCTGTCGTCTGCACGCAACAGAAATAAGTTTCCTATGACATCCCCATCGTCTGTATTAAAGCCAATGATGAGTTGAGCGTCATTGATACGGCCCCTTGCGTATAGATGCTTAGGATGGTCTGTAATGAATTCACCGTCAATCACGAGCATTGGTTCGTTAAATTCGTTGTCGATGATGCGCTCGTAGTCTATATTTTGTACACACGAGACTGTGTCGTCGCGTGTGCAACCAAGTTCTCTGGCCACGTGTTCCATATTTTTCCTTAGCCTTTTCCTATCACCAAGTCTCCATGACGCCGCAGCACTCTGTGAGATCGCACGATGAAACAACCCGTCCGACATGGGACTCACCATATGCAGGAGGACACTGGATCCGCCTGACGATTCTCCAAAAATGGTTACGCGTGACTTATCCCCATTAAAATATTTAATGTTTTCTTGAACCCACTCCAAAGCAAACACTTGATCTTTTAGACCATTCATCTCTGATATGCTGCCATCACCGGAAGTACCAAATCCAAGGAATCCCAGACGGTATTGAATGATAACGAGCACGATGGCTCTTCCTGCCGTCACAATGGCATCCCCAGGGTATTCCGAGGCTGCGCCTTCTTCCAGACCACCGCCATGGATGTAGACCATTACTGGTAGGCGGGGAGGGTCGGTGATATTTCCAGTAACATATACATCTAGATATAGGCAATCCTCGCTAATTTCCATATCGTCATCATCGTCCTCTATTCGCTGTGGGCACGCCGGTGCATGCGCAAACGCATCACGTACACCCTCCCAGCTATCCAAACGTTTAGGAGCCTTGAAGCGTCGACTTTCTGTGGGTGGCTTTGCAAAAGGTATGCCAAGAAATGCATTATACTGAGCATTGTTGTTGCTTTTAATCATGCCCTGAACATCTCCATAAGCTGTGGTTACAGTTACTGTATTACTTTGGGCAATTATTAAAGATCTTTGTAAAAGAATTACACTCACACATATCATAACGGTCTCCATGGCCTTACCAAAAATCGTTTACAACCAAATAAAATCTTATTATTTCTGCAGTCTTAATATTTTTAATCATCCACATTGACACATAAATACGTAATAAATTATAGTAATACGACTTCACAACACTAATGTCATAACGGAAACAATAAGAATGTCATATTTGGCGAGTGGTATCGCATAAGTAGAAAAGCACACATAGTGCCTACGTCTCATTCCAAAATCACAAAGCACACTCTATTGAGCCCCTGCCCCTCAAGGTTTATTATTCATTTGTGACTGGGATATATAGTCAACAGAACGTACGGCATTATGTTCAGTCGGTGCGACTTGGACAATATATGCAGAGTATTATACTGGCGGCTCATTACGCATGCATAGGTGCGGCTTGGTACTGTGAATTGCAAATCCATTTTGTGTTATTATATAAGAAGTGCATACCAGAAACTGAACTATAGTCAGGGGCATGACAATAGAGAAATCAATGAATTATATATATATATATATATATATATATATATATATATATATATATATATATATATATGTGTGTGTGTGTGTGTGTTTGTGTGTGTATGTGTAATGGTTAATTGAATTGAAACATGGCATTAATCATCTGGATTTAATTATAAAAATAAACTGCACTAAAGGGTTCGATTGACATTCTATTTGTGATATAGTTCTCTTTGCGGGGCGGTCCTGTCTCGAGATAACACTGGTGTTTTATCCTGGAGTGGAGCTAATTTAAAGAGAAATGCGGGTATCTCTGCGCCATCTAGCGACCGAAATGTGCATTACATTGGATATCACTGAGTTTGAATTAATGTTAACACAGTATAAATAACCACTAAATTGTCTAAATCGAAAAATCCTTTTCAAAGACAAATAGGGTCGTGTCCAGAAATGGTCTTCATTGATATATTGTTCCCAGAAGGGTCTGTGTTGATATATTGTCCATTAAAATCGTCTTACACTGTTTTCACCATTTATCCATTGGGTCAATGGGATTTTGTCAAAGAGACTGTGTAATTCTCTTATTGATACGGTGACATATAGTTTTTTATTTGCTTAAAACATTTCGTATGATGCGTTCTTCAGACAGGGAAAAATGAGGCAATTGCCATTTGTGATTATGTGTAAATTTTGCATTTTGACTGAAATTTCTTGGTTTTTCTAATGGTTTCTGTAGTAAAAGTACGCGATCTTTCAGTGTCTTTATTTCTCTTGAAACTTGGTGACCCCCGTTTTCTTTTCAATTTTTGAATTTATACCCTCAAAGCTTTAAACTGTGAAAGTATGAAGGAAACGTCAATTGTAGGTGAGACACCCGCATTTAATAGTGCAAAAATAAACCTGCCCTAAAATGTGAACAGACGTAGCTAAAATGTAGACTACACAATACGCGGCTCATTTTATATAAAAGCTACTATTTAAATGGTAAAACAGAGGATGTAGTATGCTTAAAAGACGTTGGATTTTACCAACACCTATAACCTTTCTGATGATTTTTAAATGTGTTTCTGTGTCCATTCTGATTATTCTGCGATGGGGTCAATTTCAAAATAACGTATTGTGTAGCATTTGGCTATATTTCTGTGTTTAAAGGCCCAACGAGGACTATAAAAGCAGCCCTTAGCCCCTCCCATTTTTATTATGATTCTGGAGCTCATCGAGGCAACACCAGTTCCTCGTATACTTTTTAAGCGTCTTTACTGAACATTTTGACAGAATTTATTAAAATAAAAATGGTCGATGAGTTAACAGTTACTTTCTAATCGTACTTAAAGCATTTTTCCCGACTGTTTGAAAAGATTTTACATCAAAATTTAACTTTAATTCATATCACAATTTTAAAAACGGCCCAACCTCATTGTAAATTGCACAGGTTTTACGCGACCTAATTGTTGCTTGATTGACGCTGTCAAAACATTGACCCACTGATGCTCATTGAACAGCATGTTATAGGGAACCACTCCGAGCAAAATCGATTTCACACATTTTTCCTTTCAACTCCGTTGTCTAAGCTGGACTCAGTGTGGATACAAATTTGCTGCATAAATTAACTATTGTCTTCAGTTGGTCCTTTCGCACATCGCAAAAAGACTTTATCTTAAGGCTGTAAAATTTATATAAGTTTGATTGATGGCCTTTTCCAAGAAAGTGAGAAAAGGGGCGGACTCGGTGCCATGGCTAAAAGCAGCGTTTTCAGTTGGGCCTTTAATGTTAGTCGATATTTCTAAACTAAAAATTCTAAAACATAGATGTCGAGCCAAAATTCATGACATCTTACGTTTTAATGAGAAGTTCAATAAACAGAAGAAAGACTCGGTGATTTCCAGAAAATCTTTTCTGATACGTTATAATGAAGTTAGATGACGGCATGAATGTCTGGAGGATATTGATGGGAAGTTTAATCATAACGTTTATGATTATTTGTTTCCTTTTATGTCTTTACAACGGCCATATAAAACGTTTCTTACACGCCTGTTTGTCAGTATTTCTACAGACATAACTCCATGTTTTATGAATATTTTCAGAGAATACTGCATAGACCTTTGAAGAAAAGTGGTGGAAAGACGTTTCAAATTTTTTTTGTCTGTAAAATATTCAACTTTTGTGAACGTTTGTATATACGTCAAGGTAAAGTTTGCGTACGTCATTAGTACTGTCTTACGTCTAAAGACAGTGGTCTCACAATGGCTTAGGTTTAAAGCAATTAACTTTTAAAATGTGTTTCGAACTGATGGGACATTTTCTGCATTTACCCAGTTTTAATTTGTTACCATTGCTAAAAATCAATAATAACCTTCATCTTGAACAATTGAATAATTAATCATACATTCGAATACTGTTTATTCCTGACTTTTTCTATATTCACTACCTCGCTTATACCAGGCCTAATGCATAACTCAATTTTAATTCAACAGAACCTTTCGAAGTTTTTTACTAGCATAAAAACTTCTTTTAGAATGATAATAGAAATAACTGCCATCCTGATATGTAATTATCGCCAATCGTCTAAAAACTTATTTTGTAAGACTAAAAAATGTCATACAAGGGGGCAAAAGGTCATAATGCATCAAATAATATGGGCTTGAACAGAATGCGCAAATTTCGTATTAATGCTGTTTTGATAGTAAAAATTCTTCCTTCAACAATACCATTGTCTTTTTAATAGTTTGAAACAAATGTCCTCTACCGACCACTGCATTAGATTAGCATTAGTATTACTATTTGTATTAGTATTATTATTAGTCACGAAAAACAACACGAGGCCCTTTTTAAAGATGGTTGCATCCATTTCTACTGGAAATAAATTTCCGGGAAAAGATTTCTACTGAAAATTGACCTTATGGAATAATTTTGCAAACATGTCCCGCATTCCTTCGTATGCTTAACTGGGAGTTGACATTCACTGAGGCGAGTATTTTGCAGTCGTTTATGTGTGTGTCATTGGTCCACAGAAGAATATTTGTTTACTTTTGTCGACAAAGAAAAGTCTAACGATTGACAGTCTACTAGTTTTTGCTATTATTAGCTGCCCAATGTTTTAGTTGACAGTATGTAAATATAATAAAGCATACAATTAGATCACCTTTTGTAATAATTTATGTTTGCTAAGATTTATCAGCCGTCAACGTAAAATGAACATTAGAATAGGGATCTTGCATGACAATGAAAACCTTAAATCAATCATTGATTATATGTTGTTGTAGTGTTGTCTGTATTTTCACACTACCATTTGCAATAAAACTTTTGTTTGTTTATTTGTTTTACTGAGGTTGAATCCCTATTTGTAAATAATCCTGTTGATGGCGATTATATTTTCTAAGTTACCTGTTGTGTTTGCAGGATTAATTAACAATTGACAAGCCTTTGGCTTGCAAGGGTTATATGAATTTGTGCGAGCAGTCCCGTTCGTCCCTTTTTTCTTCTTGACAGCTTTTCCGATTTTTTGTGTCTTCGTCTCTGACACTATGGGCCCTAGGACCACGAAACTTGGGACTTGATCTGAAAATGTGCATGTCACTTTTTATTTTCGTCTTCGATGTCGTTTTCTTTGTTAAAACGCCATGTGGAAAGAGTGTATTTTTGCAAGTAAATGCAGAGCATTTAACGTACATCACAGAACACAGTTGCTGAGCTTTGTGCCAGCTCTCACTGCGTAAATAGATAACACAGCGTATGCCTGCTCATTCATTAAAACCTTAAGCCAACAAAAACCAAACAGTACTCGGCTTATAAGACGTATTCAAGCTGTGTTGTTTGCAATATATTATTCAAGAAATAACCCACTGAAGGAAGTATTTTTGCGTTTTAATTTTTGTCAAGTGTTTAACATTTTGCTAGCGAAATAAGGTTCTAGTTTACATTATAAAATTGTTATAGTTGATATAACCATAGTTGATTTTGTTGACAAAAGGCACGACATAACATGCAATTAAATGAATTAAACAAATCCTTTCGTATGCATCAACACTATTTGCACTTTTTACTGTTGGATAACAGAGTCTGCTTCATTCCTACACCAGACACGGCAAATCTTGCATCTGTAAAAAAAATACAGCATGAAACACATGCATCTGTCGTATTCCCACTGAAGACGAATAGGATTTACATTAAAACAAAGAACTATTGTAAAAGCTCAAACAATCTGTTTGCTTGTTTAGTTGTGGTGTCTCATAAGTTAACACAGGCAGGATCATAATAAACATAAGACGTATAAACGTATATGCTACCTTACTTTTATTCACAGCTTAGAATCTGATCTACTGGACAGGACAGAAAGGAATAAAAAATCAAAGTCAAGATGTTTTACCTCCTATAAATACTTAATTTACTTTTCTAAAACCTTGATGCATGTTTTAGAAGTTTTACAGTCCAAATGTCTTTTTGTTACGACAGCCTTAAGTGGAAATGGATAATGCGAAGCAAATTCTTTCTTTCTCTGTGTTCTGTCCAGGTAACATTCAAATCAGCTTTTACACATGCGACATTTGGATCGTTTTTACATATTTTACACAACAGTGCTTCATTATCGGGTAATTCAGATTTAAATTCAGTAATGCAGTATATTTTGTTTAATTTATATTTTGCAGTTCAAAGATAGCTTGCAGTTGAAAAACTATTCTATAGAATAATTAATGTCTAGTTCCGTGGCAGTGGATTTGCGAATTTACGAGAGAGCTTTTTATGCTTGAACGTGTTGTGAGGAGATCTAAATAGAATAAGTTCAGTTTTATCATCGTAATTTTTCGAAGCTGACTGCTAGCCAATGTCATATTCTTGAAATTTTTAAATAAACAGTATCAAGTTTTTCCCTGTACTGAGGGCCATATACAGTAAGCTGTCCTTCGCGTAAAATGTTAAGATTCATTGTACTTGGAAGCTAAATACGACAGCGGAAAAACGAACAAGGCAAACAACAGGGGACTTAACACTGAAGCCTGTAGTACACCATTGTTAAATAATTTCGGAGCTATTGATGCTGAAGATGAGACCCGTTACACAGACGTGATTTTATCCAGCCCATTGCTATGATGTAAACGCTTAAATGATGTATTGATGTCAAAAGTATCGAACGCAGCTCTCAGATCTTGTCTTTGGCACTGCTAATTCAAATTGCTTGAACTTACCGAATAATAGTGTTGAAAAATGAAAAGGGGAAAAAGAAAAACGTAATTATATAAATCTTACTGAAGAACATGTTGTTGTGAAATTATGTGGTATCGGACTCCGCATCCTTACTGTTTGTATACCATTTATCTGCAGACGCTTAATTTTTACCCGAAATGAGACCTTATAGGGGACAGAGTTACTACGCTGCCAACGCTATTTTAGTTATAAGTGGACAAATCAAGTCATCACTGCATACCCTAAGTGATTAGGACACCTTGCCAATGTGGACAATCAGTCCCAAAGCTGTCCTGACTAATCAGGTTTCACAGTAAATGGTCGTTAATTTCACTTGATACAAGTCTTGAATAGATTTTTGACAAGAAGTTAAGACTAAACACGAGCCAAAAGTTTTGCAAGATATTAGGATCTAAAGAAGATTTTTTTAAGAATAGGATATATTTTTAATACTTTTTAAGATTTTTAGAATGAGAAAGGGGATCAGTCAATTTTTGAAGCAGTCAAGGGCGTTTCCTCGCAACATTACTAGCTTTTGGATAAAAGAGATATTATTTCAAACACGATGTTGAAGGCCACGTACAGGCAAGACAACCAAATTGTACGTGAATGCAACCTCCCTCTCCCTCCCTACCCCCCCCCCCCCTCCCAGGAACAATGACCAGCTATTATCTACTACTTGTGATTATTTTTAGCCCCCCCTTACCCCATGCATTGGCGTAGCCACGTTTTTACAACTGGGGGAGGGGATATTCGTAACGGAGGAAGGGCCGAAGATACTATAGCCCCCACTCTGAAAAGGAGCCGAAGGATACTATAGCCCCCCACTCTGAAAAGTGAGGGGGGAGGGGGCTGCGCCTATGCCATGAATGTACCTAAATCTGAACTACTTATTTACATCACAATTTCATTGTTTCTATGAGCATTTGTATCGATTGATAGAACAAAACAACTATTTATTCTTTCGATAGAGCACTGTTCATTTGTGTGTTTGACAGAAAAGTGGAGCATATATAGCAGCTAGCAAACATGGATTCTGTTTATAACCTTTCAGCTCTGTATTCATCTATGTGTCTAGAATGACTTTGCAGCGTTTATCTCAGCCTTCAATCTTAACTGTTTGTGTCACCACTTTTTCAGAGCTATGTTCGTCTGATTTGTAGATGCTTGTATGATAACCAGTGAACTTGCACTGTTTATGTCATTATTTTCTTAGAACTTTGAGAGTCTACATATCCTTTGAGAAATTGGAGTTTGTATCAGACACACCGTACTTGTAGTTTTTGCCACGGCTTTGAAAAGCTGTTCGCCTTCGTTTCTTGCTAGTACTAGCGTCTGTGTCGGTAATGGTACCGTAAAGCCGCGTTTGCCGAGTGTCTCTTGATAGAATGGAGCTTGAATCAGAAATAGCGTTCTTGTACTATTATCCATTCATGGGCAATATGTTCGCCTCTGCATCTATTTTACGAAAGTTTCCCTTTCATAGTATAACTAGACCGTTTTCGCTACCGAGTAGCGAAAATTATACTTGGGGGTCACAAAAAGTGCGACTCTAAACTCTTGACCCATTACATATCGTCTTTTAGGCCCAAAGGCTCAAAATTGCTCTATATCTAACCGTTTTCAAGGTAATATTCCGGTTTTTCGCCGAGGAGGCCAAGGTCACCGAGGTATCTCTTACATATCATCTTTTAGGGCCAAAATCTCTTACCTTTTTCGAGATAATGGTCAATTTCCGGTTTTTTACTTTGGCCATGTCCGAGGAGGTTGAAGTCAATGAGGTACCTCTTACATATTGTCTTTTAGGCCCAAACGATCGAAAATCAGCTCAAAATCGCCATTTCTCTAACCGTTTTCGTGACAATGACCCACTTCCGGTTTTTGACTTTGACCATATTAGAGGAGGTCATGGGCACTGTGGCACCTCTTACATATCGTCTTTTAAGCCCAAAGAATGGCAAATCAGCCCAAAATCGCTCTATCTCTAACCGTTTTCGAGATTATGGTGAATTTCCGGTTTCTGATTTTCACCATAGCCGAGGAGATCAAGGTCACCAAGGACCCCTTACATATCGTCTTTTAGGCCCAAAGAGTCGAAAATAAACTTAAAATCTCTAAAACGTTTTCGAGATAATGGTCAACTTCCAGTTTCTGACTTTGATCATGTCCGAGGAGGTCAAGATCACCGAGGTACTTCTTACATATCGTCTTTTAGATCCAAACGGTCGAAAATAAACTTAAAATCGCTCTATCTCTAACCGTTTTCGAGATAATGTCCCACTTCCGGTTTTTTACTTTGACCATAGCTGAGGAGGTCAAGGTCACCAAGGACCCCTAACATATCGTATTTTTATGTTACCGGGGGTTTCCGAAATAAAGCCCAGGGCTTCTATTTGGAAACTGGGCAATTTCAGGCGCTCATTTAGAAACCAAATAGAAGCCCCGGGGCTTCTATCAGGAAACAGTTTCATAATTAGAGCCCCGGGGCTTCTATTTTTTAGATAGCGGGGGGTGTTGTCGATAAGTTTTTATTGAAGAAAGAAAATTTACCATCAATCTTTTATTAAAGCGCTACATGCTGAGGATTTGATGAAATGTCGCTGAAAACCGGGTTGACTTAGAACGCAACAGCGGATAAAATCGAGGGTTTCGAAGATTATGGTAATATTTGTCCAACCCGCTTCGTAGTAAATCATGCACTTGTGTTTATGGTTAGAGGTCTATATCAAAAGTGGAAGCAGCCCATCGCGTATTTTTTGAGTTCGGGTCCTGTTTCGGCAACTACGCTCCTACAGTTAACTCGTTCATGTATCGAAAAGGTCACTGGCATCGGTCTTAAAGTGAAGGTATTACTATGCGACCAGGGTTCAAATAATCGTTCTTTTCTAGAAAAAAGGAAAGTGTTTCTGTAGAAAGACCTTATTTTGAGGTTGGCACTATCAAAGTGTATTGTATTTATGACCCCCCTCATTTGTTAAAAAATGTAAGAAATAATTTAGTGAAAAGTGGTTTCAGAAGCGGAGAGGCAGAAATAAAATGGAGTCATGTGGTTGATTTTCATGATTTTGACAAAAAATTAAGCATTAGAATGGCCCCAAAATTGACGGAAAATCACATATTTTTAAAACTTTTTGCATCAATGAGGGTTAATCTAGCAGCGCAAGTGCTTAGTCATTCTGTAGCTGCAGGAATCTCTACCCTTACAACCCCTGCAAAGTTGGAATCTGGAGCTAACAACACAGCCCATTTTATCGACATGTTTGATAAATTGTCCAATAGCTTCAATAGTTGTAGTGTTAAATCGTCGCAGCAATTTGGTCAATTTTTTAGCGATGACAGTGGACACGCGCTGCTTCTCGAGAACTCTTTTGAATATTTATGTACACTACAAATCTCAGGTAGTAATCGTCGTTTGCCGTGCATAGAAGGCTGAAAATTGTCGATTAAGGGTTTATTAATGCTGTGGTCAGATCTGAAAACAAATGAAGGATTCAAGTTTCTATTAACAAATAGACTTAATCAAGACTGCGCGAAAAATTTGTTTTCAATAATTAGAGGTAGGGGAGGGAACAGGGACAACCCAAATCCTGAACAATTCAGAGCAGCATTTCGACAAATTATTGTAGAAAAATTGCTGGTGCAGAGCAATTCCTCCAATTGCAATGCCGATGTAGACAAAGTATTATTAGATTTGTCGAATATTTCTTGCCAAAATATCAGTGATTCAGTTTCTGTGTCAATCTCACATGAAAGTGGTACATTTATATCGCCACAGACGGTCAGTATTTTTGATGTTATGCGTCTTCCGGATGATGTACCATTTCAAAATGTTGCTGCCTATATGGCTGGGTACTTGTTAAAAAAAGTCCAGTTCTCGTGCTCTACATGTTTTGTTAAATTTAGCATTCCCAGCATACCCGAGAATAACGAACAGAATTTTTTTACAGGAAAAGTCATATAAAGAGAAAGTTACTCTAGTTTATCCATCCCCTGAATTTGCGTCAATAGTCAAAAATATCGAAAAGCAATATGTTCTTTTATTTCCAAATATAATGCATTCTTCAAGGGTTATGTATAGGCTTTTTATTGGGATGAAATCTGCATTCGAAGGTGTTATTACTTGTAACAAAAAAGAATGTCATGAAAAGATTGAAGCCGCAGTAACATTGTATATAAAGGTTCGATTACATGCCTCCCTACGGCGTTCAAACGTGGTAAGTGCAGATTCAGGGGGCAAAAGAAATAGAAAAGTTCTGAAATTGATGAATATCTAATTGGTGAGTGGAAAAATTGAAAGTTTCATGCAGTAAAATTTACATGAAATAAATAAGTTATAAAGGTTCAAATGAAATGGTTTTATTTATTTAAGCGCCCACCCTTACCCCCTTTTCATTGTAAATACACCACCTGTCAACACAAATTTGCATCACAGTCAGTGCATGTTGTTAGCACAGCCAGTGCTCACCATGACGTCCGCCAGAGGCGCCACTACAAAGAGTATTCGTATAGCTATATAGCAAGTGAACCGTCTTAGTAAATAAACAGGCTTTGCTTTCACTGAGAGTTGAGCGATCAATACAGCGAGTCTGATATGCCACTTTAAACCACTGCTCTCAGCTTCTTGCCGCAATTTTCGCAAATTTGTCTGGTCTTTTTTATGTAAAAAAGTAAGCGAATTTAAAAAGCATTACAGGAGGATCAACTAGACATACTGAAGTTTATCATATTCAAATTTCATTTTTCTAGCCCCAATGGCCTCTGACTAGTTTAACGGACAAACTCGAAAACGAAAAAAAAAATGCTACAACTGGGATTAAAATTTTCGTACAAATTCAATACACTAGAGGATTTTGGCAAATTCCCAAGTGTAATTAAGTTAATAAGCGGTTTTTCTTTTTTCTCTCTGTAAATGGTTTCTGAGAATTTCATCAAAAACGCGAATAGGTACAAAATCGAAATTTTTACATTAGTGGCGGGGGATAAGAATTTTCTAGTGTAATTAAGTTCATACTGGAAAGCGATTTTTCTCTTTTTCTCTCTGCAAATGGTTTCCGAGGATATCGTCAAAAAACGAACAGCTGCAAATTCTAAATTTTTTCATTGGGCATAGGACTATATCCCTTTTGGTGTTGTGTGAAATTTTGACGCAAAAGATGCCAAAGATTTTGTGTTTTATCGATAATAAATTTACACCTCACAGCATCGATAAAAAAGCAGGAGTAGACTTAGCCAGCAGCAAACAATGTGTGCTTGCATACGCAGTCAATGCGTGTTTTGTGTGGCGTTTTGCAGAAGATAAGAATACGCTGGCTGCTGTTAGCAAGGCAGGAATGCATACAAAGTTATCTTTATCACCGATTCTTAACTTCTCCCTGTCCGTCCTCTTTTTGGCTCGGTTAGGAATGCTTGAATGCACGAAACAAAAACTCTAACCTATGTCTAGTCACCGTAATTTTTTTTTGCAAAATAAAAACTGTTCAACACTGCGGTGTCAAATTTTTCCAGAAAAAAAGCAACGGCCAGTCAAGTCAAATTATTTTAATATTTGGATGAGAAACGAGACTGTTTTTCTTCCTGGCTTAGTTCTACTTTAAAAATCTTTTACCAAAGCCTCAAATTTTACGTCTGAGAAAACTTATGAAATGATAAATAAAAGCATTCGTTGAATAGTATTTTTCAAGCAGTAAAGTTAATTTTCAACAAAAGCGAGTCAATTTTCATAATCTGTTAAAGAAGTAAGGTTTACTTTCAACAGAAGCGAGTCAGTTTTTACTATCTGTTTAAAAAGAAGCAGGAAGTAGATGATAGTGTTATATTATTTCAATGACGTAATTTGAGTCAGTTATCCAAAAACTTAAAATGAATCGGAGCTCTGATCTGACTAGTCAAAAGGAAGTAAAGCTATAGAAATTCACAAGGCACATTATATCGTATTTTATCATGTGTACAACGGATTTAGGAATAATATACATTATTTAAGAAGTTAGCTGTTTTTTTACTTTTGAATCATGTTTTACCACCTTCCAAAGAACGTTTCAGTTTACACATGGCCCAAAGGTCAACTTCCGGTTTTTGACCATTATTTCGAAAGGGGTTAGAGATTTTGAGCTTATTTTCGACCCTTTGGTGTCATTTCGCTACGTGTAGCGAAATTCGGTCTAGTTTCGAGAGCCTTCGGTAATGGCATTTACTTTGTAAGTTATGCCCTTGCCAGCCCCTTTCTACTCTCTCCCTTTTGTCTATTAATTGCGTAGAAGGTGTATATTGTGTCATGTTTTCTCTTAGCTTTGTACAAAACAGCTCCTGTAATTGTGACATGAAAGGTGTGTGAACAACTCTGTAATTATGAGATGAAAGATACTTTGTTCATTTGCTTTGCTCTCAGAAAAAGGTGTGTAAAATAAGAAGTCAAAACATCCTTCAGTATGACAATATAAAACTATTTTGCATAATTTTCCTAAGATATCTTGTATTTTGCGTAAGCTATCTTGTATGTTGTCAAAACTATTTTTCAAATTGTTGGTGCCGAGTTGACTAGGCTTGGTGCCGACTTGACCAAAAAAAAGTGCGGAGTTGACCAAAAAGTGTCGAGCTTGTTTGGTGCCGAGTTAGTAAAGTGCCGATATGACCAAAGACGCAACAAGTTAACAAGGACTTTCATGAACATTGTACCCAGCTGTAAAAGCAAAGACATTAAAAAGATAAAAAGAGAAACTGGTTACCATTTGTGTCTATGACTTTTTAAAGAATCCGGGACAGAAGGGCCCCATACAAAAGGGACTTGGACATAAGGGCCTTTCCCAAAACGGCCTTTTCCAAAAGGACCTTTCCCAAAATGGCCCTAAATGAAAAACTGGACAAAAGGGCCTTGAGAAATTTTTTCTTGGATATGGTTCTAAAAAATTTTATTTTTTGTGTAATAAAATACTCCAAAAACAAAATCTATTGATTTAAAAAAAGGTCACAGTTCAAGTAAAGACCTCAAATTTAGAACTCCTTATATATCGGCAAGACACTGACACGCCAACATATCCTGATTAGCGCGTGTGTTTAAACAGCACAGTGCAAAGGAACAAAACAAAGGACAGAGATTATCTTTTGTGGCACAATAACTCCGAAATCTGGCATCTAAAGACAGTGATGGGAAGTAATTGAAAGAGTCTTTGCAATGAGTCAAACACCAAGGTAGTGATTGGTACAAACAGGGATTATCCTGTGGCACGGAGACGTGCGCCATGGATCGAGACGCCTAGGGAGACATCCTGGATACGGAGCTGTCCAGAGATACCGGCAGTTAGCGCGGGTTCTTGGGATTGTGATGGGTCTGGGCTTCGTCCCGGGGCTCCATGCTAGATGTACTACTCGACCGTGTGTCGCTTCAAGCTCACTGCAGAGCTGTTTTCCTTCGCTGTGGTATTGTTGATTTATTGTAGTGTTAGGTTGTTTATTCGCTGTTATGTGGCATTGCTTAAACTTTGTAGTACGAGATGCTTTACACACCATAGTATCTCATCGTTTTTACACTGTTAATGGGAATAATTTATGAACTCTAGTATACCATGTAGTGATTTAAGTGTGGCATTATTATATGTCTCCTCCTAAGGGAAATATATAGTATTTGGTGTGTCCGTCCGTCTGTCCGCAGTGAGTTTGTATAACCGGACCACAGTGATGTAACCGCTATTGGCTGAGGGCTCTGCATCGCCGATGTGTATGTTCTTTGTACTTTTTTGGTACTTTTTTGTACTTTTTTTAACCCAGCCAAGTTTGTCGGACTGGGTTAGTCGTATCACTATAGGGGGCTTGAATGTATGTGCGTATGCTAAATTTTTTCTTTAAAATGCTACATCTCCTACAATTTTCTTCCAGTCGTTTTGATATTATGCAGGAATGTTTCCTGAGCAATCCACCACCTGGCTATTACTTTTTAGACGATTGACGAAAAACTGACAAAATGGCGGCACTTTTTGTGTCATTTTTAAAATGCTACTCCTACACTTTTACATCAATCGTTTAGATGCTACACAGGGATGTTCCCCAGGGTTTTCCCGATTCTCCAAAAACTGACAGTATTCGTTTCAGAGTTTTTCTCTTTCCTTGTTTAGTAACTCGGCTGGGTCATGTCCTTGGACATGCTGGTACTTTTTTTCACTTTTTTACAGAACGTACTTTTTTACGGTTTCAGTGTGCTTTTTTGTTTTGTACTTTTTTGTCCAACTCCCCGTGGCAACCCTGCAAAAGGTTTTAGAAACAGCTTTCGTGTGTGTAGTTGATAAAATCGTTAAATCCCTTGCGTTTGTAAGGGCGAACTGAGACCACCAAGTCGCTACCAGCGATGCGTCGTTATAACCATGTCGCCGTGACAAGATTCTATTGTGTTTTGTCCACAGCCGGCTTTGTTACTTCAATAAAATGCGGAACGTGGTGAAACCCGTGGTGGCTCAGGTTGGTAGAAAAGCCGCTTCTGGTTGAATGCGCGACTAGATCCAGATGACTACTTTGGTCAATGTGAATACGTGCGTCCTCCTGCTGTTTACAATAATGAAGGGGTCCATGCATAAACCCGATAACTGCACTTATCAGCAGTGGAGAAAGACGCTTTTAAAGGTTTTTCCTAGCGCATTTTCCTAAAAAAATACCCACTTTTAATCGGTTTTGAGGTGTAAGACTTAACATGTGTGATAGAACATAGGCCAAGAAATACCATTGTGTTAGTAGTGCATTTTCTTGGAGTTATCAAGTTTATGCATGGATCCCTTCAATTGTAATTACTCTCGCTCTCGCCACTCTTCATATCGATTGCTCTTGTACTGACTTTTTGTCGTTCTGTTATGTATTTTAATCGCAGCTGGATCTGTACCGGGATTCCTTTTTTGCGCGTTATGTCTGTTTTTCTTTTGTTACTGCAGTATGTTTTTTTGCACAGAGTGTATGTAGACGGAATTAGTATAAGAGAACGTATTTTTATGTTCTGTGATATGCACAAGACGTGCAAACGAGAACCTTACAGTTCCGGCGTCAAGACATTTGAGACACTGACCATGGGCGCAGCTTCTATTCTTCATGTTCACGGATCCCAAACTGAATACAGTTTATCAGTTACAAGTCAACAGAGTTCCACTTTTAAAGTACAAAAGATATGTTCTTAAAAATAGCAAAGCTATTTTGCCATCTTGATGGTATCCTGCATCTGTAAGGTTTGTTTCTAAACATTGCCACTGCTGTAAGTCGGTAAACAGAACTGCCTAGATTTTTCTAGAATTCCTTCATTCAGCAATTCTTGCATTTTGGATGCAGCTCATGGTATTGACTAAAAAAGCAAATAACTTTTCTTTGCAGTTCAATCCACTGTGACTAGTTTAAGTAGTTTGCTTTTAAATTATTTATTATTTTCAATACTCAAGGTTGTAGGATTTCCAAGCCGTTTTGTGGCTAGCATATGGGAAAGAAAGAACGTGTTTTGTTTCAGTTTTTAGTTTATTTGCTATGAGAGGTGATCCACGCAGGGAGGGGGTGGGGGCTAAACGTACGGGTTCCGACGAGAAGCTAGTCTTTTTCTGTCGTTTTGATGTTTACGTCTTGGTGTTTACCATTTTCACTGAGCTGCTGTGCATGCTTTATTATATGAAAGACAATAAGGACGAAAAAAGAACGTTTCTTTTATTTTATTATTTGATGTTGTTTCTCTTAACGAGGTATGGTACCTGAGGCTAGGAAAAAAGTCTTGTTTCTCGTCCCACTCTCTGTTTTTAAAAATCACCCGTTCGATGATTTGTTTACTCTGTTGAAAGTGTTTGTTATACGCAATTGCAATAGCAAAAATTTTACAATAAATTTCTCATTTGAAAGGCCGTCTTCAGTATTTTTTCTGCCTTCAAGAAAAATCATTTCAACATTTTAACTCAGAAATGTTTCAGCCGCGCCACTGTTTTTATTTTCAATTTTGGTGACCTGGCCGGGGAGAGAAGAAACACTATCTTTTCGTCATCTGATGGTGCTCGTGAAATGGCAATCCAATATCAGAGCTCCATACCGTTGAATCTCGGCTTTAAACTTTTACTTCCTCTCTACTGGAGGTTTGGTCAAATCGGCACTTTACTAACTCGGCATCAAACAAACTAGGCACTTTTTGGTCAACTCGGCACTTTTTTTGGTCAAGTCGGCACCCAGCCTAGTCAACTCGGCACAAAAAATTGAAAAAATAGTTTTGACAACATACAAGATAGTTTACGCAAAATACAAGATAGTTTAGGAAAACTATGCATAATAGTTTTATATTGTCATACTGAGAGATGTTTTGACTTCTTATTTTACACACCTTTTCTGAGAATAAAGTGTCTTTCATCTCATAATTACAGAGTTGTTCACACACCTTTCATGTCACAATTACAGGAGTTGTTTTCACAACTTTTGTGTGTTTATTATTATATAACGATCACAGGCTTGATTCCACTTCAACAATACTCAGGATAAAACCTTTGATCAGTTCAATTGCAACTGTTGTGAAAAGAAATGCAATTATAAAATAACAATACACCAAAGACCCTCTACTGAATACTTTTCTGCCTTTCTGTACTTGAATCTTTATTAAAATCTTACAGTCATCTTGAACGCTCTTAAAATACTGAAAAGCTGCAATTTTTAAGACAGTTCATATTTTTTCCACTGCACTTTCACATGACTTGAGTAAAAGCTGTCAACAAAAATTTAAATGCTCAACGAAACGCAAATAGTGATGGATGCTGGTATATTTATGTCAAAGCGCCCTTTGATTAATGTAAGAAAGCGCAAACTGATAATTTTAAGTCAAAGGGAAGAAATTAACCACTTACAAAGTTAAATTCCTTGCGGGCCAATAACACGCAACGTTGCTTCGAAAATAAGTCAATATATAACACCGTAACATTTGAATTAACGGTAGTCTATTCCAGAATTGCCTACCAAAACATATCGAATCCGCGACGTTTCGTCTAGGGACGTTTCACCTAGCGACGATTTATCTAGCGACATTTCGTCTAAATATGCAAGAGGCAACGTTTCGTCCAAATTTCGAAAAAATGTAAACCCTTGTTTTTTGTACTTTTTGTACTTAATGCAAGCATGGGAGTGAAAAAAAAATTAACAAATCGCACAATTCAGGCTTTATTCATCATACATAAAATTTATTTACATATGTACAGAAATCTCACACTTCAGGCCTTTTCATCATACATGAAATCAGCAAGCAGTCCAGCAGTTCAGTACCTCTGTGACACTGTGACTCTGTGCCGGTTAACTGACTGAGGTAAAATTTCAAACCTTTACTACAGGGCATGGCATGGAAGGAATTTCTTTGACAAGAATCCACATTTCTTCATCGCACGCCGGGGAGGCTAGAACCTTGCTACTTGTGGAAACATTGCTTTTTGTGGGATAAGTGACAAGTAAAACTCAAGAACAATTATTGTGTGCGAAGCCACAACTCCGGAAATGAAAAAATATAAATATCATAATATAAATAAAAAATAATAATTGAGACGAAACGTCGCACCTTGCACATTTAGACAAAACGTCGCGAGAGGAAACGTCGCTAGATGAAACGTCGCCAGACGAAACATCGAGATACCAAAATTATCTGGTTTCTTATTTGCTCAAGAATTCTTATTTTAAATAATACTGTGTTATATACTTATGGTTAAGCAAATGTACAGATAAAACTTGGTCAAATCTTAAAATCGCGCTACACTGAAGGATATTATGTGAACACAACGAAGAGACTAATGTTCTCTCATTTCGCAAATCCACTAGCCATTACCCAACCCGCTACCTTAATTGATTATCACGTTTTAATCCAAGATATCGTTATCTCCAATCGATCACCTATCTAGGCGAATCCCTCACAAATCTTCATGTTACGAAATATTATTTATTTACATCCTCTCCTCTACCCCCTATCCCCCCCACTCTGTACTGGTTAATAGCAAAGATTGAAAGAATTGCTGCTGTTGCTATGTCAACTACACGTGTGTCGCGATGTACCTTATATATATATATATATATATATATATATATATATATATATATATATATATATATATATATATATATATATATATATGTATATATATATATATATATATACCTTAATGCTTGAGGAGACCTCACGTGCTGATTTATAAGGTTTAGAGAGACCGAAAATATTCGGAGACCAGAACCAGGTCTCCTTATTTATAAGGCCTCCAGAAAACTCAGAAGTAGCCAATTCTTCTTACATTTTTAAGACGGACACTAAACTTAAGCATAATGTGTATAAGACATTACCAAAATGAAAAATTATGACTGAAAGACAAATTCGAAAAGCCGCCCTTAAGTCTACCCCTTGTATATTTCACAACCATATCAAATACCACTCAGGGAGACCATTTGTAATTGTCATTTTTGAACAAAATCAGCTGTATATGGGCAAACTAAAATTTTTCCCATATTTAGAGAAGTCTACTCTATCACATGGCAAAGTTTCATGAAGGATAGACAAAAAAAGTCCTTTTTTTTAATTCTTGGCCTGTAAATTCAACCTTTCTGAAAAATAGCACGTGCTTTGATTTGATTTGTCGAAAATCAAAACAAAAATACAAAATCAAAACAAAAACATTATGAAGGCGCATGCGCGAAATATCTGTCGAAATTTGAATTGCAAATCTCACTCATTACAACAGGTCATAAATCATTATTCCTTATATTAAACATGCATATTGTCCCATTTTATTTATTATCTTTAATAAATGGCTCTCTTAGTTGTGTAATGTGGAATAAGTGAAAATACCATATTATCGCTCACAACACGGTAAGCACTATGAGGCAAAAACTGCTCATTTTTATTTGTTCTGCCTATTTTGGCAACAGTTGGCACTTGACAGTTTGTGCTGTTGTAGGTTCGACTTCTACAGAGTGCTCGCACAACGATGTCTTGTGCAATAAATGGACGCTGTCCGGTGGTAGCACAACAATAAGCCAATTCGCAGTTTCGGATCTTACCGATGGGTGTCGTTTCGACTACAAATTGATAAGCCAATTTGCACTTTCGGATTTTTCCGGTGGAGGTGTTGTTTCGACTGAAAATGCTGGGGGATAAATTATAAAGAAATGATAAGGGAAAAACATCAAAATTCTAATTTTCTTTCAACATGCACACTTTCAAATTTATAAAGCCATCATATGATCTTTTAAAAATTATTTTACATATTATTCAGTCCCTTTAATAAACAACATGTGAATATGTTTCTAGCAAAACGGAATTTTGTTGATTTTTGCCGTTTCTTTCCTATCATTTCTTTATATCCTTATCCCACCTGAATTCAGCCGTAACGCAAAAACTTTTCGGCAAAAGTCAAAAGTGCGAATTGGCTTATTGGGATAGATTATAATGACATCTTAAGGGAAAAACATCAAAATTCTAATTTTCTTTCAACATGCACACTTTCAAATTTATAAAGATATCATATGATCTTTTAAAAACTGTTTTACATATTATTTAGTCCCATTAATAACCAACATGTGAATATGTTTCTGGCAAAATGGAATTTTGTTGATTTTTGCCGTTTTTCTTCTATTATTTCTTTATATGATCCTTATCCCAACTAAATCCAGCTGAAACGCAAAAACTTTCCGACAAAAGTCAAAGTGCGATTTGGCTTATATAAGTACTCTCATGCAAAACCACAATAACTGTTAAATTTTTATGTCAAAGGTCATTGCTTATTGCTGTTTGCTATTGTGGGTTCGACTCCCACAGAGTATTTGCATAACGATTTATTATGCAATAAACTTGTACTCACCGGTGGTAGCACAACCAGATGAGCATGAAACTAGAACAAGTAAGAAATAAAACTGGTTGGGACCCCCACCCGAACAAATCCTCACAGGATATAATTATTTTCAACAGAAGCTGTATGTTGACACTATGTTAGATGGATAAGAGGTCTGAAAATTTTATACATGAAGTTCCACCTGTAGTTTAGATCATGACAGAGAAAAAAGAACGAAATGATTATAACTACAGTAGCCTCCATTTAAGTCAAAATCGGTTTAGTCAAATTTTCGCTTTACTCAAATTAAATTAAAAGTCCCGATATATTTTACTATATAAGTCTTTTAAATTCACCACTTAAGTCAAATTTTTAACTCAAAGTAATTTTTTTGAACCCTCAAAATTTTTTTTGCAAGAAAATCCTTGTATTTTCACCAAAATAACACGGAAACTCATGTCTCAGTTGTTTGCATATGCCAACCCCCTTTGTGTAGAATTAGTGTGACTTTGCCTCTACATATTATGACAGTGTTGCTAGAAGTAAACGGTGGCGTAAAATCATATATATTTCAGAAGGTCGCTGTAAATAAAATATAAAAAAAAGATTTGTAACTCTTTTATAAATACAGATGAAATCACTTAATCGCATACCGGTTAAACGCATAAATCGGTTAACCGCATATTATTCGCAAATCCCAAACCATTTCCAATGCTATCTATTGGAAATATAACCGGATAATTGCATACCGCTTAATCACATAAACTGGATAAACGCATAGCTTGTTCCCGTTAAAATGGGAAGCACACCGGTTAATTGCATAATTCTGGGTGACTATCCAAACAGTGCCACACTTAAAGCGGAGTAAGGTAGTGAGCTGCTCCTTGTTTATTTATCTAATGCATTGTCTTCTGTTTGTTGACCCATTGTGTACATTCACCAACCCCACTCGCGGTTGTTAACAGTGAGTCTCGAACTCACCGCACTGTCTCAGTTCTCACTAGATAATGACATTTATCTTAATCCCGCACTGCCTTAGCTGACGTTAGATAGTAGCCTGCAACTCCTAATCCCCGCGCTGCCTGAGCTCTCACTAATAATGGCCTGAAACCCTTAATCCCCACGTTGCCTCGGATAACCGTGAGCGCGAAGTCATCATTTAAATACGCAGCCAAAAAGAAATTTTACCATTTATAATTCGAAACTGTGTCGGTTATGGTTAATTCGTCAAAATGGCAGAAAGTAAATCGAAATGAAAAGACCTAAGCAATCGTTACTTTTCTTTTTTGTTGGAAAAATTAAATGCGGCGATGAGGAGGGGCAGGGTGCACCTCTAATAACTACCGCAAATGAAAAAATAGGTACGGCAAGAGTATTCCGGATAAACGCATATATCGGATAAACGCATAACAGGGCTTGGCAAATTGGCTATGCGATTAACCGGTTTCGTCTGTAGTAAGCATTAATATGATAAATTATTTGTGTCACAGCCGAATATTATTCATCATATAAAACAATCGCCATACCATAAAAACAACAAACACTTTATGCGAAACCATGATAGTCACGTGACCACTCGACAGGGCCAATCTCGGATAACTCAAATTTCGGTTAACTCAAAGTATTTTGCTTGGTTCCGACCACTTTGACTTATCGAGAGTTTACTGTAATAGATGTGCAACTATAAATAACTATAGATAAACTGCTTTAATGTCTTAAGCAAACGGTTTTTACACTTGAACCAAACAGTCACACCTAAATCGCTGTACTACCACCGGAGAGTGCTTGTTCGTTGCATAAGAAATCGTTATGCCAGCACCCTGTGGGAGTCGAACCCACAATAGCAAAAAGCGATAAGTTTATAATAATATAAAACTTTTTTCTTGTATTCTTTTAACTACATATCTTTAATGGCATGTTTGGCAATTTTCAAAAGTATTATGTATATTATGTATTATAATTTTGAGCCCATAATCATGCTTCCATTTTTTACCCATAATATTGAACTTGACAATTTTATTTTTAATTAAAGTAACTTGACAAAAAACAAATAAACAGTCATGAGTAGAGTTAGATATGGTAGTGAAAAATGGATATCCCTAGATAAAATTTTTCAGGATAATCAAAGTTAAAAGTCGAACACATTAATTTTGTTATAATTATGTATTGTTTCCAATCGTCCTGCTGTTGCTCGAAATGGAAATTTTAAGAATTCTTCCGACCCCCCCCCCAATCCCTCCACTCCCCTCTTCCCGCCTCTTTTTTTCTTTATTACTACTCTTTACAACAATGACAAGCAAGAACCTATAATTCATTTCAGTGTCCGGTCATCCTGGCCAAACTTTTTAATGGCTTAACAGCACATAGAGAGCGGTAAAAGGGCATAAAATTGTTAATAGTGTTCGCCTGTAACTGGGTTTGGTTTGCTTCAAGACATGCCACAACAGGCCAATTCGCACTTTAACTTTTGCCGAAAAGTTTCTGCGTTTCGGCTGAATTCATTTGGGATAGGATCATATAAAGAAATGATAGAAGAAAAAAACCTGCAAAAATCCACAAAATTCCATTTTGTCAGAAACATATTCACATGGTTGTTAAAGTGACTGAAAAATATGTAAAATAGTTTTTAAAAGATCATGCGATGGCTTTATAAATTTGAAAGTGTGCATGTTGAAAGACAATTAGAATTTTGATATTTTTCCCCTATCATTTCTTTATAATCTATCAGAAAAAAATTGCAGTCGAAACAACACCTCCACCGGAAAGACCCGAAAGTGTGATTTGTCTTACGCATTGCGGCTTCGGAACTCTGAAGTGGTTTATACTGACCTTTAGTTACTTCTATTCATCAAGATTCTTGTGAAATATGCATAAACATGCTATATACAACAAAATATATCGTAACATTCATATCCTAAACGATAACACTGAAATATGTACTGTGAATAACAAATCAAACATATAAATTACACGGAATTATTTGACAGCGATTTGTTTATATGAGTGATAATATGGTAAAATTACAATTTGAACGACTTTAACAAATGGCTTTAGAATACGAATGCATATTTAAAACCAGGAGCCATTGTTTTTTTTTTCAATATTACAAGGAGGGTGTTCAGTACTTCATTTTGTTACCATTTTCTAATTATTTCTCAGATGCCAATTTTATTCGCTTCCCACGAGAGCTCACTCGAAGATACCGCAAGAAGTCTCGAGAGTGTGATTTGGCTTATTTTGCCGCGTGTTTCGAAAAACTAAAAAGACCTCCAGGAATGCAAAAAACAATGTACCTGTCTACGATAAAACACAATCTACAAAATAAATGCATCTACTCAATTTCACAAGGCAAAAAATTAGCACATAACCGAATTAGGTGGAGAGACTTGTATAGAAACGCACAGAGCTTTGCTATGTAAAGTATCGACGACCGCGTGTTTCAGTAAGTATAAGTTATACTACTAAAAATTTCCGGGTCGTTTGTTTTTCTATTCATGTCTTTATATCCTTATCCCAACTGAATGAAGTCGAAACGCAAAACTTATGAGCAAAAGTGTAAAGTGCCAATTGGCGTATTGGTTGATCAACATCATTTGCTCATCATAATCAGTAATTATCCATGTTCTAACCTTACTGTTTTTAGCATAGATAAATAAGCCAAATCACACTTTGAGTGTTTCGAGTAAAATGCGCAAGAATTTCGACTGCCAAGAACGGGGCAAAAATACATGTAACTTAGGTTAAATCCGCCTGTGCCTGTAGTGTCGCCACCTCCCGAAAACAACAATTATATCAGAAACGATATTTTTGCCGAACTTTCCGACAACTGCCACTGGTTCTCTAATGCAAAATACTGAGCTGCTATAAGTAAACCGTCAGTATACAATATGAAATCAGGTTTATGCTCACAAGTAATCCTTATAGCTCTTAGCGAAGCGATAGTCTTACAGTTTCCACTTAAAATTTATATTTCCGGATGATAGAATAAAGTGGCGAGTTACAGCTCAAAAATCCTGCCCGAAAAAATACATCGGCCTTGCATTTTCGTAAATCATAACATTTTACTTCGTACATAACAGAAAGCTTATGTAAAATCCTATATTTGCTACATACAAAAGCATATCACGATCGCGTCTAAAATACGAACGTTATTGCGCAAAAACCATTGAAAAGTGGCAGACGGTCCTAGGTTACTGGTAGAAAAATATAGAAGAAATATTGCAAACACATAGAAGAAACTGAACTTGAAACCATTTGTTAAAATCTTAAATAAGTTTTTAAAATAGCATTGGGGTTGTTAACAACCCGACCGGTATTTTTGTTGCAAGAGAAATTTTTAACATTTAGGCGAAATTTCTCTATCATTTCTTTCATTTTTATGGGGTTATTTTTATTCGAAACGCAGAATTTTCGCGCATTTTAATGGGAACGCTTAAACTGTGATTTGGCTTATTTTGACATAGTATTTTGACTTTTTTCGATATTGAGTTGTCATGCTAGTGAAAAACCTGTCACCGCATGTATCTAGCTCCAAGTCAGCTCTTCCTTATTTATACCTTATATTTTTCTTTGGAGCTCCGCATGTGTCAAGTATGACAGAAAAAAGTTTTGTTTATTATTTAATGTGAAGAGTTGAAGCAGTCTAAATATGATAAATTCCCGGGTGATTCGAGAGGTATGGTAACTTGTTACTTTAGCTGCAGCCTCGCAGACTCGCAGTGTGGTACTCTTGACTACGGAAAACAAATGCAACCTTAGCGAATCAGGTCCAAGGAAAGTCATCAATAAATAGGTTTTGTAATGAAAGTGAGGGTTATTCGACAGAATCACGAGACATGTAAAGTTATGTCAAGGATGTAAATATAAACACCTGTGAAGAAGATATCAGCATCTGGCGGTGTGTTCCTGGTAGCCGTGGAGGCAATGCTGTGGGAGTCTTGATGTAGTTTCCTGTCTGGAATCCGTCCGCCTGTTCGTGATGACACGTCAAATGCATTGAACCAGTAACAACGCGTCTCATATCGCAGTGCACTATTAGTTTTGAACAGTTCCTGGCCAAGCGGAGTGATCGTTACAAGTTAGCCTGCTACGAGCCTGCGTGTCAAGGTACTTTGCGTGTCTGGGACGCTGTGTGGGTTCTTCTCTGGTGAATCAGCATTTCACGGTACTATACTACATCCTTGTCACCGTGAAGTTTCGCATCAAAGTACTGTATTTGCTGTATTTAGGCCCCAACCCTTCGGATTGGGGCCTATAGGTTTGGGGTGTCCGTCCGTCCGTCCGTTCGTCTATCCGTCATCGCTTTATACCCCTATGAATTTGGGGGGGGGCGGTTGGGACCTGCGTGTGTTTCACAAATACTTACTTGTTAAATGAGAGTTGCATTTCCCTTCAGTCAGTGTGTTTAGGGGTCGATTCACAGCAAAGGTGTATCCCAGTGTAGGGTAGATATGTTAGGTCGCCTTGTTTTATGAGAAAAAAACAAGACAGTTGCTTGGTGGTGCGCTAGGTGTGGTGGAGTCCGGTAAATTGTTTTTTTTTTGCATTAAACTAAAGCGGCAAGTGGCCGTATCGCCTTCTTAAAAAACATTTAGAGGTTACTACCTGTTGATCAAATTTAATTACATGTTGACCTGAGTGTCAGTGTGAACCCCCCTCCCTAGTTATTGTTATTTTTTAATTTAAGCTAGAGTTATTTCAGTTATTTAAATGAATTGGATGAAGCAATGGGCTGATATACAAGAGGCGTTGCCAAGTAAAATCAATCCGTGAAACCTGTGGTTTTAAGTAACTGCCGATTGGAAGCTGCGTCTATCCTCAGTCATTGTGTAAAGCTGTGTTCATGCAGTGCTGGGTTGACTCCATTTAAAAAAATGAAACAAAAAAATTCAAAAGTTACTGCCTGTTGATCAAACGTAACTGGATTTTGACCGTAAGGTCAGTCGTAAACCCCCTTCCCCTCGTTCTCGTTTTTTTTGGGGGGGCGTGAGCTAGTGATTTCAGTGAACAGATAGTAAAATATACGCTGAAGTGAGGCGGCATTATTATTTTTTCTTTGGTTTCTGTGAAGTGTGGAAGTGAAGTGAAACGGAAACAGTAGCAGGTTGTTTTACGGTAAAGTGTACGTGTGCGAGTACTTTCATGATAACGGTGCCACCGAAATAAATGTGTGCTTTTTCTTACTTTACCATTGTTAGGATTTAAAAGTGAGATCAATACGAGAGTTTAAATCATTATTTATCATAATTAATAACCAGGTGCATTGAAAAGGTTTAAAGTGGAGGAATATACGTGCTCCACAAAAAACCATAACCCATTTGTTTAAATATTTGGTCACTTGGCTTTGGCCACGTAGCATTTAAAGGCCAGAATGTAAACAAACATTGACATTGCTGAAGCTAACTTTTCTGCATTTTTATGAACAAATAAATGATATACAACTCACTAAAAATTGTGCCTGTTTTACAAAAGGGTGTATGGACATGAACTTTCTGTAACTGTTTGAATAGTAGGGACTGGTATGCATGATTCGTGCCTCAGTGCATATGAAGTTGACCCCTGTTAGTGGAACAATGAAATGCTTCGTAGCTCTGACAGAGAGATATACGACTATTTGCTACTTCCCAAAAGAATTAATTTCAAGCCCTGCTTAAGATATAAAAAAGCTCTCCCTATGTTGGCATGTTCTGTTTATGGTCTCCTAAAGTCGTATTTTAGGGTTATATATATATGAGTGAATGTATATGATGGTTTTCTTCCGGGAAGAAAGGTATTTCTTCCCTTCACTGGAAAAAATTGGGAAGAAACGGGAAGAAATACCTTTCTTCCCGGAAGAAAAGGAAGAAAGTGGGACGAAAATTTGAAGAAACCTACTTTGTAAAGAAAACATCAATGCGACGTACTATCTATTTATTGATTTTACAGAACCAATATTTACTGTGTTCTATTGTACTATCATACAAAATAACGGAAAAAAAAACAAACGAAAAAAAAATACATGGTAACACCAAAACACAATGAAGAAATAATGACCTTATACCATATGCTTTGCAAATGTGCTTCCGCAAGACCCTTTTCTTATCACCCCCGTTTAATCTTAATACTTAACCCCCATTTAAGGTAAACACAGCCTTTGTCTTTTGTTTTCACTGGCATATTAAGAGCAAACAAAATGAAACACTAATTCTCATACTCAAAGTCAAAGTTTAAACACTTGACCAAAAGTACTCAGACTATATTGCAGCCTGCCCAGCTTTCCAACACACATTGAAACACGACCGTTTATCTAATCCCTATTGATCCAATTTATCACACAGAAGTTTGATGTGTGAATTCGCACCTATTTAAGAATTACTCTGAGTGCAGTTCAAGAAAATTATTTGAAACAAATTCCAAATATTACACCTTTTAAGGTTACTTCCATTTCTTCCCTGAAATTGGAGGGAAGAAAGTATTTCTTCCCTATGGGAAAAAACACGGCAAAAAACCATGTTTTTTTCCCTCCATGGAAGAAACATGCCAACCCTGCATTTCGTCTCCACATTTACCCTTTTTTCATGTATGGTCTCGCTAAATGTTTACTCCAGTGTCTTTTAAGATATACGAAAGGTCTATCCATGTTGGCATATTCTGAGTATGGTCTCCAAAAGTCGTATTTTAGGGTTATATACGAGCAAAAATAACCGATGAACATTTGGTCCCCTTGTTTACTTACTTTTATATTAGGTCTCTCTTAGTGGTATCTTTGTATCTTTTCAACGGAAATTTTTGTCATATTCACTTTGTTTTATCACAATGGGTTCTTGAGGTCTGTTGGAAGCTTCATATCGATCTTTACTGGATTGCTCTCGTTCAGCCAAGAAACGGAATACTGAAATTTGCCTTTCAGGGTTACGAGGCGGTGAACTTTACCTTGTTTCTGCTCTTTCCATGCCATTCCCCTCTCTACACAAACTTAAAGATATGACGTTGTCGTTTTATTGGAAATAAACCATGTCAATGTCGCTGAGAAGAATCACTTTTTCATTCTTTTGCCTTTGCTTTGGGTGCTGTGACCTCTCAGATTGGGGCTTTCACGATGTTAACATTGTCAATAAACACATCAGCACATTTTTACCAAATTTGCATTGGAAACAAACGTTTTGAGTCTTAAATACTGCGACCGGGGTTCAAACGAGAGACTCCAAACTGCCCAGAACGACAAAATAACAACATCTGTAAACTCTCTGTTGAATGTTGACAAAAAAAAAAGATCGCACACAAAATGTACCAATATTACGGAGTCTTCCTGGCCTTACGAGTCGAGTATTAATTAACACTTGACAAGCCTTTGGCTTGCAAGTGTTATATGAATTTCTGCGAGCAAAATTCGTCCTTTTTTTCTTCTTTACACTTTTTCCGATTTTTTGTGTCTTCTTCTTCTCTGAGACTATGGGCCCTATGACCATGAAACTTGGAACTTACGAAGAGCTTCATCTGAATATGTGCATGTCACTTTTTATTTTCGTCTTTGATTTCGTTTTCCTTGTTAAAACGCCATGTGAAAAGAATGTATTTTTTGCAAGCATATGCGTAGCATTTAACGACAGCACAAATTACACATTACACAAATTGCTTAGTGAGCTTTGTGTGAGCTCTCACTGCGTAAATAGATAGCAAGGAGTATGCCTGCCTGATCAGTCAATAAAACTTAAAGTCAACAACAACCAAACACTACTCGGCTTAAAAGACGTATTCAAGCTATGTTGTTTGCAATATGTTATTCAAGAAATAACCAATTAAAGGAAGTATTTTTGCGTTTTAATTTTTGTCAAGTGTTTAACATTTCGCTAGCGGAATGAGCTTCTAGTTGATATTGATTGTTACGGTGCAGTTGTGACACTGATTTCATACTACACCAGCAGTCTCGAACAAAATTTTGTGCTAGGTAGCACAACAAATTTACTCCTCTCAAAAACCACTAAAACCGGAAGTTTCAAACCGAAATTGCAACCACCCTCCCCATCTCAATGAGTTCTTTCATATCATATATAAAACTTGTAAATCCAGAGCCTGGTTCCTGAGATATTCCCTGTACTTAAAACAAGCAAATTTTTAAATGTAAAATCTATCAAAAACATTTCAAACAAACTCGAAACCAATCTCACGGTGCTCCTCACGACAAGATCCCTCTAGATCCAAAGCTGCTCGTCGTGATCCTATCGCGCTTTGTAATAAATCCATCACATCATTAGTTTCGCACAAAGTTAGCTCGTGCCAAAAGCTCATTCTCTACTTAATACATAAGAAAGGGAAGAGACTGCTCGGTATTCTGACAACGCACACATATTTAAGATATAAGAATTAAACATAGTGGAGCGTAAACTACATGAAACATACACTCTATCATCTTTCAACCACTATACCACATCAACCAGTAATACAATAATACAAGTGGGCTCCAAGTGTCATTCTTGCGAACATCAAGTTACTTAAACAGACACATAAGTTATCGAAAGAACATATGGATTGAGTTACCCTATTGTTACAGAACTGACACAATATTACCTTAACGGGGTGAGAGAGACGTTAAACTACTCAGTCTATCAAGCAATCATGACGGTGATATATATTTCTCATCGATTTTCTGTTGTCCTTCACTATCAAATGAGTGATTTTTAACATGTTTTTTTTTTAATTATTATTTTTAGAAGATGAGTACCCATCCTAAAGTACGCTACATCATGTATATAAATGAAAAAAAAAACAATTTTCAGGCCACCTTATCCTTTTGCCAGTCTTTTGGCCTTGAGATCCAAACTTATTTCTGTGGCGATAAGAAAGGAATTTTGTTTTTCTGCGAAGTAGATTTTCTGAAAGCTTTAGGATGGGTAAACAAGTTTTGAAAGGTAGCCATATAATTAAGGAGACTAAGACTTGGTTTTTAAAACCTAAAATTTCTTGCACTAACACGAACGAATGCTATCGTGTTCCTTAACATGTATGTGTTATTTTATTTAAAATCTTTTCTGTTGCAAGATCTCGTCAGTTAAGACTCAGCTAAGTCTGTAAGACTGTACTAAAGTTTCATTGTTAAAAATCAGTTGTAGAAAGTTGTTTACGGAGCTTCTAAAATAGATTTTTGTAATTTGCAGAAAAAAACTAAGTGAAAGAAAACATGATTGAAGATACCTTGGACTTCTTTGTGTATCAAAATCAGCTTTATGTATGTTGTGATGACTGTTACTTTTGTAACAAAATAATATGGCTATTGGTTGAAACAAGAAATATGTTTTCGTAGCCATCGTTAGGACGTACGCAAAAAATTTGCCAATTTTCTAAACCTTTCCCAGGTACGCCAAAAGTTACGTTAATATGGGGTTGAACATTAGCTCACGCACTTGCCTAGACACACCCCACCCTCTTTAAATACATCTGAAATGTATGATCCCTTAGGCATATAATAAAAGTAATGTCATTACACGTATCTGGGTTGAAGTATTACTATTTTATCGTTCCAGAAGTTGGACGAAATGGCGTTTCGGACTCGGGCTCAGTGTATGGTGCGTTATTTATTATTATTTAAGAAGTACCTGTGCTTTTATCTTCACATTGACAACTTTATACTGGGTTTTGAGGCGTATAAATGAAGCTGGGTGTGACAGCTGCCAATCAGAGGTCTCCTTTTATTCTTCGTACATAACAAATATGTATATACTTTAATAAGGCACTAGAACGTGCCACTTTGAGAGACGTTTGCTAATTTACAAGTGTTGGTGACACCTAAAATTTTGGTAGACCTAAATTATGTTAACTTCGATGAGGAGGTGAGATAAGATTTAAAAAATCTTAAAATATTAAATTAGACAAATTGATCGTGTATTTTTCTGCATAATTTTCAGCTTCTTGCTGCCAGAGAAAAGTCTGCTGGAAATGTGCAGGTAAGCTGAATACTGCTATTTAGAAATTGATCGTCGTTTACAGCTGCGTATAGGCGGGTATATTTACTTAACTTTTGATTGGTTTTATTAATTTAACTGGTTCATTATAGGGATTAACAGTAAGACAAACATCTAGTTCAATATTTCATGAAAGAGGTTACTCTTTTGAACAGCTTTCAAGTTTTGAAAGGGCAATTTGCATCTTATTTTTATTTTACTCTACCTATTTCCACCCTTTCAAGAGAACTCCGATGGAAGAAGCACAATTCTACTGCAAGCTCGGGATAGACAGAGACGGCTTTCAAATTAAATTCATAAACTCGAAAATAGGTAAGTCTGATACAATTTCAACATTGGTAAATGCTAAAATGACTAACATGAAGGTTATGGTTCTACGGTTAGTCGAGCTGTCTTATTTGATTTTGACTTAAATGAAAAGCCCCTGCACATTATCAAGCGTCATTCAGTGGAATGATACTAAATTTTTATAAAGGAAGAAAATAGAAAGAAAAGTTGGATTTTGTGAAGTAAAATAAACGTTTTAAAGGGCATGGGAATTGTCAATGAGAGTAAATTGAGAAACTAGTTACAGTAAACGTGTTGCTTTGTACGATAACAAAATGTAAGACATTCTAAATTGCGATGTATTTATGTCAGAAAAAGGTGTTTTTGCAACGAAGAAATTCCTTAAGGGGGATTTTCTTTTGCAATACCGTGGCGAGTACCTCAATAGTCGCCAATATCGCGACAGAGAACGCCAATACACAATAGACGGACAGTCTGGGTCCTATATATTTGAATTTCATCATGGCGGAGAGAAACGATAGTTCGTATTCATATACCTCTAATTAAGTTGTTTAGTTAGGTTAGCTCTGATGACGAGCAGTACCTATGTGGTTTTTTGTCCACTACCGACATATATTAGCATAAGTAGCATAATTGCAATGATATGCTTTGAACCAAAGACGCTTTTCATCTAGCAAGTAAGCAGAATCCTCTCATCATCATCATCATCATCATCATCATCATCATCATCATCATCATCATCAAATGTGAAATGCCAATGATTACGTGCCTTTAATTGAAGTTTTTTTGCAGTGTGTGCGCGAGAGGGACTGTTGAAATAAACTTGAAATAAATCAGTTATATGATTTGCACGAAATACTGCAGTGTTAGATGAAAAACAAAAACAGGTGCGGGGGGAGGTCAGAATTTCACAGGGGGTCCAAATTTCATAATGCCATTCGCACCGGGATGGCCGCGGGATGGGTATGCCTCGGAACCCATGACAGCTCTAGTAAATAGAATGGATTACTAAGATGTACTCACCCGACAGAGTAACAAAACGTCCTGACGGAGTACAGAATGTGACTGACTGGCTGTGTGTGTTGCTTTTATGTACTGTTGCTTCAAGTTGCAACCTTGAATGGTTTTATGTCCCTCAATTTTGTCCATTTTCTTGTTTGCTAACTAAGAAGTACTTGTTGACTTTTACTGACATGTTTGTGTTCTTTTTGTGTGGATCTTATTTGACAAATTTGACGCTTACTTTGAAAAAAAATTATTACTACGGCGAGCTATTTATGAGTAGGAAAAACCTAGCCTCATCGTTTTACTTTTTCGTTTGTGCGAAAGTACATATTCTCGTTGTTAAGTTTTAATGAATGCACCAACCGCTTATGTCGCTGGTTATTTATTTTAAGATTATTTTAAAATTTATACCGAAAGATATACGATTGCATGCAAAATCCTTGCTGTAATGAAACTGGAGAAGACACACTTTTTTCAAGTAATAAGGTCAAATATTAAAGATATAACTTTTTCAGCACCACAATATGTGCAAACTTGTTTTTAAACGATGACTTTTGCTTTTATTTCAGCATTGATGGGACGAACAACCAGTGTCCAGCACACTACTTGAATGATAGATGCGCCTCTAAGGCAAATGCAGCGGTCAAAAAGGTAGTCGTAAGAGACAAGCCCTATGTAGCGTTTTTTGCGTCGAAAGACATAAATGTGGGAGATGAAATTCGGTATGACTATGGCGTCCAAGGTCTTGAATGGCGCAAAAAGGCCAAGGCTCCCGGTGTTGAGGAAACGAATAATGACGAGGACTGGCACTCTGACAATAACATGAGCAGTGGCGATGACTGGCACTCTGACAATAACGCGAGCAGTGGCGATGACTGGCACTCTGACAATAACGCGAGCAGTGGCGATGACTGGCACTCTGACAATAACGCGAGCAGTAGCGATGACTGGCACTCTGACAATAACGCGAGCAGTGACGAAAAATCGCGCTTCGACACTGCCACGACTACCAACGAGGAGGCGCACTTGGACACAGCCATGTCTACTATGGAGAGGGCGCACGTTCAAACGGCCACATCCCCTGCCGACGACATTCACGTTGACCCGGCCCCACCTCCCCCGCTCGGACGTGCACAGTGACACGGCCACGTCCACTGTAGATGTCAATGAGGTCAATCACGTCGACACGGCCATACGTCCTGCCAAGGAGGCGCACGTCGACATGGCCTCACCCTCTGTCGAGGACGCGCACGTCGACATGACCTCACCCCCTGTAGAGAACATGCAGGTTCACACAGCCACACCTCCTGTCGAGGAGTCGATCACCGACATCGCCGTACCATCTGTCGAGGACGCGCACGTGGACATGACCTCACCCCCTGTAGAGAACATGCAGGTTCACACAGCCACACCCCCTGTCGAGGAGTCGATCACCGACATGGCCGTACCATCTGTCGAGGACGCGCACGTGGACATGACCTCACCCCCTGTAGAGAACATGCAGGTTCACACAGCCACACCCCCTGTTGAGGAGTCGATCACCGACATGGCAGTACCATCTGTCGAGGACGCGCACGTGGACATGACCTCACCCCCTGTAGAGAACATGCAGGTTCACACAGCTACACCCATCGTCGAGGAGTCGATCACCGACATTGCCGTACCATCTGTCGAGGACGCGCACGTGGACATGACCTCACCCCCTGTAGAAAACATGCAGGTTCACACAGCCACACCCCCTGTCGAGGAGTCGATCACCGACATCGCCGTACCATCTGTCGAGGACGCGCACGTGGACATGACCTCACCCCCTGTAGAGAACATGCAGGTTCAGACAGTCACACCCCCTGTCAAGGAGTCGATCACCGAAATGGCCGTACCATCTGTCGAGGACGCGCACATGGACATGACCTCACCCCCTGTAGAGGACATGCAGGTTCACATGGCCACACCCCCTATCGAGGAGGCGCACGTGGACAAGGGTACTTCAACTGTCCGGAAGGCGCACTTTGATAATATCATGCTCAAGACCTTTCACGGACTCAGTTCAATCACTCGTATGGGCACTGATGATAAATTTGCCACTAGTGTTCCATCAAAGTTGATTCCAGCAACGATTTCAAAAGCAGAGGACGCTGAAACTGTGAGTCTCCTTAAGTGTTAAAAAATTTTATGTATACAGTCCACGTAATCTTTTCAAAGGTGCAACAAAAGGGAGCGCACATTCGGATAATGCTTTGATTGCATTTTATTACTGTCTGTAGTCGTTTAGCGCTATGGTATTACTAAAGACTCCCTGATATTTGAACTGGTATCCTTTAAGTTAGTTAACAAGGTTAAGTAACGCTTGGTTAACAATTCTTACTTTACAGAAGTTTTTCCGGCTCATGAAAATCCTTTGGAATCGTAATTAACTAGACATTCTTTTTAATTTGCTTCAGGAGAGCAATGCAACAGACCATGAACGATTTATGCGGTGGAGCACACCAGAGCGCGACAACACATTACCGCCACCATTAACTGTTATTCCATTGCAGCCAATGAGTAAGTTATGATATCAATAAACAATAAAACTTTATGCAATGGACACCTCTGGGACCTGGTAAATCTGTTTATTACATAAAGGTGTTCATAATGAGAAGTGAATTTCATCATAGCAGTTCAAAATTCCGAGGAAATAGTGTTGACTAAGTGCAGTTGTTTGCTAACGGAGATTTTACTGTAATGTAATTTATTTTTATTGTTCGTTTCTTTCATTATTTTTGTTGAAATGCTGAAATAAAGAGATTTCCCGACATGTATTTTTCAGGTCCAGTACTCCCTGAAGAGCCCGAAGAACCTTTGTTTGTATCCGATCTGAATGCTGGGATTAAACAGCTGGGGGTCAGCTCGCATGCGTTGATTGACGAGAATGACGTTCAGTGATATCCCCCCGTGGCTTTTTATCCCCAGTAGAACGGAGGGATATAGTTTTGAACTTTTCGGTCTGTCCGTCCGTCCGTCCGTCTTTCACGCTTCAGTCTCACGCGCCTACAGGCCACATTAATAGATGGATTCCTTTCAAATTTTGTACACGGCTTCTCTGCACCCTTCCGCAGTGCACTAACCAAGAATTTTGGACTTAAATTGACAAATTGGCTAATGTTTCAAAATCGGCGCTGTACTTAGAGTACCTATGGCAGTCTCAGGTCCCTACTGGTTATTGGATTGACTCATTTAAATGTTAGACACTATGTCTACCCTTCCCCCACTTTTAAATTTTGTGTAGTCAACATGCAACAGCCTTACACACACCACGGGGCATAGGCCTACTCCTCGAGACGTAGTCAGGTTAATATAAATTTTAAAAATGTATGACTAAATAGTTGGACGTTTTACAAGCCTCAGTGTAATGTTGTCACCCATTGAGGTAAAAAGAAAAGAGGATTTTTAATTCATTTACATCTTTACAGGTAATGGTTGTATATTTTTTGCGTAGATTAAATTTCCAATTATATAGACAAAATCTCTAGCTCATGCATATTTACACTGATGTCATCATATACACTCTTCAGGCTTATTGACGACGTGCACAGAGATATAGCTTTGCTAGCAGCTGCTCAATCCGAAGAAAAAGAAAATGGAGGTGCCAACTCCATCGAAGAAATCGCCAATGCTTCAGGTAGGTTGCTTTTATTGTATGCAGTAATTTTATCTGCTTATAATTTTATCTGTAATTACAGCATCAATTGAAATGTGAAATATTTAAATTTACCATAGATATACTAAACTCAATGTGTTAAAAAATATGATTCGATTCTTGTGTTACAGATTCCTCGCTACAAATTGCAGTGGTAGCGGCTGATCTTCGGAGCTTGGTTAGGGGCGACACACAAGCAGAACCACAACATGAAGGTAAGTCTACTTGCATGATCTTGTACTAAATTCACATACTCCGTAGTGCGTTTGCATCAATGCGAGAAAAACTTGAACTATCTATACACCAAATTGACGACTTTGAGGGACCAAACATGGAGATAGGGAAATAGGTGTACCAAATACGCATCCATTGTTTTTTTTTAATTTCAAAACTCAAATGTCACTTCTCATGATGGCGGTTGTGAGATACAGGTGGTGACAGGTGAACGCCCCCTCTCTTTCTGTATCTTGAAAACATTGTCTCCTTAAGGGAGCTGTCAGCCCGTTTTTCCACGTCTCCCGCGTCTTCCCGCGTCTGCTGTGGTGTTATGTGTATGTGTAAAGAGACAGAGCAAACGTGAAAGTGAGGGGAAAAAAGACAACAAGTTTGAAAGAGAGAGAGAAAGAGAAACTGGGCGAAAAAAGAGTGGCTCCTTGGTTGCGTTTGCCGTTGTGTTATGTGTAGAGAGCGAAAGAGAAAGCAAAAAAACAAATGATTGCCCGTTTACACTGCTGCCGTGATGTGTATGTGTGTGAAGAAAGAGCTCTCAGTCAATATGTATGACGTCATTGCTGGGTCAAAATACCTAATAGGCGAGCTCTCACCATGTCTCTATGAGTCCACTGCTTAAAAAACAGTTGGAGAGCTTACAGGGAGCTGTCTACCCGTTTTTCCACGTCTCCCGCGTCTTCCCGCGTCTGCTGTGGTGTTATATGTGTGTGTAAAGAGACAGAGCGAAAGAGAAAGTGAGGGGAAAAAGACGACCCGTTTGAAAGAGAGAAAGAGAAACTGGGCGAAAAAAGAGTGGCTCCTTGCTTGCGTTTGCCGTCGTGTGTTTCGAGAGAGAGCGAAAGTGAAAGACAAAAAAAGACTGCTCGTTCGGTCAATTAGTTGGCTGCTTGCGTTTAGAGAGAGAGAGAGAGAGAGAGAGAGAGAGAGAGAGAGAGAGAGAGAGAGAGAGAGAGAGCTCCCTGGGGTTAAAAATAGCTTGGCTTAAGGAAACATAGGCCAATTCGCACTTTTGGCTTGTGCGAAAAGTTTTTGCGTTTCGGCTGAATTCAAGTGGGATAAGGATATAAAGAAATGATAGGAAAAAAACGGCAAAAATCAACAAAATTCCATTTTGTCAGAAAGATAGTCACATGTTGGTTATTAAAGGGACTGAATAATATGTAAAATAGTTTTTAAAAGATCATATGATGTCTTCATAAATTCAAAAGTGTGCATGTTGAAAGAAAATTAGAATTTTGATGTTTTCCCCTTATCATTTCTTTGTAATTTATCCCCCAACATTTTCAGTCGAAACAACATCTCCACCGGAAAAATCCGAAAGTGCGAATTGGCTTATTGGTTGCTCATTTTAATTGCTTTTACGGAGACCCATTAGTGATGGTGTGTGTGAAGAGAGAGAAAGCAAAAAAAGATTGCCCGTTTCTCCGGCTGTCCATTTGTCCGGCTGTCCATTTGCCCGACTGCTCGTTTGTCCGGCTGCCCGTTTGTCCGGTTTCCGTAGGTGTTATGTGTGTTTGGAGAGCGAGAAAGCCAAAAATTAGAGTTGTTGCCTGCCGTAATACATGGAGAGACAGCTCTCTGTGGTTAAAAATGGCCATTTTTAATTGCTTTTACGGAGATCCATTAGTGATGGCATATGCGTGTGGAGAAAGAGAGAGTTAAAAAAATGATTGCCAGTTTGCCCCGTCTGCCGTAGGTGTTATATGTACATAGAGAGAGTGATAGAGCAAACGTGAAAGTGAGGAAGAAAAGACAACCCGTTTGCTCGTTTGAAAGAGTGAAAGAGAGACTGGGCGAAAAAAGAGTGGCTGCTTGCTTGGTTTACCGTTATGTGTGTTTGGAGAGCGAGAAAGTTGGCTTGAGAAAGGAAACGCTAAATGAGCCGTACGTGGTTGGTATATGTAGGTAGAGACAGCGAGAAAATCGAACCAAAAAAGACTGCCCGTTCGGTCATTTAGGTGTGTGTGTGTGTGCCGTGGTGTGATGTGTGTGGAGAGAGAGAGTGACAGAGCAAACGAGAAAGTGAGGGAATGAGTGGCTGCTTGGTTTGCCGTTGTGTGTGTGTGTGTGTATGAAGAGAGAGAAATAGTTGTTGCTTCCTCGCCAGCTTCTCAATGTGTGCAGTGATGCGTGAAGAGAGAGCTGTCTGGGCTAAAAATAGATTGGCTTAAGGAAACTCTGTCATTGGTTGCTTAGTTCTAATTGATTTTCCGATGGCCCAGTTGTCCGTGTTACGGTGACACATATAGTCCGGCTGCCCATTTGTCTCGCTGCCCGTTTGAATGGCTGCCCACTATCCCTATCACGTCATTATGACGTTCATATGACGTCCATATCACGTCCATATGACGTGATTATGACGTCCATATCACGTCCATGTGACGTCACTCTTTTACTAGCCCGTTGGGGCTTCTAAAACAATGACGTCACTGTTTTAGAAACCCCATTATATATGTTTTAGAAACCCCACTTTTATCCTACTTTGCATACTCTGTATATTTCCTGCGTACTGTGTGTAACTAGGGGATTGGTGCCAGGAACTCTGGCAACCTTTCACAAACAGAACCTCAGTGAGACGCTCTCACAACAAAGACTGATTTGTCAGCTGCGCAAACAGACAGGCTTAGCCCCTCCTACTCAGGATGCATCTCTAACGTCACAGCGACTGCGCTTACTGACTGGAAGTATCACTCGCATTTTAGCCAGCAGCGAGCGCGCATCGAAACAAAATAGCAGTATTCCCTTTTAATACCCACCACCCCTCCCCCTTTTCCACCCCTCATTATTTGGTTACATTACTAACATTTCACTATCATGCTAAATGTTTTGTGCTAGTTGTGTGTAGACAAAAAATTATTGCTGTGTATTGTTATTCATTGATAGTGTACTGTCACTTCAACAGCAGTTATGTTTTTTACAATATATACAAATATTACTCCCAATCGAGTTGTTTTATTCTTACTGTCTTGTCAGAGAGCTAGATGTCAATACAGTCAATTGAATCGTATGGAACTTAATATCAAATCGACGGCTTAAATATATATATATATATATATATATATATATATATATATATATATATATATATATATATATATATATATATATATATATATATATATATATATATATATATATATATATATATATATATATATACCAAACTTACTACTTAGAGAGACCATAGTTTTCGGTATGGCATTTGTGAGGTACAGGCGGTGACAGGTGGACAGTCTCCTTCTTTCTATATCTTGGAAACATGGTCTCCTTAAGTGTTTCTATGTAGATATATAACAAAGTTACTACTTAGAAAGACCATAAATAAATAGGGGACAAAATGTGCATTGATTATATTTACTCGTATATCACATTGAAATACGACTTTGGGAGACCATGCTCGGGATACTTTTTGGTATGGCGTTTGTGAGGTTTGTGATAGGTGGACAGTCTCCTTCTTTCTGTCTTGGAAACATGGTCTCCTTAAGTGTTTCTATGTAGATATATATCAAAGTTACTACTTAGAAAGACATACATGAAAATTGGTAAATAGGGACAAAATGTGCATTGCTTATATTTACTCGTATATAACCTTGACCATACTCGGGATACTTTTCGGTATGGCGTTTATGAGGTACAGGCGGTGACAGGTTAACAGTCTCCCTATTTTTAGACCATACTCAAAATATCCTATTCTTTTTCAGGAGCAAAAACGGCCAACAGTGCCAATCAAAGTGGTTCAACCACAAGAAAAGACAAAGAGAACTACAAGGTTTGTTGCTATTGTACATATGCTTAATGTAGATCAGTCCAAAACTTTCCATTTCACACGAAAAGTTTTCTAGTTATTCAACAATAATTGTGGAATCTTGTAGGCATTATTAATTTTCGGAAATAATCATACCTTGTTCATACTGCGTAAAACTTAATTGTGCAAAACTGCTTTTGATTAGTACACACTCATGCGGAGATTCCTGCATCGTTAATCAACAATTTGTATTACGCTTTTTTACTTGCCTTAGAAGATTTGTTATTAATGTTTCAGAAGCCACCAAGAGAATGCCCTTTCTGTGGCAAAGTCATAACGGGTGGTAAATTGAAACGCCACATCACGAATGTACACAAGCGTTTGCAAGAAGTGAAATCCAACATGCATGAGAATAAACTTGATAGCCAATTTGCAAACGAAAAGCGAATAGAAGGCATCAAGAAGCACAATCTAAGAGTACTCAGTGAATTGTCTTTTGATCAAGCTGACCTGATGCGCGAGCGAAGAACAAAGTCCACACAAGATGTGATAAAAATGTGTCGCGAATGCAATAAGTTCATTGGAAGCTCAACGTTTTACAAGCATCAGTGCAAGTCAAAACCGACTGAGATAAGACCATCCACGCTTGTGACTAATTTACATCACGACCAGGAGTTCAAGGAAAGAATCCTCGACAAATTTCAAGAGGATGAAACGGGAATGTTGTGCAGAAGTAATAGCTTTCTGAAGGAAATGGGTTATCGCATTTTCAACAAAAAGCGCTATTCAAAATCCAAAGCAGCCGAATGCAGGAAGAATTCAATGACCGAAATGCGCCAGCTTGCGAATCTCTTCCTGGAATACAAGAAAGTACCTGGAGCTCCTCAAAAGGCTTCCATTGAAGACATGTTCCGCAAAGGGGACAAAGTTCTTCCTCAGCCAAAACGAAGCACGGGCTTTTGAAGAACATCAAGGCAGTGCTCAGGAGATCGGCGAAACATCTCGAGGCCATTTATGACGAAAGATCCGAAAATGACAAAGTATTAGATGTGCAAGGGTTCAGAAGGCAATTCCATTTTCGAGATCCCGAAGTATTCGCTGAAGCGGAATACCTCGCAACCGAGCGCACTTTTGAAAGGCGAAGGCCTAATGAGCTACCATGTGACAAACTGGTCCAGCGCTTGCATACGTTTGTGAATGATCGAGTGAGTGCCATTGTGAACGACTTTGGTGTCGAAAAATATGCCTTGCTCAGGAATCTCGTCGTTTGTCGACTCACTCTGTACAACGCGCGTCGCGGTGAGGAAGGTGCGAGGATGCTGATCACGGAATGGGAGGATGCCAAAAATAAAGTCTGGGTTAGTGACGAGGCCATAGATTCGGTTGTAGGCCAAGCAGAAAAATTCCTGGCAAATCAGTATCTATTGGCCTACTTGCATGGTAAAGGGAAAAAATTCGTTCCCATACTGATACCCAAAAATGTCGTTGGCGCATTGGACATCTTGGTCAAGTATCGCAAAGCGTACGGAATCAAAGAAAATAACAATTTCGTGTTCGCTTCAAGAGGCTCATGCAATCACTGTTCTGGGTGGCATGCAATGAATCAAGTTACAAAGATGATTCCAATCGCGCTAAACGCGACTATGAATCGTCATAGGATTTGGACGATTTATTCATCTTTGGATATGTCTCCCGCTGATGCCAAAATATACTTTAATCACTTGAGCCACTCCGATGTGACGGCCAGTGAAAAATACAGATGTCCGCCAGGTTTAAAAGAGACATTGGTGATGGGCCGATTTTTGCAGAGTGTTGACGAAGGTAAACACTTTCGTTTTATCTTTATTGTCAAAATTTATTTTCAAAATATCTTAAATAAGAGCAATGTTCCATTAAAAAATAAAAATCAGTAATATCATATATAACAGCGATTTTTCCAATGGTCTAAAACAATATCCAACCTCTGTAGAATCTGGATTTTTCTACTTAACTAACTTCTCCAATGCAATTTGATTGTTGAGTTTATTTTAACGACGACCGTGAAAAGGATAACATTGTATCTTGTGGAGTCATATCGCGTTTGTAACTTGCGTTGAAAATTCACCGATTAGATAGATTTCTAAATTTACTGTAATCCTGTAATGTTGTTAAAAGGTAAAAGTAGGCCCGGTATGGACGGCAGCGCTGCCACTTGTAGCGCGTCAGCTGCTGCTACTGCTTCAACCGGTGCTAAACCAAAGAAACCTAGGCGCAGTCTCTTAGGTGTGTGTTTTTCCATTTATTGTATTGACTTTTTAAGTTGCCTCTCAATATGCTTTACCTATTGATTTAATAAATTAATTTATGTTTTCTTATAAGTTAAAGTGTTGATGTTGTCACTGGCATATTTTCGCAGTGATTAAACCTAACTATTCACCGGTGCTATAGGGGCACTAGGCAGTAAACATCTTGGTACTTGAGCAAATTGAAAAGCTTCATGCACAAACTAAATTACAATTAGGCTTAAATAATTCCCATAAACAGTTGCAAGAACCCTGGAAAAGCCGTGTGCAGCAACAGCCCGAAACAATCTCGGAGCACTTGTGAGGTGTTAAGAACCAGGGATTCATCTGATAGTGATGATGATCAGGCCCCTTTAATTAGATATGTGAAAGCGTGTGAGAGAGCCCAAAGCGACTCCGATTCAGACTCAGATTGGAGTGAATCGCGAGTTTCAGACGCGCCTAAGGAAGATTTCTCAGGGAAGTCACACCGAAAACGGACACGAGGCTGCCTGGATACTGATAGTATGAAAAATCGGCGATATCCTGGAATGCTCCCGTTTATCTCTTTAAACGCATTAAAACGTCGTATTACCCTTTATTTTGTAGATTGTATTTCACAAAAATAGGAGGAACGTTCCAGGACATATCCGTTTAAGCTTATAGACTTTTGATTTACATAAGCAATAAAACTTGCAGTTTTATCAAATGACAACTATGCATATGTTTACCATACAGCCGAGCAGCTGTAAAAACCATGTGCTCTTGGGTAAAATGAAATAAAAGCATATAATTCTGCAAAAATAATAGCAAATGCACCTCTTCTTGTAAGCAGTCCTTCTGCTTGATGATAATGAAATTGGGATAGGGGCCATTCATGTAGTGCGTACGCAGGGAGGGGGTCGCAGCCAAAACATACGCACTGCGCACAGGTGGGAAGGGGGGTCAAGCCACCAGCGTGCCACAGGTTGGAAGGGGGTATGGTCAAAAGCGTACGCACTGCGTACAAGGGGTATGATTGGCTAGATTGGCTAAAAAGATGACATTGTCACTATGATATATAATAAATCTGATTTAATTTAGGCGAATATGAGCCAATGCTTGAAGAGGAAGAAGAGGGTTCTATGGCTAGAAAGCGTGTTGAGAAAGCAAAAGGTATCGAAACATTGATTTATTCATTTGAAGCTTCAGTTGCAAAGCATTTGTAAGGATTTTCGCCAGCTTAAAGAGAAATTGGTGCCATAATATGATCCCCAGTGTCTGGGCAAACCTTACAATAAACAACCCCGACATGTTAGATAAGCAGTTTCTTAATTTGTTTATGTCTTTTAACATACAGAAAACTGTTAGAATCTCTTCTTGAAGCAGTAAATTGTGCAAATATTTTCAGATGTCGAGTTTTGGTGGGCCAATTGGTACAATTTTGGCTTCGACGTTATAATTAAGTCACTGTTTGAAGTCGTTCAAGAATACTTTTACAGCAGGTTAGGGTTTTGAAAATCAACAACTTTTTCTAGTATGTTGTTTTATTTTTATGCAGTGAGGCATTTTGTTTGATGTTTCCCTTTTAGGTACTGGATGTGCTGTCATGTGGTCTGCAGAAGATACTCTTGCAGTGAAAACACACTTTTCTGCATTTTTGCAGAAACCAAAAGGGCCTTATCCTAGTATGAATCTCACTCCTGTCATTGAACCAAATAAAATTATAGATATTAAAAATTATAAATAGTTTCAATGAGTTTTCAGGACGATCTGTTCTTAGGAATCATTATAGCTTGTCATTTATGAGGTAAAGGAAAGTTTACCTGGGCGGTTTAGTTATTCTTAAAAAAATTGAGGTATACATCTCTCCATTACGGTGTCAATTGGTTGAATTTTAAGTGGCTATTTCTTTCCTTTAAGGCAAGGCAGAGATTCTGAAATTTCTCGGCATGAAATCCATAAAGAGTATTGAACACTTAACCCGAGAAGAACAGTACAAAAAGATACGAGCGAAAGTGATCAACGAAAGAAAGACGGTGCACATCAACATAAATAAAAATCTTAAGGTACTGTTACCAAAGAAACAGCAGGTTAACATAGCTGATAAAGTTGAAGGATGATGGAACACTTGTCTTAAAAGTACCCAGTCTTTCAAGTTTGTGACAGTTGATCTGTGATATTCTTAGCGTTCTTGCCAGTGAACTCTTGTTGGCTCTTGCTATTGATCGCTGAGTGACGTGTGTGCATGAGACACAGAAAGTTTGCATCAGAGCCGTTGTTTGCTGATGCGGCTCTCATGTATGAATAGTCAAGGGGAGGCTGTTCTTGGGGTGTGTCGGTTTGAGTTGAGCTCGGTAAGGTTCGGTTGGCAAAACGTTCGGTTCGGTTTTTTATTTTGCACCGACCGGACTAAGGTCAAAAGGTGCATAATGTTTTTAACTTGTCTCTGCCAGGGTGTGTGTTACGAATGACATAAGTTCCAATTGGCGGATTCAATCAAAGCTGGTATATGGCTTCTATACAATATGTTCTAGAGCTGAGTCCACGGTCACACTGATACTTTAAAATTTAATAATTTTACTTACATCTTATTAAAAAAGCGTGACACTGGAAACGTTGGTCGGAGTATCTGTTTTCCAACGGGCACATTTCCAGTATATATATTATATATTAACGCCCATGCGGGTCCATAAGTTTATGCCTGGCACATATATCGTCGCTAGGCAAATGCGTAGGCAGCAGCATGTCATTTTATGGCAGTGTAACCCCTTTTTGGCAACCTGCCAACGACCACATAATTCATTCATCACTTTTTAAATGCCTGTCTTTGAGTAAGGTATTGAATCTAAAAAACAACCAAACCGAACTGAAATTTTGGAATTCGGTTTTTGTTCTCACCCAACAGAGAAAATTTGCTCGGATTTCGCTCAAACCGGCACACCCCTACTCTTCTCATATATGAATTTTGAGCATATTATCGACTGTGATAGCGTACTTTAACGTTTCATTTATTTGTGAACCCCTAATGCCAGACTTAAGTAGACCATGCTCGAGAAAAGAAAGTAGGGAGACCTCATGTATATTCTCTAGATAAAAACATTTCTTGGCATACTCAACGGTTTGCTTGTGAACGAGTGTGACATTGTTCCTTCCTAATGTAAAGCCCCATAAGTAATTATGAAAACTGTAAAATAACAGATAATATGTAAGTTCTCCTGATGTACCATAAATGAGTATGGCATATCTCAGTCACATCAACAGTGTATAGATTTCATAGTATTCATGCATTTCTGTTTAATCTGTGTTTACTTTTGTGTGTTATTTCAGTAAGGGGCTATCCATATATTACCTACGTGAAGAGAGGGGGTCTAGCCCTGTGCGTACGCTAATGTTGATCTCCATATTGACGTCACATTTTCAGCCCTCAGCCAATATGGCTGAAGGCTATTGTTATTTGTCTGTCCGTCCACTTTTTTGTCGGACGATATCTGGAAAACTCTTCATCAGATCTACACCAAACCCCACAGGAAGAAAGTATATAGGGTCTATATGTGCAACGAGTGGTTCGATTTGTCACGTGACCGTTGCACTTTAAACTTTTTATTTATCCGGGCGATATCTCAAAAAGGTAACCCGCCCACAGTGATGTAACTGCTATTGGCTGAGGGCTCTGCATCTGAGATGCCTATGTTTTTACGTACGGGGGTAGGGGTGTCAAAAGTTGGCAAATATAAGAGGCCTTCCATTTAGTACGTACGCAAAAATTTACCCGTTTTTATCCCCATTCCCTCCACGCATCAATTGTGACGTCATTTTGAAGTTTAATATAAACGTACGCACACTATAAGACTTCCTTCCCCCTCTTTGCTTACTAAATGGATTTCTCCTGAATAGAGCTCTTCCAAACATTTTAATTGTTAAAGAGTGTGAGGTGAACGAGGGATTGTGCTTGTCTCACTACCTGACACCAGTTGCTTTTTACATTATTTTGACCTGCTGTCTGGTGACTGAGTAAGCATCCCAAAACATTCTGTTGACACAGCCAGGTCATGAGAATTGCTTTATTAGCTCTCTGCCACGTAGTACGGGGCAAGTTACTACAGCTGGATTGGATTTGGGTTCGTCCGTCTGTCAACATTTGGAATGAGGAGTCGTTTCTGCTACTAATCACGAGAAATACAAGGGGATTCCATTCCAGCTTTGCATAAGGATAGAACATATGTTGTGGTTGTGCACCTGGGTATCTTGAATGCGTTTTTGGGAATGCGTAAAAAAATCACACTTTTTGCATAATAAGTGTATTACAATCTTAGGATTGGACTCCCGCGGGAGACTCACAGGCATGCATAAGGAGTTTTTGTCCATCAACAGTACCTTCGACGGCTTTTGTTACGAGATACCGGAAGAGCTCGGAAAACATAGCTCCGACTTTTCATTTATATAGCCAAAATTAGGGTCGAAACTTAACCATTTTATTTGAAAGTAATGCATGCATACAAACTTGACTTATTAACTATGTCACACTGTGTTTATGCTATAAAACGTGCGAAGAGCGAGAGGATTTGCAGAGTTCGTGTGCTTTTGTTGTTTTTAATATTTCTTGCTTATGTGAATGTATTAGGGTTAGGGTTAAAGGTAAATAACAACCAATGTGTCATTGCTTCATTGTTGAAAACTATCTGTGTGAAACACAAATAAAAACAGTACATCATATTTCACTTCTTGTGTAACTAGAGTCGCGTTTCGCTAGCGAAATGTTAAACACTTGACAAAAATTAAAACACAAAAAAACTTTCTTCAATGGGTTTGTTCTTGAACTCCATAGGTTCATAACTTAATACCAGCTAAATATATTAGCAAACAACTCAGCTTGAATACGTCTTATAAGCCGAGTAGTGTTTGCTTTCTGTTGACTTAAGGTTTGAATGACTGATCAGGCATACGCTGTGTTATCTGTTTACGCAGTGAGAGCTCGCACAAAGCTGACCAACTGTGTGGTGTTCTGTGCTATAAGTTACATGCTGCGCATTTACTTGCAGAAAATACACTCTTTTCACATGGCGTTTTAACAAAGAAAACGAAATCAAAGACGAAAATAAAAAGTGCCATGCACATGTTCAGATCAAGCTTTTCATAAGTCCCAAGTTTCATGGTCGTAGGGCCCATAGTGTCAGATAAGAAGAACACACAAAAAATCGGGTTAAAAAATCGAGTTAAACTCGCTATGCAGTACACAACAAAGCTTTATGCAAATAAGAAGAACCCCACCTACAACTCAGTCTTTGGATAAGATTTTTCTCGCTTCCATGAAAGAGGCCCTACCGTAATACCTCCATTTGGAGCCAGGGTTCAGCCTCACCTTGATAACGCTGACATCACCATAGAGTCAATTGCAAAATACAGAGTGCCAAAACTACCACAGTGGAAACTCACCAAACCTGTGGTACTAAAGAACCTTTCGGTCTATGCAAAGGAAACAACTAGCCCCTTTCTATTTCGATCAAAATTTACTCAAGGATGAATTTAAAGACTATCATTTCGTCTACACGGACGGCTCAAAGCTCGACAACAAATCGGCTGCTTCCGTTGTAACTGAAAATAACACCTTGAAAACAAGACTTCCAAATGGTTCCACTATTTTCTCAGCCGAAATTAAAGCTCTACATCTCGCTATCCAGATAGTGAAGATTAGTCGATACAAAAAGTTTGTTATGCGTGGACTCTATGTCCGTACTCCCATCAATTGAAAAGCTACAAATATCAAACCCACTTATCCTTGACCTTCTGGAAAAGTATGACGAGGCCACCAAAGCTGGCAAAGACATAGTGTTCTGCTGGGTTCCAAGTAACGTGGGTATCCAAGGAAACGAGATAACCGACAAAGCCGCAAAAGAGGCTCTAAATGATAATTGTATCGATATGCTCATACCAGCCTCCGATTTTAAATACCACATCACAAGATACACAAAAAGATTGTGGCAAGAAATATTGAACAAACCAACAAACAAGCTGTATCAAACAAAACCTTTAGTCGGACAAAAAAACCCGCCACTTAACAGTGTGCGAGATGAAATGGTAACAGTGTGCGAGATGAAATGGTTTATCATAGAGCCAGTATAGGACATACATATATCACCCACAAATATCTGTTAAGAGGCGAGCCGGCACCCGATTGTGTCGGCTGACAGGAACCTTACACCGTCAAATATATCTTAATAGACTGTACCCGCTCACGTCATTTCAGAGCTGACTCCTTGAGGCAGCTCTTTGATGAAGTAGAACCTAGCAAATTTATACAATTTTTAAAAGAAATCAACCTGTATCAGTATTTCTAGTCGTAGTTTACTTTATGAATTTAGAATATACATGGTTTTAGCTTACTTTGATTTTAGCTTGTAGCATTGTCTTCTAGTCACTGATTACTGACATGTTCTGACACAATGTAACCCGCTAAGGTCGGTCGTGTCGTTAAACAAATCATTTAACTAACTAACTCACTGTGATCCATTTACTCTTTTGAAATACTGCCCGGACAAAAACAATATACAAGGTGCAACTTTTGGAGCGACGGTCCTTGCACATCTACACTATATATACTTTCTTCCTGTAAGTATGGTTAAGATCCGATGAATAGTTGAGATAACCCCCGGACAAGAAAAGTTTAAAGTGCGACTTGCGGACAGATGAATGAACGTGGGACAAATTGAATCCTCCGTTGCACATCTGCACTATATATACTCCTTCCTGCAAGGTTTTGTGAAGCTCCGACAAATAGTTTGAGATATCGACCGGACAAAAAAGTTTACGGACAGACAGACAGATGGACAGACGGACGGACAGACCGATAGCAATGCTCAGCCAACATTGGCTGAAAGCTAACAATGGTAGTGGCTTGATCAGTTCGACATCAGGGGGTAGCACCCAGCCCATTTCAATAAATATATGGCGTCTGGCATCCAGTCAACAATTTTACTTCACTGTATTATCACTGTTACTTAATACCAGACACACACTGATGTCATTGTATGATGTCACTGAGCCAAATTGTCATAATGTACCATTGGGTAGAGAAACACAAGGTCCCAGCACTGATAACTCCTGATGGTCGAACAATACACGCTCGCCATTGCATCCCGTTCTCATGACATGGCTTCGGCACCCTCATGTTGCGATGAAGTAACTTGACGTTGTTCTTTGTCAGGCATTGCCGCCGTCTCTGGGCCGGGCCGTTTTACCTCGAAATTAGACCTACAAAATGGAAATAAACAGCCTGCAACCCCAGGAAGGTAGAAGGCCTTCCAGAGGCTGCAGTGAGTAAAGGCAAGGTCACACACAGCAGCTGTTTAACGCCATCCAACTTGTACTCGTCTCTGCCTTACTCGAAACTCTACTACAAAGCTGCTTCAAGCAAGAACAACTGGTTCACACCGAGACCTTCGTCCGATGACTTCCAACTCTCGGTGCCTCTAAGGATTTTGATTGATTGATTGGTTGATTTGTTTAACGACACCGGCAACCCGTTCGGGTCATATTGTGTCTTTTCTGTTATTATAGGAAGACTCAGTTGAAACTAAAATCAATTAAAATAGACGTTTGTTGTGGTGGAGGATGCGTCCGCTTCGTGGAAATGCAGAAAAGCGCCCGTTGGTGCAGTCGTTTCCTTTCAGGTGTTAAGAAGTGGTGAATAGTCGAGTGAACTCATTGGGAAACTGTTGACGTGTCGCATTGGGTATACTGAGTGACAGGCCCGTGCCGATCGGTTTAGAATTTGGAGGGATCGTAGTGTAGTGAACACGTTGGTACTAGTTTCAAGTTCGTTTGAAGTCCTTTCGATAGATTTTGTGCCATTTTAAAATTTACTTATATATCAAGTATATCGGGTATCTTCGGAAGTCGGCGACGAAATTTTAAGCTTCACAGAGCGTTGCGTAAAGCGAGTCAATATTGTGCACATGGCAATGTTTTTGTGTTTGGAACTTTTCATTTTGTCGGTTTTTCAGACGAGGGAAATTTTTGTGCTATCTATCACAAACTTTTCATGTAGTTTTCAAGTATTTAAAAATTCTGCAGATTAGAACCGATAGTGCAACTTTGTAAAGGACTGCGTGATCGTTTTGAAAACATCACTTTTTGGTCGCTACGTTACTTGCAAGGTATGTTTTTGGGCAGCTATTTTTTCATTGGTTCATGCATTAGGCGGGAAGCTCTTTGATTGGCTGCATTTTTAATTAGCGGCGGCTGTTCTGCCAGCAACTATATAAGGAACGTGCTGCTGGGCGACCTGCGGGCGATTTTACGAGGGCATAGAGGCCACACGTCAGGTGTGATACCTAATGGTGCACGGGGTGTTGTGCTTGTGGTGCTGGTGCAGGGAGAGTTGTTGTTACGGATAAAATGTAAATAAGGAAAATAGAAACGGATATTCAAGGGAGAGATTAGTTTACTGGGATATAAAGGAAAGAAACGGAATTTCAGAAAGTGTAATATATTGTAATCAGTCTTTTGTCCGTTCATCGTGATACACCTTCGTGAAAGTCAATGACACACAACGCTTGGGCCCGAAGATACACGCGGCTAACAGTAAAATTCTTTTTAACAGATTTATATGTAAAACTATACGTATTATGTTACTGTGATATTAATTTGTTTATATGTCCAATTAATCGACAAATGGAATGAGCGATTATTTATCTGATTGACTAGTTCGTTGATTAATCTATTGATTGCAGATGGATGACTACTGCGAGGTGCTGCTTTATTATGGACAGAAAGTTGGCCGTTGCCTCAATGAGGTGCTGATTGAAAAGGGAATCTTATTGAGCGTGGAAGCCCAAGGAAGAGCAAACTACTTGACTCCAGGATGCCCACACAGATGGAGCTAAGCAATGATCGGTCGCAGATTCGTTGACGCGATTAAGAGGAATCTTGACCCCGAAGCCTTATCTGTCATTTACAGAAAGTGGAAAGAAACGGGATTTGGTCGATTCGGCCCAAAACCAGTTCGGCCCAAATTGAAAAATGTATGCGACAACGCCAGAGTAAGTTATTTATTGTTATTTACAGAAAGTGGAAAGTTGCAAGCGCACGGACGTCGCTTTCTTGCCCAGGTGGAACTGAACAACGATAGGTCACAAATTCATTGACGCCATCAAGAGGAATCTCAATTTCAAATACAAACAAACTTATCAAATTTAATATATAGATATTCATATAGATATGACGTGTAGGGTATATAGAAGACATGATGTAGTTACATTTTAGTTACATTTTAGGACAAGGAGTTGGTGTGATTGACTCGTCTGGTGGAAACGTCAAAGGAAGCGGAAAGCCAGTTCATACACGAAGTACTTCTCCGTGATAAGCTTGCTAAGAAATCAGAGCCTTTTGAAGCGGGTTCCTAGCAACTTGGACAAATAAACGACCTAAACGACACCACGCCCATGTTACATTCAGAATGTTCGAGCGCGACCAGAGAGAAACTGAAAGAAACAAAAGGCAAAGCCGAAAAGAAACCGGTACAGCAAACGTTAGAAAACATGCTACAGAGCAAGCTTCCGCCACTCAAATTACAGAGAAAAGTGCAACATTCATGTGCCGTATTCGGCGTATTGTTTCATTTTTCCATCGTAGTGCCATTGCTTCCCAGTGTTTAGAAGAAAAAGCTGTCACGACTATCCGCAGATAACGTCGACATGCTCATTTTCCTTAACAAGAACATAGTTTAGAAAACTGACTAACATGAACTTCTGGACAGATTAATTTTATTCAAGTTCTGTTTTTTTCTAGAAATGTGATTATAGTGAAACAAGTTCCTTTGTAATTTTCATCGCGGTTTTGTTTGACCTAATTCAACTGATTTATGATTTAAATTTACTTTGATCTCTTTTTGTTATTAAACAATAAAAATAAATTCCATATGGTTAATTAAGAATAGTCAACTTAAACAGGTCAACTTAAGAGTTATTATTAATTGGCATTAATTAAACAGTCAACTTAGAGTTATTATTAATTGGCAAAAAACCGCGGTTCGAACCGGTTCAGAAATGCTCGCGGTTCCCATCCCTAGTAATAAATTCAAATATATAGGATCCATCGTTTCCGTCCATTGTGTATTGGCGTTTTCTGTCGCGATATTGGCGACTATTGAGGTATTCGCCACGGTATTGCAAAGGAAAATCCCTATTAAGGAATTTCTTCGTTGCAAAAACACCTTTTCCTGACATAAATACATCGCAATTTAGAATGTCTTACATTTTGTTAATAATGTAAGACTACTAATGGGCAAATCAATGGCTGTATTTATAATGTGTTTATAGGTTATCTGTCTGTCATACACTGTAAATGTACCAACAGTGCAATGACCACGTAGGGTTAATTTATGTATATTCTATAATATGTTGTGTAGTGTTAAAATGCCCAGTAGCAATTACATGTATGGTTTGTCTAATAATAATGATTGGCTTAATACGTAGTATATTTGGACATTGTAAACTCTAGGCTAATGCATTATGTAAAGCGCTTTGGAATAAAGCGCTATATAAAAAACCAGCTATTATTATTATTATTATTATTATTATTATTATTATTATTATTATTATTATTATTATTATTATTATTATTATTATTATTATTATTATTATTATTATTATTATTATTATTATTATTATTATTATTATTATTATTATTATTATTATTATTATTATTATTGTTATTATTATTATGTTATCGTACAAAGCAACACGTTTACTGTAACTAGTTTCTCAATTTACTCTCATTGACAATTCCCATGCCCTTTAAAAAAGTTTATTTTACTTCACAAAATCCAACTTTTCTTTCTATTTTCGGGAGTTTGGAAGTCTGTATTTTATTCTTAGTATTTGATAGATTAACTCTGACGTGTGACGTTCGTGGTCCGTGTAACTTAGGGTTTAATTTGCAATGCTAATTGTAAAATATTGTTCGTTCTTGACCCCGAAGCCTTATCTGTTATTTACAGAAAGTGGAAAGAGACATGTGTGCGACGACGCCAGTGCAAGTTGCAAGGACATGGACGTTGACCTACTCTACAGATGGAACTGAAAAACAACTGAGACATACCGACGCCATCACAAAGCCGCCCTTAAAGCTCAGCGGCTACACCCAACCCTGCAGCGGTATTAAAAACTGTACTCACCTTAAGGAGCTGTGTGCTGCCGCGCTGCTACGGCTGTCACTGCCTACTTCAGGGAAACGCTGTACCAGCCAGCACACCCACTCACATCTCTATCTGAAATGTGACGTGAAACGTATGATATATAATATCCTAAAAACATTTATTCAACACTATCTTGAATCTTCATTAGCTCTGTCTTTTTATCCTTATTCCGTAAAATATATATACCACTCTTGCTTGTGTAAATACTGACATAAATGATGAATACGACTGTGCCGTCTTCGACATTGCGACCGATACCAACGTCTGTGTCGGCAACCTCTCTATAATCAGTAACATAAGGATGGTGGTATATTTAGGTGGTAGAAATATGGTATATATATGGTGGAAAAGCCAATTTGGACTTCAGGGTTCGAAATTAACGGTGGCGAGGTGGCGATTTTCTACCCAGTTTTGACATTTTGCCACCAGAAAAAAATCATGGTGGTGAAATTTTGCCGCCAGAAAACCTGAGGAAAACATAGTTCACAAATTTAAACAATTTTCGCATCAATAACATTATTAACTGGTAAACAGGCGATCTTCAAGTTGTTAGATTAACACTGTACCAGTTTATTGATAATAAACAATGGAGCGCTTATTTGACTTGTTGTTTTCATGTTGTTGCCAGTTGGCCACTTTCTCCATGAGTCACCTCAATTTCGCCCCCAGAACAAAACGTTGGCGGCGACTATCGCCACCATGTCAGAAGACCGAAATTCGAACCCTGGACTTCTGATCCAAATAACCAGCTACACGCGGAAGATTTTCAATGGCTTGTGCAGGGTAAAAACAAAGATTTTTGGTAACAGTGATAGTGACGTGTGGGTAAAAACAAACATTCGAAAAAAAACAAAGTGCAATTCAGCTCATTGGTGTTTCCAGCTTTACCCGATTGCCAAAAAGCGGCGAAATAATGGGTGTGTCAAAATCCTGCATTTTCATCGACAAACTTCGAGAAAATATACAAAAATCCCCAAATTTAAGGAGACCGCCGCCTTGAGTTGCACGAATTGCTGGAACAAATCGGGACCTCCGATTTGGTTATATTTTATACGTTATTTTTGAATATTATACGCAAAATCAATTGAAATATCTTTTCCTTAAATATAAATTTACGATTGTACCACAAATTGTGGGAAAATGTTAACGTTGGCAATTGCAGGGTTGAGACTTCGTAAAATTTTAAAGATTTAGTCACCCGGCACAAAAGTTAGTCGCCCGGCGCAATTTTTGCAACATTTGTCTAGCCCGTCTCACATGAAAAAAAAACAACAACAAAGTGAAAATTTATTTATCTGAAAATACTCAGAAAAAAAGTTGGTCGCCCGAGCCAAAAGTTGGTCGCCAGGGGCGACCGCGAAATCTCAACCCTGCAATTGGGTGTAGGTGCGGTGTGGTACAAAGTCACAGAGAGACATACGATGTTATAGAAGTCAGAGCTGACTCGGAGCTATCATGCCGCCACTAATCATAATCCCAAAGCTCATACACAGTCTTAATTCCCTTACCCAAAAGTAATTGACAATTGCGGCTCGAGATAAAACATAAGCACTGATATCGAAACATAAACAAATGAAAAAAGTTATCGAAAAGAGCTAAGCAATTAAACTTATGAAATATTAGACCTTCAAAAAAATCAATGGCAAAATGGTACGGGGGTGGCGGCAAAATAGCTAGTGGCAAATAAGCCATTTCGCACTTTCGGATCTTCCTCACGGATGTGTTGTTTCGACTGCAAGTGGTAAAGTGACCGGTTGCCCTTTGATGCAAGAGAAATTTGACATTTAGGTGAAATCTCTCTATCATTTCTTTCATTTTTACCCGGTTATTTTTAACCGGGTCTTGGTTATATTTAACCGGATCCGCTTGGTCTCCCTAAATGGGTCTTTATAGCATAGTAGAACAAGAATGCTTAAACCAGGTATCTTTTTTGAAGAAATACATACCTGTTTTCTGTGATTTTTCAATAACATTCATATTGCTGCTAGAACAAACCGTATGGCGCGAATTCTGTGACCTAGATTTTAATGCATGTGACCCAGAATTGAGTGCAGATGCCAATCGAAACAGACAAAAATTTGAACTTCAATTTTTTTCCGCATCATATCTGTTTCGACTGTTTGCGACTTGCACGAGCAGAATAAAGTTTTAATGTATTGCTGCAGGGAACACGACTTTTCCCCCAGTCAATTTCCATAGACAATTCCTCCCTAAACAATTTCCTCGTAGGGCAATTCCCCGAGGCCTACCCCCACCCCCAATTTATTTTTCTTATTTTTTTCTTTTCTTTGTATTCTCTCTCTCTCTCTCTCTCTCTCTCTCTCTCTCTCTCTCTCTCTCTCTCTCTCTCTCTCTCTCTCTCTCTTCCTTTTAAACAAATTATTGCCCTTTTATCTTCTTATTGGAGGTCGTGTAATTGTCCTTTCAACATTGTCGCAATTGCAATTAATATGCCTTATCCAGACCAATGAACTTTGAGTTAGCCAAATCAGGGCCAACAAAAACGAAATAAAGCTGGAAATTCCGGAGTCGTTGGTTTTTACGTGCACATTGGTTGGATCTGCAGTAATGCTCGCGGTGCACCTGGTCGTATTATGGGTGGCCACTTGCCCGAGCCACTACTTCGCCAGACGCCGACTCTGCGCAGTGCATTCGTCAAATAGTCCGCGACTTCGAAAACCGACGGATTGTTGACTTTTTGCGTGGAGTTGCTCACAACATCAGGTTTTAAGTGGCAGAGAAGACTTTAGTTCCAGACAGAAGAATTTTGCATTTTTGATTTTAAGGTATTTTACAAATAAAAAAAATGACAGATACCTGGTTGTTTTATTTTTGTTTTGGCATTCAAACTAAAATATAAATCAAAAGACCCATTGCTATTTACATGATTTTAGTCTTCATAACTCTTTAGGCTACTTTAATTATCATAGTTTTAATGTCATAATTTTTCATAGGGAGACCATTGTATTTAAAAACCCACATACGGAGACCAATTTGATATAGCTGCACAATATTTTTCTTAAATAAAATCCAATAATATGGTACTGCAGTTTAAAATAAATGTATAAAAAATAAAGAAAAATCTCGGGGATTTTAGGTATGCTTGTATTTCACTCTTTGAATGAACTGCGGCGGCGTCGCAGGTCAACATTCAATATGCAATACACAAGTGTACCTAAAATCCGAGAATTTCATTTTTAGCACTTTGTTATTCCATAATTATATGTCTCTCCCTAAGGGAGACATATATAGCATTTGGTGTGTCCGTCCGTCCGTCTATCCGCAGTGAGTTCTTATGAAATTAATGAGTAGATTTTTCTCAAAACATACATACATATTGCGCTACATGTATAGATGAACATGTACAGATAATGTTATTTTTTTCGTTCCTTCAAAAAATCTATTTTTGGCAAATTTGTTTGTTTGTTTGTTTTTTATTACTATGTTGCATTTAAACACAATTCAGTGAATCTGTCAAATTTTGGAGGCCAAAAACCAGTGACTTTATAAAGTTACTGAAAATTCCAGGGACCTTACAAAGTCACTAAGTAAACCATTGACTTTACGAAGTCATTGAAATTTTCAGTGATTTTATAAACTAACTGATTTGACAGATAACATATATAAGTATCAGTGTACTATTTTGTTTGACCAAGCTTCTAGTGTCCAAAGGTAAAACTAGTAAAGGTAAAGCTAGTAACTGCAATATTGTCAAAATTATGTTTATATTTTCAAAGTCGTTACTAGCTAATGTACAAAATAATTTACTATACCCCATTGCAAATAAGCCTTCATATACCGTCGTTTTATAATTGTAAAACCTAGTAGCTGCAACTCATTTATAACCTTACCTTATTCAATGATATTTATTTACTCAAAACAGTAAAATGTTGGTTACTAGGTTTTATCTATAGACACCAGGCTTGTATGCATTGTAAAAATGTGTTCGATCGTTCTTTTGCATATCATGGCTTATGCTCCCTATAGCAGCCATCTAAATATTAGCTAAGTTAAATGCTAATTTTTCATACGGAGACCATAGTATATATATATATATATATATATATATATATATATATATATATATATATATATATATATATATATATATATATGTATATAATGTATAAAATTAAGAAAATTCTCGGGGATTTTAGGTATGCTTGTGTCTTACTCTTTGAATGGCCTGCTGCGGCGTCGCAAACAGTCGAAACACATATCTTGCGGAAGAAGCTGCGGAAGTACATATTTCTGGCTGCTTAGAATAAAAAGAGTTCGAGCGTATGAATATGTGTATGATGTTGGATAAATTTGTATATATGGATACTTATTTGCAACCTCTTTTCCATAATTTTTGTGTCTTAGCAGAAATGTGATGGAATATAATTCTCTTCATATTCCACAGATTCTAGTAGTAACGTATTGCTAGAAACATGTTGCACTATTTTATTAATGGATGTGCACTACAACGACCTTGAAGAGTCTGCTTGTATAAGCATGGAGGTACAGAGCTGCTAACATTAATTTCTCATACATATGTATCGAGCAAGTTACGAGATAATTGTATATCTCAGAATATCGTTTTGTAATGTAATGCCCCGCTGTGTCGGGACCAAGAGTTTGCTACATACCAGATAAATGCAAAAATGTTTATGATTTCATGTAATACCAGGGTTCGCGTTGTCCACTTTGTCCCTTATTGTTCTTTGTCCTTTTCTTAACGAAATGACTAACTTTTTCGGAACCCACGGAGTTTCTCTGGAACCAACTGAGTCACACTTTCCTTTTTTGACTCACTTTCCTGAGAACCCAGCGCAAACCCTGAATAATCTATGTATCTCCAGAGAAATCTGAAATCCATAAAAAAACTTGTGCTGAAACGGTACAAGGCCCAAACCGTAGAATGGGACGGAGGGTGGAATAAGACATTTGACGCAGATAGGCTGAAACCTGCTTTGCTCATTAGGCCACAACCCTTCGGATTGGGGCCTATAGGTTTGGGGTGTCCGTCCGTCTGTCCGTCATCGCTTTATACCCCTATGAATTTGGGGGGCGGTTGGGGCCTGCGTGTGTTTCACAAATACTTGCTTGTTTTACTATTCATTTTCCTTAGATCCATATACTTGGGGAAAGTGTATCTCATAATATTGTAACATAAAATTGAAAGTATCATTTGTTGTTCAAGAGAAAAGTTAATAAAACCAGCCAGATTGATCAGCTGTTTATTTGTTGACGTCGCCATCTTGGTCCTGGGACATCGGTTGTAACGCTGTTTGTGATTGGTTCATGTTCAGGCCAACATTTTATGTCCTAAATTTGTCTGTTGTTTACCTTAGAAACACAATTTATACTTTTGTGTATTTTAATGTCCGTATACTGGGAAGTTACTGTGTTTAATATTAGCAATGTTTGGTTAGATCTCTTCTGTCGATGGTACGTATTTGTTCACGTGTAAGTTGAGGGATATTTCCCTAAAATCATTAAAAACCCATAATTGTGTCCCAATTACTGTCTCGCCCTTGTAGATAAACATTTAAACATCAATATATTTCGTTTTTTTTTTGCCGGAAACGCCTGGTAAAATCCTGTGTTGCTAACCCGAGGTTTGGCATCGACTGAAAGTGTGACAGTTTCTACTCCATATCGTTTTATGCTCTTAGGTACAAAGCCAGATTTGCCGTGATTTAAAAGGGTTGAAGCCATGTGCCAATTGCATGGATCCACATTCGGATGCAGAATGCTCCTTTATCAACTTTAGAAGGTAAAAAGAAATGCATTTCAGCTGTTTTTATTCATGGAAATACTGATCCCCTGGCCCGGTTTAGATGCCGTAGAGGCTGGTGGCTGACTAGTGCTACTACTTGTTCTGAAGTAGTTTTGAATAAACCAATTCGTACTTTCATACTTTCAAGGATGGTCAATTTAAAATCCACGAGGTGGAGTGAATACATGAGAGGAAGAAAAGAAGTGAATTTGATCTGGATAGGCCAAAAGCCAACTTCAGTTGCTTCATGCAAACTTACGTTCACGGTTTACTATCAGCAACTTGTTTTTCATAATTTTCCACTAGCTAGCTAGGTTAAAACTACAGAGCACATGTATTTGCTGTTGTTGATGTTGATTGAGGTCCCTACATGTCACAGATATGACGTTGTTGCCCGCACAAATGAAGGAGCAATAGAACTTGTACTAATTAAAACGTTGTCACTCACTTCATTTTATATGTTAAAAATAATCGAACGTTTATAGGACATATTTTGTGCAGGATAGCTTCAGTCGGACCTGGCATATACGTGGCCGGAGGTTTTACCAGAATAAAAAACCAGACTCCGCAGCATGCAGGTTCTGTGAAAGCTTCAGCGGATGTTGTCATGTCCTCAGGAGAAGCTTCAGATGTACTTTCCCATTTGCTTGTGCCAGTATCGAATCTTGTGAACAGGTATGGAATAGTATATCTTTGCCAAGATTAATGTGGCTTGTCCTGTAATATTTTATTTTCGAAGCATATAGAGATGTTTGGTATTGTACTTTCATTTGTTTTAGAATTACTTTAAAAGCGGTATGATAATGAAGTACATGGATTGATATATAAGAGATTTAATATTCAAGGCTTTACGTTAACTTTTTTGGCAACTTCCCGATGGGGCAAGTAGATTTTAAATCTACCTGCCCCAACAGTACTCTTACCTGCCCCACCTTTTGTCTCTTCTGTTGGTCACCCTTCTCCCCGCCCCTTCCCCCACTCCCCCATCCGCGACACTCATAAACATTCCACTTATATAGCATGCATAAATGTATAGACGTTGTGTATCAAATATAGCAGTTCCTGAGTAAATGTCAAAACGCAGATGCCCTAAAAATGTCTTACATCTTAAGCATGTTCTTCGGCCAGGCGGCAGCTGGTAAAGGTTTTGTTTTTTTTCTTGCGCTGGCCTCCCATGAACAGCGCTATAGTGTTGTGTCTGCTTGATAACCTTCAAACGGCGGTCCTTCATTTGATATCAGAAATAAATCCGACAGCAGTTCAGTTTCTAAGCTGGCGCACCAGTCGCTGTTAACAAGTTCCACTGCAGAGAAATCTCGCTCACATATCGCGGTTGATATGGGTTGATACATTCTGAATGTTTTTTTAATGTTCTGCAATTCGTTCGCGTGTTGTTGAAAAGTGGTAGCATGAAAGTCGGCGCATTTAAATTCCGGGACTTACTTAGCCCGACTGCCTAACACTTTGAACGTAGTATACCCATGAAAAAGATCCTCTTTGTCAAACTTTCTAAGCAGTGGTTCAAAATGATTTGTCAAATTGAGAGCAATTCTTAATTTGCTGTGCCGTGTTGGGTAAGGTTTTCTCTATCATCAGGCCACTCAAATGGGTCAAAATACAGCGGGACAACCTGTGTTCGTTTGAGACAAAGTGCCTCTTAATATTTGAATGTCTAAAAGATTCAGTTCCAAGAACAAAGCTAGATTTTACTGTGGCTCCAGGTCCATGATTGATACATGTATCACGATAAAGTTTTCCACCTTTCTCAAACAGTCCAGGAAAATCAGCTTTCCATCGTGAAAGTGTCGTGACCGCTTGACATCGTGTTTAACGTATTTGCTAGCTTTGGTATCCGATGTTTCTTCTTCAGCACCTTGTTCGGAATATGTTTTCTCCTTTTCAGTCTTTGAAATAACTTTAAATCCTTATTTGTCTAAAGAAATTTTTAAGTTCTTAACTTCGATAATTTTTCATATTATGCTGCAATTATTGTATCACAAGTGACGCGACGCTATATCTGGTGCATGTCTAGGCACAGTCCATCATCAACATAGAAACTGGCAACGTGCGAGTGGCTAGTATGTAGGTCAGGTGCAGCTAGCGGATTCAATTACTACAGTCGCTTTCTTGACAAGTATGTTGTTAAGGTATTATGTCACGCAACGCCCCCTTCCCCCCAACGGATCTATCTGCCAGGTGGAGCAGCTAACCGGGCGAGTCTGCCTGCCCCACCAGGCCTTTCACTTGCCCTGACAAGTGGGGCAGTCGTTAATATAAAGCCCTGATATTAAGGCATCTTTTCCGTTTCTTAACTTCAGGGATCGCTTCGTCCTTAAGCGCATGAAAGCAAATGGTGATGGCGTCATTGCCAGACTGGAAACGCCAGGAAGGACAGATGTGTGCGACAAGTGCGACCTGGGGATCTTCAATGCACACCAACTGTGTACACAATGTGGAAGAAGCCTGTGCATAAGTTGCAGCTTTGAGGACACCTGCAAGTCTGCGACCGGTCATCGTACCGAACATGTCGTTGAACCTGCAGTGGTACACAGCTCACTAAAAGGTAAAGAACGTATGAAAAAAATTTGTGCCAGAATCTTTCAGGGCAGCGCGGTATAACCGGTACATCGGAATATCACACCTTAAAACTTTCAGCATTTTATAATCTGGGAATTTGCTCCCATCAGAAACCAAAAAAACACGGCTAACTCGAAAATACGATTTACTCGATAAAATTGGAAATACCTGGCAATTTCGAGTAAACGGTGTTTCAATGTTTTTAGTAAGCATCCCGTTTTCAGCAAATTATGTATAATGGGATAATGATTTCACAAATGCAATTATTTACAGCTTGTGAAGACTTCATTGACAATGCAATAGATATTGCACAAAAGTGGGGTGTTGTGGAGAAGCAGATAAGTGGCTCGGGCAAGTTAAAGCCAATACTGCTTGAGGAAATGCGTGCTCGGTATCCCGGCTGTGAGATTGGTGTCAGTGGTGAAACACTAGTCACCATCACCAATTCTGCCAACAGCGCTCCGTTGTTTGAATATCTATCTGCAGAAGGTGATTACACGAACTTTGCATTGACTGGATATGACTTATAAGAGTTTCATCTATGTTACATAAATACAAGTAATGGTGTTATCGTTAAATGTATACATGCATATTGTAAAATTGTAGTCTTTTTATACGACGTTTCCTGTTTGCATTTTTTACATTTGTGTAGTATGCAATGATCTGGTTATTGAAATTAGAAACGAAATTTGTATAATATTTAGCATGGTTTCATTTGTATATGAGTGGTGGATCAGATAATGAAGAAAAACTATTATTAGGCCCCAACCCTTCGAACTGAGTCCTGTAGGTTTGGGGGTGTCCGTCCGTCTGTCCGTCATCGCTTGATACCCCTATGAATTTGGGGGGCGGTTGGGGCCTGCTTGTGTTTCACAAATACTTACTTGTTTATGTTGTTAAAGGGTATCCTTTCATCGTCAAATGCCACAAGGAGGTAAACGATGACTTTTGGCGACCTGAGTCAGTTGCAGAGAAATGCGGCGGCGTTGAAGCCACTGTCAGAGTTATGGGGAATAAGAAGTCGAAGCGTATGCTGTTATCGGACTTCTTTAGGTAAATATTATAATTGCGTATAGCAGTTAATAAGTTTTGATATGGCCGTAATACGTATAGTAGCAATAGCAAAGAAATTGTGTCAATTATATCGACACGAAACGCAATAAATTATTTTGTTATACATAAAAGACATGTGTTGTGTTACAGAGGATTAGATGAAGTTGGAGCCGAAAAGGTCAAGATATGCGACTATCCAGAAACAGACCCATGCCTCCAACTTTCTCTTCCAAGCGTTGTGGAAGAGTTCACAAAAATCCTGCCATTCAAGCGATTCTTGGCTCCAGAAGGCCCAATGAATATGGTACGTACGTAATAAAAGCATTATGAAGGAGAAAAGAGTGAAAGTAAATATTATATTTTCATGTAGACATGGTTGTAATGTTAACATGGCAGAAGAAAAAAAAGTTGGGTCCTCATCATTTTGTCACTGACATTAACATATTTCAACGTTCCAGGTATCTGCATGCCACTGGGCCACGTATTATCCGGACGTCGGCCAAAAGTTATTCTGCGGGCATGGATCGCTGACCGAAGAGGACCCCACAAACCTCCACTCAGACCTTGCTGATGCTGCCAACCTTTGTGTCTTTGCACAAGAGTTGCCTCAAAAAGTTGAAAGAGATACCCTTGATGGCAAGAAGAAAAGGGCGGCAGCCAAGTGGCATATCTTTCAAAGGCACGACTACAACCTCGTAGTCAGGTGAGTGGATTCTCAAGTTTTCATTTACCTGGTGACTGGATAGGGAGGGAATTAGTTGCCCCACACAATGAAGCAGGTATATATTTTGAAACTGTCTGCGATGTTTAACTGTTTGTATCTATGTAAGTTTTTGTCTACTACTTTATCACAGCAATAGACCTGAAAAAAGCCAATTGTTTTCTTCAGATAAACAGTATATTCGTTAATTCGAATTCATTTGTATAAATGTGTGCTAAGAACTTCGGGACGCAGCATGTTCATATTAAATTCATTGAACTGTGATTTATTAAAATCTTTGAGGCAGATATTTGCAAAGGAAGAAGGGCGTCAGCTACGACCCAATCCAACAGCGTGAATGCTACTTGTCTGCAGAAGACATGACACGCTTAAAGGAAGATTATGGCGTACAGCCCTTGACAATTGTTCAATGTGTTGGGGATTTGGTAGTTGTACCAGGAAACCTTCTCCATCAGGTGTGATACGTATAGTAGGCCATTATTTATAGCTAAAAAGGAGTCAATTTTATTGTCAATGGTGTAAAGTTATAATGAATGAAAAAGTTTAATGAAAAAATAAAGTTTTGTAAGAGTAAATCGAAATAAATCAGAAGTTAATTATGTCTTCATTTTCTGTAAAAATGTATTTTTGGCGATTTTTTTTTTTTGGGCTTGCCAATGTTGTACTTTTAAGCAAGGAATTTTTTTCCTCGTGACTGATTGGGGGCGGGAGAGACATATCCGTTTTTGTTTTAACAAAAACACTGGACAGTCTAGTTAATTTAGAAATTAGAGAAAATTTGTGTACACTATTGTAGACAGTACAAGCAAGAAATTCATGCATTGATACTTATGGTACACACAGCGGCCACGAGTTACAAGTGGATGTTGCGAAAGGAAATATAGTATCCTATTTTCTGTTACAGGTGAACAACTTAAGTGCTACAATTAAGTTAGCCATTGATTATGTGAGCCCATTCAATGCCAATGAGTATCTGAGGAATTTGAGACGAATCAAGAAAGAAACTCACAGAGAAGATTATATTGGCATTGAGCGCGTTCTATATTACGGCCTGTTGAGAGCACTTAAGACTTTGCAAAACGCTGATGAGGTCCGCAAACAAGTTGCCGAAAACAAGACAGAGGTTTGTACATAAAATAATACTATTATTACATATGTAGATAACCTACACAGTTCAAATGTCCATGAAATGAAATTGGTTGGATAGTGACAATAGTTTTGCTATAATTAACTTTCAAAATGATACCGGGAGTCTCCAAAAAGAAGCCCAGGGCCAGAGGTTCTCATATTGAAACCAAATAGATGCACCTATGCCGTGAGTACTAGTCTGGAAGTGCAGGCGTTAGTAGGGGTTGCTTAGTGTGAACTAGGCTTGATAAGGGAACTGCCTTGTGCCTCGTGGGATTAAGCGTAACAGCGTCGCCGGTAAATATTCGAACGTATTTTAGACTGTGAAGGAGAGGGGCTTTCATTTGGAATGAAAGGAAAGTGTTTATAAATGTATTTGCATATTTATAGATTGCCGAACTCAAAAAGGAAAAGGAGGAAATGACTCAGGAACTTTTGTCTCTCCGAGCTGCGAATGAAAACCTCAAACGAGAGCTCTCTCTTCAAGCATGTAGACTTGAGAAGGTGGAGAATGAGAGAGAGAGCAATTTCAACGTGAAATGGAGGAAATGACAGGGCAAGTTGCCTCCCTAAGGTAACATTGAAAATATATATATATAGCGTAATGCTAAAGGAGACCTCACGTATTGATTTGTAAGGTTTAGAGAGACCGAAAAATTATATATACAGACGAAACCGGTCTATCGCATAGCCAATTTGCCAAGCCCTGTTATGCGTTTATCCGATATATGCGTTTATTCGGAGTACTCTTGTCTATATTTTCAGCGGTTGTTATTAGACGTGCACCCCCACCCCTCCTCCCCGCATTTCATTTTTTCTTCTTGGCCGCGTATTTAAATGATGACTTTGCACTCAGGGTTATGTGAGGCAACGTGGGGATTAAGGGTTTCAGGCCATTATTTAGTGAGAGCTCAGGCAGCGCGGGGATTAGAGTTGCAGGCCATTATCTAGCGTCAGCTAAGGCAGTGCAGATATTAACGGTCATTATCTAGTGAGAACTGAGAGAGTGTGGTGATTAAGAGTTAGAGATTCACTGTTAACAACCGCAAGGGGGTTGGTACATGTACACAATGGGTCAAGCAAACAGAAGACAATGGATTAGATAAATAAACGAGGAGCAGCTCACTGCCTTAGTTTGCTTTAAGTGTGGTATGCTTGGAGAGTCACCCAGAATTATGCAATTAACCGGTGTGCTTCCCATTTTATCCAGTTTATGCGATTAAGCGGTATTCAATTATCCGGTTAAAATTCCAACAGAGAGCATTTGAAATGGTTTGGGATTTGCGAATAATATACAGTTAACCGATTTATGCGTTTAACCGGTATGCGATTAAGTGATTTCATTTGTATACATATATATACTTAGTAAAGTGGCAGAAAGTGCAACCGTTTTTGTGTTAAGTTCTTAAAGTGCGATTTAAGATTCGCGGTAGTACAATGATTATTAGACTGTTGAGAGAAATATTTACATGTAACATAAAATTGCAGGTTAATCCAGGAGAGACAAACAACGGAGTCTTTGAAAGCCAGGGTGACGATTTGTTCAACTGGTGCAACTGCAGACATTTCATCCACGTGCAGTGTTGCTAGAGGAAGTGCAAGCACAACCTCGACTGTAACAGTGAAATCTGGTGATGTACAAGCACATGAGCCGTTGCACATCGAACAAAATCTAAACCTTGACAATGTCCCCCAAGAACAGGAAATTAAAAAACCCGAAGAGAACTTTGCTTATAAATGCACCAGATGCAGGACACGGGCATTTATGACCAGCGCAGAGTTGCAAGAGCATATGCAAGTGCATGCTGTTATCTGTGACATGTGTGGAAAAACTTATTCTAGGGCTTTTGACCTAAAAAGACACCTGCGAGACGTCCACAATGCGTGAACGTATGTGACACTGCAGTCTCTGGCACACTTGGTCTCAAACCACAAACTGTTATACGTATCACTTTGCAACTCTTCAGATGTAGATCATCATCGTCTGGTCTGTATTTTTGACTCACGAATACAGTTTGTTAACCCCCAGCCAGGGGCTTTAGACCCGGGAAGGGAGGTATTAGATTGGGTGTTCTCCGTCTTGTCTGTCCGTCTATCTGTCACTTTTTTATGCCCTGTTTTGTCGACAGCTTATCTCTCCAACTATGATTGCTTTGAGGTCATTATGTCTCCCCGACCAAGGGGAGACATATAGTGTTTCTACGTTCTGTGTGTGTGTGTGTGAGAGAGGTCGTGTACCCCGCGAACTCGGCAGTGTGTTAGTTTTTTTCGTCAATTTAAGACCTTCGAAGTGGGCCTTTTTTTGCAAAGTGGGCTTCTCGAGCCGGAAGCCAACTAGGTTTACACTTTTATTTTGGCTCGAATGTGCAAAGTAGACATTAATTCCATATCCGCCTTGGGCCCACTTTGCATAAAATCTGGTTTTCACTTAAATGTCAGTGTGTTTGGTGTGTTTCACTGAAACTGTAGGGGGTACTGCAATAGAAAAGTGTGTGAACGGTTTGTACATATTAATTATGTTTTCTAACAATTTCTGGTCAATCAGGTGGCCTCAGCGTGGTTTTCACATGTTTGCTGGATCAATCACATGGCGGCAAATTAAAAGCACGTGTAGGGTATACCTCAAGATGGTGGGGATGTGAACTTGGTGTTGCGGGAAGCTGATATTTTCAGACCTCTAAAAATCGCTGCACAGTTTTCGTAATAACGGAAAGCTACATAAACTATCATTGTTTCTTCTTAAAAGTCACTTTACTATAGGAAAAAGTTTATAAACTATGTCAGGGAGAAGAAATACAGTGCAGTTTTGAAGGCTGACACCCCGCTATCATCGGAAGAAACCATGGCACTCTGCTCCCGTATTATCACATTTTTAAGTTCAATAGCAAAGCTATTATGAACAATTCTTGTGTGATTAATTTTATATACTGTTATGAAAAGTTTTGTTTTCCTTTTGGTTGGGTTGTTCATTTTATTGAAAAATTGCGGCCTGTTTTTAAGTGCGTAATCTTCTGACGTACGTTGTCATTGTGTACTTGCTGACATGGGCCCATTGGTGTGCATGGTTGGCGGTTTCTTCATAATTTTACACGCACCGACCTGTCATACTCTTCAAAAGCTGTCCCCCTCTCTCCACACTCACAGTTATTCATTTTTCCCCACAGAGTGAATATATGCGATCGACCACGTGTCGGTCGGTCTGTCGGTCTGTCAGCAAGAGCTTATTAACACGCTAACTTAAAAACTGCTGCAAGGATTTTCATGAAACTGGGCCTATAGCTTCTATGGCAACAAACACAGATCGGCATTGCAATTGGGCCATGTTTGTTTAATCAAAAAGGAGCAGCTGGAAAATTTCAGCTCTTGGTTGACTTGTTAACACGATATTTCAAGAACAACTGCAATGATTTTAATGAAACTTGGTGTGTATATTCTGTGCGCACTACCAAGGATCAGTATTGTCAATGGGTTAGGTTGGCCCAAGGAAAATGAGCCAAATGCACTTCGAAATTTATGAAATTCTGGAAATCATTCAGCAATGGAATGAGTTTGTTAACGCGATATCTCAAGAACAACTGCAAGGATTTTAATGAAACTTGGTGTGTATTTTCTGTGGGCACTAACAAGGATCGGTATTGTCAATGAGTTAGTGTCGAGTTTCCGTTTATAAGCCCTGGGCTTCTTTTTGGAGACTCCCGGTATCATTTTGAAAGTTAATTATAGCAAAACTATTGTCACTATCCAATCAATTTCATTTCATGGACATTTGAACTGTGTAGGTTATCTACATATGTAATAATAGTATTATTTTATGTACAAACCTCTGTCTTGTTTTCGGCAACTTGTTTGCGGACCTCATCAGCGCTTTGCAAAGTCTTAAGTGCTCTCAACAGGCCGTAATATAGAACGCGCTCAATGCCAATATAATCTTCTCTGTGAGTTTCTTTCTTGATTCGTCTCAAATTCCTCAGATACTCATTGGTATTGAATGGGCTCACATAATCAATGGCTAACTTAATTGTAGCACTTAAGTTGTTCACCTGTAACAGACTATAGCTTACAGGTTTGTTTCTTGTTTCCTGCATTTCATCTCTCTTTGCCATCAGTGATGCACCGCCTTTTGTTGGTTGTTGGTTTCGCCCGTTTCATCATCAGACCATTTCGATAGGCATACACCACACTTTCCAGCGGTCTTCTTCACACGCGGCTTTCAATTCATCGTACTTTGTTCTTTTCCTCTCGTTCGCAATTTCTATGTTTTCCTCCCATGGCACTGTCAATTCTATCATAATCACTTGGCGTGTTTTTGTTGACCACAGCACTATATCTGGTCTCAATGTTGTAGATGTGATCTCTCCAGGGAACTGCAGTTTTCAGGAAACTGCAGTTTTCAGGGAACTGCAGTTTTCTACGCAAATCTACGCGTATTTTCCAGTCTGTTGCTGTTGCTAAGACACCAACTGTGCTTCTACGTTGCTTCTGTTCTTCTCCTGCTTTGACAAATTTGATTAATGTAAGTGTTCTTTGTGGTTTTGTGTTGTTTTCTTTGTTAACGACTGGCACTAATATTGACGAGATAGCTTCTAATACTTTGTCATGTCTCCATCGGTACCTTCCTTGAGTAAGAGCTGTTCTGCACGATGACAGTACATGCTCCAATGTCCTTCTCTTTCCACACAGTTTGCAACCGTCGTCTTCTGTCTTGTACCATAGTTTAAGGTTTGCGGATGTTGGTAGTAGTTCGTATACACTACGTAGCAGGAATCCAAGCTGCATAGGTTGTTTTTGCAGTATTTCGTGCCATGTCACTTTTCTTGGTGTTGCACTTTCCCATCTCGTCCAGGCTCCCTTGGCGCCCATACCCACTGCCTTTACTCTTCGTTGATCTTCTTCACTCTCTCGTATCTCACGTTGTATTATGGACCTTCTCTCCTTGGTGTTTGCCTCGGTCCATTTCACTCGTGGTGTTACATCTAGACCTCTTCTCCCTTGTCTCACAGTTCCGACTAATTCTTTGTTTTGTACTCTGCTCTTCGCATCTTCAATGTTCTTCTTCACTGACCAGCGCCCACGTGAACTTTTGCTCCTCGTATTGTATTGTCTTTTGATTCGTCGAGCATCACTTGTCCTCTTACGCGGCTAACTTTGCATTCTTCTTTCACTGATGACAGCGGCAGCTGAAGCTTGTTGGTTTTCCCATAGAGTCCCACCGCAGAAAAACTCTGGGGGACGACGAGCCACTTGCGCAATTGCTTGCTTGCCATCCTTTCCATTTCTTTCACACTGCTCATCGGGATGTCGTACATGAGCATTGGCCATGATAGTCGTGGCATCACACCGTGCTGGAAACACCATGCCTTGTATCTTCCAGGTAGCGGTGCCTTTTCTATTTTGCACAGATGTTCTTGTAGCGGTTCTTCACTCACTGTCGGGATGGTAACGTCTCCTATCTTAAATTTCACGTTCTTTCCCTTTGATGATGACTAAACTCCTACATTGATGATGACTAAACTCCTACATTTTCGTGCCTTGAATGCCATTCTTGCCCATACTGTTAGCTCATAAAGTTTGTTTAAAATCCACCTCGCGCCTTGTGGTTGTGCTGTATTTATAGTTAGATCGTCCATAAATGCTTTGATCGGTTTTTGTTGAATTTCATTCACCTTTGGTCCCTTGCATTCTTTTTCTGCGGTCTTTATCATGATGTTCATAGCAGCCAGGAATACTATAACCGATACCGTGCAGCCCGTGATTATACCCTTCTCTAGTCGCTGCCACTTTGTTGTAAAGTCGGTTGTGGTGAATCTGAATTTGAGCTTTTGGAAGTAGTTCTTGATAATGTTGATTAGTTTCTCTGGTACGTGGTACTTCTCTAGTGCCAACATAACAAGCTCGTGTGGTACTGAGCCGTACGCGTTTGCTAGGTCCAACCATATTAACGTGATGTTTCCTCGTCTCGTTTTGGCATCTTGTATAAGTTTTGTTATCATACTGTTACGCTCCCAACATCCGGAGAAACCTTCGACGCCTCCATTCTGAGTTGATGTATCAATGTACCCGTTCTTGACCATGTAGTTTGTTAGTCGTCGTGCTATTATTGAGAAGAAGATTTTCCCTTCAACATCAATCAAAGATATCGTGCGGAACTGGTCTATGCTTGAAGAGTTTACTTCTTTTGGAACAAAGCAGCCTTCCGCTCTTGTCCATTCCTCTGGTATGTTTCTTTTCCTCCAAACTACCACGAGCTGGTGCCACAGCATGTGTAATAAACGCGGGCATTTCTTGTACACTAAGTATGGTATTCCGCTGGGGCCAGGTGCTGACTTTGCTCTTGCTTTTTTGACGATTTCTTTCACCTCCTTCCATGTGATATCTCCACTCTGAAACTCTGTCGTTGGTCTTTCTGGTGTTTCTAAGTAGTCAAAAACTGGGAGTGGATCTTCTCTGTTCTTATCATTATGGACCGTTGCTAGATGTTCTTCAACTTTCCTTTGACTACATGTGAGTTTCCCGCTTTTTTCCTTCCCAAGTAAATCTGATGTATACTTAAATGGATGTGAGATGAATTGCTCTTTTTCTTTACGGCGCCTTTTACATTTTCTACGTTGTTGTTCCGCTTGTCTCAGCTTTTTTAGTTTCTTTCTCAATTGTTGGCGTAGGTCATCCAATGCTCCTTTTTCCTCCGCTTTTGCTTGTTTCCATCTTTTTGAGAGCGCCTTCAGTTCTCTTCTAACCTCTTCTTTCCTCCTATCTCTTCGGTTCTCGTGTTTGTTACTATTCACAGATGGTGTCCTCTCAATCACTCCAAATCTTTCCTTTGATACTGTATACACTATCTTCGTGAGGGTATTTATTTTCTCGGTCACTTTGCCTTTCATTGATGTGTCCAAGATTCCTACTAGATCATCTTCCAGATGTTTCCAATCTAATTCCTTGCTACTTGCTGGCCATTTAATCCTGTCTTTTCGCTGTTCTACTTCGCCTGCTCTGTCTTCAACAGCATGGTGGTCCTGAACACTGTGGTTTGCATCCGGGTTCCGGACCTCCTCCGCCTGACCAACCACTGGGGCTGTGCGTTGCTGCTGCTTTTCGTTTTTATATACCCTTCCTTGGTGTATTCTCAAACCCTTTTCATTTTTCAACACTTTGCCACACTTGCATACTCGTTGTTCTTGGTTCGTGTTTCTCTCCGGAAGCGTGATAGTCTCCATTTGTTCCGTCCGTTCCGACGCCTCATCCTTCCCCCCTCTCGGGTCGCCGTGGGGATATTTTCTCTTATGTCTCTTTGTAGCGATTAATAACTTCACATGCGGGGGTGCCGACCCTTCATGCTGCTTTGTTTGGTCTCTGCCAATGTCGTCCGTCTTACCAGGTCGTAGCTCGTCTTACCGAGTTGAAGCCGGCCTTTCCCGGCGGTCACTGGGTTGTATCCAGGTGTGGTAACTATAGCTTACAGGTTTGTTTCTTGTTTCCTGCATTTCATCTCTCTTTGTCATCAGTGATGCACCGCCTTTTGTTGGTTGTTGGTTTCGCCCGTTTCATCATCAGACCATTTAGGCGGCCGGGCCACGGTAGTTGATCATTCCACCGTCTTAGAGAGATGAGGCACAATCATGATGGTAACCATTGCTTGTCGTGTCGTTTCAGCCAGATCCAATTTGACGTCTTTTCTGCTGTGTTTTGACATTCTTTACTTATACGTAACCCATTCAACAGCTGTCCCCCTCTCTCCACACTCACAGTTATTCATTTTTCCCCACGTGTCGGTCGGTCTGTCAGCAAGAGCTTGTTAACACTTAAAAATCCTGCAAAAAATTTCATGAAACTCGGTATGTGGCTTTTTAATATTTTCTGACTTCTTTATTAAAATACTAGATTATGCGGATGCATCGGATCAATGGTGGGTAGATCGGGGCTTCCTTATTATTTAGTAACTCCACATAAGAAATCGTTATACGTACACCCTGCAGGAGTTGAACCTACAATGACACTAAAATAAGGTGATAATATATGCACAGATTTAATAATATATGCACACATAATATGTCAACATAGGGAGACCTTTTGAATATGTTAAAAGACACTAAAGGTGTCACTTAGAGAGACCATAGATAAAAATAGTAAATAGGGAGACCAAAGTATGGTCTAGCAAATTTGCATTTTTGGGTTATATATCAATGATTATTATATATGATGCGCATTTGATCCCCCTATTTACTATATTACCAAAGTTTGATGTGCCACCACCGGAGAGCGCAGTAACTCCACATAAGAAATCGTTATGCGTGCACCCTGCAGGAATTGAACCTACAATGACACTACCAAAGAAGTTGATAATATATACACACATTTGATAGTACAATAAAACCCCGGATATAGACACCCCTCTATTATGGATACCCCTGAATTATGTACAGCATTTTTCACTCTGTTTTAAAACGCCATAGAGTTCTGTTATATCTAGACCCCTCCATTGTGGACACCCCTCTATTCAGAATTAGGGACACTATTTTTATCCCGTAAGTACGGTTACACATTTTAAAAAATCCCTTTATTGTGGACAGTCAAATTGCTGTCCATATTTTGTACGTTATATAAAAAACCTCTATCAGCTTGTTACTCGGTAGTGTTTGTTATCCCCTGTGGAACGGAGGGATATAGTTTTGAACTTTTCGGTCTGTCCGTCTGTCTGTCACGCTTCAGTCTCACGCGCCTACAGGCCACATTAGTACATGCATTCGTTTCAAATTTTGTACACGTCTTCTCTAAACCCTTCCGCAGTGCACTGACTAAGAATATTTTTGTTGGATCGGAAAAAAAATGACAAAATGGCGGACTTTTGAAAATCGGCACTGGACTCAGCGTATATACGGCAGTCTCACCCGCCTACAGGCCACATTAATAGATGAATTCGTTTCATATTTTGTACACGGCTTCTCTGGAACCTTCCGCAGTGCAATGGTCAAGAATTTTCCGGATTGGGCAAAATGGCGGACTTTTGAAAATTGGCACTGGACGTATATACGGCAGTCTCATGCGCCTACAGGCCACAAAAATGGATGGATTCGTTTCAGATTCTACACACAAGTTTCCTGAGACCTTCCGCAGTGCAGTGATTAAGCATTTTCCGGCTGGGACTTGACAAAATGGCGGATTTTTCAAAATCGGCGCTGTACTTAGCGTACCTACGACATTCTCACGCGCCTACTGGTTAATGGATTGATTCGTCGAAATGTTAGACACTGCGTCTGCCTATCCTTCCACTTTTAAATTTTGCGTAGTCAACACGCAACAGCCTTACACAAACCATATCCCCCACGGGGGATAGACGTACTCCTCGAGACTTAGTCAAGTTTTTTACGCTATTGTTATCTATGGGTACTGAGTACAGTGCATATAAAGACAATAGGGCTATTACAAAAGATGTGTGCTTAAGGGAGAAGCTAAATACGACTGAACTCTATTGACATGTGCTCTGTCTTTTAAAATGCGTATAAATAAAACAATTAATTCATTGTGTTATACTCAGTTAAGATGCTATACAACGTGTTAAGTCTGAATATCGGTGATGTGAAAAGAAAACGGAACGACCTCTCGCTATCTGATAAAGTTAAAATAATCAAAGCTAGTGATGGAAAAAGTGTAAGAAAAATAGGCGGAGATTTTAGTTGTAGTTGTCAGATAGAACAGGACCTCGAAATTGGGGACACCCCGCCATTAGGGGCAAAATTATTCAGTTACTTTTTGTCGCTAATAGCGGGGTTTCACTGTATATGCACACAGAATATGCCAGCATAAGGAGACCTTTTGTATATGTTAAAAGACACTAAAGGTGTCACTTAAGAGAGACCATAGATAAAAAATAGCAAATAGGGAGACCAAAGTACACACACAGACGAAGCTGACCCTCCAGCTTCCGATATCGAAAAGTTAACCGTCAACAACTTTTTTATTTTCAGTTTTTCTAGTAAATTTTGCATTAATAAATTTAGCTTTTGATTTTTTTAATTATCAAAAAACTAACAGCAGACAAATAAGTCAAATAATGACCGATTTCTGAACGAAATCAAAACCACCGTCAACTTGGAGCTCGGATTTTGCTCAAGTTATCTGCCAATACGCGACATGAGCGGAGCCTCTTTTATTTCGCTTTGCTTCATTTAAATATAAGTATAAACGTTGTAAAATGTAAACAAACGCACGTGATTAACACTGTGCTTTTGTTATTATTCCTACGCACCGTCAAGACAAGACGAGAAGATAATTGTTACGTGTAAAAAGCAGGTCCGATACATAACCTTATCAACATATATTACTCGATAAAACTTAGTCAAATGGCGAGCGGCGCACTTTGGTTATGATAATTAGGGTTGACATCACCATTATAAAAGTTTTATTTCCTATTGTAAGCAAAAAATAGAAAAAAAACGCCCATGTCATGGTTGATGACTTTGTTCACGCTTTCGAATGATATATGAAGAAAAAATCTACGTGTCAAATTGTAGAAATTATTGTGGCGAAACTTCGAGTGAAATACAAGATAAACATTAAAATTGGAAAATTTGAAAAACTGTCTTATAGAAAAAAAAATATCGAAGAAATTAACAAACAGGTCACGTTGTGTCACAGTTTTATCTCATCTTTCTAGTGAGATATGAATAGAATTTCTACGGGGTTAATTATAGAAAATATTGTAGCGAAACTTTGTCAGTGGTACAGTTTAAATATGACTAGTCCGCTTGTATTTATGTTAAACAGATGTTTAATAGATGAAAATGGCTTTGATAACAATTGAGCCATATCACTACAACGGAGATGATGTCTTAGTTGGGAAATGTCAAGATGATGGTCTCATTATGTTCACTCAAAATTACTTGGTCAGATATTGCAATTTGATTGGGCCGCTAGCAAAAGCTTTACGTGGTCCTGCAGTGGTAGGGAACCATCATTGCCAGCCTCAGCGCAAGCATCATGACGAGAAGAGAACTGTTACGTGTAAAAAGCAACTGACGACAAAAATGTGTGAAGTCAGAAGTCATCTGGCGACACAGTTTCTCAATCGGCGACAAAACCTTATGTCGTCAGTTACTTACGCCATCTTTTTGCATATATGTTATTGTTTATTTTGAATAATAAATTTTAAAAATAAACAAATGTGTGTAAGCAACTATGAAACAATAAAATTACTCAAAGCTTACAGTTTGTTTATTTTAGTGCACTTGTACATAGAAGCAAACAACAAGAAAATAGTACAATTAGGCACTTATTTATTAAACAAGTGTGTAAGTAGTTCAGTGAAGATAAAAATCTGCCAACTGACAACAAAAATGTGTGATAAATTTAAGTCAGAAGTCATCTGGCGACACCATTTCTCAACTGGCAACAAAACCTTATGTCGTTAGTTACTTACACAATCTTTTTGCATATAAAAATGTGATTGACTCCAGAAAGAAAAACAATTACATTAAAGCTCTCGATAGTTTTTAGACAATTTTGGAAAAACAAATTTGGACAATAGCTCTTTGAAAATGGGGAAAAAAGAATTGGACTTTATAAAAACGTCGCCATTAGCGCAATGTCGTTATACCCTGATGTACTTATAGGCGTGGTCTACTGGAATTATATGTCTCCCCCTAAGGGAGACATATATAGCATTTGGTGTGTCCGTCCGTCCGTCTGTCCGCAGTGAGTTCTTATAAAATTAATGAGTCGATTTTTCTCAAAACATACATATTGGAGTACATGTCTAGATGATGCCCGTGGTATTTTTTTTGGTTTCCTCAAAAATTCTATTTTTGGCAAATTTTTGAACATAGGGGGGGGTTTCGTGCATTTTTTTCACTTTGGCAGGCTATCTCTCCAAAACGGTTTGTTGTTGGATTACGCTGAAACGTGGCAAGAACAACACACATATAGTGCAAATATTTACTGTGAAGTTTTTCTTCATTTTCGTTGAAAATGTATTTTTGGCGAATTTTTAAATTTTTGATTTTGAACTTTTTTTGGCCATATTGTTGCGATATCTCCCAAACGGTTTGTTGGATTATACTGAAACTTGGCAAGAAGAACTCACAAAACGTGTCAATGTTTACTGCGAAGTTTTTTTTCAGTTCCGTTGAAAATGTATTTTTTGCGAATTTTTCAATTTTGGATTTTTAACTTTTTTGACCATATTGTTGCAATATCTCCGAAACAGTTTGTTGGATTAGGCTGAAACGTGGCAAGAATAACCCACATATAGTGAAAATGTTTACTGCGAAGTTTTTTTCATTTTCGTTGAAAATGTATATTTTTGGCGATTTTTTTAATTTTTGAATTTTAACTTTTTGAGCCATATTGTTGGCATATCTCCGAAACAGTTTGTTGGATTAGGCTGAAACTTGGCAGGAAGAACTCACAAAACGTTTAAATGTTTACTGCGAAGTTTTTTTTTATTTCCGTTGAAAATGTATTTTCGGCGAATTTTTCAATTTTTGATTTTAAAATTTTTTGGCCATAATTGTTGCGATGTCTCCGAAACAGTTTGTTGGATTAGGCTGAAACATGGCAAGAAGAACCCATATGTAGTGGAAATGTTTACTGCGAAGTTTTTCCACGTGACTGATTGGGGGCGGGGGAGACATATCCGTTTTTGTTTTAACAAAAACACTGGCCAATCTAGTTAGTTACCAAATGCACTAAAGTAATTTACTACTTGTATTACTGCCGCTAGCGAATTAAAATACAAAACCGAGTAATGAACCAAATGTGTTTTTCTGTGGTTGTTTGTCGGTCTTATGACGCAATATTATATATCAATGTATAATTCTGTATTTTACCGCTTTTATAAAAACTTATACTCCCATTAGCAGCCATCTAAATATTAGCTAAGTTAAATACTAATTTTTCATATTGAAAGCATGATATTAAAAATCCCACATACGGAAAACAAATGGATATAGTTGCACAATATTTTTTTCTTAGATGAAATGTAATAGTATGGTATTGCAGTTCAAAATAAATATATATAAAATATATAAAATTAAGAAAATTCTCGGGATTTTAGGTATGCTTTGTATTTACTTATTGAATGGCCTGTGACGGCGGCGCAAACAGTCGAAACACATATGTTGCGGAAGAATTTGCGGGAGTACAAATTTCTGACTGTTTCGAATAAAAAAAGAGTTCGGGCGTATAAATTTATGTATGATGCTGGATACTAACATGTAGCAATATATGGATACTTACTTGCCACCACCTCTTTTCTATAAATTTTGTGTTTTAGCAGAAATGTGATGGAATATAATTCTTTTTATATGCTATAGTAACGTATTGCTTGAAGCATTTTGCACTATTTTATTAGTGGATGTGCATACAACGACCGTGAAGAGTCTGCTTGTAAACATGGCGGTACAGAGCTGCTAACATTAATTAGGCCCCAACCCAAATACCATGGTCTCTTCTGATCAGAAATCGTCGTTGGAATTGGAAAGACCCCCAGGAAGACAAAAAACAACATACCTGTCAACACTAAAACGCGATCTACAAAATAAAGGAATCTACTCAATCTTACAAGCCAAAATATTAGCACAAAACCGTACTAGGTGGAGAGAATCTGTATAGAAACGTATAGCGCTTTGCTCTGAAAGCGTAAACCGACGACGACGACGACCAACCCTTCGGATTGGGGCCCAATAGGTTTGGGGTGTCCGTCCGTCTGTCCGCCATCGCTTTATACCCCTATGAATGTTTTTTTGGGGGGGCGGTTGGGGCCTGCGTGTGTTTCACAAATACTTACTTGTTTCTTATACGTATGTATCGAGCGATTTACGAGAAAATAAGCCAATTCGCACTTTTGACTTTTGCCGAAAAGTTTTTGCGTTTCGGCTGAATTCAGGTGGGATAAGGATATAAAGAAATGATAGGAAAAAAACGGCAAAAATCAACAAAATTCCATTTTGCCAGAAATATAGTCACATGTTGGTTATTAAAGGCACTGAATAATATGTAAAATAGTTTTTAAAAGATCATGTGATGGCTTTATAAATTCGAAAGTGTGTATGTTGAAAGAAAATTAGAATTTTGATATTTTTCCCTTATCATTTCTTTATAATTTATCCCCCAACATTTTCAGTCGAAACAACACCGCCACCGGAAAAATCCGAAAGTGCGAATTGGCTGCAAAATACAGAGCTGCTATAAGTAAACCGTCAGTATACGCATGTCAAGTAAGATTTGTGTTCATGTGTAACCATTATAGCTCTTAGCAGTCATTTTGAAAAGCGAGTTGATAGTCTTACAGTTTGCACTTAAAATTTATATTTCGGGATGATAGAATAAAGTGGCGAGTTACAGCTGGAAAATCATGCCCAAAAAATACACCTGCCTTGCATTTTCGTAAATCATGACATTTTACTTCACAAAACTTGTGTAAAATTCTGAATTTGCTACATATAACAGCATCTCCGGATCGCGTCCAAAAGATGAGAGTTATTGCGCTAAAACCATTGAAAAGTGGCGAACGGTCCTAGGTTACTGGTAATTTTATTGCGACCACAACAGCAGATTGGAATAGCGTATTCCAGTAGCGTATTCCAAAAACATAGACCAGCTTCAGAGCACGTTGAGGAATTTAACAATTACATTAGAAGTTCAGTCGTCTAGGATCCTTGGCGCGTGTGCGGTGTAGTAACACCGTGAGATGTCACACCTTCAATATTTCGAAGATTGCAAATCTGAAACCTATAAAAAAAACTTGTGCTGAAACGGTAGATAAACAGTAAAAAAGCAATATATTTCGTTCTTTTTTGCCGGAAAAGCCTGGAAGAACCTGTGTTGTTAGCCCAAGCTTTGCCATTGACTGAAAGTATGTCATTTTCTGCCGCATATTGTTATAATCTCCTAGGTACAAAGCCAGGATTGCCATGATGTTGAAAGGGTTGCAGCGATGTGCCAATTGCAAGGAGCCACGTTCAAATGCGGATTGCTCCTTTATCAACTTTAGAAGGTAAATAAAATTGCGATTCGGCGATAGATATTAAAGTTTTTATTCATGGAAATACTGATTCTGGCAGGGTTTAGATGTCGTAGAACCTGGTGACTGACTAGTACTATTACTTGAGTTATAACATAGAGCACAAAAGTTTTGAATAAACCAATTCGTACTTTCATACTTTTTAAAATCCTCGAGGTGAGGAAGAATCCATGAGAGGAAGAAAAGAAGTGAATGTGACCCAGATAGGCCAAAAGACAACTTCAGTTGCTGCATGCAAATTTACGTTCACGGTGCACTATCAGCAACTTGTTTTTCATAATATTCCAAATTGATATTGCCCATATCCATTAACTAGAAGATTGGAACTACAGAGCATATGTTTTTGTTATTGTTGATATTAGTTAATTTCCCTACATGTTACAGATATGACGCTGTGGCCCACTCAAATGTAGGAGAAATAGTACTCGTACTGATTAAAAGGTTGTCACTCGCTTCATTTAATATGTTTAAAATTATCGAACGTTTATTGGATATATTTTTTGCAGCATAACCTGTTGAACCTGGCATATACGCGACCCGAGGATTTACAAGAATAAAAACCAGACTCCGCAGAATACAAGTGACAAGAAAGCTTCAATAGATGGTGTCATGTCCTCAGGAGAAGCTACAGATGTAGTTTCCCATTTGCTTGTGCTAGTATTGAATGTTGTTAACAGGTGTGGGATTTTATATTTTTGTCTAGGTTAAAGTGTTCAAAATGTTAGAATTAATGATTGACACGAGTCCTTATTTCAGTATACCTAATAGGAATTTAAATTGTGACGAAGGATATGGACTTGACGTGGCTTGTCCTGTAATATTTTATTTTTGAAGCATATAGAGATGTATGGTATTGTACTTTCATTTGTTTTAGAATTACTTTAAAAGCGGTACGATAATGAAGTACATGAATTGATATATAAGAGATTTAAATGAGCATATTTCGTAATTTCAGTGATGGCTTCTTCCTTAAGCACAAGAAAGCAAATGATGGCGTCATTGCCAGACTAGAAACGCCAGAAAATACCGATGTCTGCGACAAGTGCGACTTGGGCATCTTCAATGCACACCAACTGTGTACCCAATGTGGAAGAAGCCTCCATTCAAACTGCTGCATTTTTCGAAGGTATCTGAAGTGACAAAATACTGAGAAGAGTGCGTGAACAAAACAGGTCTTTTCTGACTTCTTTATTAAAATACTACATTATGCGGATGCATCAGATCAATGGTGGGCAGATCGGGCGTGCTTATTAAAGAAGAACTACTTGAGAGCTGAGCAGAGCGCTCCTTCCAGCAAAGCGAAATAAACAAATGATTGCGACGGAGGTGCAGGAAGTGAAACAATAGCCAGTGCTAGAAGATATGTTGAGAAAGCGATCTAGCGGCTCAAATGTTTTATTGAGGAGTGAGGGGTATTGATGGGATAGTCATATATTTTATCATTATATTACTAAAGTTTGATGTGCCACCACCGGAGAGCGCAGTAACTGCGCATAAAAAATCGTTATGCCTGCACCCCGAAGGAGTTGATCCTACAATGACACTAACAAAAAAGTTTATAATATATACACACATTTAATAATATATGCACACAGAATAAGCCAACAATGGAAGACCTTTTGAACATGTTAAAAGACACTAAAGGTGTCACTTAGAGAGACCATAGATTAAAAATAGTATATAGGGAGACCAAGGTATGGTCTCCCAAAGTTGTATTTTTGGGTTATATGTCATTGATTATTATATATGATGCACACTTGATGCACAATATTACTAAAGTTTGGTGTGCCACCACCGGAGAGCGCAGTAACTCCGCATAAGAAATCGTTATGCGTGCACCCTGTAGGAGTTGAACCTACAATGACACTAAAAATATCATATGATAATATATGCACACATTTGATAATATATGCACACAGAATATGCCAACATAGGGAGACCTTTTGTATATGCTAAAAGACACTAAAGGTGTCACTTAGAGAGACCATAGATAAAAAATAGTAAATAGGGAGACCAAAGCATGGTCTCCCAAAGTTGTATTTTTGGGTTATATATCATTGATTATTATATATGATGCACACTTGGTCCCTCTATTTACTATTTTCATGCATGCTCTCTGTAAAATAATAATTTAAAATCCTTTACTATTATCTCAGTTACACTAACTTACTGGTAGTAAAAGAAAAAAGTAATAATAGAAATAAAACAAAAACAACAAAACGCGATTTTAGTTCTAAAAATGTAAAGATTTAAAAAAATTATTTTGATACAATAAAGTTTATCATTTTTTAGTAGTTCTTCAAAGAAATAGTCGTGTAGTAATCTCAAAGTAAATTTACATTGAGAAATGAAATGACGCGATGGATCTCCCATTGTTTTCCTGTGTATGTGCCTGTATATTTTGTTATTTGTTATGTGATGCTTGGGCGGAAAACGATTTAAATAAGCTATATGGCATCAACTTGATGTTTACTCAATAAAGATTGAAAAGCCAAAAAAATGCTTGTTTGTATTTATTTTCCCCTTCCCCGTTCCTTGGGTGCAGAAAATATATTAAAGCTACCCCATTTCCCTCCCTCCCAAAAAGGATGGCAAATTGTAGTCACTTCGAAATTAAGATTTCCAAGTCTGGCCTTCAATGCGGCCGTAGGTGATATACATTCATAAGTTACTATATCGTTCCATGTGTAAACATCCGGTGGCCTTGAGGGGTCATCTGGGGTAGTATCTCGGAAAAATATCAGAAACGGAAAAATGAACCATCACTGTTTAATATGGTATGACAGCCTGCCTAAAAAACCAGGTTCACATGCTGTTGTGGCATAGTTCGATACTTGTCTTGCTGTGCTTCGCCCGGAGATTGCCACTTCATTGCATAAAAATTGTTAGGCAAGCAACCTGTGGCAGTCGAACCAAAAAAAGCATACATGCAAAGGAAAATTCTCATCTCTGCCCTTGTTCTTATTCTGTGTTAATAAGTGTTTGAATAAACACTTAAGGAAATGTTTTATTTTGTAAAATAGATGTTTTGATACGGGATGAAATTAACTTTTCGGTAGTGGCGGTCGTGAGGTACAGTTGACGACAGTTACATTCTCTTGTATCTGTGGCCATATTCACGAACATCTGAGTTTATTTACTTAGATATTAAACTTAGATCTCAAGATTAAGCTTGCGTAAGTTTACTTACTTACGCCATATTCATCGCGTAAGTTTATCAACTTACATTCTAAGTCAATATTGCAAAATTTTCATAAAGAGTGCGACTAATCGTAATCGTATAAACTGGTTGTCAATGTAAATATCGAAGGCTTTTAGATGTTTCGGAGCGTTAAAGCTTCTTCTTGTTTCCTACTCCAAATTTTCGAGATTTTCCACCAAAAAATGAATATCTTCTCTTGAAAATCCATATCGAGTTAAAAGTTCACCGTCATTGTAAACTTCAAACGGATTACTCCTATCTCGAAACACTTTCCCTCATAAAATCCCTTTCATATTCTTCATTTACTCTCAATAAATTGATTGTTGCCAAGGTAAACAAAGCACTCCAGGTATTTAAATATCGCGTGGGATTGAACTGAGAAATCTAAGTGTAGTCCGAAGTAAACTTAGAATTTTGAACTGAAACTTGAGTGGAAGCTTAAACTTACATTTTGTGAATACCGCTAAGTTAAACCAACGGGAAAGTTAACTCTTACATTTTTGCACTTAGATTGACTCTAAGTTTAAACTTACACTTTCGCGAATGCCACCACTGGTTTACGGGTGAATATGCCAGATTGGCTATGGTTACGGCCTGTCCCGAAACAATATTTATTGCCAATATCTACAGGCAATAACCGAATTGTGTCAGTGTAATTACGGACAATTTGGTGCCATGATTATTGGTTTTAACTTAGTCCTAGATGACTCTTGCTGTCTTCCTATGACAGCAAGAGCGATAGTTCCTATAATAGACCGTGTCGTTGATGTCAATTTTGCTAATCTCGGCGCATGACTCAGGCCACTGGCGTTATTTTAGAAAGAGTGCATCACACAAATGACCCAATTATACAACGCACAATTTCTATGGTTAAACAACAATTTTGTACTGCGAAAAATGTTTTCTTGGGATCAGGATATAAAATCTCCCATTATCTCCCACAGCAACAATAAGTCAATTCGCACTTTGTCTTTTGCCGAAACGTTTTTGCGTTTAGGCCGAATTAATTGGGATAAGGATATAAAGAAATGATAGAAAAAACGGCAAAAATCAAAAAAATTCCAGTTTGTCAGCAACATGTTCTCATATTGGTTATTAAAGGGACTGAATAATATGTAAAATACTTTTTAGAAGATCATATGATGGCTTTATAAATTTGAAAGTGTGCATGTTGAAAGAAAATTAGAATTTTGATATTGTCCCTTATCATTTCTTTATAATTTATCTCCCAACATTTGCAGTCAAAACAACACCTTCACCGGAAAGATCCAAAAGTGCGAATTGGCTTATGGCTCTACAATAAGCCAATTCGCACTTTGACTTTTTCAGAAAAGTTTTTACGTTTCGGCTGAATTCAGGTGGGATAAGGATATAAAGAAATGATAGAAAACAAAACGAAAAAAAAAATCAACAAAATTCCATTTTGCCAGAAAAATTTTCACATGTTGGATATTAAAGGGACTGAATAATATGTAAAATAGCTTTTAAAAGATCATGTGATGGCTTCATAAATTTAAAAGCGTGCATGTTGAAAGAAAATTAGAAACTTGATGTTTTTTCCTTATCATTTCTTTATAATTTATTCCAAAAATATTTGCAGCCGAAACAACACCTCCACCGGAAAAACCCGAAAATGCGAACTGGCTTATTACAGGAACTGTGACAATTTCTGTCCTAGGAAGATTGATCAAGTCACCTCGCAGACACCTTCATGCAATGAGCCAAGTCACACTTTGGGTGTTTCGAATAATTTGCGAAAGAAATTTGATTTTCGACTGCGATGGAACCAAAAAAATGAAAGAAACGACAGAGAAATATGGAAGAAATATCGCAAAAACAGCTTATACTCGAAACATAAAAGAAATTGAAACTTATAATACATTTTTAAATAGCACAGAAGTTGTTAAAAACCTGACTGCTCTTTGGTGCAAGGGAAATTTGACATTTAGGTGAAATCTCTCTATCATTTCTTTCATTTTTTACCCGGTTACTCTTATTCGAAACGCAGAACTTTGCACATTTTTATTAGGAGCACCCTAAGTGTGATTTGGCTTGTGAGTAACTTGGAACATAATGAGCGATATTTGGAGTTTATAGCAGTTTTATACCAATACAAATTCTTCGATATTTAAGCTAAGTAGTAAAACTTTTCTAAACGGTAAAAATTATACAAAGAGCTAGCTTTCTAGCATGTGACAAATAGGCCAAAATATATGCAATCGGCCTACAACAAGAAAAATACTGTTATATGTGGTATTAAAACAACGAGAAACTGCGTTTTGCCCCCACGCAAGCACTGGCACTTTTTGATCACGTGACGAAAATGTTAATTCTTATTCGTAGATGCAAAGTTGTGACGTGAACTTGTTGTCAAGAATAGAAAGGGTCCACTGGGACTAGTTTTACCATTGGTAACTGTACAGAAGCGGGCGATAATGTAGGTTTTGTGCTAAAACATAAGATAAGAGCTTACTTTGCACGACAGTAATATGTCAAGTAGTCTTCAGGCTGCATGTAATAGTTTCAAGTATTTTGTTATTTGGTTTAACTCCTTTCTTTCAAGTTATTTTCATTAGTTACTTCTCTTCGTCTCTGGCGGGTAGATGTAAACAATACAAACAAATTACCTGAAGTTTGTAACCACATCTCTCGCGGAAAAAGATGAAACTGTGAAATTGTTTTTATTCCGAATAACTCCCCTCTAAAACTTGTATAAAGTGCCAGTAAATCATTAAATTACAAAATTTAAAAAAAAAAGAGATTTAGCGAGTCCACTGACTCTGCTAAAAGTGATCATTTGGAGAACCGGGTTCATATACAAAATTAAGGAGACGGTCTCTTTTAGTGGGTGTGTTTCTGGCAAAAAAGTTGGTCGAATAAAGGAGACCTCGACTTTTTGTTTATTCGTTATTGTTGTGTTTTTTTCAAAACAACCATAACAGATAATAATAATAATATTAATTTAAGATAGCTATGCGATAACAAAAGAAAAAATGCGGAAGAGAAAGGATATACATTTGGTCTCCCCATCTATTATTTATCAGCATGGTCTCCCAAGGTCGCAAGGTAGGTGTATATATATATATATATATATATATATATATATATATATATATATATATATATATATATATATATATATATATATTTCCACTCAAATAAAATGCTCAAACTTATTCCTTATATTTCTGTGGTTTCTTGTTATTATCAATTCTCCTCAATATAAGGGATGATCATGAAACTACTTTGCTGTAGCTCTCTAACTACGCGCTGTTCACAGGCTCTTTTCTTTTTTTTGTCTTCCAAACTATTGCACATTCCAAACTTTTGCGGAGATGTTTTCAGCAAACGACTTGAGGCACATAACAACCTGAGGCACATACCGTAATGTATCAAAATGTACCTAGGAGGTTAAAACTACTTAAAACCATGTGTTCCCCAGGTCGTTTGCCCAGTTACTCGTAGAAATTACGCCCAACCTCAATTATCGCAATGCTTCAGGTCGTTTGCAAAAACACGCATGCAAACTTTTGACCGTAATGTATTCACGCTGTTGCCATGTTAACAAGAGCAAATTCCTCTGTTAAACATATAATCAGGCTATTTGACAACAGCAGAATATCTTAACACGTTTGCTGCCACGCTGTGGGCATGACAACCGGGAAAAACTGTTGCATATACTGTCAAGGATAATTGCAACCAATGATGGACGCATCGCTTGACCACACTCCCATCATATGTGTGAAGTCTGATCACAACTTGGATCTGTTGCTTCAATGCGTTTGCCACAGCGGTGCAGTTGCTGAACAAAAAAGAAAGACAACGTTTTTTATTCCCACTTGGCATTGAAAATGCCAAATGGGGATGGATTGCCTCGAATCCTTCACCTATTTTTTTCTTTTTGTTGCTTTTTTAAAAAATTTTTTCTTCTTCTGCCAAATCGGTTTCCAGACATCTCCTCCAAGACCGCTGAAGCTAGACCAATCAAACATGGCACATATATGGAGGGTCATCTGAAGTGGTGCACCTGATAAAAATTTTTGACCTCGACCTTACTGGTCAAGGTCAAATTGCGAAAAAGATCAAACGGTTTTTACACAATTACTGCAAGACCGTTGAAGCTAGAAAAGCCAAACTTGGCACATATATAAAAGGTGATGTGATCTAAAGCAACGATGAAAAGTTTTGAATTTGACCTTGACTATGACCTGGAAATCGGGAAAAACATTATTTAAGAAAAACAATGAGTTATCTTGAAAACCTCCAAGACCGCTAACGCTAGAACAACCAAACTTGGCACATGTATGGAAGGTCATCTCTAGTAGTGCATCTGATAAAAATTTTTGACCTTGAACTTATTAGTCAAGGTTAAATCACGAAAAAGGTCGAACGGTTTTCAGGCAATTACTACAAGGCCGTTGAAGCTAGAAAAGCCAAGCTTGGCACATATATAAAGCACGATGTGATCTGAAGCAGCCGATAAAAATTTTTGACCTTGACCTGACCATGAAATCGCGGCAAACGTTATTTTAAAAAAAACAATGAGTTATCTCGAAAGCGTAAAGAGATAGAGCAATTCTGACCTCATTTTCGACCTCCACCCCTATACGACGATACTTAAGGTGTAACTTCCGGTGTCCTTGACCTTCAAGTCACTTTCGAGTTCCAAACCGGAAGTTGGCCTTTATCTCGAAAACGGTAAGAGATAGAGCAATTCTGACCTCATTTTCGACCTCCACTCTCTATACGACGATACGTAAGGTATAACTCGAAAACGGTAAGAGATAGAGCAAATTTTTGGCCTTGAACTTACCGGTATATTTAGTAGTATTTAGGAGGATGTTCTACATTCAGACATGTGAAAATTGTTAACAAACAGCAATATCATCTACCTTCCGTTTTAAGTTATCATTCCAAGTGGGGCTAATTCGCTGTGCGAATTTCGGTCTAGTTCGCCTTTTTTAACAACGCTTCACAGTAAGAAAAATGTGTCTTTATAAAACAAAGGCTACCAATATGTCTAGTAAGCCATGATGTTATTAGTGCTCTTTACATATTTTAAGTTTTAAGTTTAACTGTTACATTCTAAGTTGACATTGGAAGACATAATTGCAGTGAGCTTTTTAATAAGCTTTTTTGAAGTTTTAAATGTGAACTTTTATGGAGGGAGTGTTAGACGGCAGCGGTGGAGCATCCACACCACTATACGTTTTGGCCACGATATTCTACATATCATGTTACAGAGGACACTTAAGTTCTGTTAGTTTGGAGTATAATGGCTTCAATATTCATTTTCAACGTGGCAAAAGCCCAAAATTATAACTGACGCCTGTCGTCGCTTTAGCAAGAAAACTGTCCAGGGACACTGTGATCACCACACTCCCAAAAACTAAATAACTCAAAAACATCAAGAAAAAATATACTGCGCTAATAACTTGCATACATTCAAACAATGTTTGAAGGCATTTCGCTCTGAACTGGGTGTAGGAGCAATTTGAAACTCTCAAAAGTTCAAATTTAAAAAAAGTTTGGACGGATTGCAAAAAACAAAATCATTTTTCGAGAAGAATTTGGGTTTTTGTCAATTTTCTGTCCATTTTTTTAGAATCGCCAGAAAAATAAATAAATAAATGTATAACAGACGGAGAGGCACTTATGGCCCTTACCTTCCAACAAATTTAAGGTTATTCCCAAAAAATTCCCAGGAGATACGCTTTTTCTGAAAATTGACTATTCACCAATATTTCTGTTGATTTTTCAGAGAATCACGGAAACAAGCAATAACCAAGTAAGCGAAATGCCTACTACTTTTAACCAAAAACCTTAAAGAGGCTAAGGTCATAAAAATAGTAACAGCCAGCTAAGTGCCAATTACTGCTATCTGTAACTAAAATTTCAAGAGAGTAAAGCCATTTCTCTGGTATGATTTTACTGAACATTTTCTGATTTTTCGGCAAAATTTCGATTGCGATCCGTCAAGAAGTAATTGCCAGGTAATTACTTATATAACGGTCCGCTGTCTTCAACCACATGGCCAACTTTTGTGAATCGCCAAAAAAATTGACGAGCCGACCACGCAGGAAAAATTCTGAAAGGAATCCGGTGGAAATCGTGGAAGAAAAAGCATTTTGAAAATTGGCTGACGAAATTTTTCAAAATGGCGCCATTTGGCCAATTTTTGGTGAACCGCCAAATGGTAATTTTTGAAGTAGAATCACCAAGAGAGTATTCGTAAAAAATTTGAAAGGAATCCAGTCGAAACTGTGGAATAAACACTTTAAAAAATTAACCAACAAATAATTTCAAAATGGCACCAGTTGGCCATTTTTTGGCAAACGGCCAAAAAATAGTACTTTTTGAAGACAGAATCACCCAGAGCATTCGTACATTTGTTTTTCGAGAAAAAAAACTACATGGGCCATTTGGGCAATTTGTAGCGAATCTCCATCAAAACATTACTACCTTGGAAACATTCGTACAAAATTTGAAAGGAATCCGATGAAAACTGAGGGGAAAGAAGTATTTCAAGTAAAAGATGAAATACGCGCATACAGACCACGGATGCGCCCTCCCCCCCCCCCTCCCTCAGCCTCAGTGATGAGACTAGACCAATCGCACGAATTCGGCTTGTGTAAAAAGCTACTAGAAGTGCCTTCAATGAGCTGGGTCACCTCATCTTACGCGTTCCACCACAGGCACTGTATCGGCTGTCACCCGAACAGAAGCGTTTCTGAAACTGCCCTTTCTCTCTCCTATATGTTCCCAAATCTCTCATCTCGAGAGATCTCAAGCTGCGTCAGTGTTGTATCCACCTGTAGTCACTTCGCCTCTGCCTAATTTCGACCCCCCCCCCCCCTCCTCGCTAAAAAACGCCATATATACACACAACACGCTTCCTCTTCCCGTATTCATCTTCTACATCCACTGAGAGACAGGAGGTTGCTGAGTTTATTTATTTATTTTTGTTTTGTTTTTAACTTATTATTATTTTCATGACTTGAGTATACATATTAAATATCGAGTTAAATTCCGTCAATCTTCATTTTTGTGCATCTCGAGATACAGGAAGAGCAGAAGAGTTATGTCTCAACCCCTCCTCTCTCCGCCCTCCCCACCCTCGTTGGCCTAAGCATATCCGCTAGGCGTGATAGGGCCCATGAAAGGCCAGGTTTATCTGATGTCTTAGGCTTAGCGTACATATGTAGCTATGACATTAAATTCGTGCCTTGAAAGTTAAATTAGATTATAATCATTGTACCTGAAATGACATGAAAATTGGACTCCAGTTTCAAACGGAACTGGACTCCAGTTTCAACGGAACTTCCAAATGAACAACGGTAAACAAAAGCTGTATTGTACCTTAGAACATGACAGATCTGTGATCAGACGAGCCCTGTACAACAAAATCAGTCGTCTCTGAATGTATATTTTTTCAGGCAGAATTGTGGAGCTTGAGTGTTTATGGAGTTATTTAAAAAAAATTGAAGGTACAGCACCGCAGCTGGCTGGCGTCCTCGGTGCATACGTGTTTTCCTTCGCACGGCTCAAAGTGTTAATGTTGTGACTGACCGTCATTCCACAACCAATGCAACCTTTCCGACATGAATAACACAGCTCATACAGGACATGAAAATAATACTGCCGAAATGTTTCCACGGCACTGGTCCCTAAATCGAGTCAGAAACATATTCATAAGACTGCCTGTACAAAAAAATGTGCCCGTTAAATCAAAACTTTGCAGTTTCCGTTTAATAATTTTGTTTAAAAAATTATAACTTTCGATTTTATTTGTAATTTTTATGGGGGGTTGCTCGGGATTCGAGGCTGTCGGGAAGTTATAAGAGACTACCCAGAATAAACTCTGTGTACATCTAGTAGATACCCACTGGATGTGAAAATGTGCGTAATGTTTGAGCACCGTTTATTGAGCTTAAGTTTACGAAAAGTACTGAGCGTACCGTAAGCACTTTTAAAATGTGCCATGTACTCCTACATTGAGTTTGGGTAATTGAAGTATAGAGGGTGTCACCTGAGCATTACATTTTTATTAATGCAGCGATGGGAGTTGATTGGTTGGTTGATTGATGCACAGAGGGTAGCTTTCCACTAACCTGCATTTCACACCAACCAACCTACCTTTGTTACCTTAATTCAGCATTGTCATATCAAGTTCAAACCTCGTCTTTATCCCACAACCTGAAGCCAAGCAAACAAACGCTACATTGTAACGCAATTAAGCCATTGAACTATTCTCAAAATTTTGATATCTTTAAACGTGCAAGCAAAGCAAATGTCGCCAGCTAATCACTAGGGGTTGCAAAACCCAACAATAGAATCGTCTCCAATCCTATTGTGACATCACCAACCGTTTTTTGTGACGTCTCATAGGTATCCTTGGCTACGACGCAAACTTCCACGTTACCGCTTTGTTTACACTGAGCCCAACAACACACATGGAAGTGCATTGTGACAAGTTTTGCACTAGCTTTTATTACGTCCATCGCTCACCCTTTAGGCTGTGTTTGAAAATGTGAAGAGGAAGTTCTCATGTGTCACCAACTTAAGGTTGGGGGCCTTGAATACTCAAAAATGCCTTGGAAAGAACATTGTGGCAAGTTTGAACTTGCCTGGTAAGTGTTGCAGAATTCAACAGCTTAGTTCATTAAAGCGTATGTGAATCTCGATTCGAACTACCTTTTGCGTACGGATTTCTCATTTCAGTCTAATCAACCCTTCTTTCACCGAGTTTTTGGTATTACACTGCTGCAGAATCAAGGTGAAGCAAATGTGGGGCCAAAATACAGAGTTTTTATGACGTCGAATAGTCCAACATAATCCAGTTTGCTTTTGAATCAGACGCAACAAGAATTGCCTTTAAGTTCTATCATACTGCGAAAAGCATCTTGTATACGAGTCATGTTTTCTCTCTCCTTTATTTTATTTTATTTTATTTTATTTTTTTTTGTTTTTTTTTTTTTTTGTTTGTTTGCTTTGCTCCGATTTAAAGACAACAAAATAGCTTATCTCCGTAAAACTGACCGAGAACTAGTGGAAATGGAGGAGTTGTTGCACATGCTCAGAAAATACCTGTGTGAGCCGATGAGCCGGCGCCTTGTACCTGGACCTTGGCGTGCAAGTCAACAAGATAATTTTTTCACACAAATATGTATTTTATTTTATTCTTGTTTTGAATCCCGCTGAAAATAACACACATTATACGGTGACAAGGTACTTTGCTAATGCCAGAAAGAAGACAGCGCGCGCCTTGAACCGGCCTGTTTTTCAAATACATCAGCACCGTTCTATGCAGCTTAGTACAAAGCAATTAACAATCAGAAAGGCGATCCCACAGGCCTTTACGGCACTGTATAAGATGCACGATGGGCTGTCACGCCTCTTATTTCCCGCCAACAGAATTTTATTTACTTACACTTTGATACAAAATACACGCATTCGAGAGCAAATGTCAGAAGGCGTTTCATCACTTATACTTGAATACTTGAATGTTGTACAATAACACCTTTTGGTGTCAAGGACTTTTCGCCCGAAAACGCCACAGTCGAAAATTATGACACGTTGTCAAACTAAATTTTTTAATATATACTGATTAATTTAATTATATATTTCATTTGATCACTCCAAGGAATAAAGCATACAAAATGGTCACTTCAAAACGCCTTCCATTTGCCTGTGACTGCGTATGCCACAGTTTGCTACCTTAACATACCCCCTATGCAATTATTACAAAGCGAATGCAATGTTGCCATGGTGATGCTGCGGTAACATAACAATGCCAACACCACACCGTTTGTCAAACAGAGACGTCGAGCCTCTGATACAGTGATGCACAATGCGGCTCGCCGGCGGATAACCTTTGGCCTTGAGAACGCCCCATGGCGAACACTGACCCGACTTCCATTGCACTTACCGAATTCCACACGCCTTTTCAGCAACCAATTTTTTTCTTTTTTTTTCATTTAACAGAAATTATCTTAGTCTTATACTAAAACGTACCTTTTGCATATTACCATAGTAACCGTTTCTCGGACACACGTCTCTATGTGAACACGTACCTTCATGAAGCTATTTGTTTACAAGTTGCAAGCTTCTATGAAACTACTTGCTCAAACACCTTTTAATTTGTTGCTCATAATTTCACTTAAAATATTTATCAAGAAACATATGACTGTATCGCTACCAAGTCTGGCTGACGCGCGATCTCACTTCCACGTCTCGCGAACACGATATTCTGCAATACACGACGCTAAAAGCTAAGGTTTGCATGTTCTAGATCTTATGATGCAGGACTCGTTAGATTCCAAGTCTCATATAGACCAGATTCCGTAATAGACCGACCTGTATATGCTAAAATCTCTCAACACAGAGTTGAAGCGAACTCCAGTCTTGTTAAAATAAGGGCAGTTATTTACGAAGTTTTTCATTTCAAAGGAGAGGACTTGGGGTGGCGATACAGGCGGCCAGTTCACCAGCACTACTGTACCCGTACATTTAATTGACATATATTAAATGCTTACTGGAATATTCTCTCTTGATTCTTTATAACATGTACAACTTCCACATATTTATACGTCAACATGTGCGAGAAACTTCACAACTTTACCCAGAATCCAACATTAAAATATGTTCAGCATAAAATTTTTTTTGAATCAGCCAAAACTCACAGTGATAAATGTTAATGGTAAAGGCATCACAAGCTCAGTATTAAAATAAATCTATTTACAAGAATTTTAGGTTTTGATAACCCCTTCTGTTTTGTGCCAACAGACTTAGCTGAGTGTGAAATTATTATATTTTCTCCCCTTCTCGCCAGACACACCGGCCACATGATCACAAGCATCCGGTGAGCGTCGCCAACCATGTGGGAACTGCCCTCAGTACCGGCTCGGGCCGCCCTGTTGCATGAGGCCGGGCGGTCGCTGACCCATCATGCCGTAGCCTCCCCACTGCTGTGGTGGCCCGCCCATTTGTGGGCCACCCATTTGGCCCATGGCTGACCCTGGACCACTCTTCCCTAAACCTGTGAAAACAGAAAAGAAACACTTAAAACATGAATAAATTAATATTGTAACTGTTATTAATTATTTACACAAATATATTACCAGGCAATAATTTTTTAACCTGTCCTCCAAAATTCAATCGAATAAAACACGGCATTGACATACCACAACAGAGGCAGAAACGTGACCTTGAGGCATAGCCGATCTGTAGTTCTGCGCCATGAGCGGGGGAGCGGACAGCGTGGCTGATGACGTCACGGCCATGTTGAGCTTGGGCGCACCCGCGATAGTGCCTTTGTAGCGAACCATATTTGCCCATCTCTCCTCCTGTTCGTTCAAAATCAGAAAGTGACTCTCGCTTTTCAACTACAAAATGCACCAGCAAAATTCTGAGGTAAAAGATCTCTTTCTCTTCACCCACATAAGAAGTTCTCAAAAAGCATTTTACTAAATAATATTTACACCGAAAGAATCACAATTAAAATATTCTACTTATTGGATTTCATGCACCTAAAATACAGCAAGAACCACTAAACATCCAAGAAAATCTCTCTTTTACCTGAAGCTACAGGCTGAATATTCACTGGCCTAACAACTAGCAAAACATCCATTCAATCCTCTTTGTGACCAGGATTCATTTGGATTCTTTCCATAGAATCCAAAATTAAAATCAGAATCACTCTATCTTTAACGGTTTTCGAGATAACTCTTTTTTGCACAAGTGACGTTGACTCATCGTGAAAATTCCAGATTATATATATATAAAACCAAAAACTTTTACCACAGAGGGGATGGCGCCCGAAACAAAACTGCTGTAATCTCTGACAGTAACTGAGATAACAAAGCTTATGTGATCTGTAGATCTAAAAATCTAGGCCAAGGTACAGATCACGAAGTTACACTCGATGCAACTCCGTAGAGTGGGAAGAGTAGGAAAATGATGTCAAAATTGCCCTATCCCTATCGGTTTCCGAGATAACACAGGTCACGTGACCTTTGACCTTGAAAATGTAGGCCAAGTTTCAGGCCTAAGTTACCCCTTATGTAATTCCGTACAAATGATGGAGTCAGAAAATGAGGTCAAACTCGCCCTGTATCTAACGGCTACCGAGATAACACCTTGAAAATACAAGTCAAAGTTTAGAGCACGAAGTTACCTCTACTGTAATTCCTTGTAACAGATGGAGTCCAAAAATGAGGTCAAGATCTCTCTCACGGTTACCGAGATAACACAGGTCAAGTGACCGGTGACCTTGAAAATGTAGATCAAAGTTCAGATCACGCAGTTACCCCTAACGTTACCGGGAGTTTCCGAAAAGAAGCCCCAGGCTTCTCAACGGAAACTCGACATTGTGAGACTCTCACATTGAAGTCAAATATAAGCTCCGAGGATAGCATTATTATTTCGGCAAATCAATTTTTTATGCTCAATTAATAGCAAGACAAGTATGTCAGTAAAACTGACTATGTCCCCTGCAGGTGTGCTTTCACAGGATTTCAATACGAAAAACACCCACGGTCAGTTGTGCTGTATTTTCAAAGTATTTTCCCAATTTTTGCAAAAAATTTCAAAATAACTCAGCTGCAACAGAACAATTGAATCGGTTCAATGGTTACGGAGATATGGCGCCGACAAACACCCATTGAATAGGTCAATTGTGTTGAATTTTCAAAGTTTCCCTATTTTCATAATTTTTGCGACAATCTCAAAATAACCCCTCTTTGCACAGATCCGCTATGTAGTCCTTGCATGTGCAAGAGAACAATTGAATCGATTCAGTGGTTACGGAGATATAACGCCGACTAAAAAGTGTCGACGGACGGACGGGCGGACGCGAATCCTATAGCTCCAGCTTCGAGCTACGCGACTTCGGGGGACTGAAAAAAGCAAGAACTCCCCCTCCCCTTCCTCTTACCAAAGATATGTCCTCGTCAGGATGTATAAGCTTCACAGTCATGCTTTATATTACGGTGTTATGAGTCAACTACGGCCATCTTGTTGACTCATGACATCGTAATGTCAAGTACAAGATGGCCGACAATATGGCAAGGGTCACACTGAAAACATACAATATGGCGATCGTTAATGACCTCATAGCCCGAGAACTACTTTTACATAATTAAATCGTATACTCATACTCTCACAACATAACGCCTTGCTTTTTGGCCAAACATTTGCTTGGTTGTAACACTTTTTTCAGCAGAAAATAATTAACAGCGATAAGAAGTTTTTCGGCACGAGTGCTAACAGGGTCAGTTTGAAAACAAACTGACAATAAATCAGAAAGCTCTTAAATATAAAAAAAAATCAAATATGAAAACTGTTAAATGATAAAGTCAAGGCAGTGGCATTAACTTGCTCAGATATATGAACATAATTTCCCCAGAACGCTTGCCCTTAGCCGTTATATTGGGGCCAATGGGTACTCGCTTGTGTGTCGTATATTAATCGACATGCAAAACAAGAAGGTTTTCGCCACAAAGAGTCACACTAAGACGTGCGTGTCAATTCCCCTCGGTGCTCAAGTTCATTTCGTTAGTGATTTAAGAACTACAGCGGATTTCCTATCATGTTTTATACATGAGCGCGCTGTCACCATGAGCGTGTTGTAATTAGTTTCTGGGAGCGACGAGTAGAGAGGGCTACTTGCGGTGGCATAGGCGGTCTCATGGCTCCCGGGTGTCCCATCATACCTGCAATAACAACAAGCGGGTCAGTGACACTGACTATGTCTTAAGGGCTGTAGGTTGGACTACAGCCCTTAAGAAATTCGTATCATATTCGTGAATTTTAAAATTCCAGCTGGGCCAGTATCCTTGGGCCGAGCTGGCTCATTTACAATACCAATTCTTGTTACCACCCATACTACCTATGTGTATAACATTTTGCCAATTGATCAAAAATGTAGGCTTGAGTGTGTTAACAAACTCATTCCAGTATGTAAGGGTTGTGAAAATTTCTGAAGTTCAGCTGGGCCAATGTCTTTTGGCCGATAGAGCTCATTTACAATACAAACCTTTGTTGGTTCGAATACTTCCTATATCTAAAAGATTTCAACAATCGATCTAGGAATGTAGGCTTGAGTGTGTTAACAAACTCATTCCAGTATATTGGGGTTGTGAAAATTTCTGAAGTTCAGCTGGGCCAATGTCCTTGAACAGACAGGGCTCATTTACAATACCGACCTTTGTTGGTTCGAATACTTCCTATATCTAAAAGATTTCAACAAAAACCAGTACTACCCATGTATACAATATCTTAACAATCGGTCGAAAAATGTAGGCTTGAGTGTGTTAATATAAAAGGTGTCGACAGATGGACAGACGGACGGACGGACAGACAAACCGGAAAACTATAGTCCCCCGGCTAACAACAACGATAACGTAAGTCATAATCTTATCATTAACTCAAAACATTGCTGACGAAAGACCTGGTTTCATTTCCATATTGTCCGAGTTTTGAGCACCGCGAGTTTCGGTCAGAGACCGTTATCGATTGCTAACCACAGTATATATAGCACAGCTAGCATAGCCCCCACTTGCACTACTATACGTAGATTATTTCAAATTTACTTTAATTTTCTTCCCCTATCACCAAACGCACATCATATAACCAGAAATATTAATCTAACAAATTGAAATGCACTAGAATCTCTAAAGAATGCCAGTACGGTTACCTCCAGGACCCATCATGCCCATGGGGGGCATACCGGGCATGCCCATGGGAGGCATGGGTGGCATGGGCGCCGGCATGGGTAGGGGCATGACGGCAGCTCCGCTCCCACCCTCCTCCTCCTCTCGTCTGAGTAGTTCTGAGCCCCGCCTTGCTGTTTGTCTGTCCACAATAAAGCACGGATTATACTAAGGTCTACAACTCTCAAATACCAACACTATTCACTGTAAGCCAGTTCACTTTTTCGACTGCGCGTACTCTGGATGAAATTCTCAAGATCCCAGTGAGGATAAAACAAAGAAACAAATGGGCAAATTTATCAAAAGTTGTTTTTCTCTGGTTTGACGGATCTTTAATGGTTGAAACCTTTATCAAAATGCAGAAAAAAATTATTCATGACACATTTAAACGGGTTTCTAACACAAAACGAGGTATGCACGAAAGTGTTAATCAGATTATCCGTGGCTATTTTTTATCGTGTTTAGTACATGAAATATACTGCAAACTACGTATTTCACAAAGCACCGAACACGTTGTTACTATACTGGCAGTGAATTTAATAGTTAGCTCACGAAAATAAATGCAGTGCAAGAAATTAACCCGTATAGTCGTCATACTTGTCTGAAATTAAGAGAGCAACTCACCCAGACCACAGCATACTTCAGCATGCTCTACGACACACAGCACAGCCTATCAATGAGCCACACACACCACTATCGTTCGTTCCACACATACTTTAGAAGAAAAAAAACAATGCTAACACACACGTGTTTTTCGTTACAGTGAGCGGCAATGACATGTGCACACATCGCCCCACACACCAAGATATTATTATGTTGCATGTGCACAGCACGTGCGACAAGTGAAAGAATTACGTCTCATACAGGACGCCACACAGCACACCTCAGAGGGCACATAGCGCGTGGCAAGTGCACACTTCAAACTAAGTCCATACTGCTCGACACAAGCGCACAGATCACGTGACATTTACCAACCGCTCGCTAAAATTTTTTACAACGCGTGCCACATTTGCACAATTCACTTCACGGTTCCTGGACACTTCGTACCTTTGGCGTTAGTACCTTTTTGGACGCTTCTACCATTTCGTAAACTTGCAAAAGACACTTCGTAACCTGGAGAAAGACACTTTGTTAACTTGCTTAATCTTTCGTACCTTTCTAATAGTCACTTTGCATAATTTAGAGGGGTGGGGTGGGGGGCAATTTTATGCCACAATAATGAGCTGCTTGCCATAACACAAAATACCAGTGGGCCCACTTCAACTGTGAAAGTAATTGCGCCGTTAGCTGAGTATAATCAATGGCTAGTCCCGCATAGGTACCGCCTACTGCCGCACCCTCCCCCACCCCCAACACTCATAAATCTTGGTGCTACCGAACTCCCCTTCTCCAACATTCACAAAAGTGACATGCGTTGTTCAGTATGCTCAAACTACAATAGAAATCGGCAGTAACATAAAAGGCATAATCCCACCACGTTTGAAGCTGATCTGACTTCGTTCGACAGTTATCGTGTCAATAACGTCAAATACCCTAATTCTGATGTCATATGACGTCATGAGTTACGTTATATACACCGAATACAAATCAACAGTCCAATCCAGCATAAAAAAACGCAAGGACACAACCAAGCCATTATCCAACCAATTTCGAAGATGATCTGCAGTTACAGTTATGACGCAATTCACGTTTTTACGACCTATGAGGTCACGCGTTGGTCAGTCCAATACAACCCCAAACGGCGGACCCACACAAGAAATAGTCCCGCCAAGATTCGTTCGACAGTAAAAACTCAAGTACAAAAACAAAATGTTTCCCATAAAAACACATTGTAATACTAGGTTACAAAGTGGCAGGATGGAATACCAAGTGTCTTTCACAAGGGTACGAAGTGATTAAAATTAGGGTACGAAGCGTCTTTCACAAGGGTGCGAAAAAGCAATATAAAAAGTTCCCCGCGTCGCATGTACAACAGTCACACGGCGCGCGCAGGGCGTCCACAGATGCACACAGCTATTCACACGTACTTTTGTGCAGGCCTTTCTTCATCTCCTCGTATTCCTTGGCATCCGCGTCGGGAAGACTCTTCCATGCCATAGATCTCGATCTCCGTGCTGTTGCGGTTTGGTAATGAGTTGGGGACCTTCTCCATCTTTTCTTATGGACCTGGTAAGCACAGAGTTACCAAATTTTAACATCATAGACTCACCTGCACTTTATACATTTCAAGGAAGGAAAGTGAAACAGAACTGTTTATTGATACATGCAGTTTTAACATTTTTAAGATTAGCCTTTTAGTTATGATAATACTAAAATGTTAAAACTGAATACCTCCGATTGGCGGCTGACCGGCCAATTGTAGCAGTAAACGGAGTAAATTTTCATAGGATTTTTCTTAAAGCTGCGTCTCAGTTTTGTAAAAATCGGATTTTATACTTACATTTCAACACCAGTGACACCTTACTAATTTCAAACAGCCTCCTGCAAACCAGGACTCAGGAATTCAACAATCAGTTGTCTGGACCACCTTTTTTCGAATTGATCAGTCGATTCCTAACAGCGCTAGCACTCTTAGTGATTTGAGAAGCATTTGAAAAGGAGAATCCGTGAACCCCTTAATGCCCCTCTCAAATCTTGCTTCGATCCCAAGAACAAATTCCTTTGGTTTGTTTTTCTAGAGGTTGACATCCTTCAAACCCCGACCTCTCTTACCTTCCAACGTAGAAAGGCTTTGAAAACTACATCTTGTTATTACAACCACACCCCCTACCATTTTGGCTTCGGGCTCTAAATGCCACCTCGACCCCGGTCTTTGTGATACTCATCTGAACCCACACGTGTGGAAGTTCACCAATTTTTTGAAATATATTTTACAAAGCAAACAAATAAGTTCCCTCTGAGAAAAGTTTTTGTACGACCGAAACAAGACCAGCAGCATGATTAATTTTTGTTCTGTATCGCATGAATACCACAACTGTGAGTTGCTTACGTAAGCAAATAGATACTATACTGGAAAAAAACGCAAAAGACAGTAACTGGCGCTTTCGCGAACTGTTACACACTTATCTGCATACAATGAATGGTCAACCCTGGGCCTGTGTACAATTTCTTGTGACAAATGTGGCATTTGAAGTGTTTTGCCTTTTGATGTTGTATTAAAATCTTCTCATCGTCAAACTCACGGTTGCAATACCTAAAGCTCGGTTAAGGTGCTAAACGGTACAGCAATGATAACCAGTACGGTGGCAAAAAGTACTGAATTCTATTTACTTGAAAGCTATTTTAATGAAATTTCTTGTATTTATAGACAAGAATATATGACTGTTCGATTTTGTCTCCACGCCAAGACCGCAACGCCATCTGCAATTCACAAATCTTTCGCCACAGAAATAATACATAATAACATGACTTTCAACAAAGATTAATACCATATGGAAGGAATAGCGTGTATAACCAGATATGGTAGTTTGTTTCGTAACATTTCACGCAATACACATAAAGCATAAGCCGCCCACACTATTCCAATCAATCTGCAGTCGACTTAAAAACATTGTAAGTTTCGAGAAAAAAACCTATTTTCACTGTATAAAACCTATCCTTAATAGTAATGGAAAAACTACACGGAGAAAATGCTAAGTTCCTAATAGTTAAGGAGCACTTGCGTAGACAAAATCACAAAGTTTACGTGCGGATGAACGAACAGACGGACAATCGCAAATTTCAAGACGTATTTCTTTTCAAGTACATACATTAACACCAAAAGCTTGGCATTTTCTGTCATACTTTTATGTGAGTTGACTTCATGTGTCTCCGACTTGACTTTCACGTGTCGCCGATCTGACCAAAAATCTGTCGCCGAGTTAATCAAAGTGTCGACGGGTTGACCTGTCGCCGAGAAGGTTTGTCGCCGAGTTACAGTTCTCATGTGTTTTAACCTTTTTTTGTTAAAAATAATGACACTGTTTGAAGGTGTCCGTATGATACTATGCGAATAGATGTTTCACGTGTAAGAACCATTTTTCAGTGAGTTTTAATTGAGGATTTCGGATATAACCGTGTCTGATTTCAGACACCTGCCAGTAACCTAGGACCGTTTGCCACTTTTAAATGGTTGTTGCGCAATAAATTTCGTGTTTTAGACGCGATCCGGGTACACTTTTGTATGTAGCAAATACAGAATTTTACACAAGTTTTCTGTTATGCGCGAAGAAAAATGTCATGATTTAAGAAAATGCCAGGCCGATATTTTTTCGGGCAGGATTTTCGAGCTGTAACTCGCCACTTTATTCTATCATCCCGAAATATAAATTTTAAGTGCAAACTCTAAGACTATCAATTCGCTTTCCAAAATGACTGCTAAGAGCTATAAGGATTACATGTGAGTTTAAACCTGACTTTATATGTGTATACTATCAGTTTTCTTATAGCAGATCAGTATTTTGCATTCGTGCACCAGTGGCAGTTGTCGGGAGGTTCGGCAAAAAATATCGTTTTCGGGATAATTGTTGTTTTCGGGAGGTGGCGATGCTACAGGCAGAGGCGGGTTCAATCTAGCTTACTGGTATCTCATTTGGAATGTATCTACGCCATGTTTTTTCGTCATGATGATGTCATGTATCGTTTTTCAGAGACAGTGAATGAGAAACACCCTATTTTTATTCGTAGCGCCAAATTTATTGGGAACGGCTAAACTGTGATTTAGCTTGAATGTCTTCTATCATTTCTTTCATTTGTTACCTGGTTCCCTTCTATTCGAAATTCAAAATTCTTGCGTGTTTTAGTCAAAACACCCAAAGGTTGATCAGGTTTATTCAACTGCCATATTGCTGGGTCATTTTCACATCCGTTCCCTCGAAATTGTCCAATTATCACTCAAAATTTCCTTCTTGCAGATAACGCTATTATTTTTTCCTTTATACCAAAAAGGAATACCAACACCAGGGTTTCAGTTGCTTTTTCTTTTTGCGACCCATGATTTTATATGATTAACTTGTGTTAAATCAAAGTTTTAATGCATCTTCCATCCGTGAACAAAAACGCACTTTTGGGTGCTTACTATTCTGAGTACCGAGAGACCGAGAATGTCCGATGCGCACAAATGCCTTTTTTCGACACCGCTGGTTGTATCCAGATCTGACAGGGCTTTTGTGTTGAATGAAAACAAGCAAAAATGACGAACAAAAAAAACGTGAAGAAACAAATTGTGCTGCATATGGATGTTCAAACAGCCAAAATAACTGAAACAAGTCCTTTTTTAGATTTCCAAAAGAGGAAGAAAGATACACTTATCTTTTCTTTTTATTATTATTTTATGCCTATTTTGTTTAATGCAAAAAAAAGTTCAAGACAACAGCTACATTCTAATGACTCACCAGTGAAGTAGTACGCACGAAAAATTATAAGCGTTTCTTTTTTTCTTTTTTATTGTTGTTGTTTTAGTGACTAAGTATCCCCCAATATCAGATGGAGGAAGCCCAAATATATGTATATATTGTATTCTCTCTAGCACCCCTCCCTCTGTAATCGCTCCATCCTATTTGGATATATTTCGTTGAATGCCCTCACCCCATCTGATAATGGGGGGATACTTAGTCACTACAAACAAAAAGCATTGTCCAAGTTCCATAAATGAAAGTGGACCCGTTGAATCATTGCAGATTTCTGACGAAGTTGGAGAAATTCTGAAAATCTTGATCTTATCCAATAATATTGCGCTTCCTTTACTTCATTGCAATAAGTGATTTAAAAGTCATTCATTTAGAGTGTTTGTAGTTTCTTTGAGGTGTGGATTCATTTTTTGTTTTAAATGTTTCTCTCACTTTTGTGTCGAGAAAATACCGGAGATCCTACTTTGATGATGTGGATTCGTAGTTGCCTAAGGCGCTTGCCGCATTCAGGATTCAAATAAACGAGCAATAAAGTGCTTTGATGATGTGGATTATGCTAATCAAATTGAGAGATTAGGCTTCATACAGGAGGCTTTTTTTTTAAAGGGATGGCCGGAAGACTCATTTGTGCTAATTTTGAATTCCGTGGTGGTGAATAATCCTGTGCAGTCGTTTAGCTGAGGCAATTCGAGCGAAAGTCAATCCACCGCTTTCCACCCCTGGCCGGATTCGAACCAGGGACCATAGGATTACAGGACTAACGCTCTACCGACTGAGCTAACCGTCACAGGAGGCAATTTGGCTTTGGCTTTTGGGTTCAAAATAGTAAAATTAAGCAAGCATTCAGACAAAAAAAAACGAAAGGTGTTAATCGAAAAGATTTTGGGGAGATACCACTTGATTTCACACGGAAACGTATCGTCCAACAGTTTGGGTACGAATCCACTTGGATACGAATCGACCAGACTGAAATAAGTAATTTCGTCGTTTGTTTTATTTACATTCAATAAGCGACTTCACAATTTCGAAACAACGCCATTTGGAAAATGTGACAGATCCTTGGGGTAAAAATGAATTTTTACATATATCGTAGTAAACCTTTTCTTAATTGTGGATAATGTTTTATTATTCACAATATGAATTAATCAAAGAAAAATGCTTTCATCATGTGTTTACCTGAACAACGCCATATTCTTTTCTTTTGTCACGTGAATTTGAACATCTGTCCGGAAGTGAGTTTCCGAGAGAAAAAATGGCGATCAGATAATTTATCTGCCGAATAGTAAAAGCGCCGAGTTCTCGAGAGACTGTCGAGAGGATTATCTGTCAGAATAGTAAGCATGGAAACACCTGTTCGATTACTGTGATTTCTGTTAAAGCAATTCTCGTGCTATTATGATTGGCAATCTCGAAAAAGGAAAACAAAGGTCGTGCAAGGACAAATACAATCAATGAACTGGAAGTGGACAGTGGATATCTCACTTTAAGCTAAACCTGGTCGGTAGAACCCGAGATCTGGTTATGGTTGAAACTCGTTCTAAAGCTCATTATGTTACTTATCTAGAGTAAACACCGGTTGTGGACACCCCGGTATGACGGACAAACATGTATTAGAGATATTTTCTGTCGGACTGCTTTTAAAATACACCAGCTTCTGCATCAATCAAATTTCTCTCTTGTGGATATCTGGCGATTCAGGACAGTTTACACTTTTTACCCACGACTTTTGTGATTCATTGAATATGACAGTTACAACATATGGTTGATTTCCTTGTTCTGTATAGGCTGTGCCTTATTACACAGTTTCGTCTCTTGTGTATATCTCATTACTTTATAAAAACTAAATCCATGTATCCTGATTGCGGTTTATTACTTTGTTTTTAGATAGAAATCAAAATGGTATAGAAATAAACTTTCTTACGAAGTAAGCTGCTTTCAAAACACGGAATAATTCCTCAAATTGTTTATATAAACTAGTTCGTTTTGTTTTCCCCCTTATTTTGTTAATTCGTAAAGAAAGAGATATTAATAGCAAAAGGTATGAAGCAAACTCAATATGGGTCTAAAACTCCTTACAGAGCAGGTTAAAATAATCAAATCCAGAAGAAAAGTTTTAAAATTATTCTTATTTAATTTAATATGATTTCAGATAGGTTAGGAATAGGACAGACAAAGAGCAAAGCTATTTTCGTTTACTTGGTTTTGTCCTCTCACCAAATCCCCCTTCCTCGTCCGCCACAAAAGACATGTGTAAAACTCTCTATTTGAGACATCCTGTTATTGGATACAAAAACTGCCAGTCAGTTAGTGTCCCCTGCTGAAGCGTTCCATCCGAAAAATATAACACGGAAAAGGGGAGCCAGATTTCATATATTTAGGATTAAGCATAATGTACTACCCAAGAAAGTATTTAGCATTTTCACTTTCACATGATTTATAGGCTTGATCCTCACAGATATGATTTTAGTCAGCTCCTGACAGAATTGGAACTTTTTCCTATAAATATTTTCTTGTGAATATAAAGATGTTAATTCTCCTGCAGTAAGAAAAATGTACTGATATCTTCAGTTTTAATAAGCTGTTACAAGCAGACAACCTTGGCTAAATCCCTCAAACAAAATCCCAACAAAATGGCTATGTACTGGATATTTTTTTCTGAATCAGTCGAAAATGTGAATGATGTTTATATATGGGACGCATGTTTATCAGATCACTATCTAGTCAATTTCTAAATGTGTGAAATGAAATAACAAAGGAGCTTTATGGCTATTTAATATCAGAAGATAAATTCTATCGACATAGCTAAATTCAGAAATGGTATATCTGTCATTGATTTTAACTCATACGAAAATATTCCTGTTTCAGTTAAAAATATTACATTGCAAGCTTCAAAGACTATCACGCGCTTGTCAAAAAGAAGTAAATGTTGCTCTTCCAAAAACGCAGTGGTATTTAGCATATCTCCACCAAGTCTGGGATATTTGTCGTCGCTTGGAATGTCGACGACGCAAATCCAGTCTACAAATCTATTTGGTCAAGAAAAAGCAAGGATGGAAATGGGTTGAAGTTATTTGGACTACAGAAGAAACGGCTTGATGGATGCAAGTTCAAAAGTGCCACATTACACTCTACTGTTGTATTTACCCGAAGTATTTAATTTCTTAATACTCATTTTTATGAGTAAATATCTTGTAAAAGTAGAAACCTTCAATATGCATTTTCCAATGTGCTGAGCGTTGGTTACCGCGATCCATAATAGACATTTTACGGGATATTATTGCAAAGTAAATCTTGAACGGGTTCTCCCTGTTACTGTATTTACAATACGTTATCAACCAACCCACCAATCAGTGTCGGTGCAATACCAGTCATTTGATCGACCCAACTTATCAAATACCGTGATGGGACTGATGGGAGGGTGGGTGGCTTCTATGTCTGCAAGATATTTTACTCATAAAAATGAGCATAAAGAAATTAAATGCTGCAGTTTTAATTTTTAAAATACAGACTACGAAGTCGTGACTCCTGAAAACTATATCCAGATGTGGGAATTGAACACAAAATGCATACGAACTGGTTGACACGCTTTCTACGGCGACTGTGCCAGGCTGACACAACGTCATTCACGTGACCAGAACAGTCGCACTAAAGTCGATGCAGTGACGGTCGAGACACAGTCAGAAGAGAGCTTATTTGATCACTTTCCTCCTCTTAAAGGTGTGCTGTTCTTCCCGCCAGATTGCTGAGAAGCCCTGCAAGAATTGAGACTGTCATGAATCACTGATTCAGCAGCAACGAACAAACCAAGACTATGCAAATTTGCCTAAAAGATACGGTAATGATTTTAGGAGCAGTGTCTCCCATAAAGCAATAAATTGACTGAAAGAGTTTTGTAAGCATGTATTTAAAGTGGTCCTTGTCCGGCGACAGCTCGACGAGGAAAACACACTTCAATGTAAGTAGCTTGTCGGAAATAATAGAGTGATGGGAGGGTGCAGACTTGAGACATATGAAAACTAGGGACAAATCGTAAGAAATCACTGTTCTGTCGGACAGGGAACGGACCAGTAGAAAGGACCTGGCTAAATCCGGCAATGCACCACAGACAGACATCATTTCCAGATAAGCGCTTTAGGATGAACGTGAGAGTCGTGCGATATGTCGTAATTGATGTAACAGAAACCTTTCTGGCCTCTAAAAAGGCAAAGAAAGAAGTCGGCAACTGTCATTGCTATGGCCGCCACAAGATCAATGTCTTTGGCGACGCACCACACTTCGAAAAGTCACCAATGCGACAAATAAACATTATTCGTGGAGTCATTTGACCCCTATGTATCCTCTGAATTAACCTCTGTGAAAAGTCCTGTTTTTTTTCAAAAATGAAAACTTACATACCACAGACTGAGCTAAAACAACTGAAAATTTGAGTGGCATACTCCCAAGACTGCCATACCGCATAGAAATCTGAAGATTCTTGACACACGGTAATCGTATCAGCAATTAACACCACGGCAGTTATGGTAGATCGGAAGTCACAAGCAACAGATATTTCGGTCTCTCCTGCCAAATCTTCATAAGAACTTTCAGCAGTAGTGAGGTCGGTGAAAATGCAAACAACGCCACTGGAGGCCAACGGCACACTACCGCATCGATCGCTAATGCTGCTAAGTCCAGAGAAATGTACACCAGGAGACGATAACTGAGACTGTATGCAAAGATATCGACCTCAGGCGGGCCCAAGGCGATTAGCATATAATCCACTGAAAGGAAATTCCGCCAAAACCCAATCTTTATGGGCAATATCGCTAATTAAGGACGCCAAATCGGCAAGAGCGTTCATCCTGCCTGCGATGTGTGATGCCTGAATGATAAACAATTGCCGTGAGCATGGAACACAACCCGCTTGCTGAGTCGACATAACTTATGTAATCGCGTGCCGCCCTGCTTGGACAAATAAGGGACCACTGTCCCTGAAGAACTAAACCACGTGACCCTTTAGAAACGCAGAGAGAAAGTTACAAGTAATCAATCCGCTTTTATTCCGACACATTGATATACCGTGTGCGATCGTGAGCAGAACACTGCCCCTTCCAAATGCGCCCTTGGAAAAAGAAACCCTGGATCGGTCTAAGCTTGCCTTGATGTGAATAGAGAGAAAGGCACATTCTTCAGGAGAATGGCCTTGCACGACCGCTAGTCGAGATCCTTGAGTGCAAGCAGAGCCGAAGTCGATGATGTGGCAAGCTGCCAGGACGCGAAGCCCTTAGACCCACACGTTGAATCTCTCGAGTATGACACCTGTCCAACTCGACGGTCTTCTTCGTGATAACTAACAAGCCCAAAAGAGACTACAGCAACGGCACCCGAGGTTTTGGAATGGACACGACTCGAACAATCAGAGTTGACAGTTTTTGAATCCGATTTTGAATGGGAAACGCTCTGGTTATTACAAAGTCTTAGAGGTCGCCCAGAAACTCTATCTGCTCAACCGAATCCAACTCCGACATCTTGAAATTGAACCACGGAACGACAGCACAGCGCTGCTTGACCAATATGACCAACTGAGAAAGAAGAGACGCCTCTGTTCCCTTTCACCAACTGCCAATCGACGAGATATTCGAAAATAAGCAATGCGACTCGCCGACCCCAGCGTTTGACTACCAACACAATCCGGGTAAACACAAACGGTGCTGTCCACAACCCGAATGGCAGGGGAAAAAACAATAACTTGTCTCCTTTACCTTCAAGGATAGATAATGGCGAAAGGTTTTGTACCTCGGAATGTAAACGTAAGCATCGAAGATATCCACTGAGATGGCCCACATGCCCTGACATAGGTGAATTTGATAAGGTGCGGAGTGTCCATCGTGAACAATTTTAGATGTAAGAACTAACTGAGTTGTGACAAGTCTGGGTCTAGGCGCAAACTGCCCGACGTTTATGGCACATGAAGGAACCCTTGAGTGCCCACACCGTCTTTTTTAGGTTTTTTGTCTTGGGCCATCGTATCTAACGCCAGTTGCTTGTCTAACTTGTGCTCGTACGTCGTGACTAAAGAGGAATCAAACAGCTTAGCCAGCGGAGGAAGGATTTGGTGATCGGGCCTGTACCTAGCAAAATTGGAATGATTGTCAAACTTGCCAAAAATTCTTAAGCCTTCCTCCAACGGGCACATTTCCACCTGAGCTAATTAATAAGGAAACCAATTCTTCGCAAAAACTTAAAGTACTGATCAATGCACGATGTCGATCGGATACTTCGATTGGTTACCTGTGCTTCGAAGGAGCAGTTGGCTTTGTGGTGTCCACCTTGGGCTTCTTGACCTAGGGTCTAGACGAAGCTGAAGACCCCAGTCGCGTATTGGTCACTGGAGTTTACGGCATGGAAGAATGTCGCTGCGTCGACCTGTTATGCTGCGGAATCAAAGCTTTACGCACAATGTGTTGTGCTACTTCACCCTGTCTGCTTTGATTGCCATCTTCAAGGAGTCGGGCGGAAAAAGTTCCAACTGGTTGTCTATTGGTGCGAATCAAAGTTTACGAGTGTCTTCTGTACTGATATTTGAATGTGGCAACGCTTGGTCACGCCACAGTAATGCCAACGAAGCTAGAAGGTAAGCATTAAGTTTAAGTAGATCGGATGACGCATCTTAGAACGAAAGTATGCGCCGACGACTTGTCACTCTTCAAACAGTTAGCGCCCTTAGCCGACTCCCTCTGCTACAACAGGAAAGAGTGAACCTCCCGGTGCAGCCATTGGTCGCAACGATTTTCAAAGAACAAGGTTGTATGCCTCAGCGCCGAAGACATGCTGTGCACATAAAGTGTGGATCATACGCCCACTTGATGTGAACACAGGATTCCGGGATCGAAAGTCACATAAGTCAGCAATAACAACTGTTGATGCTATAAAGTCATTAAAAATAAAACATGACACGACCCACTCACTTTAATTTGCATAACACATTGAAAACTGTGGTATAAATTTGATACGTGAGCGACTCCCTGACATGCTCGACGCGACACCGCAGCGTCAATACCCGTCACCGCAGCGGGTTGTGCCCATCGCAGTGACGACCGTCACAGTTATGGGTCGTGACAGTGATGACACGTCATGTGGACGACCCTTGGTAGCGGCGACTCGTCACAGCAACGAGTCCCTACAGTCGCGACTCGTCATTAGCACGGCGCGTGTCAGCAACGACCCGTTACATGATCGACATGGCACTGTTAAGTGGACGACCCATATCGGCGACAATCATTCACAATGACGACTCGCCACAATCAAGACCCGTCACTTGCACGACACGCGTCAGTAGCGACCCATCACGTGATTGACACGTTACCTCTGGTTGTAGCACTGACCAGTCGCTGCATGCCCGGTATGCGACAGCAGAGACCCATCACGTGACTGACATGTACACGACCCGTGATAGCAGCGACTCATCACATGATCGGCACGTTAATGCCACTTGTCGTGACCGTGACGATCCCTTGCGTACACGAATCTGGAGAGCAGCGACCTGTAACACACACGTCACACTCACGTGTGGTGGTACACGTTACTGTCTTCGTGACCAGGACCTCCCCGGATCGACCTAATACAGCCCAAGTCAAGACAGCAGCGTTTGAGCAACACACACTCCAGTGTGGCAGGTCACTGGTGTCACGACATCGACACGCACTCGGCCACGTGATCATACTTGTGACGACAACACAAGCCGAATTTTGTGTATTTCACGTAAGAAATGATACACAAACCTCTGCTGATTCAATGCACCTGTAGCAAAGCGAGGGGAAGTACAATGACACAAGGCCGATGCCTACACCGTGTTGGTACACAGTATCGAAATGGCGCACCCGCCACAGACACACTTTCGCTGCGACCACTCACTCGCCGTACCAGAGGTAGAAGTCAGCGGCTCCACTGCTTAACACTTGTAAGACCGACACAGACGCCTACGCTTGCAAGACCGACACAGACAGAGGCAGTGGTTGCAACTTTGCAAGAAAAGTTGCCCAGTATCGACCATGTGGGGGACGTGAGCCCAAGACCATGGGTTCAACTGCGTGTCCACCGACCCTACAATGCCCTATGCTGTCAGAAGGAAAGCAGGACGGTGGAAAGTTGAAACTCTCCTGTTTGCAGAACCAACTCGATGTGAACTGTTTGCTGACCATGAGGAAACCCTTCGAGATAGGATTTTGAGGAAATCGCTCAAAATCACTTCACTGTAAATTACCTGTAACCCTTAATTAAGTTCTTGATGGTCGGAAAGCTTTAACAAACGAAAGCCGGTTATACAAATTCCAGAACTACTACTTCAATCAGCAAAGTCAGCAAACTATAATCCATAAACCAATCACGATGAAACTTACAGTATATATAAAACACTATCAAAGATAAATAATATCTAGAAACTAGAGCAGCATTTTGCTAGCGAAAGGTTAAACACTTGACAAAAATTAAAACGCAAAAATACTTCTTTCAATGAATTTATTGAATAATGTAAGTATTTTACAACATGCTTACAGTGTGTTATACAACTATGACACAGCTAAATATATTAGCAAACAACAAGGCTTGAATACGCCTTCATAGTGACCACAATACTTCTACAGGTGAGATGCTTACAACCAATGAATCTTAGAACTTACAGCTTGCAGAGTAATTGCAATTCAGCTTTCTAGTTGTAAGCTGTGTAATATAAGTTACAAGCAAAAAATTATCATGAAATTATTGCGGTTGGCAAAAGTCCCTTTTTCAAAAGTTGGAAAATGTCCAGTTGGGTAAAGTCCAGTTTGGAATTGTCAGTTGGGTAGTGTCCGGTTGGGTGATGTACAGTTGGCGAATGTCCCGGATTTCGAATAAGCCAAGAAGTGTGGTTTTTGTTAAGGTTTGATATAGTGATCGAGCATATGCTGTGTCATCTGTTTACGTGTTCTGTGCTGTAAGTTAAATGCTCCGCATTTACGTGCAAAAATACACTCTTTTCACCTGGCGTTTTAACAAAGAAGCGAAATTAAAGACGAAAATAAAAAGTGTCATGCACACGTTCATATCAAGTTCTACCTAAGTCCCAAGTTTCGCGGCCCTGTGGCTCGTAGTGCCAGTGGAGGAGATAACACAAGAAATCCGATCACTGTCAAGAAAAAAAGATCCCAACGGCGGCTCGCACAAATGCAAAAATCCCTTGCAAGCCAAAAGCTTTTCAAGTGTTAACTATGCATTGTATCTTGAGTTTCAGCCAGTTTGACACAATTAAATGAATACAATAGGCAAGTATTTTTTGGTGACAAAATCCATTTTTCGCTCATAGGAATACATTTTTGCTCATAAAATAAACTTGATTTGCATTGATATCTACGCCATAAGCCTTTGCCCATGCTCTCCAGTGACGTTCATATTTCGTATAACCATATGTGCTCTGTATGTCTCTGCTAAAAAAAGTGTCAAAAGGCCACTTGCTGTTGTAATACAATTTTGCTGCTTATCTCGATATGTTGAAATAAACATCGTTTTGTCTACCTTTATCACATAGAAGAGGTATTTGTCCGCAAAAATTAATCAGGCAATTTTTTGCTAAGAATATATATTTTAAACCATACATGATGCAGATACTCATCTCAGGTTATACACGTTGATACGAAGAGCCAGGTACGAATATCAGCGTCATGGATTTACTGATGCACTAGGTGACACTTAAGACATTGTCTTGCTTTATAATTCAGTGCCTGTTTTTGTCGACACTTTCTGAATGTTCACATTTCCTCTGTGCGCCATATTGTCACATTTGCCAAGGTCTAAATATGTGTATTCTCCTTCGTCACAGTTCACGTAAACCGGATCAGCAGCATCAGCGATTTCTACTGGCTTTAAGTATGTTTCGTCTTTATCCTGCCCTATGTCAGTGCTTATGCTGCTGCTCTTTCCTTGTTTATCAAACGATTCATCAACGCTGTGTGGCTCTGACTTTTTCTGTGAGGCAGATAAAATACATATTAAAATAAGTAAATAAAACAAATAAAATGCTGAGGTCTGAAATTAAATTGAAATAAAACGTAGTCATTCTTTATATAGGAAAGGCTCATCTTGCTCTGATTTTATTCAAATAAATTGGTAATATGCTATATTATTAATTCTTAATATACTACAAAATTGTACATTGTATATAAAGATGCATTTTTCAACTATATAGGATACTTTATGTACAGATGACTGGTATTTTAATCTTAAAATTAGAATATAACTTGCCAATTACTATTAGGGTTTTTATAAAGAGATTTTACTGTAAAATAACGAGAGAAGACAAGAGACAAAACACAGACCACTCCATACTTCTTTATTTCAGCTTTAATATTATGCATTTATTCATGAAAGCCCATGCTTTCTATTTCTTTCCATAATATTTCATGTTCGGGATCTTAGATGAATGCGAGGGGACCCTAAATAGTAAGTTACTGTGCTATTTTTCTTGTGGCCAATAACCGTCATTATATCGAAATGTAAAATAAAACGAAAAATAAATAAAAAAAACTGGTAGAAAAGTATAAGAAGAATTTGCAAATCTAAGTGATTCTTTAAGCAATTTTCGAATACCTTGAATATATCTGACACCCCTTAGACAAATTTGTCCAGTTTTCCTTGCTCATTCTTTTGCTCTTTTGCTTCAGGGGCAGAACTTGATGTCTTTAACGGCTTTAAAAATACAGAAATAGCTTTCTAGCATATTTTAGAATCCATGATTTTACAATTGATTTATGCGTAGAACTAATATTTTGTCGTCTAGTGTCCTAGTGAAGCCGTAGCTAAGTAACTAAAAACCTCACGTTGTTCTGTTGCAACAAAAATCCATAGTTCATACAACAATCTAACTAAGTACTAAACAGATGCATGCCAGCTACGCCAACAAATACTCACATGTTTCAATTGAAGCACTTCTCCCGTTTGCAGTTTCATTGGCTTACTTTTGTAGTGCTGAATAAGATCAATAAGGCTGTAGAACATCTCCGAAGCTTCTATTCCGTAGCGTATGCCCTGTTCTGTGTTCTATAACAAAAAATACGATATAAATTACATATCTAGACATACGCCCAATTTATCAATTATCACAGTTTATTCAGTTCATACGATGCTGTTCTGTCTGAATCCTTTTTTGTCATGCCGTCACACCAATTAGTCCGGTTAACTAGTCTGAGCCTTTATGGCTAGGAGAACATAATCGCACAGGTCCACTTGATCATTCTATAATTTGTTGTGAAATTCATTTTCGTTTTATCTATAAAATTCTATTTTGAAATTATTGCATTTAAGCCAGTATACAAGCAGTTCAGGGCAAAGGGCCGCAGTGTCGTATTGGTCTTTCTACCAGCCACACCCACAAATGGAAATAACTTTATTGTTATTCTGGAAGCTTCTCTCTTATTTCTACCTTTCTTTTGTATCGTTTGGATGGATTCTAGAAAACTTCCTTCACACTAAATGAATAGAAAGACCAAATTTGGCATATATATAGAAGGTGCAAGATTGCACGATATACGTAATCTGACCTTGAACTTCAAGAAAACACCTACGCTATTAGTCGTAGAAGCTTCAAAATTGGTACACGCATAGATAGCAGTCAGGTTCATTGAAATCTAAATTTATTTTGACATTGATGACACTGAGTTTTAAAGTATTTTAAACGCCTATTAATCGTGAGTAAATGGCTAGAAACAGAGCTCAAATGATGTACGTTCAGTCAATGTTGACCTTGACTTTCACGGTCGAAGTTCAAGACAGCTTTTTATCTTGTATTCTGTTAACGACAGAGCCACTTATATTAAAACTGGTTAGACCTGGAGCGACTTGAATCTCATTCTAAACTTTTTTTGGACTAAAACGCGAGAAAAAGATACTCCGATGTCTTTGAGCTTCTCTGCGCAGGTAAAGGTTGAAAACCAAACGTTGACCATTTATAATAAGGTGAACAGTTTTTGCATCGATTACCTATAGCGTACTTTATTATAAAACTCATATAATAAGGCATGCAATGTTCTTATGAACGATCTAACCCTGTATTTTACAGTAATACTTATTAAAGCTTTTGCTTACCTACCAGACATTACATAAAGTGTTTACCAACGAACAACTTACTTTTAATTTATTTATATTGTATTCACCTGTCACACTGATTACTTATCATACATTTGATAATTAGATGGGTGATGTTTGGCGGTTTACCACGTTCGTCTCTCCGTACACAGACGACAAATTCTCCAGGCCTGCTCTGACATTCGCGAACTAAGAAGCTCCAGTTTTTACCCTCATTTCGAAGTTCTTCTTCGGCATCACGAGCAGATATGACCCATGATACCAGTCACATTGTGAATAGAAAGGTATGGTATAGGCAGTGTATGTGTTTCATTCAACGTATATTTATAAAAACTGGACAAAACGTTAAAAGTAAAATCAGAACTTTACACATTACAGGATATAAGTAATGTGTATATGTATTTGTAACAAGCGATATTTTGATTGTTGTGTCTTTATGCGAGAGTTATTATGAATTAGAAAAATATTCATCATTTAAATTAACAGATTAAATAGTCTTAATATATGCCAGTAACGACTCCTATAAAATTCTTGTAAGCAACAAAACAATACTAACAAACCTTTCAGTTGGATAATCAATTTTATGAATGGGATGTGTAACTCTGATGTTTGGACCATTAATTTGACGTAATTCGTCGTGTGTGTAAAACTGGACTAGTTCTTCCAATGTGGCAAATGCTTCACCAACACCAATGTCATAGCAATCACCTATGTAAGAAACCTTCACGTGACTCACATGACTACCGCTTCAATAAAAAAAATATATTTTAGATGCAAATTCTGTCTCTGTACTAACCAGTACAGTTTTGACAACTTCCTTAGCAGGAAAAATGTGCACATCTGTTTAGTTTACCTTTACCTTACACCTATCTGTTTGTTGCATCGACCACAATGAACCCGCTAATTTTAGGCAAGGTAAAGTCGCGATCTGTTTGATATTATCAACAGAAAAAATTAAATATGACTGCTTCTGTTTACGAAAGGTCCAAACCAACATTGCTTGCAATTTCCTACAGTGTTATATTTAAAGGTGTTAATGATACTTCAACACGTTTTCTTAGTTGTCTGGGTGGGTTTGTAGAGTGGGTAGTGAGTAACCGTGAAATAAAATGTTTTCTGTTTTCTTCGCGCAACGTCTATCGAACACCCAATTCAAATAAACTTCATATCGACTAGTTATCACAGAATGCAATTGATCCTTTAGTCGAATTAAATTAATCCCTATGCAAAATTGAGGACAGAACACGAAGGGAACATTATGGAAGAGAGACAGATTGCATGCATTACCACTATGACCCCAACGCTGTCCGGATTACCCAAATTTTACTGTACGTTTCTCATTGACATAACAGGCGCTTTTATATTAACTACTAAATTTCTTCCTATACTGGTTTTGGTTTTATACCTTTGCTTTGTCTATTGCTATGTTTATTTTCTTCTATGTACTGTTTGTCTGCTTAGTGCTGTGATGTGATTTAAAATGATGTCTTATTACAATAGCATACTCATTATATAACAATTAGCAGTGAGACGCTATTCCGAATAAAAAGATAATATTATTCTAGGTTCTGTTTATCAATCAGGACTGCATACATATGATAATTATTGGCCTGGCAGAGAGAGTGTAATCTCCTGGGTTGCTTTTGCTAGGCCTAATCAGCAAGCTTCCATCAACACCAGCTGTCATGGGAAGCTCTTCCGCCTCCACACCACTTATGTCTTTGAACCAGCGCCTGTCACGTGAATAGTGCACGTCAAGAAGGCAACAGCGTCAAGGATATATACATACATATATATATGTATGCATATACATATATATATATATATATATATATATATATATATATATATATATATATATATATATATATATATATATATATATATAAAACCAGTCATAGGGAGACCATGCCTTTAATATAGCACTTAGGGAGACCATTTGTATATTTTTTACCTTTGAGTTTAGAAAGACAAAAATTACCAAAAAATGTTCCTATACGCTGTAGATAATGGGTGTGATTTTTTCTTCTTGCCATATTAAGTAGCAAAAAATAAACAAGAAAGTTGGTCTACGTATTTTTTCTAGATTTTCCTTGGCATTTTAGGCGACCTGGCTAAAACCACGGAATTTCCCGGGTCTCCGTAAGTGTGTGGTTTAATGCTCTGTATATTTGGTCTCCCAAAGTAGCATATTTTGCTACTAGTTGGCTGTTTTTGAAGATTTATTTTAAACCTATGTTTATTATTATTGTTATTTATTATGTATATGCATTGTGTATAAGTTATACGCATGTACGACAAGTTATACGCCTTGAGAGATGACACTATGCACATATTACCAATGACTGTGCCATTTAGTTCTACTTAGCATGTAAATATGTGCAAGATGCTTCATGTTTCTGGTTAAAATATTGTTACGTGACATTTAAACTCTGTAACATTACTTAGGAAAGAAAAGAATTGAAGTAGTAATTAATGATAAACAAAATGTCTCTTCAAGTTGTACATATGGTCGCCTTAAGTCGGTTTATACACCCAGAAATATACAACCAGCAATAAGGAGACCATATATTTTTCATAAATATGTGCAAGATTTTTATATTATTAAGACAAAAAAGTGCTAAATATTATTTTAAATTCCTTAGAAATCATTTTGGTAGGCAAAAAAAGAGTAATGAATATAAAAAATGGCCTTTGAAGTGTTTTGTATAACTGTGAAGCATAGTCCCCTTAAGTCGGTTTACACACTTTATATATATATATAAAGTAGGGATACGTTTTATTACGTCATAATGTTTATTACGTCATAATGCATCTTGCTCTCAAGTGTTCGTTTCTTTGAAAAAATGCCTGTTTACAGTGCTAAATTATTCTTTTCTTCAATTTCGTGCTAAACCATGTATAAGCATGTTGAGCAGTTAAGGAAAAAAATACTGGTTGCTATAATATTTTTAAATACATAATATATAGCGGATCTTAAATAAAAATGGCAGTTTTCCCCGGTCTCCTTAAAGCTGATTTTTTGGCACTAATGTTTATACAAGGTATAAAGTTTAGGATCAAATTTAAAGCTTGTTATCAAGTTTCAACACACAAATTTAATTTTAAACCAAAGTATGTTATATTCGCTATGCCATGAAATCATTCGTTTTTTGTTTGCTGAGTAGTTTCGTAACGTTTAAACACGCTAAGAATTAAGGAGACCTACTTTTGGTCTCCCTAAATTTTTGGTCTCCCTAATACTGGTTTTTTAGCAAAAATGGTCCCCGTATTGCTGGAGGTACACTTCTATATGTATATATATATATATATATATATATATATATATATATATATATATATATATATATATATATATATATATATATATATATATAAGTGTAATTGCAGCAATACGGGGACCATTTTTGCTAAAACCACAGTATTAGGGAGACCAAAAATTTAAGGAGACCAAAAGTAGGTCTCCTTTATTTTTAGTGTGCTTAAACGTCATGAAACTACATAGTAAACAAAAAACGGATGATTCTATAACATAGTAAATATAATATATTCTGTTTTAAAATTAAATTTGTGTGTTACCACTCTATAACAAGCTAAAAACATATATTATTTTTTCCAAATGGTCTCCCTAAGTGCTATATATAAGGTATGGTTCCCCTATGACTGGTTGCAGATCTATATATATATATATATATATATATATATATATATATATATATATATATATATATATATATATATATATATATATATATATATATATATATACTCCACTAATGTAAAAACACAACAAATATATAGGGGTTACTGTTGTGCAGCAACGACAGGAGCATGGTAATAATGTACTGTTTGTCCAAATTTAACCCATATGGACATGAGTACTGTGTGTAATTCACTTGTTGGGGTACTCCTTATTAACAGAGGTCAAGGCCATATGCCACCAATACATAAAAAGCACGTTTTGACTTCTCTGTACAATTTATGAAAATTCAATTTATGTGATTCTCGTATCAAACCTAGGGAACGTTAATTTGTTTAGATTTTTGTGAAGTGTGCGCTGAACTTATGCCTACACTAACAAATGGTCACCTCGAGCGCGCAGTCGGGATGCTAAAAATGGAAGATCCACGTCAGACGTCGCTAGACAATTCGGTGTCAACAGGTCACTGCGGACCGCCCTAGGCCAGGTAGACCACCAGTAACCACTCCGCGACAGGATCGACCGCGGTTTTGCCTCAAATTCACTGACGGAAGGATGTGCGCATGGCGAAGTTCGAACGAGCGATACACCGACGCCTGTGTTCAAGAAAGAGACCGTTGGGGGAGTGAAAGTGTAACTGTTTGGGCTGGAACATCATTTCCTTTACGTACTGGGATCCCAGGTATTGTCAATGCTGACAGTTTGTCCGATGTTATTCTGGAGTCAAGTGCAGTTCCATTCGTCCTACATCATGGGCTTATTCTTCAACAAGCAAATGTACGAATATTGCCCTGGCCTACATTTTCGCCCGATTTATGACCCATTGAGCACGCATGGAAAATGCTAGATAAGGCCGTACTCTCACGCGATCCTGCACCCGCGGCGCTGAGTAAACTTTGACGCACTGAATTATTTAGTGAAGTATTTAACTCATGTTTTTGTTGCGTTTTTAAATTGGTGGAATATATATATATATATATATATATATATGTGTGTGTGTGTGTGTGTGTGTGTGTGTGTGTGTGTGTGTGTGTGTGTGTGTGTGTGTGTGTGTGTGTGTGTGTGTGTGTGTGTGTGTGTGTGTGTGTGTGTGTGTGTGTGTGTGTGTGTGTGTGTGTGTGTGTGTGTGTGTGTGTGTGTATGTGTGTGTGTGTGTGTGTCTGTGTGTCTCTGTGTGTATTAATTATAAAAGGAAATAATCAAATAATCAAAGGGTGACAGATCGGACAAAACACAGACCATAGTTCATTTGTCACAGGCCATAGGCCATCTATCAGTAAAAAGACATATATTCCATTTATTTTGTCTCCAACGAAAGTAAATCACTTCATATTACAATCTCACACGGCCTTTTCGCAGTCATTGGCATACCTTGACACGTACGACGACTCTAATTACAATACAAATGAAGGTACCTTCTTACAGTTTTTGCACTTATTCGGAAATTGTAACGGCTAAGAAGCGTATGGGCGGGACAAGTCGCAGACTGAAACTTCCCAGCAAACATTAAGACGTCAAAACGTTCCCGACGTCGGACTAACGTGCCGGTTTTGGCTGTGTATGAAATGGAAACGGGTTTTCAACTTCAGAATGACGTCGGGTTCCGATCTAAATCCGACATTGGAATTAAGTCGGTTTTACGGTGTATATGAAATTGAAACCGATGTCGGATTCCGACCTGAAACTGACGTGGGGTTTACCACCAGTCCTGGACATGTCTTACAAAACATAGAGTCTAGAGTTATATAATTAATAGATAATTAATCATTCAACTGCTGTTGTGAAAAATTACGTTTTTTCTTCCTCTTTTTCAAAATGACTTCCATTTCCGGTGAGCGATAATAAATGTTCATCGCTTTTTGGTCGTTTTTGCAACGTTGGAATGATGTCAGAAAACCGACGTCGCATAAATAATAAAGTCGAATTTTGTTGAAATAGGTCGTGGCGTAATTCTACCCATTTTACAGTCTTATGTTATTCAGAATATGGTTGTAAAGTCGTTGCGACCAAAATCCATCCTTTTTCCAACCAAAAAGACGTCGGTTGTTTGCTTTATTGTTTCCAAGTGATGAAAGAATTGCTGAGGAGTCGTTATCCGAGTTCTATAAAAACTCGGTTGGTCAGTCTCCCTCAACCAAGTGTGTAGGCCTCGAATAATGGTTTTCTTGACACCGTGTAATAATAATCTGAGTCGCCACTCTCCGCCCCTCTAATCATTTCCACCGTTCCCCCTCGACCAGCTTGTGACAACCGAGGCATCGTAATTAGTTGAGTAAATTTCAATATTTTAATGCTTTTAGCAAAACCTTAACCTTTATTGTACATTTAACTTCGTGTCGTGTGTGGTGTCATATTGCTAAAAAGCATAGAATATGTGAAAAGTGACAGCGTTATTGAATAAAACAAGATATTCATTTTATGTAATTTTCATTAAACAAACAAAGCTGTGAGAAAAGAAGCATATTGGTGTGAACAAAAATCATGCTATTCATTTGCTGTTGAGTACATTGCATAAAACAGTGTACAGTAGACACTTTACTTAATCACGTCTTCACATACACGTGTGCATGTAACTGCAGTATGCCAAACCTGAAACTGAAATTTAGAACAGTAGTTGATAAGTGGGCATACTAAAACAATATATGATGGGCATAGTAAAACAGTGACGTTAAAATGACGTCACGACTGTTTTAGAACGCCCTTGGGCATAATAAAACAGTGACGTTATAATGACGTCACGTGGATGGCAGACAGACGCACAGACGTGGGTAGACGCGGGCAGACGGACAGACGGCAACTTTTTCTTCTTAAGCATTTCCCACACTCTCATGCATACACAAACATACCAACACCATGATACGTTTAGCGCTTATTTCGTATTAGTGGGTGGTTTTTTCTCAGTCTCTCTTTCACTCTCTCTCTCTTTCTCTCCACATACACACACACACACATACAAAAACCACGACTGAGTTAGCGTTTCATTTCGCAAGCCACATAGGTATTTTAACCCAGATGGCAACTTTTTTCAGCCTCTCTCTCTCTCTCTCTCTCTCTCTCTCTCTCTCTCTCTCTCTCTCTCTCTCTCTCTCTCTCTCTCTCTCTCTGTCTCAACACACAACACACACACATATCAACACCACGACTGAGTTAGCGTTTCATTTCGTTAGCCACATAGGTATTTTAACCCCCAGATGGCAACTTTTTTTCTAAGGGATGACAGCTTTTTTAAAGCATTTCCCACACTCTCATGCATACACAGACATACCAACACCATAACATGATTAGCGTTTCATTTCGCATTAGTGGGTGGCTCTAAAAAAGAGCCAAAGAGCTTCTCCTGCTGCCGGTCCCGAGTCTAGAAAAACACCACGACGTCCTGTATTGGCCTTGCACATGCCGTCATCTGTTGTCCGCAGAACAGGTAATGGTCAGTCCGCAATCAGCATGTGAAGCACCTCAGGGTATACTGGTGCCGCAGAGCGGAATGGTATGTCCATATACCCGCACAGTAAAGGCAGAACTGGTGACCACATCCTGCGGCTACTACCCGGTCTGGGGAGATCATGCATCCACAGCCAATGCAGAACTCTACATCTTTCTGCAGGAAATATCTTTCCCAGGCCGGGTATTCCTCTTCTTCTAGGCGGGACGGAAGCTCCTCTCCAAGGACGGCCGATTTAAAATATGCGTGCCGGTAGCGGCCGTCTTCTGTGTCCCGCAGACGTTCTCCTATCATCATTGTTTTGTTATAGAAGACTGGAACGCATAACGCCATTCTGTGAGCCGGGTCCGGCAGCAGGTAGAAGAAACAAACGCGTTGAGGCGGGTGCACCGGCGGCGCCACTGGTACATTCACCTCCCTGATCTCACTAATTGTCAGAGTGTGGTCATTAGCAGCTAGTAGCTCCATGTTCACAGCTCAAAGGAGTAAGCGGTTGTGAAGCTGAACTGAAATGACAAGCCAATATATACCACCCCCCTCCGAGAGCAAAATTTCACCAAATGTAACCAAATTAACGATGGTATACATGTTATCATTCAGTAAGCAGGGTGTGTCGACAGCTTTCAGTTCATGCGTACCTCTCTACAGAAGTTGGTATCCAACCTTGCGGCAGAAGGGAAAGATAACTTCTACAACATGACCTCTCACATTCACGATAGCAACCAACAAGATTTGCTGCTGAGAAAGGAAGTGTACCCCTACGATTACGTTGACGAGCCATCCAAGCTGGCTGAAACACAGCTACCATGAAAGGACAAGTTTTATAGTCAGCTTAGCGAAGAGGACACTAGTGATGAGGATTATGCTCATGCGCAGAAGGTGTGGGATACATTCAATTGTACCACAATCGGTGAACACCACGACCTGTACCTGAAATCAGATGTGCTACTGCTAGCTGACGTGTTTGAAAATTTAAATCAAGTGTGTCTCAACACGTATGAATTGGATCCTGCTCACTTCTATACAGCACCATGACTGTCGTTCGATGCTATGTTAAAAGCGACAAAGGTGAAGTTGAAATTGATCAATGACATTGACATGCACCAAATGGTTGAGCAAGGCATACGTGGAGGAATATCTGTGATCACGCACAAGTATGCGAAATCAAATAATCCCTACGTAGCAGATTACAATCCTGAGCTACCAAGCAACTATCTGATGTACCCCGACGCAAACAACTTGCATGGCTTGGCCATGTCACAAAGCATGCCACAAAGAGGGTGGGTGAGCGAGCCAGAATCCCTCGACTTCATGGATGTAGCTGAAGATGACGACATTGGATTCATTTTGGAAGTGGATTTAGAATACCCAATTTCAATCCATGATCGTCATATTCACTACCCAGTGCCTCCAGATCGGAACTGTGTCAAATTTGGCGAATTATTAGAGTACAGTCAGAAGCTACGGGAAGATCTGAACATGAAATGCAAACCCAGTGAAAAGCTCATTCCTAACTTGTGTGACAAGAAGAAATATGTACTTCATTACAGGAATTTACAACAGTACGTCTCGCTGGGGTTGTAAGTCACCAAATTACATCGCCCCATCATGTTTGAACAGAGCAAATGGTTAGCAAAATACATTACCTACAATACATTACACAGAAAAGAGAAAATTGGCCAAGAACCCATTTGAGAAAGACTTCTTCAAACTCATGAACAACTCGGTGTTGGCAAAACCATGGAAAATGTGAGAAAGCGAATCAATTTTGAACTTGTTCACAAGGAAAAGCTTTTCAAGAAGTTTGTAGCCAAAGCTTCATTCCACAAATTCAAAATTTTCAACGAAGATTTGACCGCTGTACATTTACGCAAAGTGGATTTGCTTCTGGATAAACCCTAACAGTTGGCTTCACCATTCTCGACCTCAGCAAAGTGCTTATGTTCAACTTTCATTACACCTACATCATGGTCAAGTATCCCAATGCCAAGTTGTTGTTCAGCAACACCGACAGCCTATGTTACGACATAGAACGGAAGATATCTACAAGGATATGCAGCAAGATGCTAACCTGTTTGACACAAGTGACTATCCATCAGATCACTTCCTACATTCCAACGTGAACAAAAAAAGTGCTTGGGAAAATGAAGGATGAGACGGCAGGCATCCCTATTGAAGAGTTTGTTGGACTCAGACCGAAAATGTACAGTTTATTGTGCGGTGGGAAAGAAAAACATACAGACGCATTAAACATGTACAGTATAGAGACAGTTTGTTCAACGAATCTCAAACCAAACGATGGCTACAGGACACATTATTCGAAGTCATAGTCACCAGCTTTTCTTGGAGAAGTTGAGGAAAGTAGCCCTCTCCCCATATGATGACAAGCGGTATGTGTTGAATGATGGCTATTCGACCTTGGCGCATGGGCATTACAAAGCAACGTTATAAAAAGGAGGAGGCCCTCCAACGTAAGAGTTATTTGAGCTGTGATCATTGAAGCGTTAACATGGAACTTGGAAGTCGTAAGAGATCTATAACTGATATGGATGCTCTTGCTGATACAGTCGAAGATTTAAAAGTTAAAGATCCCACCACTAGCATCAAGAAATTGAAAGTGGAGACGGAGCCAACACCACCACAGTCATGCGATGGAATACTTTCTCGAGGAAATGGAAAGTATATCAAGATTATGAAACAAAGCAATAAAGGAGAGGTAAGCATTCGCAAGTACCTCAGAGATTAAGGGTCTGGTAGAAACCATCCTACGAAAAAGGGTATTTTGCTGATAATACCTGAATGGAAAATGTAGAAGAATCAAGTGAAAGAAGTGGATAAAAGGCTTCGAAGACAAGAAGACGGCTCATAACAAGGTATTGTCATCACGAATGCACTCGTGTTTAACGGTGGTGCTTACATTACTGTAAATAAATTGAATGAAGTAAAAATAAGTTCTCGGATACGTTCTGCTTATCGGTTTAAACATGAAGTGTGGAAAGACTTTAAAAACATACCGCTTAAACCTGGGTTTGAACGTAGACTTAAAAATAAAGTTGAAGTGTTAGTGGTTGGACATGATTCTGAATACGTGTTGGATTCTGGAGAAATCTTTTACAGGATTACCTAGAGAATTATGGTGAAGTTGTGCCAGATACTCCATATTCAGATTTGATTGACTTTGATATGAAGAAATGGCGTGCAGTCTTACGATTCCTAGAAGCTATGCAACATCCACTCTTTACCATCTTGCGAGCATAAAAACGGCTCAACAAGGAGACAGCTCATAGTTGATCTGACTGTTGAACGAGATGGAAGACTTTTTGTTGGATTATGGAGCCATTACAAATGGATTCTCATATCTGAAAAACTTATGTGATGACATTGTGTTAAAATATTTTGGAAAGTATATCGTTCTATCACCTGACGAACAATCCATGTTAAAAGACCATCTGGAGAAGTTTAGGATACCTGGCTTTCTCCTAAAACTCTCAGAGGATTTAGAAGTGCGTGTGACTGAGAACTGCCTAGGCGTGTTTGTACAATTTCGCCAATATGACGAGCTTACAGAACTCTACGACTTCATCACCCTCAACACAGTGGAATGGTATGCTCTGTTACAAGGATTGGATTGGAAAGACCCTGACGCTTGAATTCAAAGAGGAAGGAGTGTTGACACATCCCATGTGCGTTATGGTGAAGTACATAGACATAAATGAAGATGGATATGAACTGAAACTGTCTGAACACGAGGACGTTAAAATAATACAGTTTGGTTACGGACAGTGTTATGTAAGTTTTCATAGCATTTATGTATTATAGACATTACACAAACCTGGGTGTAATGTCTATAATACATATATTAATTTAGATTGGTCTGAATGGCATTTGTTTATCGATGTATTGAAGGTATTTTTGAAATAAAAGTTTAATGTAAAATAGATTTGTTGAAATGTAAAATAATTGTTAAAATATAATAACACAATAAAAAAGAATGTTGTATAAAACTGCCTTGTTTATTTACAATATCCATAATAAAATTAACAATTACCAACAACTTAACCAATACAACATCAATAAAATAGTGGTTTATAATGTCTATATACAAAAATCTTTACAACAAAATCACCATCACTTCTTCTTAATACATCAGTGATTTCAAAAGGACTATGTCCTCGAGCTCTTTGAATTATATAATACACACAATAAAATCCACATGTAGATGATATCGGTGTTTGTAATGGAACTGAATTATAAATGAAATTAAACTTTAAAATTTTATTCAAACGACTGTCTATAGGTAAAAGTCCAGAAGAGTCAAAATATTCTGCAGGGTCTTCATCATAATATACTGCCACCCAATGCTCTCCTGGCTCATCATGATCGTCTGTGTTGATGACATAGGCACCGCGTTGTAAAAATGGTAACTGGTCCATGGAAAACACGCCTTCAAACAAGTCTTTTGTCGCGGCATCATGGGACAGTATGGCTTCTATCTGCTTCATGTTCATGACTGGTAATCGAATTGATGCTACGATTTGCACTTATTTCAACAATGTTATCAAATTCAGCATACGCTATAACATTGGCTGTATTTTGCAAGGCACCAGCAAAATTCGTTTCTAGTCGCAAATTCCTGTGTTTGATAAGAGCATAATGATAACCACCATCATAACCAGGTGTTAAGTCGAAAGAAAATAAAGAATAACCCCTAGGCCAATCTTCCCGTTTTATGATGGAACTTTTCTCACCATTCAATCTATCAAAAGATTTGTAAAGAGTTTCAAAAGCGTCAAGATATTTACTGCCTTTCGCTGGCTGCCTTTCGCCTTCTGATACGTTTTGCTGGTTGCGCTCTCTTTTGTCCTCCTAACACATTGCCAATCACACGTTGTGCTACTCGGCCTGTAACATCTTTCGCGACATCTTTTTAAGATGTGATGCAACGATTTTAGCCCATGCCTTAAGTAGTGGAATAGCTGTGCGAGCCAATGATCCTAATATTGAACCAATACCATCTCCATATTGTATTCGCGCTCCTTTAAATCCTGGTAATTTCCCACCCACTTGACGAAGAAAATGGCTGCGATATGCAGACGGATCGTGTGTATATGCTATCACTTTCTCAGTTTGAAATGAAACATTACGACCTGTGTCATCCTTAATATTCATTTCTATCGTATCAAATTTGGATGTGTTTACAGGGACGTAATGAGGTTCTTCATACGTTTTCATAATAATATCACCATCATCCCCTTTAATGGGAACAGAACGTAGTAAAGAAACCTAATAATCTCTAACTACTTGTTACTCACAAATACTACAATACACATAAAGTGTATAAAATCCATGTTTCACATCCGATTGATGTTCAGCAGGACCGTATTCTTTATACCATTTATCTGGCATAAATCCTAAAGTCACAGCTAATCCAGTAGAAAAGACAATATCATAATCATCTCTCAAAATAAGATAAACTCTTCTACTAATTTTATCATACTTTAACTGAATAGGGTTTGCATTAATACATTTTTGCAATTCTTTATTTAGTGCACTACATATTTCAGGTATGGATCCGTAGTAACCATATGGAATGGTAACTGCATAAAATATTTCTAATGATGATCGATAATGAAGAGTATAGTCTATTTCTGGCCTCATTGTCGTCCATATGTGTGGGTATTGAATTTCAGCTAAGGCTACTTCATATTTTCCTTTCAAATATAATGTACGAGGTAAACAAATTTGATAAGTAGAAGCCTTATTAGTAGGATAATAGTTCATACTAGCATTGCTGGGTAAAGTAATATAAAAACGTGTTGACTCCATGGCAGCTAAATCGTTTGTGTGATCTAGATAGACTAGTTGTGTTTATACATTGCTTCATGTTTGACACTCGTCATCCACACTGTCTACATTGCTGTCTACATTGTTGTCTAAATTGCTATCTACATGATCTACATTGGTATCTACTACTTCTCCTTGACAACAAGCACTGGCACACCTAATTTTTGCAGGAATAGTATTTTTATTTCCATTTCCTTTACAACAACAACACCATAACTATTTAATCCATGTTAAAAAGTTTCCCATCCTTCTTGAAACAACCTTTGTTGACGTTGTTGTATCTCTTTTGTAATATCTTCACGAGTTGTCTTTTTGCAAAAACAGTTTTTGGAATATTAGGGTCTCCAATTTCCTCAGTAAACTGCTTCCAACCATGTGATGGTTCTCGTCGTTCTTTTCTTCTTATAGAAACCAATGCTTCCTTCAACAAATCAATAATGTTGGAATTCGTAATGACAGTACCCGTTTTTAAAACAAGTTCATTTTTATCTGTCCATCTCATGCCATATTTCTTAAGCTCTGCCAGATGTTGTGTTAGTTTTACATGATAAATAGGTTGAAAATGGTTTAGAAACTAATGGAACTTTTCAGATGTTTTTGCACTGGATGATGTAACAGACTTTTGTCGTTGTTGATGTGACTGAATTTTTCGTAAATGACGGCCAAGAACTTGAGACATTTCTATTGCCTTTTCACGGGTTCGTTTCCTACGTAAAAGTTTATTCACTTTCGTTTTGATTTCACCATCTTTTCCGTTCTTTTCTAAGAACATTTTATATTCATATTCAGGAATGAGGACCATTTTCATAGTATGTTTCATTTTAACGGCAACTGAGCTAACAAGGGTAATGCAAATTTAGCATTAGCTCCAATAAATCCTCCTTGATGATTAACCAACTTCTTTTTTCTTTGAAGTGATATCTTCTTATCTGCCAGTGTACGTAGGGTATGACGTTCACGCTTGAATTCCTTATACCTTTTTGAGCTTAAGGGTAAATGTCCTCGCAATACATTCAAACAAATTTCAAACAAGCGAGTTAATTCCTCCTTAGTAGCTTGTTGTAGCAAGGATTTGCGTCGTTTACGTGCGAGCAAGTGAAGAAAAGGTTGATTCCTTTGAATATGTTTAGACATCTTTGCTGCGAATGGTTAAGTGACTTGGTTCTTGTTCAAACGCTACTTTATCAACATATACGTAATGTGTATCTTTTGGTAAAATGCCTGTACGAATACGTAGTTGATCGTTTGTCTTCGGCTTCAAATCAATGAGTAAATAGCCATGAGGTTTGCTGGTAGCATCTTGATAGGCTTCTATGAGAAATTGAGATTTTCCAGGATACATTTGTCGCGCTAATGTACTTATTTGTTGACTGTCTCTAGGATTTTTGAACAGAATGATGTAATGTGTATTCAAACTAATATTTCGCATTTCTCTACCATGATGGAACAAATTATGCACAATAAAAATAATGCTTAGATTTTGATGACTGCTGCCGCACTAAAAAGACGTGTCATACGCTCATCACTATGACATTTAGTCATTAAGTCATCAATGATGAGTAAGTATGGTTTTTTCGGAATAAAGCTCTCTTCAATGTCATCTTGAATGCCTTGGTAAAATTCCACACCCTTCATTCCCTTGTACAAAGGCTGATCTGCTGCATAGAGCCATAAAATGGCTTTTGGAGAGGGTTTAATTAACTTTTGTTCTAGAATTTCTACCACTGCCTGTAGGTCCTGAGACCAAACATGTGAATGGATGCTTCATTTTTTAATGTCAGTTTCTTTCACCCAGCTGTTAAACTTCTTTAGCTAACCTAACCACTTAACAAATAACTCTTTAACACCTCGTCTTCTTCGTGTTTTCAAAACCTTTTCAATTCTGTAGACAGATTCAATATCTTTTGTCACTTCCTGCAGTTCTTCTTTATAGAAATGTCCATCAATATCTTCATCCAAAAAGTCTTTCACACGATACAAGTGTATTCCTTGCTTCTTACAACGATGTGTGATAATGAAGACTTCTTGCGTCCACTTTATATGATAATCCCTTTGAAATACATATTTCATGTGGGATCACCAATTTTAAATTTTTAGGTTTTTTTCTTCTTCTTTGGTTTCAATTTCAATTTGTCTACATACATATACTTCCATACCTTTGATTCATTGTCTTTACGAATATCTGCAGGAGCATACTTATTAGGGAGGGAGCCATGAGGTCTATGTTTGTAATTGTACACTAAGTCTGGAAGGATGTCCATATAGCGATAAGTTTGATTATGTAGGAAATATCGATACATCAATCCCTTTAGAGTACGAATGACTCTCTCAGAAAAGTTAGCTTTGGTTTCGTTCTTTGTCGTAAAGGCATGTATTCCCTCCTTCTTTAAAAATGCTTTTACCCATCTGTTTTTAAATTCAGTTCCTTTATCCGACCTTAGAGTTCGTGATCTTCGTTGTGTTTCATGAAAAATCTTTTAAAAGGCTTCTATGACGCTGGTATGTGATTTATTAGGTATTGGCTGCACCCACAAATATTTGAAAAAACACATCGATGACAACCAATAAAAAGCGGGTGTCATCATTATAGGGAGCTATGTTTCCCATCTCAGCTAAATCAATATCCCACATGTCATCAATTCCACGTGTAATGACACGTTGAATTTTAAACCTGTATTTTACAGGTTGTAGTAAACTGAAGGCATCTTGATCCTGTAACCATTTCTCTACTTGTGAATGAGTAACTGTTTTTTAATATGTGACAAAGTTTGTAAGGACCTGCAAATGCCCAGGGTTGACCAGGCTGAAAGTAAATATTGGTTAGGTAGTCTTTCCACGTCGACATGTTAACACTAAATGATTAACACTTGTCAACATATCTTGCATTTTATTTTGTCTTACAACTCAATCAACATATCTTACAAATCAAGTATTGATACAATGGTGTGAATAATTGGAGTCCATTGATCTTCAATGTATATTAACCAGCTACTTAATTCATCTAATGTGATAACATCTACAGCATATTTTTCACAACGGTGATTTGCATTATCTAACACTTTATCTAAATGAATATAATATTTAGCTTCATTCCAATATGTATAGACACATGCAGAATGACAAGTATGTTCTAAACACTCTTCATTTTGACAAGCAGCACATACAAACTTTTTACAGCTAATAACATTTCTTCACAATATGTTTTTTGCACAATATATTGTCTCAATGTAATGTCTGTCATTATACTGCATTGTAGATTAACCACTCTCTCACTTCATCAAACAGTCTTGGATCAAATCGAGCAAAGTGATATGCTGCTTCCACATCAAACGCCTCAGGTCCGTCAATGTTTGAAAGCACACACTCTTTGATGAAATCCTCACGTAAGTTTGGTACGTTCAACGTGGAATGAGCAAGTTCCCAATAAATGACAAAGTGTTGCAGTTGTTGTTGAATAGATCCAAAACGCGCCAGTTCACTTATCATGTGGTGCACATACTTCTCCTTGAAACACGTTTCTACATTCATCTTTGTTTCACATGTCCATATAACACGTCTGCACACTATGACGGCTTACTCTGCAGATACTGTTAGTGAGCCACACTTGTTGCAGAAGTTTTCTGGTTCAAACAACTAACAATTGTACTTGTGGCAGTGACAATCATAATCCTCAGCATATCCGTAAGAACCACAATATTCACAGGTAAGTCCAAGTTGATTTTGCACGTTCATATTCTCCAACTGAACTTCAGCCAGTCTTTTCTTGGATAACTTTGACACTTTCATCCGATTGTCCTTTTGCAGCTTGATAGGAGTTTTCTTGCCATGACATTCCGTACATGGTTCAGGTTTGGCGAATAAGGCTGAGTTGATGTTATCCATCTCCTAAAGCAATGTCTCCCATTCACCATCATTCATGTTGATGTAACGCGTATATTCTTTCCCTTCTAACAGTGATGTGCGCACAAAACTCACATAGCGCATGTCTTGGTATGAAATGACTTCAAGCCATTTCGTTTGCGTTAAATACAGTTTGAAGCCAATGTTGTGTAACCTTGTTAAGTTCAGACACACAATCTTCCACAAGGATGGTGATAAAGCACGTCATTTCTCTCCACGTTTGATTCGAAGAAATAGCCCAAATTGTCCATGCTCCAGAGTAATGGTTAAGTTTGCACTAATTTTAAAGCTGCTTGTCTTCTCCATGGCTGCGCGTTGAATGATGACTTCACTTTGCACCTCACTCCTTTTATATACACATTCCATGTATGTTTTCATGAGATGTTTGTAAAATCGCGGAGTGATCTCGTTGAAGCCATCAAGAAAGGCTGTTAGTAAACCGTCTGTTAGAGATTGTTTCATGACACTCACTAAAAAGTCTCCTCGTTTGCGACTACCAATTATCCATTCAAAGAGCATTGGCATGGTGAAATGTCCTTTTTCATAGAGGCAGGCAATCATATCATACACCTTAATAGTTCTTCAAGGCATTTGAAACCATGTAGCATGACCTTTGCACATTTGGAATCGTGATCCTCATCAACACACTTTGGCGCCGGTAGACATAAAGTCTTAAAAAGTTCCTCATGAAGACTTCTAATAAGTTGAACGAATCGTCGGGTCATGGCTTCGGAGAACCGTAGCTCTGACGCGGGAAGATGCTCTAGGTTTCCTTCTAGCATGTAGATAAGCTGCTGAATGACAGTGTTCACTTCTTCCGTTAGGTATATGTACGTGTGTTGGTCGAAAAAGCCTTCTTCACATAAACGTCATAAAATGTTGCAATCGATCAGAGGAATCACTGCTCGAAAGTTTCGATTCAACAGCGTGACGTCTTCTTCAGTAACAGGAATAGTTTTGCTCAATTCAAATTTAGACTTGAGCTGCTCGTCATCGTCGTCGCTGTCATCATCGCCGTCGTTGTGGTCATCGTTGTCGTGACCACTTCTTTTTCCTCAAGATGCTCTAGATGTGCCTTTAACTTTGTGCTGAGTGGCTTGGCGCTATCATTTACAAGCGCATTTGCAACCCAGAACGGGTAGTCAGATCCCTCAGGATCTGGCATTTCTTGCTGCTCTGTAGGCACGACTGACGGAGCACCTAACGCTTCCTCAGGCTTTCTTTGCTGAACTGTAGACACGTCTGACGGAGCTCCTAGTGCTTCCTCCAAGGCTCTTTCAGCTTCTGCCAGTGTACTTGGGAACGCAGCAGTCTCCTCTGCAGTTAAAAATGCATTTGTAAAAGCCATTGTTTCCTTGTCGAAATTTCCATGCTGCTAGCTGAAGTTGCTATCAGACACGTTTCCATGATGTCTTGGTGATAATTGTCATAGTTTTTATACTACTCAATGGTAAACCAGTGGCTCGTAGCCGGGGCTCCAAAAATAAAAAATGTTCAGAATTGCTTGAAACGTGTAAATATGTAAAAATCGCATATTCGCACCGGGTGGGAAGGGGGAGGTCGCTCCATAAACCAAAAATGTTCAGAATTGTCTGAAACGTGTAAATCTGCAAAAATCGCAAAATTGCCCCCGGGGCTGAAGGTCGGTCGGTCCCAAACCCAAAAATGTTCAGAATTGTCTGAAACGTCATAAACATGCAACTAACTGTCTGCTAACTACTTGCTGCCTCTCTCTCCCTGTGGGAAAGTCCCATGCTTTGACTCTTGCCTTAATTGTTTCTCACGCTGTGGGCTCTTTCATCTATTGATTTTGCCGCCTGCCTGTATATATACATAGCTGGCTCACTTCGCTGACTTCTCACACTTGCCAAAACTTCCTCTGCAGTCATGGAGTTCCGTGAACAGTTCTTCACGCCGGAAAGAAAGCAAAAATACCTGCTCTCGGAGAAAGATTGCGATCTTATCGAAGCGATCTACATTGATTATGAACTATTCAAAATGGAAATGTGGAAGGCTCGCATAAAGGCCGGAGAAGAATACCACAGATTTGGCAGGGGGCGGTACAGGCGCACAAGCGTGCAAGACATCGTTCTTCTGCTCTGTATGAGCCGCAACCGCCCCCTGCCACGGTCACGAAGCCTTCGGTCAAGGCTACACCTGCGCCTTAGCCTACAACTACACCAGCGCCGAACTCTACAACTACACCTGCGCCTAAGCCAACACCAAAGAAAGCAACTAAGCTGCCTGATGCGACCGGTCCAGCTTGCCAGAATGACCAATAGCTTTCGACATGCTTTTCAGCAGTCCGCAGCCGGTCACCATTACGGATGATGAAACCGAAGCAGCAGTGGCAGCCATCAGCGAGTTGCAGCACACTTCCGACTTGCGTGTACCGAAACCGCCCGCTGACTTAAACCTGGCAGACCCCAGTAAAGAGTCACTAAAAGATGTCGCGCAACTCCTCAGCTCAGTTAATGAATTCTCTATTTTCTGTGACTTCTGCGGGTACCTGATTCCGCACGAGGCATCCTGTGAGAACGCTAAAAATACTGAATCCTACTACTGCAGCGTTCTGGGCAGGCAGTTTAAGTCAACGGCGAGGGCGGTTGCAGCGCATAGAAGGAAGTGCCGCTGCAGCAGCAACACATAGTGAGGAAGAAGGAGCAGCAATCTATGATTCTCCGGTCCTTTTTAGGACCACCCACTAATACGAAATGAAACGCTAATCATATTATGGTGTTGGTATGTCTGTATATGCATGAGAGTGTGGGAAATGCTTTAAAAAAGGTCTGTCATCCCTGAAAAAAAGTTAAAATACCTATGTGGCTTACGAAATGAAACGCTAACTCAGTCGTGGTGTTGGTATGTGTGTGTGTGTGTGGAGAGAGAGTGAAAGAGAGACTGAAAAAAGTTGGCATCTCGGGGTTAAAATACCTATGTGGCTAACGAAATGAAACGCTAACTCAGTCGTGGTGTTGGTATGTGTGTGTGTGTGTGGAGAGAGAGTGAAAGAGAGACTGAAAAAAGTTGGCATCTGGGGGTTAAAATACCTATGTGGCTTTCGAAATGAAACGCTAACTCAGTCGTGGTGTTGGTATGTGTGTGTGTCGAGAGAGAGTGAAAGAGAGACTGAAAAAAGTTGGCATCTGGGGTTAAAATACCTATGTGGCTTACGAAATGAAACGCTAACTCGGTCGTGGTGTTGGTATGTGTGTGTGTGTGTGTGCGTGTGTGGAGAGAGAGAGTGAAAGAGAGACTGAGAAAAAAACCACCCACTAATACGAAATAAACGTTAAACGTATCATGGTGTTGGTATGTCTGTATGCATGAGGGTGTGGGAAATGCTTAAAAAAAGTTGCCGTCTGTCCGACTGCCCGGCTGTCCGTCTGCCCGCGTCTGTCCGTCTGTCCGCCATCCATGTGACGTCATTATAACGTCATTATAACGTCACTGTTTTAGTATGCTCATGGGCGTTCTAAAACAGTCGTGACGTCATTTTAACGTCACTGTTTTACTATGCCCATCATATATTGTTCTAGTATGCCCACATATCAAGTACTTAGAACGATCAACATACCAATTAACCTGTAACAAACCTGTTCCGGAGTGTAAAACTGGCGTTTGAATGAGCTTTGAGTTGACTTTCTACACAATCTGTGCAAAGCAGACACCAGTTATGGATGAATCTATTTGAGTGAGAATCTTTTGACATTTGAATGAGACTGGGCACATGAATATAAACATAAAATTAAAATAAACTCACCAGGACATGCTTTTTCCATTCGCTATCCGAGTTGTCTACGAAATGAATCAAACGGAACTTTGGTTATAATTCAATTACCGTACGGCTGTAGATCTAATCTTATATGCACTTGAATAGGAATATCTACAAACAGCGACGCAGCTAGCTACATTAAGTTGTTTGCCATAAGAAAACTTTCTTTTTTCCAGTATCATTATCCTTCCTTCTTCTTTGTGTTTGTTTTCCGTATATAGGCAATCCTGTCGTCGAGAGATATTGAAGTAGTATTAAAACGTCAGTTCTGGCCCAGGAAGTGACGTCATAGGCGGCGTAACTATAGTAACAAAGTGATGACCTCCCCCTCCCTATGCGGCAGACGGGACAGACCCTATGGTGAGAAAGTGAGGACCTCCCTCCCGCCCCCCGTGAACGTGATATGGCTAACTTCAAGAGTGTATAAATTTCATTACTCGTTTGATTTGTATAAAAATTTCACCGTTTGATTCAGTTTTATGTAAAGTATCGCTATAAAGTAATCACAGGCTAGTTGCACCGGTGGCTGTATGCATCATGGATTCACCTTAAAATTTTAACTTTAGAATTGAGATAACTTCCGCGAAAGTTGGTCGATTTGAATGAAAATTTCACTGTTTGATTCAAGTTTATATCTAGTTTTAACATTAAGTAGTCATCGGCTATTTGCGCAGGTGGCTGTATGCATAATTGTGACATGCCGCCATTTTAACTTTGTAAAAAGTGGGATAACTTCCGCCATAGTTGGTCGATTTGCATGAAAATTTCACCATTTCATTCAGTTTTATGTAAAGTTTACAGTACAGTAGTTATGTGTTATTTCGCGGATGAATACCATTTTTGCGGATGAATACACATATTCAACAGAGATAAATTCTGCCGAGTCAGCAATTTCAACAATTTTGAAAAGCTACACACCATATTTTGATTACATCTAAGTTGTATAAATGCATGAGTGAGGAGAAAAAAACCCCATTCACAATGCCAACATTACTTCTTCACAGATGTGCAGAGACCATGGACGACGTCTTCAAAGTGAACTGTGTTGACTATGTGTTTTCAAAGCTTCCAGCTTTTGAATCGAATTGGATTTTGCAAGTGAAGAATTTGCATCAGCATTGAGAAGCTGTTGGAAAGACAATTCCAAGAGATCGTTTCATCCACTCGTTTCTACGCAAATGTAAAGAACTACATTTACCATTGACTTACGACATTGATTCAGCATTTATCAACGCAAATACAATTTGGGCAACCGATGTCATGTTAGTTGTAGCTACTAGAATTATTTTGCATTATGATGATGATGTCCCAGATAATGTATCAGAACTTGTTCGGTTCAACTATGGACGAGTTGAAGTGAATTCAGAACTTTGCAAGATGTTTGAAAAGGGAGCTGACTCAGCAGATAGATGGGTATAAAAGGAATGGGCTCAAAGTTATCATTTCATTGTGCAGCCATGAAGAAGACCAGCAGCTTTAAAATTAATGCAAACTTAATCATTACTGTGAAGCATGGAGAATGTGGACCATTTCTTCGCATCACACTTGGAGAGAGATGGTGTGCTTTATCATCATCTTTGAGGAAGATTGTATGTCAGAGCTTGAAAAATTTACGTGACATTGGCTTCAAACTGTACTTAACGCAAACGAAGTGGCTGGAAGTCATTTCATACTTGGATATGCGTTATATGAGTTTGTGCACACATCACGGTTTGAAGGGAAAGAATACACGCATCACATCAACATGAATGATGGTGAATGGGAGACACTGCTTCAGGAGATGGATAACATTAACTCAGCCTTGTTACCATGTGCGGAATGTCATGTCATGACTCCTATCAAGCTGCAAAAGGATGATTGGATGAAGGTGTCAAAACTTTCCAAGAAAAGACTGGCTGAAGTTCAATTAGAGAACATGAACGTGCAAAATCAATTTGGACTTACCTGCGACTATTGTGGTGCTTGCGGATATGTGGAGGATTTTTATTGCCACTGCCACAAGTATAATTGCAAGATGTGTGAACCAAACAACTTCTGCGACAAGTGTGGAGTACTTAAAGTCTGTGAAGCAAAGTAGAAGCCCACATTTTTTCAGACATACTCAAACAAGATGGACGCATGTTTTAAAAAGGCTTATGTTTACTTGATGATTGCTAAACTTGCTTGCTGTGGCACTCCAGACTATCAACTTTATCATTTAGGCGCCTTTGGGGATGTTTTACATCACAGTCTTGATGAGATTGAATACATTCAAGATTTCTTGGAGAATGTTATAAAATTGGAATAGAAGATCCTGACTTTGACTTTGATTCTGCACTCTATTCTGCTCACACTGATGTGGAAGTATATTTCACCGTGGTTGATTATTTGACAGATTGCTGTGGACTAGAAGAAGTAGAGGTATCTGAACAGCTTTGTCAGGTAAGAGAACCTTTTTAAACAACTTTAAAGATATAGCAACAACCTTTTAACATCTTTGTGACAACATAGCGAATTTAAACTTATGCGAGTTGTTTCAAAGAGTCATTTAAAGACATAACATTGTTTTTCTTACTGGAAAATTTAATCTTAAGTGAGTGGTTTCAAAGTGAACAAAGAAAGAACATGATAGAAGAGATGGCAGTCATTTTAAAAGATATTTTATTACATTAAGAAACCGACATGTCAGCGTCAGAATAAACAAAAGAAACAAAGTCAACATGGAGAATCTTGTATTATTTAGCGGTCACAAGGATGTTCTTTCAAACATGTTTAAAACACGAACACGACTTGAAAAGTATGGACATACGTTCAACTCAAGTAGAGTTTTGTATCAATATGAGAAAGCAGTTTTTCATCACCGCCAAGATATTGCTTCAGGTATTGTTTCATGTAGAAATGGATATGAAGCGAAACGTATCGCTAAAGTGATAAAGCTGTGTCCTTTGTGACATACAGTGAAGAGAAGTAAAATGCAAGATGTTTTACATGTCAAATTGAATCAGTGTGTATTATTTCGCAAAAAGTTAAAAGAATGTAAAGACAAGACTTTAATTGAAGCAACGTATGATTATTGGTGGGGAGCTGGTGTGAAACAATTGTCATCTCCTTCATATCCTGGTCAGAATATTATGGAAAATGTTGTGTTAGAAATGTTGTGTGAGGGGGTATAAAAGTGGTGAGACTTTTCATTTGCTCATCATGGTGTGCAGACGTATTTTAGCAAATATATGAACATATAAAGGATGGATGTAGAAACATGATTCAAGAACAAGTTTGTGGACTACATGATAAGTGAACTGGCGCCTTTTGGAACTGTTGAACAGCAACTGGAACATAACATCTATTGGGAACTTCCATGCTGAACTTGATAAACTTGCGTAAGGATTTCATCAAAGAGTGTGGTGACATTGCCGGAGCTGAGAAGTTTGATGTGGAAGCAGCATATCACCTCGCTCGATTTGATCCAAGACTGTTTGATGAAGTGAGAGAATGGTTAATCTATATTGCAGTATAATGGCAGACATTACATTTAGACAATATATTGTACAAAAAGCCTTTTGTGAAGAAATGTTATCAGCTGTAAAAAAGTTTGCATGTTTAGTGTTCACCTTGTATGTGGCCCCTGTTGGCGATATCATGCGAAAACACGGTTTATCATATCACTTTTATGCTGACGATACGCAATTATTTGTATTTTTTAATGTTAATGACTTTGGCAATGCATGTAGTCTATTAGAAGCATGTATCTGTGACGTTAAGACGTGGATGACTCTTAATCATTTAAAGCTTAATGATGAAAAAACTGAGGATATTTTGATTGGAACAAAGCATTTCAGGTCTAAGTTGCCTAACATAAATTTGAAGGTTGGTGATCAAAATATTTCTAGTGTTTCGAATGTCAAGAACCTTGGTGTCATATTTGATCAATCTTTGTCCATGGAACAGTTTGTTGTGAGAAAGTGCCAAATTGCAATGTCTAATCTTCGCTCTATCTCGAACATGAGAAAGTATATGGATATAGATGTTACGCGTACTCTCATTCAGGCAATGGTTATATCACAATTAGATTATGGAAATGGTCTCTTACATGGCGTTAATAAAACCCTGATTAAGAAGTTACAGCTTGTCCAAAATTCTGCCGCTAGGCTCATTGCAAAAGTAGACAGACGGGGTCATATAACCCCTATACTTAGGGAGCTGCATTGGTTGCCAATTGACGCTAGAGTCATTTTTAAAATTTTAGTACTCTGTTTCAAATGTTTAACAGGAAATGGCCCTACTTATCTAGTTGATTTGTTAGTTCCTTATCAACCAGGTCGTACCCTGAGATCGTCTAGTCATTTGCAACTAGTCATTCCAAGAACTAGTTCTAAAATGGGAGACAAATCATTCGAAGTGTTTGCGCCGAAGCTGTGTAATGATCTTCCGATTCATATTAAAAGTTCTACTTCAATTTTATGTTTCAGAAGACTTTTAAAAACCTATTTGTTCAGTCAGTATTATTAGTTGCTATTTACTGTTGTTGTTTTTATAAGTACTTTTTTAAAATTTTCTTAGACAATGTGTATTCATGTTTATGTATCTACGTTTGTAAGCGCTTAGAGATTTAATTATATAAAGCGCGTTATAAGAATTACGTATAATAATAATAATAATAATAGTATGTCCTGCTTGTCAACATGAAGAGTGTCAACAACATACTTATCATGCTGCATGTGTCTATACATAGTGAAATTAAGCTAAATATTTTGTTAATTTAGATAACGTGTTGGATAATGCAAATAAACGTTGTGAGAAATATGGTGTGGCTGCTATTACATTAGATGAACTAAGTAGTTGGTTAGTGTTCATTGAAGACCAGTGGTCTCCAGTTATTCACACCATTGTATCTATACTTGATTTGCAAAATATGTTAGTTAAGTTATAAATACATGTTAGCTAAGATATAAAAACTATGTTACTGTGTTGGTTGAGTTATAAAATAAAAAGTGTTCTGCTAAGAAGTGTTTTTCATTTCGTGTGAATATGTCGACGTGGAAAAGCTACTTAACCAATATTTACTTCAAACCTGGACAGCCTGGAGCATTTATCGGTTCTTACAAACTTTATCACATCTTAAGAAAACATGATCAACCAGTAACGCATTCACAAGTGAAGAAATGCCTACAGGATCAAGATGAATTCATGCTTATACCACAAAGAATGAAACCAAAGCCAACTTTGCTGAGAGAGTCATTCGTACTCTAAAGGGAATGACGTATCGATATTTTCTACATAATCAAACTTACCATTATGTAGACATCCTTCCAGACTCGGTGCACAATTACAACCAAAGACCTCATGGTTTTCTTCCTGATAAGTATGTTCCTGCAGAGATTCGTAAAGACAACGAATCTAAAGTGTGGAAGTACATGTATGTAGACAAACTGAAATTGAAACCGAAGAAGAAAAAAACGTGCAAATTTAAAATTGGCAATCACGTTCGTATTTACCCATATCAAATATGTGTTTCAACGGGATTATCACATCAAATTGACCCAAGAAGTCTTCATTGTCACACATCGTTGTAAGAAGCAGGGAATACATTTGCATCGTGTGAAAGACTTTTTGGATGAAGATATTGATGGACATTTCTATGAGGAAGAGCTGCAGAAAGTGACCAAACATATTGAATCTCTTTATAGAAATGAAAAAGTCCTGAAAACACGTAAAAGACGGGTGCGAAAGAATTATTTGACAAATGGTTAGGTTGGCCAAACAAGTTTAACAGCTGGGTGAAAGAAACAGACATTCAAAAAATGAGACATCCATTTACATGCTTGGTAGCTGGACCTACAGGCAGCAGTAAAACATCTCTGGTGGGGGATATTCTAGAACAAAAGTTCATTAAACTCTCTCCGAAAAGCATTTTATGACTCTATGCAGCAGATCAGCCTTTGTACAAGGGAATGAAACATGTGGAATTTTACCAAGGCATTCCAGATGACATTGAAGAGCGCTTTAACCCGAAAAAACCAAACTTACTCATTATTGATGACTTAATGACGAAATGTCATAGTGATGAGCGTATGACACATCTCTTTAGTGTTGGCAGCAGTCATTAAAATCTAAGCATTATCTTTATTGTGCATAGTTTTTTCCATCATGGTAAAGAGATGCGAAACATTAGTTTGAATACACATTAAATCATTCTGTTTAAAACTCCTAGAGACAGTCAACAAATAAGTACATTAGCGCGACAAATGTATCCTGGAAGATCTCAGTTTCTCATAGAAGCCTATCAAGAGGCTACTAGCAAACCCCATGGTTATTTATTCATTGATTTAAAACCAAAGACAAATGATCAACTACGCATTCGTACAGGCATTTTACCAAAAGATAAAAATTATGTATATATTGATAAAGCGGTGTATGAGCAAGAACCAACACATTTAGCCATTCGTAGTCAAGATGTCTAAACGTATTCGAGCGAACAAACCGTTTCTTCACTTGCTCGCACGCAGTGGGCCTAAACGACGTAAATCCTTACTACAGCAAGCTACGAAGGAGGAATTAACGAGCTTGTTTGAAATTTGTTTGAATATATTGCGAAGACATTTACCCTTAAGCTGAGGAAGGTTTAAGGAATTCAAGCGTGAACGCCATACTCTAAGTACTCTAGCAGATAAGAAGATATCACTTCGAAGAAAAAAGAAGTTGATTAATCAGAAAGGAGGATTCATTGGAGCTATTGCTAAATTTGTATTACCCTTATTAGCCCAACTGCTGTTAAAATGAAACATGCTATGAAAATGGTCCTCATTCCTGAATATGAATACAAATAATTATTAGAAAAGAAGGGAAAAGATGGCGAAATCAAAACAAAAGTAAATAAACTTTTACGTGGGAAACGAATGTGTGAAAAGGCTATGGAAATGTCTCAACTTCTTGGTCGTCATTTACGAACAAGTCAGTCACGGCAAAAGCCTGTTGCGTCATCTGAAAAACCAGATAAGTTATTTTTAAGTCATTTTCAACCTATCTATCATGGTAAAGTAATGCAACTTTTAGCAGAACAGAAGAAACATGGTGTAAAATGGACAAACTTGTGTTGAAAACTGGCGATATTATTACAAATTCTAACATTGTTGATTTGATGAAAGAAGAAGAAACAGAAAGAAAAGAACGAACAATACCACATGGTTGGCATCCGTTTATCCAGGAAATTGTAGATGCTAATATTCCAAAAACATTTTTTTTTGTAAAAAGACCACTCGTGACGACATTACAAAAGAAATGAAACAGCGTCAACAAAGACAGCTTCCTGAAGGATGGGAAAATTTTTAACATGGCTTTGAGAGCTATGTTGTTGTCAAGAAACGACCAATCATATTTCTGCAAAAATCAGATGTACAAGTGCTTGTTGTGAAGGAGAAGTAAAAGATCATGATGTAAAAGATGATGAGAAACATCCTGTGAAACATCATTTACATACATTTGCGAATGGCGCGCGTTATAGTGTATATATAGACATCCATTCCGTAAACGCACATATACCATTTAGTCATCATGGAGTCAACAGTTTTTACATAACTTTGCCTAGCAATGCTAGTATGAACTATTATCCCAACAACGAGGCTTCCAAGTATCAAATTCGTATGCCTCGAACCATCTATCTGAACGGAAAATATGAAGTGGCTTTAGCTGGAATTCAGTATCCACATACATGGACAACCATGAGACATTCAGTATCGACAACAACCACTGATAGATTTTGTCCTTGACACAATCACTATTTCTTATCGTTACTACAGATCCATACAAGAAATATGTCATGCAGTCAATGAAGAAGCAGCTAATTCTATGAAAGATGAAGTGAAACAAGCTATTCTGATAAAGTATGATAAAATTAGACAACGAGTTTTTCTATTTCTAAATTATAGCTTTGAAGTGTCATTCTCCGCTGGATTAGCTGAGATTTTAGGATTTATCCCAGATCAATGGTATACTGAAACGTGTACAGCTGAACATAAAGCTGATGTGAAACAGGGATTTTATACACTTTATGTGTACTGCAGTATTTGTGAACCACAAGATGTTGGCGATTATTATGTTCCTTTGCTACGTTCTGTTGGAATACAAGGACATGATGGAGACATTGTCATGAAAATTTATGGAGAACCTCATTATGTTCCTGTAAACACATCCAAATTTGACGTGATAGAAATTAATATTAAGGACGACACAGGCCATAATGTTCCATTTCAAACAGGAAAGGTGATCTGTAAACTTCATTTTCGACCAAAAGCATTATGAAAGTCTATACACACGATCCGTCTGCATATCGCAACCATTTTCTTCGTCAAGTTGGCGGGGAATTACCAGGATCTAAAGGAGCGCGAATCCAATATAGCGATGGTATTGGTTCAATACTGGGATCATTGGCTCGAATGGGTTTATCCAGAAGCAGATCCACTTTGCGTAAATGTACAGCGGTCCAATCTTCGTTGGAAATTTTGAATTTGTGGAATGAAGGTTTGGCTACAAGTTTCTTGAACCGCTTTTCTTGGTGAACAAGTTCAACATTGATTCGCTTTCTCACGTTTACCATGGCTTTGTCAAACACAGAGTTGTTCATGAGTTTGAAGTCTTTGTCAAACGAGTTCTTGGCCAATTTTCTCTTTTCTGTGTTCAAGGAGATGTATTTCTCCTACCATTTGCTCTGTGCAAACATGATGGCACGGTGCACCTTGGTGACTTTCAATCCCAGTGAGACGTACTGCTGTAAATTTTTATGATGAAGCACATATTTCTTCTTGTCACACAAGTTGGGAATGAACTAAGTTTTCACTAGGTTTGTCTTTCATGTTTAGATCTTTCCGTAGCTTCTGACTATGCTCTGACAATTCTCCCACTTTGATACTTTTCCGTTCTGGGGCCACTGGATAGTGATTATGACGATCATGAATGGTCTGTGGGTATTCTAAATCCACTTCTAAAATGTATCCAATCTCGTCATCTTTATCCACATCCATAAAGTCGACGGATTCTGGCTCGCTCACCTACATAAATCCACTTTTTGGCATGCTTTGCGACATGACCCAACCATACAAGATGCATCCTGGTACACCAGGTAATTGGTTGGTTTTGTGGGATCGTAATCTGCCACGTAGGGGTTATTTGCTTTCGGATACTTGTGCGTGATGACAGATATTCCTCCACGTAGACCTTTTCAACCATTTGGTGCATATCAATGTCATCGATCAATTCCAACTTCATCTTTGTCGCTTTTAACAGCGCATCCCACGACAGTCCTGGCGCTGTATAGTAGTGAGCAGAATCCAATTCATACGTGTTAAGACATACTTGACGAAAGTTCTAAAACACGTCAGCCAGCAGTAACACATCTGATTTCAGGTATAGGTCATAATATTCACCGAATGTAGTACAGTTGAATGTATTCCACACCTTCTGCGCATGCGCATAATCCTCATCGCTAATGTCTTCTTCACTGAGTTGGCTGTAAAAGTTATCCTTGGACGGTAGTTGTGTTTCAGCAAACTTGGATGACTCATCCAAGTATTCGTAGGGGTGCACTTCCTTTCTCAACAGTAAATCTTGTTGGTCACTATCGTAAATGTGAGACGTCATGTTATAAAAGTTGTGTTTTCCTTCTGCCGCAAGGTTGGATACCAACTTCTGTAGAGAAGTACTCATAAACTGATAACTGTCCGTAGATTTCAGATTGCTCATGGTGAATGCAATATATTTCTCAACGGTGTTCGGAATGACCGTAATCGTTTCATTTTTAAACTTTCCAATTTCTTCCATGATCAAATGAATGTCATAGCCTCGTAAATTGTGGAAAACACAGGAATGATAAAAGAATCTTTATCGTCCTGCTTATCTTTTCTAAGTCGGAATTGTAAGTTGCATTCATTATGCGCAACTCCGCGGTATTTGCCATTGATATGGTCATGATCTCTCACACGATCCGCTCCTAGAGGCTCATGACAAATGTAGCAATCGACAGTGTTCTTGATATTCTCTTATCTTCACGAGTCATCACCATTTTCTTTGGCTGTTGTAAACCTTGCACAATACGATCACGCTCATTTACCATATGGTCTAAAAAGACTTTCACAGCATTGTCTCCTCGATACACGATTGGGGAGCCAGGTATGTCATACTGACTAACAACCACATAGGCGAAGCTGTTAGGACGAAGATGCTGATACCTGTCTCCTTCTTCATGCTTTTTTATGAAACATTCAAAGTCCGCATAAATTACAAAGGGTGCTCGCTGTTGTTTGGCTACATTCTTGAACTTGATGAATGGTTTCTTAGGGAATGATAAACGCTGTGCTCCATGCTTGCCATACACTTAACGATGCTTGTCTAATAGATCTTGTCGCATGAACCCGTGAAGACAGTTGAAACAATAAAATGTTGTATGCTTATGCTTTGATCGAAAAGACGTTAGTCTGCTGAAATTCTTGATGAGACAGTAATGCCTTTTCTTGTCATTGCTAATCAAAAGTAAGTTAATTTGTCTCACGCTGGTGCTTCGATTCAGTTGTATCGGAACAACTACATCATGTTCATATCCAAACACGTTGATAGACACATAATTCTCCTTTTCAGACTTTGGCATGGCTGTAATAGCTGTGGGAAATGTCATGCCTTCCACCTTTAACTCCTTCTCAAATGGTTTGTAATGATTCACACGCTGTGGATTGTTCTCATGAGGATGAAGATGAGCTAATACAGACTATAAGAAGCACTTGTTGTCGTCATTCTGAATGTTCAAAACAGCCTTTGTATTCTTCAGTTTCTTCGGCAGTGGGATAAAACTACTCGCTTCCAGTGGCGCTGACGTAGCTGTATGTACTTCAATATACAGTATGTTATCCAACACCCAATCAGAACCTTGTCGATCATGTTCATCAAACTTGGTAATAATTCTTTATAGGCTTCTGGCAAGTCCTTTTCAATATGCACTGGATTGTATGATGTATATGTTGGACTGCTGATGAAGGCATTATCGACTTGTTCTGTCATAACACCTTCTGCATTCGCCGTCAGTTTCTTGAAGCGCGCATGTACAACATACCATTTCATTCCATGGTTTAACGTCTCCAACAAATGTGTTTTAATTCGATTCTCTTGTCACATTTTAAGTGGTAAATCCGATCCATCTTCAGACTCAAACCGTCTTTCCTGTGCGTTTTCACCAAGACTAACTCTTCTGCCTCTCCCTACTTGTAGGGTCTTTTGTTCTTCCATCGGTACCATGCACGTGCCTCAAACGCATCCAAAGACGGACATATCTTAGCACATCCACAGCAGAGGACTAGATCATCTGTGTAAACACCATTTTGCACCGTCTTTCGTCTCTTGGCTTCAATCTTCTCAACAAGCACTTCACGAGCACGTTTCACCTTGGCTGGTTTGCATGTATGTGCCACGAACAATTCTAGAGATGTAAATGTCGCATTGCAATCATGACAGAAGACTGCTGCCATCGTTGTTGTTGTTTGCTGCTAGAACTGAAATGGGTGAAATACACGTTTCACTGTTCCTTTTATGCTACTTGGTGTGTAACTTGACAAACTTGTTAAAATTGCTGACTCAGCAGAATTTGTCGCTGTTTGAAATGCATATCTTGCTCATCCTTTTATGCTACTTACATGTAATCAAAATATGGTGTGTAACTTTTCAAACTTGGTAAAATTACTAAAAATTGTTAAAATTGCTGACTCAGCAGAATTTATCACTGCTTGATATGAATGTCTCAATCATTTCATCTACAGTTGTACAGTTGTACAGCTGCACAGCAGAGACATCTGGCGGTGAAGCTTGACGATGGTATTCATCCACCAAATGGTATTCATTCGCCAACTAGCACTAGTTGTTGTCACTAGACCTGAAAAAAACCTGAAATGTATTCTGTATTCTCAAACATCACACACACATATACACACACACAGACAGACAGGTTTTGATTCATTTCATAATATAGGATGACCCTTAAAAGGACCTGGAAGTTTTAGTACATCAGCAACAGTTATGCGGCTGTACCCCATATTCCAACCACACCCGACACTTGCAACATTGGGTGGTCAGTGTTACTTTACTGTCGTTCCACATCAGTGTGATTGTTACATCAGGCTTCACTGGAGCGATCTGAGACGGAAATCCTAACGCCTCCTCCAAAGCATATGCAATATCAACAGCTTCAGTTTCATTATACATGTTTACCGTGATGTAAACTGTTTCATCAGCCTCAAAAGCAGTTAAGTCATCAATGTCGATGTCAATCGCTGCAGATGGTGTGTTGTCCATGATGTGTCTGCTGGCGATGTGATTGCTGAGCCTCGAGAAGCAGCACTTAATGCTGATTTTAATGCTGGTTTTTATGCTGATTCGGCTTGCTCTCCTGGGGGGTCCTCACTTTTTCACCATGGGGTCTGTCCCCGACTGCCGCCTGGGGGGGGGGGGGGAGGTCATCACTTTATTACTATGCTTATGCAGGCTATGACGTCACAATAGCGCCTGTATTAAGGAACTTAATAATCAATTAAATATGTGGTTCAAAACAATAACACACTTTGCATTCCCGCTTAAATTCATTCACATCAGCTCAGTTAAAGGGATTCTTAAACAGCGGAATCGTGTGATATTTTTGTTCCCATCAAATCCTTATCAGTGAGTGTGAATCAGTGAGAGGAAACACTCTAAGCTTAAATCCAAGCACAGACTCTCACAGCGTTTGTAGTATCTGGATCACTGTGTGGTGATAAGCAATTCATACACATTTCAAGGTTTTGACTTCAAAATGGGAAAAAGAGATGAGTTCAATAAATAGTTATATTTAAATTCATTCATTTAAACTGATGTTCACTGAGTCTGTTTTCTTTTTTTTTTCTCTTAAGTGTAAACCATTTCCGCCAAATATAAAGTATATGAGCATGAAGTATTTATGTACCCTAATACATTGAGACAAGAATTGAAATAACTGATATGCATTTAAATTACCACTGTTCTCGTCTATGCGCGTTAGCCTTGCCGTTCAAATTATCAGTCATTCGGTTTCTTCAGGTGTCACGACATTACTCGGGGGTGGGGGTGGGGGGGGGGAGTTGAGCACCATGTACAAACCGATTACTATGCTTGTCCGTGATCTTTCAAAACGGATCCTAAACACACTGAGTGCTGAGTTTGAAAAATAACCTCTATTTAACCAAATGCGGAGAGCCTTGCAATTTCAGCTGTGGTGTCAAAGTTTATTTAAAACAGCCAGTTACATATTGATGAATGCAGGCACCGATATAACGCAAGTTACTGCAATCATAGAATCAAATCCAGAGAATTCAGAAGTACGCACATAATATTTGAACTTTGTCTTTTTATTGCACGCGGAGTGCATTAATCGAAACAACCGATCTTTTTGTGGAAACACTCAATACTGATTAAAAATGCCCTCCTTTAAAGAAAATATGCACTACCTGTGGATGTGCCTGGGCCCAAAATTATCCCTTCTCCGCGTTTTTCTTTTGAAAGCCACTGTAACACGTATGGTACCTCATGCGACATAAGCTACGTTACGTGAAGTCACAGTAGTCATTGTCAGTTGTTAGACCTATCAAATGAACAGTTACTGGATTTGAGATTGCCAATGGCAAAGATACGCGCTGTCTTAAGCCCATCAATAGTATAAATGTTCCGTATGTAGCTTTATGAAAGGAAATTTAAGCAATTGTTTTCATCTTGAACCCAAAAATTTAAACAATTTCTCTACTTGATACCAGAACATCACAACTTGTCTTTTTATCTTTTTATTTATCTGCTTATAGGATGAAACCCTAAAATTGGTTTGAAACTTCTAAAGGTTTCCGAAATAGCACAGATCACTTAACCATTTTGAAAATGCAGATGAAGATCACGCAGTAACACCTTATGTAACTCCGCGTAGTGGCTAGAGTCCGAAACTTAGGTCCGAAACTTAGGCCCAAATGGTCCCATCTTTAATGGTTTAAGAGATAACACAGAAAACACGATCTTTTGAATTAAAGTACTTTCAAAGTTCAGATAACACAATTACCTCTGATGTAACTGTAGATGCTTTGGAATCCAGATCACATAAGTACATCTTAATTAAACCTACAGACTGGGTGCAGTCCGAAAATGAAGTCAAAATTGATCTATAACGATTTCCGAGACAACACACATAACGGTGTCTTTGCCTTGGAGTCTCAAAAAATAATTCCATAGAGGTGTTGCAGTCCTAAATAAGATCAGAATCGCTCTATATCTAAAAGTTTCTCAGCTAACACATGTAACGGTGACCCATTGAAGTTACTCTTCATGTAACTAAACTTATATGACCTCATAAAAGGATGCAGTGCCAAAATGGATCAAATGAAATCACAAACGGCTTCCGATATAACACTTGTAATACTAATGGATAGCTTTTTATCAATATGATTGAATTTTTATAATATGAAGTGCTTTAATTTACGAAATCAAAACTAATCACACGCCAAGAAAATGGCAATTCTGTAATTCAAGTGACTACAGCATCCGAACAAAAATTGACAGCAACGGAGTGACTGGTACCATATTCATCGCTACTTGGTTGCTAGTGTTATGCATTCCGAATAGTCCTACATTTTACACAAAAACTACAGAGGAAAGACAAAATCTAGACTTTTATCACATATTCAATAATTATTTGATAAAGTGATGCATTTATTTATTCTTTGCTTTAAATTAATTAAACACTGATGAATTACTTAATGCATGCATCAAAGCTTACATTCTTTTGAAGACCTCACATGTGTAAATATAAAAAAAAATTACACAGAAAAACCGGCCCACACGACCTTTCATAAAATATAATCTACTTGTTTTTTTGTCTCACGAGATTTTTCTGTAAACACTGTATGAGGATACAAAACGTCAATGTAAACCACAAGAGGTACTTTATGCCAGGCTAAAGCACCCAGACATATAAATTATATGCGAAAGAAAGATCTTGGACTCACCAGAGAGCTTTCAAGGGTGCTCATAAGCTCTCTGAGGTTACACTCAATATTTGAACTTAAGTACACTTACATCCTTTTACAAATATTCAGGAACACCAAAGCGCACGTTAATTTTGAAATCCACAAGCTGTATTTGTTAACATTGCTCTTTTTCAAAGGGATGACAGAAAGATAAAATAATGTTGAATTCCATGACAGATGAACTAACCCATTGAATTTGTCCAGTTAGGCCATATAAGCTAAGACCAATCCCTTGCTCACCACCCTCGGCCCCGAATTCAATCTCACGACTGTGTGATTGCTAGACCGACACTCAAAACATCGCGACTAACCGCTAACCTCTTAAATTTGAAAAATCAAAACCAAACGTAGTAAAATCATTATTTTATCATTTTGCAAAAGACACATGATAGTATCACATATGAGCTAGATTTATATCTAATGATATTAATAGTAATAGTGAGTTTTTATATACCGATTTTTTAGATAACCTGCTCAAACCGGTTTACAATGTGCACATACATGTATATTTATTTATTAATTTTTCTTACATTTTTTTAACTCAGGATTATTATAATTTCGACATGCCCATATAGTGTCTCTGAAATCCCTGTCTGCTGGCACATACGCCTAAAAATAATGCAACCCTAACTTTGCATTAGAGGACTATATAGGCACACCGACATCCCTCGGGAGTTTTGCAAATTGTCTTGATTCCTGACCGCGAGCGGGATTCGAACACGGGCTACAGAACCGTGACTGCATGGCTGGCAAGCGTCTTTAACCACTCGGCCACCGACCCCCTGGTATTCTGGTTCTTTACCACTCAACTTTCACAAATTTAGTTGAAGTTCACCCACAAAAACGAAATGCTGCAGTAAACGAATATGCGTAAATTCAAAGAGACTGCACTAAAAATATATTTTACAGATGTTGTACATGAATTTTACAGACAAATTAAATGCAGCTTAAAGATTTTCTCTAATAGATAATCAGGTGCCATGAAAACCGATGAAATATTATAAAAATATTAATGCCCTTATTATCTTAGGCAAAAGTTGTTATGGTGGGCTTTGTGTAATGTGCCAGAGCATTTATAATCTTGCGGGTCTTTTAATTCAGCAACAGAAAGTTCATACTGACAAAGGATATATCAAGAGTAGCATCTGATTAATTTAATTTAAAAATAAGTTTTAACTGAGGTCATGGGTTCGCTTCCTTCCATACTTGGAGCTGTTTTACAAGGTTAGAGGCTAAATATTTGTTTTAAGCAACTCGATGTAGCTAAAGCAGAGTTCTGGAACAAGAAGTGACATCATAGTTATCTGTTTCAATCAATTCTGAACATTTTTGGTTTTTGGACCCTCGCGGTAGGAAAATTTTGTGATTTCAGAACATGATCCTTTCCAGGCAATTCTGAGCATCTTTGGTTTTTGGACTACCCCCCCCCCCGGTGTAAGGAAACGTTTTGACCCCAAAATAAATCGACCCCCCCCCCTCGATTTGTTTTAAAACAAACAGACACCCCGGTCGATTTGTTTTAAAACAAACAGCCCCCTCTGAAATGTTTTAACCCTCTTATTTTTTGTTGATTTCTTTATTTTTTTCCACATACGGCCACCTTATTGGTGTCGTTAATTGAAATAAAAACTATATAAATGACTAACAAATGATTTAGCAACTAATATCTACATTTTCAAACACGAAAACACTTCCAACACCACTAACATACAGTCACCAAAAAAAACTGTCCAAGCTGAATAATGGCATTTCAAAGGCTCAGAATAATAATTTTCTACATCAAGAGGTAGAAAATGCTTAAAATAGTATTTAAAAACCATATACACCTTTTTTACTTCCATTTTACATTTAAACATGATTATTTGGAGGGGCTCATTTTATTATAGGGGAGGTCTGTTTGTTATGGCGGGCTTTCCCAAAACAAATCGACCGGGGGGTCTGTTTGTTTTAAAACAAATCGACCGGGGGGTCGATTTGTTTGGGGGTCAAAACGTTTCACTACACCGGCAGGAAAATTTGTGATTTCAGCATATTTTACCGTTTCAGGCAATTCTGAAAATTTTTGGTTTTTGGACCCCTCCCTCCGGGGGAAATTATTTTGTCATATGGCTAGCATGACAATTTCAACAGCGCATAACTTTGAAACTACTTCGTCGATTTGAACCATTCTTTTACTAAAACGTTCAGCAAGACTTTATCTTTCATGGATGATGTATAAATGGATGATGTTTTCAATAGGGTCTATATAGACTTTGTTTGTTGAGCTGACCACGTTTGAATATGCAGCAGAAATGCTGGTGAAGAGCAAGCAACTGAAACTTCTAACCCTTTAAAGAACACTGAAGCGTGAACATGGAAGTTGTAAATAATAAGATATCTCTAACTGATGCGGATTAGACATATTAGAACTGAGTTTGACATACATGTAATATAAAAGGAGCGGGTGAAGAGGACCAAGTGAGCTTTTGATGTGCAGTCATGGAGAACACAAGTAGCCTTAAAATTAGTGCAAACTGTTGTTTGGTTGGTTGGTTGGTTGGTTGGTTGTTGGTTGTTTGGTTGCTGAAAGATGGGAAGTGAAAATTTGAGTTAAGTGAAATTCTTTGCTATATATGTTTATTTGTTATCTATTTTTTCCTTTGGTTGGTTATGTAGAAAGACCGCACCCATTCAAACATGTGTTCAAATGGTAAGCCCATTCAAACTTGTGGTAAAGTTATTTCTAAACATATTAGGACATAGTGTGTCCAACCTCGAGAAAACCAAAAAAAGTAAATAACTTTCGTCATTCTTAACCGATTTGATATATATCTAATTTTGACATAAAGTGGTCATAGGCTATTTGCAGATGTGACTGTAAGCATGATTTTTACATCTGAAATTATTATTTTAGTAGCTTTTAAAAAGTAGATAACTTTCGTCATGTTTAGCCGATTTGAATTAAAATTTTACCTTTTAAAAGAGTTTTGTGTCTAGTTTTGACATAAAGTGGTTATAGGCTATTTGCAGACGTGACTGTAAGCATAATTTTGTCATCACAACAATTTTAACAATTTAAAAAAACTGAAAAAGTAAGTAACTTTTATGTTCAACCGATTTGAATGAAAATTTTACCATTTGATACAGTTTTGTGTCTAGTTTTTACATTAATGTTGTCATATTTGCATATCTGGCTATAAGCTGTTTCATCCCAATTTTTGTGAGAAGGGCGCACCATTCAAACATTTGCTTGAATGGCAAACCCATTCAAACATGTGGTCGAATAGCAAGCCCATTCAAAGACGTGTTCGAAATATTTTTGAAACATATTACGTCATGGTATTCAACATGATGTTCAACCAGTTGTACAATAATTGTTCAACGAGTTGTTCAACAAGCTGTTCAACAATGGTAAAGTCGTAGGTGAAGCCAATACCAATGCAGCGGCGTCATAGGCGACCACATCTTAGAAAGATAAAAAGAGATGAATTACCAGCTACGACATCGCTGTGTAAAAAGCGAAAAATTAAGACAGAGGATAAAATTAAGCGAGAATCTGAGCTTAAAGCTGCCACTACGAAGTCCATGAAGAACAACAGTGCAGACGATTTACCGGTTATGATGCCCATTAATGGAGAAATATGTATTGACATTCGTGAATATATTACAGATCATACATCTGGGAGGTTACATCCTACCACGAAAGGAATTTTGTTGTCATTGAAAGACTGGAAACTGCCGAAGAAAAAAATGACTTCAGTGGATCTCATGCTTTAGAAAATTGATGTGTATAAATGCAGTGACTGGCAGAAGATGGTTGAGTAGAACTCATTTATCATCATCAATTCAATCGTTGCACTATCTCTAGATCACTTGGATGATCTAGTCATCTGTTATCGTGGAACTTACATTATCTTATCTTCTGAAGATCAAGCTGTGGTGAAGGATTATTTTGAATCTTTACCACTACCAGGATTTCATCTACTAGTCTCAGAAGATCTTTCTGTGAAAGTCATTGATCGCGACGGTGAACGCTGTATACAGTTTCAACAGTATGACGAGCTTAGTGGATGCTATGATTTCATTACCCTCAGTGCTGAAGATTGAAGCGAAGTTTTTGAGGCTTGGCAAGAACTTGAAACTTAGCTTTGACCCAAATGGACCTGTACATTTGATATGTAGTTCAAATAAAATTGTATTTATGCTTAATATGTAGCCTATGAAATGAATTAACATTATCAATCTATCTTAATGTGAAGTCAGTTTTATAACATTGACAAACTTCGAAGTTCTTGTAAGTGGGCTCATATGTTGCATGTAATAACATAATATGTATTTGAAACATTTTTGCTTTTATCATAATTGTGCATAAGTGTAAATATTCAATAAAAACACATGTGATGCTTTTTAACTTTTTATTTTTCTCATACAATACTTGACTTTAACACATAATAATACAATACGTCATTATGATATATGGGGTCTAGGGCAAAAGCACCCGGGACAAAAGCCACTGGGCAAAAACCACCGGGTCAAAACCCACCCTAGAACAAAAACCACCGAGACAAAATCCACCCAAATGATTTTTTCTTTTTTCTTTTTGTGTTTTTTTGCTTCTCTTTCAAAGTAAAATAAGTAAAATGCAATTGTTCACAGCACCTAGTATTGCTCACATCTTTATTTACTCCTCAAATGTAAAAATACAAGCTTTGAACTCTCGATTACAGACTTTATAGTACACAACAAATTGCAATTAAATTAGTATTCCCGTACCCTTTGCAATGTACTCTCAATGAACTTGTACTAAAATAACAAATTGCAATTTAACTATTAATACAATAACATGAATGGGCAATCCACTACACTGCGCAAGATTTGAATTCTCGATTGCAGAACTTGTAATTAAATAACAGATTGCAGGTCAATCAGTTATCCAATACCACGTACAGGCTTTTAATTCTTGATTACACAAATTGTAAGAATGTAACAAATTGCAATTAAAAGGGTAGTTTAATACTTGCTATCTTTTGATTACAGGACTTTTCATTACAAAACGAAGTAAAAAATAAAATCTACTAATTTTTACCCTACTATGCCATCCCGAGTATGTCGGCTTTGTATGAGGCTATGGTAGTCTCACCAATTAAAAAAGTTTTTTTTATTTTCCGGAGTCGGTATAATTAAGGTTGATCCAATGAGCACATATCTCTCGAGTTGTTGGTCTTGAGTTTGCCCACCCAACACCGCACAACCTTGAATAATCCAAAGGAACGCCTGAGTCAATAAGATTTACTGGACTCCAAATGCAATTAATGTAATTGCGCAAGTTCGATTTATTTCTTAAATTAAAAAAAAAATCATTTGGGTGGATTTTGTCTCGGTTGTTTTTGTCCTAGGGTGGGTTTTGACCCAGTGGTTTTTGTCCGGTGGCTCTTGTCGCGGGGGCTTCTGTCCTGTTACCGATATATGGTTTACGGGTGAATTAACACCGCACCAGGGACCTTAGCCTCTTACGACTTCATATGTATAACATCAAAAGCAAGACATATATTAATACACTTAAATACACAGCGTTAAGTCTTTATTATAAAGTTTAGTCAAATAAGTCTATTTTTCCTCATCGGTTTCACTCTGTTGCACCTGACTGTCCATGCCACTTTCTTCATCACTGCTGTCATCCTTCTCCTCCTTATCTGGTAGCTCTTCAAAGAATGCATTATTTTTCCTTATAGCCGCCTTTAGTGCCTTTGAATACACATAACGTTTTCATCAACAAAATATTTAAAGTCCTCTAAAATCTTTTGATCATGTTGGCTTTATTCTAGGCGTTGGGTATATTTGAATAGTCTCATAGGCAGTTAAATTAGTAAATGCTTATAAATGGGTCGGAGATCATCACTTGCTATTTCACGCGCATCTTCAAGCCCTTGTTATTCACATTCTAAAACCTTCTCTTTAAATTTGTCATCATATTCATCGTAGACCTCTTGAACCATATCATACCAAACAGAGTCTATTTCTGATTCACTGTCTGAACTGCTGTCTGGACTGGTGTCTGAACTGCTGTCATCATCACCCTCATCACACTGCTCCATATGTTTGAACAAAGCTTCTTCACTGTTGTATAACGCGCCACATTCTGTACAAACATGTGCATTAATGTCAGTCATGTTGACGATTTGACTTTAGAATAGAAGACTCATCTAAAGTTTCAGTGATAGGTGGTTTTACAGGGTTTTCCATATCCAAATCTTCATCTACTTCTGAAGTGTCAGCATTCTTTAAGTGCCTTTTAAGACTTTGTGGCCAAATGAAAGATTTCAAACAAATGTTGCATTTATACATCCTTTCGGTTTAGCATACACTTTTCAAATGATGAAAAAGTCTTTAAACATAGCCTTATATACAACAACAACTCGTTGAACAACATGATGAACATGTTCAACTTTTTGAACAACATGTTCAACATGTTTAACTTGTTGAACAACAGCTTGCTGAACTATTGTTGTACAACTTGTTGAACAATATCATGACGTAATATATTTCAAAAAATGGGCTTGCCATTCGACCACATGTTTGAATGGGTTTGCCATTCAAACACATGCTAGAATTGTGTGCTCTTCTCACAAAAACTTTGGGATGAAACAGCTTATGGCCAGATATGCAAATAGCCTATGACAACATTAATGTAAAAACTCAACAACATGTTAAACATGTTGAACCACATGTTTAACATGTTCGACTTGTTCAGCAACATGTTGAACATATTGAACAACATGTTTAGCATGTTGAACAACAGCTTGTTGAACAGCTTGTTGAACAACTTGTTGAACAATTGTTGTACAACTTGTTGAACGATACTATGACGTAATATGTTTCAAAAATAATTCGAACACGTCTTTGAATGGGCTTGCCATTCGACCACATGTTTGAATGGGCTTGCCATTCAAGCACATGTTTGAATGGTGTGCTCTTCTCATAAAAAAATTGGGATGAAACAGCTTATAGCCAGATATGCAAATAGCCTATGACAACATTAATGTAAAAACTAGACACAAAACTTATCAAACGGTAAAATTTTCATTCAAATCGGTTGAACATGGAAAGTTACCTACTTTTTCAGTTTTATAAATTGTTAAAATTGTTGTGGTAACAGAATCATGCTTACAGTCACGTCTGCAATAACCTATGACCACTTTATGTCAAAACTAGACACAAAACTCTATCAAACGGTAAAATTTTCATTCAAATCGGCTAAACATGACGAAAGTTATCTACTTTATGAAAGTCACTAAAATAACAATTTCGGATGTAAAAGTTATGCTTACAGTCACCTCTGGAAAAAGCTTATGACCACTTCATGTCAAAACTAGATACATAATTGAACCAAACGGTAAAACATTAATTACAAATCAGTTAAGAATGACGAAAGTTACTTACTTTTTTTGGTTTTCTCGAGGTTGGACACACTATGTCCTAATATGTTTAGAAATAACTTTACCACAAGTTTGAATGGGCTTACCATTTGAACACATGTTTGAATGGATGTGGTCTTTCTACATAACTAACCAAAGGAAAAAATAGATAACAAATAAACATATATAGCAAAGAATTTCACTTAACTCAAATTTTCACTTCCCATCTTCTAGCAACCAAACAACCAACAACCAACCAACCAACCAAACAACAGTTTGCACTAATTTTAAGGCTACTTGTGTTCTCCATGACTGCACATCAAAAGCTCACTTGGTCCTCTTCACCCGCTCCTTTTATATTACATGTATGTCAAACTCAGTTCTAATATGTCTAATCCGTATCAGTTATAGATATCTTATTATTTACAACTTCCATGTTAACGCTTCAGTGTCCTTAGAAGGGTTTGAAGTTTCAGTTGCTTGCTCTTCACCAGCATGTTCTGCTGCATATTCAAACGTGGTCAGTTCAGCAAACAAAGTCTATATAGACCCTATTGAAAACATCATCCATTTATACATCATCCATAAAAGATAAAGTCTTGCTGAACGTTTTAGTAAAAGAATGGTTCAAATCGACGAAGTAATTTCAAAGTTATGCGCTGTTGAAATTGTCATGCCAGCCATATGACAAAATAATTTCCCACGTCGGGAGCGGGAGGGGTCCGAGGAGGGGGGTTCGGTCAAGGTCAGCCATAGGGGTTCGGCACGTAGTATGTCCTGGGGGTTGGTCACGTGACTCAAACAAGAGTTCTTGAACTGGAAGTGACGCTAGAATGACTTCACTTCCTGCTCCAAAATTCTTGTTTCTACACTACTAACAATATCATAAAACTATTTATTAGTTTGTATCTTGATGTAAGCAAGGTCTGTTTTGATATTATTTTGCTAGTGTATTATGAGGAATAATCAAATAAAACCGATGCAGCAATTATTTATTCTTTTCTTATACAAACTTTATTAATGGCAAAATAAATAGTCAATTAAAGTTAATGGAACAATTTTCATGAATCCTTGCTATTAATAGTTTTGGTGATTTATTTCACTTACAGATAAATTATTTGACATGCAAAGAGACTTATGTCATGCTGCATGTTTAATTGCTAGTGAATTTCGGATGCCACAAGTTAGAGCAGAGCCAGTTGTAACGTTCTACTTAGTTTATCCGCTATGTGACATTTTAATGTTTTACGTTTAATCAATTTCATATAATGATTATCGATTCAACTGTTGCAATATCCCCACCTAAGGGTAAGTTGTAGCAACACTAGGGGTAAGTTGTACCAGTTTATACAATATGAAACAACTATTTAAAAAGTCACAGTCAAGTTTTAAAAGCATGTATATTAATACAAATCATACATTCTCAGGTCTACAGAAAATTTTTGCTATGTGTGCGTTTTGCTTCATAAATTTGCTGAGGACTTTCGGACCATATCTTCACGGGGATTGGAAGAAATATCTTCATTTTCGGAGAAATAATAATTTATTACAGCGCCTGGGCGTTTTGCATAAATGTAGTGACTGTTTCATCATTACTGGGCACTTTAAATTGCTGAATTTGACCAACATAACGATGTGCAGTTGACTGTTGCAAAAGCAACAACTACATAGCCACCAACTTCCAAATTACCACTATCATTGTCGTCTGATTTTATAAATGAAAACTGATAAATTATCATCACTCAAACTCGGAATATCTGTAATATTACACGAATCGCTTTGTGACTCACTTGACTGATGCAAAATATCATTCAATATTTCATCAACTGAAGGGACATTTTTAAGAGGTGATATTTTAGATTTTGGCCTGTTACTCATTGGTAGCTTTGTCTCACTGATTTAGCACTTTTTATCCTAGCAGCTTCAGCGAAGCGTTTCTGACCGGCGTGTCAGTCAGTATCATTGTATCCGGGGTTTTTACAAAAGGTTGTAGTTCCTCTGAGGAGACCATGCACGCTGAATGTGGAGAATTCATGCCGTTAATGACAGGTAGACCCTATAGCTTCTTGTCACATATAAGCCTGTCTTTGCGTGCTCAAAGTAAAAACTCCTTCTCTTTTTATTTTTTCCGTGTTTATTTAAACGCAACAAAACCACATACACACCCACAATGAGACACTACATCGTTTAATAATAACTAACAAAAAACAAAATCTTGTGACGAATGCACCAGCTGTTGTGTCTGTGTTCAGTTACTCAGTCGGAAACTCTGGTACTCAGTCGTAGACTTATTTGGATACGCGTAGACTCAGTCAGACCCTGTAAACTCAGTCGGACACACGCGGACGCCGTCAAAGACGCACAGGTTCAGTCAGAAAACGCGTAATCTCATACAACACCGCGCAGATCACACATGATAACAGGAATTCTATTGGCAGTGATGAACACACAGACTTCGGTAGATCCTCTTGACACATCACAGACGTGCTGGAACACGTCAGAATTGAACGAATCCTTAATCGACAGTTCTTTTTATTTATATTTCTCACGAATCTACCCACTCTTTAAAGCTTTAATATTCTCTCATTATTAATTTTATTTTACCAGAAAAATATTTAAATACAATATAAAACAACACAGCATTCTTTCACGGTCAAACTCTATCTACACAACGCCTTCATTTCTTAGTATTTACATTAAAGATTTTAACAATTTTTTACTTATTACAATGAGTCACAATACCTGGGCAGCAGCTTCCTAGTTTTATCCGTTATTTGTGCATATTTAGACGAACATAATAACCTTTTAAAAGCTTAAAACGATAACATTTCTTAAGTCATGCCTTCCCGAACGACAAGAAAAAATAGGCATTCTAGAAGGCTCTCTCATTTATATCGAGTCTAACTGGTACCGCCAAACTTTTCTTTGGCTTAAAATAATCACGCGATTAATTTGGAGCCACTTTCAATCAATAGGAGCTGTAATTACAGAGAAAGTAAACAAAACCCGCTTGGCTGATTTCGGCAACAATTGTTACCACATAGAGATGCCAAAAATGGGGACAAAAGAATCGCTCATTAATAATGCACTGATATATATGACACAAAAGAATCGCTCATTAACAATGCACTCATATCTACGACATTGCTTCATTTGTAGCTTTCCGGGCGATATCTTTGGTGTTGCAGAGAGATTGAGCTTCCTTAAAACCAGCATCATATACAAAAGTGTAAATAATTATATTTATATTTCAAGTTTACATATATACGTTGCACTCTCGTCTTGTTGTGTAATAAACCTTACTCTTTATATGTCAATAAAGCTTACCATAGGCCTGTATATAACGTTTCATGTTAGGATATCATCATCACTGCGGCACCTAGCGATGTAAACTGTATGTCTTCGAAAGGTTACTGAAAGGTGTTTGGTGTAAATGTGTGAGTGATTTATGTGATGTATAATGTCTTCTTTTTCAAGAAAAAATATTGAAGACAGACGAAGCACTAAAGGAATGTTTCTTTAAAACTAATTCTAGGTTATTAAAGAACTTCTCAACAGGGTGGCGATTAAAACTGGTAGTTCTTCCTAATGATATTTCGTGTTTGTGGCGTTTTAGGAATGTTGATAGCTAGTCACGGACAGCTTACTTGTTTTCAACCCAGGTTTGAGGCATCTTGGCATGATTAGATTTCCCAATAGGACACAGACCGTAATACGTTTTTAGGTAGTTAACAAATATTGTGTATTTGGGTTTTCCTCTAATTTTTCCTCGTTTTAAGCCATTTTAATTTGCGACAATAGTGCATAAGTGTCACGTGACAAATTTCATGATCTTTCGCCACTGCCTTATTTTATTGCCCTCATGAATAACAAGCAGGACGGCATGTGGTGCATGACATCAGGAGGAACAGCTGTTCTGTTAGATTTTCTTTTGTAGTTTCTCATCTATCGAAGAAATACTAATCAATCGAGACTATTTTCATGTAATTGCAGAGATATGCAAATTTTTTCATATATACATATATTTGTATAAATATCATTTATTTATATATAGGATTAGGTTAATAAAATTAGTTTATAATTATTTCATAGCAATTGCAGCTAACTGTAACGGACCAAATCATTTAATTTAGGGGCTTGTCACAATGTACCCTTCAGTTGTGTTACAACTAACCCACAGCTAATTCAATTTGTCTAAACATAAATTTATCACATACTGTACAGTATTCGAGCTTTAATGTAATGCGTAATGAATTCTTATTCCTCAATAAATAAATGGACATTAATGTTTAAAATAGAAAAGCACTAACCTTGGTGTATGTAGAAAAAAACTTCAACGTGGCAAAACAGAAAAATTGCTTTCTGATTTTCATTCCGGATTGGGCAGGACAGCGTGAGAGGGATAATTTATGGTCCATCTGGCATTTACATACATGTATCGCTTATACACAATAAAACTCTATGTTCTGCTCTAGACGTGGTGTTACAACTAACCCGCGTTACAAGTAGCCCCATTACTTGCAGTACACATCCCTCAACCACATGGTTTTCACTGCACTGCATTTCGTGCTACACTGCCCTTGCCAATTGTGTTTCAAGTCTCCCCTGTGTCCCCTGAGGAAGAAAAAGTCCAATTATTTGTTGTTTTGTCCATAGGTCCCAGGTAACCTTTAAGTCAATCACCAAAAGCCGGAAGCAACTGATATAGGGCGTGTTTGCAATGCAACTCTTGCATTTATTTTTTTAATTTGTTGAAATTACCACAACGTAAGTACATTGCGACGAATAGTTTTTTCTAGCCTTGATCCCAGCATGAGACAAACAGTGGCCAAGAGGCCAAACAACCGTTTTTTTTAATCGTAATTTGATTTAATGATAAAATTTGTCGTTATAAGATACCTGCAGATAATTAATTTTGGTGACCTTCTTTACACACACAGTCTACATATTTGGTCACTATTTTCTAGCCGCTACACACTGAAAATTATGGTAGAAACACCGACCGTACGTGTCCTGTAATATTCCAAGAAACCTGTTATAAATAATTAGATGCTCTTTGGTCAAGTAGTAACTTTTTATTGCATTTCACCCATGAATTGTTTCAACAAAAATCGTTTAAATAGTGTTTTCGCAAATTTGCAAAGTCTTTTTAACGTTTAAATGTTACCGCACGTACTTCCTCACTTACAGATCGATTACCACTTGTGTTCTGGACATTCTGAAAAGATCCTCAAACCTGTAGGGCGGTGTTTACAAAATTTGCTTATATTTTTTGAGTCGGCACAGAAGCTTTGTCATCCCATCCAAACTAAGCGTCAAGTTAAATTAAACCCACCGCTTTCAATCGAATCATATATTTTTGAGTACAAGCACAACTAAAACACTGTAATCATAAAGCAGTAACTGTACAGACACTTGAACTGAGAGGCGTATATGAACAGTTGTTCAGCTTTGTTTGGACGAGGAGTGTATTTCGAAAAAAGTATCCCCTGTTTTGTGGTAAAGCAGAGTACTGACTACTTTTTAAACACCATTTTCAGTTCGCGCGGACCGTTCTGACTTCAAATACATATGCTGTAATGCAAATAATTTCAAGTGTATCCTCCCCGAAATTGATCTGAGGCATTTTAACGTAACAAAATGCATATATTGCAGGAGAGATATCACAAAAACAATCTGATTGATCCACATGCTACAAAGGATCGCATTTTGCGCCACACGACCCTCACTGCTTGTATTCCCACCTGTTTATATTCTACTCCCAGTACCGCTTTCGCTATACTTTACTACCTCTGTTTGTGTTCTCCTTTCCGTACTATTTCGATTACAGAAATTAATAACTTAAAGGAGCATGAAAGCATTAGTTGGAATATGATTATGATTCTTCATTGTACAGTGTCTTCAAATGTCACCATCAGCAACATCAGCATGGAGGCTGAAACTGGGCATTTAATCAGCCCGCGGTTCCCCTTCACTCCACCAGAACCACTGCGTGCCTCATGCTTGCTAGTCCCTGCAACTAGAACAACTCTTCACTTGATAAACTTTGAGGCGTGGCTAGGTTTCATAAATCCAAAAGAAGCGCTTCGCAAAGAAGATGTGTTTGGTATGAAGATTGTATTTCCTAATGCCACTGAACTCGTTCTTGATATAAATGGAGGTAGTCATGTCAACCCATTTGCACATGATTCGAATACGTGGACAAATTACAGTGTTACGTATACTAATTATGAGGTGCTACAAAGCGTCAATATACACCGCATCCACATTTGGTTTTCCTTCGATTGTGAAAAACTCGCCTTTGTCCTTTCGTTTGGAGGTAAGAAATATTCCATACACTTATTTTTTAAGCGTTGCAGTTTCATTTTAACATTATTTCGGAGCTTCATTAGTGCGTTCAATTGGTACGCTTGTTCTTTTTAAGTGTCATAAATATATATAATTAAAAATAAAATATAACTATTAAACAATGCTGTTGTACAAATTTTAATAAATTATTTTATTTCAAGCAACCGACAGCCTGTTTCTCAGCTGTATAAAAAGTGATGACACCCAAGAGCGTCCGGCGTGCTCTGTGAATGAAGACACAACACGTGCGTGGCATGGCTTACCTGAATTCATTAATCACAAAAATTGTTGTGGGAAATGATTGAATTTACCAAGAATCACCACTTTCCCTTTTTGTAAACATTAAGTAACATATTTTTCTCAGTATCGCAAAAATATAGTTATACTCGACATATTGGACACACCTCCATACTGGGCCACTCAAAAACGCTGTTGCTGTGTATGCAAGTGGGGTACTGATTCTATTCAACTGGATCCGAAATTTTTCTTTCCCTCTCCCCCAAATATAAAATAGAATAGATTGGAAAAAAATATGGAACACAATACATTAAACTTTTAATATAAATTGGCACTAAAAGCGCACCACAGCCTGTCGCATTCCCTCGACAACTGGGTTACGTTATGTAAGTCTCATAATATTGGTTTTTATATAATTATAAAAAATAATTATTTAGTTGAAAACAGCTATTTGGAGGCAATGCAGTGGGGGAAGGCAATGCTGTCACTTGCGATTCGAAATTCAGTGGATTAATTACAGCATGGCGAGGAAACATGTTGACTTTTTAAAAGTACATATATTCTTTTCCATTGAATCTATAATTAGGGAAAACAACAATAATAAAGATCTGGAATGCTTATAGACTCCATTCTTATATACTCTGAAACGAGAAAGCGAAAATTGGCAGAGCATACACCTAGTAAACATTACAATGTCGATCCAACGCCGATTTGCGATTGCCACATCGACCAGATCAAATCAAAAGATGGAGTCAGGATGTAATTTGGAAGTGGTCGTAGAATAGACCAATGCCTTACAAACGTCTCTGACACAATGGTGAATAGACGTTCGACAAACAACGTTGCTTGTGATTGACCAAAAATCAACTTTTTCCGACAGCTAAATAACTTCTTTAATGTAACGTTGAATAGATGTTGGAAAATAAACGTTGGATCGTCACAAATTTGGATGGGAGGTAATGCTATCACTTGCGATTCGAAATTCAGTGGATTACTTATAGCATAGCGAGAAAAAAATGTTGACTCGTTAAAGTACATATATGCTTTCCCACTGAGTCTATAATTAGAGAAGAATAACACAGATCTTGGATTGCTTATAAACTCCATTCTTGTGTACTCTGAAACATAAACCTGTTGTAACATTTCAATGTTGGTCTGACGACTCAAATCAAATTTAATAGTTACAAAACGAAACATGATGAAAAGTGTTTTAAAATATAATATTTCGTGGTATGTATCGAAAAATTTATTTTTATTTAGCTTCACTCTTAGGGCGGCTGACTGTCGACTGCAACATAATGTCTCAAAATTTATGAACCTATATTAGTATATTCATTTTCTACTTTCTAGGATTTAAAAGAATAAAATGTAGTAAAAATTCTCACAATAACATACTCAAAACGAAAACATACTCAAAACGTGCAAAAAGGAATAAATTAATTTAAGGATTTTCATAAACTAAACAATTCTTTGAACCACAAAGTGTGTATGTTTTATACAATTGTATAATTGTGATTTTATACTACAATTTACAATATATATATATATGTATATATATATATATATATATATATATATATATATATGCTAGATTTTAGATTTTTAGATTTAAAAGTCACATTTTAAATAAATTCTTAGTGCAATATTTTCTCTTTTTTCTGTTTACAGATCAACAGAAAAACCAGGTGTTTTTCTACAAACTACTAGCAATGGGTATTTACTTCCTAAATTGTAATTTTCAATGCTATTTTGATGTTTTAATCAACTTATAAAACAAATAAAATTCATGAACTGTTTATTGATATTAATATTTAGGAATAATGCCCTAATGAGGTGTTGCATACCTCATCAGGTGTTTATACATATTTACATATTTCTTTCAATCTACCTCTTGTTTCCCAGCTTTAATTTATGAAGAAAACCAACCATCATATTTACTGTTGGCTAATAAGTTGTGTTTTATGTAGTGGAAGTACAAAGGAAATGCCTGTCACATGTGACTCTGATCTTGACTTTTTCACTGCTTTGGCGTGTTTTGCGTGTCAGAGTTTGTTGAGCGTTGACGTATTGGCATGTTGAGTTGAGCATTGGCGTGTCCCGTACTGGAGAATTTCTAGTACTAAATGCATTGGGAACAAGGCGACTGACTCAAAAACCTTGGACGACTCACCCAACAAATATTATTTTTATGGTTGAATGACAAAGAACAAACAAAAGTGACCGATTTTATTTCTGATAACTTTACTTGCATAAAACAGATATTTAATTGCAGTTCGTGCTTACGTTCATACCACTTCACATAGAAACCAAAAAGTAATTATAAATTGCAGTTAACTAGACACGGATGCATCCATCAATCTGACACAGTGTTCAGCTCCTCAGTTGTTAAACTCCTGAGTCGCAAAACGTGGCTGCGCCCGAAAATTTTATCTCCTGAGCTGAACTAGATTATCTGACTCGTACAGCCAAGAGGCCGCTTATTTGCAGAAATATTAATGAGATCATTCCGCAGTCGTTCAATGAGATTTGCTACCATTAGATGTGACATGAACTGTCTCTTACTCTGGATTGTATAAGAAGGGTTGGTGCACTACTTAATCAACTCAGAACTGAACTGGAAATGAACTACACAGAGTTGAACTACAGAAAGTTACAATTGCCAGGATAATTCTCGTTGTTATCCTTGTTGTTCAAGCATGGTTCTTCTTTCTTCTTAAGCGCTAGCAAGTGTTTGTTTTTCTGTCAATTTGTCAATAATTTTGACAGTACAACAAATGAATTATGTTTGTGGAGAGGTATTTGTCTTGTAATGAGGGGCTTCGCTCTCGTCAGCAAATAGTAAAATGTTGTACTATAGTTAGATTGAATGGCTGAATTTCATTTAAGACTGAACCAAGCAGTGTTCTATTTCAATTTTCCCCGCTTTTGTTTAAGTATTGATATATTCTTACAATACGCAGATTTATTAATAAGTAAGTCTTACTTTAATTTTAGTCTATGTTATTCTTATTAGTTTCTTCAAATGTAAATTTAAATGCAAGGTAAAATGTCAAAACCAATACAATAATTTCAAAAACCTCTAATAAGCATTTCTCACAGTCCTAAATATTGGGTGAGTCATCTAAGGCCTTATGGTCAGTCGTCAAGAACTTTTGGATGAGTTGGGAATGGAATAGATGAATTGGTTTTTGGATGAGTTGGCTTTTGGGTGAGTCATCCGACATCCACTGTATTCACATTTGTTGCACATTGTCGTCAGTTGTGCGTTGGCCTGTCCATTTCTTGAGGTTTGGCGATTCTTATGTTATCTTGTGTTGTGCAATATATATATATATATATATATATATATATATATATATATATATATATATATATATATATATATATATATATATATATATATATATATATATATATATATATCAGCGTGTCATTCATGGTAATACATAACATGCTTAGTCACTTCACATGATTTCCAATGATTTCAGGTTTTGGTGTGGCCACAGCCCTTCTCGTTGTTATCCTTGTTGTTCTAGCGTGGTTCTTCTTTCTTCTTAAACGGTAACAATATCTTGTTTGCTTTTCTATCCTATCTGTTTTTGCAGGTTTGTTCTTTAGCTCATAAATATATGAGAATAATTAACTAAACAATGTATAAAGCGAGCATTCTTCTTCTATAGCGGATGCGTAATTTTTTCAAATTCTAAAACAACATATAACGAGAAAAGTTATAATTTGGTAACTTCTGCTTTAGCAAGGTTTTCTATCAGGAAAGGCAAAGAAGAAACAGCTTAAAAAGAAGAAAATCGATAAATTACGAAGACGCTACGTCAGGTAAGGTGTATACTTATCTCTCTTTGTTAATCAGGCTTATAAGTGTATTTATGTCTTTAAATAATATGCAAAACAATCATACATATGTTCAAGAATTCCTAAACATTTTATCTCTTGCTTTCTTTTGAAAGCAGCAACCCGTGCTGACAGAAATACCGATTCATGCGGTTACGAAATTCCAGTCAACAATGCTGATCTGAGTTACACGGAACTAAATGCACGAGAAGAGAACACAGAACAAAACCATTTATGGTGCATCTCTCTTCAGTAACGCTATGTATTGAAATGTGGTAATCATGGTAGTACAGCGTAACAAATCTCAAAAGTCGCTAAGGTTCCAATCGTTATGTTATTAAACGGCATTGAAAAGGTGAGCTAGCATAATATATGCCTGTATACTTGCATAATATTTACTTTTACAATTTATAATGAAATTAACTGCCAAACACTAACCGTTGTCAATACTTAATTCTGTCCAAAAACAAGGAATACATTTTAAGCTGTGCTGTTTAAGCATAAGATAAGCTTTTGTTGGTCCCAACCCAAACACTCGCGTAACGTCGGGCCGACGTCGGAACGGTATAAACCAGATCTTAAAACGTCGGCATCGGCTTCGATGCATCGGTAATGCATCGGTTATAGGTTGGCAATAGTCGAATTTCCATTTTTTCTCCATTCCTTGATTATTTTCCTCAGTTTAATAGATGTTGGCAAATATTCATCGGGCCGACATCTTTTTCCGACGAACTTCCTACTAATTGGGAATATTTTTTTATATTATATTCATATGTTATACGTATTTCTCAATGCATATATTATACATATATTTTTATGCATTGGTTATACGTTGGATATAGATAAACTTCCGACCAATGGTAAAAAAAAATTGAAACGGATATTGCATACGTATATTCGATGTATTTAATTATACGTATATTATACATATATTTGTATATGTTGGCCCAACTTCTGACATAGACGGACTTCCGACGGAACAAAACTTGTTTTTGAAAAAAATATTACTGATGTATAACCGACGCATTACAATAATCGTATAATATACAAATATATCACTGCTTCGACTATAGGTCGGAAATATACCGAATTCCGACGGAACTTTATTTGTTTTATTTGAGATATTACAAGCATGTAATATGCGTATAAATATATACGTATATTATACATATAGTTATATTTGCTGGTGAAACGTCGGAAATATACCGATTTCCACTGGATCTCCAAATTTGTGTATTTCACGCATAGCTTGAAATGAAAACTTTACTGCTATATATATATATATTTTCCTATGTATAAACGACGTCGGAAATACATCGGAAAAAAGATGCCGATATTGCAATCGTATATTATACGTATTTTTTATACGTCTATAAAACGCATATTTTACGATGCTTATTCGGCGTCGGAAATTTATCGATTGACGTTTTGTAGGGGACATTATGAAGAATCAAAAGTGGAGCATTATGAATATACTTGAATATTATCATTTGCCTTAATAAACTATCCCTCAGCAAACATAAAGGAGGAAAATACAATACGAATAGTTAAATTTAAAAGCGCCAGCGGTAACAAAATACGAAAATGTAAGAAGTAAACTTTTTGGGACGAAATAGAAATATTAGACCACTTAATTACACTGCCGAGGCAGCCCCAACCGCCATGGAGTAGAGGTATGTTCCGCGCCTAGGATGCAAGAAGTCCCCGGTTCAAACCCGAGTAAGTAGTAGTGTTCAGTTGCGATATATAAATATGCTATGTTGTATATTAATATGCTATAGTGTATGTATGAATATGTGAATTATGAATGGTTGGTGAGGGTTCAATGGGTCAGTTAAGGTTAGAAACAATTTTTTTCAAATACGCACACGCATTTTTATACGTCTAAAAACGCATATTTTCCGATTGTCACTTGGTCGGAAATGCTTTGGAAAATCTCGGAAATATGCATTTTATACGTATAAAAATCATCGGAAATGCAAGTTCGTCGGAAATGCATCGGAATATAAACGCATAACCGACATATAGCCGACGGTTGGTATCCGGCGTCGAAGAATTTGTAGGGATATTTCCGACGGTGGCCCGACGTATTAAAGATATATCGGCCCGATGTATATCCGATGTACGAAGCCGCTGTATCTATTATGCGTCGGGCCATAGTTAATCCTATGTGCAACCGATACATCGGCTGACGAAGTTGCCGATATTGCCGATCTAATATAGATGTATTTTAGACGTGACGCGAGTGTTTGGGAATAAGCAACCAAGTGGTTTAATTGCTTGGGATATCATACAAGTATATATGAAGTATATATAAAATAGAAAAATCTAGTTCGTATATAACATTCGAAACATTCAGATATTTATAAAGGTCAATGTCTTTTTGCTACATTAGTGATCTATATGTCATGCTTTGTATCATGCATTGATATCCTCTGACAATGCTTGATAAAAGAGTGTTTGTTTGTGTTTATACATGGGGCAGGGTATATAAATTATTTTGTCTTGTATCGTGGTCATGTCTGTTTTTATCAGGAAGATGTTCAAGACGTTGCTTTCTTGCTGAGCATCCTTAAATAGAAATTTACACATTTTGTCTCTCCTCTCTTTCAGTGATGTTAAATGGAAAAGCTCAAGTGCATTTTCATAGTTTTTGTCGGGGTATATAATGTGGAGAACTCTTTTCTGTATTTTTCTATTGAGTCATTTTGAGACTGGTCGATACTGGTTTGCCAGACTTGGAAGCAGTATTCAAGATGTGGACGCACAATGCTTCTGTAGTACATTAGCAAGTCTTTTCATTGTCGTTAGTTGTCTTTAACTGTTTTAGGAAATAATTTCACTCTTGTTTTAGCCGTCAAGTGTTGACATGAGTCAACCATTTTAAGTCATTTTGCATATATACCCCCAACAAGTTTTGTAATTCTTTGAATTTCTTGATCGTTGGTGAAGAGCGGATGTAGGCTTGAGGCTGAAATCACCATTTCGTACTTTTTGTCAGCATTAATTTTCATATCATTTTTTCGTTCCATTTGCAACTTTCATGTATCGCAGCTTCCATTGCAGAGTTTTGTGAACTGTTATTGTCCAGTATTACGTATGTTGTACCGTCATCGGCGTACTTATATATTGGTAGTATACACTTCAAGTCATCTATTATGCCTTTGAACGCTTCCATTCCCAGCAAAGTTCTTTGAGGTATTGCTGCATTGTGTGATGACTTGGATAAAAAAGTTGAATTAATTCTGACTGTTTGCGCTTTGTCAGGAAAGCCCTTATTCAGTCAGTTATTGGTTGGGATGAAAAGATTTTGCATAAGTAAATTATGGTTCACTCTGTTAAATGCCTTTGAGAAGTCCAAGTAAATTATTCTTATTGACTTATTCTATTTTAGGGCTGTGTGCCAACTATGGATGAGTTCGAATAACATATTGAAACTCCTTTTCCATTACGAAATTGAGTTGGGACGATTTTGTCCTTTATTTCTCTTCTTAGATTTCTTATGACTATTCTTTCGAGTTCTGTTACCACCAGAGATGTTAGAGATATTGGTCTTATGTCTTCAGTTATATTAATAGGTGATAATTTCTTTGGTAACAATTGACTGTTTCCCTGATGGATGAGCTAATATTCCGGCAAGTCTCTCAACACCCATGACTATAGTATCAGAACCCGCTGCTTTTCCTTGTTTCACACACAGTAACTGTTTTGAGACATCTTTTGCACTAACAAGGTATTTATCTGCAACTGGTGAATCAACAGCTGTCTCTTCTTTAGGTATTGGTGAGAGATCAGCTGGGACGCTTATTAAGAAGTTGTTGCTATTTTCAACTAGTTTTTGCATGTCCCCTTTTGTCAGGTAGTTTGCCATTTAGATTTAGAAAGCATTTGTATTTCTGTCACTGGATAAATTTGTTATTAGTTTGTTTTCCATCATGTACGTGCATCACTTTCTTTAGCTGGTTAATTTTTGTTATATTAGGCCGATTTAAGTTTTTTGCTTAGCCGATTCATTTTGTTTCTAAGAGTTTTGTATTTCATCACATTTCCATTTTTCTTTGCTTGCTGCTTTTTGATGATAAGGCTATTGAATTGTCTATTTAGCCACGACTTACCTTTCTAATGAATCTTGACTGTTTGTAACGGAAAATATTTTTCTATCAAGTGTTGTATATTATTGTAAAAATTTATATTCAAAAGAACATCATTTGGCATCCAAATTACATGTTGTTTTTGATTGAATTCCTTTAATCGCTCATGATTGTGTGAATTCGGTCTTGTAAACCCCTCCGATGGCTATATAGTATTCTTTAACGCACATGTTGTACTACGAACCTTATTTTATGCATGGTTACAACCTCAATGCCTTATATATAAAAGTGAAGTTCCATACTAGACGTCTCAATGGCAACATAAACATTACAGCGTAATATCTCAGAATCAACGCTCTTCCTCTTTGGACAATAAAATTGTGACAGCATGTTGTGTTACCCCAGGCTAATGTCTGTTATGCTTGAACAAATCTTTTCAATGAGATTTGCTTCAAAATCGAATTGCTTATTCTGCCTAATTTTCAGCAAAAACACTTAAATTCAACCCCCTCGATAAATGTTAAATTGAAGATAAAAATATATGTAAAGCCTTTAACTGAAAATGTCAAAAACAAAAATAATAAAAAAATGAGCTATTTTCGTTTACACAACACTAATCACTTGGTAAATGCAACTTTATGAGTAGAAGAAACTTTATGTAGCTAAGAAATAGCTGAAGAACTATTTTTGTTCAAAACCTCTCTGACTGACGTTGCACTTCACAATTACCTACAACTACAGAGAGATTCACAAAGTTCACAATGTGCTGCTTTATTTGCAATTCGTGAGCGTTTCTCTTTGATTGTTTTACTGTTTACTTGTAGGAATCCATGTTTTTGCCAAAGTAATATAATTAAGTTAAATAAACAGTACAAGTCGATTTTTATTACAACAAAAAACCTCAGAATGGCAATATTTCAGACAGTGAGTTGATTAACGAAAACAAATTTTGGGATGGTTTCCCAAATTGTGATATAACAGATGAATAGACATTATTCAAGACATATTATTATCTGTTTTAAGTTTGAATAATTTTACAATAAGATGCATTCTTTGACATTTTGAGCTTTTACTCGACGTTTTGTGTAGCTTTTGAAACTCCAAACGACCTAACTACGCTGCTTGTCAATTTGTTCTTTGGTCGTCGGTTCTCAAGTAAATAAATTTCCACTAACCGACGTCCCAACGATGTTTCCAACAGAACAATATTCCACTGGGTAGTATTTGCATACTGTTGCAATTTGCATCTAGTAAAGAAGTCCAACATTACCTCTTCGCTCCCACTTCACCGAAATAAACATAATTCCAAAATGGGCAGTTATATTCTGTATGAAAAAATAACAGGGATATACATGTGATAATGCTTCATCTTTATGCATAGCATAATGTATAGCAAATTCCTTTTGATTTTCTGCATTTTTATAGGAAATCTGAAAGTAGATACCAAAGTTGACCAAAGAAAAACACTTCAATAAATTTATTACCGAACCAATAGTCATCCGTGATTTCATCTAAAAGTGTTCAAATGTATTGATAGGTTTTTATAGAATAGTTCCCCTTTCAACTTGCTATGTGGATTCAACTAGCATTCATACGATAAAATACATCAAAAGCAAACAAAAATTATCTCCTTATTGTTAGTCTATTCTATAAACTTCAAATAAATGCTACCTAAAGAGCTAACTTAATTGTTAATTTGACCATTTAAGGTAAAATGAATGTAATAGTTTAATATGTTTTCTAATAATATCACATCACTCAACAAATTAATCTTTATGCATGCTTAGAAAAATTAAGTTTAAAGAATATCGAAGCAAAGACCATTTACGTTGAAGCGTTATCCTGAAAGCTCGCAAAGCATTTTTCTGCATTTTTGTAACTTTAATGGTTTAAAATTTTTACATGTGAATAATGAAACTTAATTAGAAAAAAGCATTTAACTGTTGGTAAAGATTCATAAAGATGGCGTTAAAATAAAGCTTTGTTTAGTTATGTTTTAAAAACCTAAGCGATTTAATTTTATTCGAAATGATGACTGATCTTGTCTTTCAAGCGCTGTTATTATCGGATTTATTATTATATAACTTAAGTAATGATAATTTCATTATACTCGACATAATGCTCAACACCGTGCAGCCAAATCTAAACAAACAATAGTCATTATTATTAATGTATTGTGTGACCTCTTACTAAGCTACGTATTTGCTGCCACTGGAGCCGTTATAAAGTTTGAAACTGAGGCCTATTGTGGCGAGCAACAGCAAAAATGCAACACAGGCGAGAAGAATGACGGACACGTCAGCCTGCAACAAAACCATTGCAATATAAAATCGGAATACAGGCTTGTACAGAACAATCTTCGAATAATGACAGACGTATTAGCCTTCAATAGAACATTATCCTAAATGAAGGATACATGGGTATGTAAAAGAACAATTTTAGAATCATCACATTCATTCACAAATTAGTTTCATGTCAAATGTTAAAAGAAAGAATTTTGTAAGAAGTATGACGTTACTTCAGTCTGCAAAAATATTTATGTGCTAACGAGATTGAGAGAATGACGGGCACTATCTCTTTAATGCCATACGGTACTCGTTATAAAATCTCTAAACTAGACCGCTTTAGCTCCCGTGTAACGAAAATTGCGCTTAGCGAAAAAGGATACAAACATTACGATAGCAAAGACCTGCAAATATGGAATATCGCAAAGATTTTTGTTAAAAGTAATGTAAATTTGCCAGTAAATATATGTGAACTAGAGACGGTCAGCTACACATGAGACAGTATTTCTCTTCAAATTTGGTCCTCCTAGCCTTAAATTGGTTCATTGGTTAGACCGGGGCAGAAAAAAGGAATGAAATGTAAACGTATAGCCACATCGTACTAATTCAATAAACTTAAGTAAATGAAAATCCCCAAGAGCAGTAATTGTTTATCAATTCATACTTTTCAGGACTATTTCACTTACTTGGAAAGAATCCATCTTGAGTATATCTGAAAGGAAAAAAATTTCATAAATGAATAGTTATTACATATTCAACAATAACAGGTCTATAAAACTATCACTATATCGATATCATTTTTTGTGCTCAGTATATTCTTAAATCATGCTCTTTTTTACATAAAATATTCTTCCAGAATAATGGCATCAGAAACATAGCAAAGAGGTATCTTTAGCATAATAATCTGACCTAGCAATATTGACTGAGCATATTTTGACGATTTCCGAGTTAGGGCATGGCTGCGAAGCAACATTTCCTTGAAATATTGTTACTTGATATGACTGACAAACGTATCTCTTCTCGCCACATTGAATTACATTTCATTAAATAGTTAAACCAAGCTTACTCGAGTGTGAACTTCTTAATTAATTTAAATATTGGATTAAAATAATTCTTACGCGATTCAAATTCCTCTGAGAAAGATTCTGCAAAAAAAGCAATTATAAATATTTTACTTTACTGTTTATCTTTTATTTTAAATTTGTCTTTCTGTTACCATAAATCTGTAAATTTGCTTGGTAACTACAAAAGATGTTTAGTATTTTGTGAACATTTCTACAACAACATATTTACCTCTGTCGGCATCATCTTCAAAGATAGTGAGTGAATCAATGGCTAGCCAGAAGTCTGCCACCGGTTGCCATGTCGATGACAGGTTGCGTATGTCGTCGCCAGTCATATCTACATCAAACACGATGTAGTGCGTGTTGTGGGCTGTGTACGGCGGCCATGCTTCTTCCTGTCCTCCGAAGGTGATGTATGGCAAGCTGCGAAATCACCGCAAATGTTCTTACTTTTCTTACTGCATAAACAGGAAATTACTTCTATGGCTTATTGGTTAAATATTTTTGCAAGAACAAAAATATCAACTATCACTACAAATTCACTATAAAATCAAAATTGCCTACTTTAACGGATATTTCTCCATGGGATCATAGCCGTTCGATATTGATCATCATTTTGATCTTGTGTGCTTAGCTGTACATTTATTTCTCTTGTTTGCAAATCGAACCTGTTGTTTCACTCTTCAACAGTCATTTCAGCAATTTCTTAAATCTCTTTCACAATTTTGTCTACTTATTTTATTGTAGTAGTTATTTTATTGTATTGTATTTTATTGTATTAGTACATTTAGTACATTACTTTCGTAGACATATCTAGGATATTTCTAAAATGTATTAATAAACTGTAGTCAAGTACTGAAAAAGATGTTGCTACATAAAACAGCTTTCTTATCAGTATTTATACTGAATTACAAATTTTATTAACTGTGTTATCATAATGTTATTTGTTCATTAATTAGTTGATATAACCTGTTCTTTGCAAAGATATGACATTCTACATTCTGCTGGTTTCATTAGTTTATAAATCCTATTATCTACTTATTCGTAATAACTAATGCAATATTACTATTACGGCTGTTTCCCAATTAGCTTTCAAAACACTTTCAAATGATTGAAGTTTCTCACCTGTAAATTCTTGTTTATGATTATTTTTATTTTTAAAGCATTTTTCGACTAACTGTTAAAACAATAAATAAACATTACCCGTTCTCAGCAAACGATGTCCAGGCTGTAATCATATTTCGGGCTAGAGCTTTTTCTTCTTCCGTCACGTTTGTAGGATGATCTTCAAGTAAACCAAATCCAAATACGTAGACAATATCGGCTCCGTAAGGGGCGTAGAGCGGCACTGAATCACTAGCAGGATCGCCGAAGTAGCTCGTTCTATGCTCCAAAGTATAGAAGCGAACGTTTCCCCATGCTGTAGGACCTGGTTGGCAACCCAGACCGAAAACGAGGTGAAACGAATATCACGAAATGCATCCATAAACCCACGGGTGTTGAGAATGGAGTTCCCAAAGGCAACGTATTTTCCAACTGCAAGATCCATGAGCTGTTGTGTGTTTGTGAGTTCTTTTCCGAAGCGAGTTACTGCAAGCCCCCCTCCATAAGCCATAATGTAACCGTCTAGAATGGGGTACAATTCCTCTATTTCTGTACCGTCTACCTCATTATCATCACTAGCTACAGTTACATCATCGGCAGAGGTGATGCCCTCATGTACATCATCTGCAGAGGTGACGTCCTCATCTACATTCCCGTCGTCACTTTCTTCGTATTCATCTTCGTCACTTTCTGGTCCGTCATTATCGTCATCACCTTCATGCAACTGGGCAGAAAGGTGGGACACTAAGCAATATCCCAGAGCGGCCCTGTAGACAACGGGATCTCAAATGGCTCCTCTGTCGCCTGCACGCAACAGAAATAAGTTTCCTGTGACATCCCCATCGTCTGTATTAAAGCCAATGATGAGTTGAGCGTCATTGATACGACCCTTTGCGTATAGATGCTTAGGATATAATGAATTTACCGTCAATCACAATCATTGATTCGTTAAATTCGCTGTCGATGATACGCTCGTAGTCTATATTTTGTATACATGAGACTGTGTCGTCCCGTGTGCAACCAAGTTCTCTGGCCACATGTTTCATATTTTTCCTTAGCCTTTTCCTATCACCAAGTCTCAATGACGCTGCAGCACTCTGTGAGATCGCACGATGAAACAACCCGTCCGACATGGGACTCACCATATGCATGAGGACACTGGATCCGCCTGACGATTCTCCAAAATTGGTTACGCGTGACTTATCCCCATTAAAATATTTAATATTTTCTTGAACCCACTCCAAAGCAAACACTTGATCTTTTAGACCATTCATCTCTGATATGCTGCCATCACCGAAAGTACCAAATCCAATGAATGATAACGAGCAGGAAGATGGCTCTTCCTGCCGTCACAATGGCATCTCCAGGGTATTCTTGTATACTTTGGGCAATTATTAAAGATGTTTGTAAAAGAATTACACTCACACATATCATAACGGTCTCCATGGCCTTACCAAAAATCGTTTACAACCAAAAAAATCTTATTATTTCTGCAGTCTTAATATTTTTAATCGTCCACATTGACACATAAATACGCAATAAATCCTCGTAATCCTTCACAACACTAATGTCATAACGGAAACAATAAGAATGTCATATTGGGCGAGTGGTATCGCATAAGTAGAAAAGCACACATAGTGCATACGTCTCATTCCAAAATCACAAAGCACACTCTATATGTATATATATATATATATATATATATATGTGTGTGTGTGTGTGTGTGTGTGTGTGTGTGTGTGTGTGTGTGTGTGTGTGTGTGTGTGTGTGTGTGTGTGTGTGTGTGTGTGTGTGTGTGTGTGTGTGTGTGTGTGTGTGTGTGTGTGTGTGTGTGTGTGTGTGTGTGTGTGTGTGTGTGTGTGTGTGTGTGTGTGTGTGTGTGTGTGTGTGTGTGTGTGTGTGTGTGTGTGTGTTTGTGTGTGTGTGTAATGGTTAATTGAATTGAAACGTGGCATTAATCATCTGGATTTAATTATAAAAATAGGACAACTGCACTAAAGGGGTTCGATTAACATCCTATTTGTGATATAGTTCTCTTTGCGGTGCGGTCCTGTCTCAAGATAACACTGCATTTTACCACGTGCTCTGAACACGTCAAACGGTGACCCAAACTAGCAAGTATTCCAACTGCACAGGAAAAGCCTCCATAACAGAAAAGAACACTCCTTACAATATATCTATGCGTTAAGTATAGTCTCTTATCTAGTGTGTTATCCTGGCGTGGGGCTAATTTAAAGAGAAATGCGGGTATCTCTGCGCCATCAAGCGACCGAAATGCGCCTTACATTGAATATCGCTGAGTTTGAATTCATGTTTACACAGTATAAATAACCACTAAATTGTCTGAATCGAAAAATCCTTTTCAAAGACAAATAGGGTCGTGTCCAGAAATGGTCTTTATTGATATATTGTTCCCAGAAGGGTCTGTGTTGATATATTCTCCATTAAAATCATATTACACTGTTTTCACCATTTATCCATTGAGTCAATTGGATTTTGTCAAAGAGATTGTGTAATTCCCACTTGCAAACATAGTTTGCAAATGGGTATGGTTTGCTAAGAATTCCGGCGTTTATTCCTTTTTTTTTTTTTTGTTTTTTGTTTTTTTTCGTCACGGAGGTTTCCAGAAAACTCCTCCTAGGCTATTTGACGGAAAACAATGAAATTTTGCACAGAGATAGAGGATGATAAGATGCTTTTCTCTAACGGAATTCAATATGCAAAAGTCACATGACCTTGACCTTGACACTGAATGTCGAGATTCCATCCATGATGTTACTGCCTACTGACACCGTACACGGGTTGAAACAAGGATTTGAGCGCTATTTCAAGCAATTTTTCGTGATGGAAGAGGTTTTTGAAAAAAATATTTTGACCTCAATTTGACCTTGATCTTGAAGTTGACCATTATAAAGGGTCGAAAATAAGCTCAAAATCGCTCTCTAACCATTTTCAAGATAATGGTCAACTTCCGGTTTTTGACCTTGACCTTGACGGAGGAGGTCAAGGTCACCGAGGTACCTCTTATATAACGTCTTTTACACCCAAAGGGTCGAAAATAAGCCCAAAATCACTCTATCTCTAACCGTTTTCGAGATAATGGTCAACTTCCGGTTTTTGACCTTGACCTTCAACGGAGGAGGTTAAGGTCACCGAGGTACCTCTTATATAACGTCTTTTAGGCCCAAAGGGTCGAAAATAAGCTCAAAATCGCTCTATCTCTAATCGTTTTTGAGATAATGGTCAACTTCCGGTTTTTGACCTTGACCTTGACGGAAGAGGTCAAGGTCACCGAGGTACCTCTTATGTAACGTCTTTTAGGCCCAAAGGGTCGAAAATGAGCTCAAATTCGCTCTATCTCTAACCGTTTGTAACGAAATTAGGTCTAGTTCTCTTATTGATACGGTGATATATATTTTTTATTTGCTTAAAACATTTCGTGTAATGTGTTCCTCAGACAGGGAAAAATGAGGCAATTGCCATTTGTGATTATGTGTGAATTTTGCACTTTTACTGAAATTTCTTGGTTTTTGCTAATGGTTTCTGTAGTAAAAGTACGCGATCTTTCAGTGTCTTTATTTCTCTTGAAACATCGGTAACCCCCTTTTTCTTTTCAATTTTTGAATTTATACCCTCAAAGCTTTAAACTGTGAAAGTACGAAGGAAATGTCAATTGTAGGTGAAATACCCGCATTTCCCCTTAAGAGTGCAAACATAAACCTGCTCTAAAATGTGAACAGACGTAGCTAAAATGTAGACTACACAATACGCGGCTCATTCTATATAAAAGCTACTATTTAAATGGTAAAACAGAGGATGTAGTATAATTAAAAGTCGTTGGATTTTACCAACACCTATAATCTTTTGATGAACTTTAAATGCATTATGTGTCCATTGTGATTATTCTGCGATGCGGTCAATTTCAAAATAACGTATTTTGTAGCATTTGGCTATATTTCTGTGTTTAATGATAGTCGATATTTCTAAACTAAAAATTCTAAAACATAGTTGTCGAGCCAAGATTCATGATATCTTACGTTTTAATGAAAAGTTCAATAAACAGAAGAAGGACTCGGTGATTTCCTGTACCTAAACCTTTTCTGATACGTTATAATGAAATTAGAAGACGGCATGAATGTCTGGATGATATTGGTGGGAAGGTTAATCATAACATTTATGATTATTTGTTTCCTTTTATGTCTTTTCAACGGCCATATAAAACGTTTCTTACACGCCTGTTTGTCAGTATTTGTACAGACATAACTCCATGTATTATGAAAATTTTCAGAGAATAATGCATAGACCTTTGAACAAAAGTGGTGGAAAGACGTTTCAAAATTTTTTTACTGGTCTGTAAAATATTCAATTTATTGTGCACGTTTGTATATACGTCAAGGTAAAGTTTGCGTACGTCATTAGTGCTGTCTTACGTCTAAAGACAGTGGTCTCACAATGGCTTAGGTTTAAAGCAATTAACTTTTAAAATGTGTTTCGAACTGATGGGACATTTTATGCATTTACCCAGTTTTAATTTGTTACCATTGCTAAAAATCAATAATAACCTTCATCTTGAACAATTGAACAATTAATCATGCATTCGAATACTGATTATTCCTGACTTTTTCTATATTCACTACCTCGCTTATACCAGGCTTAATGCATAGCTCAATTTTAATTCAACAGAACCTTTCCAAGTTTTTACTAGCATAAAAACTTCTTTTAGAATGATAATAGAAATAACTGCCAGCCTGATATGTAATTACCGCCAATCGTCTAAAAACTTATTTTCTAAGACTAAAAAATGTCATACAAGGCGGCAAAAGGTCATAATGCATCAAATAATATGGGCTTGAACAGAATGCGCAAATTTCGTATTAATGCTGTTTTGATAGTAAAAATTCTTCCTTCAACAATACCATTGTCTTTTTAATAGTTTGAAACAAATGTCCTCTACCGACCACTGCATTAGTATTAGCATTAGTATTACTATTTGTATTAGTATTATTATTAATCACGAAAAACAACACGAAGCCCTTTTTAAAGCTGGTTGCATCCATTTCTACTGGAAATTAATTTCCGGGCAAAGATTTCTACTGAAAATTGACCTTATGGAATAATCTTGCAAACATGTCCCGCATTCCTTCGTATGCTTAACTGGGTTGACATTCACTGAGGCGAGTATTTTGCAATCGTTTATGTGTGTGTTATTGGTCCACAGAAAAATATATGTTTACTTATGTCGGCGAAGAAAAGTCTAACGATTGATATTCTTCTGGTTTTCGCTATTATTAGCTGCCCAATGTTTTAGTTGACATTATGTAAATATAATAAAGCATACAATTAGATCACCTTTTGTAATAATTTATGTTTGCTACGATTTATCAGCCGTCAACGTAAAATGAACATTAGAATAGGGATCTTGCATGACAATGAAAACCTTAAATCTATCATTGATTATATGTTGTTATAGTGTTGTCTGTATTTTCACACTACCATTTGCAATAAATCTTTTGTTTGTTTATTTGTTTTACTGAGGTTGAATCCCTATTTGTAAATAATCCTGTTTATGGCGATTATATTTTCTACGTTACCTGTTGTGTTTGCAGGATTTATTAACAATTGACAAGCCTTTGGCTTGCAAGGGTTATATGAATTTGTGCGAGCAGCCGTTCGTCCCTTTTTTTCTTCTTGACAGTTTTTTCGATTTTTCTCTGACACTATGGGCCCTAGGACCATGAAACTTGGGACTTGATCTGAACATGTCCATGTCACTTTTTATTTTCGTCTTCGATTTCGTTTTCTGTGTTAAAACGCCATGTGGAAAGAGTGTATTTTTGCAAGTAAATGCAGAGCATTTAACGTACATCACAGAACACAGTTGCTGAGCTTTGTGCGAGCTCTCACTGCGTAAATAGATAACACAGCGTATGCCTGCTCATTCAATAAAACCTTAAGCCAACAAAAACCAAACACTCCTCGGCTTATAAGACGTATTCAAGCTGTGTTGTTTGCAATATATTATTCAGGAAATAACCCACTGAAGGAAGTATTTTTGCGTTTTAATTTTTGTCAAGTGTTTAACATTTCGCTAGCGAAATAAGGTTCTAGTTTACATTATAAAATTGTTATAGTTGATATAACCATGGTTGATTTTGTTGACAAAAGGCACGACATAACATGCAATTAAATGAATTAAACAAATCCTTTCGTATGCATCAACACTATTTGCACTTTTTACTGTTGGATAACAGAGTATGCTTCATTCCTACACCAGACACGGCAAATCTTGCATCTGAAAAAAAAATACAGCATGAAACACATGCATCTGTCGTATTCCCACTGAAGACGACTAGGATTTACATTAAGAACAAAGAACTATTGTAAAAGCTCAAACAATCTGTTTGCTTGTTTAGCTGTGGTGTCTCATAAGTTAACACAGGCAGGATCATTATAAACATAAGACGTATTAACGTATATGCTACCTTACTTTTATTCACAGCTTAGAATCTGATCTACTGGAGAGGACAGAAAGGAATAAAAAATCAAAGTCAAGATGTTTTACCTCCTATAAATACTTAATTTACTTTTCTAAAACCTTGATGCATGTTTTAGAAGTTTTACAGTCCAAATGTCTTTTTGTTACGACAGCCTTAAGTGGAAATGGATAATGCGAAGCAAATTCTTTCTTTCTCTGTGGATAGTGTTCTGTCCAGGTAACATTCAAATCAGTTTTTACACATATGACATTTGGATCGTTTTACATATTTTACACATGAGTGCTTCATTATCGGGTAATTCAGATTCAAATTCAGTAATGCAGTATATTTTGTTTAATTTATATTTTGCAGTTCAAAGATAGCTTGCAGTTTAAAAACTATTCTATTCTTAATAGAATAGAATAATTAATGTCTATTTCAGTGGCAGTGGGTTTGCGAAGTTCAGAGAGAGCTTTTTATGCTTGGACGTGTTGTGAGGAGATCTAAATAGAATAAGTTCAGTTTTATCATCGTAATTTTTGGAAACTGACTGCTAGCCAATGTCATATTCTTGCAATTTTTAAATAAACAGTACCAAGTTTTTCCCTGTACTGAGGGCTATATACAGTTAGCTGTTCTCAGCGTAAAATGATAAGATTCATTGTACTTGGAAGCTAAATACGACAGCGGAAAAAAAACGAACAGGGTAAACAGGACGGGACTTAACACTGAAGCCTGTAGTAAACCATTGTTGAATAATTTCGGAGCTATTGATGCTGAAGATGAGACCCGCTACTCAGATGTGATTTTATCCAGTCCATTGCGATGCTGTAAACGCTTAAATGATGTATTGATGTCAAAAGTATCGAACGCAGCTCTCAGATCTTGTCTTTAGCCCTGCTCATTCAAATTGCTTGAACTTACCGAATAATAGTGTTGAAAAATGGAAAGGGAAAAAAGAAAAACGTAATTATATAAATCTTGTTGAAGGACATGTTGGGAAATTATGTGGTATTGGGCTCCACACCCTTACTGTTTGTATACCATTTATATGCAGACGCTTAATTTTTACCCGAAATGAGACCTTATGGGGGACAGAGTTCGTAAGCTACCAACGCTATTTTAGTTATAAGTGGACAAATCAAGTGATCACTGCATACCCTGAGTGATTAGGACACCTTGCCAATGTGGACAATCAGTCCCAAAGCTGTCCTGACTAATCAGGTTTCACAGTAAATGGTCGTTAATTTCTCTTGATACAAGTCTTTAATAGATTTTTGAAAAGAAGTTAAGACTAAACACGAGCCAAAAGTTTTGCAAGATATTAGGATCTAAAGAAGATTTTTTTAAGAACAGGATATCTGATTTGCAAATGCTTATATGATAACCAGTGAACTTGCGCTGTTTATGTCATTGCTTTCTTAGAACTCTGAGAGTCTACATATCCTTTGAGAAATTGGAGTTTGTATCAGACACACCGTACTTGTAGTTTTTGCCAAGCTGTTCGCCTTCGTTTTTTGTTAGACACTAGTAATAGCACCATAAAGCTGTGTTTGCCGTTTGTCTCTTGGAAGAATGGAGCTTGAATCAGAAATAGCGTTCTTGTACTATTATCCATTCATGCGCAATATGTTCGCCTCTGCATCTTTTTTACGAAAGTTTCACTTTCATAGTATAACTAGACCGTTTTCGCTACCGAGTAGCGAAAATTACACTTGGGGGTCACAAAAGATACGACTGTAAACTCTTGACCCATTACATATCATCTTTTAGGCCCAAAGGGTCGAAAATAAGCTCAAAATCGTTCTATCTCTAACCGTTTTCAAGATAATGGTCATCTTCCGGTTTTTCGCTTTGACCATGGCCGAGGAGGCCAAGGTCACCGAGGTATCTCTTACATATCATCTTTTAGGACCAAAATCTCTTACCTTTTTCGAGATGATGGTCAACTTCCGGTTTTTTACTTTGGCCATGTCCGAGGAGGTCAAAGTCAATGAGGTACCTCTTACATATTGTCTTTTAGGCCCAAACGATCGAAAATCAGCTCAGAATCGCCAATTCTCTAACCGTTTTCGTGATAATGACCCACTTCCGGTTTTTGACTTTGACCATGTTAGGGGAGGTCAAGGCACTGAGGTACCTCTTACATATCGTCTTTTAGGGACAAAGAATCGAAAATAAGCCCGAAATCACTCTATCTCTAACCGTTTTCGAGATAATGGTGAATTTCAGGTTTCTGATTTTGACCATGGCCGAGGAGATCAAGGTCACCAAGGACCCTTTACATATCGTCTTTTAGGCCCAAAGAGTCGAAAAAAGGCTCAAAATAGCTTTATCTCTAAAAGATTTTCGAGATAATGGTCAACTTCCAGTTTCTGACTTTGACCATGTCCGAGGAGGTCAAGGTCACCAAGGTACCTCTTGCGTATCGTCTTTGAGGTCCAAAGGGTCGAAAATAAGCTCAGATTCGCTCTCTAAACGTTTTCGAAATAATGGTCAATTTCTGGTTATTTACTTTGACCATGGCCGAGGAAGTCAAGGTCACCTAGGTGAATCTTACCTATTGTGATTTATGCCCAAAGGGTCGAAAATAAGCTCAAAATCGCCGTATCTCTAACCGTTTTGAGATAATGGCCCACTTCCGGTTTTTGACATTGACCATGGCCGAGGATGTCAATCGTTCTAAGGCTATGGTTAAAAAAGTGTGGCTTTCACGGGGTCTAATCACCCTTTATCAGTGAGCCAAATTCCATCACTCTTTAATTGGAAAAAACCCAAACGCTGGAGCCAACTTAAACTTGCACAAGCATGCTGTGATGGCTTCCATTGAGAGCTGGATGATCAATACACCGAGGCTGATATCTGGCTGGTTTAAAATAGACCTTTTGTGCTACCGAGTAACGAAAATTACACTTGGTGTCACAAAAATACGATTTTGAACTCTTAACCTCTTACATATCGTTCTTTAGGTCCGATGGGTAAAAAATAGGCTCAAAATCGTCCTATATCTAACCGTTTTAAGATAATGGTCAACTTCTGCTTTTGACTTTGACCATGGCAGAGGAGGTCAAGGTCACCGAGGTACCTCTTACATATGGTGTTTTAGGCATAAAGGGTCGAAAATATGGCCAAAATCGCTCTATCTCTAACCGTTTTCGAGTTAACGCTCAGTTTCCGGTTTCTGACTTTGGCCATGGCCGAGGAGGTCAAAGTCTCCAAGGTACCCCTTACATATGGTCTTTTAGACCCAAAGGTTCGAAAATAAGCCCAAAATCGTTCTATCTCTAACCGCTTTCGAGAAAATGGTCCACTTCCGGTTTTTTGACATTGACCATGGCCGAGGATATCAATCATGGTCATGGTTAAAAAATGCAGATTTTACGGCGTCTAATCACCCTCTATCAGCGAGTCAAATTTCACCACTCTTTAGCAATTTGGAAAAAACCCAAAAGCTGCAGCCAACTTAAACTTGTACAAGAAAATGAATTTTCACTGTCAAGAAAAAAAGCACTAACGGCTGCCCGCACAAATTCATATAAGCCTTGATCAAGTCAAAGACTTGTCAAGTGTTAACTAGAAGCTCATTCCGCTAGCGAAATGTTAAACACTTGACAAAAATTAAAACGCAAAAATACTTCCTTCAATGGGTTATTTCTTGAATAATATATTGCAAACAACACAGCTTGAATACGTCTTATAAGCCGAGTAGTGTTTGGTTATTGTTGACTTAAAGTTTTATTGACTGATCAGGCCTTGTTATCCATTTACGCAGTGAGAGCTCGCACAAAGCTCACTAAGCAAATGTGTATTCTGTGCTGCCGTTAAATGCCACGCATTTATTTGCACAAAATACACTCTTTTCACATGGCGTTTTAACAAAGAAAACGAAATCAAAGACGAAAATAAAAAGTGACATGCACATGTTCAGATCAAGCTCTTCATAAGTCCCAAGTTTCATGGTCGTAGGGCCCATAGTGTCAGAGAAGAAGAAGACACAAAAAATCGGAAAAACTGTCAAGAAGGAAAAAAAGGACGAATTTTGCTCGCACAAATTCATATAACCCTTGCAAGCCAAAGGCTTGTCAAGTGTTAAAAAGCCCAAACGCTGCAGCCAACCCAAACTTGCACACGCATGCTGTGATGGCTTTCACTGAGAGTTGAGCCATCAATACAGCGAGTCTGATATGCCACTTTAAACCATTGCTCTCAGCTTCTTGCCGCCTTTTTCGCAAATTTGTTTGGTCTTTTTTTATTTGAAAAATTAAGCGAATTTTAAAAAAAATTACAGGAGGATCAACTAGACATACTGAAGTTCATCATATTCAAATTTCATTTTTCTAGCCCTAACGGCCTCTGACTAGTTCCACGGACAAACTCGAAAAACGAAAAAAAAAAAACATGCCACAACTGGGGTTAAAATTTTCGTACAAATTCAATACACTAGGGGATTTTGGCAAATCCCGAAGTGTAATTAAGTTAAAAAGCGGTTTTTCTTTTTACTCTCTGTAAATGGTTTCTCAGAATCTCATCAAAAACGCGAATAGGTAAAAAATCGAAATTTTTACATTAGTGGCGGGGGGATAAGAATTTTCTAGTGTAATTAAGTTCATACTGGAAAGCGATTTTTCTCTTTTTTCTCTCTGCAAATGGTTTCCGAGCATATCGTCAAAAACGAACAGCTGCAAATTCAAAATTTTTACATGAGCATAGGAGGATATCCTTTCTGGTGTTGTGTAATATTTTGAGGCAAAAGATGCCTTAGATTTTGTTTTTTATCGATAATAATTTTACACCTAACAGCATCGATAACAAAGCAAGAGTAGCCTTAGCCAGCAGCAAACAATGTGTGCTTGCGGTAAACGGTCATCTGCCCCCCCCCCCCGGTAAACTGACCCCCCCCCCAGTCAACTCCCCCCCCCCCCCCGTTTTTGCAATCCGGTCGACTGCCCCCCCCCCCCTGCAATTTGACGGGGTCGTCATCTGCCCTCCTCCTTTTTATAGTGGAAAAAATTAGGTAATTGTGATGTCCCCGTCTACTTCGTCTCTGAAACAATTGATCTTCATTGATCTATTCAGCAATATTGATCTTAGGAGAGACTGATCCTTAAACGAATTGCAATTCTAACTGCAATTAGTTTCCTATTGGTGAATTGCAATTTACCGAGGTGCAATACATTCAATAAAGTAAATATACATTAATTTTATTTATTGTGTCTTTGGAAGCCAAGAACCCAAGAAAAATAGTATATGGAGGGGGCAAGCGACCACCCCTCCACTTTGAAGATGGGGGGGGGGGGGGCAGTCGACCGGGTTGCAAAAAAAGGGGGGGGCAGATGACAGGGGGGCAGTTGACCGGGGGGCAGATGACCGGGATTCTGTGCTTGCATACCCAGTCAATGCTTGTTTTGTGTGGCGTTTTGCAGAAGATAAGGATACCGCTGGCTGCTGTTAGCAAGGCAGGAATGCATACAAAGTTACCTTGATCACCGATTCTTAACTTCTCCCCCTCCCTCCTCTTTTTGGCTCGGTTAGGAATGCTTGAATGCATTCCCCCCGCAGATTTTTCTTCAAACAGAAGAAATTATAGACCTTTTCGAACTGCTAACCTTGAGTGATCTTTCAAGTTATTTTTATTTCCTGTAATACTCTTTCAAATAAATCATTTTTATGTCAGCAGTGTTTCTAAAATAAGCACTTTAGGGGGTGGTCTGTGTTCTTTGCGGTCACCAGCCGAGCACCCTTATTGTTTTGAAGCCCCTCTCCCCTCCCCAGTTCAGGTTATTGCTCAGACGTGTCACTTCCATTAATCCGTTAAAAGTTTGGATTTCTTTAAATGTTTGCGTGTCCAAGTGTATCACTCCGCTCTACTTGGTTATGTTTTCACATTTTTAGAGCCGTGTTTTCCCGTGTTTCTGGTGGGCAAATGGAGCTTGTATCAGAATCAACGCACTTGCACTCATGAACAAATTCCGCTATCACAATTGTTAGAAACCAGCTCAGTCACTGATATGCTGACTATCACAGACAGCTTGAGATGTCTTCAAACTGTAAGTAAATGTGAAGAAATAAATAAATTATTAATCTGCATCCATTTTCTTTAGCACTGATTTCATACGTAGTCGAAAAAATTTTTTTTGCTAAAATCGCAATGAAGGACTCGGGGTTCATACAATTTGAACAACCGCAATTTGACCAACAGAAATTTGATCAACAGCAATTTGACCAACCGCTTAATGGAAAAACTGACATTTGAGCAACTTTCAGTTTTAGATATACATAACCTTACAAATCTAGGAGTTCGAGGTTTCGTAAGAAAAAGTAATTTCAAAGAAGTGTTCATTCGCATCGAAGAGATGTTGTGCTAATCCCCTCTCTGTCACTGAGTGTCATAAGGTTGAGTTCCACGTGCCCCGTTAATCTCCGTAATCCGGCGTTACACAAGGCGTAAAACAAACAAACCCAGACCTGGTGGAAGCTTTAGTGTCATCTCAGGTTCGTGTTTTTTATATAATATAAATACCAGGATTTGTCAACTAGAAATTAAACCAAATTTGTCTGCTATTTCGACAAGATCAACTGAACTGCAATTTCAAAAACAACAATTGCCGAGGTGGAAATGTTGACAACCAATCGTGGTGGTCTGAAACTGTGTTTGAATGGTCGCATGTGTGTGAAACAAGTGAAAAAAGGGCAGATCATTAGGTGGTGTTGCGACCAAAAAATGTTTTGGACAGTACTTTTACTTGCAGTGTTATAATTGTTTAAATGTTGCTTTTGTCGGAACATTTGCGATTGCTAATGTTTTACTGATAAGTGGTACGAAAAACAATAAATTATGAAGTTGGTCAAATGTCCGTTTTTTCATTAAGAGGTTGGTCAAATTGCGGTTGGTCAAATTTCGGTTGGTCAAATTTCCTTTGTTCAAATATCCTACACCCGAAGGACTCGCCTAAAACATTTCAAGTAAAACAAAAAGCAGAAAAGAAGGGTCTGATGGATAAAATTTTAAGGTAAGAAGTACTCAGAACGTAGCGGTAGGTAGAGGCACAAAAAAATGTGATTCAGAAAAGTAATTTATTGCAAAATTCAGAAACTTCGAAGAACTGACTTATAAAATGGTAATACAAGTGCTACATCATATAAAGATTTTCTAAAATCCTTACATAATTCTTTGCAAAAAAAAAAAGAAAAGAAACGAAACAAAAATTCTAGCCCATGTCTGGTCACCGTAACTTTTTTGAAAAATAAAAACTGTTCAACACTGCGGTGTCAAATTTTTCCAGAAAAAAAACAACGGCCAGCCAAGTCAAATTATTTTAATATTTTGATGAGAAACAAGACTCTTTTCTTCCTGGCTTAGTTTTACTTTAAAAATCTTTTAACAAAGCCTCAAATTTTACGTCTGAGAAAACTTCTAAAATGATAAATAAAAGCTTTCGTTAAATAGCATTTTGCAAGCAGTAAAGTTTATTTTCAACAAAAGCGAGTCAATTTTCATAATCTGTTAAAGAAGTAAGGTTTACTTTCAACAGAAGCGAGTCAGTTTTCACTATCTGTTTAAAAAGAAACCAGAAGTAGATGATAGTGTTATATTATTTCAATGACATAATTTGAATCAGTTATCCAAAAACTTAAAATGAATCGGAGCTCTGTTCTGACTAGTCAAAAGGAAGTAAATCTATAGAAATTCACAAAACACATTATATCGTATTTTATAGCTAAACCTAATCATTTAAATGTAAAGAAAACATTATCATGTGTACAAGGGATTTAGCAAGAATATATATTATTTAAGAAGTTAGCTGTTTTTTTTTTGTTTTTTTGTTTTTTTTGTTTTTTTTTTTTTTTACATTTGAATCATGTTTTATCACCTTCCAAAGAACGTTTCAGTTTACACATGGCGCGGAAAATGAGCAGTTTTTGCTTCTTCTAAAGGTCTTTGCTCCCTCGCCCTCTCTCCTTCCCTCCCCTTTCTCCCTCCCTCACTCTCCCCCAATCTCCCTCCCTCCTTCCTTTCTTCCCCTACCTCCTTTCTTCTCTTCCCTTCATCTCTCTCTCTCTCTCTCTCTCTCTCTCTCTCACTCACTTTCTCTGGACGGTAATGAATAAAATGGATCCCGGACCATACCCACCAGACGATACCCCCCTGGATGATACCCCTCGACAATACCCCCAGACCATACCCCCTAGGACCATACCCCCGTGCCAGTACCCCCCCCCCCCCCAACCATCATTGTTTCCAGTTTTCAACGTTACAATAAAATAAAAAGAAAACGTACAGCGACATGTTTTATTTCTCTCCAACAGTATGTTTAATCTTTACATCCATACATCGAGTCTGCGTCTCATTCACAGTCAAACCTGCAAGTTCATAGTTCACATCTGTCAAAACTGAATATTGTGCGCTACTCCACGAAGGTAGCCCAGTATGTTGCGGTTTTCGAAGTGGCCAACAGTGTTCCTAATTTGGTAACACCGAATAAGTCAACCAATAAATTCTGTGACTCCCGACAGGCTTTACACAAGTTGCAACAACTCCGTTGGGCAGCAATTAATTGCAATCAATTGGGGCGCGAATTGATAATTACAATTATGGAACGTAAGCATTAAACCCTAATTATACCTAGATCATAGCGAAATGGCTTAGCTTTTAACTACAGATAACAGTTTGTTGTTCGTTAATGAAAATCTTTAAAATGAAAATTGGAAAAAATGATGGGGGGGGGGGGTATCGGCACCGGGGGTGTGGTCCTAGGGGGGTATGGGGGTATGGCCTGGGGGTCGGGGGTATCATCCGGGGGGTATTGTCTGGGGGGGGGGGAATTGTCCTAGCACCTTGAGTGCCTCCGCTTTGCGTTATTTTATCTTTTTTATGTTGTTCAATCGAGAAAAAGAAGCTGCGAAAAGTAAAGTTCAAGCAAAACGTTCTTGCTTTTATTCTAGTTGAGCTGACTATGTTTTGCATCATTCTGCGCTAGAGACACAGATAAGTTATTCGGACACCGTGGCTGATTCGAAAGAGCCGCTTAAGACTCGGCGTTTTACCTTTACAACCATTCTCCCATGACTGGCATGTTGCAGTGCGAGAGGGAGAGCAGTTGCGGCTCCACAAGTCTCAGTGTCACCGGTCCGTCCGACGGTCTGTGTGCTCTCATTGACAAACGCATCTACGCTTGTGACGAAGACTTCGGAGTTTACATCAAGGTTTGGACACTGAGTATTAAGTGCCATCCTTTCCAATACCTTTTCAGCTGAGGGAGGGGGAATGTGAATATATTTGCGGATAACATAACTATTCCACAGCACGTGTTACACACTTTTCATTTTATGCAGGTCTGATCAACACAACAGTACAAAATGCTCTCATAAAATTAAATTGTTCATAAATTATCCGGGTACAGAAGTTCGTGCGACAGTTAATTTTTGCAAAAACGTGAGGCAGGACAACGAGTTAACAAGGATTTTCATGAACATTGTACCCAGCCGTAAAAGCAAAGACATTACAAAGATGAAAGGAGAAACTGGTTACCATTTGTGTCTATGACTTTTTAAAACGACCCCTAAACGCGGAGTACTAACTTTGAAATAATATCTCTTTTTAACCAAACGCGGATTACAGTTCTGCTAGAACCCCCTTCTCTTTTTTGCAGGAAAAGCAAGGGTGGCACTGAAAAACTGAGCAATGAATTGACTTAAACTCATGAACTCTTGCTTTGCAAGCGATAATGCTAACCGTAGACTAAGCAGGCCTCCACAACACACAATTCGTGAAAAAGCATTATGTTATTTTTCTAACATTTTGAGCGTTTAGTACCAATATTATGCTTGGGACTTCAGCGAAACATTCCAATAAACCAATTCAATCAGACCGGATCAGAAGCATAAGTGCGAACGTTATACCGAACAGAGTGGCAGCAAGAACACAACCTTGTTTGGCACTAACGGTTTTGTTGGATGGCTTAGAGAACTTTCCAGTATCGAATTCAGGACCATGGAATGAGTGCATAATAGCAATCAGCCTGTCAGGGTCACCTGCTATGCTGAGGAACTTCCATCGACCTTGTCGACCATCACTGTAGAGCACCTTTGTCAGATCTAATGCTTTATTAGTCAATAGATTCATAACGACTCTAGTCAGGATTTTTCTGCCATGGAGAGTAAGGATATTCCAGGTGGCTATCATACTGTGATGGATTGCCTTTACACTTATATAAGTGAATCAGAGAAGATTTCTTAAGCTCTTATAGCAGTTCACCCTTATTCCAGAAAGTGCAAAATAATTTGGCTCACCCTGTAACCGTGTTGGCTCCTCCAGTCTTGTACATCTCCTGGTAATTCCATTATGACCCAGTGTTTTGCCGTTGGGGAGCTTTTTGATAGATTACCGATACGCAGGTCGACGCATTGTCGAGCTGCTCTATTGTGGGCAAGGAGTGTTGTCCAACGCAGCCTGATTGATCGATTGTTCATCAGGGAGTGAGATGGTCTTTGCGACTAAGAGCGTCTTAGCGTCAGTTAAGATATTATAATCTTAGCGACTCATGTATAAAAGGCGTTTTGTCTCGTTGTTTTGAACCGTCAAGGTATCCAATGTTCAGTGTCTTGATTCTTCTGAAAGTTACAAGTACGTCCGGATGAGTGCATAAGAGTACGCTTTTGATTGTGATCAATGTGTTGGGCCATAAGATGTGATTTTTACCGTTTCCAGTGTATTGAGAACGAGTGTTTTAACTCTGCTCAGGTTAAGACTGAGTAGATTTTGATTGTGGACAGCATGTCGAGTACGAGTGTGTTGTGATTGTGAAAAGTGTGTTGAGGATGAGTGTGTCTTAACTGTGATGAATGATAAGTGTTTCCACGGTGACCAGTGTAGATAGGAAAATAGTCTTTTAATTGTGAAGATTTGTTGAACGTATGTAGAATTTTAAAGTAAAATAACTTTAGATTCATATTGAGCGCAGTAACGACTTTCTACAATTAAGTAAGCAAAAGTGAATATTTCATAAAATGGTACTGAACCATTCTTAAACAGAAATCTATGATTCAACGGTCCTTTTAGCTTATCGTTGAGCTGAAATCTTTACATTCCACTATTTTAGCATGTATATAAATCTAATTCTTTTCTAATTAAATATTATGCTAGGTTGAATCAAGCCATTGTGGAAATGGTGGAACATGGATAAATAAGACAAATTGCAATTGTCCTGCAGGATGGGGCGGTCCGTTCTGTGATTATGGTACACACAATACACAGATTTAGAGTACTTTATTTTGCTAAAACTCCCTCTAGCCAACCGTCTGCACATGCCTTGTCCGTATTATTTGATGTGTTTTTTTTTTTTTTTTTTGCTTATGTGTATGCCAAGAGCGAGATGAAAAGTAGTTGTGTGTAATCTTCTCGCTAAGTGTATCCATTTGTCAGTTATTTACGCATGTCTGCGCTCCATTAATTGTACAAATACAGACAAACCTAGCGCATGTGTGTACCGTTCATGGCGAAAACACCTCTCTAATTCGCTTAATGATATTTCGCCACAAAAACATCAACCTCACTGTATGTGTATGGATTCAGGAATGCAACACCGCATAAGCACGGCAAAGTTTTTTTATTTTATGTCTTGGCCCTCACAAATACCTCTTTCCTCCACCCTCAAATATGTTCACAGTAATGCATATACGTCTATTACACCAAAAAAAGTCAGTTCTACTTGTATATCAAGTGGCATATCTGCACACTGGTAGTATCTCAGTTTTTGTCTTGAGCTCCAAACATAAGTTTTAGCCAACCTAAACCACATACTTTATATCAATATCAATGTGTTTTTATCAATGAAAGCAGTCACACTTGTCCATACATGTTTATGTCTGCATATGACGTAAAGGTCTCATAGGAAAAAATGACTTTCTATAGATGTCTTGTTCAGATAACCCCGATGAATGCTCGAGTAATCCTTGTAATGATGGGGAGTGTGGAGACTACATAGGAGGCTACTCATGCAGCTGCTATAACGGTTTCTCAGGGACTCACTGCGAAGGTAAATTATTTTGAGCTTTAGACACTAAACCTCTTTCTTAGCAAATTCTGCAACAATGCCGATTCTACCCAGTATAACACGAGGAAATGTTTTTAAAATTGCTCCTTGTTTCCATTCCACTGCATTCCAGGAAGTACATAATGTCTGAAATACTTTAGATGTAAATCTAGCATCGTCTACAAACTGAGAACAAATCTTTTAATTTAAGCCAAATATGAACATTTTCTTCCATTTCATTTCTCTCATTTCTGCATAGCTGTGTGTCTTTAGCCACATAAAAAGCACTGCACAAGAGCCAGATACCAATCTTTGGATTGTAAGAGTTACATATAACATTTTAATGTTAAACGATGGATATTTTATTCATTTGCTGATCAGAAAACATTGACGAATGTGTGAGCAGTCCCTGTGGACCCTATGGCACATGCGTGGATGGCGACGACGGTTATACATGCTCCTGTTGCTGTGGTTACTCAGGAAGCCATTGTGACGGTACGTAAACTACACATCAAGTCATTAGCTATACTTGTCAGCATTTTAGTAAGTGTGTCCTCTTTTGTAGATTAGAGATTGCAAACAAAAACCCACAGTGAGGTACTTTTAGATGCATTGTATTCTTCCGCAGACACATTCTTCACTTTCGTCAAATTCCAAAATCCGAATTTGAGAATATTTTTCGCAAAAACTGCGTTGTTTCTGTAACTGAGGCAAAATTTAAACGTATCTTCATAACACGTGCCAGATGAGCATCTGAGGGAAGCCATCATTGACAAGAACTGGGTTTTAATCCTAGGAGAAAGAAGAAACTCCTTTGTAGATTTGGAAAGAAACAGTAATAAATTGCGTTTCTTTCCCAAAAATTTAGTTGCCAGGGAAAATCCTTGGCAGATGTTCGGTTGATATGCTTTTGTAACAACACTCGAACGTGATTAATTTACCTTTGCAGAAGACATAAACGAATGTGGAAGTAACCCTTGTGGACCGTATGGTTCTTGTACTGATAATGTCAATGGCTATACTTGCGTCTGTACTGGCGGATATTCCGGTACCCACTGTGACAGTAAGTTACCTCAACCCATACGCAATGTAATAGTCTAAAAGCAAGAGCTAAAAAGCTCCCTAAATCTAAACTCTTTCAACGTAAAAGATGGACATGTCCAGGCTATAATAATTTAGTACATAAATAGTGTTTGAACGAAAGTTTTGAGCAGATACTAGCGTGAAGAAACCGTATCAGTGACTCGTTTAAGAGTCAAGGCAAACTCGTCTATTCGGCCAACAAATGAAACAAATCACCTATAAATTATTTGTAAAAAAATGAATCTTAGTAGCAACCATTGTTTTCCCTTAAAACTAGTTTCAGACCCAATGGAAGACTGGGTTAGTTCGGTTATAGGCTTTTCAACACAGTACAGCACATACGGGTAGGTTATATTTCTTTACCATGCATATCCTTTGTCCCACTATGTCATTTCACAAATGCATATCGTACACCTTGCATTGTGCCATCACGTGTCACCAAAAGTACAATAGCAGCATGCGAGAGCTCCCCTGTTCAACCCTAATGGGCTACTAATGTTTTGCTGTCTCGCTTGCCAGGTATGCAAGTTGAATTTATAGTTTTGCTTCCCCGAGGACGAGTCGTTAACAGGGAAACTTTGGTCTCCTTTCATTTGCTCTTGCAAAGAGCGAATATGGAAACCCGTAGTGGTAAATAACAAGAATGTCCGTGGACATTGTGCCCAATCGTAACGACGAGGACAACAAAGGTAAAAGCAGAAACGGAAGACGTTTGACAAAATGTACATTTGGTAGAAGGACTCATGGACAACATTGCTAAGTAATCGGGCAAGATCTATCGGACGAAGTTTCTCTTAATGCTATCCGTTTATTTGGTCGAACTGGTAAAAAAGACTACAACTTTATTAATACTTATTAAACATTATTACGTGCCTCAAGAAACAATGCTACACCTTGATATGGCGGGCAGGCAAAACACAAACAGAAAAATATATTGATTCTCAACTGGGACTCACAAACTCTTGCTTCTCAGGTGGCAACGCAAATCACTACTTCTATGAGAGGCAAACTATAAATATTGCCTACAAAACCGGTAAAGAAAGACATTGAAAAATATAGCCTTCAGCGGGGCTTGGACCTTGTGATTATCAGTCCAGAACCTTACTTAGTGAGCAATCGAGGCAAAGAGTCAGGCAACTGACCAAGGTCCAGCAAGAAGACCAAGAAGGAGCACTTTGGGATTTCTTTTGCTGTTTTTTTTTTTTTTGGCCAATATTTTGCCCAATTTTGGTCAAATCGGCAAACAAAATATAGGCCTGATTATTCCTGTCAAACTTCAAGGCAACCGATTTGTAGGAACAGTAGCACTTCTGTGTTTTCCCAAGTTTAACCAAATCGCCAAAAAACTATAAGTTGTATGACGGATTGCCCAGGGAACATTCCTGCCAAATTTCAAAACAAGCAGATCAGAAATGCAAGAAGAGTGGAATTTTGTTTGCATACAATTGCCCCATCCATGCCATCTCCCGACTTAAAAGACGAGATTTTCGACGTTTGTATAACGCAAATTTTCCAACGCCTTTTCAACGTTGCACCAAAGTCGTTGATCAGATATCGAAGAAAGTGTTGACGTTATATCGATGTCGGAATGTTAACTGGGACACAGCACTCTAAAGCTATGTTTTGTAGAGCTCTAAGTGCAACTGGCATCGTGACACTACTTGTAACGTACGTCACATGAGAAATTCGTAATTCTGAAGTCTTCAGTGTCGTAATTTTTATTCTCCCAAAGTGGAATTTGCGTTCCTCCGCAGCAAAAACGGTCTAGTGATAATTATAAATCGCATAGCACCACATGTGACACTATCATATTTATCTCATACTTCCCAGCGCGCGTACAAAGGAAACAGTAGTATTTTGCCTGGTAAATACGCCTGGTAGGTGCGTTTAGCCCTTCTCACAGCTCTTCCAATATCGAAAACGTCACGCTACGCGCTACTGATTGTGTGTACTTTACATCTTCATAACAGAAAGCATCGCGGAGGAGTGCAGAAATGATCTAAATTATAAAAGAAAACAGAGCCGTGGTGAAGCAGCATCCCCCGTGTAACACAAGTCATTGGATGTTAGTAAATTCAATGAAATTGAAAACCCTGCATTGCCTAACAATTTTTGGTCGATTTAAAAAATAAGACCACGTTGCATATCTATAATATAGATATATTCACTGCATAAAATTTCAGAACGCTGGATTGAATAATTTCGGAGAACTCGTCTTGACATAAAGTATTTCCGTGCAAACAAATTTCTATAAAAAATATGCATTTTTGACAAGGACAAGTCGTACTTTGAAAACTTTTGGCCTATTTCAAAATAATGCGACGTTGCACATGCGCAACATATATATATACTTTTGGAGAACTCGTCTGGGCAAAACATCTCCGTGCTAAAAAATTTCCTGAAAAACAGCCATTTTTGACAAGTTTTTCTGAGAATATTTGGCCGATTTCAAAAATATGACGTTGACCACCTTCAATATACTTTTAACTTTATGCCGAAGGAAAAAGCTAGTCGACAAATACTTTCGGAGATATAGCCCGGACACGAGGGCGCACGAAAGCGGACAGACAGGCGGACAGACGAACAAGCTGAAACCTATATCCCCTCGTTACACGGGGGATAAATATCTGTATCACAAATCATCAAATAAAAATAAAACCACACATACGTTTGGACTGATCCGAAAACCCCCCTTGCGCACTGTTCACGCTCGCCTTTCAGGCTTGTGCTACCAGTGCCACAGGCTGTCCACCCGTTTATGTGGCTTTATCATTATATTCTATACCGTATGCTACATCATCATGTATATCCTATTCCTCACATTACCTCACCAGGTATATCCTACCCCGTATACTACGGTACCATGTATATCTTATACCTCATCATGCACATCTACATCTTATACCACGTCATCATGTTTATCTTGCACCTCACATTCAATCGTTATCTATATCCTATACCGTATACTACATCATCAAAAGTATCCTACACCTCACATCATCTTTCCATTTACAAGTCTATTTTCTGTTAAATGTCATCAGTAAAGACTTAAAACGCCATCACATCCGTCATACCAAGTGATTCTACACCCAAATTACAGCCAAAAGAAATTCAACCTATCAAATAAGTTTGCTGCAGTTCTCAAGAACACCTGAAGGACACTTGCACTTAGCTACATGTGCTCTTAAGATGTAGTTAAGTATGTATATACTTATATACTTAAGTATACATACACTTAAAATGTATTAACCCCGTAAGGAGGTGTTCTCACTCCCACCCCCATGATGACGCTGGTGCCTGAATATTGTTACGTGTCTGGATAACGCCTCCAAAAACACAGTCGTGGTCTTGAACGCCTCATTTCTTTCTACTGGTGACCCGTTCTGGAAATAAGAAACTATATTCTTTTTTTCCCGCCTTTGACATCAGCGCGCATCAGCAAAAAAATTTTCCAACCCCCCCCCCCCCCCCCCCCACCCCTGACAACAACGCATTTATATTTGTTATTTATACTGCCGTTGAGTTCTGAACGACAAGAAAAAAAGAAAGCCGAAAATAAATCAGTGACCATAATTTTAACAGAGTGTATGTGGTGACGTAAAGCGTACAGTTGTATGAAGCACCGCTGCTGCAAATCACAGTTTTTTAACAACCAAAGTATGAAACATTTCATAGAGGTTAATGTTTTAGATGGAGCGCAGACCAAGTAATCGGAGAACCAAACGTCTATCCCAGTTATGGGGATTTGTTGGGCACGTGGGCACAATCTACTTTTACTGCCAATGAGTATATTGAGGTAAATACAATGACTTTTTTTTCTCGGAAAGATTAGAACGGGTCGGGTTCTTACTCTTTTTTTTTCTCGCAAATTTCGTTCACCCTGCATAAGCTAAAACTTTGCTGTTTCGTTTTTTTTTCAACATTTCGTTATTTTGAATTAATAATACTATTATAACAATTTCCTACTGTCCTTTTATATGTTTTAGTTTATGGCGTGTACTGCGGAAAATTTTACAACTTTATCCTTCGACGTTCCAGTTCGTGCATCCCCTCACCTTTCCTCTCCTGTAGGGTGAAAATGTTTCACTTTCATTTCTTAACTTTGGTCCTTCACATTGTTCTTTTCCCGCAGGTTCAGTTTCCGCGTTCCATGCAAGTGTTAGCCATTGACATCTACGAGACATATCATGCAGGAGCGGTGAAGCGGATTCAGGTGAAGGACCCCAGCACGCAGCAGTGGGTTACCGTCTACACCAACAGCTCCCCACAGAACATCGCGCAGAGCAGGATCTTCCAGCCAACCCTCACCGTAACTCACATCTTATTCCCTGTCACGTTTTTTTTTCTTGTTTGTATATGTTTCGATTGGATTTTTTTATTACTCGTTATATATACTAAAGACTAGCATAGGCTCATCAAAAGCCCGGATGACATTCTTGGCAAAATTTGAAATAGCACTTGTACAACACACATAAGATATAACTGGAAATGAAACCTTTCAGATGCATAAATTCAATTCAAAATTCCAGGTCAAATGGAGCGAAAATATTGCAAAACAATTTCAAGTACTTAGCTACAAAAATTTTCATAGGCCCATAAATGTATATGATTTAATTGGAGGGCTTTTGGGCAGCGCTTGTAAGCTTTGTCTATACCGAACTCGTTTTTTTCAGGACCAGAATATTTTTTTAAATAGTTTTACTTATATGCACTTGATTCCTAAAATACCACACAAAAAGCCACAGAAATATGACTATAAAGTGCTTTGCTAACAAGATGACGACATTAATTTTTACTTGCAGGCAACCAGCTTCGCAACGAATCAAGTTCGACTCGAGTTAGACTGTACAGTAGCAAACTCGTACTGTGAAATTGACGCTATTAAAATTAGAAATACACTATAGCCACCGAAAGAGTCGGCTATTTTTTTTCAGAGCTCCAGAACATTTATTGTACTTAATTTATTCACATCTTACTTCATACCTTTTCTTGTAAACAAAAGTCAAAGTGTTTTTTTCCCTTTTATTGTCTCTCACAGTTGTCGTTTTCTGTTGGCCATCGAAGTGAACGGCGTTGAATTGATTTTAATCTACGTTGGTCTATTCCGGAATACAATAATATGGCGTACAGTGTCTTTATTTGCAAATAACAAGAAATGCAGGGATTATTATTTGCTTGCTGCATTCTCATTTTAATTGTGTTTTTTTTTCTCAACGACGCGGCTTTAGCGAAAACTTTCAATTCGGTTTTATAAAATTTTTAAATTGCATAAAGCTTGTGATATCATTTATAACTTCTTTTTTTTAAGCATTTGAAATGTTAGCTGTATTCAAATATTAAGACAAAATTCTCCTCTTGATTTTGCAGCAACTGGCTATCATTCAACAAAAAACAAACAAACAAACAAAAAATAATAATTAACTGAACAAACACCTCAATATATCACAGCAACTGCCTCATTCACTCGGGCCAGTATCATGCACGCCCCTGTCACCTTGGCACTTGTCACAAAGGATCACACGGATAAGTGTTACAGCAATTGTCACTGAGGTGGGATGGTCACACTGCCAGCGATCTCGACGCCTTCCCCAGCCGCGAGCGTGGCATCCCAGGCGTGCTCATGAGCCGCGGTGTGGCCAACCATCTCCCCCCCGCCCCCTTCCCACCCTGAGCACGTCACGGGCCGTCAAAGCTTCGACGTGGGCCGCAGGTGTTGGTTGAAGAAGGCGAGGGTGGCGTCCCAGGCGTGCTCCTGGGCTCGTGCATGCCTCGCCACCTCCCCCCCCCCCCGACCCCTTCCCACCCTGAGTACGTCACGGGCCGTCAGAGCTTGGACGTGGGCCGCAGGTGTTGGTTGAAGAAGGCGAGGGTGGCGTCCCAGGCGTGCTCCTGGGCTCGTGCATGCCTCGCCACCTCCCCCCCCCCCCGACCCCTTCCCACCCTGAGTACGTCACGGGCCGTCAGAGCTTGGACGTGGGCCGCAGGTGTTGGTTGAAGAAGGCGAGGGTGGCGTCCCAGGCGTGCTCCTGGGCTCGTGCATGGCTCGCCACCTCTCCACCCTGTAGCTGTACCATCCCTACAAAGACACGGTAAACTTAAACAAGAAGAACCCAACTTCTCAATCAATATTTTTCTTGGAAAACTGACCGCCCTGTATAGTTTTACTTCATCACATTTAATAACATATGGTACTTCTTCGACAAATTTCATTTGATTCGACACTTGAAATTTCTTTCTCCCAGCAAAATCATGGTGAAAGCTGTAAACTGCTTGATTTAGGACCATAACGAGATCAGGATGACAGGACTCTCAATTCACTGATTATCAGGGAAGAATTTCCATACTGCTGTGACCTCGTGAGTCACCGTCCACCCCGTCAGGTGTCATGTCTCCCAGGACTATCATAACCCCCTCCCCCCCCCCTAACTCCATAGTGATTGCATAAAGGGAGGAAACAGACGCGAGGCCCCCAGGGCTTATGGCCCAGATGGCTGCGTTCTCACGCTCTCAGGTTTTCCCGGTCACAGTACGGACAAACAATGGCACAGACGGCACTGTTTAAGGTTTCATTTGACAATACTTTGCACTGGTCTGTGGTGACAGAAGCGCAATTAGGCTGGTGGATGAACAGGGTAAATATTACAACTCCCCACCCCAACCCCTCAGCACTCCGCCACATAGGTTTGCATTTCATCCTTTTCTTACTGACTGTTGTATATACAGGGTTTGCGTCCTTTTCGTTCAAAAAGATGCCAATACTTTCTAGAGCTTTCTAAAACAAATTTCCAGGACCTTAAAGAGAAGTTTCCAGCCCTTAATATAATATGCCAAAAGGTCCTGTTCAATCATAAAAATTACAAGTCTATTTGTTTTCAAATGAATCATTTATTCAGAAGCCATAAAATTACCTCTATGGTCTCTCAAATCGAATGACAAAACGATATCAGTTTAATTATATTATCAATTTCCAGGACTTTTCCACAACATTCCACGGCTATCCAAAATTTTCTAGGACCGCGGACCTATTTACATATCTACCATTTTTCTTTCTTACCAGTTCAACACAGGAAAAATTAATCAAATAAAAAAAAATTATCAAATTTAATGTCACATGTTTCTTCCTTTTTTGCTTCCTTTTTTGTTATGAGCATTTCTTCAAAATTACAGTCGAAATAAGATTTAATGGATTTGAGTCCCATTTCCCGTAAAACAGAACGGCTACAAAAGTATAAAACAGAGCTTCCGGGAAAAATATAATTTCGGTATGCTGCATGATATATTATTAAACAAGAATCGCCAAGCACCATCACAATTTAATGACTGCACATTGGCGTGCCCCGTGCTCAGTTATGACCTTACCCGCGAGCTTGTGTGCTACCGAGCGATTGAGGGGAGTGTAGGGAGGCTCCAGCAAATGCCCGGTACCCGGGTATCTATGCACCGTGCAGTTGTTTTTGCCCGCATTGCTAAGGATGGTTGCTAAGGCGTCGGCATGGTGATTGCCGACCACCATGTCGTCCATTCCCTGCAGCAGCAGAAAATGTCCAGTACTCTGTTCAACCTGGAAAAATATGACGTGTCAACATTTATACGGCCATCTATAAATAACACGCCAAAATTTTAAATTTTTACACCCTCTCCCTCCTCCCGTATGTAAAATTTGTGATTCAGCATTCAGTCGATCTTGAAGACCATCATAGTTCAAGTCTGAAAAGACGCAATTCTAAACCATTTAGAACTATGGTTTAGCATGGCCTTCCATCATGATAGCTGCAGTCCAAAGGATATGATATGGGAACATCTACTGACCAAGATATGGTATAGAAATGAGTACTCACGAACCCCTTCCCCCCAACCCCTCCCCCAACAGGAATCAATACCCATGACAATATAAAACACGAGCATGTACCATTGAGGTATCAGATAAGAACAGATGCTCATGGGATACTCTATAGGGACAGATACTTACGGGGCGCTAGACAGGAACAGGTACTCACGGGGATGACGTCAGCATTGCCGGGCTCTTCCAGGCACTTCTTCAACACGAAACCTTCGTCAGTGAACTCCAGCAGATCCGGATCAAGGCTGCAACACGCGTCAAAGGCAAACCGTTAAACGGTGGAAAGACACAGAAAGTTCTCACACAGACTTCGGTTCTAAAGGGGATAGGAAATGCTGCCTTAGCGATGTTCTGTGTGCCATTGGAATTGCATTAGCGGCAATATCTTCCATCTCTCCCCAAGAGGATTGATAGAAGACTGGTCTAGATACATGCCAAATCGAATCTTTAAAGTTTTGAAATACCACCAATGCATGAGGTAATTTCTGACAAGAAATACCGAACTTTGGACTGGAAAGGAGAATACAATTTAGCAACAACAAAAAATTCTATATTCTGCAATTTTAAATTTTTTTTAAACGATCACTTTTTATTGTCTTCTAAATGTGGGAAATTACGACGTTTCAGTTCAGCAGTCCTAATTAACGTATTCACACCATTCTTTAACTCGTAGCTCGATACACCTTGTACAAAAACTTTTATGGGCGACCCTGTGCAATTTCGAACTTTTATCCTACCATTTAATACAAGGGAGTTTGAAAAAAATATGTTTTATATTGATTAGGTATTGCACGTGCAATTTGTGAAATCTACCCAAAAGTGACAAGAACATTTGTTGCAGGCGCGATTTTAAAACAAAAACTAAGTGATTTTCAAAAATTGATCAAGTAAAGCCATGGCGAGGCCGAGTTTACGGAACCCACCGGCCCACATGTTCCATGACAACGCTCCGTTTACGGAACCCACCGGCCCACATGTCCCATGACGACGCCCAGCTTGGGGAACCCACCGGCCCACATGTCCTATGACGACGCCCAGCTTACGCAACCCACCGGCCCAAATATCCCATGACGACGCCCAGTTTACGGAATCCACCGGCCCACATGTCCCATGACGACGCCGAGCTTATGGAAGCCACCGAGGCCACATGTTCACATGAAACAGTTTCCAAGTAGAAGCCCCGGGCTTCAACGATCCTCTGACTACTGTGCAATGTGCGCCCAGTCTTTGAACAAACAACACTGATTTTCGCGTCAGTTCAACAAAACATTGGCCCCAGTTGGGCAGAGGAAGGGGGGGATGAGGAGGGGGTAGGTATGTAATGACCTTTAGAGTTAACGCCTCGTGATCTGAACTTACCCCATAACGTTTATGTTCCGCCCTTTGTATGTGTGACGGCCGATTTCATAGAAGTATGGCCCGTTCACGGAAACGCATGCCTTTATCTACAATCCCAGAAGAAAACAACATGAGCCTGCACAAAATCACAGCCCTGTATCTGCAAGCACAAAATCATAGCACTGTATCTGCAAGTACAACAACATCATAGCTTGCATCGGCGAGCATCGGCCGATAAATATATTCGGCATCCGCAGGCAATACTGCACATATGTTGTGTCCGAAAGATACATGTTCCTACAAGCAACACGACCGCAGGACCCTTTCACGATTCTATACCGCCTGCCCCCTCCACCGTCAGTTCCCCAGTGGCCTCAGCTACTCCATCATCGTCACTATGGTTCTTCCTGAATATCTGGTGCCCGTAGAAGACGTTCGAAAACTCACATTAAACACAAATAAAAGAAAAGCTCCTTCCAAAGAGGGAGACATATGTACCACCTACTAAAGTAAGCAAGTACAACTCAACACAGAACATAAATTAGATATCATAGGCACTATTTACTATCAGACTCTTGTACCAAACCAAAAAATGGTTGAGGGTCGAAGAAAGTTGAGCACCTACGAGTGGATTGTAGGCGGCCATGTGCAGAGCCATCTCAGCGCCTTTTGACACTCCAATGACGCCCAGTCCACGTGACGCGTCTACGTCATCGTGACTGCTGAGGTACGTCACAGCTTCCTGAAAGTCATCATCAATCATCACCATCATCATCATCATCATCATCGATGCTGGTATGCTATAGACACCTAGTGCGGCGGCCGTATGGTGTGCGTTCGATTCTTCCTACACTTCGAGTGGTTGGGGTGCCGTTCGTCAGGAAATGACAGCGAAACGGAGAGTGCGGTATTCTTACGCACTGCACCCCAAACTCACCAAGTTACATCGATCGCGCTAATATTGTGGATGTTCCTTTTGTGCTCCCCTCCCATGGTATTGCTTTTTTGGCGATCTGCCACAAGAATACCAAAATGGCGGGATCTAAAAGTTAGATCTAAAAGATATAACAAATGATTTCCAAATTGCACACGGTTGTTTTAAGCATGTTCCTTCGCATAAGCTGCTGCTTTTCGGTGATTCACCATACGCCTGTAAGATTCTTTGTAAAATTTTTTTAAGTTTTCAAAAAAAAAACACAGAAATTTTCATGACAATTTAAAAACGTTCCGTACTTTAACCCAAACGTTTTTTTCTTTAAGTTAATGTAAAGCTTATACATTTACTGGCATATACAAAACATGGTGGAATGTCGGAATATTACTATATTTTTTTCTAGCTTTGTTTCCAAAATGCAAAAATTTCAGTCAGATCGCCAAAGAATTAGACAGATATATTGTGGCGAAAGGGTTAAACTTTAGGAAATTTTATAGATGGATTTTCAAAAGGCTAAGCTCTGAGAACTTTAATCAAATCCTTTTCAAATTTCATAGGCGTGTGTTGGTCTGTTTGGTACCTGGCTAGCATTTTCTTTCTCGAAATAAATACTGCATTTCATATTATGGCAATCTGTTAATGTTAATCTTTTATATCTGCACGAAGTCGTATTGCCGAGGGCAGAGCGCAGACTCACATCAAAGTATTCCAACTCGAGCTCGAACAGGTTCTCCGGCAGGTCGTCATAATCGAAGTAGGCGAGTGCGAGTACAGTAAAGCCGTGAGAGGCGAGCAGCGCGGCCCGGAACTCCACCAGTCCGCCCGCCGTGCCGAACAGGTCGATCACTCCCGGGTACCGCCCACCGCCTAACGGCCAAAAAGCATAAAACACTAGAGCGGCCAGTGCACACCAACACCAGCATACCAGAAAATATGTCAAACGCTTTTAATAGCCAGCTATTGCCGTTTTTGTAAACAAAAGCAAATATTTCCCCTGATACCCTCTCCTCATACCCCCATCCTTTTTCACCGCTTCCCCCGCTTCGGTTTACAAAGTTTTATTTTGACAATTTTGTATTATTTCAGAATTGCAGGACTTTTTACCCTATACTTTTGACGTCATGCGTTGCGCTATATATGCTAAATACAATATGAACAGTGAAACCCACCCAAGGCATTATCCGAACAAGTTTGAAGCTAATCCGACGTTTCGTTCTGCAGTTGCAGTGATGACGCATTTTTCATGTTCTGATGTCAAATGACGTCACGCGTTGTCCACTATGTGTCAAAAACAACCGAAAATCGGCGGACCCACCCAAGGCATAATCCCACGAAATTTGAAGCTGAGTCGGCGGTATTCTTGAACAAAACATAATGGCGTCATAAGACTACATGTCCACAACACATAATGGCGTCACATGACGTCACACGTTGCGCTTTATACATCAAGTGCATTATGAACCGTCGGACCCAACTAAGTGTGAAGTATGATCCGACGTTTCGTTCTGCAGTTAAAGTAATGACGCAACTATCACGTCTTGACGTAATATGAGGTCACGCGTTGTTCAACCTATGTCAAATGCAATAGCAGCCGGTGGACCGACCATAGGCATAACCCCACCGAGTTTGAAGCTGATTCGGTGTTTCGTTCGACAGTCATGGCGTTAACAAAATCATGCGTCTGCAACAGACGTACACACAAAGTAAAAAGACAAAACGTTTCCCTCCACGGGGGGGGGGGGGGGGGGGGACCATAATAAAAACACTGCATCACGCCCAGAAACAACATCCTTATCTCAGAATATTAGTTCTTTTTTTTTTCTTTTGAGAGCGGAGGCGGGGGGAGGGGGGGGGCGATCGGGGCTGAATTTTTCTTTGGTTGCCAACACTTGGCGTTTTTGCAACAGCCTCCGTCATATGACTTCGCGTGTAGCACCAAATCATGCAGTTCCTCGACATAATACTGTTTTCCTTCCCTTTCCCAGTCTCGAAAACCTCGAGAAATAATATAAAATTATGTCAATTTCACAAAAGATGCTAAACTCAACCTTGTTAGTAACCGGAACAAGTCTGAAATATATTTCTCTCGCCTTCGTATTTTTATGGGTAATTCTTAACATGTAGCCAGATAGCACTATTATTCATAAAATCGAGTGCACTTTCTGAAATCGACGCATTCGTTATTTCATCGATAAATGCTCACCTTTCGGCACGAAAAGAGCACCTCGGACCTTAGTATCTGTGACGTCACGTGTGACGTCATACCTTTGTACATGCGGGCTCAGGTACCAGCGTTCTATAGCGCACCTGCAGAGTACATCTTCTCTCTCCAAAACACCAACAGAATCAAGCTGTTGCAAAATGAAATCGAGGTAAAATAAATTGTAAATAAAATTTTATTTCTGAAAGAGATTGCAATGTTCTTGTCCAAATCCCCTCATTCACTTCATATATATGGGAGTCAACCACATTTTCGACTCTTTATGGGGAATTTATATATTAAAAACAAGAGAACATTTTTTTTTCTGATTATGCGTGTGGCTGTCTGTTATTGTTTTAACGTATTAGTCATTTAAGTAATATCTGATCAATAAAATTCACAGCAAGAAGGAAATAAACGTGGGTATACTATTCTTGCGATCTGTATTTATTGCCCACCCTACGTTACAGAAAATTGTATGTCGAAGTGTCTTGAATTAAAGCCTGAAGTAACATAGTCCCTCCCCTCCCTTTCCCTCCCCTTATTTTTTTCTACTATTTTGATAACACTCGCTGTGAATGTTCATATGAATGACCTCGATCGCGCATTAGAACTTGGTGACCTCGAGTGGTCATTCAATGTCATCGCTGGACTTTAAATTTGTACATGTAACACTGTAGTAAGGGTGGGTATAAAGTATGAGAAAGCAATTTTTAAAGCCTTGTGGGAATGTTCATCTGGATGACTTCTCTGTCTGCCTCTCATGACCTACCAAAATACCACCGAAATTTCAACGCTTTTACGTTGTGGTCATTGAAGGTCATTACTGGACCTCTCAGGTTTCACTTTTAACACAGCTATGCATTTGTGAACACGATTATATCAAAATCTGTGAGTGTTTTTTTTTTTTTTTTTTTTTATTTTTGGTAAAACTCGGTAGACCCCTGGGGATGATTATATTCTGGCGCCACTGAACGGTCACTGCCAGACTTTGAACTTTAACGGCTAACAGTGTCGTTTGACGTTAACTGTTATACTGTTATAATTCCGATTCTCCCAGAGATGAGTCACCTGACTGATTTATCCCATCCTAGTTCCAAAGGACACTTTTCTCGTTTTTTTTTTATAATTATCTATTAACAGTTTTCAAATTAACTATTGTTCATTTCTAAGCAACGCTTGATTGAGGCGAAGGCAAAACCAAAGCACACAAAAGACGTGTGACATTACGCTGTGGTGCTGGTCGAGCAAGCCGATGTGGACGCTGTACGGTGCCGTGATATCCTTCTTCCACATCCGACTGCCCTGACGGCTCTCTCTCGCTGGCACCATGCTCCACAGCAGCCCCATGCCGTCCGCTCCTGGCGTACATCATCCACACACACACACACAGTTTTAACGGCTCATATATAAGGTCTTTGGTCAACTCGGCTCCTTTGTCAACTCAAACCCTATCACGTCGGCCCAAAATGAAAATCAATTTGACCCTTTTTACCAAATCGGCCCTTCGTGAAAGTCAACCCATTGTGTAGTTACCAACTCGACACCCGCCTTTATATAAAACTCCCGACAGAACTTCTGACATCAATAATCTAGCACTGCCTGCTCTGTAAAAAATATAAGACCGTCGACGTGACGATGCGCAGGTGCTTTTACACCGACTGACAGTGTTAACCTATTTATAACTGACAGTGTTAACTAGTGTAAAACAAACGTTTTAAGTACCAGTGTGTTAATCGTACATGCTAGCCATGCTGGTGTAAAGGCGCACTATCCATACGTTATCATTCTACGAACACACAAACTCAAATGGAACGCATAACCGAATTATGACTATTGACGTCAGCGTTCCACAGCCAGTCCACAGCCATTCCACTTCATATTTATTATGGCTCTGATCGATATGACAGTGCAATTCAAAAAGGGGGGTACATAACTGAATTCAGTGATGTCATTACTGTGCTATAGCCATTCTTACGGATGTATATTGTGGCCTCGCTGTGAAGATGCACCGTCCAGTCCACATTGTTAAAGCCCAAGCTGCTTAAAGTACTGGAGTATAGAAGCTGCAGGAGCAGATATGTTTTTTTTAACTTAAATCCTATGCTGTTTTTGTTTATATCAAAAGGACTGCATAACCAGCACCTAGCATGATAAATTATGTAAAGATGCCCCAATACTTGAAGTCGGTTTTAATGTATCTTGATGGGAAGATGCATGTCGATTTTACTAACCGCTGGAGTTTTAACTTTTTTTAACATTGGTGCTCAAAAAACACCATGAAAGCGGTAAAACATGCACCCGGTTACGAGACCGTGGCCAGGTGGCGAATTGACTTTCTAGAAGGAATGAGTTCGGAAAACAAGTTGGGACTTGACCATAATGGCCAAAATGGTCTGAGATGATTGGCAAAAGGGCCCAAACACGAAATAGTAAGAACAATAGGGTAGGAGGAATGCATGCAAGGGCTAGCTAATGTCTGAAGGTACAAGTTTTGCGAAAAGGGGAATGGGCAAAAATTGTGAAAAATAAAATAAGTGTGTGATGGACTGCCCCGAACCTGGCGCAGTTCAATGGTCGCATTTAAAATAACCTATTTACAATCATGTTTAGTCAGTGCGGGATAATTTAATCACCCACGCAGCATGTTTCGAGCCTTAGACTTATGATCAGTTTGTTCTTTAAAGAGGATTTTTTTTTTTTTTTTTTGGTGCTGTTATACCAAAGGAATGAGTGTCTGGGGGTTTAAAATGTGATTAATTTTCCATAGGGGACACCTCTGTCATCAAAACAAGAATGCCATTTACCCGTATAGGTTCCACCACAAGAGGGCGCCACACTTAAATCTAGATCTCCATCCTGATTGGCTGTGAAATGGGCGTGGGACAGGTAGTGTGAAGGCCCCTCACTGAGAACCGCGAACAATGTAACCTGCAGATAAAACTTCAAAAATACCCTACCATGCTTACAGACCGCATTACAACCCTACTCCAATAAAGGAACCAAATCACCCTTCACTCTCTAAACACCGAAGCACCATTAATTATCTTTCAGTAACAATAGATATATTCATATATATTTCAGTAACAATATATATATATATATATATATATATATATATATATATATATATATATATATATATATATATAACACTGTATTATTCAAAGTAAATAAGAATTCTGAAGCCAATAAGAAACCAGATATTTTTTGGTAGGCTGTTCTGGAATAGACTACTGATAAATCGGATGTCACAGAAATCTTTTTTTTTTTTCATTCTTCCATCATTTTATGTTGCAATCTATAAAAACAACTTATTTTTGTTCCCATATAAATAGAAAGATATGAAAAAATTGAAAATACCAAAAAATTTTTTTAGAAATTTTAAATTCCAATAGATTATTCAATACTGAACTACTGACATTTTAATTAACAGCCAAATGTAAATTCAATTTTTTAATATTTTTATTTTCCTTTAGCCAAAAGACAAGAATTTCAGTTGTTTAACTTATTTTTACCCTTTGGTATCAGAAAAATGACAACTGATTTCTGTAACATATATATATATATTGGTATGGAGGGGATAGGCGGCCGTGTCTTTGTAACTACTTTGTTCCACTCACTTTCTGATGAGAAGCTAAATTTGATACGGTAATAGTGATGCGCTCATCCACCATCGACACAGTCTTTGATGGGTGAATGGCCGGATGTGACGTCACAGCCTTATACGTGCTCATCCTACATACCGTCGCCCAGCGAGTACCAAAGGTGCGAAGCGCTGAAAAAAGTGTGCAGGTGAAATCGTCTAAAAGCATTCCATTACAAGGCATTGTAAAATACAGTGTTGTTGTCATGTTTAAAACATAATGGATAATGGGGTGTATAGCTTTCTAGGAAAGAGAGGCTATGCGATTCACCGAGTTCGACTCTGGACATTTATAGCTATTATACAGTCGGACTCACTTATGTCGACATCGGCTATCTCGACATTTCGGTTAATTCGACGTTTTTAATCAGTCCCGTCTATTTGTATGATAAAAAGCTCGGATATGTCGACATTTTTTTATCTCGACATAAATTAACCTAGCTATAATGCCCTCATATAGAACTTTTTGTATAAAATAGCGTACTCATACACCACGAATTTCGTACAGGATATCATAAAAATGCATTTATGCAGTATCCAAATTTTGCTTGTTACAGTCAGCTGTATGTACCCACAGTAAACGACACATCCCTCCTTGTGCAAACAAGTAGCCCAGTGCATGCCAGCAGATAAGCCCTTTTGTTCACCCTAGCCAGTGTTTGCTAATTCTTCATCTCTCCATATCCTATAGCAGACTTTTCTGCATGGGCTGTAGTGCAATACGAACTCCCTAAATGACTATAAACACCCCTCCTTGCGTAAACAAGTAGCCCAGTGCATGCCTCTGTATAGCAGATAAGCCCTTTTATTCACGCAAACCAGTGTTTGCTAATTGTTAGTATTCTAAACGTTGTTTCAAATTTGAGTTTGTAAAATAAAGATGATTCGACGAAAAATTAAAAAAAAAAAGTAACCTTTCGCACATGTCCCTGGATGTGAGATACCGAGCATTGAAAAACATTGAAAGAAGAGTAAAAAAGCTAAATTTGCGACGGAAATAATACTTCGATGTGAATAAAGAATAAGGACAGCCTATGAAAACAAAAAGAAAAAAATCATCACTTTTAAAATAATTGTCGTTTTATTTCAAAAAGTCGCTTATCTCGATACCCCGCTATCTCGACATAAAATCGGAGGTCCGCCCCATCTCGAATTAACGAGGTCCGACTGTATTCATGCATATCCCCAAAACACCGAAGAGACTTCCACATAAAAAATCAAACTATATTTGTCATTGTTGTTTCTCGCGCACTTTCGAAAGATACCAAGTACAAACACATCTGTAGTAGTATTAACAATCCCTTAACCAGACCATTTTTTTTTCAAAATTCGACGTTTGAGCAGGGTAAGGCCTCATTCTGCAAGAACACTAAAATCCGGGTTGTGGCAGTGGTTTATGTACTAATCGAACCTCACTATGTGGACACCTCGAGATTGAGGAGAGTGGACTAATACATTGAAACTACTATGCAATAAGGGACACCTTACTTGATGTCTTTATAGTGCAAAACTGCAAATACACACATAGTCGCCTTATCGCAACAGTTTTGTCCTAGAGCACATGGCGTCACAGCTCTAAACAAAACAAAGACGTGTATCCTGAATGCGCTGTGACACTTTGTTGGTTTAGAGAGTGACCTCAATTCCAATCATTGGCAGAGAAAAAATAAGCATACTTAAGAAGTAACCCGCTTTATTATGTTAAAAAACAGAGTAATTCCTCGGATTTTTTTACATAAACTGGTCATTTATGCCACAGAGGGAAGCCATCTTTTTTCACGAGTTTTGAGTCCTCCCTTCCCACAACCTTAATGTGGTAACCCGGTCGGAGTACTCACACACACAACAGTTACCACGCGTGTTCATGACTTTTTAAAAACCACCCCTAAAGGCGGAGTGCTAAGTTTGTCTAATTTTCACTCCCTAAACGCGAAGTGATAAATCTAAAGAAGACCGTCAAGCAACGGTGCCCAGGCACGACTGGCACTGTGATTTTTCCAAAATGCGGCGCACAGTTGTTGGAAATATTAAATACGTTCTGTATCCTCATCATTAATTTCGTTCTGGGCCACAAAATCTAATTTGTGTTCATTCTAACAACATCAAAGCCTAATAGGATACAAAGGTACCTCAGTCAGCTTGATTATGTTAATGTTGACACTGTGAGTATCAAGACACTTTCCTCTGTGTGTTTGTGTGTTTTTTTTTTTAAATTTCAAGAAGTATTTGATCTTTTTCTCAAATATTTTTAATTATCGACGCAACAGTTTCGTTGAAATCGAACAGCAAACTTTGTCGCTGAGATTTCCACCTACATTAACTCCGTTATTCATGATCCACATCACTGCAAGGTGTTGTACACAAAGTTGCTAATCGGAATGTATGGCGCCCTGTACAAAGAAAGACTCAGAAGGGTGGTGAGTAGATTTGTTATAGACCGTAAAGTTAAGGAGTCTAGGCCCAAACCCCCCGACCGAACCCCCCCCCCCCCGACCCTAAACCTCCCGTCAACCCCCCCCCCCCCCCCTCCGACTAAAACCTCCCGGCGGCCTAAACCCCCGAACCAAACCCCCCCCCCCCGGTTCTCAGGTCTATTTTATATTTTGTAATTGCGATACATCCACGTTGTTAATTACACTTCAAATGCCCATTGAAGAGATCACACGGCGTTTAAAATTGCAATTTCTGAACCACTGAAGGACTAATCATCATTATAAAAGAAACTTCATACATCCATTGATGATAGCACTCAGTTTTTTAAATTGCAATTGCTCTTACGATTGATGAGTGTGTACACATTAAAACTTGCAATTCATATGCCGGTTGCGAGATCAGTCGAGTCTACAAATTACAATTTCTCTTGCGACTTGTTTTCATTGTGATTTACTTGAATGGGTAATTTAGTGAATAGCTTCAATACTAATAATTCCCAAAGAGATCAGCTCCAGTTCATCCACTCCGAGTTCCGGAGTAGGTTTGCAGGAACGTATAAAATGACCCAGATTGCAGTAATTTTCAGTAGTTTCTTAGTAAAGAGTTTGTGTATGTTCAGTAATTTCCAGCAAAGAGTTCGTGAATTCAGCTTTTGTAGTTGGAGAGTTGAAATGTTAGCTTTGTCATGATGTGTAAGCGATTAGGAGAAAGTGAAAATAAATGAAGAAATTATCATTACACACTTTCTATGAGAACGGGGGGGGGGGGGGGGGGGGTCGGGGAGGGTTAGGCCGCAGGGGGGTTTTAGTCGGGGGGGGGGGTTGATGGGGGGGGTAGGGCCGGGGGGTTTCGGCCGGGGGAGGGGGGTTTGACCTGTTCCCAAATTTAAGTAGTGTTTACCAGTAAAGAATAATCAGCGATGGCTAAGTACCCATACCAATTTATTTGGTATTCAGTTTGGCTGTAACCATGGCGGAATCACTACAAAAGACTATTTTGGACATTTCAGTGTGAAAACGATTGAACCATTACAGCTATACGAGTAAGAACAGGGGGAAGGGGGGGCAGTAGTGGGGGAAGGGGAGTGGAAGGGGCCTAGCAGAAAACCAGACATTCTCAGTTCAGATATTGTTCCGTTATACTTGCCCATCTGTCGCATGTCCACTGATTACAAGAGTCACACTGTATTGAGTATTTCGCATTCTGATAAAGAGGAGACAAGATTTAAGCGTTGTGGCTATATAATGCCACTGGGTAAATAAGGAAAAGTTTTCTTTTATTCACCAGATGGCGTTTAACAGATGGACACACAGAAGCCCTAACGCAGCTCAAGAACTTTATTCCTAGATGTTACTTTATTGTTCTAACACGTTTTTTGTGACGTTTTTTTCATTTGCATTGCATGTTGATGAACCTAAGCCTGTTTTCATCCTCCACTCTGAATGAATTTCTTCGTAAACCCATATGTGAGCATTCGAATGGTGCATTTGTCGCCAGCATGCTCAACAATCTCTACGATGGTGCGGGGGGGGGGGGGGGGGAAGAACGCATCGTTACAGTACATCCAAATTACTGAAATGAACTAGACCTCGAGAATTGCAATTCAATAATGGATGCAGTTGTAACCTCGGCTTGCAATCATTCCGAGTTTATCACCGGGACTGTGGTGCAAAGGAGATATGTGTCCACATTTTTGGCTCGCGCCTTCGGCGATCCCGCCATTATATTTCCAAACAGAACAGTTCAAACAATGAAAAACAGAAATGTTAAAACTGGTAAATAAGTATTCAATAATCGAAACGTATGATTCTGCCATGAAACAAAACATATATAAAATCATTAGCACAAAGATGTTTTACTCTACATCTGGAAAGTGGTAACAACAATCAGATTTTACTGTTCGTCTTTTATCGATCTGGAAGACCTGGAAGGTGATCGTTACAGAAGGTATTTTTTTATCCGGCGCCTGCAGGGTTGCCACGGGGAGTTGGACAAAAAAAGTACCAAAAAAAGTACACTGAAAGCGTAAAAAAGTACAAAAAGAAGTACGTTCAGTAAAAAAGTAAAAAAAAGTACAAAAAGTACAAAAAAGTACACTGAAAGCGTAAAAAAAGTACAAAAAAGTACGTTCTGTAAAAAAGTAAAAAAAAGTACAGTAAAACCCCGGATATGGACACCCCTCTATTATGGACAGCATTTTTCAGTCTGTTTTAAAAGGCCATAGATTTCTGTTATATCTAGACCCCTCTATTGTGGACACCCCTCTATTCAGAATTAGGGACACTCTTTTTATCTCGTAAGTACGGTTACACATTTAAAACAACCCCTCTATTGTGGACAGGTAAACTGCTGCCCATATTTTGTACGTTATGTAAACAACCCTTATCAGCTTGTTACTCGGTAGTGTTTGTTTTTTCGCTATTGTTATCTGTGGGTATTGAGTACATTAAATTGAACACAGTGCATGTAAAGACAATCGGGCTAATTACGAAAGATGTGTGCTTAAGAGAGAAGCTTTATACTACTTAATCCTATTGACATGTGCTCCGTCTTTTACAATGCGTATAAAGGAACAAGTAATTCATTGTCTTTATACTCAGTTAAGATGTTATACAAGGTGTTAGGTCTGAATATCGGTGGTGTGAAAAGAAAACGGAAAGAACTTTCGCTATCTGATAAAGTTGAAATAATCAAAGCTAGTGATGGAAAAAGTGTAAGAAAAATAGCCAAAGATTTTAGTTGTAGTTGTCAGACAAAACAGAACCTCGAAATTAGGGACACCCCGCCATTAGGGACAAAATTATTCAGTCACTTTTTGTCCCTAATAGCGGGGTTTCACTGTACAAAAAAAGTACAAAAAAGTACAAAGAACATACGCATCGGAGATGCAGAGCCCTCAGCCAATAGCAGTTACATCACTGTGGTCCAGTTACTCTTGTGATATACCGCCCGGACAAAAACAATATACAAGGTGCAAAGGATGGAGCGACGGACGGGTCCTTGCGCATCTACACTATATCTACATCTACACTACATCTACAGCCTTCATGTAAGGCTTGGAGAAGATCCGATGAATAGTTTTTGAGATAGCGCCTGAACAAGAAAAAGTTTATAGAGTGCAATGGACGGACTGATATGGGACAAACTGAACCTCCGCTGCACATCTACAACATATGTACATTCTTCCTGTAAGGTTTGGTGCAGCTCCAATGAATAGTTATCGAGATATCATCCGGACGAAAAAAATTTACTGATAGACAAACGAGAGGTATCTTATGTGGTGGTTGCATTATGTGGTAGCATTTGATATGCCTGAAATGAGTTTTAGTGGTCGGTCACGGACTAGATTATTTGAAAATAAACAAGCATGTCCAAGGACATGACCCAGCCGAGTTACCAAATAAGGAAAAGAGAAAAACTCTGAAACGAATACTGTTAAGCCAAAAAAATGAAGTATGCATTTAATTCGAATTTGGAAGCTACCCGAAAAGGGATGTCGGAGAGGTTGGGTTTTGATGATTCACGTATTTACCGAGATTTACACAATTTTAAAAAATTTTTAAAATTCCACCATTTCGGCATTTTTTAATATTTGCGAAAAAAAGCAAAGTCTAGGTGGAGAATCACCTAAGAAACTTTCGATTAAAATTTTATAACTATCTGAAAAAGACAGAGAAATGAATGGTTTGACAATTCAGTTATTTACTACCATTCATTTCAGTTTTTGCCAAACTTAGCCTGATAGGCGAACCCACGGGAAACATCTCTGTGTAACATCTAAGCGGAGGAGGAGAAGCATTTTAAAAATGGGTCAAAACGGGCACAAAAAGTGCCGCCATTTTGTCAGTTTTTCGTCAATCGTCAAAAAGGTAATAGCTCAGGTGGGAGACCACCCAGGGAACATTCCCGCGTACTACCAAAACGAATGGAGCAAAGCTGTAGGAGTAGTAGCATTTTAAAGAAAACATACGCACATACATTCAAGCCCCCTATAGTGATACGACTAGCCCAGTCCGACAAAGTCGGCTGGATTAAAAATACTTACGTGGTTGTTTATATTTGCCCGTGCCCTTGTGCCCTTGCCCAGCAGGCGTCATTGTAATGTCAATAGTGTCATATGCTTTGTGAGTGTGTGTCAACGGAATTCTGCATATGCTACTTCACAACTTATCTTTCACTACTGTTTTGCATAATTCCCACCTGCAAACCTCAGAGGACTGTTAAATTTGGCACACTTATAGACAGTCATCAGGTCTCGGTAAAACCGCAAATATTTTTCATCTTGACATCAAAGGTCAAAGTCAAATTGAGAAAAAATATTTTTCAAAAAATCTATTAATCACGAAAACTGGCTATAATATGTGTTTAAATCCCAGTTTGAATATATACAACGTACTTCGTAGGGGGTAACGCTGAGACATAAATCTTGACCTTGCGGGTCAAGGTCAAAGGTCACGTGACCTCGTGTACCTTGAACGATAGGCAAACTTTTTTTCAAAACAGGAGACAGAGCCACTTTGAGCTCATTTTCGACCCTTTTGGCCTAAAAAACGTTACATAAGTGGTACCTCGGTGACCTTGACATCCTCCGTCGTGGTCAAGGTCCTAAACCGGAAATTGACCATTATCTCGAAAACGGTTAGATAACTGAATTTGATTATTTGTACCCAAAAGAGAAAACATTTTATTTACTTCGATGTCCTCGTTCGAGATAATAATTCGGAAGCTGATAATTATGTCGAAACACTGAAAAATGTCTTTGACCAGATAGATTGCACCATTGCAAGTGGGTGCCATTTCGCTACGTGTAGCGAAATTCGGTCTAGTTTTCTAAAAAACTTCCGAAAAAATTCCAAAAATTTTCCAAGTCACTTAAAAAGCACAAGCCGTAGGCGTTACCCCCTATAGACGGCTCAAACCAAAAATAAATAACATCTGATAAAATCTGTAGGAGGAAATGTATTTTGAATTTTTCTTTTTTTTTTTTTAAATTCCCCGATCGACTTAAAGCACAAGCGATATTCACGACCTCCTAATCGTACCTCACACCCAAGATAAATGATATCGGATCAAAACTGTAGAAGATGCACTTTGAGGTATTTTCTTCGAAAATTCCCCCAAAATAAAAAATTCCCAAATCGGGTCAAAAAGCACAAGCCGTATGCCCAACCCACCTAGGGATGCCTCAAACCAAAAAGAAATAAAATCGGATAAAAACACTAGGAGGAAATGCATTTTGAAGGTTTTTCCTTAAAAATTTCCCAAAAATACAAAAATTGTCCGATCGACTAAAAAGGCACAAGCCGTATGCACGACCCCTTAGGGATAACTCACACCAAAAAATAAACAAGTTATCAGCGAAACTGATGTCCCCCGCCACGAATTATGTTCGAATCGAAAAACAATGCGACGTCGCACAACTTCAACATATATATTTTCACTGTAGCAACCCATTGGGCCGACATGGCTCATTTACAATACCGACTTTTGTTGGTTCCAATACTTCCCATATGTAAAAGATTTCAACAATCGATCCAGAAATGTAGGCTTGAGTGTGTTAACAAACTCATTCAACTGAGTAAGGATTGGGAAAATTTGTGAAGTTCAGCTGGGCCAATGTCCTTGGGCCGACAGGGCTCATTTACAATACCGATCCTTGTTCGTTCCAGTACTACCCACATATAGAATATCTTAACAATCGGTCGAAAAATGTAGGCTTGAGTGTGTTAAAAAAAGGTGTCAAGAGACGGACAGACAGACCCGAAAACTATAGTCCCCCGGCGGGGGACTAATGACATCGCATCAAAATTGTAGGAGCAGATGCATTTTGAAACGAAATTTTACTAAATAAACAACAAACTAAGGACGCCGTCTGCAAACCGATGGGGAAACCCCAGATTACGTGTAACGTAAGCCGGGCTAAAAACCACGCAAGTGACGGATGCACCGAAAATCTATAAATTAATTTATGGTGCACAATTGTTACGGTCAAATACAATTTTGTACTGACAAAAATGGATGTTTTCTTTATATCAGAATCTAGATTCCCCCCCATTATCACCCACAAAAACAATGAATCCACAGCCGCAAATCCACTCTTTAGTCAAGTTCGGTAGTTTGGTCGAGGTCGAAAATAATGCGCCAAGATACTACTCAGTTTGCTCTTCAAGAAAAGGCCTGATAGTCCGAACCTCGTTGTCCTGGAACGTGCGCCGAAAGATCCATAGTCTCGAAAGTTGAGATCAATGGCCACTTCTATTACAGGAACTGTGACCCTTTCTATCATGGGAAGATAGAAAGGGTCCGTTGGGACTTATAGGATAACTGCGTTGAAACGTTGATTGTTTATAAGTATAAAAGAAGTGACTAAAAAGTAAAATTAAAACTGTGTTAAAATATTTTGAAGCTAATCTGTCACACACTGTCATCTTTTTATGATCTTTACAAAGGCTAATTTTGACGTAATCCCAGGACTAATTTGGACGTAAATTCATAAAAAAAAGAGAACGCCGTGATTTCTTCTGTGTGCCTGCTAGTAGATGCAGGAAACAAGTAAACAGCTCTGTGGTTGGATAATATTCGGCACTCTTTCTATGTGTATGTGCCTGGTACGTACACTCGTACAACAAGCCGAACCGCGGTGGAGATCGGCTGTTGGAGAAGAACTGTCTACATACAATCAGCATATTCAATGATCTTATATTATCGCCAATATTTTCCTGTGGCTGTGAATACAACGGTCTTTTTATACAGTAGCACTAAATCAGTTAAGCATATCTGTGCATGACTAACTTGTTATGACTTTGTAATTCATGGGTAATGATAAATTGTTCAACAGATCCACAGATCCAGTAGTTGCCGGCGTTATATAAAAGCTGACCTCTGAGAAAATCAATCTGTTATGTATAAACACAGAATTTATGGTAATTTTAAGCAGTCCCTTTCTTTTATGAGTGATATTTTCACGGAATCTCCAGTTGGTCTACGGAGTAAAACGGCATTATGCACAACAGACCGAATAACCATAGAGGTTGGCTAATGAACAACAACGGTATAGTCGATGTTTAGCTACACAAAGATATGGCTGTGTAAACAAAATCGGCCCTTTTATCCTCTTAACTTAAACAAAAAATATCTTAATTTTTTTTAAGATCCGGGATTCGATATTTTTATTTCTGAATGCTTTTTATTATTCTAAAATGTAGAACTCACTTTGAGTAACTTAAATTAAATTACCTGAAAACAATAATCAAATACTTTGTAAGAAACTTTCAGATTTCGAATTCCGGATGCTAATAAAACATTCAAGGTCATAAAAAGAAGAAAGCTTTTCGATCAAGTCTTACTCTGGCAACGCGCAAAAAGATTTGGAAAATACAACAGATTTTTTAAGTTCTGATGGGCACTTTTGATTATTGTTTAAAATTTGCTGATGCTATATACCGTTTCATATCCTGTGGCTGTTTTATAAACATATACGAAAAACCACTGGTTATTAAAACAGAGAGCGTGGCGTTTTAAAACCTCGAGTGTTGTGAGACTTGTGAAAAGGCCCATAACATATATATCCCTTATTTTCAAAAGTTGAACCGCATGTGTTTATTCAAAATATAGGCGAGCGCTTAAGTGGGGGGAGACAAATGTAATACATAGTTTCTGATTGTTACCCATGTTAACGATAGATATAAACAAAGAATCTGTATAAAGTTGTTAACGATTCTATATAAAACTACATCATGCACACAGTTTTATCGTTCTTTGAATAATTTGTTCTGTTGACAGGTTCTCCAGCCATAAAAGAGATCTAGGAATTAAGACGTCATCGCAAGTTTACGCAACAACATCGATAATTTTTAAATCTTGATGTTATGTTTTAGGTGTTCTAAAATTTGTTAAAATTGCAAAGACATTGTCTTTCTTTTGTTGATATTTCATCTTTTCTTAGATTTCTTTCTAACACACTTTTCCTCTTCTGACTTTTTGCTGACTTTCAATTTTGTGACACTGTTGTCAGATTCTTCTGTGGAAAAGACTAGAGTGATAATATGAGTTAACTGTGTTGCATGTAAAAAAATATATTTAACGAATATTTTTCACAATATATCTCGCATGGGAATCTTTTATATGTCTAAACGGAGATATTTTAGTTGAGTTACTGTTTATTAATTGAGACGCATCCGTTGGCAAGGGTTTAGTGAAGTTCAAATACATTGTGATTGTCAGGTGTCAAATCATACATTCGCAACGTGTAACTGCTATTGCCACAAAGGCAGTGGACGACATCATACAGTGACGGTTATTCATTTCATTTATCCGTAGTTTGATTCCGATTTGTCAAAAGTCTAAAAGGTTTAGAATTAAGCAATACCCGCTCGGACAAGTTATACATTCTCTGCTAATGTTATTTTAGTTTTAATTACAACCTTTAAACCAAGAGCTGTCTTATTGACGTTAATTCAATATCCGAATACAATTATGTCTACCTGGGTTACACCCTCATAAAAGTTCATATTTTCGAGAAAAAATACCTTAAGTTATTTATTTCTGAATACCCATTTGTTTAGTACTTTATCTTAGAAATATAAAAAGAACTGCTTTAGTTATTACCATCTTACCTACACTTGCAGGTCGCAGTGTTCAATAAATTAACAACATATTTTAAGCCAGAATACATATCATGATACAAATACAAAATGTAATCTTAAGATTTAGTTTGTATATACCACACAAAGTAACAACCAAAAATAAGGATGTTCATAGCTTATCTTCAATTTCGCTTTTAAAAACATATCCTTACTTAGTTTAATAAAGAATTTACTCAAATTATGGACATTTGAGAAGAATAAGGGTGCTTTTGATGTATTGTGTGTTTCCACGCTACTAATACATACAAGTTGCATTACCTAAAATCGTTTTTACTTTTTAATTCGATCACTTGTTCAGATTTTTGCTACTATATTTGTTTATTTACACGTGTGTGTAAGAAAAAAGCCAGCTGTATGTAGGCGATGCATCACAGGGGAATAGGAGAACCCATTCTTCTCCATTAAAGACACGCTCACAAATGGGCTCATGGCTTCAGGGGAATTTCCTTCAATAAAGGACAGAACAATTTCAATTCAAGAAGCGAAGGCTAAAGGATATCCATTTAAAATGGAAAAACTAAGTGACATTATTGGTGGAATGCAACTGACAATACAAATACAATGATATCCATCTACAATACATGTGGCGTGATGTAACTGCAAAGAAATGCTGAAAGAAAATCTATTAATTCAGACAAATCGAAAAGCGGGTGCTGTTTTTATTTCTTCGTCGATTTTAATCAAAATTGTACCATTGTTGTCGTCCTACAACCTGGATACTTTTGATGTTTTCAAATTCAAAAAAAAAAACGAAAAACACCGTATTTATAACCGCTAACAATATGGTCGTGACGTTTGACATCAAATGACGACGACAATACTGAAGAGATCATAGTAGAGCGCGTAATACGTATAGTGTTAGATTTATTGAACATTGAAATTCAACAAAAATATGGATATTAATTAACATCTATTAAAACAAATACAATACACATGTACGGTTTAATCAATACTCACGAATGTAAACCGAAACAGCAGCACCGACATAATCTCTGGACCCGATTTTCATCTGACAGAATGCATAGAGATGGTGCACACGAAAATGTGTCTTCTTTGTGGGAAATGTGTGAAAGAGATTTTAAACATAAGCAGTCACCACCATATCGTTATCGGTGAAAAAGTCTGACTGAAAAACGTGTACAAAAGAGGACTGAACAAATGAAGTATAACGTTAACGTGGAAAATTTTTCTTATGCAATAGAGCAAGAGCACACGGAAATATGACTTTTTGTGGGAAATGTGAAAGAGCGTTTTTCAACATAAGCAATCCACCTCAGCACTGTTATCCGTGGCCTGAACGTGGCCTGACCGAAACAGAAAGTGCAGAAAGGAGGGGTGAACAAATGCAAGATAGCGTCAACGTGGAAATGTTTTCTTATGCAATAGGGCAAGGGCATTTTATGGTCCCTGAAAGAATTAGAACCTCCATTAAATTCTATTTATATAAACTAATCGGAGGAAGGATCAAATGGTTTGTGTCCACGTATAATGTTCATAACAAAACCAACGATTTAGACACGATAAACAACTATATTTACAATGGCAGTAGAACCAGGATAGGGCTCCTACCTGAAGATATTGAACAGGCACTACCAAAAGTGTTGTAAACACAACACACACATTTCTAGGAATTTGAATAGGAAGGACCTGTTTGGAAGAAGTTAGTAGTAAACTTGAAGCATTGATAAATGTGGAAGTTCATAGAGCCGTATATGATCCAAAATTAGTCAACAGCTGTTTCCTTTCATGCATGCACTTATCAAAATCCAGAACAAAGACAATAAGTATTTGCTATGCTCGTGTTAGTTCATCGACATCGAGCAGACATCAAAAACCTGAAAAGATCAGTCACTTTAACCGAGGAGCAGGAACTTAAACAGACGGGATCACTTTCTGGCACACTTAACCAAAATCAAACACACAAGAACCTATCAGTACTGTGTGATTTGGACATGTTTGCTCATGAGGAATGTTCGGTACCCTTTACACAGTAGTACCATCCACCAGTCTTGGAAACAGAGATCAAAGTATTACTGGTCATTGAAAAAGTGAAACATCAGTTTTGTCTGTTCAAAATGTTCAGTTGGTCTTCTTGAAATATATGTTTGACTAACTAAAACTGGATCCAGCACACTATTACACCGCAATGATCAGTAATGTCATGAACTGCTGCGCTTTAATAAATTATCATTGTGCCTCATCGATAATGCTGATATGTACTTCATGGCTGAGGTAGGACTCCGGGATGGAATCTTCTCATTCAACGGTGAATATACCAAAGCAAGAAATATGCACTTGGACACAATGAACCCAGGAGATACTACGAATTCTACACTTTGACACCGATAATTCTTATGGATGGGGTTTAACTCAGCCTTTATCCATAGAGTTTGATTCGATGGCAAAGAAGCCACATATTCTCTATTCACGAACGTAACTACATCTGGAAGAGGACTTGGAATATCCAGAAATTCAGACTGTGCCTCCATACAGTCTGATTTTTAAGGTGTAAGCAGATATCCAGGAAAATTTAAACAAATTCCAATTTTGAGCAACCACAGCGTTCAGCAACGCAGGCCTATAATTTTACTTCACTTTAATAAACAAACTCACCGAACTGTATTGCGCTATTGCGCCATTGCATCAAACGAAATGATTGTAGCTTTACCTTAAAAAAAAAGAAACTCTCAAGTTACAGGATCCGTTTGAAAAAAGATTTCTACAAACTCATGAACATTTCCGATTTAGAAAAGATCAAGGAAAACTGGCTGCGTCCACAAAAATTTAAACATATTGTTAGCATAACTAAGCTTTTACAAATTACGCATTTGAAACGAAGATCTTATGGGAATGCAACACAACATAGTGGCTTAATAAAACCACAGGAATTTATTAACCCAAGCAAAAGTCTAATGTATTATTTCCACTGTAACAAAGTTAGATAATTTATCCATTATGAGTATCTCAAGTGATGCTGAGTTTTTGGTTTCAATGTCAAGTTCTTCATTTACAATGACATTGGCCTTCTATTCGGAAAGCCACTTCAAAACACAAATTGTCGCGTTTTATCCAAGGATAGAAGTCTTCATGGTGCTTCACTTCACACAAAGCATAGTTCTGATTCCATTCCTCTTGCCTGATAATTCTGATACTTGTTTTTGATATCAGACTTGTTTATTCACTTAAATAAGCTTTGATAACGGAGGAACCTATCCCTCTGTTCGGTGTCAGTTATCACTTAAGAGATCTGTATAAGGCATGAGCTGTTTTGTATCATTAGTCGTATAACTGAAAGATTCTTGGTGTAGGAGTACCCAGAGGCATCACTATTCACCATTCCAATCACCAACAGTTATCCTAGGAAAATTATGTCTTCTGGAATACTGAGCATGTCGTCACGAATACCCAATATTTTGTATTCTGTATCTTTGATTGACAACATGGCAAGGTATGCTGTTTCATGACCAAGAGACACTTATGGGCCCAGCTAGTGAGAACTTCCTCTATCTCATCTTAATTTTGCATTTCTCAAACAGAAATCCAGTTGTCTCTTCTTGTATGACCTGTGTAACTTAAGTTTGGTATGAGCCCTTCATTAGCAAGTATGCTACTGTATTCTGCATACTGTATGTATTTCATAAAACGTCGTTTTAGACTGCGCTCGAAATTGTCAAGAGAACAATCACCAGCTGCCACCACTTCTTGTATGAGTGGTGTCCATCCACGGGAATATGTTCCCTTATCTGCTCCGAGTGTCAACCAAAACTTTTTGAGGGAATCTATTGCACTACACTCTTTGCATTATTAGAACATGGGAGACCATGCCATGGCAGGAGGTGGAGAGTTGTAATTTTGCCTTTTGTATTAAATGGAAGTTAAATGTTTCTGGATACTCCATGGAACTATGAATAAAATTTGAAGGTAATATTATTTCTGGGAGACTGAAGTGTGTTTTAAAGATTGTTTGTTTGCGTTAATTTAAAATATCGTCCGTTCTTGGGATAAATATTCGTCTTCAAGAATCATGACCAATGAATCATGGACTGTTTTCTTATATAGTCTTTTAATGACCTACAATATTTTTGTCAAGAGTTAATTTGTCATAATAGATGTTCCTTCATGCAGACTGGCGTTCCTTGTTGTCTAAATAACAGATAATATACACCACAAATCTACAGTCAAGTAAGCTTCCTTCGGCAAGTTTCCTTTTTCGAGGGATACGCTATTGTCAACTCTTCCAACTTAAGCACTGCATACCCAAGTAAAACTGCTATTTCTTGATTCGTATTATAATGTCATAATTAGTGTTTTGTTTTTATACTGGTTGTTCAAAGGGTTTTTACAAGATTTAGTGTTCAGGAGAGATTACGTTTGACCATCAGCAGGGTCAGTTTTAGGAGCTGCCCTATGGCGGCCTGTTACTATGGCGTAATTACAGCGAAAAACCAAAGGCTTTAGAAAAAGTCAAGCGATGTTGTTGGAACGGGTTTATCCTCGTGTGACAAATTAAATGCCATACTACATCTGTACGTTTGTATATTCTTGTTAAAAAAACTAAACTAAAATGTTATCTATTTTTAACATCTTCAAACACAAACTATTTTAATATATGTTACACCACAGTGGATTGAATAAGAAATCATTTCTCTTAGTTAATAATGCAAAATAAAAAATGTGTTATTTTATTAAATCCAGATTATTTAAAGAGTTTTTTAATGCCACGTCATTATGTAAATAAAGGTTTGTTCCCATTTGTCAATAAGCGTGAAAGGCACCATTAAATAGGATCAACGTCACCTGTAATGGTTAGGTTTATTTAGCATGTACAGCTAATGACGGAGATTCAAATATGTGCTCTTCTCTAATCTTCTACACCTTTATCGTGAAGAATAATAGATTGTTCGTTGCATTTTGTAACCTGTTTATATTTCTTATGAAGAAAATCAGTAAAGGACTAAATTCTTTATTTAGCAGTCAAAACAATAATTCTTGCATGTTTATGAATACAGTTTGTGCCATGAATAAAACAGTGGATAAACGGTGAAAATAATAATTTTGGTCGTAAAATTACCTCCGCATTACTAATAATCATCAGGTAAATGCACTTTCTGCATTTCGAGTATTGCAAAAAGAAAGTCTTGGAGGGGTTAACAAGTAGATATTTTAATCACAGTAATAAGTATAAGCATAATTTAAAATTGTTTCATAATATTCAAATGTATTGGGACTCCTTGATCCAATGATCCTCCGAACCTGTTGCATCGTTTAAAAGAAAAAGATGCTGGAGCTTCTGATACCGTACGCTATGACGGTAGGTGGGCTCTTGTGATTGCTGCTGGCATAGAAAAAATCGGTTTGTAAGGCGTCATTATCCCTGCATCTCACCGAATAAATCTGGTTGGAAAAAAATAATGACACAGTTATACGTGCTATAATTTTTAGATTGTTCACCTTAGTAATGACAATGAAAAATGAATGAGCTATACATGTTTGATATTCTAAAATTCAAACCATATTTCAGGAATTGAACTGAAGACTATGAACGTTATTTTAAGTTCTATAAAACATTTTAGAAAACAGTTAGATATTTAATAGTGGTATGCACAACAATCCGCCACTGGAATCTCTCTTTGCAGATTAGTGCTTACCTGGCCACCAGTTAATAAAATTATGTTTTCATAAATAAATCTTGTCTGAAAAACCAACTGCATGAAATCCGTTATGTCTTAAAAAATGAACCTTCAATTCTTTGTTTGTCGTTGAACCATGGTCAGACCAAATAATGTTTCCAAATTCACAGTGCACTGCATATGTCTCCTTGAGACAGCGGACCTTTGTGTAAAGGTCAGGTGGTGGTGCACCATGTGATCGGAACATGACATCTCCAAGAGATACATAACCTGCAATGTTTGGGTGCACGCAAATATATATAAGGTACAAAAATCCCTGAAAGCCACGTGTATTGTTATCAATCAACCCGTGCTTAGCTTAACTCCGTTATATGGGGAAATATTTTGAAACAATTGCTTAAACTCGAGTGTATTCGTAGAATGTTGATAATGTTTAGTGCAGGATGAGGTAAGATAAGCAGATTAAAATAATAAAACCGCATGAATTGCCAGAACATGCATTTATGTTTAATACAGTAGCTGACTAAATTTAAATATACAAACTTTTTAAAAATTAAACCCGAATAGATTGTTTAGAAAGTCAATACCTATTTAAACACCTTGAGTAGTCAATAACAGTAATAGTCAACAGCAAATAAATATGTCATACTTACTCTCAGACTATGTTTAATATTGCCATAGAGCTACAGCTCTATAAGATTCACTTTGCAAACATAGCATACACCATATATATTTTGCTTTTGTCTTTCTATTCCAAGATAAATGTAAACACATTTTGCCTGAGGTACTAGTCTAAATACAGTGAGACCTCTACTTTTGTTGTGAAGAAAATTACGCAATACTTCAGTTTAGCAAATTGAACCAAATGCCGGTTCCTAGCAGTATGTTTTTAACTAGCTAACTCTCCCCTCGTTACTTTTCTAATCTTTAAACACCTCTTTAAGTTTTTCTGCTATCTTGATTCCAAATCGAATTATATCAAAGACCCTTTAAGCTTATCATGTAAGCTTTTCGTTTTCAACATCGGAAATAGTAGTTTAACAGGAAATTACCCATTTTAAGCATGGAGTTATGTTTTCGTTATTGTATATACGTCACTGAGTCATCCTTTTAAAAGCTAACTTACCAGATGGGCAAACAGGTCTAACGACAGTGCCATCCAAGCTAGTCTTATAGCCAACATCATTCCAGATCTGTTTAAATGAAATTGGTGCAATAAGTGCTCCATCGTCAGACTTTTCGTTCATCTTCACAGCTATGATGCGAGTGTCCACTGTGCTATGATAGTTTGCTTGTCCGTGATGGCCAAGAGCATACAACGATAGACCGTCAACCTAGTAGTGTGTGTTTTGTTGCAAAAAGAAGTCTGTAGAGATATGACAACATCAATAATATTTCATATGTATATACAAAAAGCAATAACACCACATACAGAAAAAAATATATGCCACAGTGCTTTTAATAGAAGTGCAAAATTTTTTTAATCTACAACAGAAACCCGGTGTCGAACCGAAGACAACGGAACAACCCCAGAAATTGAAAAATTTTTCACCAGAACCAAGGTTCATTAATTTCTATTATTCAGGATATATGCAAAACGGATCACCCTGCAAGTCGAACGAAAGGATCATCTTTTCCAGTCTCAAATAAAAACCCCAAATAAACAAGGTACGTGTCGGCCGAATAAACAGTCGACAATTCCCAATTGGAGGGAATATTACTAGGGTTTTCAAAGAAGATGTATATAATTGAAATGCAGATTAAAAAATCTTTTGTAAATAAAAACCTTATTTTTAAAGCGACCTAAACCATAATATAATTTTAATGCAGAAGTAGTGCGTTTCCAGTTTCCAGAGCCTTTCAGAGCAAATGATTCTGCAATTTTGAAATTTTAAAAGATATGCGATAATTGTGGTTTGTCAAAATACATGTATTTATGATTTATACATTTTATGCACTTTTATACATAACCATATACCATCAAAATTGCTCGAATCCCAGAGATTGGAGTTCTGGTCTATCTTTTATTTCTTATGAAATTTTATTTTTACATTAACTATGTAGCAACACTGTAAATTTAGTTGGCACGTTGATTTTCGTTACCATAAAAGATAAAAAGACAACGAAACCGCTTAGGACAGCAAATATTTAACACTAAGAATTCAAAATACTTCACAAACTTCATGTAAATATATACAAATTTAATAAACTAGACCATTTTTATTACAACAAAAACAGATGAAAATCAGGATACAAAGTATTGTATATTAAGACGACGCTCGCCAGTTTTTATGACTTATTTTTTTTAAAATATTCCTAAGATTAACTTCATACATATCCTGTGTTATCGGGGGACCCAAGGGACCTTTGACGGAGTGATGACCGCTATTCATTATGACTAGACGGTGATGAAGTTGATACTTTTGTGATTTTTATATGTCACTGCTCCAACGTCTGAAAATGGCACGTAGTAGACGTAGTGAAGTTGAGGGGGGATCCCCCTCCCCACCACCAATATTGCCATACCCAGATTTTTGCCTGTATATTTTCATAATCAACAAAGAACTAGCGTTGATGAACTTGGTGACGTTGATTAAATTATAATAATGTGATAAGCATTAATGAGACGCCATATGGTGGACAGATGGAAAGATCACTTATAGAAAAGTTTAATTTTATTTACTTTGGGACAGTTAATGAAAAAAATGAAACATAGAAAAGAAGAAAAGAAATCGCATTTGAAAATACGTTGAAAATACAATTTAAACTCTCTTCGAAATAAGGGCAATAATAAATAATAATAACAATAATAATAATAATAATAATAACAAATTAAAAATACTAAAAGCGGATAAAAACGAGACAAACCAAATATTTATAATTTTTGCTTATTTATAATGCCAATGCAACTTAATCACGAATTTGAGGGTAAGCTTGTCCGAAAGATGGGAGTTAAGTATCCCCGCTAAGATATTTGCATCCCCGCTGTTCAGCAATATACAGCAAATAGCACACACGCGAAATATTTGCTCCCTGCTTGTCGATAATGCAGATATCAATAGGCTGAACTATGAGCTACCATGACGTGTACTTTATATAAGTACTTCAATGTCAAAATTTCAATGTTCATTTTTGCACAAAAAATGAAAGGAATTTCTAAAAAAGGGTGGAACAGCTAGAACTGCTACATTATGTCTGTGCCAAATTTGGTGGCTCTTGACTTAACCGCGTCAGATAAGTTTGCATGACCAGAATTCAATATGGGGACTAAAAATGGGGACTATAACATTAAAAAATATACAATGTAAATATTGCTTGAATGTTCGCTTGTTGAAAACCACATGCAAAAATTACTGTATATATGAAAATCTGAATTAGACCACTCAGTCATTAATTACACATCAACAAACAAACAAACAAAAAGAGAAGATCAGAACTTACAAAGTTGCTGGAAAAGCAGGAAAAATCTTTCTCGGCACCGCTGCCTCTAGAATGCCACACTAAAGCACCCTTGTAGTCAGAAAGCGCCATTATCGGATGTTTATAAGCCTGCAAATCGATTAAAAACAAATCTTAGTTTTTGACTCCTTTTGTTTCAGAAAGCGTAAATGGCCGGTCAGAGATGCAGTTTCTCACACATTTTTTAAATCCAAAATTCATTTTGCTCATGCTTTGTAATGGACAAATCTAGTTTTTAGTTCAATCTACTGTTTATTATTAACTTTACAGCTGTTAAACGAGGGATTACGAAGCCATTAAGTAGGATAAAGTTTATTTGAATCAAGGTGTGTAGGTCGATAGTTTGATATAATGCGCTTATATGCATGCCTAGTAAAAATTGCAAAAGTCCTTGAAAATAAATAGTAGTAAAGTAGATATTATGAGCGTTTCTTAAGATAAAATGTTCACAAAAGTCATTTTTATAAAGTTTCTCCTATTAACACTTTATGCTTGTAACAGACATACAAAGTTATTTTCTACAACCCGGAAATAAATTTTGCAGACAGACAATGAAGCAAATCTTTCTAACGAAGGATAAAGTTACTCAGGAAATGTTGTATCTCTCACTCGTAATTTTCATATTGCATTTTTACCATTTTTTGCACAACGCTAATTCCTTTAGGTGTCAAAGTCTCTCTTATCAAAAAGAGAGACCTGCTTTAACATGCAGCAGCGGAGAACGGATATTGCCATGAACACCGAGAATAACAATCGTTCATATAATGTATGTACATAATTGTAATATGCATAACACGTTCTGTTTTGTTCTACAAAGACAAACATTAGATTATATTAGTAGAAATTAGTAAAGAGCTTCTGAGCAAATAAAGGAACGAAGCTGACAAGATGTCACTATTTTATATCGTTTAGTGTATTTTTCAGGTAAAGTGCAAAATGTCCATTAAAATTATACACCACCTACCTCATCCATGGCTCGGGTTGCACCAAGCGCGCCAATAATAAATAAATATTGCAACTGAAAACCCATGCTTCTCCTTAGGTTGTGATCGTTAGCTATGACACATGCTAATATGACAAGGGAGCCGTGTATTCTCCCTTATATAATGCTGACTGTGTTACATATGATATTCTCTTGAATTTTCATTGGCAATAAAAGTGTAAATAAAATATAGTGGTACACAAAAGAAACGTTTTTGATATACGCTTAAATATATCTGCTACGAAAAAATATTTAATTTCGATATTTATACCGAATGACCGATAAAGCATTCCAAATTCAGTGAGTACTGTTAAAATGGCCGCGATCATTATATCAGCAATCACCCATTTACTGTAATTCCTATAATTCCTATTAGTTTTGGCAAAGAAAATAAACCAAACATTCGAAAGACGCAGAAGTTTGCTTATTCATTTCTATGTTCAGTTCTGTGTCCGACTTCTGTGCAGATCCCTAGTGAAATTCAAGGAATAAATACCTCCGCGTAAGCGGCAATACCGTCGAACACAGATTGCGCGAACGTCCGCAACGTCCGTTTCCATCACGTTTGCGTTGCACCTATGTTACAGCTAAAACGATAACAGAGTCGTTGATCTGAGTCAAACTCGACATCCCATTGACTAAGGCAAAACAGAAATCTTATTTTATGCAACGGTGAATCGCACTTTCTTTCATATCAGCGTTCACAGCCTCAAGCATAAAAGATACACCGGAAGTTGTGCGAAAGAATTTGATAAGTTTGGTTAAAGGTCAACAATGTTCATTGATTGTTATACGGTTTAGTTGAGGGTCACCTCTCCTTATGACTGGCAAATCGCTTCCTGAACACAGAGCGTAAAAAGTTCCATATTTCTCCCTTAAAGAATATGGCTGGTATGCCACGGAGCAAATAACGCCAAAGCATCCTCATGAAATGGTCAAAATACAATGCATATATTAGTCCGCGTACAATACAGGTGTTAGACACTGCAGAATTTACCCCCAAATGGTAGATCACCTCTGATTTTAACAGTATAAATGCTATTATTTGAGAACAAAGAAGAAATTAAAATCACAAGTATTGGATAATGCAATGAATTGTTCTGTAAAGATACGGTGCCAATTCCGCATTTCATAATATATTTTTATAGTTTCTACAGCTGACGTAGACCAACGCGATTCTTTTGTGTGTGAGTATATTATTTTCTTGCCAGCTTGAATACTCTCTAGGCTCTAATCTGTATACCAAACAGTTAAGCACAATTTTCTGTATGAATGTTTTATAAAGGTGAAACAATTCAGCATACATCCGATCAACATTTTCAAGTGGTGGCGAAAATAATTGGTTAATTGTTTATATTGTTATTATTTTACCTTAGATACTCATAGATAGATCACAAATGTCTATATATATATATGTTGTTCTTATCCCTTATCTAGGGAAATCTGAACTCGTATTGCATTTGCTTTTCAAAGGCAGCATAATAGCATAAATATGATAGTTACATAATAACAGGGCAATTGAAAGTGAGTGTAATTCGTACGATTAATTAAAATTTTGTCTACATTTATTACAAAACACAAAAGAAGTTAATGAAAAGTTCAAAGCTTGTCCTTTTGTTCGAACAGGAGACCATTTTATTAAATAATACGCTGACTGCAACCAGTTAGTAATAATATATAAACTTTTCAGATATGGTTAAGCGACTATAACAGCGCATATGTGGCTCATGAAAATATCTCCATATTTCATAATAAAAGGTTTTTGAGTTATGATTTTTATTAAAAAAAACAACAGCATAAAATACTTTACTGGCCATTTGTATTTTATTGCAGAGAATTATATCTTTTATTGACAGACGTTTGTGATTTTTAAGGGATATCCGAAAGACTCAGTCGACTTTAATTTTCAATTTTGTGATAGGTTATCTAACCCAATAAAACCGCTTAGGCAACGGGAGCAAATGTCAACCTCTCACTTAACCAAGCCGAGCAAGATTTGAACCCGGTACCTTGGTTTTATATAACTAACTCTCTAACGAAATGATCTAACTGTTACCCTCTATCTTAAAGCTATCCATTTTCTATAGAACAACGTTAATTGCATTTGAACATCTTTATTGAACAAAATAATTAATTATTTAGGATGGTCTTATGGTATACACTTTCAAATTGCATCTTCTAAATAAAACAGCTCCACATAATATGAACATGGGATAAGGGCCCTTGCATAATGCGACTTACTAAGCACCTGAACAATTTCTAACCAATGAACAGATCATGATCTTGGGTGCTTTGTATTCAGTTCGAAAAATCATGACTTAGATAACCAAAATTGAGATTAAATAATCTTGTTTCCTCGTGTTATATCATCAATGCGCTGTATAGCGACTTCTATGAGGCAACACAAAAACGTTTTAGCCTTCATCAAATTCACGTTTCTTTATCCCTAAAGTCATTGTGAATTGGCCTGACGAAGCTGTAAACGGCTTAGAAAACGTAAAAGTTACTTATGTCTTGCATGGAAATACCGTCGTTGCGCAAGGGAATATAAGCCTTATTATTTGAGAAAATATCCGTAACTTTCGTCGTCTATACGTCGATCTTAGAACATTAAGAACATTATGGCTAAATAAACTGAATCGTTACTCATCTATGTTTTACAAGGTATCTTTTCATAATATAATTATTTAGTTAGAAGGTCAAAATTAAGCACATTTTACAATCATGCAATATTTCGGTAGTCAATTTCTAAAATTTGTTTGTGCAGTTACCGATTATTACAAAAGTTCATCTTTTGTTAACAACGTTTATTAAAAAGAAAGAGTCTTCTTCTTCTGGACATCTTATTAAGTCAGTAACTGATATTGTATAACGAATTTAAAATACTCCTCAGAATTCTATATCAGATACTGTTGTGTATTGCTAAACTTAATGCTTTACCATGGTTTCACTCAATACTTTTGAGTTTTTTTCAGAATAGGGTTAAAATTTTCAAAAATAGCGAGAAAATACGACGGCGGGAAGATTTAGGCGTTCACTACGCATAACATGGAAGTACTTAATAACAAACAAAATAGTCAAAGGGAGAACAAGTCCAAATAATCTTGTGGCTTTGTTAAGGCAAAGATGTCAGATGTGACCAGTAAGTGTTCGGTGAAACGACGATGGAGAAATTTCAAAGCGATTTCATTTCAAAGAAATTGCTGCAGTTAATAGATCTGCAGAAAGGTCGAAACTCCACTGATAGATGGCAGAGTAATCTACGTAAAAGAGAACAGAGACGCAGATTAAATAAAAACCCATGATTCTGCATCAAAATGCACATACCTACCTAGAATTGGCGGATTGGCGTCAACGAAGGTGGAGAGGTCCTTACATATTCGCATTTCATTTGATAGAGAAGAGCCTCAATATTTCAATGCTACACCCCTTCTTTTTTCGTTTTGCACCTTTTCATTTTTTGTTAATTAGTTTCTAATGTGCATCAGTAAGCTACATGAATGACTTATATTATTGACCCTCACATTTCCATTTGATTGAGATACTATTACCGATTTCTTTATTACAATTAACTATTGTTTCCCTATGCTTTGCAGGCTATTTCATTTTAACTTCATCTATCAGTTTAAACATGTTAAGTTTTTTCTTTCGCCATTTCCGTTTTAAGTGAAAGGAACATTTGGTTTTTCAAATATACTAAAAACCGCTAATCAATAAACGTAATGCGTTACTGCACAGTTGCGTACATAGAAATATCTTTATTCATTTGATATTTTCCAGCTGACATACCAAGTAAAAACATGTATTAGCATTGAGTCAGAAGAGAATAATCAATATTGTGCCGGCACTATCGCTTAGAGTGATGTCCATAAACTCACATCTGACCAGAACCACAACCGGAGAACTGTGATAGCATGGACACAAATACAATAAGAAGTGGAGCTAGGTGAGGGCCTTTTGATTGGTACGCAAGGCCTTTTGATTCAGACACAACCCTCCATTTAGTTTAAGTCCCTATAGTCTGTCGAAATGTACTGAAAACTTAAATTTTTTAATCAATTGCGGAATAAGATTAGTGTGATGATAGTTATTATAGATAAGTCCGAGTATTATTTTTATATATTAGGCAGCTTCTATCATTTAAAGAGGGGCACCAAATTATGCCATGATCTCACTGAGATACTCCTTAGTAATGATGTATCAGATTTTGAGCAAATACTCATTCGTATATTTTTTAATTCGGTTTGGCATGTTGCTTTGACTGAATGTTGTATGTTGGAATTGAGAAAGAATCCTCTATAAGAATCGACATTCCGGGTTTTCGCTTTCTTAGTAAATAAGAACGCTGCAAAGCTGTTACAAAATTCTGTTGTGTAAAGTCAGACAGAGGCTGAAAGGTCTGTTATTCTAAATTAGTTAATATCAGACAGATTATACATAGCTTGCTGGTGTTATTAACAGTGATAAGTTTGGCTCTTATACCATGCCAAAATATACTGTTAAATTGTCAAACTAGTTAAACATGATATATTTTATAAATAATTGCACTTAAAAGCCAACTGATGGTTAATAAAGGTTGGTATCATTTTCATTCACTTTCTAATATTAATATAGGATAGTTTCATTTGCACTGCAGTTTTGACATTTACTTGTCATGTGCATTTAAAAAGAGTATATAAATAAAACAAGCATTGACAGATACCTTGTTTTCGAAACTTCAAGTAGCGAAAACCACAATGTTAGACTTGTTTGCACTGTTCTTGTTTAGACTGTCTTTCTTTTACACGATGGTATCTTAAAAACTTTTGCTTATATAAACTATACATTTTGTCTTTTATCTATAGGAATAAAAGGATATTTTACAATAGGGTGTTTTTATGAACATATTTTTATGCTTCTTGCACATTTTTACAAACAAATTTAAGCCCACACGCTTTGGATAATTTGTCAACTACAATTTTAACACGTTTTAGACTGCAATGAAGCCCTTTCTCTGTTCATGTCACATCATTGGTCTGTTTGCGACTTCCTTCAGTGAACATGTTTTGGCATGATGGCAGATGTCCATTCTTGTCAGTGTGGGTGTATTGTTTTATCTTATACAGTGAAAACATCAAAATTAAATAAAGAAACGTTCTAGACTTTTAGACTGATTGCCGCGATTTTAGATTGTTTTTGTTTATGTTGTATTTATGTGAAAATTGAAAGAAAATGTTGTATGTCGGTTTTTATAGATAAATATGTTCAGGTTGTCTCTCCATATATGGGTTCTTTGGTATCGAGATTGAATGACTTTGTAGGAGTTAAAATGTAACTGTTAAAATTATCAGTCAAAATTCTCTTAAACATTCTCAAAATTTCTTTTCTAAATAAAAGTAAAAGTATACATCATGATTGTAAATATTTATTTACTCCATCAAATCTGAACAATACAATAAATTTTATTCAAAATCGATGCATGGTTAAAACTTGACATTTTTTCCTGAATTTAGAAATCGCATTGATTAATACATGTGGATTTTCTAGTACAACAAAAAATAAACAAATCACAAGCTTTATATAAAATCCTCATGTGTTTACAAGAGATATTGTGTACCTTTTGCAATTTAAAATTATGCAGCCATGATAAATGCACATATTGCAAGACGTAATGTTCTTCATTTCTCATAGTTTTACTAAATAAGATTAACTCTTACAATAAGTTGGATGGTTGTGTCTTTGGATTGGGTCTACGCTTGCAAATGGTAGAGTACCAAAAATTATTTAATCGCATCCTTGATTATTTACTGAGGGTGACGATTAACACAAGGTCTTCGGTTTGTATGCAGTAGGTAATATCAGCAATGTAGGCCAAAATGATCGCCTATTTGTCTATTTACCATTCCTTTTAGAAACTTGATTTATCATTTCGGATCACACTCTCAAAATGTCCCTAAAAACAATCTATTCACCTTCATCCAATGTGCTTCCATAGGTTAATTTGTTACTGTACAATAGACGTTATGGTCATCACAGTATACTGAACACAGTATCCTGCTTAATATCCTGTTAGTTATACATAGCGGTAAGGGCAGGTCCAGTTAAAACTGTAGTAGACTTTATGCCAAACACCGAGTAAATCGAGATATTACAGAAAAACATCTCTTTCTTGCCACAGATAACTTGAACAATATTGACAAGTCATCATAAGCTTATTTGTTAAATTACTCAGATTTCATTAGATTTATGATAACTTCTTGCCGTTATGGTTTCAATGGGTATGGTTTCTCTTTGCTGCAAAATGTGTTATTTGGCCTCCGAAATGTATTAGGTCTTTCTAGAATGTGGAATGTAGAAATATTTGAAATTACTATGTCACGCAAGGACACGAGCTAATTTTTTGTGTTAGTTCCGCAGACTATATTTTGTCCACTCTTTTAAATCAGTAAAATACTCTTTCCCAGATAACGAAGAAATCAGTCGGATCTTGTTTAATATTAATTGGGGAAATAAATTTTGCGCTATCTGTTTTGCCTATTAGCAACAACGACCTCTTGAAAGTGACAGCATCAGGCTCAACGGGGTATATTTGAACTGGTATATATAAGTTTCTATAAACCCTTTTTCAAGGTATGGCCTTTTGTTTTAACTTTTTTAACACATGTACATATATCCAGCTAATAAGGTAAATACAGTCGAGTCAGTGACTTGTGCATACACAACATACATGTTTAATAACTAGAGAAAAAAGATACAAAACATGCGTCGATATAAAACAATGAGATTCTGGCGCATTTATCAATAATATTTTAATATGGGTGTCTTTAAAATAATAAAATGACCGAATAAAACAACGTCTTATTTAGATGTACTCAATGAACTCATGAAGGATATACTGGCAAAATAAAATAAACCGCTATAAGCTCTTCTCAATCTATTACGCAAATGGGTAAATTTAACTACGATATAGATACGTTAATTTACGTAAATGCAATAATTTGTATGTGTAGATACGATCATAAACAATACTTAAACAGATCTCTGTTTAAAATTCAGGGATGTGATTACATATAAGTTGCATTTCCAAATAACTTGGATATATTTCAAAATTCTGCTTTCCTAAGTATCTCCAATAACTAAGAACAGCATCCCAATATATTCAAATAAAAATTGCAAAAGTAACATCACTCCAACCTCCTAATATTACAACACAAAACTGCAGCTTTCTCATTCCTGTTTCACTGTGAAAAAAACCAATGCACCAACATGGCAGGATCCTAATTCTCGAATGCTATTCCAGTCAACTGCAGCCTCAACACCCCCTCCCCGCCGTCCAGGCAAGTATTTATCATCATTGCTCTCTTGTTGTATTTAAAATATCATTGATATTAAAAATCTCTTTTCAGTGTTACATAATAAGACAATTTCAAGAAGTGGGTTCTTCTAAAAAATAAAACAGCAAAATAATGGAGTTACTGATCTGAGAAGCTCAGTAGCACAACGCAAACACTCATTTTTCCCATGTATAAACAGATGTTGAGAAAATCCCACAATAATTTTTGAATGCAGGTTATCAATAAAACTCTTAATACACAGATCAATGGTTGTTAAAACAACTCTAACCAATTTGAAAACGATTCAATAAGTCTTTGTTTTGTCTGCTTCTTTCGCCCAAAACTCAAGAAATTTTTTCCAACTCATTTAAAATTAATAAGCATTATCTCACGCTGCAAGGAGCGTAAAAAACTGAATCGTCAAGAAACAGCGAATAGAGGCATGATGTATACCAAACTAGAGGAGCATAAATCGTTCATGTCCACGTTCTAATGTTGGTAAACGTTTAAGATATATAGTAACAATTGTAACCAAGTTAATAGATATTTTAGTAGTTAAGTAATTAAAGTAAGTTTCTAAATAACATACTTAATTATTATTATCTGTGTAATTCTAATAGCTAACAGATACGGGTGCTCTTAAGTATCCCTTTTGTTTTTGAGTGGGATATACACTTCTGTCATTTTGGTATGTAATACTGATGGTTAATCATTTGAAATGTTAAATAACAAACTTTAGCTGTAAGGTCCCATAAGCGTTGTTTCTTGTTTTGATCACCTTTTGAACTCACTCTTATCGGTCGGTACTTGTATTGAATGTGTACAATGCGGACCTGGCTATCGCGTTTAATGAGTAACTAGAAATCTTATCTTGGGTGCCATTGTGTAATTTATGTTAATGTCTAAAATTGTTAATTGTGATTTTTAGTATAAAACGAGACTGTTGCGGTCCTAAGAGAGATTGATTTTGGAAAGTCATAGATCTGTATCATTAAAGTCATGCAGTTTAGTTTTAAAAAGCTTAAAAAGCATGTTATTTGAAAAATGCTGTATATAAAGAACCTGGGAAACTTAATAAAACTAAAAAAAGCGGAGTATTGGACTTTTTATTAAGGCCACTATGCGGCCATCTTGTATAATACCTTTGCATGTTTTGCCCAGACCTGAAAGCAAAGGCAGTGCAAAGATGAAAGGAACAAGTAATCGTAGATTTCACAGGCCCCTACCTTGTGGCGAACAGTTACTCGGGGAAAAAATGCTTTCGGATGAGTATATTTTGTGACTGAAACGGAATTGTAGATATAAATTTCAAGTTCTGATAAAAATTTAAAAAATTGGTGTGGGCGTGGTTGACATATGGAGAATCTACTCTATGTACAATACGCAGCTTAACTACAGATGTGTGTGCTTCATTTGTTGGGAGCCAATACTTCCACTTTTTGGATGAATTTTTAAATGTAAAATAATTTTTCCTTTTGAAAAGAATAAAGCAAACACATTTGCTAAGATCAGCCAGGGGATTACAAAGTTCCCTGAATAGAACCCCTGTTTCCAGGTCCACCGGAGAAAGAAATACATTACGAAAAATATGCAGCCTAATTGAGCAATTAATTGACGGAAAAGAATAAATTCCTAAATATTTAGCGTAATGGGACCTTATACCGGAAAGTACTATTTCCTAAATTTAGAAATAATTATCGGCAACAGACATATATTTCTTTCCCACACTGGGCGGTTCTTAGCTCGGACCCATCTATGCAATTCTAGCTATTTTCTTTATTTACGACCACAATACCTTCATTGTATAAAATTTCAGCTCTCTACATGAAATAGTTTCGGCGCTATGGCGTCGACAAGACAGTCGAAAGTAAGAAAATTCATTAATTGGACAAGTTGTGCTTTCGAGAACTTTTAGTCGATTTCAAAAATAATACGTTCTTCACATCTACATGATATATATTTTTACTCGGTGAAATATCAAACCAATCCGCTTGATAGTTAGCGAGATATGGTGTCGACAAAATACAGCGTTTCCACTAAGTTCTACCCCACAGTATCATATTTTTCACAACTTTTTGTCCCATTTCGATAATTTTTGACCGATTTTAAAAATAATACGCTGTTGCACATCTTCAGTCTTTATATTTTCAATTAATAAACTTTCAGCTCTCTACATGAAATAGTTTTGGTGCTACGGCGTAGACAAAACAGTGCCCAAAATGTTGGAAGTAGTGAAAAAATTCATTAACTTGGACAAGTTGTAGTTTGGAGAATTTTTAGTCGATTTAAAAAATAATAAGCCGTTGCACATCTACATGATACATATTTTTACTCGGTGAAATATCAAATCAATCAAATCAATTCTAACCACAGTATCATACTTTTCGTTTCGGTAATTTTTGACCGATTTGAAAAATAATACGCCGTTGCACATCTTCAATCTTTATATTTTCACTGTATAAAATTTCAGCTCTCTACAAGTAATAGTTTCGGCTCTACGGCGTCGACAAATCAGATCCCAAAATGTTGATGGACGTACGGACAGACAGACGGACAGACGGACAGAACCCATTTCTATAGGCCCTCTTCCTTGGGGTGGGGGCCTAATAACCTACTAAATTTGATGAAATGTAGATTTGGTAACCATTTTGGGTAAACATCGCTATTAATAGCAACCCCACTGGATCTGCATTGTTTTTCTTAAAGCTAGTAATATTTTATTCCATTATTTCGCCAGTTAATAAATAAATATAAAAATAATACCGATAATAATAATAAAACCAATGGTAATAATAAAAATAGTTATTATTATAACAATAATATTAATAAAGAAGTAGAAGAATAAAAACAAGAACAAGAAGAAAGGAAGAACAAGATTTATTACAACAACATCAACAACAACTGAGTTTTTGTAAACTGATTTTTCAAAATATTCTGATCAACTCGATTTTAAGTTTACACATATATATGATGTTGATAATTATAACAGTTATAGACATTATTGAAAACTATAATTTCGATCGCACAATTTTCAATTAACAAAATATGAATAAATTTTTTGTTGAATTATACATATTTACATCCATTGTTTCTATGTATTCATGCAGGCATCAATAAACATTTTGGTGACATATTGTCGCTTTTGAAATGCTGTACAATAATTTATTCTGCATAGAAAAAAATTTAATGATTAAATCTAAATTAAATTTATTGTACTTGTACTAGTAAATTCTGTCACTATTCTCACCCCATAGCTGAATAATTTTAATAGCACAAAATTTTGCCCATTCTTGTATACCAATCTGATGTATGCATTTTTCTACACAAGACACCATTCTATATTTTATTGTCTTACCATATAAACCCCAACAAAAGTAAACTAAACAAAATCAACTTTATATATATTTATTATAATATAGGAATAAAAGATATGTAACAAAATTTTAATTTATGTCAAATATGTAATGATTTATTTCGGTTTATTAAATGCAGACTTATTCCACCTTGATGATTTTTTTTTTGTATTTTGTCGACGTGATAGATCAACAAATCGCAAAAAGTCATCAGAGTGACAATAAGTCTGCAATTTATAAACTGGAATAATTCATTTCATATTACATTTAAAATTCTGACTTGTACTTTTGCTTCCTATATTTTAATTACTATACATGCGAGTGGCGGCTGGCCGACAAAATGTCAAGAGAGTAGCAATAGATCTGCAATCAATAATTCATTATATGTTTTATATCAATTTAATTTTAATATGCATCTTTCTGTATTATAACTAATATATATTAAGTTTATTTTACTAAAATTTTGTGTTGTTGTTCGTATTACAAAACATTAATATATATAACAGTTTCAAATTTTATGCAACGATGGGCTGCTAAAATTATCCACGTCAAAGATTGGAATAATGACGAAATATAATGGAACAAATTATTAACTTTGATCTGGACTTTGTAAAATAATAGGCGGATTGGTGTCGATTGTGAAAAGTTGCAGTATGTCATCAAAATGTTATCTTATTGATTTATACACGAATATGTTCTTCTATTGTTGACTTTTAATCGTTACATGAACTACTCCAGATGTACTTCAACTCCTTATAACAATAAAACAATTCAAAATGAATTACAATGTAATGTGTTAAACATTACTTATATTCCGAAAACAAAATAAAAAATCTCCAGTAATAATAAAATCGCATGAAAACAATTTTTCGGTTATTTCTATCAACAATTATTTTTAGAAATGATTTTTTAAAACTACAAATTTTGTGATCAAAGGGATGTAGTGTATAGATTTTAATTTAAGATCAGAATGGTATTTAAATATTCAGTCGTATTAAATGACCATCGCGCAAACAGTAAGACTCGCATGGATTAAATGTAAACATTCAGTCGTTAAGTTATATAAGGATGCAAGCTTTGTCGACCAGTCCTTAAGCTTAAGGGTATAACAGAAAAATAACAAAATATTCATAAGTAATACTAGCTGTTTTAATGTATCACAATTTGACTGACACTGAACAAACCCGTTTTAGTTTGAATGAATTGTATTTTTAAGCAGAAATTTTTTATTGCAATATACAGTAATGTTAAATTGTGACCATTGCTATTAATGGCCACGTTTCACATGTGTTGTAAATGTTACACTAATCATGCCTAGGAGTTAACTTCATCGCTAGTCCATTTTTACCCCCACTTTACAACTGGGCCTTACAACTATGACTGGCATTAAATGAAAGGGTTAATTACACACACTGACTGCAAGATATCACAGCCAGCTTATCCTGTATTAATATTAATTCTTTTAGGCTGTGCTCCATAATGGGGTTAGTTCCTAGAGGAGCTTTAATTTGTTCTCTTCTAATACGTTGCATTTTCGTAGAGGAAAAGTGAGTTACTTATGCCATACAGAAAAATTCTGGAAGCTTTAAAGTGTGTGAAGAAGTCATAACTTTACATTCTCTGCTTCTTCGTCACATTGTGCTCAACATCCTGAAGCCTAACAAAATATGCAAACGTTGCTTCAAACAAGGGATACCGTAGGAATTGTCATGGGCAGAAAATATCGGGCAAACCCTCTGCAACACACAGTATAACAGTTTTAAAATTTCTACAGATAGCAATATTCGTTATAACAACACACTCCGAATGTTTTAGGTGTCATTTTGTTAATTTTTTATAAAAAGGGACAGAAATGATAATCTTATGCCACTTGTTTGCTAAAATTTATGCCTTTTCACCTCACTTACGCAGTGCCAAGGGATCATGTTATTCTGACGAATATATTCACTATTCCATCGTTTTTAGATCTGTTCTTTCAGCGTGGTTATGTTGGTGCTAATGGGATAACCAATGCAAATATACTGCATATAAAGCAAAATCTAAAATATGACACATTCACTGATACTTTTAAAATAATTACACAAACTCAAACAATGCGCTGTTATATAAAGAAACTGTAAAGTGCAAAATAATCTCGAACGTAAAAGAAACCTTGAAAGTCTACCACTAAAAGGGAAACACGCACATATGAGACACAAGAGAGCCCATTAAAACGTAGACATACGCAGACATGAATGAGTGTCTTGGTTGAAATTTTATTGAACTATAACTTACTCTTTTCTTTTCAGTAATTATTTATTCCTGACACTCGTAACAAAGTCATTCGTCCGAAATAATTGCCAGTTTGCGTCCGATGTATAGTTCAAGTTGTATCTCCAATTATAGCAAAAGTACTTTGTTTGTAAGCTCTGTTATCATACCAAGACTAAATAGGTGTCATTAAGCAAAACAAGTATCTGTACGCTTATCTATAAAATTATTTTACACACCATTAACAGTAAAATATTGACAGGTTTAACAACTGTGGTGCAGTTGGGTACAGCTGAGGTAAAACAAAATTAAAAGCTGCCAGTTTGCTAAATAAGTAAACGAAAACACTAAATAAATCTAAATCAATATATCTAAATAAATCACAAGGTTTTTATATTTTATAAAAAAAAAACAAACGAACAGACAAACAGTCATGATAACTTGATGATGATTTATAAACAGTGAACCTTTCAAAAAGTTTGATTATATTAATAATGTTAGATATTTAGCGGCAAGGTGATAAACAGCAATATATTATAGTTTGAATTACTTTTTGAAAACAAGTCTTTTCTAATAGATCATTTATTTCATTTACTTTGGTACAGTCGAACTTTTGCCATTCAAATTCAAAATTTTACTTTTTCTTTATGTAAAGAGATTGGTGTATGTTTCAGTATACACATTAAATATACACACGCGAGAGAACCGTTAATGTACAATGGTTGTACAATGCCTTTAAAAATTTTATTAACATTTATTGAAGGTACAGGAAAAACGTAAGTTCTTATTGTTTATCGTCTATTGGAAATAATATTTCAAACACCTTAAATATACATCTAAATTGAATATAAATCATGCTCAATGTGAAGCGCTCAAATGTATTGTTAATTAGAAGTATGTTATGATTAATTGAAAAGTTAACAATTGTTTTGTTACTAGAAAGCAACACGCAAAACACCCTTCTGTTGCATTTAACAAATACTAACAAAAACAATCCTGCGTTACAAAAAGTAATCCAGCTTCACTGATATTGATATATCTCACTGGGATCCGGCTAATGCGCCTCCTTGGCTAAAGCGACCGGACAAAGCGTCTGGTTAAAGCGTTACCAGTTACTGCGACCCCGTTTTACAGAACTTGCCTTTTTATGTTTTTGTACGAACCTGTTTATCTATCTTGGCTACAAAATTTGTAATAAAATCTTTATTCAGTTTTCTTTTATTGTTTTATTACCTTCAATATTCTTTTCCATGTATGTAAGAATATATGTTATTTTGTTTTATATAAGATTCCCCTAAAATTAAATAAAATATTTTACTGCAAACATAAGTTCAATTCAAGTCCGTTTCTGCTGAAATAATCGAACATTCTACAGTTCAGTGTTGTAAGCAATTCCTCTGATGAACTGGAGAAACTAATTCGATAATCTAAATGAAATTTACAATAGGTTTAATATAACTGCGATTAATTACACGAAGCAATAACCTCTTCACTCATTCACTGCAGAATAGTCAATAATAATTGCAAATAAACCGTCAGTTGCAATCTTTAATCAGAGGCATTTTACAGGGCATTTTGAAGTATACATTATTGGTCGTTCTTTCGTCAAGCATTTTTTGTGAAGAACCAATTTCGCATTACTTATAACAATATGACAATATCTTCAGTAGCAAAACGGAGGCGCATTAGCCTGGTGAGAATTTTAGCCAGAGCGCTTTGTCTGGTACGATTCAGTCTGTGGCGCTTTGGCCGAGGACGCTTTCGCCTAGACCCATGAAATTACTGTAAGTTATGAATAAAGTCAAGACTGATGTTATTATAGATAAAATTGTTTCAAACACAAATGTTGAATTATAACTGTGAGTAATTCAAACATTTATTCTTTTGTCACTTTGAGTACGTAAAGTGATAAAAGAATATCATATTTCAACAAGAAATTGTGGTAGAACTAAATATAATTGCAAATAAACTTTACACCCTTATTTTCCAAAATTTCATAACTTAGCATTTAAAAAATTACACAACTAAAGAAATTTTTTACACCTTCTGCATACTGCAACGAACGACTATAACCCAAGAGCGAAAGCGATTTCAATTCCTAAAATAATGCAACTTTATTCCCTGTATTTCCAGTTGAGCATTTCAACGTGATTTTAAGATAACATTTTGAAATCAGTGTCTGTCAAAGGCAATAACTAAATACAAAACAATATTATGTTGATAGCTGTTATGTTGCTACGTTTTGCTTTACATATTGGTATATTGATAAACTTTATGTTGGTACTTTTATAATCTGAGTGCAAAACGGCTTTAAGAAAAGTTAGACGAAGGAGTAGACCATCAGAGAACTGCATAATATCACTGTTTGCCGAGACACACTCTCGTGTATTTCTTTAAAACACCACCTCAATCTTTAATCATCCTAATCCCCCTTCACTTGTAGTAAATTTCTATCGCCATAGCGTTGCAAATGAGTTAAAATTGAAAACCATGTAAGTCAATTCATATGCCTTAACTCAAGAAATAACTACAGCGCATAAAAGTAATTAATGTGTTAACTACAGTGCTTTATCGGGTTCAAACTATGAATAATGTATTGGTCTAAACTATGAACCTATGAAAAGACTATATTTAAAATAAAAACTTTAAAGACTTGAAGTTTCTTCTCTTTCATTTGTATTTTCAGTTTTGTAAATGGGGCTTTTGGTGCCAGTTACATTTCAGGGGAACAAATGCGTGTAAAATAATACAATCTGTCACGATTGTATTCTTCCCGCCTGGGCACTTTCTTCACTCCGTTCGACTGGATTTAGATTGAGAGCGAGCAATTCTGGTACCATCTAATATCCACTAATACGTAGGTGTACGAATGACGCTGATGTTAACATCATCTCTAAACCTTAAGGTGCAGGTCTGTAAATTGTAAATTTGTTATTAGAACAATTTTTAAAATATATATGTGTGTTAAATTAATATAAAAATTGATAACGTAAAGTTTTAATGGACATTATAAGATGTTGAATAAATGTAAATTCATGGCAATTGTTATTACTTAGAAATCATTTCACATATTTTTTATTTATATGACAATGCTAGTAATTTTGTCATATTGAAATTAAATTTACCTGGTTTATGACATTAAGCTGAATGAAATCAATACTGCTAAAATAGTATTGATCATTCAGAACCAATTTAATAGCATCAGTTTAAACGAAGTACTCCTTCATTGTAATGTGTTTTTTAGGGTCAGTGTTAATACTTCTTAAATAAACCATTCTCTTGCATAAGCATTTAAGCCAGTATTATGACTAAATTTTAAAGAAAAAATTCAGTTATAAAAAGCAATTACAAAAATTCGAATAACACTAGCATATTGCAATAGGATATGAATATTCGTAGCAGGATATATATTGCTGCTTGTCTCTCTTTGTACATACGTCTCCATAAAATGGCAGTGAACCTGTGTGCAAAAACCAAATTATGCTCGTGTATTTTATGTCAAGGTCTGTTTCGTAATTAAGTATTTTTGTCTATTCAGGGTGTGATTTATTATGTAAACAATTTATTTATCTCGTTAAGACAGGACTCTCAAAGAACATCAATAATATTTTTGCAATATTGTACTGTTTGTTTAATAATTAGCGACTTTACAACAAAGGAATAACTTTTCCATTTAAAGCACTTATTAGTAATGTTATCAGGTCTAGGCTGTTTTTCTTTTAACTTCGCTCAATTTGAGTCACTAATTAAATTTACAGGTGTTTCTGTTTCTTATTTGGTGCATACTGTTATCTGAGCTCCAATTTTCGTTATTTCACATAAAGACTTTATAACGAATCTTCTTTAAAAACCACCAGTCTTGCCCTTAAGTCGTTTAGCCCAAAATTTACTGCTTTACAGAAAACAAGTGTTCCTACTAGTGTTTTCAAGATTCTCAGTTGTGGTACCTGTGATAACTAGTGTTTTGAAGATTGCCATATGTGTTGCTTGTGATACACATCTGCTGTTGAATTTTAGAGTAGCCCAGGCACTATTAGCTAGTCGTTTTCTTCTTTAAATGTTCTTAAACTTCCTACAAATAAGCACTTTTTCAGTCATCAAGACTCTTCGTTTTACTAGAGTACTTTCGTGTTTTAGATATATTTATGAGCAGATGTTTTTGGCAAAACCTTCGTGGTGATTTCTGTTCGATTGTATTTAGTTCTGTAGCGCAGTTGAAATTAGTGTTATCTCGTAATTGTTGGCGGAAGATAAACGTTGTATCTTATAATACTGTGATCTATTAGATGTAGCGGAAAAAGTAATCTTTCTTCTTTGTCAATCTCCCTTATTTAGCTGGGTATGTGGCGGAAAACAGGGACCTGTTCCATCGCTTGGGTTGCAGTAATTATATTTTTGAAGAGTTTGCTTATTTTTTTCCTCAGTTTTGTTGATATTTAAAAGTTGGGAGGTAGCAGTTATAAAAGATTCAGTTCGTCTTGTGTAATAGATCTTCTAAATCTTTATTTCTGTTTATGGTGTCAAACCAGTAGTAGGAAAACGAGAGTTCTGCGTCAATCAATCATCAGTCACGTGACCCATAAAGCAACGCCCATCAATTAAAGCTGTCACTCACGTGATCAATTAAGCCCCGCCCACTTTCTGTCTATCACCTGTCAATCATCGTGACGTCATGAATCACGTGACCAATGAAAAGCCAATGAAATCAATGAAGACAATGAAGAGCCGCCCACTTTCTGTCTATCACCTGTCAATCATCGTGACGTCATGAATCATGCACACAACAACCGGTACAAATAGCCACTGATCACTTAATGTTAAAACTAGATATAAAACTGAATAAAACGGCAAAATTTTCATGCAAATCGGTTAACCATGACGGAAGTTATCCCACTTTTTCCACTTTTTACAAAGTTAAAATGGCGGCATGTCATATTATGCATACAGTCACCTCCGCAAATAGCCTGTGATCACTTAATGTTAAAACTAGATATAAAACTGAATCAAACAGTGATATTTTCATGCAAATCGGTTAACCATGGCGGAAATTATTCCACTTTTTCACTTTTTACAAAGTTAAAATGGCGACATGGTACAAATATGCATACAGTCACCTGCACAAATAGCCCATGACTACTGTAAACTAAATATAAAACTGAATCAAATGGATAAATTTTCATGCAAATCGGTTAACCATGACGGAAGTTATCTCACTTTTTCCACTTTTTACAAAGTTAAAAATGCGGCATGTCATATTATGCATACAACCACCTGCGCAAATGGCCTGTACTTACTTAATGTTAAAACTAGATATAAAACTGAATCAAACGGTAAAATTTTCATTCAAATCGGTTGAATATAACGAAAGTTATCTACTTTTTTAAAAGCTACTAAAATAAACATTATGCTTACAGTCACATGTGCAAATAGCCTGTGATTACTTTATGTCAAAACTAGACAGAAAACTGAATCAAACGGTGAATTTCAATTCAAATCGGTTAAACATAGCAAAAGTTATCTACTTTTCAAAACGTTACTTAAAATATATGTTGTAAAATTTCCCCAGTCTAAAAATAGATATGAGGGAGGTGTGACGTCACGATGATTGACTGGTGATAGACAGAAAGTGGGTGGGACTTCATTGTCTTCATTGATTTCATTGGTCACGTGATTCATGACGTCACGATGATTGACAGGTGATAGACAGAAAGTGGGTGGGGCGTAATTGATCACGTGATTGACAGCTTTAATTGATGGGCGGGGCTTAATTGGTCACGTGACTGATGATTGATTGACGCAGAACTCTCGTTTTCCTACTACTGGTTTTCCTACTACTCAAACCCTTTGCTCATATCAAACATTAGAAGGTGTATTTCGTACTTTCCTGATATAATGCTTGCCCAGTGCTGTTTTTTAAAGCACAAATGTTCACACACCAATGTTGCAGGTAGATTTTTAATTTAATATGGGTGTTTACCTGAGCTGTTGCGTATTCTGTTTATCGTTATAATTGACTGAGGGCTGATAGGAGTATTATTGATCTTAAATTTTCGGGTAGACCTTTCTTTTCTAGGCTGTTGTATGGATATTAAGCATTGATTTTTTTACATTTTTAGGATAATTTCATTTCTCTCCCGAATTTTAGTTTGTTTTTGCCACAGTTGTCACATTTTGCATGGCTTTTCAATCTGAATAATTCAAAATAGATTTCTCCAATTTTGTTGATTCTATATGTGATATTTCATCTATATTTTCATTTCTAAAAAGACTAATTAAAACATTATACTGTTAATTAAAAATTTTGCTTCGCTTACAGCGTTCGTATTTTTATTTTTTATCAGCACAAATACAAACAGTCGATATTTTTGCAAAATTATTACTGCCTTAAACTTGCGTTCTTAATCTTTGTGCTCTGTTTTCTTTTTCCCTTATTTAATTTTTCTTGCTTTTTAAGGACATCGTTATAGATGCAATAATTTTATTTCTATAGTTTCCCTTTCATTTCATGTTCTATTATTACAACACAGTTCTTTGTTTTATTGTCGTTAAGAAATTTCCTCCAAAATTCATTTTACGTGTATAGAGCTACTCAACACGACCACCAGTCGACTGTTATCAACATAAAGAAACTGCGCACGCTCAAATAAATTAGTATTTACTTCCGGAAAGTGTCAAAACAGGATGAAGGGATGAGGGAGAAAAGATGGCAGAACTACAATTCGAAGCTCCTCTTGCAGCGTTTGACGGCGATGAGTGGAACGATTTTCACGACTTTGAAACAAGTGAAGACATAACAAATTCCAATTCAAAAACCGAAATGGCAACAAAGACTGAGAGCACAACAGACGTGGATAATTTTAGTGAGACGTTTTCCGGTTCTCTCGAAGATCTTGTCAACACATTCGATGACAAAATAAAACATTGTTTTAAAGATTATGCCGACAAAACAGAAAAATTTGCACCAGTACAAGTACGGACACAGGAAGAAATAATGAATGATTGCCAGTAAGTATTACAAAGTGCTTGCTCACAATGTTTTAGCCCCAAGTACTCGCAACTCGTGTTTTTGTAGCTCCGAATCAGGAGTGGTATTCTGCATAGTCCTAGATGACTCTTGCTTCCCAGCAAGAGTCATAGTTCCTATAATATAACTTGTCATTGATCTCAATTTTTCAATCTCGGCGCACGACTGGGGCTAATGGCGTTATTTTAGAAAGGGTGCATCACATAAATAACCCAATTATAAATTATGGCGCACAATTTTTATGGTCAAATAACAATTTTGTAATGAGAAAAATAGATGTTTTCTTCAGATCAGAATATAGACTCTCCCATTATCGCCAACAACAACAATGAATCTGCAGTTGTAAAACCACTCTTCACTCCACTTCGGTAGTTTGGACGAGGTCGAAAATAGTGCGCCAGGATACTTCTCAGCGTGCTTTTTAAGAAAAGGCATGCCACTCCGAACCTCGGTGTCCTGGAACATGCGCCGAAAGATCTAGAGCCGCGAAAATTGAGATCAATGGTGATTTCTATTACAGGAACTGTGACCCTTTCTGACCTAGGAAGACAGAAAGGGTCCACTGGGACTATCTTCTGCACTGTCCTTATTTTTAAAGATGTCCTTATTTGTAAAAATAAGGATAAAAAAGCTATTCTGCTCTATCCTCAAACTAAACAAAGTCTTTTAAAAATAAGGATAAAAAATGAGGGATGAACCATCTAATCCCAAGACTAAGGACGTCCTTAAATATAAGGACAGAGCAGAATACCACTCCAGGTCTGACTTAAATAACATCACATATCTGTGAGTCAGAGTTACGAAGCCTTACATTGTTCCACTAATATGGGTCATCCTACATACCAGTCCCAATTATTCAAACATTTACACAGAGTTCATGCCCAATAAACCCTTTTTGTAAAACAGGAACAATTTTTGCTGGACTTATATCTTTTGTTTTGTTTTTTTTTTTTATTAAGGAGCAGAAAAATTCGCTTCCGCACTCTCGTGTCAAATGTTTGTTTACATTCCGACCTTTAAATATCAGGTGACCAAAGTCAAATGACCAAAAATATATATAAAGGGGTATAGGAGTACGTTATCTGTAAAATATATACTAAAATAGTTGATAGATGCAGAATTAGGTTTAAATTGTTCTTGTACACCCACAATATTTAACATTTAATTTCTTCCATTCTTTTTGAAATATCAAGTAAAAAGTTTTTTGGTGTATAATTGTAACTTTTCCACGTAATACACTGTGCTACCAGTATACAAACATATGTCGCTTATTGCGGAAGATCTGTGGTTATTTCCGTATTATTTTCTTCAAAAGAAAGCGTAACACAGAAGTTGTATATCATTAACGTTCTACTTTGAGGGCCTTCAGCAAATGCCAATAAAGTCTTGTGGGTCGTGGAATCTCGTACGTAGTAGCCACAGGGGTGTCTTAAAGCGACCGCAGTTAACTTGCAGATTGTTATATAGCGAGGATTTCAAGTGGCGGTTAGTAACCTTGTAGTGTGCTGCTTCTTGGAGCTAATATTTATGCTGTTATTGAGCCTGTTGAGCCATTTCAATAGTTCCGAAACTTTTCTCATGCCTCGGTGTTTTTGGATATGTTTCGACTACAGAGTAGGGCAACTTTATAAAGAATATTATGCCTACATAACTAAAATGCTGACCGTTGGTTCTTTTCAGTACTGCTAAATTAAATAAATTTTGAGGGTAAACGCTGGAGGGACAAAGCGGCACTTTAAAACTGAAAGCATTTAAAACCAAAAATGGTGCAATAGCAAAAATTTCGGTGAAGCAAAAACACAGCATGGCATCTGCAGGTTAAATTTTATGTTCATCTACGGTTGGACTAAGGAACATTTGAGGTGGTATTGAATTCCACTGCGCAATGTTCATGCCGAATAAATATAACCATTATTAATATCTTCCGAAATAAAGTCGTATATCATTCTGCAAATTCGTTTCAGTAAAGTGAAACTTTGATCAGTTTTCCTCTAGTTTACATGTCATTTCTTTACTCTGATTTATTCTACTATTTCCCGTCAAAACACCAGTTACTGTGAGCTGACTTATACCCATACAACTTAAAACAGGGAACTGCTAGAAGCACGTTCGTCTGGATTGTTAACCTTGCGGTCTCATACAACCTGAGGTTGTCCCGTGACGAACGTCCACTCGAAACCAGAATTCGTATTGTGCTGTGTCTTTGTGTTAACAGATTTTAATCTTCTTTTGATCTAAGGCATTTTCTCAACAACAGTAGGAGGGTTTTGAAAAATAATAAGATTTTTTAATTACGATTTTTTTTTTGATTTCAATCTATGTTTGTCATTTAAATGACCCAAAAAAAAAATCAGTGACGCCATACGTTATACAAAACACCTTTCCATATTGGTTAGTGGGCCAAACATTATTTTCCAAATTCTTTGCTTTGCGCAGAACCAGAATGTGAATAGATTTTGAATTGTTCTTTTTGTCATCCGGTAGAACACCTTAGTATATGAGATCAGACGTAGGGGCTACTCTAGTCATTTTGTATTTTTATATCTTGCGAATCTGTTTTTTTCTGATATTCTAAGTAACCTATTAGCGATTCTGTTTTTCGAAATGAAACTGGTCAACTATAATTTTTATCTTGAAATTTTGAATTCTTGTGTCCTTTTCTGCGACTTGAACTGTTTCGTTGAAAATTTGTGCGTAACAATCGAGTTAGCCTTTTTTCGTAAGCAATTTCATTTTAAACTGTCGGTTTCTGTTCTCATAGAAAATTGACTCCCCGCTCAAAATTTATTATCAAATACTGACCCCCCCCCCCATCAAATAATGACCCCCCCCCCCCCCCACTCTTTTTTAATGTATAAATGAACAGTATTCGGTATAAATGATATTTTCCTCTGACATTAGAAAGTCGGTTATATATTGTATTTCTTGTGTATTCATGGCGAATTTCTCACTCGACAAATAGTTTATTGATGACCCAAAAACATCAGTTTTTATAGTTGAAATTTCAATTGCAATCAGTTAATTTCATCTCCTCTTGAAAGAATTGTCCAATCGTAAAAGGTGTAATTTCTGCTGTCCAACGCAGAGATGACATGAAAGAGTTCATGGACATCGACAAATTGCACTTTCCAATAATCTGGACTGATAAAAGAGGATACGGTACAAGAGGATTTTGTAATTGCAATTGAGATATCAAAGAGTCTGAAAATACAATTCATAATTGACATAAAGTGTTCTGGATTGATAAGAGAGGATGCGGCATCAAGGGTTTCCTAATTGCAATTGGAATGTCACAGGTTCTGAAATGCAATTCATAAATTGGCATAAAGTGCTCTAGACTGACAAGAATTGCACATTAAAGACCTGGTTAAGTGGAAGGCCTTCCTTGAAGCAAATACAGGGGACGATGAAAAAGAATTTTGGAACTTAGGGCGGGGGTCAATATTTGATGGCGGGGGTCAATATTTGATAGGCATTTACTGACCCCACCCCGGTCAGTTTTGATAATCAAGTTTTGACCGGGGGGGGGGTCATATTTCATGGGGTCAGTATTTAATATCACACAGGCTCTGGTAGCGATATTTCCTGGATTATGTTGTCTTTACTATGCCAATAAATATCTTTTTTTTTGATGACCAGAAAAAAACTGTTATTACCAGTTTTGTACACATAGCTGACTTGAAGCTCTTCATCATCAATATTGACAATAAAACCGGAATCAAAAACTTCATCGAGGCGCTCTACTTCATACTGTCAACCCCGTGTATTCGTCGGTATTTTTCTTGAATTTCCCATACATTTCGCACCGAACAAAGTGATTTGGTACCAAATGTTAAAAACCAATCTTCAAATCTTGTTTCGGTTAACATTACGCTGATTGTACTACCTGATGCAGATTCCCTGGGTAATATCAGCTTATGTAGATCTGCTCTTATATTTGGGTTACCCAGCTGGGGATAAACAGAAAGCACATTCACTCCAAGAATACTATAAAGCTCCTATATTTGCCATATTCTCATGTATGAATCACTTTTCCTTAATTCGGGATTTCATACTCGTAGCTCTGAGTCTGGCTTGTTGCTTCTGCTGCAACTGCGCTACCCGTTCGATAATGGTCAGAATACATAGTGAAGTTATTTAGGACATTCTTAGCATTTCTGTCAGTAATGCTTAAACCAGGGGTGACATGAGTTTTGTCTGCATGAAGAACGGATTCAGTTATAATTCTAACTCGCAATTCATAATGACCATCTTATTATCGATAGCGAATACAGTACCCGAGTGAGGGAAGCAGTAGTAAATATTGGAGCATTTTAAAATATTAAGCTATTTTAATTTGTTAATCATAAACTGAGAATTTTCATGGACTTCAGAAAGTCATGTTCTTGTGTCACTTTGTCCCAAACAGACGCAAGTAGCAGAACAAGGTGTAGCCTAAGCTTGAGTGGGCATTTTCTGCAAGCCACTTTTTATGTAGATTTTGCACTGTGTCAAGGAGTATTTTCTTCTGTTTCTTAGTGTCGCAGTTTCTTTTTTTCTTTTTTTTTTTGAGATTATTCAACTGAGGTCGCCTACTGAAATTCTACTGAGATCGGAAGATCGCTGCGATGTGCCCGATCTTTGAACGTTATGTTCATGCAGTGATTCTTGTGAGTGCGGCGGCGTTACTTCTGTACTCCTTGTTTGTTTTGACTTATATTCCCCGGTGAAGGGAAAATATTTTGTTTTTATACTTTCTGTGTTTGAATCTCCACCGTTTGGGATTGTATTTGGCATTAATTGGGTAACGCATGGCATCGTAGGACGTCAAAACGTGAGGATTGCGTCATGACTGTAATTGTAAAATGGAAGGCCGGATTAGCTTCAAACTTGGTATAATAATGCCTTGCATGCGTCGTACGATTCATAACATATCTTGTACATATTGGGCTCCGTATAACGTTCCATGACGTCATTACGTGTTGTGGTCACCAGACTTTGTTACCGTAACAGGATGACTGCCAAACGACAAGTGGAATCAGCTTCAAACATGGTGGGATCACGCCTTGGGTGGGTCTGCCGGTTGGGATTGCATTTGCCGCATATTGGACAGTGCGTGACATTATATGACATCAAAACATCAGTCATCACTGTAACAGCAGGACGAAAGGTCGGATCAGCTTCAAACTTGGTAGGATAATGCCTTGGTGGGTTTGACGGTTCATATTGTATTTGACGAATATAGCGCAACGCATGTCGCCATATGGCATCGCCGTATATTGGACAACGTGTGACGCCATCTGACACGTGCCTTCCTTTCTTCATTGGATTTGGGGAAGGGAGCAGTTCCAGGGTGAGCAGGAGAGCGAGTGCGGTTTTATGAGTGAGAGAGTTTAGGCAGTACCTTTGTTGACCAGTGTCTTTTAGGTCTGGCTGGAAATACCATGACACAGCAATTTGTGTTATGGTCGTATTTACATCCCTCTGCAGGACCATCTGTTAATTTTACTGCGCTGAAAAAAAGTTGTTTTCATTGCAAAGTTATTCCATGCATGGGAGCGGTCATGTAACATTTTCATACAATACCTAACATTATTTTCCAATTTCTAAGGGGGTCATATGGTATTTTTAGTTATGACAAGCAGCTCATCATTTTGGCACAAATGTGTGCCCTCCCCACTTAAGTGAGCAGCCTTCTATATAGATAGAAAGGATGAACCTCTACTGTTTCGTGGCCGATGAGAATGTGTATATCATGGGTGTAAGTACACTTTGGGTAAAGACCTATACCATGAAAAGATTAAAAGGGTTAGGGTTCCGTTCAGAGTCGCACCTTTATTGATTAGGGGAGGGGGGGGGGGAGGCAGGGATGGTAAGCCAAAAAACACCACTTTCCAGAATCATATAAAAAACCTGCCTGTCATCACCTGGATGAAAAAGGCTTGCAGTAAAACATCTTTAGTGACCAGTGGTCACTGACCACCTTATGTAGACCCTTATTAGAATGGCGTAGAATGTAATCCCAGTTTAAAGTGACCAAATTCCACATTGCTTAACTTACACCTAACTGTGTATAGAACGTCAGATTACGTAGTCCCACTCCCCCCTTCAGGAATGGGATAAAGGTGTTTCACAACCCGACTTTTGATATGTTTATATAAGGTAAGAAGTTTTATAACTCTGACATAGTACAAAGGTGTCAAAACCGAAGACGGGGCAAGCGGTGGAAAAGAATAATCGAGGGGCAGGGTGATGTCGGGAAACATTTGTTTTTGTGTATAAACAAACGGCAATGGCTGGCTAAGAAAAGTGTTTGACATGTTCGGGTACACTTATGTTGGTGTGCACTGGCCGCTCTAATTTGCTTTGTGTTCGGCTAGCTGTTTCGCCACTGTCGCTTTTCTGTCCTGTTTCTTTTTTCTTCCTGATTTTTCCGCAACAAATATCCTCGCATTTCTCAGTTTCTTTTGTTCCTTCCATCGTTCCCTTTCTTTACGTAGATAATCTCCTCTCTTTACAGAATCAGCATTGATTTTATCTTGCTGTCTTTTGCACTTTTCGGCTGCCATGAGTTGCATTGTCACTAAAAATAGACTTTTGGGCTGTGGCCAATTAGCAGAAGCTGCGTCACATGAGGGTGGGGGTGGTGTCGATAGGTTGAATGGATTAAAATTTCCGGACCTTTTTTCTGAGTAGTGGTTGGACACTAAGTTTTGGTTGTTATGTGTCACGTTGCCCAAAGTCTGTCAACACTAAGTCGAGTAAGAACATATTTTGGCCGCCTGGGGACCGGATGTGGGGTAAAAAATGCCTGAAAAAATGTCCATAAACCAGATCAGAAGACATTGTTGTTTAGGCACATAATGAGCGGGGTTTTTTTTGTTTGTTTGTCTTTTCTTGTTTTGTTTTTGTTTTGTTTTTTTTTTTTTTGTTTCAAAATATTTCACTTTCTTCACTTTGTTAATATTCGGAATCGAAGCAGACAATTGCCAAAGACCATTCGAAAATTTACATGTTAAAACTGCAATAGAGGGCAACACCTATGCATCAGAACCGTTATGTCCCTCTACCGGGATTATTTACTTGAAGGCAGCGACCTGTAGTGAAAAAAAACCCAGAAAAATGGAGATCATAAATTAGTTCTAGCGAGAAATATACTTGTGGCATTGGGGCAAACAAACTTATGTAGGACACGTAATTTTTTGACAAATTGTTTTTTTTTTTTTTTTTTTTTTTTGTTTAGTATAGGTCATTCTTTTCAAGTTCTATCGTTTTCGCAATGTGATTGCGTGATTTCATTTTTTTGTGTTCGGGACAATGGAAAACAGGTGCCCAAAGGTGTTTCACATTAATATAGTTATTGTTTCATTTCGCCACTGTTGTCCAAATTTTCTCCAGGGATGTGCACTATAAACAGTAGAATACGTTCCAGATAAAAAACCGGGAAATCTGCAAAAATTTCCCAAATAACTGAAATCAAATACATTGGACAACAAATGGCGCGAAATTATGAAATGATCCAAATGCTGCTTTAAAGGCGTACTGATTGGGCAGAGGCCCAGGGTTCGTGTTGGCGGGGTTTTTGTCCACTTTTTGGGGCATTTTTTACGAAATGGCTCACTTTTTCGGAACCCACCTAGTTTTTATGGACCAAACTGAGTCACACTTTCCTTTTTTGACACACTTTCCCGAGAACCCAGCGCGAACCCTGGGCAGAGATATGTTTGAAATGTTTGTTCAAGGTAAGTATGGCGTTCAGCAGTCTTATTATTATACTATGGATATTGAAGTAGAAAGAAAAGCACATGTTAATGTTTTTGCATTGCCAATTTTTTTTTTAATGATGTGTTGGTTTTTTAAGGTGAAAACGCCTTTTTTACCTTGATCTAAACCAGTTGAGTTAAACCATACCCACCACAACCACAGGCAGCAAACCCATCTGTCGCTTTTACGTAAATGTAAAACGTATACATGTGCACAAAATTATGACAAAAGTTTATTAAAAACAAACAGCGTTTAAGTTTGTATGTATAAATTCCATTACACGTGAGTACAACTATATGTAAACATCTTTTCTGAATTTGCATTTACCACTATTTCCATTTATACGGAAGTAAAAAATAGTGAGGACTGTCGTTATATTAATATAAGCGTGAAAAACTATCGTTATGAGCATGATGTCGGCTGAGAAAAAAACGAGTGCACATCTTTTTTTATGTCTTGATATGTCGTTCTAGTTTCCAATTACAGTTGTCTCTTACTAACACAGGATGTGGTGGACAATTACGGGCAATTTTGGAAATGTGCTACCCATTGACTGGTCAAAGACATACGCACGAGAGTTGCAGGAGCAGTCACTAAACCTCGGCGAGAGGAAGGTGAGCTTCTTGGTAGTCAGGTCGTAAGTTCACGATGATGAAGAGATTTTTGCTAATAATGATGGCTACATGACGGGCCATGTAATGAAGGGCCCTTTGGGGAAACTTCTACTTCCGCCGCCCAAACTCTGCATTTTATTTTCTGCATTATACAAATTTTACGAAGCTCTGCAAGAACATTTAACCATAATTCACACATCATGCTTTAAGTATCACAAGGGAATTGTTAAGGTCAATATGCAGTTTCCTGTACGTTTTTTGTTTCACAGGAGTGCCCGGCGCCGAACCTGGACTTGTCTGACGACGAGGAGTTAAAGGAGGCATTTGACATCCACTCCATGATCATCTCCACACTCCAGCAAGAGCCTCTCCTCACGGCAGAAGAGGTGATCAGTGAGATCGACAGCATGATGGAGGTCAGTCCTATCTTCCCCAAACAATACCACCAGCATCATGGAGGTCAGTCCTGTTCCCCAGTCTCCAAGTCATTCATCGTAGAGCTCAGTCCTGCCCTCCCCCCCCCCCCCCCCACCCCAAGCCATACCAACACCCGACCCAGCAATGGCACAATATCTGTTCTCGAAGTGCAATGGGATGGGGGGAGGGGGTGATCCCCTAGCTCCACAACCTAATAAAACAGTTATTGCGAACCTTCAGTCCTGCTATATGTCCCGCAGAACTTCAACCCTGGCTATGTGATCAGACAGATCCGCCATTTGTCATGGGGCTAGACGGATATTACGCACCTTGTTATATGGCTTAACGAGGGGCCGTTATTTGACTATGCACTTCCCAGACATTACGTGAAAAGAAAATAAATTGAGTTCGGTGAGACTTAGCTTGCTTAAAATTCATCTTATAATTGTTTGTATTCTTATTTCCTTTTAGACGTCTGATACAAGTTGCTTTTTCTGTCGTTGCTTGGTAACCAGTATACCCTGCGTAATTATAAACAGATTGCTACACATCAAGGAATCTTGTCTCGCATGTTTGTTCATTGATTGTATGTACAAAACAATTTATGCGCTTCCTCTGGTACCAAGAGTTGCGGGCGGGAGAAAAACAAAAGAAGTGGTTGACTTTTCGATGAAAAATTGTTTGAGAGTTCTTATTCCGTACTGTTTGAAAATGCACAGTCAAAGTTTTTATTCTATTGGCTTTCACCTTCGAAATCAAATACTAATATTTCTTCTGTGTGTACTTTTCAATGCAAGGTTGTACATGTTTTGTTATGGAAATTATTGGGTTTTTCTCTGAGATAACTGATTCAGAAAGTTGTACTTGCTCAGTGGAGTGTACGTCTTTAGGCGTGACTCAGCCAACTGTTTTGCCAGAGCCGTGCATGTATTGATCCATGGCTGATGCTTTGTGTGTACCACTGTATTCTTCTCATTCCAAAACCCCTTTTCAAAAGCTCTTGCTAAAGACAAGCGAACTGCACATAAGCTGTAACAGGGTTCAGCAATAACTTCATAAGCATGGAATGGGTGAGGGCTGGGGAGGGAAGGAGGATGGGAGGGGGGGGGGGTTAAAGGGTTTAAAGACTACTTGTTCTACATGACGTGACGAGGGGCGTGCGCATGATTCAACGATCCCTAGTTTGGTGTGGTGTTACTGGAGTGAGCATTCGGTTACTCAGAGGGTCTTCAGTTGCTTCTTCAGCATTGCTTTGGTTGGTAGGGGGGGGCGTCAGGGATGGTATGTATTGGGTGGTTGTCGTGGCCGACTCTTGTTTGTTTTGCCTGCCATGTCTTGATCGTGGAATTGGGGGGGGGGGAGGGGGGGTTGGTGCTTGTGCCGCAGTAGGGTTAAGATTCTCAATGTCCAGCATTCGAAATATCTGCCATCTAGTGTGCGAGTAGCCTTTGTTCTGCATGAAGTGCGTGTAGCCACTGGCCTGCCTCCAGGGTGGGAGTATCCTTTGATCTGTCTGTAGTGCGTATGTTTTTAGTCTGTAACCTGTCGGCAGTGTGTTTGAGTAGCTTTTAATCTGGGATAATTTGTGTGAGTAGCGATGGGAGTGTGTCGAGAATGTGCATCTAACCGGGGGTAGCAGCATCTGACCTACTATAAAATAGAACACGCGTAAGATGCTAATTTCTATCCCTGCCCGTGCTGATCTTGGGCATATCATACGTCATCGGTGTGCATTTATACAAAAGAAGCCGGGCATCGGGTTGCCGTGGGGCTCATATATCATGTTAAACAAGCCTCAGGGGATGGAGTTGGCTTTTCGGTGCTATTGAGCTGAGGCATTAGATCTTCAGTGCAAGAGGCTTCGTTTGATGCGCAGGAATCCTCTGCGATATGCGTGTTCTGCCATGGTATCCAACCGTTAGTTAGCTTATTGCATGGATCGTTTTCTGAACTTTTTTTGGTCTTCTTAGTTGACTGTTATTGTCATAAAACATGCCAAATTAGTAGCAAGGTGTGGTTTGAGAGGTAAGCCATGCCGAACATTGAATGCGGGAGGGATGTTTGAGTGTGAAAACCGGCAAGTGAAGCATGGAAAAGTTTAGAGGAAAAAAAAAAGTTTGCCAGCACAATCAATTGTGCTATGTGTTTTATCTTTTCGTGGTCTGGTTCAAAGAGAAACTATGCCGTTGTTATGTTTTCTGTGGCAGGATGAGAGTGAAATGTCCTTGGATGGCACAAGCCTCACACCGTCGTCAGAAATGTATTCTTCCACGTGCTCGGCGGAACTACTTCAATTCAGGGAGCGATACAACCTAAATTCCACAAATCTAGAAGAGAGTAAGTCTTCTTAAAAACCTTTCCGATTAAAATGGATGTAAAACAATCATTTGCAAATTTGTCCTCTCTGTGAAATAGGCCAAGCGAAGGCCCTGGGCATGTTTCTTTTTTACTCGTATCTGGCACCGTAATATGTTGGTGAATCGGCAGAATGTGCTTGCGGAAGGGCGCACTATTTTTCTTCTTGTTTTTTGAATGCGTCGATGTCACGTATTGTAATAATGACCCTCCCACCTTTTCTGCATGCAATAGCGCTATGAGTGTCACACCAATCAGGCACCAGTACCATGAGTGTCATCCTCACTAAACTCCAGCACCCATGAGTGTCACCCCCATTGGACACCAGTGTCATGGGTGTCATCACCGCTGCCCACACTGCCATGAGCGCAATTCCCACTAGGCAGTGATGCCAGGAGGCGTTTTCATGCGTGTAACGATTGCCACAGCAAGGAATTAGTGCCATGGATTATCCTCACACATAACCTCGTGTGTCGTTTCTGCAAATCACCAGCACCTCGTTGTTCCACGTGGCCCACACCTCATTTGTCGTTTCTGCAAATTACACCAGCACCTCGTTGTTCCACGTGGCCTACACCCCATGTGTCGTTTCTGCAAATCACCAGCACCTCGTTGTTCCAAGTGGCCCACACCTCATGTGTCGTTTCTGCAAATCACGTTCATCTCTAATGTTATTAAATAACAAATCTCCAACACCTCGGTGTCCGCTAATCACCAGCCCCTCGGATGTCATGCCCACAGATCAGTAGCACTGCGAGTGACGATCTCAAAGATCGTAGAAATAACTGAGACCTTAGGTGTTGTTTATAATGATCACTTCCGTCGCTGGTGCCAGTACTGAAAATCTTAACAGCGTGGGGTTTCGATCCCAAAGGTCAATGTCGCTTTAGATTACTAGCATACGGGTGTTTTTCGTTCAGATCCCTAGTGCCTCAGATTTACTTACTTCAGATCATTAGCAATTCGTGTGTAGTTTCTATAGAGCAAATAGTTAGCGGATTACGATGGGAGCCACTAAATCACATCGGTCTAAGTGATGGGAAGATCCCTTTCTAGGCAGAAGCTTGCGGATATCGGGAAAAGGATGCAGCGGAGCGGATAATCGGGGATTGACTGCGCGTGGACACTACTTGACCGGAGTGGGGACTGGAAGGGCGGCCCTTATGTAACTGATATAAGGGAACAGCTTGATGACACTGAACGGGCATTGGGCTTTTTGCCTGATGATGGTTTGCGGCTTCGTCAATAATTCATGCCTAACATCAGCTCTCCTGGAAAGGGACAAAAAATTACATGGAATTGTTATTAACTTTCCAGTTGCATGAAAAACAAACTGTAGTTGACTGAGCAAATTTCATGTTGATTGGTGCATGTGGGAAAGGCAATTGTTATGGTAAGGTTATTCACGGCTGGGTGATGGTTACGGCCGCCGATGTATCAGGGGTCAAGAGGTGCATTATTGCCGGTGGGTCTTTAAGCCGTACACATCGACATGACATTGAAGGTTTTTCTCCGCTGGGGGATGGGGGTTGTGTGTTGGAGACATGACCCCATACTTACATCCTGGCGCTTTGTTGACATCAACACCCATTGCCTGTTCTGACCCGAGTCCATGGCCTTGTTCTGCTTCCGGGTCCACGGCTCGCACTGTTTGCACCTGGCCCAAATCTGCCAAGAACTAAGTAGAAAAAGGCCGGTTCCGTTTTCTGTACCTGTTGCTCATTATTTCCCGTATCCCTGGCCTATTCTGTTCCGAACCCATGATCTGTTCTGTGCCCGATTTGTGAATTATTCTGTCCCACAACTGTGGTCTTTTGTGCACAGCTTACCTGTGGCCTGTTCTCCGTGCCCATAATCTAACGTGTCGCACACCCACAGCCGCTGTTGTGCCCTGGTCCTGGCCTGTTATGTCTCACGCACATGACCTGTCGTCAGTTCTATCGCGTGCCCGGGGGTCTGTTATGTCTCACGCGCATGACCTGCCCTCAGTTCTATCGCGTACCCGGGGGTCTGTTATGTCTCACGCGCATGACCTGCCCTCAGTTCTGTCGCGTACCCGGGGGTCTGTTATGTCTCACGCGCATGACCTGCCCTCAGTTCTGTCGCGTGCCCGGGGGTCTGTTATGTCTCACGCGCATGACCTGCCCTCAGTTCTGTCGCGTACACGGGGGTCAGTTATGTCTCACGCGCATGACCTGCCCTCAGTTCTATCGCGTACCCGGGGGTCTGTTATGTCTCACGCGCGTGACCTGCCCTCAGTTCTGTCGCGTACACGGGGGTCTGTTATGTCTCACGCGCATGACCTGCCCTCAGTTCTATCGCGTGCCCGGGGGTCTGTTATGTCTCACGCGCATGACCTGCCCTCAGTTCTGTCGCGTACCCGGGGGTCTGTTATGTCTCACGCGCATGACCTGCCCTCAGTTCTATCGCGTTCCCGGGGGTCTGTTATGTCTCACGCGCATGACCTGCCCTCAGTTCTATCGCGTCTCCGGGGGTCCGTTATGTCTCACGCGCATGACCTGCCCTCAGTTCTGTCGCGTCTCCGGGGGTCCGTTATGTCTCACGCGCATGACCTGCCCTCAGTTCTATCGCGTTCCCGGGGGTCTGTTATGTCTCACGCGCATGACCTGCCCTCAGTTCTGTCGCGTGCCCGGGGGTCTGTTATGTCTCACGCGCATGACCTGCCCTCAGTTCTGTCGCGTGCCCGGGGGTCTGTTATGTCTCACGCGCATGACCTGCCCTCAGTTCTATCGCGTTCCCGGGGGTCTGTTATGTCTGACGCGCATGACCTGCCCTCAGTTCTGTCGCGTGCCCGGGGGTCTGTTATGTCTCACGCGCATGTTCTGCCCTCAGTTCTATCGCGTCCCCGGGGGTCTGTTATGTCTCACGCGCATGACCTGCCCTAAGTTCTATCGCGTCTCCGGGGGTCCGTTATGTCTCACGCGCATGACCTGCCCTCAGTTCTGTTGCGTGCCCGGGGGTCTGTTATTTCTCACGCGCATGACCTGCCCTCAGTTCTGTTGCGTGCCCGGGGGTCTGTTATGTCTCACGCGCATGACCTGCCCTCAGTTCTATCGCGTGCCCGGGGGTCGTTTATGTCTCACGCGCATGACCTGCCCTCAGTTCTATCGCGTCCCCGGGGGTCTGTTATGTCTCACGCGCATGACCTGCCCTCAGTTCTGTTGCGTGCCCGGAGGTCTGTTATGTCTCACGCGCATGACCTGCCCTCAGTTCTGTCGCGTGCCCGGGGGTCTGTTATGTCTCACGCGCATGACCTGCCCTCAGTTCTATCGCGTCCCCGGGGGTCCGTTCTGTCTCACGCGCATGACCTGCCCTCAGGTCTGTCGCGTGCCCGGGGGTCTGTTATGTCTCACGCGCATGACCTGCCCTCAGTTCTGTCGCGTACCCGGGGGTCTGTTATGCCTCACGCGTATGACGTGCCCTCAGTTCTGTCGAGAACGAATTGCTTTTAGTATGATGGTATGTGGTGCGGCACCGAGCCCTCTTAGACCCGTTCCTCATTCCGCCTTCCGTAGTTATTTTATTGATCATAGACTTTGATAATTTTTGTTTACTTAACGAGAAAGTGGGCAAATCTGTGTAATGCAAACTCACTCGCAAAAATAGACTGCCTTTGGTTTTTAAGCAGAGTGGCAGATGACGTCAAATTAAGTGCATTAAGCAGGAAATTGCCTATGGATGGTTCAGAATTATTCACGGGATTGCTCAAGACTAATAGCTGGCTCGTAAGAGCGCTACATAGGAATAAAACATTTTGAATGATTCATCACGTTTTGTGAGAGTTGGCAGTGAATTTCTTTCTTTGCATCTTTATGGGAAATGCATCCCAGACAGCCATGTTTTTATGTAGCTGTTCTAATTTCTACTATTTCCAGTTTCGCGTATTGCTTATTTATACCAAGTCACTCAGCGCCCAGTCAACAGGCGTTTCAGTTTGCCATTCAGTGAACCAACAATCCACTCACACCACCGTCCATTCACACCACCGTCCACTCACACCACCGTCCATTCACACCACCGTCCATTCACACCGTCACTCAACCTGTCTGTCGTCCGATCACGTCTTTTATGCACTTCCTGATTTTCACCGAGTAGTCACCGAGTTAGCCTCACAACCAGAGACAGTCACCAATTGTGTGAATTCGGAAGGGTTTTCTAGTCACCAGATGTGTTCATTCAGCAAGGATTGGACAGTCAGCAATATTGTGAATGCGGTAGGGATTGGACAGTCATCATGGTGTGCGTGCTGAATAGTGTAAGAGCAGGATGCAAAGTCATCAGTGTAGTAAATGCAGTGGACTGGCAGTCAGCTATAGTGTGAGCGCAGTGGGGATTGGGCAGTCATCAGTAATGTGACTACAGTCGGGATTGGAAGGGCAGCAAAAGTGTGTATGCAGTGGAAATTTGACAATCAGCAATAGTGTGAGTGTGATGGGGATTGGACAGTCAATAAAACTGTGAATGCAGTAGGTGTTGGCCAGTCATCAGTAATACCAGTGCAGTCGGGGAGTGGATGCAGTGGGGATTGGGCAGTCAGCGAGAGTGTGAATGCAGTGGGGATTGGACGTAAATTGTGAATACAAAGGTACTCGGACAGTAATAAGGGTTTGTGCGTCATGACATTTACGCAGTGTACTGAATCGAAATATCGACGCCCTGAGAGGAAATGGGGCGAGACATGTTTCTATGCGAGCAAACAAGTGCGCTGTGGCGTCTGATGAAGCTTGTAGAGTCTGGAATCTCTGCGCAACGCAACAGGGGCGTTTAGTGGCTGCCAGGCAACGTTAATACCAGTGTCTAGATATCAAGCAAGCCGCAGTTCCCGTTAAAACTACAATTACGATCATTATGCAAATTATTTATTTAGATTACGACATTTGTTGTAGCTACAAGTAAAGCTTCCCTTATGCTGGACATATGTCATTCGTAGGATTGCAAACTGCACTGTTTTGCCCAGTCCTTGCCTGGTTACCTATTATGCAATCTGTTATAGCTCTTGGTATGGTTATTTATTATTGTTGAATCTAATAAGATCCGGAAATAAACATATTTGAGGGTGGCTTACGTTTGTGTGGGAATGAACATCTTAGGGTGGTGATTCACCTGAAACTGGGAGCAAACAGCTGCAAGTGTTTGTTAAAGTGTTCGCTTCCTGTTGTAGGTTGTTCATGCAATTTTGTTTCACGCTTTGTGTTGTGAAGCTAGTGAGAACAGTGGTTTGATTTTAGTGTATAATTTAAAACGTTGTACTTTATGACGCGGCTTAAATTTCTCAAACCAGATATGGAATTAGTTTGCAAAATAGGGTCGAAAACAGAAATTCACTTGATGTGTTCTTTGTTTCGAGTAAAATATCTTGTAAACACGAAATGTGTAATAATCACTAATTAAAACACGCTTGGTAACTTTCCTATTGTCTTTAGCATGTTTTCTGAGTTACGAATCCACGCTAATTTTCACTCTGGCATTAGAACGATGTCTCATTCAATGTCGCCCTCCAAACCGCATGATATCTTACTCAAAGGTAGTAGCTCCCTCGGAGTTCAGTGTCAGTGAAGAATTAATTTGTGGGCTTGTATAAAACATCTGGCCAGACGGATTTGAACTGGCGACCCTTCACTTCACAAGCGAACATCTTAACCACTACACCACGGGGGTGAACTCACAGAATATACATTTCCAATAATCGGTATAATAAATGTCCTAACAGCCCTAACGACCTTGCCCTTAATTTGTAATGAATTGTTTGTGATTTGTATTTGGTTTCAAGGCATAAATGCCTAATAGCTAATTTTCATTAAGTGGCATATTCTGAGAAATGTTACAGGAGATCACTAAAGCACAGCACTTATTTATGAATTCACTGGCAGTACACGAGTAGCTTGATGTGACATAATGATGTGACATAATGGGAAGCCTGTCAGTTTAATAACGTAATTATGAGCAGTCCATTGTTATGTTTAGCGTGGATTCGTGAAATATTTAGTGTGGATTCTTTGCTCAGAAAAAAATGCTAATATTCCTATAGAATCCTGTTTTGAGTCTGTTAAAAGATTCACAGTGTATTCTATTGTTAGAAAACCGTCGTTGCTATGCAACTCGGTATTTTCTTACAACTGAATACACTGTTTTTCATCTTTTAACGGTGACCGAGCGCATTTTGTAAACACGTAGGGTTTATTATTTCAAACATGGATATTCAGTGAACACAAAGGGTGAATATGCAACCCAGTTTTAAACTTTGTTGTCTAAAGCTTAAGTATATGAAACAAGGTTTTAACCCGGGTTTCGAAATTCACCCGAAGCGTTCATTTTCACAAACCAGGACATAGAGTTCAATGCTTGGTAATAGAAACTCGGTTTTAATGCAAAGCATTCCTAGTACTGGAATAAGAAGTAATTGTTCAAACATGAACCACTCAACAAATAAGAAACGTGAAAAAACCCAACAACAATTTATGAGTTCGCTTGTCACCGATTTTGTTCGCATCTCACTGCCCAAAATTTATTTCGCATTCGTATTTCTATTTTTTTTTCACGCTAGCTTGCGAGATCCCACAAGGTATTTTCATTTCACTTGAGTGATGTTTTTACAGCGTGCTGAGCTTCTGTCGTGGGTTACGTGCATTGGCATAGAAATGTCCCGTGAAAGTATGTGCATTAGTATAGAAATGTCCTTTATTATGCATGTGCGTTGGCTTAGAAATGTCTTCTGATTTATGCATGTGCGTTAGCATAGAAATGTCGTGTTTTATGCATGTGCGTTAGCATAGAAATGTCCTGTGTTATGCATGTGCGTTAGCATGTAAATGTCCTGTGTTATGCGTGTGCGTTACCATGGAAACACCCTTTATTTTACGCATTTGGACTGCGTTCCGTGGCCGGCCAGCCCATCGGGTCTCAAGAACTGGGCCAGGGGACTCAAAATACGGCTGGCTCGAGTCAGAAAACAAATTTTAAGCAAAACTAATTGTACGAGCACATAGCTATACGTCCCGTCCCGACCGCAGGACCCCGCCAGTTTGAGCTGTAACAAATTGTTTTATACTATTCACAGTGTCACAGTCAGATCGTGCATTAATTTTAAACCGACTCATCGCCGTTTCCGATTGTCGGCTGTGCTCTCGATGACGGCTCGTTAACTCCTGATTTGTGCATTTCAGTGTTTGCCTTCAGTAGCCGATGCCATTGATCTAAAATTTGCAGTTCTCAAAAAAAAAAAAAAAAAGAAAAAGAAAAGAAAAAAAACACGAAGCAAATCAAGTGATATATTTCTTTGAAATCTGTCTAGCTCGGCCGGTATTAGCCGGACCCGTGGCTTCAATTCGGCCCGCAGTAAAGTGGCACGGAACACACCCAATTAGCATCAAAATGTCATGTGATTCACGCATGCCCGTCAGCTTCGCATAAAAATATCCTCTTTTTTAACGCAAGCTACACGCTTTAGTATAAAACTGTCTTTCGTTTGACGTATGTGTTTTGTCATAAAATTTTCTTTGAAATGCATGCTGTTAGCACTGAAACTTCTGCAGTACTTGAGATATTAGAGCATTAGTTATTTAATCATGTAAGACAATAAATTAAGTGTTGATGAATGCTTGTAAATTCTTCAAGGAACTAAGAAAGTTGTTGAAGAAGAACACAGTATGGTGTGACGTGTGTAAAGTGCAGAGTGTCGTGTGTAAAGGGTGTAGCGACGTGTGTAAAAGTGTAACGACGTATGTAGAATGTGGAGGGACGTGAGTAAAGTGTGGTGTGACATGTGTAAAACCTGTTATGACGTATACGAAGTGTAGAGTGACGTGTGTAAATTGCTGTGTGAAGTGTGTAGTGACGTATATAAAGTGTGGAATGACGTGCGTAAAGTGTGGTGTGACGTGTGTAGAACGTGCAATGACGCATGTAAAGTGCAGAGTGACGTCGATAAATTGTGGGGTGACGTCTGTAGTGACGTATATAAAGTCGGAGGTGACGTGCGTAAAGTGTGAATCAACATGTAGTGCGTTTATCTGGAGTAACATTTATAAAGTGAAGATTGGGATGTGTTGATTATGGAGTGACGTGTGCAAAATGTGGAGACACGTGTGTAAAGTCTGGAGTAATGGAGTAAGAGTGAGGTGTATGAAGGTAAACCTTGACTCAGTTGTTTCCACAGTAAATAAGTTGGTGTTGTAGTTGTTGTGCTTACCTTTTCTTAATGAAAAATGCTTCCCCCTTTCCCCTTAACATATCAGTTGGTGGTTTTGAGCACGTGTGTTTTTAACAACTGAAAGCATACATGGGAACAAGTGGTTACACGCTTTGAATAATCGGTCCAGCGTGTATAAAAACAAGAAATCAAGGATATGCTAACGGGCTGTTTCACCCGTGGAAACAATCGCTTTCGGCATTTTCAACGATCAGATAAACAATCAGTCACTGGCCCTCCGCACTGCTCCCCGATAGTCGACTTCGTCCTCTGTTTCAGTAGCGGTCTTGGGACAAGTCGTACCTCTGCTACCTCGTATCTTTGCCAAGCCACACTTTGCTGAACATCTCGTTCGAAGTTATTCTGTTTTGAAAATGCGAACGCAAGCGCGAGCGCAAACTTAAAAGATAACGACCGCCTCGGGAAGGCCATTTTCAGTTCTTTTTCTGCCCACTGGGTTCCTTTCAAATTTTTGAGGCACAACCTGACGGTCGATTTCATTTTTTTTTTTTTTCACTCAAAATTGTCTACCCCCAGCGAGATCACTTCTTGTTTTTTTGGTAATTTTGCGATTTTAGTGACGCAGCCGGGCAGTGAAAACAAGTAAATTTTTTTCTGCCCTTGCTCAGATGTGTTAGTCTTATTTATGTGTAACTGGATAACCACTAACTGTAACGCGTCTTTCCAGAGTAAAATTTCCTATTCGTAGTTGTCTTGGTCTAAGTTTTTTTTAAGTTAGAGTGGCTGGATATTTAAGATGTAGTTTTCGGTTTTGGGAGCCGAATAACAATAGTTGTCTAAATTCATCAAAGATGTCAACCTTTTACAAATAAAAACTGGTGAACTGAACCTGTTTCAAAAATTGATATAAATTTGAAATTGCAACTATTTTAAAAGAATAATAAGCTTTGCCATATGATCATTTTCTCAGAATACCATTGCACCATTAAGACAGTACAATTAATAGTCAAGTCATTCTGGCATGTTACTTTGTCAAATGTCAAAGGACCTAAATCAGTGAAATTAATAACGACCAGTAGAAAGTGGTTCGAGAGAAATGCTTCTTTTCGGTGAAGAAAAATTGTGTCTTTAAATAAGCTTGGTTAACTTAAATTTTGAACACATTTTAGCGACTTTAAAGTTGCGACAGAGTCGCTAAAATTTTCAGCAGCTGATTTGACCAATCCGCTGTAACATTCGTATGTAAACATTTGTATATTAATTTATAGACTAAGATGAAAACAAAAGTTCCCCATTCGTTGTTACTTTTTGTTGCGAAATTATACACGGGGTACAAGTTGCTAACGTAGGGACCAGTTGTCTTTCACGAAGGTACGAGATTGCACAAACAAAGTACCGAGTTGACACAAACAAGTTGTCTCTCAGTAGGTACGAGTTGGCAGAGGTCTGAGTTGTCGAAAGCTCTCTATGGTTAGGTTTAACGCCGCGTATTTCATAATAGTTTCAACACTTGGAACTGGGTGCATTTGTGTGCATTGATGTTGGGGAACAAAGGTCGCTCTAGTTTTATAACTTAATAAATGTCCATGCTGTTGACTGCCATATTTAACTGTAAGCGGAATAAATGCATTTGTTAATTTAATTTTAATTTTCAATACTAAATCAAATAATAATAATAATAATTATAATCCTAATGATAATCAAAATCATAGTAATAAGAAGTAGACTAATTCGGCATCTTCGTGTTGCTTCAGGTTTGAAGACGCTGTCGACGTCTGCCCTGAACGAGTTGCTGGAGGAGATTGAGCTGGCGATCAAGGACTACAGCGAGACATTGGTGCGAGAGCTCGCCCTGCGCGAGGACCTCGACTACGAGAAGGTCAGGGCCACGGCTGTGCATGCGCAGTAGTCGGAATGTGCAGGCTGTGTGCGCGCGATTGCCCGCAGGACTGGTGCTCAGCTCGTCGTTTTTGTGTTTTGTGTTTTGTGTGATATTAAGCAAGGGCTAAAATTCGTTGTTATTGACATGTAAAACCATTGTTTGCATGACTTGTTGATTCACTGTGTATTCAGTGCCATAATAATACTGTTGTGGTCCGCATTGTTTCGAAATTTATATATATATATATATATATATATATATATATATATATATATATATATATATATATATATATATATATATATATATATATATATATATGCAAAACACTCGACTTGGCTGTCATGTTTAACGAGCAGCAATTTCGCTTTATGTCAGATTTGGGGAGATAATATTTCCAAATATCCGGTATAAAAGCTTGACATCGATTGCTCAAGCAGTTTGACTTAAGTAGATTCTCTGCATTTCCGCATCTTTTAGGAGCTGAAAAATCAGTTCATTTCCGTGTTAATGAGCATCCAACAAAAGCGCCGCGACCTGGCAGCGGAGAAAAAGAAAACTACAAGCAACCCGGTGACGTCAGCAATGAAGAAGTCGAAGAGTGCCAATGGCATCAGTCCCGGCACGGTACACCCTTCTCTCTTGTGATGACCGATGCCAAACATCATACTGTTTTGTGCATCGGTCAGTTGTGGGCAAATTCTATCCACCAAAAGGAGATTTTAGCCAAAAAATATATTTAAAAACAGTAATAGCAATAATGCTAATCGATCGCTTATATGGGATCTGTCGTCATAATGACTTAAAATCCCGCGCATTTCTTTTTCGCACTGCAGTCGAGAAGGCCGAGTTTAGCAATTGTGACCCAGTTAATCCTTCAGTGATGACAACTAGAAGAGTTCGTTGTTTGTTGATTACCTTGCTGATTTCTAGATCCCCCTCTCTTCCCCCACAAATTGCAGATATCCTGTAAATATTGACAGTGAAGGACCTCGCAAGGTCAAGGTTTTCCACCTTCGCCCGTTTCCGCCAACAAACCTCACTATTCCGATCACAGTGAGCCTTCTGTATGTGTACACTCGGCCCTGCGTCACACTTTATGTGTATATATATATATTATCTATTTTCAGTACCTCACCACGGTGATACCCTACCACACGAACCAAGGGCCGCCCACGATAGAACAACTGCAAGTCCACATCAAAAGTATGACGTCACCATTTTTCATAACCTAAATGAGTGTTTCAGCTCATTGCTTTCTGCAGCTGAAATAATCTAAATAGTAATTTTATTCTTAGTTAAGAAACAAAACCGTGGATTTATGCGGGGTCCAGGGCATCGTTTGCCAATGTTTGCTGCGCTTGGTCGGGTAAAACCTGGCAGCAAACTGGACTCTGCTTATAATTTCAATGGTAGAATTTTGTAACACGACAGCCTAAAACGCCTGTTAAAACTTTCGCACCGGTGTTCACTAAAGAGAAGTAAATTTCGAAGTCACTAAATGTGGTGAACAAAATAGTGTTCACTAGTCAGAGGTTGTTCGCTAAGTGGGAAGTGTTCACTGACGGCGGTTTTACTGTCTAAAGTAAACCATAGCAATCCACATTTTCATACATGTCATTGTTATCCAAGTTGAGAAGTTTCTGTCTAAAATTAAATTATTCGTTCAGTTAAGAATACAAAGTAAATACCATTTCAAGCAGACTGTCAAATTTGCGAGCTTTAAAACCAGGCATTTTACAGACTGGCTGAAAATTTTACGCCGTTTGCAGTTTGGCTGACTGAACCAAGCAGTTTATAAAATGCCGGACGTTTTCAGGCACATTGTAAACATTCTTTTCCTGTGACATATGCATTATTTTATATTTGTTTTAATTTCATTTTATTGTTATTTTTCAGTTTTGGAAGCGATTAACGAGGACAGCTCCGCGGTGCCTGCCATGCTTACTGACTATATTCTCAAAGGTCAGTCACAAGGTCATCTCATGGTCACATAAGCTGCGCTATATAAAAACAACTGCATGTGCAGGGATAATTCTGTGTGCCATTTCAGTCCATGGGGCGTAGTGTTTTTCGGAACATTTTACTAATGCCACACCTTATCACACCCCCGTACTCTCTCGATAATCTCGCCGGTGTCAGCCAATCAAACTACCAATTAATCTAGGTCAGATCCCCAGATCGAAGTATATTTATTCAGCTTAGGCCAGGTTTCATCACGACGACAAATTTTATCGAAATTTCAGTTCTTCGAAAACGTGTGAAACTGTTGTATATTGACTCCACTATAGGCTGCTTTTTCCTCGGCTTTTTGTCATTAAAAGTATGTATCAATTATTCACGTGTTATTTACGTTTTTCGTGGTATGATATTTATGGACAATGTTAATAATATACTTCGTTTCATTTTGAGTGTGCACCTCTGGCTGAAGGCTGTGCATCTCTGACTGCTATGTTTAAAAATTTTTTTATGACGCATGTTGAAAAAGTTTGCGCGTCATCTGGGAAAGTCGTGCATCATTGCGGAGAATGAGTAAAATTTTTTGTATGACGTTAAAAAAATTGAAGCGCCATGGCACCTTCCATAATTATCCCTGCATTTAATAGTTTTTATTCGTAAAAAATAACAAACAGATATGTATATTTTAAAAGTTGTTGTTTGGAGAAGATAAATGTCACTGAATCCAAGTATATTTAAAAGTGAAAGTATTTCGAAGTCTTCGTAGTATGAGAGAAGGGTTAGGAATGGCGAGCTGTTGAGCGGAATTACTGGACCGCGCGATCAAAACTTGGAATTATGCTTATTTTTCAGTGCTGTGCCCAACGAATTGAATGTGCTGTTCACTCCACCAATCACGTGTGTTGACAAGTGTCAGTGCCATAATGACGTCATGTGTCATACCTGACGTCACGCGCGAAGAAAAAGATCTTCACATCATATACTGCCACGCGAAAAACCGCCTCCTTTGTTATATCACGATTATGATGGCAATTGCTTGAATTTACGAGCTTTAATTGTTTTGTGAGTCATATTATCAATGTGTTCCGAAAGGTTTTAATGTTCTATAACGTCGGTTTATATTCCATTGTGTGCAGTTTATGGATATGATATAGATTTTATTATTAGGGTGTTTTTATTTTAAAATATGTACGCTCATAAAAAAAAGAACCTGTACAGTTTGTAAACAAAGTAGTCAATTTCTGGCATAATGTTTGCTTCTGACGTTAGTGGTGAAGATATTTATTTATTATTTATTAATTTATGTGATAAATAAGTGAAACCAGATGGTAGGCAAAAAGCATTGGAGCTGCGAGTCTTCTAATCGTATTCGTGTAGTTTTGGTCTTTTTAACAGTGATATTTTAAGCATATGTTCTCTACTCCCTTCACCCCTTTGACCTTTTAGAAGCTTAATGAATGAAGTACTCTTTGTACGAAAAGTATTTGTGCTGAAATATGATCTGAGATGTGATACTGAAAAAAAGTTTTAAAAATGCCAGACATGAATATTATTCCAAGTTGTTTGTTGGCAGCAAAACATTCGTCTTGAAATAGCCAAGCGTATATTGTCACTGCTAAGAACCATAATATATGAATACGTTTCCACTAAAATGCGAAATAATTGTACATAAGCGCCAACAAGATTGAATCCCACAGTAGGTTTGTTTTATTATTTTAATCTGTGTACTTGAACCAAATGCTGAAGAGTCACCAGTACTTTGATATATCTAGTCATGCGTCTTGAACGTGTCATTTGTATTTTTAAGTAGTTGTATGATAGGTGTGTTACGTATTTGTTCCCCTGTGTATCGTGGACACTGTTCGTTTAAAAATTAATTTAGAAAAACAATTGATTTTGAGCTTGGAAATCCAAATATACCACTACAAAAAGCAAATGGTTTGATTAGCCAGACGTGACTTTTTCGCTGCGGTTTCGTGGAAGATATCTCTTCCGGTAGGGGTTGGGCTCGGCAGGTAGCAAGGAAAGAAACAGCTTTAAGCCATTTGAATTAAAGAGAAAAAGGCGCTGTTGACTGGTCTTTTGCAGAGATCGTGCAGTTGTGTGCTGATGATGGGGCACCAATAACTTGTTCGTCATAGAAATGGGACAATTGTGTGCTGATAAAGGGGCGCCATTGGTTTTATTCGTTTTAGAAATTGGACAGTTGCATGGGGAAACTGGGGCTCAAATAGCTGGCAGATAGTTAATAGGTTCTTCACACAGTTATACACAGATGTGGCACAAACAAATCGTCTGGAAAAACGTGTTTTGTCTCTGGGTTCCATTTTAATGTTCAATTAATGATCTAGTAATATCTCCTGCATCTGTTTGAAGACGAGCGATGCTTTGTACTGTTAAGGTATGAATACAGAAGAGTTTAACAGGATAAATGCTTTTCCCTTTTAATTTAATTAATGGGGAAATTAATGAAAGTGATTTTCAGAGTGTTAAATGCCATTGTAATTGTAAATATTTCCACTCAGTTGTTTAGCTTATGGCGAAATGTATACAATGCTGGGCTGTAGAAAGTTGTTCAAAGTTGTTCGATATCCTATTGTCTTTTATTTAGTCGTTGCTGTCGTCTACTGGCTGTGCGATGAATAGAACCTATTATACTTCCATAGTTACAGCTGCCATATATGCAGTCATACTGTGTGTAACCATGGCAACGTATGTCGTGCGATGCAACCATGCTAAGACTTGTCTTATTTGTAACCATGCTTATATTTTTCTGTGCATGAAGGCATGATGCCATGTTGCGTATGATACCATGTTGTGTGTAATTCGTTGGTAAAGCAGTGTTGTTTGTTTTAAAGCATAGCCGTAGAACAGACTTAAAGGCTTAGCATAATCCTGGCCAGTCACGTGTGCACTTGTGTTGACATTCAGTGAGTGATCTGAAGCAACACAGGGGTGCTGTGTGGCTCACTAACTGTAGCGTATAAAGTGTCAATAGCGTTGCATTCACAGTGTGTTGTAATCAGTGTGACGTCATCTGTTTTACAGGGGTTTTTGACACCAGGTTAAAAGTTGAAAAGGATTATGACGTGATTATGACGTACACTGTGACGTATGGATGGCGCACGCTAGCCCTGTGAGTTTGTGTGACATACACTTCCTGTGTGACATGTTGATGACGTACACTGTATGGCATGTGAATGGCGCACTCTAGCCGTGTGACGTATGTCTGATGTACACTTCCTGTATGACGTGTTAATGTCGTACATTGTATCGCGTATGCATGACGTGTAATGGCTTTGGCGTGTGCTCAACGTTTATACAACTCTGTTTCTCAAGTGGCTTCACGAATAGTATTTCTTTTCTGACGCGAATAAAAAAACAAGAGTTGTACTTTGAATTGATTTCCTTCGATTTCATCTCATTTATAGTAAATTTTGACCTTCTATTTCAAAGGAGAACGCCTTTGAACTGTAATTTTTAAAACAGTGGCTTGAGAAACTCGAGCGCTTGTTATTTTTTAAAGTGGCAGTAAAATGCAGCTGATTACTGTATGTGCAATATAATATCTGCATAATTCTTCTGTCGTGTTGCGAGTCTTGTAAATAGCTATTAGCTCACATGTGGAATGTTAGTTTGTTGTTTTAATGTTCTGCAAGTCCCTGGGATTAAGACCCAAACGATGGTCTAAAACAAGCGGTGATTCACGGGTTAAAAAAACGGATAATATTCAAAATGCACTAAAGTAGCAAACCTGTGGTCTGAGCGATCGCAAACAAAGGAGCAGTAATGAAAGATGTTGAACGGATAAAGCTGTCATTTGCGGGAGACACCTATTTTTGTAGCCACATTGGTATTTAAATAAACTTCAATGTTAATTATTAGGGGTTTGAGTTAAGTATCAGGCATAGGAATCAGCTTTAGGAACAGGTCTGAGGAAAGTTTTAGCTTTCAGAAGGGAGAATGTTTCCAACTTCAGCAAATGCTGTTACCCTGAGCATGGATTTGGCATCAAAGCCTTTTCATCAGACAGATCGATCAATTTAAATCTTACGTCAATACCATGCACTGAAATACCCGGAGACAAAGCTCATGTCTTTGAATTTCTAACAGCCAAACATAAAATTAGGGTGAAGTTATTCCACCAAGTGGGTTGAGTAAGTGACAGTTTTGGCTCGGGTTTATTTTAGTGGTTCGTTTCAAACCGGATACAGTGTGTTAGAATTGTATGTGACTTGCGAAAGAATATTGGTCATAGTGCAAACTGCTTGTTTGATTGATCTCATTGCTTTCTATTTGCTATGTACGCTGAATAAAAGCTATGGTAAAGTTGTCTTTTTACTGGCTCATGTTGCTGCTGACTGGCCACAAGAGTTGTCGTCGCCACTGCTGTGTATGTGAAATCCTTGGTGAAATCCAAGGTAAAAAAATTATCCCACCCATGCCACTTAGTTAAATGCATACAGATATTAACCACTTTGACGTGAGAAATGCAATAATTCAGACCCCCCTCCCAGAGAACAGCTTTCATGACATTTGGATCTCATGTGAACAAAATTGATCCAACAGATAACTAGGGCGGCCAGTGCACACAAAAGCATCATTGTACAAGGATATATCACATACTTTCACTCATTTGGTTTACTTGTTTTTTTTTTTTAAACAAAAACACGCCTCCCCGACCACATTCGTAGTTCTCCAATACCCATTTTGTTTGGTTTTTTTTTTTTTCTTTTACTGACATAAACGAAAAAATTTCTTTCTCTGCGAACAATATTCACGGAAATAAATGTTAAAAAATTTAGAAAAACTTCCAAAAAATGTCTCCCAGACCAACAGGAGACCTGCAGGTTTTGTACGCTCTGAGAGTGTGTCTGCTGTGAAAAAGATATCTCGAAAACAAGTCGGGTTCACTTCAAGCTTGGTCCGTTGATTGCTCGGGTAAGTTCTTTCAATTTTTTACCCTTACATTTAAGAATGCGTATGATGTCATTACATAATTAATATCTCTCAGCCGCTGAACATCGGAGAAAGTTCAACTTGGTGCGATTGTTTCTTGGTAGGTGTGAAAGGGTTTGTCAAATTTTGTCACGAGTAAAACGAACGAGGCGGCGTATGACGTCATCACAAAATGTGTATACATTTTGTTCTACATTTGTCGAGTGTGGCGAAAATTAAGGAAGGTGTATGATTCTACGACGTAAAAATCATTTGCAGAATTTTTTTAATGTAGCTCCTTGGCATTTCTGGGAAACAAGTAAAGACCGCATATGACAGTTACCTGCACAATATCCTGATAAGGGGGAGTAATACTGGTATTAACTTCGAGCTGTGTGTAGTCAATCACTGCATGATCTGTGGATATGACGTCATTACGTAAAACAATTACCTGTTGTTGAAGCAAAATGTCTCGATGACGAGGAGTTAAATCAGCTTAAAAGATGGTATAGTTAATCCGTCGAACAGGTATTTGTCTTAAACTCATGTACGAAATTAAGGAAGGTGCATGACGTCATTACATAAAATTATAACGCGATAACCCCCACCCAACGAAAAACTGACAAAATGGCGGCACTTTTTGTGCCCGTTTCGACCCATTTTTTATATGCTACTCCTCCTACAGTTTTACACCAATCGTTTAGATGTTACGCAGGGATGTTCCCCAGGGGTTCGCCTACCAGGCTATTATTTTTTTTTTCGCGGTTTGCCAAAAACTGCCGAAATGGCGGCACTTTGAAATTTGGCAAAAACTGAAATATATGGTAGTAGACAACTGAATTGTCAAACCATTCATTTCTCTCAGATTTTTTCAAATAGTTATAAAATTTTAATCGAAAGTTTCTTAGATACTTCTCCACCTGGACTTTGCTTTTTTCGCAAATGACAAAAAAAAAAAAAAATGCCGAAATCGTGGAATTTTAAAAATTTTGTAAAATTGTGTAATGTCGGTAAATACGTGAATCGTGAAAACGCAACCTGTCCAACATCCCTTTTCGGATAGCTTCCGAATTAAATGCATTTTAATACTTCACTTTTTGGCCTAACAGTATTCGTTTCAGAGTTTTTCTCTCTTTCCTTGTTTGGTAACTCGGCTGAGTCATGTCCTTGGACATGCTTCTTAAATTTATCGGGATCCAATTTTCATAATGCTTCTTCTCCCACAATTTGGAACGGATTTCTTTCCAATTCTGTACTGTTCCATAGGCAGTTATCTCTTGAAGTTTCTTTTTTGGCGATCCACAAAAAAATTGCGAATGGTGGTATTTATAATTTTTTGGAAGCCAAGCCAATTTTGAAAATGTTTCTTCCACAATTTTGATCTGATTACCTCCACATTTAGCATAAATGTTTACCAGGTTTCTTTTCAAAAATTGCCTGTAGGCAATCCGCCAAAATTCGCTAAATGTTGGGGGGGGGAGGGGGGGTGGCGAGCTGGGCATTTAAAAATATTAAGCAGCCAGTTTTCAAAATGCTTCTTCTTCCACAACTTCGATCGTATTTCTTGCCAGTTTTGAATGACTTTTCCCTATATTCCTCTGTCTTGCAAAATTACTTTTTTTTATGTCCATCGGCCAAAAAATTGGCCAAATGGGGGCATTTATAATTTATTTTGGTAGCCAACTTTCAAATTGCTTCTACTCCTACAATTCGGATTGGATTCCTTTCAACCTATGTACAGATGTGTACTGAGTAGGACTCGCTTGAATTTTTTAGCATTTTGACAATTGGCTACCGGTAAATTAACGAGCCATCGTCGAAGGCGCAGACCCCAACCGGACACCACAAGTCGCCATTCTGGCAATTTTTAACCGATTTGAAAAATAACACGTTGCACAACTTCAATATATATATTGTCACTGTGCAAGGCAGCATATGCCTAGGATTAATAGTTTCGGAGATCTCGCGTGGAAAGCACCCAAGTCTTACATTACAGTTATCTCAAAGAGATCACAATTTTTGACAAGACGCGATTTTTGGCCAATTTGAAAAATAATTCGACGTTGAACAACTTCAATATATGTATTTTCACTGTGCAAGGTTGTATATGCGTAGGGTAAATAGTTTGGGAGAACTCGCGTGGAAAGCACCCAAGTCTTACATTAGAGTTATCTAATAAATTGGCAAGTTTTGACAAGTCGCCATTTTTGGCCGATCTGAAAAATGACACGAAGCTGCACAACTTTAATATATATATTTTCACTGTACAGCGTAGCATATGCCTAGGATTCATAGTTTCGGAGATCTCGCGTGAAAAGCACCCAAGGCTTACATTGCAGTTATCTCAAGAGATTGCAATTTTTGACAAATCGCCATTTTTGCAATTTTTGGCCGATCTGAAAAATAACACGACGTTGCACAACTCCAATATATATATTTTCACTGTGCACAGTTGCATATGGCTAGGGTAAATAGTTTCGGAAAACTCGCGTGGAAACCACTTAAGTCTAACATTAGAGTTAACTAATAAATTGGCAAGTTTTGACAGTTATCTTGTTAACAAGCTCACACAATAGTCAATCAAGAGCTGAAGTCCAGCTGGTCCATTTTCCTTGGACGAATCTGGCCCATTACAATACCGATCTGTGTTTGTTCCCATAGAAGCTACAGCACAAGATTCATGAAAATCCTTGCAGGAGTTTTCAAGTTATCGTGTTATCGGTTATCGGTCTGTCAAGCTTTTGATGACAGACCGACCGACAGACACGCGGTCGATCGCATATATTCCCCACAGGATTACCTGTGGGGAATAAAAAACGATAGAAGTGCCGCAGTTGCGAATAGTTCGAGAACTGGCAGTAACAGTGGGAACGAGGGAGAATATAAGTGGATATCGAGGCTGCCGCGGAGAATGCCCTAGGACAGCCTGCACTTAAATAGGAAATCATGAAATGAGACTTGTACATAATAAAAATACATTTTATTTCTTCAAGATTTTTTGCACAATTTCTCTCTTATCTAAAATCCTGGCATGTAAAAATGACACGTTTAATTAGTTTTTCTTTCTTCGTGGGCCAAGCAACAATGTGATATCTGTATTATCATGGATAGTTATATTACAAATCTACCATGCACATTTAAGTTGCTATATTTACACGCACCGACGGACAAAATTTCGTGCTTTGAACAGTTACGAAACGGCCCACAAGTTCACACGTTCAATCCTTACAGGCTTTATCCAGAACTTTTTCATCTTTCATACAACAGACACAGAAAACTTTCCAGTCTTTAACAGCAATATTTTCATAACTGATTATGACGGACTTGCTTGCCAGAGAAACTAAGATTTACTTGCAAACAGGTTTTTTACTTGCCCCTCCAAACTGTAAAGACGTGTCAACCTGACAAACCGTGCAATTAAGTGCAACAATTTTAGGCATAGCTTGAGCGCTTTTTCGAAAACGACACGCCACTTGAGCAGACAGACTATATTTCGAGCGACATATAAAACAACACCACAATCACTTGTTTCCGTCAATTTTTCTTTCGCCATCAAAACTATAAAACCAAATACAACTAGTCTAAAAATTTTCTTTTCTTTAGGTATTTTAAGTTAACTTCCCCCAGATCAAATTGGATCACGAGTTAGCTGCCCGCAGTCGTCACTAGCATTTCTACGACCAAAATTTACACACACTACAGTGACCTTCATTTACGGTTCTTGTAACGCGTTGTGTGCAACGTAGATACGCTCGGAAGGACAGTCTTATGCTTCTCAACAAACAGTAATCACAAATGCAGTCTCAACAGTCCAGGGAACAGTCTAGTCGTCTTTGTCGGATTTCTCGCGGTCTGAATCGTCGCCGTTTCGCATTGGCTCCGGTGATCTAGATCTTGATCGGGATTTGGAATCGCGCTTCTGCGGAGAACGCGACCGACTCCTAGACCGAGACTTGCTGCGGGACCTGAAAAACAAGTTATGTTTTATAATTCATTAATTCTTTAATCCCTCTAGACCAGTGGCACAGTTAATAACCACGCTCCGCGCAAGTATCTATGAAAACGGACCATGTTAAACTCAATTAAATTCATACCAGTCCTTACTTAAAATACAAACCACTATCACAATTATTATAGTTACTCTTTCGAATCACTGGGGTCAATTCGCACTGCACCAAAACACACAACATAACGTTAAACTGACAATTCAAAGATCAAAAAATCGACAGACAACAACCTGGACTTGGACCTGCTGCGGCTTCTGCTCTTACTCCTGCTTCTGGATCGACTTCTGCGGCTTCTGCTCCGCGACCTGGATCGGCTGCGGCTACGGGAGCGCGAACGGGACCTGCTGCGACTGCTACAAACAACAAACCCCCTACATTTCACTAGGAAAACATTCGTGTCTGCCGCTGCGAACTCCCAACTCGTGAGAAGGTATATACTGACTGTCCATTCATCATGAAAATATACTGACCACTTACGAATGTGTTCGCCTGAATTACAACAATTTTACTGGTCAATAACATGTTGAATCGAATTAAGTCAATATCTGGTAACTGTGGTCTTTGCTTTAACCGCTTACTCCTTCGATAAATGTGCAATGATGAATAACTGATTATTTCCACCTCGCAAAATCTGAAAACGCTAATTGACAAAGCTTGCCTGGGCAAACTCTTACGTCCTACAATTCAAACAAGCATCTCACGCACCTCCTCCGCCTCTTTGGCTTGTCTTCGATGATCCGAATTCGCCTGCCATTAATCTCCGTGTCGTCTAGTTTGTCAATGGCGGCTTTCATGTCGCTGTATGTCGCAAACTCGACCACGCTGAAACAAAAACCCACAACGTATCTAACAAAACGTACGATGATCATGAAAACTGAAATCAACGACTTTTAGCGCGGACAGACTAGACCCCCCCCCCCCCGTATCTAAGATGTGGGGCATACAAATGACTTTCGCGTAAGGTTTAATTATTCTTCAAACACCTACACTGATGCGGTACTTCGGGCACATTGTTCAGATAAAACGCCTTTAACCCTTTCCAAATCCACCCAGGATATCATAAGCAGCGTTTGCACCCTTTCATTTCGAGCCCTTAGCTGGACAAATACTATTGTTTTTACCCCTGATTTTGTTCTTCCTTGTGTGCATCAGCGTAGGTGACTTCACTGCCAGCCTGGCGCATATAATCTTTTAGTTCCTGACAATGATTTCAACAATATATCAGCTACAGAATATGTTTCTTATTTTACATATGCAATACTGACAAACTATAGGAGGACGCTTTACCCCTCGTTTTTATGCTGTTTGTGTGCATCTGCATAGGTCACTTCGCCTGCCTGTCGCATGTAGTCTTTAAGATCCTGAAATAAATCACACAGCAGCGCTATCAGCAAACGCATACGACACATGGGTGGCGTCACGTCATTCCAACACGCTTGCTTCAAATGAAAACATTCAAAAGCTCCTGTTTTCGCAAGTTTAAGCAGACATCGCTCAGTTGCAATTCTGTCCCTTCTTATTAGTACTATATAGATACAAAATACCTTCCAATACCGATGCAAGCAAATCACCATGGCTACCCTGAAATTTTAGGTAAGCAAAATGTGTGGGTATCGCACGGACATCATAACTGGACGCACTTGCGGCTACTTCTTTTTAAAACGATTCATTCCCAGGTCATCTCTGTGGGCACAGACTATTTAACAGTACGGTTTCAGTTTACCCAATAGAGAAAGGGGCCTATGTCTGAATGAAAGTGCCACAATACCCACGCACTACTACACTGAAAACAAATGCCGTTAAGATTTTTTTACGCTGGCTTATATTTCAACATATAACATACTCGTAAAAAAATCTGACTTCCAGGGAAACTACGTTTCGTGTTGAAGGCCTAAACAAATATATACACTTTCCTCAAAAACATTAATTTTGAAAGCATGTTCATGAAATTACCTTTACATGCAAAGCTGAGCGTTATGTAAACCGTCTGAGCATTGAACCCTAGCTGCACTGCCAGCACGATGGCTTTTTTGGGTGCCCTTTGCGAGAGCCTCCTTACATCAAAGCGCGTCACCCCCAACGTCACAGTGGCCGACTGATTCAGCCCGCGCATCTTGCACTTCACCCCCGTGCAGCCAATCGCACGAGACGAACTGGCTCACTCTCAATGGACCAAGAGTGAGCTAGCCTTAAGCCTTGCATCCGAGCCCTGATCAAACCGTCCAGACCCTCTTTAAACGAACGCCTCTTTATAAGGAGCAAGCGACACATAGGGATAGGTCGTCTCATCTTTTTCAACATCGACACTGGGAAGATGGATTGATCAACAGACAAACGCCTTTTTCGTTCCTCACCCTTTTTTACGCTCACTTCTCACCGCGGCTAACCTTTGCAAAAGTAATATTACATTAGCATAGTATTCCATTATTCAGTGCCCTCGTACAAGCCTTTCGCTGCGCCAGAATTTTTTTTGTCAGCAAGGCCATATAACTTAAGCCTGCCACATATCGAACACTGCACTGGCGCATTTTTTTTCTCTCTCTCCCTTTTCTCGCATCCTATTTTTTTTCTGCACAGCTCTCCATTTTTTTTGGGTCGAAATTATTTTGCATGTACACACGCACTCACTCGCCAAAGAAATGCGAAAAGGCCTGTAGAGGAGCATTAAAATTCACAAATCAACAACATAAATTGAAGAGAACGTTATGAGCCGCTGTCAATCATCTTGTCATCAACCAGTGCGAATAACGTCATCTTCTTCGCTTCGCCACGACGCCATACACGTACCTGCCAACTGACACGCGACGACAGATTCTCTATGATTAGTCGGTATTCTGTCCTCACTGGTGGACCATATCTACAAAACACCAACACAACATTGCATTACACTTTGCACAATGACCATTGGTGCACTAACATTTACAGACACCGCGGTCGTTCCAACAAGCGCCCGGGTCGCTTTCTCTTGTCAGTTTAATTAATTTCATTCTAATAAGCGCCCACCACAAATGCCCACGATGACAAGGTTTCTAAAAAAAACCTGCTCTTTCGAGATCATTTTTATCACCAAAATCAACAAAAAATCCTTTTTGACTCGGGGTTTTCACAAACACCGTCGTGAAACACAAAAGCTGAACGTTATGAAAATTTCCGCACAAGATGAACATCCAATCCACCCCATGCTATCGAAACATGGCTGAGAACAGCATTTTGACCATAATTTTTTTTAAGCATGGGCGCTTATTAGAGCGATCACGGTGAGAGCGTACTTTAGAGTTAAACAGGGACGCTGCTGTCCCCAAAAGATAAAAACCGTGCACGCTCCAGAGCTAGTATACGTATAGCACTCACCCATTGCTCGGTCTATTGCCACCTGGACCATACCTACGATGGTAAAGGTGTGATTTTACAAACAGCTATGCTTTTCACAATTCAACAACTTAATTTAATGTTCATCAAAAAAATGTTTCCATTCTCATTAAAGAAACACCGCGTCTTGTATGAGAGACTTTTTTTATATGGCGTGCTACCACCACGAGCAAACAGTCAAGTAAAACAAGTTAACGTACAGGCTAATTTGTGCCACTAAAACTGGAGTGCACAACCCACTACAAACGCCAGGCAACTGATTCATAAGCTACGGCGAGCTATGACCGAGAGAGGGGATACTTCGTGCTTGTCTTGGACTAAAATTTCCAACATTGCCAAATCCCACTGGTTGGTTGATTCTTGCCAAATTGGTTGCTCGCTTTTGCTTGTGCCAATGCCTATTTGGACTTTGTGGATTGCTTGAATTGATTGCGAGTGCCTTTTTTGACTGGATTGCCTGAACTGATTGCACCATTGCCCATTTTGCACCATTGCCCATTTTGACTGGATTGCCTGAACTGATTGCACCACTGCCCATTTTGACTGGATTGCCGGAATCGATTGCCACTGTCTATTTTGACATTGCCCCTGCGTTGACTGGATGTGACTGCCCGCTTGGCTTGATGCTTGCCTCAACTGCCTGTGGTGTTAGCATTGCTTTTTGTTTAATCCCCCACACATGGTTGGCTTACTTGTCTCTGGCACGAGGTCTACGCCCGTAATTAAAGTAGCCCCTCTCTCTGTCACGAATCATATCACGGCCATGCGGCGTACCTCGGGCATGCTCCAACATTACTCTGAAACATTAAACGTAAACCAAGGTACAGTACGCTATGAACGACAAACATGTTATGCTTACTTGTCAAGCCAGGAGGGTCTTCTTGTCGAGCGATATCCTCCGTACCTGTCTCGATCGCGGTCACCTCGCCTAGATGACGGACCACGGGCGTGCTCCAGTATTACCCTGGTTACGGCAAAAACTGCATTAGAGACGACTCGCCATTTAGTTTTTGGAGGTTCACGAAAATAATCGAACTTGACAAAAGAAAAGAGGAACAGCAGAGGATACTGCAAGATTTCTGCACGAGTTTTAAACCGCATTCATATGGATGACCCGTGCACAGAGCAGATTTTGATGACCTTGAGTTCAAGGTTACTGCTGTTCACCAATGTCTCGCAATTCAAAGGAAAACCATTTTGTGGATGATACTCTACCTCTCCCCGAGTAAATCTTTGCCATTTAATTCATAGACTGCATCGTCTGCGTCTCTGTAATCGTCAAATTCCTGCAACAGCCAACAACACACATGATCCACCTTATTAAACCAGTAATGAAATCTAAGCTAACGAACTTATTCCTCATATTAAAAACCATATAATACAGGACTTGAGACATGAACATGGTTTCATCTTAAATATACTGAATCTAAACGGTGACACCATGAACATATTTTGAAATCAGTTACCACACACCTAATTTCATAGCAAATATCATCCTGAAAGTGTGCTCGCAAAATCCAGCTTTGTGCCTCAACTTCTCGGTACCCTGCTTACTGGATTTTGCAGTCCGAATCAGGGTTCGCACGATTAAAAAAAATCAGGAACTTTTGTTACCAATTTCCAGCATTCTTAAAAAATTCCAGGGCCGCGGGAACTAGGGCAAATAAGAGTACTTACCACAAAGCCATAACCGTTCTTCAGAATCACTTCTCTGATCCGTCCGTATCCTTTGAAGAATTTTTCAACGTCTCTTTCCCGTGCTCTGTTCGATAATCTTCCAACGTAAACACGGGTCCCCATGTTATCTGCAAACCAGTTTAAAACCACTGCAAACGTGAAATTTGCTTACCCTTCTAACCAGTTGAACAAGCATTGTCACCCATTGAGTTCCCTATACCGGGTCAATATGCATAAAAATAGTTAACATCAGCCTGTTAAAACCGTTGTTAGTTTTAACACCACTGTTAGCTAACACATCGTTGTTAAGTCGTATGCATAAAAGGTATGTTAGCTGACATCATGTTGTTAAAGTTAACAACGGTTTCTGCTTGGTTGCTAGTCGGTTCATGTACGTCGTAAACAAACATAAATTGACTTTATTTGTAAAATATGTGGAGCGGACAGTCCGTAAGTAAATTTTAATATATAAGTGTATGAAGTTCATAACAGAAGATTGCGCACCATGTAGATAAGCACCAGGCCGCGTTATCTTTGCATCTGAACCATGTTGATAATTAGGACGTGGAGCACGGTAACTCGCAATTGTTGCAACAAAACAAGGGCGAAAAAAATTTTCTGTGCGTTTAGTGGGCGATTAAGATATTGATTTAGATAAATGTAGTCATTACGTTGTTCGTTAGACTTTTACTAAGAAATTGTTGCTGTTTGAGCAAATGCCTGAATAGCGCAACTGCTAGCGCGTGTGCTGCGAAGCCGGGAGATAGGATGTTTGAAACCCGCTGCGGACATGTTCTTTTTTACGCTTTTATTTTTCCGAGGTATCTCAAGGCCAAAGATATTTTTGCACGCCCCGGCAAAGCACAGTTTCGTTTTGTTTTCGAATGAATATCTTGTAGACTCCCGCTCAAAAACAATATCCCCCTTGGGTAAATCTCTATCTTGAATAAAGTGTTTCATCGTCATAATAATCATCTGCGTCTGTGTGATCCCAAAAAACCCTTTGACTACGCAAAGATCACTCAGTTTCCCCTTCAATTATGTCTAAAACATTGATTTTTTCAAACCGTTGTTAAGTTCTTAACATAGGTCCAAGGGTCTGTCAAATTTCCGTTTCTAAATCCCCACTTAACATCGGTTTTAGCAGCGGTGTTAATTGATGCATATCGCTGACAAAAACTAACAGTGGTGTTAAAGAATTAAAATACGTTTATCGATGTTAACCCTCTGTTAAAAGTTTTATGCATATGGGCCCTGGCTTTTCGGCTGGTACGCTCTGAAGCCCAGTGTTGATGCTGAATTCCCTTTAAACAACTATATCGTCACGACGCTCCCGAGTGCTTTACTGCAATATGTAATGTCATGTACGTGTACCACCTGCGTCTATCACCGTTTTGATAGCAATGTGCGTCACGAGTGATAATGAACTGCTCGATCGATTTGGTGGGCATGCAATGGCTGATCGATATAGATCTTAGGATTCTGTGACCACAAACTTCTAAACGCTGCACATGTATCATCCTAGCTTCAAGAAGCGGCACGCTACTCAGGTTCCGCGTAACCGCTTCAAATCCTCGCTATATAACGATATGCAAGTCAATAACGCTCGCTTTGAGGCACCTCTGTGGCGATGCTGTGCAAAAATCAACGACCCAGAAGTCCCTATTGGCGATCACCCAAGGCCTTCAAGAACCACGGTAACACTTCGTGTTACGTTTCCTTAAAAAAAAATTGGAAATTACCACAAACCTCCTACAATAACAGACATTTGTTAATATCTAGGGAGCATGGTTTATTACATGAAAAAGTGACAGTAAATTTTGTAATAATTATTCACCAAAAACTTTTGAACTGGTATTTCAAAATGCATGGAAGAAACTAAAACAAGAAGTCTGTGGGTGTACAGAAGAAATTTATACCTAAACCTACAACTATAAACTACTGACTTTGGTAACATGACTTTTAAAGGACGGAATGTAAACAAACATTTGACAGGTGAGTGCGGATGCCAACTTTTCTGCACTTTAATGAAGAAATGAGATATACAGCCCATAAAAAATTGTGCCTGATTTACAAAAAGGAGTATACCGAGCATGAACTTTGTGAACGTGACCCCTATACTTGCGGAATAACGTGAGGCTTCGTAGCTCTGACAAAGGAATATATGATATTATTTGAGAGCTAGTATCATCCGAAATAACCAGTTTGACGCATGCAGGAGATTACTATATGTACGCATTACCGGTTCGGTAATACAAGTTATTGTTCACAGGTATATGACTTCAGTATTTTCTTCTTCAATTTTTCGTTTTGTAATAAGCCAATTCGCACTTTCGGATTTTTCCGGTGGAGGTGTTGTTTCGACTGAAAATGTTGGGGGTTAAATTATAAAGAAATGATAAGGGAAAAACATCAAAATTCTAATTGTCTTTCAGCATGCACACTTTCGAATTTATAAAGCCATCATATGATCTTTTAAAACCTATTTTACATATTATTCAGTCCCTTAAATAACCAGCATGTGACTACATTTCTGGCAAAATAGAATTTTGTTGATTTTTGCCGTTTTTTCCCTATCATTTCTTTATAACCTTATCCCACCTGAATTCAGCCGAAACGCAAAAACTTTTCGGCAAAAGTGAAAAGTGCGAATTGGCTTATTGCACTTGGCAAAGTTTCGTTTTCCTAGTGAACTAATTCCATACTGGGAAGTCGGCGTTTACTCTGTACTAGGAGAGTAACATGAAATTCAACAGTATAGCGAAATTGGCATAACTGAAAACATGTACTTTTAACGTGAAAACAGCGTTTGCATCGGTTATTTATTCCACTTTTCTTTACAAACCAGAAGCCACAACATTCTTGTAGTACGCCATGAAAACCTTTTGCAGCAAAAAGACCAATTTGTAATTTAACCAATTACGATGTGCAGTTCCGTCTGCATTGTCCCTTGCTTCGTAACTAGTTTCCCCGCAATTGGTCAAAAACCCTTACCTTTTTTAAGCACAGTCCTGTAAAAGCAGAACCTTTCAAGTGCCGAGGGCGGTGACTCGAAGCGAGATCTAGCTAAGTCTGGCATTAATATAGGGCTCACAAGTGGCTCGAATAATCGCTGATCGCTGACCAGTCGCAAATAACGATCAGCTACTTCCGTTAGCCTTAGCTCAAAGAGGCAGTTCGCTGCCGACGCCCGACGTATCTGACAGAGATATGCGGTACCAAAGTTACTGAAGTCAGTGCCGACTCAGAGCTAACAATTTTTGTATTCAATTGTGATCCTGTTTCAAAGGATAAAAATATTTACCTGGTTACGCTGACTAATAATGATGACTAGCAACCAACACTAAACTGTAATTTCGTCTCAGGTCAAATGCACATCTCATTGAACTCGCTTCTTCGTCGCACTCACGAAAATCCAAGATGACTGCCGCTTTGGGGATAAACGGGCTCTTCCACGGCGTCGCGTGGCTGGTCCCAGAAACTACCGTAACTATTTCAATTTCGCGTATTTTTTTATTGACACGCTACTTTAATATTTTACATTTCACAGTATTTTTTCTCTCTAAGTTAAGTAAACGGCAAACATACCTAGTACCCAAAAAAGTAATACAAGAAAAGTGGGACAGTTGAAACACGAATATCTCCTTTTGAAAACGGATGTTAATTTGTGGCATAAATGATACTGGATGCACATACTAATACAAAACTTCTGTAAAAATATATCTGAAAAAATATCTAATCATGAAAGATTAAAAAGTCATTGCTAGGTAGAAAATAGGCAAGGCGACGAACCTTTATTTATTGACACTTATAAAATGAGGATGAGAAAATATTTCGAACGGTTATTGTGAAAATGATATCTATCTCAGAAGTAAGTGGTGTTATTTATAAGACTGAAAGAAAAATTCGAAAAATAAATGAAAAGATCTGACTAATCTTTGAAAAAAACATAAATAAAATATAAATTAACTAACACCTTTATCAAAAAAATAGGTGACTGAATAAAAAAAATGAATATCACAATATGATCCCAGTCATATATTTCGAAAAGATAACACATATTTACTCTGATAATATAAAGTAAACTAATTGCCTAATTGTTAAGCCCGGAGGTAACCACTTGACAGTGTTTGTGTTGCCATGCATGTAAAAGAAAAGAGAAGAAACGAGTATTTTTGAGAACAGTTGCGTACCGCTCAGAGGATAAAACAAGAGGAAGGGTAATTATTTTAAATTAGTAAGCATTGCAATGCTAAATGCGAGCTGTTTCGAAACTCTAGCTTATAGCAAAACAGGAAACTCAACATTTTATACAACCACTTTCCAAGTACGTGTTTATCTATTTTTGTTCTCGCATTGCACAATATTTGTTGCATACAACAAATCTGCATCCGGTGTGTAATATATGAGCACGGACTAGGTCTAACACCATCAACATCTGATATGCCAAAATTGCATGTTTCTATAAATATAATTGTGCTTTAACTATAGGTATTCCAAAGGTTTTGGAATACACTCCTACAAAATTGTCTGCTAAAATGTCATGTTTTTGTTCTTAAAATGACCTTTCACACTGCCGTAAGTTTATTGTACACTCTACTGATTTAAAAAATTGAAAATCATAACGCTACAAAAATTTCTGTTCGAAAATAAAACCTCACATTGTAATGCTTTCGCTATGCATTTTCTACTGAAATGACTCTTTTATGAACCATCAGCATATGTTAATAAGGAAACAGAGTTTTGTTTTTGTTTATCATGACGTTGTATTTTCAGGTTTTGATACAAAAATAATTTCACCTCACTAGAAATAATATTTTTATAAGTGGCAGTCTTGGTTCATTTAAGATGTAAGATCAACTTGATAATTTAATTTCTACAACACGTAACCCAAATTTTAGCAATGGTGGAAATAAATTTCAATAAAGGAACAGAGAAAGCAATTCAAACAATTGTTGACAAAATCCTGGTTTCCTTTTCTTGAAAATCTTGATTAATTATGATATTGCTCTCTGTACACGTCGTTGCCTTGTTGCACGTATTCTATGGATACGTGCACAGGACAGTAAAAATCCACCCTTTCAATTCTTTTACGAACAAAGGCCCAATGCGCTTTGACCATTAATTTAAAAATGGACTTCTCTTTGCTCGTCTCCTCAGAATTCCATGCGATTAGTAAAAGGTTCAATTTCGAAAATATCGTCTTGCAGTTTACAAAGCCACCACTGTATGTGTTATATTGGTTTTACATTGGTTATCGCGATCTATAATTGAAATTTTGCGGAATATTACTGCAAATTAAATTTCGAAGGGGTTCCCTCTATTACCTTGTTTATCGTGGGTTGTCAACAACCAGACCAATTAGCGTCGGTGCAGTTCCTGTCAGGTGATAGAACCATTCCGCACTTATCGCGATCCGATCAACAGGAGTTTTTCTCCGTCAGCATTTTCTTTAATTATGACAGATAAAAACCAAGGTAAATGCATAATTTTGAGATATTATTTATCTATGATAGCACATTTACGTATACTGTAAGTTTCATCTTATATGGCTTACATATTTCCAGTTTAATGATTTTGCTGATCAATACACGGTTTTGTCTTTTGTCGTGGTAATGCTGGCTTTCGTTCGGTAAAAGCTTCCAGGTCATCAAGAACATAGTGTGGACTATTAGTTATTCACAGTGAGGCAATTTTTGAGCGATTTGTTCAGAAATGCTATCTCGAGGGTTTCCCTCATTACCAGCAAACGGTTTGCATCGAATCGGCTCTGCAAATAGGAAATTTTCAACTTTCCATCGTTCTTCTTCCCTTCTGACAGCAACAGGGCATTGCAGGGTTGTTGGCACGCAGTTTATCTAAGGTTGCAGAAGTCAGGTCTTCCACTTAGTCGATATTGCGGTAATTGTACTTGTGAGGTTGCCATCACTATCTTCTTCTGTGGCAATCAAACTCTGATGTTATGCAATGACGCGACACAATATAAAGTAGTGGAGCCGCTCATGTCCACCTTTGATACGGAATGAGTCGTAACGGGTAATGGATACGACACCTCGACAGTGTGTCGAGTTGTTGCAGCGCCAATACGGCGTAGGCATAGATCACGTGTCCCGGTGCAAGTTTTATCGACACAAATACGATCATGTGCTCTAATACGAGCCGATGTCGTGATATCAGTACCAGTCTTCTCTGGCACGACCCGTTGCAGTGGCAGGTCGATCATGTGTCAGGTCGCTGCTATCACGAGTCGTGTAGGCAACGAGACGTCGTTGCCACCACCCGTGGTAGTGACGACTCGATTAGGTGATGGGTCGCTGTTATCACGACTTGAGTATGCAACACCAACACAGTGTAAGCATCGATCAAACATCACGCTCGACACAGGTACGATCACGTGGTCGAGTACGAGCCGATGTCGTGACAGCAACAACCCGTGACACGACAGTATTGCTGCTATATGCAACTGTAACCATTTCAGCATGACTCGATCATGTGACTGGCGTCCAGAGTAGCGTATCACTCGAATCTAGGTCTTGTTTTCTATGATACGTGACCGGGACAAAGTGGGTGACAAAGGGATGACGGTAAGTTCATTTGGTAGAGCATTGAACTGCTAATCTCAAGGTCCCGAGTTCGATTATAGATTGGGATGGGAGGATTTAGCAAGCATGATGTTCGCTCCAATTGTCTCAGCTAAGCGAATGCAGTGGGCTAGATCACCTATCACGTATATGCTACGAGTCGTCATTGCCACGACCGGCAGCAGTGACGGTTCGATCATGTGATTAGATAATGCTATCACCAATGTGCTTGCAACAGGCTGCCACTGTCACGAACTGTAATGCTGTCCATTATGTGACAGATCGATTATACCATGAGTCGTGACTGTCATGTATCGTGTTTGTGACGAGAAGTGACTATGACCACTCGTCCCTGGAACGGGTTGGTGCTATCACAACTCGTCCAGGTGACAGATAGTACCTGGCCCGACCCGTGACTGCGACGGGTCGTTACTGTGACAACGCTGCAGCGATAGGTGTCGATTCAGTGTCGAGTCGAACATGTCACAGGTCGCTGACAAAGCGTCTCGATCACGTGTGTTAACGGGGATGCATCGATTTTGATCGGCACCCTGCACAATCGTGATAGCTCGCCGCTTTCACAAGTCGTCACTGTCACTACCCATAGCAGTGACGGATCGATTATATGATAGGTCACTGCTAAAACGGGTCGGGTCGGCAACGGGGTTTTAACTTTCACGACTCGAAAAGATGACGAGCCAGTAACGTGATGAGTCGATTATGCAATGGGTCGTTGCTGTCACGTGTCGTGTTTGTGACGAGTCGTAACTGTGACCACTCGTTACTGTGACGGGTTGTCACTTTCGCGGGTCGTCCATGTGACGGGTCGTATCTGCCACCACCCGGCACTGGCGGGTCGACACAATGCCGGGTATCGACACAGCGTCAGATCACTCTTGTGCAGGGTCGCTTGCTCTGCGTCACATTCACGTTTTAACATAGTTTTATCGGCTTTTCATCATTGTTTTCAATGTTTTTACTCAGTAATCAGTGATTAGGTGGTATTGTGTTTGATGGTTATTATTGCCTTCTTGCGTAGTTTTCTTTCTATTGAAGACCCGTAGTAGATCTCATGTTAACATCGCTGCAGACACGCGTAATCGATACTGCAGCAAATTTTCCTTTTAAGAGTTCCAACTATTCTCCTTTCTGTGTCAATCTTGCAGGCGTGGGGGTGTTCCAGTGATTTCACACAATGCCGAGTTGTAGATTCGCTCTCTACCTGTAGTACGGCTATTGAATCATTCACTTGGTGGTCACAACGGCAGCGTATCTGTAGCGGTACGTCATCTCTACACTTTGTCGGGTCGTTGAATCACTGACCAAACGTTCTTATATTTAAATATCAGTGTAGGGGATGCTCGTAATCTTCGTTTTGCACCACCAGATGGTCAATCGTAACTTTTCCCCCAAACGTCTTGAAGTAGGCAATCGAGGCAGCTAGGATGGAGTCACTAGTCACACTTAATCGTAAGGCTTTGGCTAAGCAGCACAATAGGCAAAGGCAGTGACAGTCTTTCATGCCGTCCACGTCATTGACCATCGATCTCGTACAGATGCTATAAGTTCTCACGAAAAACCTTTTTTTTATTAACCAGTTCGAGTGTAAACATGCTCGTAGAAGGGTGGCTAAAGAAATTTTGGGCAAGCGTGGCAATCACTCGGCGTTTCAAAACAACTAGTTCGTTGGTTCGTTGGGAATAAACCTTTACCCATTGGGGCAGGTCGGTTCACCAAATCCTTCCTCCGCTGGTCAAGATTCCCGATCCTTCTTTAGTCACGTCGTACTAGCACAAATGACACAAAAGCAATTGGCGTTAGATACTGTGATTCAGGAACTGTTAGACAAAAAGCCATGGACAAGACGCCTGTGGGAACTCAAGGGTTTTTCAGTCAAGTCCTTTGCGTGCCAATTTTTTACTTGTTAGTTGCCACGGAGCAGACGGTGGAGTTAGGCAAGTGTCATTTTCGCGAGCTCAGCGTGTGATTTTTAGGTCGTTGTGTTGTGGCAGATCTTCACATCATCGACTACGGCTCTTGTTGCTGGCACTGAGAGACCTCGTCTGGTGGTCTCCAAAGGCCAATCTTCTGAAAGGTGTGCATTTCTTTCTTCAATTCTTATCAAGACAGATCCACACCGCTGCGTCTTGCAACGGTTGGGGTTTCTTTTTCCAAAAGCACACTTGGAAGGCTAAGTGGTCTGTTCACGACCGCATACTGCTTATCAGTGTGTTGGAAATGAAGGAAGTATTGGTTGCTGGTCAATTCCTCTCTACGTTTCTCAAGGGCACGTGGTTCAGTTTCTGGTGGACAATCAGACAGTGGTCTCTTATTTGATCAAGCAGAGTAACACGCGTTCATAGATCTTGTCTCGACTAACCACGCAGGTCATCCTGCAAGTTCGGGACAATGGTTTGCAATCGCGTCACACACGTTCGTCGGATTATTATTTGTGTACCTGTGATGTATTGTCCGATTTACTTAGGTCCTTTTAGTTGGAAAGTCCTCTCTCCGAAAGGTCAGTGGTGCCTTGGCATTTATCCCTGGTTTTGAAATATCTCACTTTTCCGCTATTCCATCATTGGCACAATGTAACCCGCTGAGAGTCGGCCGTGTCGTTAAACAAATCATATAACCAATCCAATCTTCCATCACTCTGTTATTTCAGACAAATTACTTACGTTAAAGTGTGTTTTTCTCGTCGCCTTGGCCTCGGGTAGCTGCCGAGGGAAATACTCGCACTGTAAAACTTCATCAGTCAAGTTATTGGTTTATGGGGAGCAGTGGTTCTAAAACCATTACCATTTTTTCTGGACAAGACGCAAGTAGTATAGGGAGGACGAGAGAAGCTACTTTGACCTAGTTTTTTTACTCAAAACTTTAGTACTCAAAACTTTACACCTCACAATAGACCAAGGTCATATCTATTATGTACCTGTCACAAAGGGAGTGGTAGTTGCTCGTTAAACAAGATAATTGCTTTCAAAACAAGATAATTCGTTTAAAAAACATTGTTTCTAACACATCACAAATAGAACGCGAACTGGTTCTATTGAATACATGGCAAACGTAATAGGTCAATGCTATCACGTCACAAGGACATGACCTTAAAATAGTTTTATAATAATAGAAACAGTACTTAATGGACGGAAGGACACGCTATTGTATACTTGCCACGAACCACAGATCACATTACTATCAAAACAAGATAACTGGTTTTAAAAACAACATTGTTTCTAACACGTCACAAATAGAACGCGACCTAGTTCTGTGGAATACATGTCAAACTTAATATGCCAATGCTATCACGAGACAAGGACATGACCTTGAAATAGTTTATAAAACTAGAAACAGTACTTAATAGCCGGAAGGGCATGCTATGGTATACAGGTCATATTACCTTCAAAATAAGATAATTGCTTTCAATGCAAGATATTTATTTGCTCAAAATAAGTTTCTTTGTTGTAAATTCAGTAACACCACAAAATAAACCAAGGTCATGCCCATTAAGTATCTGTCACAGATTAAGGATCTGTGATTGTTTGTCAGATCCAGGTTGATCCAGATTGCTTACTTTTAATAAAAACCTAGCCTTGTGACCATTCTTTCAACTTCTCTTGACGAGCAGAGCTGAAAATGTCATTTTCTGCAAAATCCAGATTGACCCAGATTGATTCAGACGGCAAAATTATATCAGAACATAGCCGTGTGACCATTCGTTGAACTTGCCGCGATCATTAGAGCTCAAAATTATAATTTTGCTAAATTAAATTAAAATATAGTTGTGTGACTACTCGTTGAACTTGAGCAGAGTTTGAATGTATCATTTTCTGTGAAACACATCAAAAGACATGCCTTGAATAGTTTTATTGATAGCCTTTGACGACAGCACTTAAATGAATCACAATATTACAACATTTGCTGATTTATAATATCTCTATTACAAAGTTTAGTCAAATAAGTCTGTTGTTCTTCACCTGTTTCACTCTGTTCCGCCTCATTCTCCTCATCCACGTCAATTTCTTCGCCACTGCTTCATTCCTCCTCCTCATCTAGAAGCTCTTCAAAGAATGCATTGTTTTTTTCTTACAGACGCTTTAAGTGCCTTTGAATACTCGTAATGTTTTTCATCAACAAAGCAATTAAAGTCTTGTAAAATGTTTTGATAATGTTCGCTTTGTTCTAGACGTCAGGTATATTTGAATAGCCTAATAAACAATTGTTTTAGTAGACGCTTATAAACGGGTCGAAGGTCATCACTTGCTCTTTCACGCGCATCTTCAAGCCCTTGTTCTTCATATTCTAAAACCTTTTCTTGAAATTTGTTATCATAGTTATCATATACTTCTTGGACCATATCATACCAAACAGAGCCTGTTTCTGACTCACTCTCAGAGCTGCTGTCATCCTCACCGTCGCCACAAAGCTTAATATGCTTGAACAAAGCTGTTTGGCTGTTGTATAACGCACCACATTTTAGACAAACATGTGCATTATTTTCAGCCATGTTGACTCTTTGACGCTCAATAGAAGATTGATTTAAAGTTTCCGTGATAGGTGTTTCCATAGCGTTTTCTATCTGGCACACATGCGTATTAGAATTGCTTGTTTCGGCACAGGTATGGTTGCCAAACATGCTTTCATCATTGTTGCTGTATTTGCAGATGGTAAAGTAAAATGTGACTTCTTCTGGTGGGAGTGGTACTGTAAAAATGTCAGTCTTAAATCGATCTTCTTCTGATGTATCTTGTTTGGGGTCAATGACAAGATATCCATGTGGCTTTTCTCTTGCTTTATTATAAACTTGAAAAAATTTTATCTAGACGACAAACGTACCCAGGGTTCGTACTTGATTCTGACTCATTGGTCACTTGAAAATGAGCATGTATTGGGTATCACGTCTCTGAGTTACTGCATTCTTTTCAGCAGAAAACAGGCTTTGTGTTAGGTTAATTACACCGATCGAACGGTAGTGGCTACCTTCCGTAAACAAGTCGTCAATTTTGGGATCAACAGCAGTGGTAAATATCATATCATCTAGAATCACCACGTTGGTTTTTCTTGACATCAAAAATGCATCGTTATCTAAATTTGAAGGAATCGCCTGAATAAATTCTTTGTATGGAATCGTGTCTTTCATTTCCCCATAGAGCAGTTGCCACCGTTTATACAAATACAAAACGCGATCTGATTTTTGCTCTATCATATTTTGTTGTAGAATGTGTTTTACCTACCATTTCTTTCCGCTCCCTGTAGGTCCAGATACTGTCATAGTAAAGGGATGTTGAAAGATAATAGGATATGTTGATATTTGCAAAACTTGTTCCACTCTTGCTCTCTTTAACACCGATTCTTCTTCTACCCGCTCGTTTCGTTAAGTGTGTGTGTACTTTAAGTGTCTTTTAAGACTTTCTGGCCAATGGTAGGATTTCGAGCAAATGTTGCATTGATTCATCCTTTTTGGTTCCACGACCACTTTTCAAATGATAAAAAAAGTTTTTGAGTGTAAATATATATATTCCACGACGACGACTATGACGATGATAACGACGTTGACAATGACAACGATGACGATGACGACGACTACGGGAATGATGTCAGAAATATTATCTACTTATCTACTGTGCGTAGTTCTGCTTTTGCTCCTGCTGCTACTCGAGCTAATATCCAAAAATGGAAAGTATGAAACTGTTTGAGAGTTTTCCAGTACCATCTACAAGCCCGTTTATGTTCATACATGTTTATATTTTTTCAGCTTCAGGACCAATATACAACACCTCATAGTGTGTATGAAGACGGGCTTTAGCTATGCAAAATATTTGATAGCCTTGTAAAGCTTCCTGAAACTTCCTTACTTCTACCACTTTACACGGTCCTGTTGGTATATTAGCAAGGTTGTATAAATAGTTGCCAAAATTTCTAGAAAGTATCGGACATTTCTAGGAAGCGATTGAAATTTTCTAGGAATGACTGAAAATTTCTAGGAAGTGATTGAAAATTTCTGGAAAATTTTTGAAAATTTCTGGGAAGCTATTGAAAATGCAGAATATTACTATGATTCATTTAATTTTTATTCTGAACCAATAGCTTATAGATTAATAGAGTTATGACATCTCAAATTTATTTTACCCTAATATTGTAGATAATAAGAAAATAATATTCTGTTATACTTATTTTTTCATCATTGAGATGCATGTAAAAGTAAATCTTTCAGGCTCAAAATCTCGTTTATTATGAATGATTTGGAAAATGTTACAATCTTTAATTAATTTTGCAGTCAGCAACTATGGTTCCTTTTGACACAAAAAATACAAGTTCTACCCTTTTCTGTCTTTCTATTTTAAATTCATGTCCTTGTGACGTGATAGCATGGACCTATTAAGTTTGCCATGTATACAGTAGCAAACATGTATCGCCTCAGGTTTCTCCGCAACTGTCCCTTTTGACATGAAGACAAAAGAACTAAGGTAGGCTCTATTGTTGAAAAATGGCTAATGACCAAAGTTTTGACAAAAAAACTAGGTCAAAATAGCTTCTCTCGTCCTACCTATACTACTGATGCATATTGCGACAAAGGGTTTAAATAGGTTCAAACAGCATGTGATACCAGGTTCTCCGGTTGTGAGACCACGTGGTAATGTCGACATCGCATCTTTATGTCCTGCTTCCCACTAAGCACATATAATAAATGATCAAGTACTTACCGTAGCACGTTACAACGTCGTCTATTTATATCCTTTATGCGTAGAGTTTACAAGGCATCTATATCTAATTATCTTAAGAAAGCCATATTGCTAGCATATGATGATATCATTAAACAATCTGCAGATATAACTCAAAAGAAGTTGTCCACTGGAACTTCATTTTGCTAGTGAAATGTTAAACACTTGACAAAAATTAAAATGCAAAAATACTTCCTTCTATGGATTATTTCTTGAATAATATATTGCAAACAACACAGCGTGAATACGTCTTATAAGCCGATTAGTGTGTGGTTTTTGTTGACTTAAGGTTTATTGACTGATCAGGTATACGCCGTGTTATCTATTTACGCAGTGAGAGCTCGCACAAAGCTGAGCAACTGTGTGTTCTGTGCTGCGCGTTAAATGCACCGCAAAATTTACTTGTAAAAATACACTCTTTTCACATGGCGTTTTAAACAAGAAAATATGCACACGTTCATATCAAGTTCCAATCAAGTCCTAAGTTTCGTGGCCCTAGGGCCCGTAGTGCCAGTGGAAGAGATGACACAAGAAATCCGATCACTGTCAAGAAAAAGATACAAACGGCTGCTCGTACAAATTCATATAGCCCTTGCAAGCCAAAGGCTTGTCAAGTGCTAAATTAAAGCTCATCAGGCTAGCCATGTAGCGCCCTCTTTACGCAATGCTAATGGCTTGTCAATGTCTGTTTAGTTTGGCTGTTGGGCCTCGTCTAACACGTTCATTAAACACTACTTTGCATAGTCTTGGCCAGTTCGTTGCTGTTGAATCCGTGATTCATGATAGCCCTTCTTCTTGCAGGACTTCCCAGTAATGTGGTGGAAAGAAAACCTTCAAGAAGAAGAAGACCACTAACTAGATTCTGTATTGTGGATATACAGTTCAGCTCTGTTCCCACAGCATGTAATTCTATCCGTCATGTGACCGACGCTGTGTCGACTCGGCGCAGTGTGTCTTGTAGCATGGTCGGGGTTTTAGACAGTGCGGTTTTGTTCATGATATCACACGACACTGACGGATTGGCACATATAATCACTCCGTATTCGATTGCATTCTGATACGTCACGTCTCTTAGGAAAAGAAAGAGGAGGACACATTAGCTCGCATAAGTCTGTTTGTACTTGTGTTCGAGCTTGTAACGTTGTTAATATTGGGTAGTTCGAGCTGAAACCCCATATAACCTTGTTATTGTTATGGAATGAACAGTTCGCGGTGAGAGCCCGCTGAATTAAATGATAGTTTGAATTGAATTTGTTTTATTTGTGCCTTTCCGACACAAAGTCTTGTAGACGGCGTGTCAACCAGTTCAAATGTATTTGGTGTTCAATTCCGACCACCAGGTCGAGTCTCCCATAGTGAAGGCTTTGTAGTCTACAGGACGATATTTTCGAAATTAAAACTGAATTATTTTATTTTTAATACTGATTCTTATGAGTAAAATATCTTGTAGACGTAGAAACAATCACTCGAATTACACCTACCCACCCCCATCAATTCGGATCGTGCGGTACGATGGGTTGAAGATTGTTCGATCACATGACACGTACTGCACCGACGCTGATTGATCGTTTTGTTAACAACGCACCATAAACATAATATCGGGGGCAACCCGTTCAAAATTTACTTTGCGGTAATTTCCCGCAAAATTTCTATTACGCATGGCGATAACCAATGTTAAATAAAATGGAAAACACGTAGTGATGGATTCTACGTCTTCAAGATATTTTACTCATTAAAATGACTATGAAGAAATTAATTACTTCAGTTTTCTATGTCAGAATGGTTCCTTCGACCACATTTCGAAGTTTTTAATTGTTAAGGGCTGAACCTTAATCCTGGCAATTAACACCCCACCTCTCTCGATATCAAAAGGCGTATTTTATTTTTACATACTGTGTACTTGTTATCTATTGAAAGGTGAGTATCTAGTATGATTTCTTTGCAAGTAAAGTCTTTGCATCGATGTAATGAGTCGATTGATCCACCCTTGAAAGATTCGGCCCCAACATGTGGCCTCATGCTATATTTGTATTAAAACTGTTCTAATGTGCTAATATATCACATACCTATGCGAGAGAGCAGTGTTTGCGAGTTCTTCGGCAGTAATGTTTGTGCAGCATAGGACGGGATTCGTAGCCAAAGACTATCCTATTCGAGTTTCCATGCGACCAACGTCTTTCTGCATAGTACAGTGTCTAACTTTCTTTTAATTTCACACCATGATTATTCAAAAATTGCCCAACTTACAACTTGCGGGTCCAAAATTTTATAAAACCGTTACAGTATCAATTCTTGGATGATCGGGGAAGCAGCTGTTCGAAACAGGACTTGCAAGTACAGTGGTTTCGAAGTTGATACGTAATAGGACCACCTAATGGAAGTAAAATGAATGAGCAATTCGTTGAGATTCCGGCTCATGTGAAATGTGAAATGTGGAACCATCGATGCAAACCTTTTTTATTTTCCTAAATCTCGGCCTAGGTACTACGAAGCCACCACTATGGGTTTTCCAATGTCTTATCGCCATCAATAGTGGAAATTTTGTTGGATATTACCGCAAATAGAATTTTGAATTGGTTCTCCTGTTAATATGTTTACAACGCGTTCTCAACCAATTGACCAATCAGCGTCGGTGTAATTTCTGTCATGTGATCGAACCATGCCCAACTGATCGTGACCCGATAAACAGGAGTTTTTCTTCGTCAGCAATTTCTTTAATTATGACGGATCAAACCCAAAGGTGAATGCCTATTATTTGGACATTATGTATCTTGGATAGTACATAGACCGTAGGTTTAATCTTAGTTGGTTAAAGTATTTCGAGTTTGTTGACTTTACTGATCCAGGTACGATCACGTGATTGAGTGCGAGTCGATGTCGTGAAGGCAACGACCTGTCACACCACAGTTATGCTGTTATACATAACTGTCACGACTTCAGCATGGAATGATCATTGACCTGATGTTACTGTCATGATCCGTTCTAATGACGGGTTGTCCAAATAAGCGTCGCTGCTGTCACGAGTCGTGTACAATACGAATCGCCACTGTCACGACCAGTGCCAGTGATGGGACGATCATGTGACGGGTCGCTGTTATCACGAGTCGTGTATACAACGAGTCGTCATTACCACAGCCAGTAGCACTGACGGCTCGATCATGTGATGAGTTAATGCTAACGCGATTGTGTTTGCAACGGATTGTCGATGTCACGACCCTTATCGGTGACCATTATGTGATAGGTCGGTCATACCATGGGTCGTGACTGTCACATGTCGTGCTTGTGACGAGTTATGACTATGACCACTCGTCGCTGTGACGGGTCGATGCTATCATGACTCGTCCACGGGACAATGTCGTACTGGTCACAACCCTTGACTGCGACGGTCGTCACTATGCCGGGTCGTGTCTGCGGCAACTCCGTCACGTGTCACCCGATGCAACGACGGGTATCGCGCTGCGTCGAGTTGTACATGTTGGGGGTCGCTTTTAAGTGCATTGACGGGATTAAATCGACTTTTTCACTCCTTTGAAGCTAATATGAGGTGTTTAAGTCCTGTCATGTTTCTACGAATATCGTGAAACATAACACGACTTATCAAGAATAGTTGTAACTGCCTACTTATGAAGTTTGCTTTTGTTGTAGACTCACGTTCAATCCCAGACTCATGTACGCACACCAAACGAGCGGGTGACCTCCACACCAGATGCACAGCGTGTCTTCGTCAATGGGGCATATAGCCGCGCACACTGGACAATCGCTGTGATCAGTGCTCAGCTGGAGGACTCCCTATCCTACTTTTTGACACAATAACAAGAGACAGCTCGGGTACGTGCTAAGAGTCGTAACGGCGCCAAAAGCGAGAAATCTTCAGCCTCGCAAATATATACCTTATCACCGACAGCTATTACTACAATTGAAAATCGGATACGGAGGTGCAACGGAACTTAACCTTAAGACGTTATCAGTTGCTTTATCCGATGTCACGGTATCGGCACCCGGGGCTTACCTGGTCGATCCGTATCTAGCTGACCATCAGTACACTCATCGTGAGCTAGCACCCCCGCCATAAAGGCGCCTATACAATCAGTTGTGTCAATGCCTGTGCTGAACGAGCTTACCATGGAAGGAAATAGATTAGTTCAGGGATAAAATGACAGTAGTCAGCGGTTCAGAAGCCACCGAGACAGAAGCCAGCGGTTTTATTTATTTTCTTTTATTTTAATCAATACAACTCTTAGAACTTACTTTAACACAATTTATTGTCTAAATTACATCACAACTACATTAATTGTCTGATCATAAACCAATCTAATTACAATCAGCAGCAATATCAATCGCCCTTCCATTGTACGATTAAAAAACGTTCTAAATGCAATCAACTGACACATCAATTTGTGTAGCAGTTTTTGTTGATCAATGACCATTTCAATGTAGTTCATGATTGAACGGGATATTGATATACTAAAAACAAAAGCAATTTATACATTGCCTTAGCCTCAGCCAAAGCCGGTTCTTTTCCAGAGTAGATACTGTTGCATTTAACCAATAAAAAATTAATACCATGCACTTTAGAAGCAAAAATTAATAACAGTTTAAGTATAAATAACACATAGTTTGGAAACAATAATTGCAATTTATATACTCCGAAAGCCATGTGCACGTTCTAATTTTATAATTTTATAAAATTTATGCAAAAAGTAATTAAATAAAATAAAAAAGAAATAAATAAAACTGCGGGCTTCTATCTCGGTGGCTTCTGAACCGCAGGCTACTATCTTGCGGCCTACTTACTCACAGGTTTCTGCCCTATATCTAGTTCAGGATATGCCTTTACCGGATGTGCCCAATACAACCGAAACGGACGTCAATATAACTACAGCAGTAAAATTTTTTTCTGAGACTCTTCCTTGTCGACAGGAACTTTCTCCGTTGAACAGTTTGTGCTTAGATTGAATTTACATCTAGATATTTTAAAACATGGATTGGATGAGGAACGTGCTTCGAAATCAGGCTCTGTAGCCTCTGCAGCTCTGTCACGCTTCCAAGCTGTTCCCACGGCTACCATTACTACAGAGCCCTCGTCACCTAACGCTACATAGCCGCTGCCTCTTCCTCTCATGGTCCTTTACAGCCATTAGAGGACAACAAACACCAGTTGGAAGACGATTCAATTTATTTTCGTCCTCTTCGTATTCTGCGGACAACTCCTCGTCGGGGAAGGATGAACAAGTGCAAATAAGTGAACAGAAGCAAATCCCGCTGACTCTGTGTACAACTATAGCGGTGTACAACTATAGCAGGCTTCACAGCTCAGTCACAACCACCACCGCGGGAAGATTTTGTTGGAATGTGCTACAAGCTAGGATAGAAGAACTGCAGTCACCACAAGGCACAAGCCAGTGGTCAAGTCTCCTGCCGTCTAAAGCGTTGCACGTCAGGACTTCTACCTACCAAGCTAATGACGGGGTGTTACAGGCGCAACCGCTGATCTACCCCTGCGTCATCCAGCCGTGGCTCCCCAACATTAATCAGAGTCCAGCATGATTGCAGGTTTCTGGATGAGTTTTCGAACGTTATCGTTTCAAGATGCAGCCTTTCAAGTGCTCAGGATATTCTTAGAACCTGGCACAAATACGTTATTTTGTCTTGTTTTGACTCAGTGGTGGTATTATCTTTGGACCTACTGAAGTTAAATGCTTATCTTCTCACATCATTAGTAGTATTACGTCGCGATCAAGCTCTGCAACATTCTAATATCAGACTCCATTTCGCGCGGATAGAGGGGCTGTCGGAACTCCTCTCATTTAGTCAACGAGAGTGAAATCACATGACGCGCTGATGCGTAAGCCGCTGATCCCACACGGGAACAGGTCCAGATAGCGTCAATCAGTAGTTCCTTCCATGCCAACGTCAAAAGAAGAGGCCGGGCCCATCACCAATGCCTACGCCGGCGAACAAAAAGACTAAGCCGGACATCAAAAATAAGGCTGCCTCTCCCAAGCAGAGGTAGCAACCAATTAAAGCAACTGGCCGAGACTGCACGTCGATCTTTACCAGATACTATAAATATTTGCGAAGAATTGGTCTTTTCATTCCCTAAATCGAGTGTTACATATAATTCTAACCGTAATCCAGACACTCATATTACGGAGAATCCGTATTGACGTAGCAATACTAAATCCCAAAAGTGGACTTTGCATTAGGTTTTCTGACTGAAATCAACATAAGACGCCTACATATGTCATAATTTAACTTCTACACTTATTAGCAACATGATACGACAAGAACTAAACAGAAACATAGTAGATATTGCGGTCTTCTAGGCTGCAGACTTGAACAGGGTTCACTGCTAGCTTGTATTCCGTAGCAATATTCACTTGGATGACCGATATGTAACACAATATATTCTGTCCGTGTGAACAAAGTTAATACACACAATAAACTCTGAACAACCCTTGCAATATTTCAGTTAACTAACAAAACTTGAAGCACTGTTCACTATTGCTTAGTATCCACTTGAATTTTTATTGTTTTCACAGTAACTTAATGCTATTCCGCTATTGTTGTTATCCGCTGTGAAAGTCACAATTAAATTCGAATCCTTTGCTTATTTTGTCGTAGAGCATAAATGCCTTATGATTTCAAATTGTGCTGATTTTACCCGAAAAATGCAGCTTATATTCACTATGGATGAATTTTGTTCTAGCATGCGATTAGCTAGGGTTAATACGAGTAAAGTATGCTACCAACCCTGAGTAAACTATGTTAAGATTGGCGACCAGGCCAAATTGATCCCAGCAAATCGGGGATGTAGCGCGACGCTGACACTAATTGCAACTATACTAACCAATACTAACAATCAACTTTCTAATTTCAAAATACAGAAAATTGTTAAACCTTAATTTATAAACCGAAAATATATTTTAAAACAATTTTTAAGAGCGCATTGAAAGGAGCGTACTCTGATGAACAAAACGATACCAGACTCGACTATTTCTCTAATAAATTTAATATCCATAAAATAACGCTACACATCGATATAAACAGTACGAGAAACACTTTGTGGAAGGACAGTGCGTGATGGGGGAACTTGGTGGATCTAACATGAAATGTTGTTGAAAATGCTTTATGTGAACAATATATCATGAAAATGGACCACCTTGGCTTTGTTTGTTACTTGTTCATATAATGTACATTTTTCGTATAATGTGCACTGTCATTGTCCATGCAACATCTGCAACGAAGTCGTATATAAATAACGCTCCAAATGGAATTCTATAACAATGATGTTGAAAATCCATGATTTAAACATTGTTTCATCAAACCAAACTTTCCGAACAATTCTATGCTAAATTTACATTTACTCAGTATGAGATACTGGTCATTTCCATCAAAGATCTGCATCGTTTTAAACATATCAGCCTAATCACCCTTTTGGCATTTCGAATACAAGCTAAAGGGGTAAAAAAGAAATGAATGAGAGATTTCCCCTAAATACCAAAGTGCAAATCACCAAAGACCATTTGTGTTTTTAACAACCCATATGCTTTTATTTTCAGTTATCTTCTGAGTATGGGCTGTTTTTGCTATATTTCTTCCATATGTCTTTTATCATTGCTTTAATTTTTTACCGTTTTTACCGGGTATATCTATGTGTGTATGTGTTGGTGTGTGAATATGTTTTGTAGCTAAAATTGTGCCTGAGTGCCCGTTTTTCTTTAGTTTGTTTAAAATCTTATTTGGTACCAGGATAATACTAAACAGCAACTAACTAGAGTGCAAAGTGCACCTGCACATAAATATCAACAATAAATACAGTTGACCTAATTCCCTTTACTGTATCATGAAACACGAGAAAGTCCAGTGATAATCATATCATATCATGTTGTTAATCATATGCTAAATTGTTCCTGGGCATTCATATTTTCGAAAGGGGCATCTGCTCTAGTATGGTGGAACAGCTTTATAATTTGTTTATATCCCACGTACACATGTCTTTATCATCGCACAACGTGTCAAAAAATGTGGCACTAGATTTCTCAAGTATCGATTAAGCAATTTAAGCTGGTAGTAGCCAAATGGATAATGGTGGAATTTTTGGCAGATCAGTTTTATTAACTAATATCTTTCTCGATTTTTGACCGTTGCAAGCTGTTTCGCTTGTGTTGTGGGTTCAACTCCTACAGAGTGTTTGCATAGCGATTCTCTATGCAAAACACAAGCGCTCCCCGGTGGTGGCACAGAATGGTGGAACAGCGGTTACGGTTTTGACAAGCTTATATTTTAAAATATTTTAATTTTTCAGCCAAAACTCTCAGAGGAGTAGTGTTTGTTTTATAATTATTTTATAACCCACACACAGATGCCTTTTTAAAATTATACAACATACGTGGAATGATGACAAAAATACACCAGTTCTGAAAAGAAAAGGCATACCACGCTTGTGGTCAATCTGACATGTCTTGTCACAAGAAAAAGTAACTGTACATCTGTTACTACCCAAAAAATAAATAAATGAAAACTAAATTTTGAAAAGTTTTGCCTTCTGTGTTCAAGGCTCTCTTGCTGTGCTACCATTTGAGAAAATCTCATTATGTTGCATGACATTATAGTAGCAGTTATAATCAAGACTGCAAAGGAACACTGTGACCAGTCGAGGTCTAGTGAATCAAGCATGTATGGTCGCCATAAATGGCCCTCATATTTTAAAAATCGGTTGTTGAAAATCCGTGTAAAATTGTAAAGGAATCCGGTAAAAATTATGAGAGAAGCATTTTGAAAATTGGCTAAGAGAGGCCTATCTACGGAAATTTGAAAGGAATGGATCAAAACTGAAGGAGAAGAAACATTTTAATTAGAAGTTATTATACACGTACACACGAAGTATCTTGCAGACGACGAACATCCCCCCTACTGATTTGGTAAGACCAGCCCGACTAAATTGGCTGGTCTATAAAGGAACTAATATTTAGGACCCAATTTCTCATTCATTCAACAGTATTTATTCTGTGGTGTCTTTAATAAAGTTCATTGGTTAATATGTTCTAATGTTATACTTGTCTATCTGTGCCATCACCGGAGGGTGCCAGTTTATTGCAGAGTAAATCGCTAGGCAAGCACACTGTGGGAGTTGAACCTATAATAGCAATCAGCGACAAGTATGGACTAAAACATATCTTTGTGAATGCTCTCAATCTCTTTATCATTTGATATGTTTTGTTGGCACATGTGTTCACAACGGCATACCATAACCGGAGAGTGATGGCAACGGGTTAAATTCTAGCAGCAGCATTTCGAAATTAAATTTAGTTTTTTTTAGCATACAGACTTGAAAAATGACGTGGACTGTGTCCTTCGTGATTGGTGTGTATGACGCCATCGATTTAAAACTCCACTGATCATTCTCAAAATGATAAATTGAAAGGAATGCAGAATTTCCTTGTTTGCCATGCACACTTATGCTAAAGGGCACTGTGTTCAATGTTCAATGTTGAATGTTATTTACATAGCGCGCTGTAAGTTCCACAACTAGCCAAGCGCTTCACAATTGAATAAAAACACATGTATTTAAGATAAAAGGTAATATCATATAAGTGACTAGATATTTAGTTAATACTTATCCGTAGTGTACAGAGACTAGAATAACACTACAATGAGATCACAGTGATAAGTTATCCCACGAGACCGAAATGGAAAAGAGATGCGATTTCAATTTCTTCCGAAAATCCAGTATTCCATTAGAATTTCGCACAGATATTGGTAGAGAGTTCCAGACTCTAGCAGCGGCCACAGAAAAGGATCTATCCACTGCCTTTACGATTGAAACGAGGTTGAACGAGTAGGTTATATCTACAAGAGCGAAGATGGCGAAACGGTTTATACACTTGTATCAGATCAGAAAGGTATTCAGGAGCCAAACCATGAATGCACTCGAATGCTAAAGAGTAATTTTGAAATCTATCCTTTCAGGTACCTTTAACCAGTGCAACTCACAAAACACAGGGATGATATGTTCTCTATATCCTGTCCTCATCACAACCCTGGCGGCCGAATTTAGCACTCGCCGAAGACGACACTGATCCGTTTTTATTCCATAGTACAGTGAGTTACAGTAATCGATTTTGCAGATTATGAGTGCTTGAACAACGGTTTTGGCTGCATCTGCATCTACGGTCATATATTTTCGATTAATCTGAGCATGCCATAACATGAGCGACACAAAGAAGTGACATGTTGCAAGGGACTCATTTGAGAATCGATGACATCAAGATTCTTGGCGGTAGGAGAAGCGAGAATGGTATCACCACACTTCGATCGACGAAATTTCAGAACTATTTATGCTTGTTGAAGTTCCTATTTTCATAAATTTTGTCTTTTCATTATTTTGTTTTAATTTATTGTTGCGCATCCAAACACTCACTGATTTAATAAAGCGATTTTTGGAGAGCTGGTCTTCTGTTGAATTTGCGAGAGCTCTATTTAAGAGTTGTCCATCATCTGCGAAAAAGCTAAAAATATTTCGAAGAAGGCAATTAAAATGCCAAATGGTCAGATATACTGGTTGTATTCTTCGGGACCGAGGATTGACCCCTGAGGAAGACCACAGGACATCTTGAACTCATCCGAGAGCAAGTCGCCTATCTTTATGCGCTGACAACGGTCGCTGAAATAAGACTTAAACCAACGTAATACACTTCCCTTCAGAACAAAGGAATTTTCCAATCTGGCAATGAGAATGTTGTAGTCCATAGTTTCGAACGCTGCGCTTAAGTGTAATAAACAGAGGAACACAATGTTTTTCTCATCCATGGACTTCAAAATGAAATTAAATATCCGTAAAAGTGAGGTTTCTGTGCTGCTGCCTTTCTTAAAGGCTGATTGTAAGGGTTCATCTAGTTGGTGAATAAGAGGATGTTCCTTCATTTGTTCAGAGACAACTTTCTCTTAAAGTTTGGAAACTTAAGTCAGGTTAGATACTGGTCTATAATTTTGTTGAAATTTTGTCAAGCGTCGGCTTTTGAAGCAAGGGTGTAACTACAGCCTCTTTAAACTGTGCTGGGACGACATTGTATTTTAGAGAGGTATTGATGATACACATATAGTTGGCGCCAGTTCATCTGTGCATTCCTTAACTAATCACGTCGGAACAGGATTCGGGCAGCATCCTTTGTATGCGGATTTCGAGATTAGTTCCTACACGACACTGATGCTCAGAGTTCGGAGCTCTGTCAGGACTGCAGAGTTAGGTACGGTTCTGTCAAATTGAAATGGGTTTGCATGACATTTTCACGGAATTTGTCAATTTTTTCCTTGAAAAAGGCACCGAATCGATTTGCCATGGGAACGTTCATCGGAATATTCAGGCAGGGGTGTGCACTTGTTGAGGTTTAATATGCTGTTGATGACACCATGCAATTTTTTCTGATCTCCATTACTATCTTGTATTGCTCTGGTATGATATGAAGACTTGGCTAAGTCTGCATTTTTATAGTACCTTCTGTAGGCAGCCTTTAGCTCTTCTTTAAGGCTAACTGTTGAATTCTTTCTATATTTTCCTTCGATAGCTCTACAGGATTTTCTTTCCTGCTTAAACTCGTCTGTGTACCATGAGCAACAAGGTCGCACATTTATTCTCTTTTCACGAATTGGAGCGTGTTTGTCAAGAATTTCGGTTAACGAGGAGTTGTATGCCAGTACTAAGTCGTCCACAGAATTTGGGTTTTCAACTTTGGAATATAGTGTGCAGATCATGTATCAAAATACGAACCTTTCAACATGCACACTTCCATATTTAAAAAACAATCATGATATTTTAAAAGCAATTTTACATGTTATTCAGCCCCTGTAATAGCCAACATGTGAATATTTTGCAAAATGGAATTACGCTTGTTTTTGCGAGTTTTTTTCTATTATTTCCTTATATCCTAAACCCAGCTGAGTTCAGTCAAAATGCAAAACTGTTCGGCAAAATCCTAAGTAGATTCATTTCTATATAATATATCCTAAAATTGCAGTCGAAACGACACCTACATCGGAAAGAACCGAAAGTACGAATTGGCTTATTATGGGCGTAATATATGACTTCGTTGCAGCTGTTGCATGGAGGAGATCGGCAATAATAATGCACATTATACGACCAAGTAACAAAGCCAAGATGGGAAACTCCATTTTCATGATATATTGTTCACATAAAGCATCTTGAACAACATTTCAACCACAATCGCCGTCTTCGTTGTGGACGATAACATGCGTACTTACGTTATTTCTTAACTGTCACCACATCCTCGCGCAAATAAGTGTAGGAGTATGCTTTACTTAAAACTATGAAGCTTTTCTTTCATATATATATTCACATACATTCGGATTTTCTATGTTTGTTATTTTGCAGTATTTCTGGGGAAAACCCATTATTGTTTTAGACAATTTTTAGCATGGCGTTCGAACGCACCTTTAGCGAAATGTATATAATTATGCTGATGTATTTATATTATGTGGTATGTATGTGCAAGAGACAGGGGTGACTTTACCTGTCATACAAGCACGTCGTTCACGTAGCACAATGACAAACCATTGACAGTGCTTCCCAATACGAAGAAGAAATAACACCTTACCTTCTCCAATTGAGGGTTTGGTCACATCGCCGCAGAGATTTGACAACAACGTTAAAGGTAACGGAAAGTACAAATGACATCAAGTTTCCAGCGTTGTCAACAGTCAAAATTTGCTTTTCATACAGGAATGTGCAAATGCGATCAAGCAGATGGTGAAAGCAAACTTTTTTTGCAATATATATGCCTGTTCAACTATGAAGTTACAGCCCCTTGATTTCAGATGATAGCCAGACAAGATACATTTTAAGTCGACTCGGGACATCCACATGTATGTTGAGCACAACGATGAAGACAAAGACCCAAGATTACAGAGGTATGTCTATACAACCGAACTTGGAAAGATAAATTTGGAATCAAAGGGGAAACAGACAACAGAGCTGATTCCCAACTTGCACGAAAAAGATAACTGTGGTCCACTGTCTCATCCTTCAACTGCACCTAACATTCTGACTCTTCGTTATCAAATACATCGATTACATAGTTTCAAAAAGAAAATTGGTTAGCACCCTACGTATGCAAAGTTAAATGCAAGCTGGATAAGAACCCTTTAGTGAAAAAATTCTACAAACCGATGAATATTTTCTTTTTGGAAAGTCCACAGAGCCGAGTAGATGTACATATGATACAACAAGTTAAATGTCTGATTAAATATTCAATAGGGGTAGGGGTGGGGTAGTAGAAGGTAGGTGAGTAGGTGGCAGGAGAAGGGGTGCTCTTAATTGAATTCTTCTTCTTCTTTATGTTGTAGCGAAATCATAGGTGTTCTTTAAAGATGCCTCTTACATGTGCAAAAGAGGTAAACAAATATAACCAACATGCAATAAACAAATAAAATAGATAAATAGAATAATTAAAATATATGAAAGTATGATGATGGTGAAGCAGGCATGTGCATGGGGAATACATCAAGTAAATTCCACGCTTATTGTGCCTCATTGGATGACAGGGAACGACAGGAGGTATGTTGTAAGCACGACTGTAATTGATTGTTGTCATCCTCCTGTTCTATCGACATTGTCCTTTTTGATCCTCCGATATAATGCCCATTTGGAGACTGCCTTAATGGAATGTTTTTCGTCGTGCTCTGTTGTCGTCGCAGATTTTTATTACCAAGTGCCAACGGATCATTTTGCTTATCCTTGTATGCTCTCGCTATTATCCATTTTTACCTTAATATCCGAGGAATCTTGGAATTTCACTCCGCAATTTCCGCAAGATCTTAAAGCGCATTTTCCTCTTCACCGCTCTCAACAGCCTGTCCCCAAGCCAACTTCCTTTTCCGATTTAGGCTCTCAACAAACAACAACATCGTGTTTCAAATCTTACAATATTGGTAGTTTAAAAGTTATAATCGGATATGGGAAGTGAAGAAGAGATCAATGAAAACAAACAGGGTTCCACGGCGAAAAGCAAAAAGGTTAGTAATAGCAAAGAAGAGAGGTTCAGTAGCGATGAAGAGGGTAACCAATCGGTCCCTGATTCTGAACATAGCCAATCGGCAGAAACAAGGCGAAAACGCCGTAAAAGGAAGCACAAGGCCAAAAAAGGCAAAGCTAAAAGGCGAAAGTTTTCGTCGTCCTGAGTTATCGTCGTCGGAGTCTAGTGACTCCGCAGATTATGGACATTGAAATCCGGAATCGCTTGATGATAACGTCAAACTACCAAATAACAGGAAAAAGTTTGCTAAGCAACACTTAAGCACTTATGTTAAAGAGAAGGTTATGAAACACATGCTTGAAAAATGCCCAGTTCCTGTGGGTGACGAATTTAAAGTTCCTAAACTGGACGACGATTGGGGGGATATTTTAGAGGAGGATAGGAAAGGTTACGCAATCAAAAAGTGGGACAGTAACCTCACGCGCATTCAGGATTCAATGAACAAAGCCATGGGTCCCATTTCATTTGGATGAAAATTGATGAAAATTGATGCGATCAAGAAGGACAAATCGGAAGACTCGCTGGATTTAGATGACATTCTAGAACTGATTAAAAAGACAGTCATCTGCGTAGGACAAGCAAACGTTCAAATAAAATATTTCAGAAGATTAGCTTTGGTGGCGCATATCATGACGGGGAACGCAAAAAAGGCATCAAAACTCCTAGTAGAATACGAGGAGGAACTGAAAAAAGCTCATGGCACTCTGTTGGGGGAAAAGTTCATCGCCAAGATGAATAACAAAGTAAAAAGGAAGAAGGAAGCAAGGGATATGAAGCGATCATCCTTCCAATCTAAGCCCTTTCGGAGGGAATCCAGAATCTACTTCAGCTCGAACAGGGCTAGAGGAGGCTACTCGTCTAGAGGCTACAGGTGCAAAAATAGTCAAGGAACCAAAGTTAAGAGTAGTCAAGAACCCACAGTTAAGAGTAGTCAAGACCTCGTTACACCCGTTAGAAAAACCATTAAGTTTGTCTGTGGTGGAAATCAGAGATCCCTTGAGGAAATTAAACTTTCCAATCAATCATGTAAAGGTCCAGGTCCCGGTAGGGGGGAGAATAAGCAGGTTTCGGGAAAACTGGAAGGTTATCACACAAAATCCAGAAGTGTTAGGATATGTAGAAGGGGTTCAATTACCGTTCACAAAGCAGCCCGTTCAAACAGAAGATCCAAAAGGTCCAATTTTCAGCAAAGCGGAAAGAGATCAGATCAACGAGGAGACTCAACAGATGTTGGAGAAACAAGCGATAGAAGTGGTCCAACCGGATTCAAGTCAGTTTGTGGGACACATCTTCCTGAGGAAGAAGAAAGACGGGAGTTATCGACCAGTGTTCAACGTGAAAGATTTAAACCAATACCTAGAATATCAGCACTTCAAAATGGAAACAATGAAAGACTTCATAAATATGCTCAAACCGAGGGATTACATGGTGAAGATCGACCTCAAAGATGCTTATTTTTCGGTCCCGATAAATCCAAAACACAGGAGGATCATGAGGTTTCGATGGGGAAATACACTCTATCAGTTCAAGGTGATGGCATTTGGCTTGGGACCAGCTCCCAGAATTTTTACGAAGCTGCTCAAACCGGTAATCGCCCTCCTGAGAAGGATAGGAATTCGACTGATGATATTCCTGGACGATTTGATCGTTCTAAACCAGGATCACCAGGAACTGCTGAAGGACCTGAGATCAGTTTGCTTCCTTCTAATTATGCTCGTATTCACCATAAATTGGAAGAAGACAGTCACTATACCGGCCCAAGTGATAGACTACTTGGGATGGAAAGCAGATTCAATAAGAATGGAGATTTCACTTCCAAAGGAAAAGATGAAAAAGGTGATTGCGGAATGCAGGAAAATGCTTCACACGCAGTCCCCTTCAGTCAGGAATCTAGCACAGCTGATAGGAACATTAACATCAACCATGTTAGCGGTAGAACCGGGTCCACTGCATTACAGGCAACTCCAGATGGATGCAAACAAGGCACTCACCAAGGGGAAATCTTACGAATCCAGAATGACGCTAGGCAGGCAAGCTCGGGAGGAGATTTTATTGTGGATTCGGTCACTTGAGACATCGAACGGGAGATCGTTATTGAGGAATACGGTGGAAACAGTAATTACCAGCGATGCGTCGAACTCAGGATGGGGAGCTTGGAAAGACAATCAGGAGATTGGGGGAAATGGACCCCAGAGGAAGCGACGTGGCGTATAAATTGCATCGAGCTGAAAGCAGGCATCATGGCGATCAAATCCTTTATGAAATCATCGAGGAATATGCAGATATTCCTTCAGATGGACAACGTGACGGCAGTTTCACAAATAAACAAACTGTCCAGTCCAGCATCAGGGATTATGCTGTCGTTAGTCCGAGATTTGTGGGAGTTTTGCAACAGGAGGAACCTACAAGTTACAGCGGTGTACCTGCTAGGATCGAAGAACGAACAGGCCGATTGGCTTTCGAGGAAGCTAGAAGATCCAAGCGATTGGAAGCTGGATTCCCAGGTGTTTCGTCACATAGAGGTCAAACTGGGGAAGACGGAAGTAGACTTATTCGCCTCCAGGACAAATACACAGAAAACGAGATACTTCAGCTGGAAACCGGATCCGGAAGTGGAGGCGGTCGATTGTTTCCAGACAGTGTGGAAGGATATCAAGGGATATGGGTTCCTGCCATTTTGCTTGATCGGCAGGGTGCCAAGGAAAGTACTGCTCGACAATGCTACGATCATTCTTATAGCTCCGACCTGGGCCAATCAAGTGTGGTACCAGACATTACTGAGTATGCTCATACAGAGACCGTTATTACTACCGAACAAGACGAATTTGATACTAGACGGCAAGAGCAACCTGCATCCAATGATGGAGACGAATTCCCTACAATTGGCGGCTTGAAAGGTTTCAGGATGCAAGCAAAAGCAGAGGGATTTTCGGAAGAGTCTACATATCTTCTCACATCCAGATGGCGTCAGGGCACGCAGAGCTCTTACAAATACTCCTCGGAGAAATGGAGGGGGTATTAACCCCTTTCGAGCCTCTGTGGTGAACATAGTAGACTTTCTGAATGGGATGTTTAGAAAGGGTCTGAGTTAAGGTACAATCAATGGGTATAGGTCCGCTATTTCGGCCTTGCACCCCCATATAGATAGGAAACCGGTTGGGGAACATACCACGGTAGTACAAGCAATGAATGCCATTTTTGTACCTTAGGCCCCCTCAACCGAGATATACGAGCAAGTGGGATGTAAACAGGGTCTTAGTTTACTTAAAATCCATGGGGGATAACGACAATATTTTGCTCAGGGATTTAGGGGCAAAATTGGCCATGTTGTTAGCACTAGCCTCGGCTAAAAGATCCTCTGACCTTACCCTGTTGGATACGAGTCTCATGGTTGATTGGGGAGATAAAATAGTTTTCCATATTAAAGGACTCAGCAAAACTAGAAAAGTAGGACACGGCCCCTCAGTGGTGGAGATCTTAAAATTTGAAGAGGACCAAAACTTAGACCCAATACCGTGCTTGAACGAGTACATGACTAGAACCAAAAAGCTAAGACCTTTGGAAGGGGGTCAGCTGTTTATTGCGTCAACCAGGCCCCATAAACCGGTTAAGGCCAGTGCAATTGCAGGATGGTTGCGATATATAATGGAGAAAGCAGTGATAGATACGAGTATATGGAAACCACATTCCACAAGGGGGGCCAGTACCTCCAAAGCATACGCCCAAGGGGTCTCAGTTAGAGAAATTCTCGATTCCGCAAATTGGAGTAACGTGGGAACATTTCGAAGGTTTTACAAAAGACCTATTCAGGGAAACAAGGATGGTTTTTCTAAGTCCGTTTTCAGCCTTAAGTAAGGTGTATGTAAGTATTAGGTAAGCGGCTTTGAGCATGCGTTTTAAGATCTTACTGAAATTGCGGAGTGAAATTAAAAATTTCAACAGGCCGCGAAGCGGCCCCTTTTGAAATTAAGATTTCAAAAGCAATTTACGTAAGATCTTATCAATCCCACCCACATCCGACCCAGTTGCTAAATAATGAAATAATTAATAATTAATGTGAAATAATTAATGTGAAATAATTTATTATTAACGGTATTATCAGGCATGTTCCCCAAAAGGTCGAGGCACGGCCATTATGCGTTATTTCTATGCTTTCAGGGGTCAAGCGAGAGGTCACGGGCCGTCCTACGGGCAGCGCAGATAAAGCAGAAAGTGTCAGAACGAAGTTCCGCGGGGACAATAGACTCTCGATTTATGGAATCTAAAACTGGGCTTTTGTAGGCAGCCTGAGGAAAATAAAAGAGAAAAGTGGAAAGTTGAAATTAGCATGTGTTTCTGTGTCTTCAAACTCGTTTAGCTTTGTCTCAAGCCAAAATCGGAAAAAGAAGTTGGCTTGGGGACAGGCTGTTGAGAGCGGTGAAGAGGAAAATGCGTTTTAAGATCTTACGTAAATTGCTTTTGAAATCTCAATTTCAAAAGCGGCCGCTTCGCGGCCTGTTGAAATTTTTAATTTTTATGTTTCGAAACATACTTACGGTAAGTATATGAAAACCAGCCTTTACTCTTATTAGCATTATTTTATTGCACGTTTTTGTTGGCTATGGAATGATTTCTCTATATATATGAATGGTAATTAATTTAAAAGCGAATATTTTTGTCTAATTTAATTTTTTTTGCAGGAAAAAAGAACACGCTTTTATTTTCGAAAAGAAAAGATGGCGACAAACCGGAAGCAACGGAAATTTAATGAAAAACCGCCCGGCTGTAAGTAGTGAAGCATTGTGGCATTTTCGCTTTGTAAATTTATTATTAATACCGTTTAATTTTGGCAAAAGTTTTATCAAATTGGGCATTTTGAATGCCATTTATTTTCTCCAAACAATGTGGGGCTGAAATTTGGCAGGAAATTTGTCAAAAAAGCTAAAAATAGCATTGTTAGTGGAATAGACTGGTCTTCTTAGTGTATGTTTCAGGTCCATTACATTTATACGTTTCTCTTTCAGATCTCAAAATGGAATGACACTCGCCCTGTTATTGTATTTTTTTAATTTTCTGACTTCAGTCGATGGCTCTACTTGCACTCATAAACCAAATATTTGCTCCTGGCCTTCGGTACCGCAGCTCCAAGTCAGCAGTTCCTAAAATTACTTCGTAATGGGGATCAACTTCTTATGTTCTGAGACGCGAATCCCGCGTGTCAGTCCTTAATATCAAAACGATACCTAAAATTATAGCTCCGAGCTAGTTCCAGCGGACCCTTTCTATCTTCCTAGGACAGAAAGGGTCACAGTTCCTTCAATAGAAATGGCCATTGATCTCAATTTTCGAGTCTCTGTATCTTTCGGCGCACGTTCAAGGACACCGAGGCTCGAACTGGCAGGCTTTTTCTTTAAAAGCACACTGAGAAGTACCCTGGCGCATTATTTTCGACCTCAGCAAAACTCCCAAACTAGAGTAAAGCGTGGTTTTGCAACTGTGGATTCGCTGTTGTTGTGGGCGATAATAAGGGATTCGATATCCTGATCTCAAGAAAACACATATTTTTTCTCAGTAAAAAATTGTTATCTGACCATAAAACATGTGCGCCATAATTTATAATTGGGCCATTTATGTGATGCACCCTTTCTAAAATAACGCCGTTGGCCCCAGTCGTGCGCCGAGATTTGAAAATTTACATCAATGATATTTCCTATGATAGGAACAATGACTCTTGCTGTCATAGGAAGACCGCAAAAGTCATCTAGGACTAGCTCCGAGCCAGCCAGCTGTGAGTTAATAACTTCGCATATCTCTGTATCAGAGCTACATTGTTCCGCTAATAGGGGTCAACTTCATGTGATCTTGGGCACGAATCCTGCATACTATTCCCTATTATTCAAGTATTTGCTGTAAGTTCGTGCACAAATACCCTTTTTGCAAACCAGTCACAATTTTTAAGTTAGCTTCCGCACTCGCCTGTCAAATGTTTGTTTACATTCCGACCCTTAAATATCATGTGACCAAGGTCAAAGAAATTTAAATGAAGGTGTTCTAGACTATCTTTAAAATATGTACTAAAACAATTGATAGATGCAGAATTAGGTATAAATTACTTTTGCACACTTTTAGTTTTCTTTTCATGCTTTTTGAAATAGCAATTCAAAAATTTTTGGCGAATAATTACAAAATTTACTGTCAATTTTTTACTGAATAAATCACACTCCCTAGATTTAAGCAAATGTAAGTTGTTTCTATATTTTGTTCTTTTAAAGAAAGCGTAACACAGAAGTTATGTATGATTGACATGGTACGTTGAGGGTCTTTATCGAATGGAAGTAAAGCGAACCGCTTCTTGGAGCTATAAAAAGTCATGCACAATATATCCTTTTTTTTTTTTTTTTTTTTTATTGCAAAATAGGCAGAATTTTAATGGGTTGCATGTCTTTTATTCTTCGTAAAGTGCAAAAAAGTGTAGCTTCCACATTAACCTGTCAAATGTTTGTTTACGTTCTGGGCTTTAAATGTCGTGTGAACAAGGTCAAGTGACCAAAAATTCAAGGGGCTGTAGATTATCTGTAAAATATATACCGTGTTCTTTTTGAAAGAAAGTTGTATATCATTTCCGTTGTAATTTGAGGACCTCCAGCATTGCCGCCAAGGACTTGTGGATCGTTAGATCTCGCACAAAATCGCCACAGAGGTGCCTCAAAGCCACCGCGATTGACTTGTTTATCGTTACATAACGAGGATTTGAAGCAGTAGCCGATTCCGCAGTAGCGAGTCTCTCCTTGGACCTAACAGTATTGGCACGAGTAATAACCTGGACCTATATTTTCCGGGCCATTTCACAATCCTCGCTGTGCTTTTCTTTCTGGGAAGAAAACCAACCCTGCCCCCAGCTGAAAAAAATAAAAATAAAATAAAATGAATAATTTTGAAGGAGAGGCCTAACCTTTGATCACTGCTGTAAACCTTGAAAGCAGTCCGATTATAACCGTAGGAGAAGAGTCATTTTGAAAAAAAAAACTGGATATTAAAAGTTTAAAAGTATTTGACCATTTATTTTTTTGGCGGATCGTGAACAAGGAAGTAATTTTTAAAGAAAAGATCAGGCAAAGAATATTCTCGAAAATATAAAAGCTGCAGAAGGTAACACATTTTGAGAAAAATAAAAAAAATAATAAACGGTAACAAATTCCCCTATTTGCCCCGGATCGCTTATAAAGTAATCTGCGTATGACGTCATTACGTAAAAGAACTTGTGTGCGAAGTTTCTCATCTGCTGAACATTGGAGAATGTCAAATGTGGTCGGTTTGTTGCTTGGCAGGTCCGAAAGATTCTTTCAAATTTAGTCGGGAGTAGAACGAACGAGTACGGCATATGATGTCATCTTGTAAAATATCATTATATTTTGAACAAGATATTGTGTGCAAAATGTCTCGATAACGGAAAGTCTTATCGACTTCAAATTTCCTGTGGATGTTTAGGTTTTTGTTAAACATTAAACCCGTGTTGAAAATTAAGAAGGAGTTTGGGCCTCATTGCGTTAAAATATTACGTGATATATTTTGCAGTCGCTTAATCTAACATGCCCCCACCCCTCCCTTTCCACCTTCCCCATTTTGTCGGCAGTTTTGTCAACTAAGCATAGTTGTAAGCTGTGCTGGGAATTTCAGCGTTTGGGCATGGGGAAGAGATACGAATCCCCCATATGGCCTTAACCTCACTTCAAAGGATGGCTGTTGCAAAACATATGGGAAGGCTGTAAACCAACGCCTTCTTCTTTATATAGACATATTAAAACAGCGTTATAATGACATGCTCGGATAGAAAAATAATGTAGTTATATCAGACATGTATAACTTGATTTCATCTATATAATTGAAGGTATCGTCCACAAGGTTTCTAAAACCATTTTTCTGATTTTTCTTTTAAATTTCACACCCAGATAAAATATATGGTTGAAAATTGTCAGAATGACCTTTTTAAATATAAAACTTGGCTTTTATCAAAATGTAAAAATGCAATACTGTTGAAATTGTGAAAAATGTGATGAAAGTGACAATAGTATGGCTCTCTTTGCAAACCAACTTCGGCACCTATTTCATAGGTCATCCGCGTTAAACGTGAGACTGTATTTCTCCCGAGGCTCTAGTTCAATTTTCTGGAATTATTTTGCCAAGCTCAATGAAAATTGTATTTTTAGTCCATTGATCCATTAAGCGGTTAAATCTCCAATTGATGGTATTGAAAAGTTATGCAATTGCAGTATTCATATAATTGCAGTTGTCATGAACAATAAATACAGGGTGCTGAAAGCGTTGCAGTGCTTTAGTGATATGCCCAAAAGTTAAGGCATCAATTAGCTGGTCAGAATGTCCCCGGATGTTTTTGTTTGACACTCCGTTTATAGCGGAAATACACATGCAGTGAGCGCCTCCACCTGGTAATACATCCTTGGCAGTGGGAAATGTTTTCCTTGCATTTACCACTTAGATTATGAAATTTGTCTCTCTTTAGTGAATACCTTTGTATAATCAACATTTTAGTGGGTTTAGAAGGTGTTCGTTAAAAGGAGTTTTACGGTATTAACTTGATTACACTGATAGATAATATGTGACAGGATTAATTTCTAGTTGGCTTAGTAAAGCCAACCATACGGCTAACTCACTCATTTTAGAACGATTTGCCAGTTTGAATGATGGCGGCATCTCAAGTTGCGGTACCAGTGTTCATTAAGAGCGAGGTCGAGGAACCAGCCTTGGCGACGCCACTCCATTTGCAGCGAGTGGAGAAGGCCCTAGAGCTGGGCCCCTTTCTCACCTACGTGCAGTCTGTCTTAAATAAAAACAGCCGCTGGTAAGTGCATGGTTGTTAATTGGTGAGTTGCTGTTAAGATTACCATAGCCAATCGCTGAGTTGCTTCCGGGAGCACTTTGCTGATTGGTGAATCTCAGAATGTTTTCGCTTTAGATCCTATGAGTAAATAGGCTATGAGGTTGTTAATTTTTGAACATCTGTTTGACACACTGGCACAAAGGACTCGTCGAATGTGAATGCTCCTTTCCTTTGCTGCAGTGATGTGTCGAGCGGGGAGGAGGAGTTCGGGCCGCCGCCCACCGGCCAGCAGGGAAATCAGCAGCAGAATGGTGTCGCTACATCAAAAACAGGTGCGTGTGACAGGTGACTTGTGGTCATTTTACGTGGCAACGGCATCATGTAGGAGCGTGACGTAATATTGTAGGGGCGTCACGTGACGCAGGAGGATGACGCGATATTGTTGGGACGTCAGATGGCAGATGGCCAGCGAAGTGTAGAGGCGCCACGCCACGTAGGAGGAGGATCATGTGACATTGTATGAACCCAGGAACAGCACATAATATGTGGTGGTTCTGTTGCAGAGCGGCGGGCGGACAAAGCGCGCTATTACAACCTCAGCCACGTCAAGAAAGGTCGGAAGTGGCTTAAGGTCAGTCAACCGGAAGTTGTTTACTGAGTGTTTTCACTGTGACATAAGTCTTTGATGAAGCTAGAAAGCAGCTTGTCTGTTATACTAGAGGATGTAACTCGAACACTTTGGAAGGAAGATACTGCGTTTGTGTGTGTTTCTTTGAATACGTGTAAAAACTAAGTCTATTTCACCAAAAGCTTTGATAATGATATTTTCGAATCTTACATGCCTCTCGAGTGAGTTGTTATTTTTACTTGGGGAGCCGTTAAAAAATCGTTGTTTTCTGGCCATCTCCAGGTGGGGTGGGGGGGGGGGGGGGGTGGCGGTTATGTTGTAAAGGCGCAGTTAAAACGGGCCGATTTTGATTGGTAGAACTTGCTGCTGAGTGACAGCTCGTCGGATGACGAGTCCGGGCCGGAGATCAAGGTAACGGAAGCAGACATCCGCTCCATGCTGCGCACTCACGTGCGCGAGAAGAAAGCCCGCCAGCAGTTCTACAACGACCCGGAGGTAGTGGGCAGGACTGGCGCCGGGGAAGGAGGGGGCAGGGGGTGTAATGTGTGGTGAGCACACAGGGCAATATGCGGTGGACGCAGGGGGTAATGTGTGGTGGCTAATGTGTGGCATGTGAAAGGGTAATGCGCGGCGGGTGAAGGGGGTAATGTGTAACTGGTACAAGGGGTAATGTGTGGCAGGTGTGGGAATGTAATATGGGGGGGGGGGGAGGGGAGAGAGGGGGATATGGAGCATTGATTGGTGCAGCGGGTAATACGTAGTGGAATCAAGAGGTAATATGCAACATAAGCATAAACACACGAGTTGTACGCGAGGTGGTAGGATGTGCGCAGGAGTTAACGGCATATGAAGCGTGCAGAACGTAATGAAAGGCAGCGGGTAATTGACCCGTGCAGGATGCAGTGTTAAGATCTAATGCGACGACTTTGGGGTGGGGTGGGGGTGTGATATACAAAATACGAGTGAGTCATATTGGTTATTTAGTTTGAGTACAGTTTCATAATACTGATGGTCTTCAGAGACTTTTATTAAAATTTTAAGAATTTCTTAATCTTAGTTTTCACTTACTAAAAAAGAAAACATCTTAATCTTAATTTTCACTTATCAAAAAAATAAAACATCTGAATTCGGGAGGTTTTATGACTATCATAGATAAATTCTGTTTTCTTTAATGTGGGATCAGTACTTGTTTGATTGACAGCTGCAGCAGTACCAGTACTACAGTACAGGGCTACTGTCAAATTATGACAAGTACTCGGAGAAGTCAGTACTCGCAAGTAAAGCCAAGAGAGAGCAGAGGAAAATAGAGAGAAAACTCATGAAAGGTGAGGGCCAAATATTCTCTTCTTAACCAATGCAGTGCCTTTACAGCGTTCGTGCGCCTCCTGGAAAACCTGGAAATCTCCTGGAAATTGGAAATGGTCACAAAACCTGATGGAAAACTCCTGGAATTCCATCAGGACTCCTGGAAAAACTCCTGGAAATCGAAATCATAACTAATTTGTATATATATATTCGTATGCATATCCAGATTTTGATATAATTATATAAAAATAGGATGATTTTTCCATTTGCCCTATTTATCAGAGTTTGGTAGATCGTAGATCGTAGTTTTGGCAATAAAGATAAATATTGCCATGTCCGTTATGATCGTGATACATTTCAAGTTCGAAATTTTTATCTTGAATGTTCTAGGCTACAGGGTTATTTTCTTTATTTTGCGCATTGGATTTCCTTATTCGAACACTGAATACTTGAGAGCTAAACAAATACTTCAACTCTGTGTCACATAAAAAATATGGTATGACCTTACCTTTCAGATCTCTTGCTATTTTGGTGATCTATATTTGAGTAATTTATGAATAAGTAGAGGTATGCTCTAGTACATTTCATAAATGGCGTTTAAGTCGAGTCTACGTGGCTAGGTCTTTGTAAGGGTGTGACTGTAAATGAACATGCTCCACACGCATTTAGAATCCCGTGCATGCCCTTATTAATTATAGAATTCTATGATTGCTTAAAGGCAGTAGAGGAGCCAGTGTACTTGTTGGCTGTGTATTCTGTGGCAGCGATTCAGCATGGGTCATCAGCGACACCAAATAATCGTGGCATAGAATGAGAATCTTTAAAGCCTAATCGATCGATTTTGCGTCGATTCCTCTTTTATTTCTAATCAAATGCACAAACTAAATTCATTAAAAAATACTGTCTTGAGTAAAGTTTTTAAGGTTCTGTCGCCGCAAGGCTCATCGAATCAATTCTTGAGTTATTTAGCAAAAGGTCGCATTCAGGATAAAAATTCCAGAATTCCAGAGTTCACATATTACTTACACAAGGGGTAAGACTTGGATAAAAGGCCTTGCAGAGTCAGTGTGTTCAGTGGCACTCGGTCTACTCAAACGCATGCGCACCCATATTTAGGCCTTTCATTTAGCCACTTCAAACACAGTTTTTATAGCCTGTGCTCAAGCGCGCATAGAGATTGAGAAATCTGTGTCATCGCATTAGGGGTGCGTATCGCGAAAAATTTTATATCGCAATACGTATCGCGATATAGCATTTCATATCACGATATTTCCACGTAATAAAAAAAGAAACTTGATTTTTGTAACATTTATTCGAAACTTTTATAACAGTCTTGAGTAAACAAATTGAAGGCTAAATAACACAGCTTAGTTTGGCTCTCAATCTAACTTATTACCGCGTGGTTATCGCGCAAATTTCGTTGTGCATGCATGCAAGTTTTTGTAGCAAGCTCATACTATTAAACAGTCGCCCATGAAAAGTATTCACACTTATTCTTATGTCTCGACTTTAAACGGCTTACAAACAGAATGTACATACATTATAAAACTAAACCTCTGTCTTGCATTAAATTATGACCACATTTAAAGTATTCAGTGTCTTATATTTACTGTAACCCACCATTCATGAAATTAATAAACCGCTAATTTTGATACGGTAAAAACGCCACTAAACAAAATTGAAGGGGTCCATGCATAAACTTGATAACTGCAATTATCAGCAGTGGAGAAAAACGCCTTTAAAGTTTGAAATTTTAGTAACAAACATAGGTTTTCCCATCGCATTTTTCTCAAAAATGCCCACTTCTAATTGGTTTTGAGGTGTAAGACTTACATATGTGATAGAACAGAGGCCAAGAAATACCGTGGTGGTAATAGTGCATTTTCCTGATAAGTGGAGTTATCAAGTTTATGCATGGACGCCTTCAATTATTCTCCAGATACCGTAGTAGGTCAAAACTAGATCTGAGAATTAGCTGTGTTTAACGTCGTTAAACAAAGCTGTTCTTATAACAGATCACTTGTATTTTCTTAAGAAAGATGGGCATGTCCACTTTGTCTGGAGTGATGCCTTCTCATATGATATTGGAGATTAGAAGTACCCCCAGAATACTTTCCATCCATTTGGCAATGCTTGCATACTGCAGCATTTTTCTCAACTTTCTTTCCGTCACTGGATTTGAGTCCAAAGTTTTTCCAAATGGAAGCTTTTCCTCTCTTGTTTCCCACTATTTTTTTCCATATTTTTATCCAGTTTATTTGTTATTATCCTTGTTTGATCACAATCTTATTACGTATCCTTATTTGAATACAATGTTATTTACTTATCCATTGCAATGTCAGTATCCATTAGTATTATCCTGTATATTTATTCATTTATTTTAAATATAAACTGTCGCCCTCAACCGTTTGTGTACTCGAAACCAATGCAAATGTAAGACTTACAACAGACAGGAAAAACAAAAACAAAAAAAAACAAAAAAAACAAAAAAAAAAAAAAAAACGGTATGTGGAAATTTATATCGCGAATATCGTATGGCGAAAAAATATCGCGATATATCGCCGTACCGGTTAAATTATCGGCACCCCTATATTGCATATTGTGTTTTGCATATTGGGATGGATAAAGATCCTTAATTTTATTTTCGTATCTTAATGTGTGAACGGATAAAGATTAAATAGAATGGGTGGAGGGATGGCTGGAAAAATTATGAAATCTCCTGGAAAACTACTGGAAATTGGGTCTACAATCTCCTGGAAACTCCTGGAATTTGCTCAAGGAAATTCCGCACAAACCCTGCCTTTAATTCTTGCCACTTAGAACCGTCCAGTTCGGTCAGTTTACTCGACAGTACGAATAATCCGAGTGAAAAGACACTGAAAAATGGATCAGGAACTTAGAAAAGAGTGGTGATAGATTGAATTGACCCCTATTGTGCCCAAGAGTAGGAGAAAGAAAATGGGTTACTGTGCGTTCTGCTGATCCTGGCGCTGTGCCTTAAATTATATCAAGTGACTAGAGAAACCAATCTATCGTTTCATGATTGCCGGTGTAGCATCGAATTTTCACCCCCACCGATACCTCACCCCCGGTGAATATTTGATATCAAATTTTCACCGGGGGGTGTAAATATGATAGATTTTTGCCCATCGAATATTCACCGCCCTTATCAAATTTTCACCCCTACTCCGGTGAAGATTCCATATCAATTCTTCACCCCATTAACATTACCACACATCCACCAGACCTTTACTGATTGCAGTTTGCTACGTGTGGGAAAATTGGATCGGTCTGTAGCGTCTGGAGCAGGCTTTTTAAATGTTCACTGGTTGACAAAATCTCTGGAGTATGCTGATTTGAGACTGGTTGGTCTGGAGCAACATCCGGAGCAGGCAATAAACTTGAATTGCAATTAATGTTTGCATATAAATTCAACATACTTCTACCTGGTACAACAAAGTCGAAGTCATGGATGCTAAGGAGACACAAGACATAAGAAATTTTATTACGTCGCGTGATAGCAAAAAAGTTGTGGCCAGAGGAGGTTCTATCTCACAAAGACTGGCCCATTTACAATTTTGAAAATCGGTCCTTCCGGTACACTCAAGCTTGAAGGACGCAAAGCACTGGTCAGTGTTACCCTGGTTAAACTGTACCACGAAATGGGGAACCAGACTGATGAGTGAACTCCAATCCCAGAGTCGAAAGGACTCTCCCGTCGTAACAGAAGAAGAGCCTGCGCCGCCTATGACTTTTCGACCCGTAGGTCCAGAGTGGCAAAAAGAACGCTCTACGGCACTTAGACTCAGGATCCGTTCAAAGCTCAAAACCACGGAACCGACTGAGGTTTCATGCACAACACCACTTTGCTGAAACGGCAAAAGTGGAAACTGCCTCTTAGAACATTTAGTTACTTCCTTACAGGGGCCCAAGCTGATCACCGCTTGATACGGCAGATTATTGTTGAATACATGGCGTCTAACACAGAGCTATTCAGTGACATTTCCCAAATAAGCAACTATCCGACAGCTAACATTATGGAAGCTAACGGAGAGTGGGGGACAGAAGTGGAAATAATCGCTTTTGCAACACTTTTGTCTACCCCTATATATGTCTACGGACCTTGTGATCAGACAAGAGATATCACACAATTCAAGTGGCTACGGTACAACCTCAACCATGGTCCAAAAGCTCTCCGAGAACAGGACATTACTGGGGAATGTATATACATCTTGAACAAGTGTGCCCATTTCGAACCGGTGTGTACCATTAGTCCGTATAACGCAATTAAAATAAGACTGAATTAAAGGTAGCCGAGAGTCGAAATTTATCCAATTTTGTGAGCATTCATATTTAAAATCATTACCGGGAGTTTCCGAAAAGAAGCTCCCCCCATATAAAAGCCCCGGGACTCTTATTGGGAAACTGTTTCCCAATAGAAGCCCCGGGGCTTCTATTTGGAGTTAAAATAAAGACCTGAAAAAATCGTTTCCTAATAAAAGCCCCCTTCTTCCCTGCAAGTCTTTTTAAAACTCCTATTTACTCGCAATGCAGACACGGTGCACTTAATCCTTTGATATGAGGCATGTTCTGCATCGTTGCTTAATCCTGTGCATCGCACAAGGCGAACACACACCCCCCTCCCCACTGCCACCTTTACTCCGTAATACTAGAAACATAACCGGCTGGGTACTGAAACGGGCGGGTGATGTTGCACCTCCTTCCCTGCAAGTCTTTTTAGAACTTATGTTTACTAGCAATGCAATTCACTTAGTCCCTTGATGTGAGGCAAACTCCTAAACACGTTCTGCGTCGTTGCTTAAATCCTGTGCTTCGCAGAAGGCAACCCCCCTCCCCCCACTTTACCAGACTTTTTTAGTCACTGTTGTTTTTGTGTGTTTTGTTATTTTTTGTGCCGATATCCTCAGCATGAAGCGCTTTAATAAGAGATTGACTAAATTTTCTTTTTTCAGTAAAAACTTATCGACAACCCCTCCCCCCCCCACTCTTATTAAAAAAATAGAAGCCCCGGGGCTCTGATTAGGAAACTGTTTCCTGATAGAAGCCCCGGGGCTTCTATTTGGTTTCTAAATGAGCGCCTGAAATTTACCAGTTTCCAAATAGAAGCCCTGGGCTTTTTTTCGAAAACCCCCGGTAGTTTTATGGTAAGCGTGTACTGTAGCGTTCTTGAAAATCTTTCTGAAATAAATAACAAAGAGTTTGACGAATTTTCATTTATACAACCAATTAACCAGTTGAAAAGTAACAGTATACAAAACCCATTTTCCATACACATTTACATGGGAAGGGGGTGAAAATTTGATGAGAGGGTGAGAATTCGATAATCTGATTTTCAACGGGGGGTGAATATTCTATGGGGTTGAAAATTCGATCTCACACCGGCAGGGTACAAAGGAAACAGTATTTTTGTACCACATATGGCGAAAATATCCGAGGGGAGCGTAATTCTTGTTGAACCCCGGTTCAACGCAGCGAGGGCATGGTGTTGTCTGTGAATTTTGCGGTAGGTTTGATGACAAGAAAAATGGTGGCTGGTTCCTTGATGTTCATGTGTTCTTGAACCAAGCGAGGAATATCCACTGACCAGTTGTAGTATAGCCAGTCAATTGCTGATCTCTTGGAGATAAGCGCTGCTCCTGTGTCTTCTAGGCTTGCTTCCGTAACGATGTACAGAGTAGGTTCGTGTGTGGCGTCTCCATGACGAGCACGTGCCGTTGAAGGAGCTGCAAAGCACGCTGATCGCTGCCAGGCTGCGACTCAGCTGAGCTTACCGAGTAAGATCTGAAGCTCGCGTTTTGAAGTGCATTTGCTGGGCGTGGCAAACCAGCAGCTAATAAAATTCCAAGTCACCGGATGGAGGTATTCAGCAGTTACTTTGGGTTATCTGTTGGAAAATCCTAAGGCTTAGAGAAGCCCCGAACGGGAATCGCGTGTGTGTAGTACGACGCACCGTTGAACCTCCACTTCAGATCCATACATTATTGCGAGAACGGACTGAGGCTGACATGGCAAGAAGCGGATTTCGGGGTCGACCTTGCATGTATGGGATCTCTATCCCGTCAATGCTACTGCTGCTGGGCCAGTGTGAGTTTTATGGCCATTAAAACAGCACTGCCAACAGCGGCGAGGGTATCCGTATGAAAAAGTGCGCTTCTACACTGTTAGTTGTCAGGAGCTTTTTCTTCATTTTTCTTCCTCTCCGGTGGCTGCTTCGACCTGCTTCTTGTCCATCTTTGGCAGTTTTTGAATGTTGGCGCACTACAAATGGCTGCTAACTTTACTGCATGTTAATGTAAGGCGATGGCGAAATGGTGACAAGGATGTATGTGTGTGATCAGTGTCGAGAATCTAAGACCAATCACAGACCGAGGGTTGTTTCAACAATTTAAAAACCAAGGAAATTTTCCTTCTCTTTTCCTTAGTAACACTTACCATAAAGCATATGCAAACAACCGTTTTAAACGAAAATAAACTTTTATGTTACCCAATACGACTTAACTATTAATGGGTAACATTTGACCATCGTTAATTTCGGTGCAATTAACCACACAAATTAAGGTACTATTCGACTTGGGTATGACTTGACCAAAACCGTTTTCTTACAGAAATTAACTTATGTTTCGTTCTTGATTTTAACGACATGCTTTGAATTTATTGCTGTTAAATTTATCATAGAACTTTAGTGCTGGTCAGTGGGCATACCGGATACTTGGGGCATGGTATTTCTTTTTTATTGACCTTATTTGCTTGGTTTTCCGTATTAGGCAAATTTCCTAAAGCGTTCAGGGGATTCCGTGGTGAGTCACTCTGAATTTCAGGAAATACCCGTATTCCCTAGAAATTTTAGGGAATTCACGTATTCAGAAACCAGGCAAACGATGAAAAAAATTGCATCACCATGGTTATCCCATAGCTTTGTAAGCATGCTCCAGCCCCAGTACGGACCACCCCACAAGCCCGTGTGCGACCCATCCTGTTGCAAGGTGTCCTCTCCCACTCATGCCAACAGTCCGTTCACCAAGATAATTTGTTTTTGGATCACTCCTCATCACCCCACACTATGTGCTCTATTTACAGCCCGAATGAAGGCAATGCGTGAAGAAGAAAGTGATTCGGAAGAGGACGAGAGGCCGCTTAAGCACGTAAGTGACACGGGCGTAGCCATAGCAACGGGTGGGCATCACAGCAAGCTTTGCATCAAGTGTAGTATTGTGTGTCCTAGTTTGTGTATATGTTATTGTCAGACTTTGTTATTGGCTGAAATCGTGTAAAAATATCAAAGGATATTTTTAGTCTCCCTCCACCGCATAGTATTCGGGTCTGTCCGTCTTGCCGTCTGTCCCTCCGTCTGTCTGGCGACACTTGGAAGCACATATTTGTGCAAGCGATATCTCAGCCGCCATTCGACGCTGGCTTTTGATTTTGGCTACGGTGAAAATATATGTATTGAAGTTGTGCGACGTAGCATTATTTTTTTATTCGACGAAAAAATGACGAAATGGCGACTTGGTGAAAATAGGCAATGTTTTAGTATTTCTGTTGCCTACAGTGCAACTTTGTGCACGCGATATCTCAATCGCTATTCAACCCTGGCTTTTGATTGTTGCTACAGTGAAAATATATATATTGAATTTGTGCGACGTCGCATTATTTTTCGATTCGACCATAATTCGTGGCGGGGGACATTCATCAGTTTCACTGATAACTTGTTTATTTTGTAAACTATCTGTGTATTGATATGTTCAGTAGTCTGTAGGGCATTTATTGCCCACGGATAGAACCTGTGGGGAATATATGCGATCGACCGTGTGTCGGTCTGTGGGTCTGTCATCAACAGCTTGTTAACACGATAACTTAAAAATTGCTGCAAGGATTTTAATGAAACTTAGTATGTAGCTTCTATGGGAACAAACACAGATTGGTATTGTAAATGGGCAAGGAAAATGCACCAACTGGACTTTCAGCTCTCGATTGACTATTGATGGCCGTGTTTAAGTGATCGGGGTCCTGCGGGGAATATGTGGCTGTGCAGACTGCTCTAGTTGAACAGTGATGGAGCGATAGATCGAGGCTGCCAAATGTGTGCCAAGTTTCGGAAGATGCATATAATTAGATTTATCTTTTTTTTATGTAGATATTTTGTGGGAATTCGTGTGAATCGCTGTCGAAAAAAACAATTAATTCGAAAAGATCGCATATAGAAATATGCCTAAATCTAAAAAATCGCTATTTTTTTGTAAGCTGAGAAAAATCGCTGAAGCTTCAAAAATGCTTTCAGATGATTTTTTTTGCTTAATTTGAAAAGATCGCTTAACAGTTTTTAGTCCTTTCGAAGAGATGTGGCTGATAAAAGAATTTCCACCGCTTTTTCCCAGCCTACCCAAGTGTGAGAGTGCCCTACGCCCCCCCCCCCCCCGCCCCATCTCCCCAGGAACAACAAAAATGATTCTATAGAACTGAGCAGAATTGGATAACAGTGCTATATCTGTATGGGGTAATACACCCCATACAGGTCCGGGCATCCACTCTTTAGTTCGGACTGGCAAGCGGTTGATACTGACTCGGCCGGCTGCCAAGTCGCGTGGCAATGGAGGTGTCTTGTTTTGCAGAACTACGCGGAGTTTCGACTGCTTGCCTTGAACAACCAGCCCGGGGCTGTGGGCAGACCGTCCAAGAAAGACAAGAAGCTCACCATCGAACAAATGGCAATGAAAAGACGCAAGATATTCAGCGCTATCGCCAAGAAAGAAATTCCCAAAGTAAGCGTTTTGTTCACCATGGAGAATATATGGCACAGTTTTGCATGCAAGTGAATAGACTGGTTTGTCTTATTTCGTCGATTCCAAGAAATTCTTCCATATCTAAATATGTGTTTGATACATTCTTATTCAAAACTCTAGAGTGTAACAGATGAAATGCGATGGTCTGTGTGATGCTTTTAATCTGCTGAATTTTTGGATAGTGGTAACAGTGATACTTGTGGTTATGTAGTGTGTAGTTGTAGCTGGTAAATGTGATGTATCCTTTAATCGCTGCAGGCACAGAAACAGCTGTTTAGCACGCGCAAGGAGCAGTTGACGCAGCTGCGGAAGCTAGCGAAGGAGAGCCAGAAGGAGAGCCGCAAGGGGGCGCTGCTGTCGCAGAAGATCGCACGCGAGGCGCAGGTGCGCGCCAGGCGGCTCTCCAAGGAGATGATGGTGTACTGGAAGAGGTCTGTTTGCGACCGTTGTGTCAGTGTGATTGTGTTATAAGCTGTGGTGCCTGTATGTGTAAGGGTTGTAGCACCTGCTGTGAGTGTCTTGGCATGAGGTCTGTGGCGCCTGCTGCTGTTAATGCTTGTGGGAGGGTTGTGGCGCCTCCTGCTGCCTGTGCTTGTGTGAGCGCTTTGGCACCCAGTGTCAGTGTGCTTGCGTGAGCGCTTTGGCACCCAGTGTCTGTGCTTGCGTGAGCGCTTTGGCACCCAGTGTCAGTGTGCTTGTGTGAGGGCTGTGGCACCTCCTGTTGTCACTGTGTGATTGTTTACTAAGTGTTCACTGATGGATATTTTACTGTATACATATCTGTGGTTATATTAGGGCTGTGAACCGGTTCGGAAAACTGAACCGCGGTTGGAACCGGTTTTCTAACACAAAAACCGGTTTTAACCGTTTTTTTTCATGAGACATGTTATTGTCCAAAAACAGAGTGATTTTATTTATCACATCAAAAACGTGAGTATAACTTCCTAACCAGGACTTCTGTTTTGCTGTGTATACAAATCGGTATTTTTCATAACAATTAGCAGTTGCAATTGCACTGAGTTTCTGCTTCAATTTTCAGCTAAAATAATTCTGTGTTCAACAATTTCAAATTGTCCAATTCCTTTGGCAAAACATAAAAACATAGGCATCAGAGATGCAAAGCCCCCTAGCCCGCGCCAGCAAGTCGCAGCAAATTAAGTTCAGGGGTTTATAAGTTCGACATTTTTGGGTCGATAAAACTGAAACTTGACATTGCACATCTTCAATATATATTATTTCACTGTGTAATGTTTCATAGCTTTATATCAAAGCGTTCATGTCGAAATGAAGCGTGCAAATTCGCCTCTATGAACTTATGTTCGACAATTTTTGGCCGATCAAGCTGAAACCTTGACGTTGCACACCTTTATTGTTTATATTCTTTCACTGTGTAAGGTTTCATAGCTTTATGTCAAAGCGTTCATGTCGAAGTGATGCGTACAAAGCCGCCTGTATGAGAGTGCAACACGAGAAGTTCGGAGGGCCGTAATTTCGACGGTCTTTGGTCATATCGGCACTTTACTAACTCGGCACCAAACAAACTCGGCACTTTTTTTTTGGTCAAGTCGGCACCAAGCCTAGTCAAGTCGGCACCAAAAATTTTAAAAATAGTTTTGACAACATACAAGATAGTTTACGCAAAATACAAGATAATTTAGGAAAATTATGCAAAATAGTTTTATATTGCCATACTGAGAGATGTTTTGACTTGTTTTACACACCTTTTTCTGAGAACAAGACATCATTCACCAAGGCACTCAGCTACACAAACTCGGTACCAACAATTTAATGTTTTACATTGAGGTGCTATTTTGTCTTACAATTGGAGTTGTAAGGCAAAAGTAAAAAAATGTCGGTCTAAGACAACTCGCCGTAACTTCTATTAATTTGCCTACAGTCCATTACGCACCACAATTTACGCAAAATATTTTAGCGCATTACAGAAACCAGTAAGCGTACATTTTTACGTAAGCTATGTTAAATAAATGAAATTCTGTTAAAAATCAACCAGATTTACAGTTCTTTTAATGGGAACAGAAACCTTGAGTACCATAGACACCTTTTACTCCGGTTTATGATCTCTAAGCCTTTGTTTTCTAATTTGTGACCTAATCAATTGATGTTTTACATAAGACCCTTTTAACGGAACTTAAAAAGCCTAATTTTTCGGATATAATTTAATGTAGTGGTGTGACTAATTACACTATGTAATTAATTGCAATGGATATTTGTTTGAAAACCTAATTGCAATTAGATTTCTACTGTGATGTGGTGGAGTACTTAGCAAGAAGTTTATAGAATTTCATTTTTTTATTTCCGGTAAGGTTCGCAATCGAGTCGCGCTCAACGAGTCCCGCTGGTTTCCTTCGCCTGTCGAGCCAAACGAGCTTTTTTTAACTGATTTTTTATTTAAATGTCTGTAAATGCAGTCTTGGCAAAATATTTTGCTATTCATAACAGATTAATAGCGAAAGGGGTGGTGTATCTCGTACCAAGCCACTAATCCTCTTATCAAAAACGCAAACGTGCACTGCACCCGCACACAAGCATCCGTATATATTTCATATAATCTGATTATGGTGTGTAAAAATTACGGCGACTTGTCTCTGCCATTTTTAACTGTCGGTGAGTTGACTTAATGGGTGTCGGCGACTTTGACTCTCGGCGAGATGTCCTGCTCCCATTGAAATAACGCAGTGCACGTGTTCTTATACCCTGGTACTGATTGCGATTAATTCCTGTTAGACTCTCAAACTTATGCGCTATTGTTATTTTTTAATTGCAATTCTTTTCACAACAGTTGCAATTGAACTGATCAAAGATTTTAACCTGAGTATTGTTGAAGTGGAATCAAGCCTGTGATCGTTATATAATAATAAACACACAAAAGTTGTGAAAACAACTCCTGTAGTTGTGACATGAAAGATGTCTGAGCAACTGTGTAATAATGAGATGAAAGACACTTTGTTCTCAGAAAAAGGTGTGTAAAATAACAAGTCAAAACATCTCTCAGTATGACAATATAAAACTATTTTGCATAATTTTACTTAACTATCTTGTATTTTGCGTAAACTATCTTGTATGTTGTCAAAACTATTTTTTTTAACTTTTTGGTGCCGAGTTGACCAGGCTTGGTGCCGACTTGAACAAAACAAAAAGTGCCGAGTCGACCAAAAAGTGCCGAGTTTGTTTGGTGCCGAGTTAGTAAAGTGCCGATTTGACCAAACCCCATTTCGACAAATGGTCGATCAAACTGAAACCTTGACGTTGCACATCTTTTGTTAACATGCCGCACGAAAGATGGTGTGTAAAATAAAACGGGAAGCAACGAAACCCATTTTTTGGCTTTGCGTTGTGTTTTGCAGACAAATTGCAAAAAGTAAAGGAATATAAATAAACAAAAAGCGTACACAGCACAAGATAAAAAAAAAACCAGTTCTTCATTTTCGAACCGATTAACTGAACCGCGAAAATAAAAAAAAAACCGCGGTTTTCAGGTGAACCGCTTTAACCGCACAGCTCTAGGTTATATAATGTGCAGTGAAGGAATTGAGAAACATAAATGAAGTAAATTTTGTTCAAAATTTTCTCTGAAAATGAAAAGGCTGCTGTGCCTAGGAATAAATATAATTGATTAAATAAAACCAATGATTTACTGACCTTTGACTGGGTTAGATGTTGAATTGATGTGATGGACTTGTGATTGGCTGAGGAGCTTACTGTGATGGTATTTAATTGGTTGAGAGCTTGTCTATCCTGGTATTTGATTGGCTGGCAGGTTTGAGAAGGTGGAAAAAGAACAACGCAAGCGCGCGGAGAAAGAAGCCCAGGCCCAGAGGAAGGAGGACCTGGAGGTGAAAGAGGTATGTCACGTTATCGTAATCTCAAGTTAACTTGCAAGAAGCAGTAGAATTTTAGGTTAAGTCGACTTTCCTTTCATCAATAATTGTCAGCCCATACTCTTGCATCTTCTGTGGTCGTGTACTCTTTATTGCAGTAATGAAAGTCATTGCAATTTTCAGTCTCGAGCAGGTCCGTTTCAACTGAATTTGAAAAAATGTGGACCTGTGAAAAAAAATTTTCGTTTCGAATTGACTTCATTCACTTCGAAATAAGACTATTTCCACCACAGAATTAAAGCCAGGCAGATTTCTCCCACATGAAATACGGTTTATGACTTTTAAGTCGATTTTTGCAACTACAACGAAGCAGCCGATACCGTTCACAACCATACAAAATATAAAACAAGTCTACGCCATTGCACACCACATTCCGTGCGTTTGATGCCTGCTTATAAACCAGCAGCCGCGGTGCTGTTGCATCTTGCCTTACAGTACACCAGGTTTGGCGATCTGCGAGCACACGTGGTGCCACCTGTTGTGACGCCACGGTGTGAGCATATCGCCATGCCTTCGGACTTACGGGTTCGTAAATGCAATCAGTCCGGCCATAGATTATGTTGATTTTTTTCAGGACTTTCGCTTCTCAACTTCTTGCAAACTTTGTTCGGAAACTTGTGCCGTTCAAAATGAATGGGTGCTGCTAGCAGGCTGTTCGCAAGTGAACGACTTGATTGGTTAATTGCTTACGAACAAAATTGCGTGTGAACGATTTGATTTGTTAGTTGTTTAAGGACAAAACTGTTATGGGACTGTTTACGGGCGAAAAATCTGAGTAGTATGCGATTGGTAGCGTTTAACTGGTGGATTGTTCACAGATGGAAAGATTCGATTGGTTCGTTTTTGGACAACTACCAAAATAGGATCATGTTATTTATTAGGAAAACTTCACTTTATCTAAAAAGCAAGACAGGTGGTCACAAATCTTACTTACAGAATGTAGGCCTGACGGTCTCTGAATTTGCATTTTACGTAATCCTAACTGCTAGACGGACATACAAATTGATCGACGTATTGTTTGCAAATGAGAAGATTTGATCAGTGTATTGTTTACAAATGATAGTGTCATCAGATTAATGTATCGTTTGCAAAAATAGGAGCGTTTGATGAGCTTTTTGTTGACAAATTAGAGTATTTCATCGGCCTGTTGTTTGCAAATGAGAGCGTTTGATTAGCCTGTTGTTTACAAAAAAATATCTTCTCATTGGTTGCAAAAAATATCTTCTCATTGGTTTACAGATGAAGCGACAGCAGCGGAAGCTCAACTTCTTGATCACGCAGACGGAGCTCTACGCGCACTTTATGGCGCGCAAGCTGACAGGCGCGGAGGACGCGGAGGATGCGGAGCAGCAGACGATCCTCCGCAGGTTGGAGGAGGAGACAAAGGGTCAGGAGACGGCGGCGAGCAAAGCTCTCGTGGACCTTGTAGCGGATGAGTACGGTGAGTTAGTGGGGCATGGGGGGGGGGGTAGACCACCAGGGTGGAGAGGGGAGGGAGGGTTTGTTTCTTAACGTTGTCGCTGACCTTTTGGCGGAGAGTTAATGGGTCCCAGAGGAGAGGGAGGAGAAGGCGAAGGAGGAGAGGGGTCGATACATTGACCAGATCTGGGAGGCGGGTACGAGGGAAGGAGGGTTATTGTTTCTTAAAGCTCGGTTTGACTTCATGGCCGATGAGTAAGGTGAGTTCGTCGGAGTCCGGGAGTGGAAAGTTGGGGGAGGGAAGAGTTTCGCACACAGTTGCTACTCCTTCGTTAAGAAATATATTATAATGTGCGATGCCTTCACTTGTCATGCCGGCTTTAAAAAAGTGAATTATACTCCTGATGGCTGTGTCTGAGTCATGGAAAGAAACCCGCCATATATTCCGAGATTTGGTCAAATAATAATGGTCTTCGAAGTCTAAGAATTTTCTTTTAGACGCGGAAGCAGCAAAAACACGCGCCATGAACAACGCGGAGAGGGCTTTCCGCACACACCAGCAGCACAAGGACGCGTTTGACCACGTGACGCGGGAGGAGTCGGCGCTGTCGCAGCCAATCATCAGCACGGACGCAGAGAGGCCGCAGCCCAGCGTGTTTGAGGGCAAGCTCAAGGGCTACCAGCTCAAGGTGGAGTCAACCGCGTACCTCTCCTCTCGCCCCTTCCTCTTCTCCCCCCCCCCCCCCAGTAACTACTGCGTTTTAGGGACTGGTTGTAGATTTATTATCCGCCGGGAACCGGACGGATATAGTTTTCATTCTGTCCGTCTGTCTGTCCGTCCGTCTGTCCGTCTGTGCATGGGTGGATTGATTTCAGATTTTACCCAGGGGTGCTCCTAAGCATCCCGCAGTGCAGTGACCAGGATTCGACCGGATCCGAGCCAAAATGGCAAAACTTTAAAAAATTGCAGAAACTGAATAAGGACTTTGCATAACACACATCAGTCTCACGCGCCTACAGCCCGCAATACTGGGTGGATTGATTTAAGATTTTACCCAGGGCTGCTCCTAAGCATCCCGCAGTGCAGTGACCAGGATTCGACCGGATCCGACTAAAATTGTCAAAATGACAAAACTTTAAAAAATGGAAGAAATGAATTAGGAATGAGCATAACACATATCGGTCTCACGCACCTACAGCCCGCATTAGTGGGTGGATTGATTTAAGATTTTACCCAGGGCTGCTCCTAAGCATCCCGCAGTGCAGTGACCAGGATTCGACCGGATCCGAGCAAAATTGCCAAAATGGCAAAATTTTAAAAAATTGCAGACACTGAATAAGGACTTTGCATAACACACATCAGTCTCACGCGCCTACAGCCCGCATTAGTGGGTGCATTGATTTAAGATTTTACCCATGGCTGCTCCTAAGCATCCCGCAGTGCAGTGACCAGGATTCGACCGGATCCGACTAAAATTGTCAAAATGGCAAAACTTTAAAAAATTGCAGAAACTGAATAAGGACTTTGCATAACACACATCAGTCTCACATGCCTACAGCCTGCATTAGTGGGTGGATTGATTTAAGATTTTACCCAGGGCTGCTCCTAAGCATCCCGCAGTGCAATGACCAGGATTCGACCGGATCCGACTAAAATTGTCAAAATGACAAAACTTTAAAAAATGGAAGAAATGAATTAGGAATGAGCATAACACATATCGGTCTCACGCGCCTACAGGCCGCATTAGTGGGTGGATTGATTATTATCTTCACACCAAATCAACCATGTACCACTGGCTCTACAACCCTCTACTTCACTGACCACAAGGCTGTATGGTGTTCTTTGGAACAGTTGTTCACAGGAACATCATAATCAGGTATACAATTTGCGCGAACCCGGCGGATTCATGCTTCTCGAGCATTTAGTTCTTCAAGAAATGAAATGGATGTTGAATGGATCTGTAAATATCTTCTATACGGGTGCTAAATAGGCCCTATACGCAACGTGTGCGTGAGTGTTTGTCACGTGTCTATCTCCTCATTGGCCGGTGTTGTGACGTGACTGCCTCGCCATTGGCCAGTGTTGTGGCGTGACTGCCTCGCCATTGGCCAGTGCTGTCACTTGTCTGTTTCGTCGTTTTCAGTGTTGTGGCGTATGGGACTGGTCTGTGGCCAGTGTTAGCACGTTGCAATGTTGCCATTCTAGCTCAGTGTTTGTCTCGTCACTGCTCATTGAGCCGGTCAGAGCTTAGACAGCACACACTGGCCTTAGCTTTGTTTCGGCGCTGAATTCTTCTTTTCCGTTACATATATTCATTAAGATACAATGTCCGTTGGTTTTGTCTTTTTTATGGGATTTTATTTTTCTGTCAGGGTATGAACTGGCTTGCAAACCTGTATGATCAAGGCATCAATGGGATTTTGGCGGATGAGATGGGTCTCGGCAAAACCGTGCAGAGTATCGCGCTACTGGCGCACCTAGCGGAGGTGAGTGCTCAGCCGAGCAGAGTATCGCACTAATGACGCACCTAGCCGAGCAGAGCATCGCGCTACTGGCTCAGCCGAGCAGAGTGTCGTGCTTGTGACGCGTCTAGCCGTGCTAAGGTAATTGCTCAGCTGAGGTAAGTGCTATTCGGAGCAGAGCGTTATCCTGACTCACCTGGCAGAGACAAGCGCTTTGCGGTCCGCTGTACAGAGCACTTTTTAAACTACTGGCCTACGCGTAGAGGGCTGAGGTGTTTAACTGGTCGAGTACTGGCTCGGCATCTTTCATTGATTTTAATTTTATACTTAATTAGGATATCTAAAACATTTTCTTAACATAGTTGTAGCTTTACATAGTTGCTTTGCTAGTTGTTGTACTGATGCCGCGTTTCAGGCGCATGGTATATGGGGACCGTCTCTCATCGTCGCGCCGGCATCGACGCTACACAACTGGCAACAGGAAGTCTCCCGCTTCATGCCCAAGTTCAAGGTCAGTGAAACGTCACTTAGAGTCCGAGTAAAAGCGATAATGAGGAAAAGCGTTGGTTGATGAACTGTCGTATTAAGAAAATAAAAAAAAAACAAACAAAAACAAATACACAAAAAACAAAACAAAAACAGTAGAATGTTTATGGGCTGGTCCCGCAGGTGGTACCTTACTGGGGTAACACGCAAGACCGGCGCGTACTGCGGAAGTTCTGGAACAGCGATTCGGCGTACACGGAAGAGGCATCGTTCCACGTGGTCATCACCAGCTACCAGCTCGTCATTCAGGACGTGAAGTACTTCTCCCGCATCAAGTGGCACTACATGATCCTAGACGAGGCGCAGGCCATCAAAAGTCAGACAAGGTAAAGTTCGTGTGCACCTCATCAGGCACATGCCACCTATAGTCAGACAAGGTAAAGCTCGTATGCGCCTCATCAGGCACATGCCATCAAAAGTCAGACAAGGTAAAGTTCGTGTGCACCTCATCAAATTTAAAAAAATCAGATTTTTGTGTTGTCAGACAGTGTTTGGTGTATTTGGCTATATCTCCAATTTTCACACTCCATCCCAACTCCCTATGGGCAATGTATTCTATGCGGGTTTTGTGGAAGTTAGAATATTAAGTGAGACCATTTTACACACCACAATCTGTGGCGTTAAAAAAAAAGTTATATTTCTCCCACTTTGTGTTACTGTTCATTTGATCAATTTTTCTTTGTTAAGTGTGCGGTGGAAAATCCTGCTTGGTTTCAAATGCCGTAACAGACTACTGCTGACAGGAACCCCGATACAGAACACCATGCAGGAGGTAACGATGGAGCGTCTGTGTGCGGGGATTGGGGGGGGGGGCAGGGGGTTGAGGTGAACGGAAGGGGGGGGGTGGACTGAGGTAGAAAGTAAGGTGGGCATAGTAAGCCAACCATGTAAGAAGCAAAGCGATGAACAGAGTGGTGACAGGAAAGGTGGAAGAGGGAGGATGCATGGGTTGAGAATTTTAGAGGGGGGGGGGAGGTAAAACCATGCAGAGAATGCAATAACTAGGGGGCAGGGACTCCCCTTCATTAAAATAAAAATGCAGTGATGAATTAAGAAATGGCGAATAATGCTTATATTTGTTTTTAAGAACAGAGTGAAATAGAGCTTTTTTCCGAGGTCGGTTAACGTGTGATACACGGGTGTGTTTCAGCTGTGGGCCTTGTTGCACTTCATCATGCCCACGTTGTTTGACTCGCACGAAGAATTCAACGAGTGGTTCAGCAAGGACATAGAGAACCACGCGGAGAGGCAGTCAGGCATAGACGAGAGTGAGTATATGACGTCAGATGTGAGTGAGTGAGTGAGTGAGTGCCAGGAGGAGAGGCAGTCAGGCATAGACGAGAGTGAGTATATGACGTCATAGATGTGAGTGAGGAGTGAGTGAGTAGCAAGTGAGTAGTGAGTGAGTGCCAGGAGGAGAGGCAGTCAGGCATAGACGAGAGTGAGTATGTGACGTCATAGATGTGAGTGAGGAGTGAGTGAGTAGCAAGTGAGTAGTGAGTGAGTGCCAGGAGGAGAGGCAGTCAGGCATAGACGAGAGTGAGTATGTGACGTCATAGATGTGAGTGAGTGAGTGAGTGCCAGGAGGAGAGACAGGCAGGCATAGACGAGAGTGAGTATATGGCGTCATAGATGTGAGTGAGTGCCAGGAGGAGAGGCATTCAGGCATAGACGAGAGTGATTATGTGACGTCATAGATGTGAGTGAGTGAGTGCCAGGAGCAGAGGCAGTCAGGCATAGACGAGAGTGAGTATGTGAAGTCATAGATGTGAGTGAGTGCCAGGAGGAGAGGCAGTCAGGCATAGACGAGAGTGAGTATGTGACGTCATAGATGTGAGTGAGTGAGTGCCAGGAGGAGAGGCATTCAGGCATAGACGAGAGTGAGTGTGTGACGTCATAGATGTGAGTGAGTGCCAGGAGGAGAGGCAGTCAGGCATAGACGAGAGTGAGTATGTGAAGTCATAGATGTGAGTGAGTGCCAGGAGGAGAGGCATTCAGGCATAGACGAGAGTGAGTGTGTGACGTCATAGGTGTGACTGAGTGAGTGCCAGGAGGAGAGGCAGTCAGGCATAGACGAGAGTGAGTATATGACGTCATAGATGTGAGTGAATGAGTGCCAGAAGGAGAAGCAGTCAGGCATAGACGAGAGTGAGTATATGACGTCAGATGTGAGTGAGTGAGTGCCAGGAGGAGAGGCAGTCAGGCATAGACGAGAGTGAGTATATGACGTCATAGATGTGAGTGAATGAGTGCCAGGAGGAGAGGCGGTCAGGCATAGACGAGAGTGAGTATATGACGTCAGATGTGAGTGAAGTACTCATATTTAAGTGATTTAACGTCAGGTTATTGGTGAAATTAGAAATAATTGACAACATTGGCCAGAAATAAGTGGAAATTTTGTGAATCCATGCTGTAAGACTTTCCATCAGATCTGTCCACGACCTCAGTGTGCAATCCTATTCAGGGTATATACAGATTGAACTTGTGTAATGCTGTATTATTTATGACACTGGTGAAAAAGGATGAAAATTTTAAAGATAATAAAATAACAATCGTACGAAGTGGTTACAAAAGTATGGTACGAAACGTCCAAACAAGGCAAAGGTACGAATGTCCAGGAAGCAATAAGGTCCCAGCGGTGCTGTTGTTTTGCGTTACAGAGCACCTGTCGCGGCTACACATGATCCTCAAGCCCTTCATGCTGCGTCGCTGTAAGACGGAAGTAGAAAACGAGCTCTCCGATAAGGTAACTGCTCACTTCGTGATAACAGCGTGGCCGTCAAAGCTGGAGAAATGACGTCATTAGTGATTTCCGTGACATAGATAATTTCCAGCGCTGGAAAATTCGGGTTACTAAGAGATATTCGTTTGTTTATGACCCGTGTTATAGATAATATAGCCTGTGTCATCTGAAGACAATCAACTCTCGGTAAATTGTAAAACTTTTTCGAAGAATGCATCGGTGGGCGAAGTAACACGTGCAGTGACCAAGCCTTGAATGAATGGGTCATAGGCCAAATCTGTGGGCCAGGCCTGCTATTTTCGCTGCACCCCCTCCCCCCCCCTGCCACACAGACAAAGTACGCCTCCGTATTTTGCCCAGATCGAGGTGCTCGTGTACTGCCCGCTGACCGCCAGGCAGAAGCTCCTCTACCAGGCCGTCAAGAACAAGATCCGGATCGAGGACCTGCTGCAGTCCGGATCCGTCTCCAGCTCCACGACGAGCAGCCTCATGAATCTCGTCATGCAGTTCCGAAAGGTGGGGGTTTAAAACACGTGCCGCATTGTGCCCCGCATGTGTCACACACGGCGTTAAATGTGCAGTGTATATGTCACAATATGTATCGCAGGTGGCAGTAACAGGTGTGGCATATGTAACACATGCGCAGTAATGTGTAACACATGAACCACACTGCGTATCATGTAACAAAATAAATCACCCATGTGGCAGGTTGTGTCATAATGTGCAACACATGTGCAACAGTGTCTAACATGTGTACCATGATGAGGAAGATATAGCTATGTAAAAACAGATACCTTGTGGTTTACTTACCATTTTATTTATTGATAACTAAAGCTTTGTTAGATCTTAAGACATAAACTGTTCTGTGCAGTCATCGGCTGACACTCAGAATTAAACTTTCTGCTCAGGCTTTGTAATGTGTAACAAATGTACCGCTCTGTGTAACACATATGTCGCTGTTACATCTTAAAATGTAAAGAGATCACGTACAAAAATTATTTGTTGTTGAGCGGGAAACGTTGAAGCATTTGAGACTTTCCATGTGACTATAAACTGCTGCTATAGTAACGGCTGTATTGTTTGCCAGGCAATATGAAGGCCTTGAGTGTGTACGCGCTTTTGTTCTTGGCAGGTTTGTAACCACCCGGAGTTGTTTGAGAGGAAGGAAATTCGATCCCCATTCTACACGCGACTTCCGGGTTATCATGTGCCAAAACTTATATACAGAGAAGGTACGTTATTTGCATAAATTTGCATAAATTTTGCATTGACTATAGTTAGCTTGTGGTCTGTGTGCTTTGTGGGGCAAATCCGTAACACGAATCTTTTCACAAACTATCATGACATCAGCAAATTACCCAAATAAATTCCCAAAAGTAGACTGATAATTTAATATTAAATAATATGTAACAGGGGAAAAATTCTGTAAATAAACGGAAAAAATAAATAGATCACCGCTTTATGCATTTTTGGCATCTTATAAATTATGCGTTGCAGGATTGCTCCAGGAGAGCCTACCTTCTAAGAATCATCTCATCTTCAACAAGTTCTACATCTTCAACACGTCACACGTCCACAGCACACTCTTTCATGGGACCCCTGGCGGCCCTGGTCACGTGGGCAGTCACGTGTCCGGAAACTGCTTCTCGTTCACGCGCTTTATCGATATGTCCCCCGCCCAGCTACACGCCCTCATGCTGCACGGCTTACTCACCAGGTGATCCAGTTGTCACACCTTTATCACAAACTGACAGCCATAAACTTGAAGAAAAAAAATAATGTTACGACGAGCTTTGACGTAGTCAGTGGTGACTGTAGTTTGATGGCGTAAATGGAAGAAAAGTTAGCATTGCAGTCAATGCAGGGACTGGTTCTTGAATTGTAAATCAGGGAAAAAGAGAGAGTAAGGGATACGCCGTTACGCTTACGGGATTGTTAAGGACGTCCTGTATTTCCAGAAATGCCCATGCCGAGTCAAACTTACAGACACGTATTCGGTGCATTATTCCCAGACAAATACAAGCCAAAGATTACACGTTAAATCTTGGGGCTTTTTGACTGAAGGGCTTTGTTTATGTACAAAAGTAGATTTATATTGTAAATCGTATATTGTATCTTTTTAAGGATTGTTAAGTTTACATTCAATCAATTTGCCATGTCACACCCCAAAAAAAAACAAACAAAAAACAAAAAACAAAAAAAAAAAAAACAAAAAAAAAAACAAACAAAAAAAACAATAGCTTACTTTTCTTTATTTGTATATGCTTGTTACAGGTGGTTAGGGATTTTTCTGTGGTTCGAAGAAGCTTACAGAATCCGGCATCGATCTGAGTGGCAACCGGTGACAGACGGCCGCCTGGACAAGCGTGACCTCCTCCTCACCCCGCTACAAACCACCCATTTCACCAATGTGTCTTCTAGTCCCTACCTGCAGGTCTGTTGTATTGTCCATATTCCCGGGTAAATTACACGGAACACCAAGAGAGAGTGGAAATATATAAAACAATAAAAGTAAATAAACAATTTTTAAGTATCATAACTCACTTCTGTGAAGTCTTGAATCTGCCGTACATATAGCAGAGAGCTCTGGATAAAGGAATTACATAACTAATCCTTCTCTTTGCCAAAATAAGATGTGTTCATTGAAATAAAGCAAATATAATAATAATAATAATAATAATAATAATAATAGTAATAATAATAATTATAATAATAATAATAATAATAATAATAATAATAAATCACTAAAAAAGTAAACAGAGAAAAAGATAGAACACGCACACACAAGTTTGAAAATATCGAAGTGTATTTTCCGTGTGAAATAACTGGACATACAAAGAACTCTTAACCCAATAATGATTAGAATTAATTGATAGGGCGTGTGAGGAAGTGTATGAGGTATGTTAACATATTTTTTATTTCGTTGTTTTATTATTTTTTTATTTTAGTCTCTAGTGTTCACACATCCGGGCAGTTCGTTCATCGGCCATTTTGATTGGACGCTGTACTCAATGCCTGAAACCATTGGCCACCGCAAGATCCGGTTACGGCGGCATTCTGGGAAGGAGGGCAAGGATTCGGGTGGCACAAAAAAGCACGCTTCCATTCCCAAGTCTCCGCACAAGACTCCGCTCTCGCCGATCGTACGCGCTGGTCTCTCTGTCTGCAATGTGCACAATTTATGCAACCCTTATATGAAGAGAAAAAGTGAAATAAATAATAAAAAATACGGAAACTTTATTAGTAACGAAGCTAAAAGCATCAATGATTTGTTTTATTTTTTTTATTTATTTTTTTTTTTTTCGTTTTTTTTTCTTTGTTTGCGTTCAAAATGATTGTCAGAATTTGAAATTAAAATAAACATTGAAAATGTGATGATCGCTAAAAATAAATGGCACAATTGAAAACAAAAATGATGAAATAAATACAAACAGAAGAAAGTAAGCAAGATGAGTGTGGTATTTTTAGAAACAGAGCCTGTACGAGGAGGAGCATTCAGGGACGATACCTCATGTGCCGCGCCCACCGGTCACCATAGAGCAAGTGTCCACGGACGCCTTGCCCTTCCTCTATCATACATTGAACAAGGTAGACATTTTAACTTATCATGTTGTTTTTTTATGCCCCGACCTGACTAATGTCAGGAGGGGCGTTATGTTTTTGACTTGTCCGTCCGTCCGTCATTCTGTGCGTCACGCTATGATTGTGAACACCATATGCCAAATCCCATTAGTCGGATTTCAATCCAACGTGGTACGTAGCTGTTACATATAATGTTCTAGTGCTGATTAGGTTTTGGTGACCTTGCGTCGTTGTTCAAAGTCACTGTGAGACTCTTTATTTTTTACTGGATTTCCCATACCGAGTTTTTAGTAAGCATTCATGGGGAAGGCTTAATACATTAATTATCATTTATGTAATTGAAAAAATATAGCTGGTCAGCTCTTCTACGAATCCCTGTTCCCCAAACCATATGGCAATTCGGTCGAAGTATCCATGTTCTAACGGACACATTTCTAGTTTTTTTAGTTTTGTTAAGTAAAACTTTCCTAATTTTGTTAAAAAATGTAATTTTGTAAAAAAAAAAAACTCATAATGTGGTTTTTATATTATTTTATGTTATTTAACACTTGACAAGCTGTTAGCTTGCAAGGGTTATATGAATTTTTGCGAGCAGCCGTTCGTCCTTTTTTTTCTTCTTTACACTTTTCCGATTTTTTTGTGTCTTCTTCTTCTCTGACACTATGGGCCCTAGGACCATGAAACTTGGGACTTATGAAGAGCTTGATCTGAACATGTGCATGTCACTTTTAATTTTCGTCTTCGATATGGTTTTTTTTCCAAAAACGCCACGTGAAAAGAGTGTATTGTTGCAAGTAAATGCGTAGCATTTAACGTACAGCACAGAACACTACACAGTTGCTCAGCTTTGTGCGAGCGCTCACTGCGTAAATAGATAACACGGTGTATGCCTGATCAATCAATAAAACCTTAAGTCAACAAAAACTAATCACTACTCGTCTTAAGACGTAGACAAACTCTGTTGTTTGCTAATATGTTTAGCTGGTATTAAGTTATCAATGTATGGAGTTTTTTCTTGACAGTGGTGCGATTTTAATGTGTCGTCTTCTTCTCTGACACTATCAGTGCTGCTAGAGTATACTTTTTTAAAAGTATTATGCTTTTTTTTTAGATACATACTTTTTTATACTTTTTCTACTTTTTTTTCGTCGTCCATACTTTTTTTTGCTCGATGTCATAAATGTCACTTTAATTTTTTTGTGAGCGTCAAAAAAGTTTTTTTTTTATTTTAGTTTTTTTTCTATTGATAACTTTTCTTTTGATATTTTTCCTTCAATTCTGTTCCCTTTTTTTTTTTTTTTTTGAGCCCTCATACAATACTGGCAGAAGGCTATTGCTTTTGTTCTGTGCGTCGAATCGTCGGTATGCAGTTATTTTGTCGGGGCGAAATCTTAAAAAAAGAAGCTTCACCAAACTTTACAGGAAGAAAGTTCATGTTTAGGTGTGCACTTCGAGTTCAGTTTCTTACATGTCAGTCCGTTTGTCTCTCTGTTGCACATTAAACGTTTTTGTCAGGGTGATATCTCAGAATCTTTACGTTATGCGTAAGCTGGGTTTCCCTATCGATTTGCAGACCGCGTCCCTTAGTTAGTTCGTTAGGTAGTTCTTTATTTACTAAACTTCTGTTCAAAATGTATCTCCTCCTACAGTTCTTATCCGATGTCATTTATCTTTAATGTGAGGCATCCCGAGGAGGTCATGCGGTGGTTTTCTAGTCGATGGGATAATTTTTTAATTTTTGGTAAATTTTTGAAGAAAAAATTTTAAAATGTATCTTCTACATTTTTGATCCGATGTCGTTCATTGGTATGAGGCACCCCTGAGGGGTCATGCATATGATTTAATCGATCGGATAATTTTTGTATTTTAATTGAATTTTTTGAGAAAAATTTTCAAAAATAATTCAAAATGCATCTCCTCTTACATTTGTGAACCGATATCATTTATTTTCAGCTTGAGGTTTCCCTAAGGGATCGTACGTACGGCTTGTGCTTTTCTAGTCCATCGGTTAATTTTTTAATTTTTAGGAGAATTTTTGAAGAAAAAATTACAAAATGTATCTCCACCTGCATTTTTAATCCGATGTCGTTCATTTTTGGTATCAGGCACCCTTGGGGGATCATACATACGGCTTTTAATCGGTCAGACAATTTTTGTATTTTTGGTGAATTTTTAAAGAAAAATTTTCAAAAATAATTCAAAATGCATCTCTTATATTTTCGAACCCATATCATTTATTTTCGATATGAGGTTTCCTTAAGGAATCGTGCGTACGACTTTTGCTTTTCAGTATTCTAGTCGATCGGATAATTTTTAATATTTGGGGAAATTTTGAAGAAAAAAATTTAAAATATATCTCCACCTGCAGTTTTGATCTAATTTCGTTTATTTTTGGCACGAAGCACCCCTAAGGGGTCCTGCATACGATCCATGCTTTTTAGCCCAGCTTACGTTACACGTAAGCTGGGGTATTTCTATCGGTTTGCGGGCGGTGTCCGTTAGTTAGTTAGTTAGTTGTTTATTTAGTAAACTTTGGTTCAAAATGCATCTCCTCCTACAATTTTGATTCGATGTCATTTATTTTTGGTGTGAGGCATCCCTACGGGGTCGTGCATACGGCTTGTGCTTTTCTAGTCGATCGGGTGATTTTTGAATTTTTGGCGAATTTTTAAAGAAAAAATTTTAAAATGTATCTCCTCCTACATTTTTGACCGGATGTGATTTATTTTTGGTATGAGGCACCCCTAAAGTGTCGTGCATACGGCTTGTGCTTTTTTAGTCGATCGGGCAATTTTTGTATTTTTGGGGAATTTTTTAAGCAAAATTTTAGAAAATAATTCAAAATGCATCTTCTCCTACAATTTTGATTCGATGTCATTTATTTTTGGTGTGAGGCATCCCTAAGGGGTCGTGCATACGGCTTGTGCTTTTCTAGTCGATCGGGTGATTTTTGAATTTTTGGCGAATTTTTAAAGAAAAAATTTTAAAATGTATCTCCTCCTACATTTTTGACCGCATGTGATTTATTTTTGGTATGAGGCACCCCTAAAGTGTCGTGCATACGGCTTGTGCTTTTTTAGTCGATCGGGCAATTTTTGTATTTTTGGGGAATTTTTTAAGCAAAAATTTAGAAAATAATTCAAAATGCATCTACTCCTACAATTTTGATTCGATGTCATTTATTTTTGGTGTGAGGCATCCCTAAGGAGTCGTGCATACGGCTTGTGCTTTTTTAGTCGATCGGGTGATTTTTGAATCTTGGGGGAATTTTTAAAGAAAAAATTTTAAAATGTGTCTCCTCCTACATTTTTGACCAGGTGTCATATTTTTGGTATGAGGCACCCCTAAAGGGTCGTGCATACGGCTTGTGCTTTTCTAGTCGATCGGGTGATTTTTTAATCTTTGGGGAATACTTGAAGAAAAAAATTTAAAATGTATCTCGTCCTACATTTTTTATCCGAAACCTCTCAAAGATCCGATGACCTTAAAAGGTCGTGCATACGGCTTGTGCTTTTTAGTCGATCGGACAATTTTTGTATTTTTAGGGAGCTTTTGAAGAAAAAAACTTCAAAATGCATTTTCCCCTACAGTTTTGATCTTTCTTTCTCTTTTTTTTTTTTTTTTTTTTGGTTTGAGGCATCCCTAAGGGGTTGAGCATACGGCTTGCGCTTTTTAGTCGAACCCATAATTTCTGTATTTTTTGGGAATTTTTGAAGAAAAACTTCAAATGCATTTCCTCCTACAGTTTTAATCCGATTTCATTTATTTTTGGTATGAGGCATCCTTAGGTGGGTCGGGCATACGGCTTGTGCTATTTGACTCGACTTGGGAAATCTTGATTTCGATAGGGAATTTTTGATGAAAATACCTCAAAATGCATCTTCTCCTGCAGTTTTGATCAGACATCATTTATTTTGGGGCTGAGGCATGCTTAGGGTGTCGTGAATACGGCCTGTGCTTTTCGAGTCGATCAGAATTTTTGGTGAATTTTTGAATAAAAGAACTTCAAAATGCATTTCCTCCTACTGTTTTTATCAGATTTCAGTTATTTTTGATACAAGCCGACTTAAGGGGGTCATGCGTACGGCTTCTGCTTTTTGAGTGAATTGGAAAACTTTTGAATTTTTTTCGGAATTTAAAAAAAAAATAAATGAATCTTCTCCTGCAGCGCATAAACGCAAGTTAAATGAACTTGCGCAGTAGTCAGATTTAACAACCGCACATCGACGCAAGTTAAATAAACATTCGCATTGGTCCGAAATGTGAACCATTGACGGAAGATAAACATGCAAACTGGTCCAAAATAAGCACCGCGCATCAACACAAGTTAAATAAACATGCGCAATGGTCCGAAAAAAGAACTACGCGTCGACGCAAATTGAATAGACATGCGCAGTGGTCCGAAATGCGGATCGAGCATCAACACAACTTAAAGAAACATGCGCACTGGTCCGAAATGCGAACCGCGCATCAACGCAAGTTAAATAAATATGCACACTGGTCCGAAAAAAAGAACCGCGCATCAGCGCAACCCAAAGAAACATGCGCACTGGTCTGAAATGAGAACCACGCATCAACGCAAGTTAAATAAACATGGGCAATGGTCGGAAATGCGAACCGCGCATCGACGGATGTTAAATAAACATGCGATCCGGTCCAAAATAAGCACCGCACATCAACGCAAGTTAAACAAACATGCGCACTTGTCCGAAAAAAGAACCACACATTGGCGAAAGTTGAATAGACATGCGCAGTGGTCTGAAATGAGAACCTCGAATCACCACAAGTTAAATAAACATTCGCAGTGGTCCGAAGAAAGAACCACGAATCGACGCAAGTTGAATAGACATAAGAGTCGGGCATCGACGGGACTGAAATAAACATGCGTTCTGGTCCGAAATGCAATTCGCTTGTCAACGCAAGTTAAGTGAACCTACGCACTGGTCCGAAATGCGAACCTCGCATGAACGCAACCTAAAGAAACAGGTACACTGGTCCGAATTCCGAACCGCTCCTCAGCGCAAGTTAAATACACATTTGCACTGATCTAAAATAAGTACCGAACACCAACACAAGTTAAATAAATATGCGCACTGGTCCAAAATGCGAACCACGCATCAACACAAGTTAAATAAACGTGCGCACTGGTGGAAAATGCGAAACGTTCATTAACGCAAGCTAAATAAACAAACACACTGGTCAGAAATGGGAACCGAGCATTAACGCAAGTTAAATAAACATGCGCACTGGTTAGAAATGCGAACCGAACTGCGCATTAACGCAAGTTAAATAACGTGCGCACTATTCAAAATAAGAACTGCGTATCAACGCAACTTAAATAAACATGCGCACTGGTCCAGAATAAGAACCGCGCATCAACTCAAATTAAAGAAATATGCGCAATGGCCTGAAATAAGAACCGCACATCGACACACGTTAAATAAACATGCGCAGTGGTTCGAAATTCGAACCACGCGCCAACGGAAGTTAAATAAATATTTGCACTGGTCCAAAATAAGCACCGCGCATCAACGCAAGTTAAATAAACATGCGCACTGGTCCGAAATTCGAACTGCTCATCAACGCAAGTTGAATAAACATGCGCACTGGCCCAAAATGCAAACCGCGCACCAACGCAAGTTAGATTAACATATGCACACGTCCAAAATAAGCACCGTGAATCAACGCAAGATAGATAAACATGCAAACTCTTCCGAAATGCGAACCGCGCATCAAGGCAACCTAAGGAAACTTGTACACTTGTCCAAAATAAGTACCGCTCATCAACGCAAGTAAAATAAACATGCGCACTGATCCGAAATAAGAACCGCACATCAACACAAGTAAATAAACATGCGCATTGATCCGAAAGAAGAACCGCACATCAACACAAGGTAAATAAACATGCGCACTGATCCGAAATAAGAACCGCACATCAACACAAGGTAAATAAACATGGGCGCTGGTCCGAAATGCCAACCGCACATCAACGCAAGTTAAATAAACATGTGCACTGGTCCAAAATAAGCACCGCGCATCAACGCAAGTTAAATAAACATGCGCACTGGTCCGAAATTCGAACCGCGCATCAACGCCACTTAAATAAACGTGTGGAGTGGTTCGAAATGTGAACCACGTTCCAACGCAAGTTAAATAAACATTTGTACTGGTCCAGAATAAGCACCGCGCATCAATGCAAGTTAAATAAACATGCGCACTGGTCCGATATTCGAACCGCGCGTCAACGCAAGTTAAATAAACATGCGCACCGTGCAAGTTAGATAAACATGGAAACTCTTCCGAAATGCGAACCGCGTATCAAGACAACCTAAGGAAACTTGTGCACTTGTCCAAAATAAGTACCGCTCATCAACGAAAGTAAAATAAACATGCGCATTGGTCTGGAATAAGAACCGCGCATTGATCTTTATTAAGTTAAATGAACATGTGCACGGTTCCAAAATGAGAGCCGCGCATCAACGCAAAATTAAATAAACATGCGTACTTGTCTGAATAAGAACCGCGCATCGAGGCAAGTTACATAAATATGCGCACTGGTCCGAAATGCGAGCGTTGTTTGAAGGTATCTATGGCAGACTATCCAGTCTACCAGAGATACAAAAAATCTGTTCCCCATTTTTCACGTAAAGAAATCTTTGTATGCATTTATCGGTCTATGTTCTGGTCCGGTGCTAAATTAATTATTGAGCTAGCTCTTTGGCGTCTCATCTTTTGAAGCCCGATATTTCAGGGAAATTCCTTCGCTCATGCACGCTGGAATGGGTCTTATTGCTTTTCGTAAGCTGGGACTTTGTCCTTGGACAAACTTGTTTAGTCGATCGGACAATTTTTGTATTTTTGGAGAATTTTTGAAGAAAAAACTTCAAAATGCATTTCGCACTGCAATTTTTATCCGATTTCATGTATTTTTGGTATGAAACACCCCAGATGGGTCATGCATATGATTTACGCTTTTGTAGTGGAGCGGACAGTTATTGTATTTTTGGGGGAATTTTTGAAGAAAAAACTTCAAAATGCCCGTCCTCCTGTAGTTTTTGTCCGATTTCATTTATTTTTGGTATGAGGCATTCTAGGTTGGTCTTACATACGGCTTATACTTTTTAGTGGATAGATCATTTTTTTGTATTTTTGGGGAATTTTTGAAGAAAAAAATTTAAAATGCCCTTCCTTAATTTTTTATCCTATTTCATATATTTTTGGTATGAGGCCTCTTAAGTGGGTCATGCATACGACTTGTGCTTTTTAATTTGATCGGACTATTTTTGTATTTTGGGGGGGAGTTTTTGAAGAGAAAACCTCAAAATGTATTTCCCCCTACAGTTTTTATCGAATTTCATTTATTCTTGGTGTGAAGCATCTCTAGATGGGTCACGCATAAGGCTAGTGCTTTCTGGTTTGGAAAATTTTTAATTTTAGGTCGAATTTTTGAAGAGAATACCTCAAAATGCATCTTCTTCCACAGTTTTGATCCGATATCATTTATTTTAGGTGTGAGGTATGCTTTAGACGTTCGTGAATACGGCTTGTGCTTTTTGAGTCGATCAGAAAATGTTTGAAGAAAAAGACTCAAGATGCATTTCGTCCTACAGTTTTTATCAGATCTCATTTATTTTTGGTATGAGCCGTCTCTAGGGGCTCATGCATATGTCTTGTGCTTTTTGAGTGAAATGGAAAATTTTAAAAAAATTTTCGGAATTATAAAAAAAAAAGAATGAAACTCCTCCTACAGCGCATCGACGCAAGTTAAATGAACTTGCGCACTAGTCCGAAATAACAACCGCGCATGGACGCAAGGTACATAAACATGCACAGCGGTCTGAAATGCGAACCCCGTAGCAACGCAAGTTAAATAAACATGCGTACTGGTCTGAAATAAGAGCCGAGCATCGACGCAAGTTGAATAAACATGCGCGCTAGTCCGAAATAAGAACCGGGCATCGACGGAATTCAAGTAAATATAGGCACTGGTCCAAAATAAGCACCGCGCATCAACGCAAATGAAATAAACATGCGCACTGGCCCGAATTGCGAACCGCATATCAATGCAAGTTAAATAAACATGCGCAAGTTAAATAAACATGTGCACTGGTCCGAAATGCGAACCTCTAATCAACGCAACCGTAAGCAACATACGCACTGGTCCAAAATAAGAACTGCGCATCATCGCAAGTTAAATAGTCATGCGCATTGGTCTGAAATAAGAACTGTGCATCAACGCAAGTTGAATAAACATGCGCATTGGTCCCAAATGCAAACCGCGCACCAACAATAGTAATCATTAGCACTAGTCCGAAATGCGGACTACTCATCAACGCAAGTTGAATAGACATGCCCACTTGTCCGAAATGCGAACCGGGCATCGACGCAAGTTAATAAACATGTACACTGGTCCGAAATGCAAATTCTGCATCAACATACGCTGAATAAACATGCCCACTTGTCCGAAATGCGAACCGGGCATCAATAAACATGCGCACTGGTCCATAGAAGAGCCGCATATTAACACAAGTTAAAAAAACATGCGCACTGGGTGAACTCACCTGCTTAGGGACAAAACCACGAACTGGACCAACCAGAAGTTCTTGCTTCAGAAGAATTTGACTCGGACAAAACAAGATTGTGTCGAAGTAATAAGTATTTTTACTCAATAAGTTAACCTTGAAGTACTTTCATAAAGCTAGTAATTAGTTTTATTGCATACTTTTAGCCCAGCTTACGTTACACGTAAGCTGGGGTATTCCTATCGTCTGCGGATGGCGTCCGTTAGTTAGTTAGTTAGTTCGCTGTAAACTTTGTTTCAAAATGCATCTCCTCCTACACTTTTGATCCGATGTCATTTATTTTTGGTGTGAGGCATCCCTAAGGGGTCGTGCATACGGCTTGTGCTTTTCTAGTCGATTGGGTGATTTTTGAATTTTTGGCGAATTTTTAAAGAAAAAAACAAAAAATGTATCTCCTCCTACATTTTTGACCCGATGTTATTTATTTTTGGTGTGAGGCACCCCTAAAGGGTCGTGCATACGGCTTGTGCTTTTTTGGTCGATCGGACAATTTTTGTATTTTTTGGGATTTTTTAAGCAAAAATTTTGAAAAAAATGCATCTTCTCCTACAATTTTGATTCGATGTCATTTATTTTTGGTGTGAGGATTTCCCAAGCGGTCGTGCATACGGCTTGTGCTTTTTTAGTCGATCGGGTGATTTTTGAATTTTTGGGGATTTTTTAAAGAAATTTTAAAATGTATCTCCTCTTACATTTTTGACCGGATGTCATTTATTTTTCGTATGAGGCACCCCTAAAGGGTCGTGCATACGGCTTATGCTTTTTTAGTTTATATTTTTGGGGAATTTTTTTAGCAGAAATTTCGAAAATAATTCAAAATGCATCTACCCCTACAATTTTGATTCGATGTCATTTTTTTTTTTTTGGAGTGAGTGCATACGGCTTGTGCTTTTTAGGCGATCGGACAATTTTTGTATTTTTAGGGAGTTTTTGAAGAAAAAAACTAAAAAATGCATTTCCCCCTACAGTTTTGAACCCTTTTTTTTGGGGGGGGGGGGGGGGGGGGTTTGAGGCATCCCTAAGGGGTTGAGAATACGACATTTATTTTTGGTGTGAGTGCATACTGCTTGTGCTTTTTAGTCGATCGGGCAATTTTTGTATTTTTAGGGAGTTTGTGAAGAAAAAAACTTCAAAATGCATTTTCCCCAACAGTTTTGAACCTTTTTTTTTTTTTTTTTTTTTTGGTTTGAGGCATCCCTAAGGGATTGAGAATACGACTTGCGCTTTATATTCGATCCGACAATTTCTGTAATTTTTGGGAATTTTTGAAGAAAAACTTCAAAATGCATTTCCTCCCACAGTTTTTATCCGATTTCATTTATTTTTGCTATGAGGCATCCTTAGGTAGGTCTCGCATACGGCTTGTGCTATTTGACTCGACTTGGGAATTTTTGATTTCGGGGGGAATTTTTGATGAAAATACCTCAAAATGCATTTTCTCTGGCAGTTTTGATCAAACATCATTTATTTTGGGGCTGAGGCATACTTAGGGTGTCGTGAATATGGCCCGTCTTTTTCAGTCGAGAGAATTTTTGAAGAAAAAAATTCAAAATGCATTTCCTCCTACAGTTTTTATCAGAATTAATTTATTTTCGATATGAGCCGTCTCTAGGGGGTCATGCTTACGGCTTGTGCTTTTTGAGTGAATTGGAAAACTTTTGAATTTTTTCGCATAAACGCAAGTTAAATGAGCTTGTGCAGTAGTCAGATTTAACAACCGGACATCGACGCAAGTTAAAGAAACATTCGCAGTAGTCCAAATTAAGTACTCCGCATCGATGCAAGTAAAATAAACATGCGCATTGGTCCGAAATGTGAACTGCGCATCGACGGAAGATAAATAAAGATGCGAACTGGTCCAAAATAAGTACCGCGCATCAACGCAGGTTAAATAAACATGCGCACTGGTCCGAAAAAAAGAACTACGCTTCGACGTAAGTTGAATAGACATGCGCAGTGGTCTGAAATGCAAACCGCGCATCAACGCAGCCTAAAGAAACATGCGCACTGGTGCGAAATGCGAACCGCACATCGAGGCAAATTAAATAAACAAGCGCAGTGGTCCGAAATGCGAACGGCGCATCAACGCAAGTTAAATAAATATGCGCACTGCTCTGAAATGAGAACCACGCATCAACACAAGTTAAATAAACATGGGCAATGGCCTGAAATCCGAACCGCGCATCTACGGAAGTAAAATAAATATGCGATCCGGTCCAAAATAAGCACCGCACATCAACGCAAGTTAAACAAACATGCGCACTTGTCCGAAAAAAAGAACCACGCATCGACTCAAGTTGAATAGACATGCGCAGTGGTCTGAAATGAGAACCGCGCATCAACGCAAGTTAAACAAACATGCGCAGTGGTCCGAAGAAAGAACCATGAATCGGCGCAAGTTGAATAGACATAAGAGTCGGGCATCGACGGGACTTAAATAAAACATGCGCTCTGGTCCGAAACGCAAATCACGCGTCAACGCAAGTTAAATGAACCTGCTCACTTGTCCCAAAATGCGAACTGCGCATCAACGCAACCTAAAGAAACAGGTATACTGGTCCGAAATGCGAACCGGATATCAACGCAAATTAAATAAACATGCACACTGGTCCGAATTGCGAACCGCACATAAGCGTAAGTTAAATAAACATTTGCACCGGTCCAAAATAAGTACCGATCATCAACACAAGTTAAATAAACATGCGCAATGGTCCAAAATGCGAACCACGCATCAACACAAGTTAAAAAAAAAACATGCGCGCTGGTCCGAAATGCGAACCGCACAGCAACACAAGCTAAATAAGCAAGCACACTGGACCAAAATAAGCACCTTGCATCAACGCAAGTTAAATAAACATGCGCACTATTTCGAAATGCGAACTGCCCATTAACGCAACTTAAATAACATGCGCAGTATTCAAAATAAGAACTGCGCATCAACGCAACTTAAATAAACATGCGCACTGGTACAGAATAAGAACCGCGCATCAACTCAAGTTAAAGAAATATGCGCATTGGCCTGAAATAAGAACCGCGCATCGACGCACGTTAAATAAACATACGCAGTGGTTCGAAATGCGAACCACGCGCCAACGTAAGTTAAATAAACATTTGCACTGGTCTAAAATAAGCACCGCGTATCAACACAAGTTAAATAAACATTTGCACCGGTGCAAAATAAGTACCGATCATCAACACAAGTTAAATAAACATGCGCAATGGTCCAAAATGCGAACCACGCATCAACACAAGTTAAAAAAAAACATGCGCGCTGGTCCGAAATGCGAACCGCACAGCAACACAAGCTAAATAAGCAAGCACACTGGACCAAAATAAGCACCTTGCATCAACGCAAGTTAAATAAACATGCGCACTATTTCGAAATGCGAACTGCCCATTAACGCAACTTAAATAACATGCGCAGCATTCAAAATAAGAATTGCGCATCAACGCAACTTAAATAAACATGCGCACTGGTCCAGAATAAGAACCGCGCATCAACTCAAGTTAAAGAAATATGCGCATTGGCCTGAAATAAGAACCGCGCATCGACGCACGTTAAATAAACATACGCAGTGGTTCGAAATGCGAACCACGCGCCAACGAAGGTTAAATAAACATTTGCACTGGTCTAAAATAAGCACCGGCCATCAACACAAGTTAAATAAACATGCGCACTTCTCCGAAATTCGAACCGCGCATCAACGCAAGTTAAATAGACATGCGCAGTAGTTCGAAATGCGAACCACGCTCCAACGCAAGTTAAATAAACATTTGCACTGGTCCAAAATAAGCACTGCGCATCAACGCAAGTTAAATAAACATGCGCACTGGTCCGAAATTCGAACCACGCATTAACGCAAGTTAAATAAACATGCGTAATGATCCGAAATTCGAACTGCTGATCAACGCAAGTTAAATAAACATGCACACTGGTCCAAAATGCAAACCGCGCGCCAATGCAAGTTAAATAAACATAGGCACACGTCCAAAATAAGCACCGTGCATCAACGCAAGTTAAATAAACATGCAAACTGGTCCGAAATGCGAACCGCGTATCAAGGCAACCTAAGAAAACTTGGGCTTTCCGAAATAAGTACCGCTCATCAACGCAAGTAAAATAAACATGCGCATTGGTATGGAATAAGAAGCGCACATGAACACAAGGTAAATAAACATGCGCACTGATCCGAAATAAGAACCGCACATCAACACAAGTTAAATAAACATGCGCACTGATCCGAAATAAGAACCGCACATCAACACAATGTAAATAAAGATGCGCATTGTTCCAAAAAAAGAACCGCACATCAACACAAGGTAAATAAACGTGCGCACTGATCCGAAATAAGAACCGCACATACACAAAAGGTAAAAAAAACATGGGCCATCGTCAGAAATGCGAACCGCACATCAACGGAAGTTAAATAAACATGTGCACTGTTCCAAAATGGGAACCGCGCATCTACGCAAAATTAAATAAACATGCGCACTTGTGTGAATAAGAACCGCGCATCAAGGCAAGTTGCATAAATATGCGCATTGGTCCGAAATGCGAGCGTTGTTTGAAGGTATCTATGGCAGACTATCCTGTCTACCAGAGATACAAAAAATCTGTTTCCCATTTTTCTGGGGAAGAAATCTTTGTATGCATTTATCGGTCTATGTTCTAGCCCGGTGCTAAATTAATTATTGGGCTAGCTCTTTGCCGTCTCATCTTTTGAAGCCCAATTTTTCAGGAAAATTCCCTTGCTCATGCACGCTGGAATTGGTTTTATTGCTTTTCGTAAGCTGGGACTTTGTCCTTGGACAAACTTGTTTAATACTTTTTTTTCAACTTTTGAATACTTTTTTTTTGGTGAAAATATACTATTTTTTAAAAAAAAACGTACTAGCAGCACTGCACTATGGACCCTAGGACAACGAAACTTTGGACTTGTGTAGAACTTGTGAATAACAAAAAAAAAAAAAAAAAAAAAAACACGGATAATCTTGGCGGGGGCCATGGTTCCCAGTTTCAGAAAATGACCCCTTAATTTTTCGCTGGGACCGCGATGGCCCCCAGATTCCATAAATTGCCCCCAGTTTTTTTGGCTGGGGCCATTGATGCATGTGTAAAATACTTTATATTATTCAAGAAATAACTCATTGAAGGAAGTATTTTTGAGTTTTAATTTTTGTCAAGTGTGTAACCTTTCGCTAGCGAAATACGGTTCTAGTTTAAATATTGCTGTTATCTCGTTTTACCATTTTATAGTAACACAGACTGAAGTTGGCAGTTTTGATATAAGATTAAAAAGTTTGAAAAGCGCTATATTGTAAAGTGCAGATAAGTGCAGAAAAAAATGCATTTGGCTATTTAAATTGCAATATATTGTTGTAATATAAAAGTCGAAATAGAATTGTAAAGGGAAAGGTGTACAGTAACTCCGTTATGTTACCTGCTCAGGTGATGGGACAACCATTTAGCCAGTATTCGTCCGACCGTTCTGCTGAGTGGCGCGCTATGGCGGCCGCCCAATGCGGCTCGCGCGACGCGCTGCGGAGCCTGCTGTGCGGCACGCCGGACATCGACGAGCAGGTGCGCCACGCCAGGTGGCGCTTCTGCCCGAGCACGCCACAGGGATTGAACGCCATCCAGCCCAAATATGGATACTCGGGCGTCTTCGTGCCAGGTGAGGTGTCATTCAGTTTAAGGCGTTGTTCAGATGATCAGGGCAAGGTGTCGTTTATTTCAAGGCGTTGTTCAGATGATCAGGAAAAGGTGTCGTTTATTTCAAGGCGTTGTTCAGATGATCAGGACAAGGTGTCGTTTATTTCAAGGCGTTGTTCAGATGATCAGGGCAAGGTGTCGTTTATTTCAAGGCGTTGTTCAGATGATCAGGGCAAGGTGTCGTTTATTTCAAGGCGTTGTTCAGATGATCAGGGCAAGGTGTCGTTTATTTCAAGGCGTTGTTCAGATGATCAGGACAAGGTGTCGTTTATTTCAAGGCGTTGTTCAGATGATCAGGGCAAGGTGTCGTTTATTTCAAGGCGTTGTTCAGATGATCAGGGCAAGGTGTCGTTTATTTCAAGGCGTTGTTCAGATGATCAGGGCAAGGTGTCGTTTATTTCAAGGCGTTGTTCAGATGATCAGGGCAACGTGTCGTTTATTTCAAGGCGTTGTTCAGGTGATCAGGGCAAGGTGTCGTTTATTTCAAGGCGTTGTTCAGATGATCAGGGCAAGGTGTCGTTTATTTCAAGGCGTTGTTCAGATGATCAGGGCAAAGTGTCGCTCACTCCAGCTTAAGACGTTGTTCAAATGATCAGGGCAAAGTGTGGCTCCGATGATCAGGGTAAGGTGTCGTTGAGATGATCACGGTTATGTGTCCTTCAGGTGATCAGGGCAAGGTGTCGCTCACTCCAGCTTAAGACGTTGTTCAAATGATCAGGGCAAAGTGTGGCTCCGATGATCAGGGTAAGATGTCGTTCAGATGATCAGGGTAAGGTGTCGTTCAGGTGATCACGGTAAGGTGTGGTTCAGATGATCAGGTTAGGGTGTCGTTCAGATGATCAGGTTAAGGCATCATTTAGAGATATAGAATTAAAATTCATAAAACCTCTTTGTTATGAACACCTTCCGAGCCGGCTAAAATGTTAATTAAAAAGAGGTGTTCACTAACAACAGGTGAGTTTCATGACACAAATCGAAGAAAATTGTGTTCACTAATCAGGGGTTGTTCACTAAGGAGAGATTTTCATCCACGGAGGAACCGCAACAGTCGCTCTTCGAAAAGAAATGTAGCATAAATAAATAGACTGTGTTTGCACATTGTGGGCGGAAAAGGTAATCAAAACAAATTGAAAAAAAAAGATATGGCAGCATACGCAGTAATGAATGAAATGTAGTGACATGATACGCTAGGTTTAGGTTTATTCTACACGCCACAATGCGCTCAAGCGCTGCGGCTGAATCGCCACCTGGTGATGGAACGGGCGTCACTGGCGTGTACGAGTGCATTACCATACGCATGTATATGGTGGTACCGATTAAATTGCCGCCCTTGTTTTTATCACACGCAGCATTGCCCCAGTTATCCCCCGTGTAACGGAGGGATATAGCTAAGGGCTTGTCCGTCTGTCCGTCCGCATTCGTGTCCGGGCTGTATCTCCGAAACTATATTTCGGATTGTTTTGAAATAAGACACACGGATAGAGCACATATCGGTGTGCAACATCGAATTTTTCCCCGAATCATGAAAAATTCTCAAAATGACAGTACTTTGAAATTTGTCTAATTTTGTTGGCATAATTGAATGTGTCCGGGTTATACCTGAGAACCTATATATCGGAATGTTTTGAAATTTCACACACGGATAGCGTACATACTGAAGGTGTGCAATGCCGTATTTTTCTATTTTTTTCCCTTTTTTTTTTTTTTTTTTTTTTTTTTTTTTTTTTTTTTGGAAGGTGGGGGGGATTTATGAAAAATTGTCAAAATGACAATGTTTTTTTCGATTACTTTAACTGAGCATATTTTCCAAGTTGTGTCCAATCTTGTTGTTCAAAACTGTTAATTGGATTATTTTGAAATTTCACATACGGATAGATCATATATTAATTGGAAATTGCGGAAGGAAAAGATATTCGAAAGCGTTTGAAGTCGAAAAATGGTACGAATGCGGCCTGGTGTGAAATTAAGTGAAAGAAAAAAAACGGCCATGTGGTTATTTATTTACACACCACAATTCTGTTGTCGCAACAACTAAAGCGACACCTATCGATGCAACAGACGTCACTGGTGTGTATGAGTGGCCTGACATATACGTGGCCGTTGTGAGATTACTTTGAGCCTATTTTAGAAATAGGCGATGAGATTAAATCTGGCAATCCAGACCATGATGGATCGCCCTGTGCTCCACTTTTGTTCCGGTTTCTAAAGAATGCAAAAAATAAATGCACTCGATACAACTCATGGAAAAGATAATTCTCGTGGAGGAAAAATGTTGTACAGGGTATTCAGCGGCTCGTTTGATTAGGTGCATCGATCACGGAGCACAAAGGCGAATCGCAATCGCGTCGTTTCTCAATGAGCAGTGCTTTATGGTGAGGAACAATGCAAGACAAATATCGGTAATTTCTGAGTCGGAAATATGCTATTTTCTAAACCCAGTTAGGGGGTTGGTCTTTAGTTTGTTTCCTTTTTTTCACTTAAAAATAGGATAATTAGGTATAGAGAAGTGATGTTTCTTACATGAAGGTCACAAATAGGTTGTTTAATTCCAGGCCTGACTTTAACGGCGCCAAAATCAACAAAACGCTCGACCGTCAATGAACTGCGTTGTTGTCGAGTCGTAAGCTTGTCTCAATTCTGGGTTTGTTTTTCAAGTGTCATTTCTCTCATTGACCTCAGTACAAGCAAAATCGCCCGAGTAGACCGATCATTGTTACCTGTCATAAATTTACTGCTATAGTTTGGTGGATCCCGGGATCACGATTTTGGTGTACTTCAACCATGATCGTACACAAGAGCTGTTAGTAACCGGGTTAACCCGGCGCGCTTCCGGTTGTGCCATTGATATTGAGTATTCCCATTGACCGTAATCCCAAGCCAACCACTGCAGTCATGATTGTCTTATATTCTGCCACTTGGTTGATTATTCTGCCGCCTTCCTTTACTTAATGTACAGTCGCTAGGGAACGACATCCCTCACTGAAGAGCGATATTCTGTCGCCTCCCGTATAGGGAATGGGCAGAACACCTCTTCAAGTGTCCACCTCGGATATTTGTGTCATGTGATCGTGCCTGCAAGAAGAGTGCCATATGGCCATCCCTTTACGAAGAGTGTCACATGGCCATATCCATGTGCACGAAGAGTGTGATATGACCGCCCTTGCACGGAGAGTGTCACATGGCCATCCTTTGTACGGAGAGTGTGATATGACCGTCCTTGCACGGAGAGTGTCACATGGCCATCCTTTGTACGGAGAGTGCCCTATGACTGTCCTTGCACGGAGTGCCACGTGATCACCCATGCATGAAGAGTGTCATATGGCCATCCTTTGCACGGAGAGTGTCATATGACCGTCCTTGCACGGAGACTGTTATATGATTATCACGTCATCGTCCCTGCAGGGAGTGTCAAAGTGATCGTTCCGCGATGACAGAATGTTCGGATATTGGTCAATTACACTGGTCGCCCGAGGAGATTGAATTCCTTGTTTTATGGCACTAAAAAAAGCAAAGAGGAAAATGGGAAAAAAAATACAAACTCATAAAAACGTTAATAATAGTTCCGCTTAACAAGGTGCCATAAAAAAGTTAACAGCATTTGCTGGCTAACGCGTGATTAGAAATCGAGTTTAGCGGTGAAGTCTGCGTCAGTGGTGGCGACAGCACGAGACAGAAAGCGCCTTCGTGAGCAGGGCGTAGCTTGCTAAAACTGAAACTGAGGCAGGCAAAGAATTAGAAATGAGACAGGTGAAAAATTAACAGATGAAAACTGAGGCAGGTATTTTTTCTTGTTTTGCAGTTTGCAGGGTTTACGCTTTCCTCAGCTCCCTTCACCCCTTTGTTTGCTCCCCCCCCCCCACCCCTACCTCAGTCCCTGGAGAGTTGTCTATTTTTAGAATGCGTTAATAGAATAAAGGGTTAGATGAGAATGCCCGATGGCACTTAAGTGGTGTGTAAATTCAAGATATTTGTGCACATTACATTCGTGCACCATTCGTGGTGCAGGTGTGGGCTGTTTTCTCGAGTTTGGGGGGGGGGGGGGTTGTGGGTTTGGGGTAGTGCCACACGAGTCGGTTCGGTTGAGGCTTCTCCAAAGGCTTAACGTTGTTGATCGAGAATAAGGAAGAACCTCGCGGTGAGACAGGAATATCACGTTGTTATGTACTGTTTGCTTACTGTGGATCGTTACTTAGTTCCTATCGACAGTTTCGTCAATTTCCTATGGACACCACTTATCTCACACTTTATTCACAGCTTTTTGTTCCAAGGTACATTGACCTGTCCCGTGTGGGCACTTCTTTTTATCACTGCTAACAGTGCCCCTGCTCCGCTGTTTAATGCCCCCTGTTGCTAATCTCAGGGGTGGCACCACGAAGCTCAGGGCTTTGCTTCTTGTTTACCCTCGCTCAATAAAACCCCAGACTGTTCAACATAATAAAAGGTAAATAAATGCAATAGAGTAAAAAATTACACTGCTAGAAGAAAAAAAATCTGTAGTTCCTGGATCTGGGTTTAGCAGATCTGAAATTATGTGCTGCTGCAGCTGAACGGTATGATGGGCCGCATTGCCTCATTCCAATACAAGCACACCACACCAGACCAATAGTCGATCGCTATTATAACACAAACCTCGCTTTCACTATCAGATACTTCTCTGTACCGTGGCGCCACCTGTGTGTCACATAGCAACTATCATTACGCAAAACAAAAGGAGGCCCAACAGCCGAAAAAAAAACTGCCACTTTAGGAATCGAAAGATATCGAGGTGGAAACGATGCGTGGGGCTTGGGGTGGATTGGCGTTGGGGGAGGGGGGGGCAGGGGAGGGGGAGGGGAGGAGGCGTGGCTTTGGAACGCTGTTCACTTTCACTCGATTTATTTTCATGACTTAATGGTGTTACAGCAAATATTTTTCTTTCTCGTAACTTTGGCAATAAAATGTTTAGTTTTACATGTAAATTATTCAGATGTATGTGTCGTTTGACAGACTTCAAAGGAAATCCAACAATAAGGGCGGGTGGGGAACGGAGAGGCGTGTCTATGGCAACTAACCTGTCATGTAAATAGCTAGTTTCCCGGTATTAAAATTTTCTAAGTGAATATTTTCGAAGGAGACTTTATTTTACAGAACGCAAAAGGCCGAAATTCTACAGAGCATCAACGCCGAGTGTAAAACACCTAGATTCCAAAGGTGCAATACAGTGGAATTATATAGCGCGTGATTTTTCGTGTAATGAAGTCTCATAATAGCACGATGGCTGGCTCGGAGACTTTTAAATTGTTTGGCATCAGCAGAAGAGCCAACCGGATCATTCCAAGAATCTTTTATATAGCCTTCTCGTTTTCTTTCTTTTTTTTGTTCCATTTGAAAAAGCCGTTTATTGATTGGTTTTGCTGAGTTTAAGAAAACCCTGTGACTTTGGAAAGCGGTCGCTTCGCCTTCCATGCACCATCTTCTCCTGATACTCATTTGCCCGTTTTCAAACTCCCGGAAAAAAGTGTGAGTTTTCGGATGTTCGCCTCCAAGATGGCAGACGAAGACGGAGATAGCAGCAGGCGACAAGTGATGCGAAGATCCAGTTTGAGCGATTTTAGAAATCATCTGCAGCTTTCGCTGAGTCCCGGGGGGAGTGCTGATAGCTTTTTCTAATGCTGAACCATAAGCTCTTGGTGTGGCACGGTTAAGTATAGCTCTGTGATCAACGCTAATATGATGGGCGATAATGGAGCATTAAATGTTACATCACGTTACTGAAATAGCCCACCTGGGAATCGTTTACATTTTTATACAATATGATTGCACACCACGGGGGACACTTTGACATCATATTATGTTCAAAAACATTTGCTAATTGGCTAATTTGTTGTGGTTTCCTGTCAAGGCCGCCTAATGTGGGGAGGGGTGCATGGTCGGATTCGGGGCTGGTATTAGAGGACGATAGTTGTTATGGTCATCGTGCTTGATTGAGCGTAAAAAAACAGGTCAAACCATTGGAGTGTGTGGTTAGTTTGTGTTGTGGAGGCAAAACGTAGTGTATAAATTATTCTAATGATTCAAGCTAAAACTTCGGTAAAACAACGCAAAACTGCGAATGCTTTTGAGTTTCTTCGGAAAGGAAATTGCGCAATTTATGGAGGTCTGCTTTACACGTGAAGAATCTTGGTCCGTTGGTAAATTGTTCCTCCGTTCCCAAATACCTGATGCAGTTGATTGCTCGCATGTTCATACACACCTGCTATATAGTTGCTGCTTCGTTCAGGAATACTTAGAGCAGTTAAGTGCTCCTGTGGTCATGAATACTTACAGGAGTTAATTACTGCTCCGGTTATGAACAGTTGATGTATATAGTATTGGCCCGGTGCTCAGTATGGATTTGCGCATCTCAGTCTCAATTCCCACTTTGGGAGAATGAACGACAGAATGAACAGGGTTGAGACTTCGTAAAATTTTCTGGTCGCCCGGCACAACAGCTAATCGCCCGGTGCAATTTTTGCAAAATTTACCTGAAAATACTCAGAAAAAAAAGTTGGTCGCCCGAGCCAAAAGTTGGTCGCACGGCGACCGGGCGACCGCGATATCTCATCCCTGATGAAGGAAAGAAATAGAAAGAAAGAGAAGAAAAGGGGAAAAAAAGGAAGCCGAGCGGTTGTTGGCCGAGGCGGAATTTCCTAAACATTTGAATGTTTTGACGATAAATTGAACCATCTGCTTCTGAGAGTTGTCCTCGTTTTATTCATTTTTTTTTTTTGCACGAAATTGAAATTAAAACCAGTAATGGAAATTGACACTGGTTGATTGAAAATTCGTACAATGAAAGTCAAATGGTAGAAAAAGTGTTCATGAAAGATACAGATGTATAATAGGACCCTGATGTCGCTACCAGGATGGAACAGATATTGTATGGCGCGGAGGTGGTCTCGGTGGACTAGGGGAGGGGGATGGAAGAGGGGGGGAGTGGACAAGGGGGTGCACTGGCGGATGAAGAAAATGGGCCAGAAACCAGTATCAGTTGTTGGTTTGTTAGAAGTAAAATTTCGGTAATAAAAAAATTGAAATGGTATTTTTTTTTAATTGGGTGCAGAAGTTGAATAAAGACTGCCAGATGGTTTTGGGTTAGGACTGATGTAATGAATTACTCTCGCAGAGAAATATAATCATGCAATTTAAGGGGCAGAGGCAGTTAAAAAGTAAGCACTTGACTCTGTAATATTTACATTTTAATTACCTTACAACCAATTGTGCAGCTAGAAAAAACATAACAGGATAAATGAGAATGAAAAATGTTAAATAACAGGTTTTATTAAATAAAAATAAGGTGGTTGTGACTTTTGAACCTATTCTTATAAATAAGTGTGCACTTATTTAAACCTTGACGAAATATATTACGCCATCACACCAGCGCGCAAGCTTCGTCGGGCATTTTTCTGTGGGAGTTTCGACAGCTTTTGAGTGTCGTGAAACTAAAGGTGTAGAATCATGTGGGTCTGTCTTTCGCAATGCCCTTTGTTTATATTTGTGGATTTATAACGGTGTGACTGAAAATGCTCCTGGATGAAATGATCAAGAAAATGTCAGTTTTACTGAAATATTAGCTGTGACGTGGATTTCCTCAGTCACATAAATAAATAAACAAAAGTTTTATTTAAGAAAAAAATCAGAAAATTCATATTAGTTGAAATTAATCAATTTCGGCTAAATCAGTTGTTCTGATATCACATTTTCAATGCCTATGCTATTTTTTACACGAAATGCAGAGAAAAATGAAAAGAAACTTAGGCTCGCACTGAAATTATTATGAGAAAACAAGGGCGCTCCGGTGGTACTGCGATGATGGCTTGATGTCTAATTGGCGATGTGATGAAACATAAGCCCTCAGCATATGTCAGTCTGGGGGAACACAGCAACACACCAAATCTCGTGGCACTCAAAAAACCAATCACCCCCTATGAACATATGTCGATGACAGGTTGTGTATTGTACCGACCCATCTTAATCGTACTTCTAAAACAAAGAGATTTTTTGTTGAGAAATCAGTTGTAGAAAATCCCATTATAAGCCAAATGTTCAGTTAGAAATTTGTCTCCTTTGTTTTCTCTGTGAAACGATTGGAAAATCGAGATTGAAAAATCGAACCCGATTTTGGGATTCGATGTGCGCTGGTGGCGTGTTAGGGGCCCTGCTCCATCTGTGCCGCCTCCGACATGCAATTTCGTGCAGATGTTGTTTTGAGCGATGTTTGTTGCATAATTGATTTTAATGAAGGTAACCTTGTAGGGGGGGGATGGGTTATCGGAGGGGGGGGGGGGCGCGGTAAGGCGAGAAGGTGTCTTTGTTTTGCTATACTTTTGGTTGTTGTTTTTTTCTCACACACACCTGTGCGCCATTTCTGACAGACGGAGTGAACTTGTGCTCCTGTGTGACTGGTTGCCTGCCAGTGTTAGGTTGCCTGCCAGTGTTAGGTCGAATGACCGGTTGTTGGCCACACTCTTTAGTCGCATGGTTGTTGTTGCCCCACCGTTGGGCCACATGCCTTTCTGTTGTCCACAGTTAGGTTGCATTGCTGGTTCTTTAATATGTTGATGGACTGAAAAATTGGCTTCTTGCCAGATTAGATATCCTCTAATGCACATCACCATATAATCTGGGTCTATTTCCATGCACACCCGAAATCCTTTCATTTTTTAGTCGACCATTTGGCCCGTCATGAACTGATCTTGTATCGACTTGACCCGAAATCATGGACTGCGTGTATTAAATAGTACGATTCCCTCCCATTTCCCGTGTCAGCCACCCTGGCCCGGCCCATCCAGCCAGTGGCGGTTATTGGTTGCTTGCCTGCTATGACTACGACGACAGGGACGCGTGGTGTACCTAGTTGCTTCACCACTCACGCAACAAGGCAACTTCAATTTTTTAAATTGTTCAATACAGGCCTTTTTTTTTACTTATTTTGAGTGCTTATTCTTGGAAGGGATTTCAATGCAGTTTTAGGAAATTGATTTACGTGTGTTTAAAAAAAAAACACAACAAGGCGTGTGATACAGCTGAGGCGCAGGTGTTCTGCCTGTCGTGCAGACAAAGCTTTTCGAGAAACTCGATGGGCCACGTGGAGTTAGGGGGACTCAGTTAACAATCACAAGAAACGTTCACTATTTGCACTAATTTGTCTTGCCTTTGTTTCAAATTTCTTGTCACGTCACGCGATGCTGTTATTGGCGTATCACCTTGACCTTTTTCTATTTTCTTCTTGCCGGCCCGCTGGCGTATTCGAGGCCCTCCTTGTTCATTCCAGCCCCGTAGGGCAAGTCTGCTGTATGTGAGGTGCTCCCTACCCCCGGAGCTCCCAAGTGTTTCCCACGCTACTCCGGCGAGGGCGCTTTAAACATCTACCTGTTTGTTTGGTTCACTTTAGGTCTGTTGTTTCAAAAACCTGTTTTAAACTTGAAACGTTCAACCGAGTGCTGTGGCACATGAGATTTAACAGGCAGCGTCTGATTCTGTCTGCCCCCTCCACCCTCCACCCCCACCTGCTTCTAGCCAAGGGATGTCTCCGCGTCGCTGGACGACTTGGAGACACGTGACTGTTGACTTGACGTTGACATGTGACTTGTTGTTGTTGACACAGACAAGGAGACGCTGGTGACGGACGCGGGCAAGCTGTACGTGCTGGACTCGCTGCTGGGCCGCCTCAAGGGTGAAGGACACCGCGTGCTCATCTACTCCCAGATGACGCGCATGATCGATATCCTGGAGGTAAATGCGCGCCCCCCAACCCCCCCCCCCCCCCCACACACACATCTCTGCCGTACCAAAGCTGTACATGCTCAATTCACTGCTCGCCGAATCAAGGGTGAAGGACACCGCGTGCTCATCTACTCCCAGATGACGCGCATGATCGATATCCTAGAGGTACGTGCCCGCCCCCCTCCCTCCCCCCTCACACACACATTTCTGCTGTACCAAAGCTGTACATGCTCAATTCACTGCTCGCCGAATCAAGGGTGAAGGACACCGCGTGCTCATCTACTCCCAGATGACCCGCATGATCGATATCCTAGAGGTACGTGCCCGCCCCCCTCCCTCCCCCCTCACACACACATTTCTGCTGTACCAAAGCTGTACATGCTCAATTCACTGCTCGCCGAATCAAGGGTGAAGGACACCGAGTGCTCATCTACTCCCAGATGACGCGTATGATCGATATCCTAGAGGTAAGTGTCCACCCCCCTCCTCACATACACATCTCTGCCGTACCAAAACTGCACATGCTTAACTCACTGCTCGCCAAATCAAGGGTGAAGGACACCGCATGCTCATCTACTCGCAAATGATGATCGATATCCTAGAGGAAAGTGGAAAGCCCCCCCCCCCCTCACCTCACACACGCACGCATCTGTGCTCTACGTGCTCGACCGCTTGCTCATCTGCGTCCACATGACGCTCATGTACTGCTCTGCGCCTCCCCCCCCCCCCCCTTGCCCCCGCCCTTTGTCACATACTTCTTTGCCGTGCCAAAGCTCCCGCTGCCGCTCGCGCCTGTCATTGCCGGTTATTATTTACCCATGAAGCATCACCCTATTCTTTGCGATTTCTAATCTGTTTGTGTAGCGTATTAATTCGCGCATCTTTTTATCAATTTCACAAAACATATGGTGGAGATTTATCGCTGCTCACATTTGCCTAGTGTTGCATTTTTTTCTTCAAAGAGCCGAGTCTTTGAACGGTGCATTCAAGGCCAACGATCAAATATCGCCCATTGTTGTCAAAAGCTGTAGCATGTATATGCATTCAATAAAGCGAAAGTTACGTCCAGGGCAAGGCGAACCTTCCCAAATGATTCAAGATAAACTGTTGTTCCCCAGCCAGGCAGTTCTTTATTTTATCGAAAATAACATGAGAAAAAAATTCAGATAAAATTTACATAGGAAGTGTTAGATAATTAACGTTTTGGTCCATGGTCTTTCTCCAAAATGGACACCTACTAGTCTTTTGTGTATTTTATCATTTTTTCACATTCATATTTCTGGGAGTACGTTTAATTATTCCCCTTGTAACGGAGGGATATAGTTATGAGCTTGTCCGTCTGTCCATCCGTCTGCATGCGTGTCCGGGCGATATCTCGGATACTATAGTCGGATCGTTTTGAATTTTCACACATGGAGAGAGGACATATTGAAGGTATACAGCGTCGCATTTTTCTTCGGATTCATGAAAAATTGTCCAATGACAGCATTTTTTTCGATTATTGGAACTTTTCTACGTCGTGCCCAGCTTAATCTCCCAAACTATTTATTGGATTGTATTCAAATTTCATATACGGATAGAGCAAATATCGGAGGTTTGCAGCGTTGTATTTTTACTCTGCTTCATGAAATAGTGCCAAAATGAATGATTTTTTTTTCCGTTATTAAAAAAATCTCACACAGAGATAAAGAGTACATGTCGCAGGTATGCTGCGTCATCTTTTTGTTCGGATTCATGAAAAATTTTAAAAAAATGACAGCATTTTGAAATTAAGCAAAACTTCGCGTTTTGATATAATTTTGTCTGCGAAATCGACTGTGTCTGCAAAACTGTTTTTCTGATTCCTTTAAAATTTCACCACGGATAAAAAAAGATACTGAACATGGCCAAAATGTCCTTTTATAAATATAAAACTTATCTTTTGTCGAAATTAAAAAAAGTTGAAACTGTTGGAATTATGAAAAACGTAATTAAAGTGGCAGTTGTATGGCACTTCGCAAACCAACTTAGCACCGATTTCACAGGTCATCGGCGTTGCACGGGGATCGTGTCTCTCTGAGGCTGTAGTTTATCTTGTTAATTTGTTTAATCTCTCTACCAAAAAGCGAACACTTTACGGTGTCAAGAATTACTTTTTGTGGAGACGTGATGACATGATACAAGTTTGGTAAGTTTTGTTGCGACAGAAAAGTGACCTTTGACCCGGTCCGCACTCAGCGATACACCTGTATACACCTGTGTACACCTGTATACACCTGTAGGTATAGCATGATTGTGTATGAGTCAATGGCAAATAACGAATGCGCTTGAAATTGTAAACTTGGGGGGAAAATTTGGCGAAAGACATGACGGCTCGGTTTCGCAGTGTGGGATTTTCACATAGTTCACTGGCAGGATTGTTACATCTGTTGTTGACAAAGCAAGTCCGCGCTGACCTCTGTCTCGTGCAAAACAGCGGCTTCTCTAAAACAAACTTTGTAGTTTTCTATCAATTCCTTCAGCACTTCTTAACAGAAAATGCCTTTTAAATGAAGGTATCGCGCCTCGGGTGTTTTCTTTCACATCAAGATGTGTGTTTTTACAGGACAGAATGTTAATTTAACAGCGTAAATTCTATTCTGTTTGTTCAAATTATTTCGCAAGTTGTGCAAGTGATGCTCTGAATTACGTTGTCTGTGACCTGGGCATACCCGCTTGCGTCAAAAAATAGCCACAGTATTCAATTAAGCAGCATTTGTCTGACTGATGTCATGTTAAGTGAGTTTGAAGTGTTGGTTTTGGAGTAGTCAATATGTGTTTCGATTGTTGTGTAGTATTCCTGTCTGTACAGACGTATTCCTGCTCATATCTAAAACTTGCCCTTGCCCAATGAGACCAATTTTCAGTAGGGCAATAATTATTTGAAGGTCATTGTTCAGCACCATCTCTATTTGGCGAGCATTGCTCACAGGGAAATAACTTAGTGACCAATGCTCAGTGTGGGCAAAATGTGTGCCCATAACAAAGTAGTTTGTTGGATTTGTAAGTAAAAAGCCCCTTCCTGATTGGTCGAGAGGTGTTTGGAAAAACGTAACTGATGCAGTTCACAAAACTGTCTATTACCTCGTCGGATGAGCTCTCAGAAAATCGAGTCCAAAGTGATATCTAAATTTAATAGTTTTTAAAAATATAAGTTAATGTCAAAACACCCTTTAATATTATTTTTTTTTACCTGGAATGGGCGTGCTTTTATTGAGTAAATCTGACGTCTATTTAATGTTTGCGTCATGTTAAGACTTCCAAAGCTGTTTTCATATGTAACTTTGAATTTTTCAATAAGCATCATTTTTTTTAATCAGCTTACAAAGCTTTTTAAACACAGGAAGTACTCCCATAGCAACGTTCGTAAGTACATTCAGTGCTATGACGGAGACCAATGACGCAGTTTACTTCGCTGGGTCCAGGTACTTGAATGATTGACGCTGGGGAACGTATTATTGAGGTGAAAAAAACTGCATGTCACACTCCTAACTGTATCACAGTTGTATATTTTCTATGACAATGTATGATCGAGGACCAGAAAACCTAATATTTTAGACAATACTGGGTCATTAACATTTACAGGCTTAAATTTGGAAATTTGGCCAGCAGACTTTTTGTTGATTATGTGTTGATGTCGTATTGGTGGGGTGACGACGGTACCTGTCATTCCTTCTGCTTTTAGAGCAGCTTGGACCGTTTTCCCTGCTCAGTCCTCATAGACTTCAGGTATGAGATGGCACAGTCTGGTTCCTTGCACTTGTATCTGTTACAGAAAGGCAAAGAAACATTATTCATATTTTATGCTATCATTCCAAAAGTCAAGTTTTCCTAGGGGCCTTTCATTTTTTTGTAAGAAATTAACAAAAACAAAAAAAAAAAACAAAGAAAAAACCAAACAAAAAAACACACACACACAAGAGAAATGCCAGCCTTCAAGTGCAGAAGGCAGTCGACATCCCGGCGTGTGTGTCTGTAATTGCGGGTTAGTGTAAGCATACGGCTTTGCAATATGTCCCAAGTGTCACTGGCACATTATCTTTCATTTATGTTAATTCTTAAAATAGATAATTTAATTAAAAATTTACCCCAAAAAATGCTAATTTTCGCCCTTCGTTCTTACATCTGTTGAAGTTATCAGTTATATCTAAAATATTCAATTAAGTTTTATAGTTAACGCTTGTGAACAGAGATAGCCATAGGGCTAGCGAATGTGCCACCCAGGTGGTAAAAAACACAACTGTACGTGCCTTGCGCCTGGGTGCTGTCCCACGTTCATGTCCAAGAGCTCAGTTCGGGCTTGAACTCGCCAGTTCCCACCCAACCTCCTTCCCACTAACTATGCCGCTTATCTAAGGATCTCAAGTAACTTTCTTTCAAAGAAAAATAACTTGTTTGGTCACACTTCTCCCAATGCAACCTTTGTATGCACGCCTAGAGTGGCCTGATAGAGAAATCACAAGTTCTTTGACCCGGTCACACATCACAGGAAGTGTCTGGCTGGGTCACACATCACAGGAAGTGTCTGGCCCGATCACACATCACAGAAAGTGTCTCGCCCCATCACACATCACAGGAAGTGTCTGACCCGATCACACAACACAGGAAGTGTGTGGCCCGATCACATATCACAGGAAGTGTCTGGTCGGATCACACATCACAGGAAGTGTCTGGCTGGGTCACACATCACAGGAAGTGTCTGGCCCGATCACACATCACAGGAAGTGTGTGGCCCGATCACACATCACAGGAAGTGTCTGGTCGGATCACACAGTACAGGAAGTGTCTGCCCCAATCACACATCACAGGAAGTGTCTGGCTGGGTCACACATCACAGGAAGTGTCTGCCCCAATCACATAACACAGGAAGTGTGTGGCCCGATCACACAACACAGGAAGTGTGTGGCTGGGTCACACATCACAGGAAGTGTCTAGTCGGATCACGCATCACAGGAAGTGTCTGGCCCCATCACACGTCACAGGAAGTGTCTCGCCCCATCACGCATCACAGGAAGTGTCTGGCCCAGTCACATATCACAGGAAGTGTGATGCCCGATCACATATGACAGGAAGTGTGTGGCCCGATAGCATATCACAGGAAGTGTATGGTCCAATCACATATCACAGGAAGTGCCTGACCCGATCACACATCACAGGAAGTGTGTGGCCCGATCACACATCACAGGAAGTGTCTGGCTGGGTCACACATCACAGGAAGTGTGTGGCCCGATCACACATCACAGGAGTCTGGCCCGATCACACCTCACAGGAAGTGTCTGGCCCGATCACACATCAGAGGAAGTGTCTCGCCCCATCACACATCACTGGAAGTGTGTGGCCCGATCACACATCACATGAAGTGTCTGCCCCAATCACACATCACAGGAAGTGTCTCGCTCGATCACACATCGTATGAAGTCTCTTGATCACACACCTTAGGCATACGCATACACATGATTTTTCAATTGAAAGTAACCTTGTCCCGTGGTCCCTTGGCCTTGTTCCTAAGCTAGACAGTTTGCTGTTGTGTTGGGGTGATCATGGCCGTCTCTGACGTCACAGGTTTTCCGCTGTTCTGACGTTGCCGTCAAAGCCATGACGTCGTAGATATCGATTTTCGTGGGGTCACAATTTTTACTTACTTACAATTTTGGTTCGGTTGCACATCACCAAAAAAAAAGAAAAAAAAAGATTACGAAGAAATATGTGTCCTGTAAATAACCGTGATTTCAGAGAAATTTCAGCAAGACGATGAAGGAGAGCCTGGGGCTAGCCGAGTGAAAGCTGCTTGCTTGGGGCTCTGGGGTCACTTGTTTTATTACGACTCGTCCATCATTTGCCAGATGCTGTGTTAATTATGACGTCTAAAATGTATCTCGTCAAGACAAGAATCTATCTGTTTGCCTCACAAAAGTGGTTAATAATTGGAGCGAAGTGACAAGTGACCAAGTGCACAGCTTTTTTTTTTTTTTTTTTTTCTTTTTTTTTTCGTCTTTTTTATGTGTGTGTGTGTTTTTTGCGAAGTTGCAACGCATGTGTCAGCGAGTTTGAATGGTTAATTGCGTGTGTGCGTGTCACGTCAGCCCCACAGCTTGCTCGCGTATCCGGTTGACAGATAGAGAGACAAGAGACCGGAGTGTTTCCGTCAGGGCCAGGGTATCTGGCCGTGCGGGTGACTCTGTCAGTCCGTTATTAATCGTCATCGGATAAAAAGGTTCTGGTCTGTTATTTGGGTATCAGGTTTATTCATCTGGTTTTGCGAATGCTGCCATTGAATTCGGACAGAAAGTCGCCTGCATGCCTGATCAGGGGTACAGCGAACCGGTTCTCAGTCCCACAGATACCACCTCGCCCCTTACAGAACGTGAGAAAATCCACCATAAAAACTTCTCAGTCATTCTCCTCCCTCCCCCCCCCAAAAAAAAAAACAAAAAACAAATAAATAAAAAGTCACATCTCGTTCAACCAGTTCTCTTGTTTTCAGCAAATAATGCTACTGTGCTGGCACACACGGATGTGTATTTATAGGAAATTAGAATTCTGAAGACGTTTAATTAAATTTTAAAATATTATAGTAAAAAAAAGTATTGTAGTCACCCTCGTAGTGTATATTCATTAAACATTCATGTAACAGCTATGCCAGTACTGGCATGAACTCCTAGAAAATAACTGTAAATGCACGTATAAAGTTCACGGATTTGTGGCAGGTTTTGTTCCCTTATCAACAACCATGAGGTCCTGAAGGCTCAAGTCCGCTTTTCTTGCCGAAGATACGTGATCACATGGGGTTAGTGTAATGGCGTGCGCATGCGCTGTTGCAGGAATACATGTGGCACCGGAAGCATACGTATATCCGCCTCGATGGCTCGTCCAAGATCTCAGACCGTCGCGACATGGTGGCCGACTTCCAGAGCCGCTCCGACATCTTCGCCTTCCTGCTGAGTACGCGTGCCGGTGGGCTCGGCATCAACCTCACTGCTGCCGATACTGTAAGCATGGTGCTGGGGGGAGGGGGGAGCGAGGGGGGGGGGTAGTACGCGTGCCGGTGGGCTGGGCATCAACCTCACTGCTGCCGATACTGTAAGCATGGTGCTGGGGGGGGCGGGGGGAGCGAGGGTGGGGGGGGGGGGGGGGTAGTACGCGTGCCGGTGGGCTCGGCATCAACCTCACTGCTGCCGATACTGTAAGCATGGTGCTGGGGTCGGGGGTGCGGTCAGGGGTAGTACTCGTACCGGTGGGCTTGGCATCAACCTCACTGCTGCCGATACTGTAAGCATTAGCTGGGGGAGGGGGTGAACAAGGGGATTACACGCTCCGATGGGGTTGGCATCAGTAACTAGTGGGGGGAGTACGCGTGGGGTGGAGTCCACGTGAGATCTTGGCCTGTGCGACGATCGTAGAAAAAAGAGAGGGAGAGAACCACGGCTTATTTTACTCCCGTCATAGGTGCCGGCAAACATTGATTGAGTGTAGAATTATGATGTGAAAATTCAATAATGTTTGTGAGTTTTGCTTTTCTGTTTTGATGGAAATGTATTGTCACTTGATCAGTTTTGCTTCTTTCTTTTGAAAACGAGTGTTTGGTAACTTTTTGTGCACTTTCTTTCGCTGCTTTGAAATTTAAAAGATGAAATTGACGTTAACGTCTGTGAGGCCGTGAAGGCTGTAATTTAAAAAGTAACGTATGCAGCAGATAGTGACAGCTGTAACACACAACCACACTCCACATTTGGGTCGTGGTCCCTGGACATCCCTCGACTTACCACCACCCACCACCCCCCCCCCCCTCCCCCTTGTCGAAGCGACGAATTGCTTTCGCGCCTCATCTGCACGTTCTCGCGCGTTGCAGGTGATATTTTATGACTCAGACTGGAACCCGACCGTGGATCAGCAAGCGATGGACCGGGCCCACAGGCTGGGCCAGACCAAGCAGGTCACGGTGTACAGACTCATCTGTAAGGGCACCATTGAGGAGAGAATCCTACAGCGAGCCAAGGAGAAGAGCGAGGTAAGGGCCGGGATCGAGTTGGTGCGGGGAGGGGAGGGGGGAGGGGGAGGGTTGTGACGAGTTAGGTAGGAAGGGTGGAAGAGCCTTTGGCAATAGGGTATGTGATGGTGGGTTCAGCAAAGCATGAAGTTAAACCTGGGGCCGATCTGCGAGGCTCAGGAGCTTGAGAAAGTTAGAAGGCGTTAAAAGCATGTGTTGTAGCGAACGTAAACCTTGTTCTTAAGAGTATCGTAGAAAGCGCAGGCCATGATACTGAAAATGGCGTATCGTGATAAGAACGCCAGCCTTGTTGCGAAGGCCGTGGCGTGGTAGGGTACGTAAACCTTGTTGATAAGGGCGCCTGTGGGTATTTGACCAGGTAATCGGTTGGAGAGTAATCTAGAAGTGCTTATGATATATGCTCACCTCATAGTGCTTTTGTTTTCGTATCAAAAAAATTAAAATAATAACACCAAAACTAACGTAATGTCGGAAAATGAGGAACTAGAGAATTTGCTAAATATATACAACTCAGCGAAATACAAACTTCCTCTTCTTAAAATATCTGTTTTGATTTTATTGAACACCGTCCACTGCTAACAAGGGCAACAGCTCTCATAATTCACACAGTGGAAGCTCGTAAAGCAAGTCTGTAACTGAATTCTGGCGTCAAAGATTGCACGCTTATGGAGACGATTTATGCCACCTCCTTTTCGACTCGCCTGTCGGTTTATCGGCGTAAGCAGAGAGCCGGCCACATTCTGCCCCTCCCCCGTCCCCACCCCCCGCCTCCATTGCCCGTAGGAAAATACAAAAAAACAAACCCTGGGAAGTAAAAACACACATATGGTAATCGAACACACAGAAAACAAACATAGGTATGCAGCGTCGTATTTTTGTTAGGATTCATGAAAAATTGTCAAAATGGCAGCATTTTGATGAATTTGGTGAAACTTGGCGTTTTGAGATGATCCGCATAGTGGAACGTGTTGTCCGGGCTGTCCAGGCGGATTTTTTTTGTTTTAGGCACATATTAAACAGATGTTGAAAATTGCTTAAATGTTTTATTTTTTTAAAGTATAAAACGGAGCTTGTGTTAAAATTTAAAAAAATAAAGCTGTGAGAATTGTGAAAAAAGTGAGGAAAGTGTCAGTAGTATGACACTTCACAAACCGCCTTTAGCACCGATTTCAGAGGTCATCTCCGCTACGCTGCGATCGTGTCTCTCTGAGGCCCGAGTTAGCAAGAGCATTTTTTTCAACAGATTTGACCCATTCTTCAGGCTAAATGGAATGATTTTTGAGCGTTCTGGTTGATCAGTCTTCACACGGAATCCACTTTCCTTTTATAAGCGATATGCCATTTGTGGATTTTTCCTATCAATGCTCTTTAGTACCCTCTATTAACTCTGTTTCAAATGTGCACATGATTCTTTACTGCAGCTTCGCTTGTATTGGCGAAACAAACAAGTGACCCCCGTAAACAACCGTAAATGCAAAAATATGGAATGGGTTTTGTGCGTTATTGCGTAATGAACACGGTGGGTTGTACGAGCCCTGCCACACCGTGCGGACTTCCTCTGTACGAGCCCTGCCACACCGTGCGGACTTCCTCTGTACGAGCCCTGCCACACCGTGCGGACTTCCTCTGTACGAGCCCGGCCACACCGTGCGGACTTCCTCTGTACGAGCCCGGCCACACCGTGCGGACTTCCTCTGTACGAGCCCGGCCACACCGTGCGGACTTCCTCTGTACGAGCCCGGCCACACCGTGCGGACTTCCTCTGTACGAGCCCGGCCACACCGTGCGGACTTCCTCTGTACGAGCCCGGCCACACCACGCGGACTTCCTCTGTAAGACTCAGCTGCTACCTCCGTTCTGTTTCCTCTTCCCTTTTATTCTGGAATTAAAGTACATTCTGGTAACAACTAGTAGTCGTCGTGACGAGCCGCCTACCCCTGCTGTCCTGCCCCCACCCCCCCCCCCCTTTCCCTGCCGGCATCATGTGCTGTCAAATATGCCAGATATAGAAATGCTATTATTGCAGTGCACAATCACGGCTGCGCAATAGAGGGACACTTTTTTTTTTGGCTCATTCAGGACAAAACTATCATTGAGGAAATTCGTAAAGAGCTATAGACTGTGCCACGGGCTGTCAGAACATTCAGATTTGTGTATAAAATATAAACTAATGAGTGGTTTTGTAAAGGGAGACTAGAGTGATTGATTAGTCGCGTAAGCTCCTTGCGTTATTCGGATAGAGGTCTGATATGCTGGAGTAACACAGTCCGGCAAAACATACTGTTGGTGTGACACTCAAGGGAAGGGGAAGTGGGGGGGGGGGTACTCTAAATATCGCGCACTATAACAATCCGGGAATACTCAGTCTGGCTGTACTGTTGTGGCAGTACCACTTTGGAAGTACATGATCAGCCTACAGGCGATGTGGATGGGACACTTCGTAATCCATCTATCTGTACTATGGCCTGGAATTATATTTTTTTTAGTATTTCCCCAGGTGTTTTTGCCTGGATATCTAGCGTCTGTTTAGTATGGCTACAGGTGTTGATGTCTGTATATCTGGCGTCTGTTTAATCCGGCTACAGGTGTTGTTGATGCCTAGATGTCTAGCGTCTGTTTAGTCCGGCTACAGGTACTGTTGCCTGGATATCTAGAGTCTGGTTAGCCCTGCTACAGGCACTGTTGTCTGGATATCTAGCGTCTGTTTAATCCGGCTATAGGTGTTGTTGATGCCTAGATGTCTAGCGTCTGTTTAGTCCGGCTACAGGTACTGTTGCCTGGATATCTAGAGTCTGGTTAGCCCTGCTACAGGCACTGTTGTCTGGATATCTAGCGTCTGTTTAATCCGGCTACAGGTGTTGTTGATGCCTAGATGTCTAGCGTCTGTTTAGTCCGGCTACAGGTACTGTTGCCTGGATATCTAGAGTCTGGTTAGCCCTGCTACAGGCACTGTTGTCTGGATATCTAGCGTCTGTTTAATCCGGCTATAGGTGTTGTTGATGCCTAGATGTCTAGCGTCTGTTTAGTCCGGCTACAGGTACTGTTGCCTGGATATCTAGAGTCTGGTTAGCCCTGCTACAGGCACTGTTGTCTGGATATCTAGCGTCTGTTTAATCCGGCTACAGGTGTTGTTGATGCCTAGATGTCTAGCGTCTGTTTAGTCAGGCTACAGGTATGTTGGCTGGATATCTAGGGTCGTTTTAGTTTGGATATACGTGGTATTGACTGGTATCAAGAATCCCTTTAGTTCGGCTACACGTTGACAAATGTAGGTATTCAGGGCTGTTTGGTTCAGGTTATACTAGTGCAGCCTGAACATCTATGGGTTTTAAAGGTCTAATATACAAGCTGTATCTTGGCATCTGGAATGGAAATTTGCTCCTGCAAAACAACCAAAAACACTGGCGTAATGCTCTCAGATTCAGTTGTTTACAACCTTACGTAAATGCTCGGTGCACAATGTAAAGGGTAAAGTATATGCGGGCCTTGACGTTTTTTAATACAACTAGCCTCTGCGATAGTGGTTGCACTGTTAAGGGGTTTTGTGGGATATATGAAAGTGATACCAAATGACAAACAATCACCCATACAATAGGGAAGTGTTAAAAACACGAGGCACAATACACGCAGTATTAATGAAAGGAAGCCCCTTGTTGGGAAATAATTTGATGTTTCGTGAGTTATTATGGAGGAATGTCTGTTATTTACCGGAACGGAACAGCTTGCGCAAAGCAAAACGAAAAGAGCAATTGTTTACATACACAGATGTCATTGTAACGTCACAATGCTCAAGTGTGTGTTGTCAAGACAACAGCGGTGTGTTTCTATGACAATGATATTATTGCATCATAATGCACTATTTAAACTCCTGTCTACTTTTCTGGCCAGCTTTTGAGGCTCTTTTCTATGTTGTGTTCTGTTTGAGATATTTCGGTTGAATTTATCAGTGAAGCAATCTCAGCCCGTTCAACGCATCCTTTCTGCCACAGTCACACAGCAAATCTTTGTGGCTTCTTTCCTACAAAACGCCCGTCTGTAATCATTTAATGTCTTCATTTGTGCAAATTTGATACGGGTTTTGGATTTTGAAAGTCATTTACATTCTTTTTGTTTTGAAAATACCACCATTATATACACGATATGCAAAAAGCAATCAGTGAAAACTATTTTCGTGTTATGCCAAAGCTTTTTGTCATGTGAACATTAAAAAAAATGATAAAAAAAGGAAAGAAAGAAATTTCCTGAGAGAGTTCTTGGTGCTTATGCCAATTTCTCACGTTTGTTTGTCCTTGATAATCTTTTACGTAAAGGGCAAAAATACACGAGACCGACTGCTGCAACATAAAATCGTGAAACTGCGAGTGGTTTTATGATGTCAACTCCAGGGCGCGCGATGACTTAATTTATTTCCAGAAGCGCGTTGAACTAGCAAACGTAACCGCTTGTATGGCAAACACTGTAATGAAACTCGACAAAGTGCTCATCTGTAAAGTGTGGCTCATTTCTCACCGAGACGTTATTCCAAGAAGTGGGTGACTAGCAGACTTGTCTGCCACTACCCCGCGGCTACACACTCGGTCACATGAGCTATTGGCAACTGAGAAATGACATGGTCTGCTGTGCCCTTGTACAGCGCCGTGACATCAACTACACCGCCTCTAGCTTTTTTTCTCACTACTTTCAGATCTTTGTATTTTACATGAACGACACCGCCCCCCTTTCTTCCACCCCCAAATAAACTAAAGGTTTGCTTTAACATTTGTCATATCTTTGGACTGGTGCTTAGCATCAAACAATTATTTTGTCTGGTTTTTTTTTTCTGTGGAAATTCCAGCTTGCTTTGGGAGGAACTGCTGGTTTAGCGAGATTGCGGCCGGTGTTGCGGGCGTGACGTGCATTGACATCCCCCCTCATGTCCTCATGTTTTGTCCCGACTCTCATACCTGACGTTTTTAGCTCCGGGAACTGCGTCTCTGCCGGCATGAATAGGGCTCGCGATTTCCGGCCCCCGGCACACGCGTGCGTGTGCATAAAAGTAGAACCCACCACTCCCTACAACTCTCCCTGCACATAATGACCAAACCTCCAATGCACAGAATTAACTGGTATACATAGATTTGCTGCAGGGCCTAATTTTAGTTAGGTGAAAAAAGGCAATCAAGGAAGTATTTGACACAATTAGCCGCTGTTTAATTGGTCTTTTGGTGAGACATGTCGGGCGGAAGCACCAGGTGTACTCCCCTCCGATGGTAAACGACTTGTCACCTTAAACGGTGACACAACAATATTTATAAAACCAAACTAAAAAAATAGGTGTAATGTGTACTAAAACACATCCATTAGACACGTCGTTGTGTTGGTTACAATACATGAAAAGTGCCGCGTTGGTCACCTTCAACAAATTAGCCCCACACTGCTGTGTAAACAGAGATCATGCGGGGAGTGTTGTCTGCAGGGCATCGGTGTCACCAACTCAACGGTGATCAACGCTTTTCTTTGGTCTACCTCTCGTTCTCTGGTAAATATACTGTGTTCACAGTAAGGAATATTTGCTTTATTTTTTTGCAACGGAGAACATTCAGCGTTACAAATGTATAAGAATTTATTTCGACGTTTGTCTTCTCCTGCTGGTTGGGGGAAAATCACATTTAAGGGGACAAAACTTAGATGTTGTTTAATTTGCGAAAACGTATCGCTAAATTTCAGCTTAAATTTTCGTCCAGAATAATTAAACTAGCCACGACATTTCGCCTCGAGCCTGTTCACGTGTTACGCTATTGCGTGTGGCATAATTACGTGCTGTGGTGAGAGAAATGACTTGGGCGGGGAATGGAGGGGGGGGGGGGGGATGTAGGAGGAACATGGCCGCCCATATATGTATATTCGTATGGACACCCCAGGAGACCACGCGCCAGATGTCATTTCACAGATTGATTGAATTTATGCTAAATACTGTCCCTGTAAACAGACCCTGTAATTTAGTGCGAAGAAAAATAAATGCAGCGAACAAATAACTAAAAAGGATGACTTTTGCTACCGTATTTTGCATATTACCGTCAGTAAAGCTGAATTTAATCCAGCTCTGAGAGTGATCACAATTACAACTTCTTGGTTAGTATTTGACTGTTACAAAAAGTTATGAATTGACTAAGAGGATTACCAACTCTCTCTCTCTCTCTCTCTCTCTATATATATATATATATATATATATATATATATATATATATATATAGAGAGAGAGAGAGAGAGATATATATATATATATATATAATGTGTATATATATACACTTCATTGATTTCTCTATATAAGTCTGTCTGTCTTTCTCTCAATCCAAACCAGTCCAGTAACCAATCAGTTATAAAAACATCGCGCGAAAAAACATAACCAAGTGCTTCTTCAGTTGCGTGCTGCTTTCTGATCAGTCCCTCTGCCCTTCAAATTCATGACAGATTTGTGGCCGATTCATGAAAAGTGAAGTCGCAACCGTCCTCTGTTTACAGTCGCTCATATAACCGAAACCGGCTATAGCAACGCATTGCCAGAGTATTGATAGAAGATCGAGTTCTCATGTTTCAGTTAGCCTACGTCTATTTGATCCTTTGAACTATGAAAAAAAAACTTTCAAAATCGCATCGTTTTCTGTAAAGATGAGATTGAGTGGAATGACGTTCTCGGTATACAGTTACTGATCAATGAACATTTTACTGTGCCTGGCCAAGTTCAGGGTGTCAACCAAGAAAGAGGAAATAAGAAAAAATAAGTATGTAGGGAAAGATCAGGGAATTTTGAAATCTAGGCGAAGGGGTGAATATACATTTATTTTTATGACGTTTAAACTAAGTATTAGTGACGTTTTTTAGTTACCTTTAGCAGTTTTGTTTATACTACTGTTCTGATTACTGTTACCAATAGTTCTGTTTACTCATAATGACGATTCTTGTTTTTGTTTATTGTTATTGACGTTTCTGTTTGCTGTTAATGACGTTTCTGTTTATTGACACAGATTCAGAAGATGGTGATCAGCGGCGGCGACTACAGACCGGATGTACTGCGGCCAAAGGAAGTCGTGTCGCTGCTGCTGGATGATGACGAGATGGAGAAAAAATGTAACAGCTGCAGCTGCTTCTGTCTTAGCTTTTCGTGAATGGTTAACATAATAAAAAAGCTCATTGTTCCAGTTTGGTGGACAAAATTACCAAAAAAAAAAATAATAATAATAATAATAAAAAAAAACAACAACAACAAACAAAAACAACAAAATAAAACATAAATAAGTTCACATGATCTCGATATTTTTTCTGCGGTTCCATTTGCTTTTGGTTTTTTTTAACAATGACTTGTGAAAACAAAACCGGTATCAGATAAGGTTTATGACGTCATACTCAGGATCGATATTTTGTGTTTGCAGGGATAGACTTAAGTCTTATGACTTGGGGATAAATTGAAAAAAAAATAGCGGGTAATTAAATTTTGTACCGGATAAGTAAATATTCTGAATTGGTCTCCTCAAGGGCGACCGCAAACTTGAGCGAAGTACGAACACTGATACTGAAAATCACTGAGGCCATCTTGTTGTGTCCAATGGCGTGACGTTATTAAGAGTCAAATGGCTGATATTGCTCACAGGGTTTGCTTGTGTGTACTTTGCTCTGCAGCAGTTCCCCCTCCCCCCCTCTCCCCCCCCCCCCCCTCCTTAAATGTTGTCGAGACGTTAGTATTTTAGACAACAAGGAAGCAAAAGTGGCGTTGTTTTAGGATAATAGATTTGGCTGATGAGTCTTGTAACCGCAGACGGCTAATAACGGAACACGTGAAAGGCCTTCTGGCCTCGCCCTTTACCTGTGAAGCCCAAAAATAGACCTCCCCCCCCCCCCCCCTCCCGAGTGACTGAGTGCTGCCCGGTTGTGTAAGTTCTTTCAGACCTGCCCACTGTATAGCAAGGCTATTCTTTGGGCTCTTTTTTTCACTACTGAAAGGCCGGAAGTGCTGCTACAGCCTCGACTGCACTTTCCGCATAGTTTTTTGTCCTGTGACAAGATTCCGTCATCACATCTTTTGTCTGTCAGTCACAGTTAAAATTCCACACTGACATATTTGCCGTGTCATGGTTTATCACAAGTGAAAGTAGATTCCAAGGACTCCACCTTGTCCGCAAGTTATAGATTTCACGTCATAACAGTTTTTCCATGTTAAAATAGTGAAGGTTTTTAAAGAATGTATTTTTCCGAAGACAACTCATGTCGAAGTGGTAGATGATAGTGATGACGCTAAAAAAAAAGTTTACTCTGGTACATATTGTTTGCACCGAGGTCCATGTTATATAACCAGATTAAAAGTTAAATTACTTGTTCTTGTTCACAAGCCACGTAATCACTCTCAAAATATCGTTCTCCAAGTGTTAAGTCTCGTCATCACTTTTAAACTGTCGTTCTCTAAGCGTCATGTCTCGTCATCACTCTCAAACTGTTGTTCTGCAAGTGCCAAGTCTCGTCATCACTCTCAAACTGTCGTTCTGCAAGTTCCAAGTCTCGTCATCACTCTCAAACTGTCGTTCTGCAAGTGCCAAGTCTCGTCATCACTCTCAAACTGTGGTTCTGCAAGTGCCAAGTCTCGTCATCACTCTCAAACTGCCGTTCTACAAGTGCCAAGTCTCGTAATCAACCTGAAATCTCGTAGTCAGTGTAAAGATCTTATTTCGCAGCCCTATATCCCGATCACAGTCTGGTCATCACTTCCAGGATTTCATCCTTCAGACTAGAACTCATCGCTGTGATCCCGTTCTCAAGTCTCGCAACAGTTCTTCCAAGTTCCTTAGAAAGTTTATTATTAATTTGTTTCACTTATGTGACGTGCCAATCTAAAAATAGAAAGGAAAAGAAAACGGATGTTGATTGTGGGCCTTACCTTGATTTGTTAATATTCTTGGCCTATAGCTGGCAAAGGGCGAGCAATTATTCAGGATATAGCTTTTCTGTGGGCGCATTTTTTGCAAGCTGTACAGGTAATAAATCGTTTTTGACCAATGGGTTATCGATTTTCCGTATCATCTCGACTTAATGCATCGCAGGGAAATTGCGCTTAATAATAGTCCTTTTACTGTTGTTTGTTCCAACGTTTTACAAGAACTGCTTTCTTCAGCAGAAACTACAATTCGTTGAATGTTGCATTTGTTTCATGTATCACTGAGTAGTATTTAATGTTTCTTTGATCAGTGTGTTTTGTGTCTGTGAGCAGTATACTTCTGTACTTCCCGTTCTGTGGGAACCGTGTCAGTGTTGATGGAGTTTTGTGTTTTTCAGCTGTGTTTGTGGTGGTTACGTAGTGTTGTGTTGTTTGGGCAGTGTTCTCTGTTGTTCGGGCAGTGTTCGGTGTTGTTCGGGCAGTGTTCGGTGTTGTTCGGGCAGTGTTCGGTGTTGTTCCGGCAGTGTTCGTGGTGACCCCGTAGTGTTCTCCACTGTCTAGAGCGGTTTCTGGTGATGGAAGCCGTTTGATTTAGGCCTGTTAGAGGAATGTTTACGGGACAGTTCTTATTCTGGCGTTTGCTGATAACAAAAATAATGTGGTCGGGGTGGGGAGGGGGGGGGGGGAGGGGGTGAGATGGTCATGACGATTCTTCCTGCACTATAACACAAGAACACCATCGTGTTACTTTCTGAGTTTCTCGGAAAAACCGGCCGTTGCCGGAATTCGTGGAAAACCTCAGCAGTGTCCGGATTCAGTCAGCTGAAATTTATATGTTACATTTTACTTGTCTCGGCTCATTTAGAGATACGGCAAGAAGTTCCTCCATTGCCAGTGTTGCAGAAGTGCGGATCTATCATTGCTTATCAATGATTTCAGATATTTTCCTAGAAATTGGTGAGATGTTCTCTTATAACCCGGAAGTCATTATTACAATGCAACCCCAAAACCCTACATCGCAGATTCAGCCAGGTGAGCTGCATCCTGGTTGACGGCCTACAAACCTTGTTACGGAAACATGAAAGAGATAAACATTCATAAATCTAGGCCAGTGTCAAAAAATATCTAAAATTAGAACCACAGATTTTTTCCAGAGCGGTGAACACAGTAAAAAAAATATGAAACATAGGTCACTGTACGTTGGCAAGACCATGGATGTTTTCTACCGCACTCTCATTCCCCAGTCACCCCTCTCCACACCTCGTTTAGTTATGCGCCATGCTAACAAGTTGTAAGGAGCCCTAATTGATGTAGCGCTGTGGCATTAAGCCATTCTGCTGCATTTACCTTTGGCATAGAGCAAAGGAGGCAATGTAGCGCTGTTTATTGGCACTTAATGGCGAAGAGATGATTGCATTGTTGTGGCGCTGGGCGCACTCATGTGACCTCCCAGCCCCGCGGGCTTACTACGCTGAGTAAACGCGCTGACCTTGTAACCTACTCACCGAGCAGGCCCGCAAACCCTCTTATCCCAGGGACAGCTCGCACTTGAATGCGTATGGCCTTGTCGGATTGCTCAACAAATCGCAAAAATCTCACTACTACACTGTATGTTACACTTAAAGTAATACATCCAGTTTATGGACAAAAACATCGGTAAAATGAACGCTTGAGTATGTTTTGCCAGAACATTCATGGGTTTATGTTAGTAGTCAGGAAGTTAATTGATTTTGATGTCGGTGTAGGGAATATTTTTATGTGCGCGCGGGCGTTATACATCAGCCGTGTGTTTTATGTGATTCGTCTTCTTACATAAATAAGTTCGCCTCATCTGACATCACCGACCAGTCAAAACGCGTTTGATTATAAGGAGCTCAACAAAAAAAAAAAGTGCGAATAATTGATTGCGATTTTAGTGAGTCGGTTGTTTTTTTTTTCACAAAGTTGTAACTGCTTAATCGATGGGAGTTTGTGTGCGTTGCTAGGCTAGGGGCCCGCTTGATGGAGGCCGTCCGTCATCCACAACTGACTGGCTGTGTGTGCTTTGCACTCGGTGACGGCGTCGCTTGTGGCTGTACCGCTGGCAGGTTGTCAGGCGCCACTCACGGGCCGGGTGGGTGTTGGCGGGGGGGGGGGGGGGGGTATCGTATAGCGCTGGATGAGTCAATTCTCCTGTCTTGCTTGTCTGTTTATATGTGATCTATACGTGCGTCAGTTGGTATTGGGAGAGGGGAGGGTAGGGGGGGAGGCAGTGTGGTCTGTTCATATGGGTGTCGCTGAGTGTGGGGTGGGATGGCCTCTGTGTTTCTTTGTATATGGGTTGGGGGATGGGGGGTGGGAAGTGTCTTCTATCCGTATGATGTCAGTGAATGGCCTCTCGGTGTGTGTGTGTGGATGGGGGGGGGGGGGGGAGGATGTCAGTGAGTGTCGGTGTGTGCGGGTTTGTCTGTGTGTATGACGAGGTGTGCTGTCTGCCCGCGTTTAGGTGTCAGTGGGGAAGGACGCACTGCTTTCCAGACATCGTGTCACAGGTACTTAGGTCGGATTGGCAAAAGCTTGCTGTTACCCCTGCCCCCCCCCCCCTCCCCCCTTCCCTTGAGTATCAATCACGACCATTTGGCGACTAAATGCATTTGCTTCTCGTGCCACAAGTGCGCCCCTTGAGCCTGTAGGTAGCGGCGAGACGCAGCTATTTGACGGGCAGCGGCACTTGAGCGAGTGGATAGCTTGGAGATGCAGCTATTTGCCGAGCAGTACCTCTTTTAACACGCGAGTGACTGATAACGGAGAATGGGAGAAAATCCGTGCTAAAGGACTTCCCCATTCATGGACTGTTTTGTCTCATTATGTCGAGGCCTGTATTCATGGGCTGTGTTGTCTCGTTATGCCGAGGTCTGTATTCATGGACTGTGTTGTCTCGTTATGCCGAGGTCTGTATTCATGGACTGTGATGTCTCATTATGTCGAGGCCTGTTTTCATGGACTGTGTTGTCTCGTTATGCCGAGGTCTGTATTCATGGACTGTGATGTCTCATTATGTCGAGGCCTGTTTTCATGGGCTGTGTTTTCTCGTTATGCCGAGGTCTGTATTCATGGACTGTGATGTCTCATTGTGTCGAGGCCTGTATTCATGGGCTGTGTTGTCTCATTATGTCGAGGCCTGTATTCATGGGCTGTGTTGTCTCGTTATGCCGAGGTCTGTATTCATGGACTGTGATGTCTCATTATGTCGAGGCCTGTTTTCATGGGCTGTGTTGTCTCGTTATGCCGAGGTCTGTATTCATGGACTGTGATGTCTCATTATGTCGAGGCCTGTATTCATGGGCTGTGTTGTCTCATTATGTCGAGGCCTGTATTCTTGTGCCTGACATGATGTGATTGTATGACTGGTTTATTGACATTATTATCCCCCGTGAAACGGAGAGATATAGTTTTGAACTTTTCGGTCTGTCCGTCTGTCCGTCCGTCTGTCTATCCGTCTGTCACGCTTCAGTCTCACGCGCCTACAGGCCACATTAATACATGGATTCGTTTCAAATTTTGCACACGGCTTCTCTGAACCCTTCCGCAGTGCATTAACCAAGAATTTTCCGGATCGGCAAAAATTGACAAAATGGCGGACTTTTGAAAATTGGCACTGGACTTAGCGTATATACGGCAGTCTCACGCGTCTACAGGCCACATTAGTACATGGATTCATTTCAAATTTTGTACACGGCTTCTCTGGACCCTTCCGCAGTGCAGTGACCAAGAATTTTCCGGATCGGGCAAAAATTGACAAAATGTCGGACATTTGAAAATCGGCACTGGACTTGGCGTATATACGGCAGTCTCACGCGCCTACAGGCCACATTAGTACATGGATTCGTTTCAAATTTTGCACACGGCTTCTCTGGACCCTTCCGCAGTGCACTGGCCAAGAATTTTCCGGATCGGGCAAAAATTGACAAAATGGCGGACTTTTGAAAATTGGCACTGGACTTAGCGTATGTACGGCAGTCTCACGCGTCTACAGGCGACATTAGTACATTGATTCGATTCAAATTTTGTACACGGCTTCTCTGGACCCTTCCGCAGTGCAGTGGCCAAGAATTTTCCGGATCGGGCAAAAATTGACAAAATGGCGGACTTTTGAAAATTGGCAATGGACTTAGCGTATGTACGGCAGTCTCACGCGTCTACAGGCGACATTAGTACATGGATTCGTTTCAAATTTTGTACACGGCTTCTCTGGACCCTTCCGCAGTGCAGTAACCAAGAATTTTTGGGATGGGACTTGACAAAATGGCGGATTTTTCAAAATCGGCGTTGTACTTAACGTACCTACGACAGTCTCACGCGCCTGCTGGTTAATGGATTGATTCGTCTAAATGTTAGACACTACGTCTACCTATCCTTCCACTTTTAAATTTTTCGTAGTCAACACGCAACAGCCCTTACACAAACCATATCCCCCACGGGGGGATAGACGTACTCCTCGAGACGTAGTCAAGTGGTTTTTGGTGGCTTCGTAACCATAGATTGTTCTGTTTTGACGAGTTTATTCACAAATATCGGTATTATTTGAAGTGTTCATTCACATAGGTTGTAGTTACTTGAGGTGATCGTTCATATGTGTTCGTATTGAGGTATTCATTTCTGTGGGTTGTAGTTACCTTTATGTGTTGGTATTTTTCTAAGGGGTTCATTCATATATGTTGGTATTGTTCTAAGGGGTTCATTCACATGTGTTGGTATTATTCTGAGGGGGTTCATCCACATGTGTTGGTATTATTCTGAGGGGGTTCATCCACATGTGTTGGTATTATTCTGAGGGTTTCATTCACATGTGTTGGTATTATTCTGAGGGGTTCATTCACATGTGTTGTAGTTATGGCCAAGTCGGACGAGGACAAATTGCTGGGTCATCGGCCGCATTTCGGGCTCGGCATCAAGAGAAAAGCGCCAACTAGCGGGGTAAGTTACACATTACCATGCCAACCCGCGTTGGCAACCGTTAAATGTTGTCAAGCATCGGTATGATGATCGACCGTCCTCTTTTTTTTTAAGCATGTGGGGGGGGGGGGGGAGACGGGGTGGAGGGGGGTGTCTCGGGTGCCCGTGCACCTCTCGAAAGATTGTACCCCCCTTCAGAATAATTTTGAAGAGGGGCCTGTAAGCAGTGAAACATCCCTACGTCCTTTAGAGAGGACACCGCTTCCTATATCCCGTAGACAGAACACCGCTTCCCACATCCTGTAGACAAGACACCCCTTCCTACATCCTCGTGGAAAATTTCATGCCATGTCCAAGTCACGGTCATTAATGGATTGGGGAAAGTCTGAACAGTTAATGCTCTTCCAGGCATACTGACCGTTCTGGTACTTTCTGGTGAATGCCCTGGAGACGGTTCCAAAAAACGATGCTTACATTTAACCCCATGGGAAATAATAAAGGCTACCACAGAACAACTTAAACTTTTAGCCGGGTCGTTTGTCCCCGGGCGTGCACGTTTTACTCATTGGTGTGTATATACAAACTGCACTTGTTGCGGTGAGATCAAAGAAAAACTTGACCTTCTTTTGCGCATCAAACTTTTCAATCAATGTTCAGTTCACTGATACAGCATCTGCCAGTGTTCTCTTCCCTTTTAACACAAATCAATTTCATCAAACGCCACACATAAAACACACACAATAGTCACACTAAAGAGAATCTCAGTTAGATTCGGGGCCTCTTGATTATCCGACTAGGTTTTTCCATTCCATTTCTTGATCTGTGTGTAGACCTCATGCAAAAACTCAGGCTCTGTGAAGAGGATTTTTATTGACAATTCATGTGCCTTCATAACTCATTTTCTTTTAATCAAGCGAACAATAAAGTGACAGATGCCAAAAGCCAGTCGCGTTTGTAGAAGAAATGTGTAAATAATATAAATAACCAACTGGTGCAATTATCGCTCAGAGCTGCTTTATCTATGCTGATCGATGCTCCCAGTGACGTAGCCATGCTGACCTGGATTTCTGTCGTGGGTGGTGTCGCCGGCTTATGACTTACCGCCCAATAAATCCTCGCCCCCAAAGTACTGGGACCATATTTTGGTGCCCAAGGAGCAGGGCTAAATTTTCTCGCCCAAACTGCCGGCCCAGATGTTACTTGCTTTCTATATTACAGGCCTCTAACCTTAACTGGCACCTGATTTTGGACACGTTTCATACGCTTTTGTCCGCCACATCAGTTGAGGGCATCCATCGTCCGTATGTGCGTGTATAGTTATGAAAAACTTTTATTAAAAATACTTCTTCACTTACAGTTTTGATAAGCATGCTTTCAAATTTAAATGATTGGAAAAAAGTACTGTTTTTGGTGGTCCGCCAAAAATGATCTAAATGGTGTTATTATCCCCCGTGAAACGGAGGGATATAGGTTTGAGATTGTCCGTCTGTCCGTCTGTCCGTCCGTCTGTCTGTCCGTCCGTCCGTCCGTCCGTCCGTCTGTCCGTCCGTCCGTCCCCTCTTCAAGCTAAGGACTTTGTGGACACCACTTCTATATCAACGAAGCATAATTCAGCTTTCATATTTCATACAGGCAAAATATAGGGTATAAAGATGTGCAACGTCAAGGTTTCAGTTTGATCGAAGCAAAATTGACAAATTGACAGGCTTTTGAAAATCGTCGAAAATAGACATATGTGCACATGTATAGGACTTTGTGGACACCACTTCTATATCAACGAAGCATAATTCAGCTTTCATATTTCATACAGGCAAAATATAGGGTATAAAGATGTGCAACGTCAAGGTTTCAGTTTGATCGAAGCAAAATTGACAAATTGACAGGCTTTTGAAAATCGTCGAAAATAGACATATGTGCACATGTATGAACTTTGTGGACACCACTTCTATATCAACGAAGCATAATTCAGCTTTCATATTTCATACAGGCAAAATATAGGGTATAAAGATGTGCAACGTCAAGGTTTCAGTTTGATGGAAGCAAAATTGACAAATTGACAGGCTTTTGAAAATCGTCGAAAATAGACATATGTGCACATGTATAGGACTTTGTGGACACCACTTCTATATCAACGAAGCATGATTCAGCTTTCATATTTCATACAGGCAAAATATAGGGTATAAAGATGTGCAGCGTCAAGGTTTCAGTTTGATGGAAGCAAAATTGACAAATTGACAGGCTTTTGAAAATCGTCGAAAATAGACATATGTGCACATGTATAGGACTTTGTGGACACCACTTCTATATCAACGAAGCATAATTCAGCTTTCATATTTCATATAGGCAAAATATAGGGTATAAAGATGTGCAACGTTAAGGTTTCAGTTTGATCGAAGCAAAATTGACAAATTGACAGGCTTTTGAAAATCGTTGAAAATAGACATATGTGCACATGTATAGGACTTTGTGGACACCACTTCTATATCAACGAAGCATAATTCAGCTTTCATATTTCATATAGGCAACATATAGGGTATAAAGATGTGCAACGTCAAGGTTTCAGTTTGATGGAAGCAAAATTGACAAAATGACAGGCTTTTAAAAATCGTCATAAATCGACATATATGCAAACGGAGTGGACTTCAAGGAAGGGTGTCCAGCTTAGATATTGCATAGGGGTAATATTTAGGGTTTCACGGGGGATATTGCTGCTCTCTGACAGCATCTAGTTTAAAATTTTTGGGCTGTAATTCCCCCGGTTAAGTCCTTCCTGGAACGTTGCTGTTTTTGGGAATTCGTCAATAATTGGGTAAATAGTGGGATTTTAAAGTGTCTTCGGAGCTAATTTTTAAAATGCTTCTAAAAGGGTTTTAAATTGCAAGATAAACATTTAATATGCGTTTTTTATGACAGGATAACGTCTTGGATACCTTGCGTCATTTTTCTGAAAAACAATCAAATAAAAATGGGATGGGGGCAGTTATGCACTGGCGGCCTTTGTCCAGCGGCGCTTATCCCAACAGCAGTTGTTCTATCCCCGCGTTTTGCAAGTTGGCGCAAAGTTCTGTTGGGGATTCATATTATGATTGTTGTACGAAATCATTCTCATAACCTAAGTCAAGATACGGACGTGAAAAAAATTCAAGGCTCGCTTCTGTAAGAAATGGTATTAATTTTAACTGATTTAAATAAGTGAAAGGCAGATTTGGATATCAATATCAATTCTTTTATGCAAGTGAAATGCAGTATCTAGACTTATACTGGTGTAGGTTTTAACATTAGTCTCATCTTTACTTATACATTGATATCAGCGAAGTGTCGATTTGGACATAAATCTAGATTCGTTCATTTAGTCCTCGAGACATAAATCTGAGCACAAAAAATTCGCATTTTTATTCTGTTTTACGAATGAGTTTTGAACAATGGAGGTTAATTATTATATATCGGGACCTCATGTGCTTATTTTTCTATCAAAAAAAGTTAATCGTGGCATAATGAGAGCAACAAAAAATGAATCACTAAGAGTCGGTTATCATATTGCAGTGTGTACTCCGAGTTTATTTAATGATTTGTTCGTGAATATCGAGGGCATCTGAGTTATTTCAGCTGTGGTGGATAGACTGTAAGACGTTAGCTACTCAGTGGTCAGCTTATTGCATGGGGATTTCGCGCGGGATGTTCAGGGTTCTACCAGATTTTTTAGTCACATTAAGTACTAAATATTTCTGTTTGAAGTATAAGGAACCCAGTGTTAAGGTAGACTTTAGGGCCAGATTTGAAATTAGGATCAGTTTACACTGATACAGTGCGTAATGTGGCTACAAACGTTAGGTGGGTTCCCTAAACTTTCGCCTGCTTGCACCGTAAATCAGTCCAGTCCCCCTACATAGCTACACCTCTATCTGCCCCCTCCCCTACTCTCATGCTTGAAGCAAATGGCGTGCTTTGGTTGCAGAAGAAGAGCGGCAAAGGCCCGGGTAGGCCCAAGAAGAAGCGCGAGGAGAACTCGACGGTGTCGGAGGACCCGTGCAGCCTGACGTCGAGTCTCACCCCGAGCCAGTCGGCCACCTCACTGCTCGACGACTCCAACCTGAGCCTCGACTCGGCCGCCCCCAGCCCACGAAGCATGGTATAATTACTGACAATTCGTGCGGACTATAATTTCGGTTATACAGCACTGCATGCTACCTGTTCCATTTGTGAAGTTAAAATTATGCAGAAAGTCAGTGTGGCTTAGTGATTCAACTAGTCAGTTATTCATGGGGTAAGTCTATCAGCCAGTCAGCAGATGAGTGCCTGTTTCCAGGTATCACAGGATGAGCCGGTGAGCGCGGAGGAAGCGAGCAATGACGCGCTGGTGGTGGATGATGGTGCCCATCCCGCCAGTAAACGTAAGCATGAATCCCGCTAGACCGCCAGTGAACATAAGCTTTTGTCTACCCAGCCCGCCAGCAAACACAAAGCCATGCCTGGTCAGCCCGCCCACAGTTAACCTGGCCACCTGATTCTGACTATGACACCTCTGCTACCACGAGCACACCAATTACATCCCAGCTCACTCGTGCCGGCCCACACCCACCCTGTGAATGGTTGGCCCTGCCCGTGACGGCCCCGAGACCCGGAAGTCCTGCTCGTGTGTACCGGCGGATCCTGACACGCCTACCCCAACACTGCAGCTGGCCCCGAATCTGGACCAGTCGTGGTTCACATTCCTGGTCCGTGGTCCGTGTCCCACTGAGTACCTGGCCAGTACTTCACTGAGGTATACACCTCCCCCCCCCCCCCCCCCCCATTCATTTAGCACTTGTCAGTCGTTCGCTCGGACTATTCCGGTGTCTGTCAGCGCCATAGCTGTTTCCCACGTTATGCCTGTGCATAGTTTTCCACTTAAGTCATTTTCCCAATGCACATAGTTGCAATGCAAATTCCCAAAGAACATTTCAAGTTGCTTCCGATGTGAGCAAAATAACTTGGATAGAAAGCTTTTGGTGCGTAAAAAAAATCAATCACTAACTGCCAAAGTCGGTAATTTTAGTCAAAATTGTGGCTATTTACCCACGAAGTGCAAGTAATTACTAAAATTGTGTGACCACGTGATCGTTGTGGTGTGTAACACTGTGACATGTGAAAATAATGTGACGTAAGACAGCGCCATGACAGTTGACAACACAATGACATCTAAAAATAAGTGTCGGAATGTTATGTTTTCAGCGACGACGCCAGTGTCCTCAGGGCGGGGTTCCGGGCGTAAGCGAGGGCGGCCCAAGGGTTCGGTGGGCTCGGGGCGGCGCCCGCGGGGTCGGGGAAGCATCCAGAAGGCGTTACACGCGGCCGAGGCGGCAGCCGCGCAGATCGGCCTCAGCAAGGGCTACGCAGCCTACGGCTACTCGCTGCAAGGTATGTGCGCATACACAGGTGCCGCGTGCAAACGTGAGTACTGTTTGTAAACACAAGTGCCGTGTGCAGCGTGCTAGTCGTGTGCACACCTGGTCATGGCGCTCCCGCCGACAATGCATAGATTTTAGACTTACAAAAACCAGTCGTAAAAAGTGATTCTTTTATTTTAGATGGTATATAATAGATCACAATGTAAGAGACTGACCATGTCGCCTGGATATATGGACAGTGTATACATTTTTATCGCCGCCGCCCTAGCCGGGGACGGGGGATATAGAAACGCCTCGTGTCTGTCCGTCTGTCCGTCCGTCCGCAGTCCTCTTTGTCCAGGCTGTATCTTTGTTACTGTCCCTAAGAGATTAATAAAACCCTACAGCAAGAAAGTATATAACGTGTAGCTGTGCAACGTCAGGTTATTTTTCGATTTCTTTAAAAAATGTAATTTTGGCGATTTTTCACAATTTGGACTTTGTTATTTTCTGTATCTTAAGGGAAGAAAATATATACAGTGTAGATGAGCGCGGCGGGGGATGTGCAATCTACGATTGTCTTGTTTTAAATTTTAACAATGCAGACTTGATAAAAAGGTCCAGCAGGTGATATTGGTGCCAGGTACCAGAAATGTTAATGTGAAAACCGTGACACCGTTGCGATGAGGAAATGTAGGGTAGTGTATGCACGCACTTAGTGGCAGCAGTGGCAGAAATGTCCTGGTTGCCAATCTCAGATGTAACTGAACGTAAAATCCCTGGTCGTTTAGAATGGTACTTGCTGTGTTTCGGGGCGTCTATTCTGGACTAATTTGTTGTTGATGTGTTGTTGTAGGGTCTAGCAAGAGCAGCCTTAACACGTCGCCTTCCCACAGCTCAACCTCCGTGTCGCCCGTGCGGGGGGCTTCCCCGCGGGGCCGCGGCAGACCGCCCACCCGTCACGGCTTCCCTGCCAGACGTTCTCCCAAGACGCCGTGAATTGGGGTGGAGGGGTGGGGGGTGGGGGTGGGGTCAGCGGGGACGACGCTGGCCCGGCCTATAGGAACGTACTCTGTGATCACGCCGGAAGCGCGTGATGGATGCAGTGACGTCATAATACGTAATTACGTAGCAAGTAACGAGGTGTATTCAACTGAGTATTAGAGCCTCATGGACATTGCCTGTACTTTAGGTACCCGTGCATTTAAACGCCATTTGCGTATGGCATACTTGACAAGTGAATATCTACAATGATGTGATCTGTTGTGTGAAGTATATTGTTTTGGAGAAAAATGTGGATTCAGTCAATTTTTGTGTATGTATAAGAGTGATGGACGTGCAATGAAAACTGTTAAAAGTACATGTTTTATTCAGTCGCGTGATATGCAAGTTTTCAGTTTGTCAGCGTTTTAGTTTACATTGAAAAGAGAAGAAAATGTGTGTGTGAGTATTTATGGCTGTTGATTATCAATTCTTTGCGAGTTATTGTTGAACTGATTGATTCGATTCTTTTAAATCAAGTTATATTAGTTGCTTGAAATTGCGTTATATCCAACGAGACGAGGGCATTTTTTTTTTATTTTTGGAGGAATGGGGGGGGGGGAGTTGGTTCTAATGGTGCATGTGATAAATATTTATTGCGTTAAATTGAACGATAAAATAAAGAAGTATAAACAATCTTCGCGTTTGCGCTGTCTTTTAGCTCAAACCACATACATACATTACGTATAGATAGACAGACACACACATATATATACACACACACCCACACACACACACACACACATGCTTTCCCTTCAGTTTTGGTTTGCTTAAAATAAAGGATAGAATTGCATAATATGAAAAGATTGAAGCCAGTTATGCGATATATTGACAGCATCAAAATTCCTTCTTTGTTTATGGGCAGTGTCACCGGGCCCCTTTGTCACCTCAAAATAAAAAAAATGGGGGGGGGGAGGTGTTTTTGAAAATCAGGTAGGGTTTTGTGTGGCAAGCATTGCATCTTTTTTTTTTTTTTGCTTCTTCCTGAATGACTTGTGAGGTGGAATAAGGGGGGGGGGGGAGGGGGCACTGTGCCAAAGATACTTTGTAAATAAAAAAAATATATATATTTTAGGCATTCTTTTCTCTGTAGTTTCGTGTTAATGAGCACTGTAAACGGAATGGAAACAAAAGCGCGAAAGGCTCCACAATCGTGTCTTACGCGTCGCAATCAGGAATATATTTTACAAAGATAGTCCTTCCTAAAATCTCGTACAACATTTCTAGCGTGGCTTATCAAATTTGCGCGTTTATAACCGGACCCCACAGTTGAATCCGAGCACATCAGTTAATGGACCCTTTCAATACGTTTATTTACTTTTACAACAAAGGAAAACACTTTATATGACTCGTGTGAATCAGCTAAAAAATAAAACCTCAAAGAACTTTGTTTCGAAATTGTCAATTTTCGTAGTTTTTTGCACCCCAGTATGATATTAAATAATCCAGAATTATAGAAACCGAGCCGTTTTCTAGCAACTGACGCTTAAAAACTTCTAATTCTGAATAAAATTAATGTCCCACTGAAACTTGCGGAGGGTAACATTTTTACACTTGTCCCAAGGAGTTGTACCGTGAATTCTGGAAGATTTTTTTGTTTCCCGTTGGTTTCCACACAACTCCGACGAAACGGCTGGAGCTGGGTAAATAAAACTTAGCACACTTGCAGCTGACCATTGGTTCTTGATTCTCCTGATTTTTTACCTATGACGCCGTTTTATGACGTCATGAAGTTTTGAAAGCTAAATACCCCGAAAACGGTTGCACCTGCAGTTTTGGAGTAAAATAAATAAGTTGTGAGACTACTTTTTTCGCAAAAGATTTATTAGGTGATCTACTTTTTCACCTGTAACGTCATTTTATCGATTTTTGTTCTTTTGGCACTTCTAATGTTGATTCTAAGATCATCTGATAAAAAAGTTTCAGTTTACAAGGAAGTGCAGCTAAATACATTACAAAAGCTCCTAAACGCTCTACCCCCACCTTTTCCATCCCACACAGTACCAAAAAAAAAAAAAAAGAACGTAATGGTATTGGGGGCCATCCATAAAGTACGTCCTTACGTAATGACTTAGACCCCTCTCCTCCATCCCCTGTTCGGAAATACGCGGTATGCTGTGCTATATTGAAAAAAAAATATCAATTTGTTTTAAAAACTATAATGAGAATTAATCAGTAACAAAAAATATATATACTGCTGTTTTAAAAACATAAAATTACGCACTTATATTCATGTTGCTAATTTAAATACACAAGTGTTATTCAAACAAAACAGTGAATCACTGAAGATTGAAACACAATTATAACTTAATACTACTGCAACTTGATTTGAGTTTGAAACCTATTTCATATTGCTGTGTAATATATGAAATTTCCACTTGCTAATACTAACGTAACTATTACAACTTCTGGAAAAAAAACCATTTTATAACACGACTGCAGTTACGAAATACCTAACTCGATTTATCCACAAAAAATTGCTAATAAGCAAATTGTTTTCAGATATTACAAAGAATAGTACTCGCAAAATTGCAAGTGTGCGTGCCAAGACCACATTTAAACGTGAATAAATAGCGATTTGCACTAAAAAGAGTTAGTTTGTTAATCGAATGTGTTAGATTATTGAATTACCTAAAAATATGTTTGAGATTTGTTTGAAAAAATGCGTACATACGCAGCAGCCGGACACCCCCCTCCCCCTTGTACACAGTGCGTACGCACCGACTGTGACCCCCGTACCCCCCTCTGTGCGTGCGTACTTTATGAATGACACCTTGTGAGTTTAGCTGGCGAGTCTGCTATACGCCCTGGCAGTGGGCAACCAATGCAAAATAGTTAAATTTATATGCGAAAATGGCATTCAGTTGTATTCGAATGCGAAATAGTATTAAGTTGTATTTTGAAGTAGGGAGAAATGGGTGTTCTACGCCACAAACGACGTAATATGTTCCAAAGCTAATTCGAACACGTTTTTGAATGGCTTGCCATTCGAACACATCTTGAATGAAATTTGGCACACATATAGTCGACTATGTGAACTGGTGCCAATAATTTTTTATTGATCTATGACTTCAACAACGTCGGCTGTGACGTCACGGATATTTCAAAGCTGAATATCTCGAAAACGGCTGGACCTAGAGATTTCGAGCAAAATACGTTATGAGACTACTTTTGGGTGACGGTATTTTTTAACGCATGACGCCATAATGACGTCATTTTCCGGTTCGTTTTTCCTGGTCGGTTTTAAAGGGGATTTTGACACACAAAAAGCCAGACAGCTTAGTTGTATACGAATTGACACTTATACTTCACCGTTATTGATACTTATACTTCACCGTCATCCTTAGCAGAACATTACAGTCTTTGAGTGTATGCATACACATAGGGCATACTCGCTTGTGATTGGATTATACTGGAAGGCTAACTTCAGCTCCTGCTATCTGCGATACTGCTTTTACTGAGGCCGCTGAATTGTACTTGCGTGGCTTTATACAAGCAGCTGGCAGTGCGCTTTAGATTACAAAGAGAACAAAATGTTGATTTTTTTTCAATTTTTAAGGTTTTTCTGGCAAACTCATTCACTTGACATATTCGATTACAAGTTGCCGTTGTTAGTCCTCTGAAAAGGAGTGTTTGACACAGTCCTTATAGAGGGGTAATGAAAAACTGCGTTCCCAAAGTAAGTTGCAATTTATGTGTTGATTAAGAAAAACCATGTATGCGTAGCCACTGAGGGGCCGGGGGGCCTCCCCCCCCCCCCCCACTTTCCAGGGACGGGGGCCATAGAATCCTTCGCCCCCCCCCCCCCCCTTTATTACGAAGGTTTGCCCCCCCCCCCCCCCCCCAGTTGTAAAAACGTGGCTACGCCAATGATCCAGAAAAAATTCACACCAGGCGCAGGACCTCCACCTCCTTTAGGGACGTTAGGTTAGGTACAAATTTCGGTGACCTTGACCTCAAGTTCACTTTATCTCAAAAAACTATAAGAGAGAGAGAGAGAGAAGTGAGTGAGAGAGAGAGAACGATAGAGAAAGAGAGAGAGAGAGAGAGAGAGAGAGAGAAGAGAGAGAGAGAGAGAGAGAGAGAGAGAGCAATTTTGACCTCATTTTCGACCTCCATTCCCCTCTAAGACGTTACGTAGGTATAACTTCTGGTCACATTGACCTTTCGCGTTCAAACCGGAATTTGTCCTTTATCTCGAAAATGGTAAGTGGGGAGCCATTTTTACCTCATTTCGACTTCCACCCTCTCCTCAGCGGTACATAAGATATACCTTTCGTTGACCTTGATCTCATGGTAATTTCGAGGCCAAACCGGAAGTTGCACTGTATCTCGTAAACGGTAAGAGATAAAGCAGTTTTTGACCTCAGTTTCGACCTCCACACTCTCTTCGACGTTCGTTAAGGGTATAACTTTCGGTGACCTTGATCTTGAGGTCACATTGGAGTCAATAGTCAAAAAGCGTCACTCGATGGCGAAATTGGTCTAGTCATTTCTTTTTTCTTCTGTTTATTTGTTTATTTATTTTTGCCATTTTCGGGTTTCGACTTAACTCAACAAAATATGAGATTTCTCTAGAAAATCAAACCTTTATATATGCCCAAAGCTAACTGCCTATTTTTAAAGTTTTTTTTCAAGATATTGCTGCACTATCGCTTTACATAGAAGTTTATGACGTTGCAACAATGTTATAACTCTGGTGAACATTGCATAACAACGTTTGATTGACGTCGCACCTGACAGCGTATAAACGTCGGCTGTTAGTTCATTATGGAAACCGAAAGAGCTTCTGGTTACCGACGTTAGATAGATGTTCATTATTCGACATCTTGTAAACGTTGCGAGTGGGTTGCACATGGGAAGAAAAAAATCTCCTGACTTTATAAGACGAGTTTCGACGTGTGTACAACACCAGCTTTCCAACGGCTAGTCAACGTTGCACCAAGAGGTGGCTTGCTTGCGAGCAAAACCAAGTATCTGAATGAGGCTGCTTGGGATGGTCTAATCAATATTGTACCAAAGACATTGATTAGACTTAAGAATGAGCTCGGGATTAATCACAACCAATTTGCATGAAGATTCGGTGTTTTGGTCGGGTCGAGGTCATTACCAGAAATCGACGTTAATTAACGTCGGATTGTTTACTGGGACTCAGCGTATCAAAAGCTGTTTCCTGGAGTTTGAATCAAACTTGAATGGTTAAACTACTTTAAGTATGGATATATGCGGTAATTCTTAATTTTTTTAATTATGTGACGTAATTTTTATAGTCCTAAGTGAAATTTTTGCAGCGAAAATGATCCAGTTTTATCTTTGTTGTGAAGTTCATCCAAACTGTGTTAAATGCAAGTGTATGAGGGCATCGTGTATTTGATATATCATGCCGAACGCTGGTATTTGCAGTAACTGGTCCTGTGGCGCTCGAACCACGTACTTTCTTATTACTTTTACTTTCTTGCCCTTCCTCCCTTTCCCGTTCTCCCTCCCCCCCCCCCCCCCCACCACCCCTGACATCGCCGATCGCTCCCCAGCCTTCGCGCAATGGATAACGCGTCTGACTACGGGGATTTTGCACGTTGAAATCAGAAGATTCCACGTTCAAATCCAGGCAAGCTCGCTTTCTAAGTTTTTTAGTCCTTCGTCTCCGTGTAGCGTGGAGCGGGGGACTTCAGTATTCTTGTCCGTCCGTCTGTCTGGCGACACTTGGAAGCACAAATTTGTGCATGCGATATTTCAGCCGCTATTCAACCCTGGCTTTTGATTGTTGCTACAGTGAAAATATATATATTGAAGTTGTGCGACGTCGCATTATTTTTCGATTCGACCAAAAATGACGAAATGGTGACTTTTTGAAAATAGGCAATGTTTTGGTATTTCTGTTGCCTACAGTGCAACTTTGTACACGTGATATCTCAGCCGCTATTCAACCCTGGCCGTCACTCGATGGCGAAATTGGTCTAGTCATTTCTTTATTTTGCTGACCCTTATTTTCTAAAGAGATTCAAAATTTATTTCAAAATTAAAAGTTTCATGCCTCTTTTTTCTTCTGTTTATTTGTTTATTTATTTTTGCCATTTTCGGGTTTCGACTTAACTCAACAAAATATGAGATTTCTCTAGAAAATCAAACCTTTATATATGCCCAAAGCTAACTGCCTATTTTTTAAGTTTTTTTTCAAGATATTGCTGCACTATCGCTTTACATAGAAGTTTATGACGTTGCAACAATTTTATAACTCTGGTGAACATTGCATAACAACGTTTGATTGACGTCGCACCTGACAGCGTATAAACGTCGGCTGTTAGTTCATTATGGAAACCGAAAGAGCTTCTGGTTACCGACGTTAGAAAGATGTTCATTATTCGACATCTTGTAAACGTTGCGAGTGGGTTGCACATGGGAAGAAAAAAATCTCCTGACTTTATAAGACGAGTTTCGACGTGTGTACAACACCAGCTTTCCAACGGCTAGTCAACGTTGCACCAAGAGGTGGCTTGCTTGCGAGCAAAACCAAGTATCTGAATGAGGCTGCTTGGGATGGTCTAATCAATATTGTACCAAAGACATTGATTAGACTTAAGAATGAGCTCGGGATTAATCACAACCAATTTGCATGAAGATTCGGTGTTTTTTGGTCGGGTCGAGGTCATTACCAGAAATCGACGTTAATTAACGTCGGATTGTTTACTGGGACTCAGCGTATCAAAAGCTGTTTCCTGGAGTTTGAATCCAACTTGAATGGTTAAACTACTTTAAGTATGGATATATGCGGTAATTCTTAATTTTTTTAATTATGTGACGTAATTTTTATAGTCCTAAGTGTAATTTTTGCAGCGAAAATGATCCAGTTTTATCTTTGTTGTGAAGTTCATCCAAACTGTGTTAAATGCAAGTGTATGAGGGCATCGTGTATTTGATATATCATGCCGAACGCTGGTATTTGCAGTAACTGGTCCTGTGGCGCTCGAACCACGTACTTTCTTATTACTTTTACTTTCTTGCCCTTCCTCCCTTTCCCTTTCTCCCTCCCCCCCCCCCCACCACCCCTGACATCGCCGATCGCTCCCCAGCCTTCGCGCAATGGATAACGCGTCTGACTACGGGGATTTTGCACGTTGAAATCAGAAGATTCCACGTTCAAATCCTGGCAAGCTCGCATTCTTAGTTTTTTAGTCCTTCGTCTCCGTGTAGCGTGGAGCGGGGGACTTCAGTATTCTTGTCCGTCCGTCTGTCTGGCGACACTTGGAAGCACAAATTTGTGCATGCGATATTTCAGCCGCTATTCAACCCTGGCTTTTGATTGTTGCTACAGTGAAAATATATATATTGAAGTTGTGCGACGTCGCATTATTTTTCGATTCGACCAAAAATGACGAAATGGTGACTTTTTGAAAATAGGCAATGTTTTGGTATTTCTGTTGCCTACAGTGCAACTTTGTACACGTGATATCTCAGCCGCTATTCAACCCTGGCCGTCACTCGATGGCGAAATTGGTCTAGTCATTTCTTTATTTTGCTGACCCTTATTTTCTAAAGAGATTCAAAATTTATTTCAAAATTAAAAGTTTCATGCCTCTTTTTTCTTCTGTTTATTTGTTTATTTATTTTTGCCATTTTCGGGTTTCGACTTAACTCAACAAAATATGAGATTTCTCTAGAAAATCAAACCTTTATATATGCCCAAAGCTAACTGCCTATTTTTTAAGTTTTTTTTCAAGATATTGCTGCACTATCGCTTTACATAGAAGTTTATGACGTTGCAACAATTTTATAACTCTGGTGAACATTGCATAACAACGTTTGATTGACGTCGCACCTGACAGCGTATAAACGTCGGCTGTTAGTTCATTATGGAAACCGAAAGAGCTTCTGGTTACCGACGTTAGAAAGATGTTCATTATTCGACATCTTGTAAACGTTGCGAGTGGGTTGCACATGGGAAGAAAAAAATCTCCTGACTTTATAAGACGAGTTTCGACGTGTGTACAACACCAGCTTTCCAACGGCTAGTCAACGTTGCACCAAGAGGTGGCTTGCTTGCGAGCAAAACCAAGTATCTGAATGAGGCTGCTTGGGATGGTCTAATCAATATTGTACCAAAGACATTGATTAGACTTAAGAATGAGCTCGGGATTAATCACAACCAATTTGCATGAAGATTCGGTGTTTTTTGGTCGGGTCGAGGTCATTACCAGAAATCGACGTTAATTAACGTCGGATTGTTTACTGGGACTCAGCGTATCAAAAGCTGTTTCCTGGAGTTTGAATCCAACTTGAATGGTTAAACTACTTTAAGTATGGATATATGCGGTAATTCTTAATTTTTTTAATTATGTGACGTAATTTTTATAGTCCTAAGTGTAATTTTTGCAGCGAAAATGATCCAGTTTTATCTTTGTTGTGAAGTTCATCCAAACTGTGTTAAATGCAAGTGTATGAGGGCATCGTGTATTTGATATATCATGCCGAACGCTGGTATTTGCAGTAACTGGTCCTGTGGCGCTCGAACCACGTACTTTCTTATTACTTTTACTTTCTTGCCCTTCCTCCCTTTCCCTTTCTCCCTCCCCCCCCCACCACCCCTGACATCGCCGATCGCTCCCCAGCCTTCGCGCAATGGATAACGCGTCTGACTACAGGGATTTTGCACGTTGAAATCAGAAGATTCCACGTTCAAATCCTGGCAAGCTCGCATTCTTAGTTTTTTAGTCCTTCGTCTCCGTGTAGCGTGGAGCGGGGGACTTCAGTATTCTTGTCCGTCCGTCTGTCTGGCGACACTTGGAAGCACAAATTTGTGCATGCGATATTTCAGCCGCTATTCAACCCTGGCTTTTGATTGTTGCTACAGTGAAAATATATATATTGAAGTTGTGCGACGTCGCATTATTTTTCGATTCGACCAAAAATGACGAAATGGTGACTTTTTGAAAATAGGCAATGTTTTGGTATTTCTGTTGCCTACAGTGCAACTTTGTACACGTGATATCTCAGCCGCTATTCAACCCTGGCTTTTGATTGTTGCTACAGTGAAAATATATATATTGAAGTTGTGCGATGTCGCATTATTTTTCGATTTGACCATAGTTCGTGGAGGGGGACATTCATCAGTTTCACTGATAATTTGTTTTATTTTAATTCATATCCTTTGGACGGGCATATTTTTGTCGGGCGGGGGATATAGAAACGTCTCATATCCGTCCGTCTGTCCGTCCTTCCGCAATCCCCTTTGTCCAGGCTGTATCTTTGATACTATTCATCGTGGACCAATGAAATCCTACATGTTAAAAGTATATACCGTGTAGTTGTGCAACGTCAAGTTATTTTTCGATTTCTTCAAAAAATGTATTTTTGGCGATTTTTCACACATATATATATAGTGTAATTTCGATCATTTTAGTCAAACTAAAACATTGACGTTGCACATCTTCAATATATATTCTTTCACTGTGCAACGTTTCATAGCTTTATATCAAGCGTTCATGTCGAAGTGATGCGTACAAAGTCGCCTGTATGACAGTGCAGTACACGAAAAATTGCCTAAGTTCAGGGGGTCGTAATTTCGACAATGCTTGGTCGATCAAACGGAAAACTTGACGTTGCACATCTTCAATATATATTCTTTCACTGTGTTAAATTTGAAAACAATCCGGCCACGGAAACTTAACGTTTTGGTGCGTACAAAATATAGCACCCCAAATGTTAACGGACGGACGGACTAAGCGATAGCAACAGCCCTCAGCCAAAATTTGGCTGGGCTGAAAAGGCATCCTTGACGCTAAAAAGGCATCCTTGATTATTCTCTTCATATCCTTTTTTAGCACTCTAGAGAGCCCAGGTGGATACTCCTGATCGCTAAGATTATCATAAATAGTATCCACATTATCCAAGAAGCGTTTTCTTGTGTGTTCAACGTCATCTTCCTTTTAGAAAGTGATCCCAATAGGGGGCAAAAAAAAACCAGTTGGGGAGGGGGGATAGCCTAGTCTAGTTTCACCCGGGGGGGGGGATAGCCTAGTCTATATCTCCCCCCCCCCCCCGGGGGAAGCTGTACAGGGGGTAAGAGATACTGTAACATCGGTTATATCATAACTAATTGATACCTATAAATCTTTTATTCATCTTTTTGAAACTGAACATGTAAAACTGCACAAATGAAATACAGCTGTGGCAAGAGACAAAGCTATAATCAGATACCGCGACCTTTCTTTGAACTAAACACACCTAACATGCAGATAAAAATTAACCAAAACAGCATACAGATAAAATCCAAACCCCACGCTGACAAACATTTGTGCTCCCAAATACCCTTCTCATATGTCCTGGGGGGGGGGGGGTTAATCCGAAAATTCCCGCGTATAAGCCTAGCAGAGCGTCAATGCCATGGTCCGGACGCAGGGAGGCATCGATTGTCCCGTTTTTTTGGAGAAGCTGATAAAAAATATCACGCCTACATGTTCACTGACTCCTCCCCCCCCCCCCCACACCCCCTTCTCCCCTCGCCTGTCCCAAACCAATACAAACCTGGAGATATTCATAAACATGCAGCAACTGAACAAAATTACTCGCAATAAGCTAACACAAAAATAGAGTATTTTCTACATAATATCTGGATCTGTGTTTCGACAAACTACTAAAAAAGACCGAATACATGAGTCCAGTAATGATCCAAGAACATTCGGATGAGACGTAAATTACTGCAAACAATGACAAACATCACAACAACAAAAGTTATCACTTAAGTATAATACTTAAAATGCAAAAAATATTCAAAAATTAGTTACAGTTCCAACAAACACAAATAAACATTTCTTAAGACACAAAGATCAGCAGCATAGACAATTGCTCATAACAAAAACACTTAGTATAATAAGATCTAATGTCATTGCTTAAGCCAAAAGACAAAAAGGCGTTTTTTGTTTGTTTGTTTGTTTGTTTGTTTGTTTTTTTTTGGTCTTACAAGTGATTCCTTTTCTTTTTGACTTATACTTTAAGCCGTTAAGGTATAAGAAAACACCTTGAGACTTTAAGGAAATGTCTTCTAAGAGGTGAGAAAAGTTACTTATCAAATACCAGTCAGTTAATTTCAATTATTAAGTAAACTGATTTTTGTTTTGCCACATTATTGCTATGGCTTAAAATAAGCATTCGGTGGGAGATACACAAATGTTAAAAAAAAAACGCCTTCGTTTGCGTAGTTGTGAACGTAATGACGCAAGTAAAACGCCTGAAGCCCTAAAGGGCAAGTTCTAAAGCAATATTTGTCCTTTTCAGTTTTTGCGCGACTTGACTTTTGGCTTAAGCAATTTGTGAATATAGCTTTACGCCAGCTACAAAATGTAGCACAGCTACAATATCCAGTGTTGGCTACAAAGACTATAATATATAAAGTTATGTATAAAATTACCTATGAGGAAAGAACTTATTTGCCATGGTGGCAAACGTAACGTTAAAATGGTCTCACTCCACCTTCACACATTCATAGAATAGTCCTGAGTCAGCGAACACACTTATATGATATGGTGGGACATGGATTTCAAAGGTATAAATACAACCAGGGCTTTTGTAAAATGAGGCGTTTGCTTTAAGAAACAAAACCAAGCATTATGTTACATTTTGAATCTTTTTATATTTCAACAACTAAAGAAAGAGCAGACACAAACCCATGTCTTCACTCTAACGTCATTATTTTTATAACCAAACATTTTTTTGTTTTATAAATTACTGGAGCCGTTTTTATTCATTGCAGAGATTTTCCCTGACCACTTTCTATCTTATAATATGTTGTTGGAATATAAAGATACAAAAATAAATATTCAAACATGTGTGAAAAAATAACGTTAATTCTGTGTAACTAACCGTTGACAGGCGGTTAGTAAAATGAATTAAATACCCACACGCCGTTTTATAATAATAAAAATTGTTATATTGCACTGGTTTTTGTAACATTTTGATTGTTCTGATGAAGGCACATTTTACAGGATTCGAACACAAGGCTGTTGGGTTTCAGGTGAGGCCTGATGAGATCTTCGACGCGTTTCTGTTTTGAATGAATCAGCATGAGAAGCGCTGTTTCCAGTTCATCCAGGTGCCGGTCCGTCCCCTGTGCTTCTGGTATGTACTTCCGGAGAAACCATGCCAGGAAGAGTACGTACTCTGTGTTACTTCCATTGGGTCCAGAACATTCTAGAATCTGTTCAGCCAGGGTGTCCGTCGGGGCTGGTCCTAGATAGTGGTGACTGCCAGGCGCCGCTAAGAACACGACTGCATCAATCGTGTGACAGTCGCAATCCCGAGCGTAGAACGTCACCTTCGTAGACTTGTAACCACCGAGAGTACATTCCCTGGAGTTGAGATGTTTCATGGCGTCGTCTATCATAGCTTCACCGCATACCTGATACACTGCGCCCCAAACGACGCCCTGCAAACAAATGGCGCATGCCTCAACGATTGCTAAAACCTCAGCATTCGTGAGTTTGGGCATTGTCCACGGACAATCTTGTTTGACACTTTTGGGGTGGAATTTGCGTCTGCGTTTAGTTAAAGTGAGGGAGGGGGGGGGGGGTGTGTCTTTTCCAAATTTGGCACTGTGCGGTTGGCGGTGTCCGCTTTAACTTAAACAAGTTGTGCAAAGGCATAGCAACCAATTTATGGGTGAGTGCCACCCCCCTCCCGGGTAGTAAAGGCCAGTGAAGAGAAAAAAATGTTCCGCTACATTGGCCCCTTACAACTCCAATATACTCTTTACAGTCTTCGACTTAACAAGTGTTGATAATCAGTGTTGTTTTAATTACGAGCAGAGAGTATTAGCTCCTTAACGTAGAAAAATCCTTGTACAAAATTTCTTCTTCTTCCTCTTCTGCTTTCTCCAGCGATATGTACTCTTGACAGATCCGGTAGTGGGGGGGGGGGGGGGGTCACTCACCAATAAATGGATTACCATATCTGTGTACAGCTTGTTTAAGTGTCGAGTTTGAAAAACACCCCTTACTTTACCCAAACGCGGATGCCCTGTAAATTTCACCCTAAACGTATCAAATAAAGAAAAAAAAAGCCCACAATAATTATTGTATAGTCGTATGTGCATACACAAACCCACGCAGCTGGAAGGCTGAGGACAACAGATGTAGCTGCTTGTCAATAATAACATCAGCATGTGCTGTGAGCTTTGGGCCGATATAGCAACACGCATGCGCAACACACCAACCTTGACACGTTGTTTCTGTTTGTAAACATATGATGCAATTTCTGTTGAAATGTCAAGTTAATTTATTTTCATAAACGCATTACTTCTTGATCATCTCAGCATTCTTTTACAAACTAAAGCTTAAAGATAATGTTAACTTACCTCCCAATTCGGGGTGAGCGTTGCCACTCGACCAGGCTGAAACCATAGAAAAAAAGCTTATTGAAAAGTGTAGAATCTTAGTTTAACTAAACATCTGTTTGGCGATTGGTCGGCTAATGTTGGATAACAGACGCAAAAGTTATCTTCTTGGAACTCAGATAAAACTTGCCTCGATGCGAAAAGTTACTTTTTAAAAGTGTTTGAGAAAAACCATGTATATTCTCTTTAACTGACTTAATTTCGGCTGCCATTAAATGTCAGGAACATAAAAGAGTGTTAACAACCATGCCCATGTCTTATATTTAATTTGTCTTTTAGCGAGCAAACTCACCCACCTTTTCAAATGTGCCTCGGTGTGTTGTGTTTCCCTGCCAAAAAACCCTGTCGTAGCCTTTGATGTAGCCGATTTTCTTCACATTATACTTAAAACCAGTTTGCCACAGAATTGAACCGTAACCAAATATCCACACACTTCGAATGGCCAGATCTTCGGGCTTGTCCGTTTTCTCGCTACTTTTCTGTTCTTCATTGCGTGTTTTCCCCATTTTCGTCAGTTCCTATGCAGAACACACAACAAAATGCACTAAAATAATCAAGTACGACACAAGTGGGATTGTTTTCTGACAATCACGCTCTGTTGTTTACATTGATCAGCTGATTATTTTAGCTGGGCCAAGGGCGCGCAGAAAGCAGATTTTCTTGCTACTGGTGTGGCCTTGGGGGTTCGTCGGCGTTGAGTCTTCTGGCCTGTATGAACCACAGACTACAATACCATAATTTCAATGAACCATCTTGTTTTGGTATTATGCGTTCAAAGACTGAGTAGAAAATAACTCATTATTTATTAAAGCGAGAGATCCTGGTCACTGGTCTACTTGTCACAAAAAAGTACTTGCCTGTGTGTGGCAGTAAGCCAGAGATCAGAACTTGACCAATCGTATCCTTGAGATATCCTCGTTTTCAAAAGACAAATCCTGTTTTTTAGTATTTTTTTTCTTGTTCAATTGTGGATATCGAAGTTTTGGTAATGAATAAAACTTTGTTTTAAATAAAGTTTCTTAAAAAATGTTCGCTTTCAAATACAATTGCATCATCCAATAACGACGGACCCACCCAAACCCGGTTTGGGGAGGTTCCTTGCCAGCAAATGTGGTAGCATGCATGTTTAACAAAATAACGAGGGGGAAGGAGTGCCATTTCGCGTTTCCCAGAAAATATGGTGTTCTTTCGGAACTAAACTCCGCGTTTGGTTACGAACGGTGGGTTTGATTTCAATTTTAGCACTACGCGATTAAGGGTCGTTTGAAAAAAAAATGCGGCCACGCATGATAACCAGTTGGTACTTGAGTGCCTCCCCCTTCCCGAACCCGTTTACCCCGACACTCATTATTTTAAAACAGTGTCCCATATATGTTTTCGTGTCGCTTTTGCCAAATATTGTTCACTAAGTTCCCTTTGGAAACTATTAACACAAAAACGCAATAGGTAAATCTCTCAAACTTGTTATTTCTTTGGCCGGGTTTCCGTTTTGCTAAACGAACTTAACTAACCTACGTATAAACCTTGGTTTGCGAAATGCAACCATATAAGGGGCGGCAGGACCTAATTTCCGCAAGCTCCCTAAAAGATCCAATGAAGCATTTTATGTCTCTCGGTTCTAATCTTTACTTCCAGCTTCTTCACACATGGCCACGTCTCCGATTTCCTATTTTATACTCTCAGTTTTTTTTTAGACCAGGCCGGATTTGGCCGTCACATTTTTCTCGCTAAAACATTTAAAAATTACAAAATAGCACCATATAAATAGACTGTTTCCAGGTTATATTGCATAAAACTTTGTACTGGAAAAAAGGAAAGAAACAACAGGGGTGGGGGTGTCATATATGTTAATTACCATGCACATTCAAATACGCAGAAAAAAGGGGGAAGGGGGGATTTCGTGATTGAAATGCCAAGGTGATATTTACAGGGGTATTCCGTGTTTTATTAAAAACGGGGTATTTTTCAAAAGTGGCACTTAACGTTTCGGGGTCGTTTTAAAAGAGTTTAAGCCAATGCCGGGTCAACGTCATTTCAGGATTAAAACGAAATTCAACACCAGCCCAGACCCTGAGCGAATTTAATCTTTGCAGAACACTTTTCAGCCACGACTTTCAAGACCATTTGCTGATTTGATTTGCCCGATTTCTTTGCTTACCGGAAGTTTTTTTATTCGGCCACCAAATGGCGCCTAGCTTTCAACTGTGACCCCATTTATCTGAGCCGTTTAGCACTCGTCGTCGCCCAGGTGCCAATTGTGGTTTATGATGTCACAATACTCTAGGGACGATGTTTCCATTTATGACGCAAAACATTTGTGAGTAAATGATGTCTCCGACCGACAAGCACGGATCTGGTTTTTGTTTTTGAGGTGATTAAGAATTGTAACTGACTACAAATAGCTCCAAAATGCTTGCACAAAGTGATGTTTTTAATTTATTGTATTTAAGTTTTTGACTTTAAAATATTCGGTTGTTATTACGGTTAATGGCAAATTATTCACTTCAAATAGTACGATTTTTCGAGCGTATGCCATACAACAACAGAAAATGATAATAAATTGACGTCTTAATTTTTAAATAATAACATATTCTTGATCTATATTTCCTGAGGGAATATTTTAATGAAAAGTAATTTTGTTTTTATCCAGAAGTGTTTTATGAGACGATTATTTTTATTCATTCTATTTCTATTGAATTTCAATTTATATTAGAAAGAAAAAAAGAGACTTAAATATGTAGATAAAACAATATTAGTTTTAGAGCGGAATAATTTTTTTGTACCTAAATAAATCTTCTAATCATAGACAATAAAATGCTTATTGTAATCATATATATCAACTTTTCGTGGATATGACTTGTTTTCTTGCTATAACTCACTATATACGACCATATGAAACTTGTTATTTATGAAGAGCTTGATCTGAACGTGTGCATGCCACTTTTTATTTCCGCCCCCACCCTTCGATTTCGTTTTCTTTGTTAAAACGCCATGTGAAAAGAGTGTATTTTTGCAAGTAAATGCAGTGCATTTAATGTGCATCACAGAACACAGTTGCTGAGCTTTGTGCGAGCTCTCACTGCGTAATTAGATAACACGGCGTGTGCCTTGTCTGTCAATAAAACCTTATGCCAACAAAAAAAAACAAAAACAAAAACAAAAAAAAAAACAAACAAACAAACAAAAAAAAAACAAACACTACTCGGCTTATAAGACGTATTCAAGCTGTGTTGTTTGCAATATACTATTCAAGAAATAACCTATTGAAGTGTTCTCAAAATGATCAAGAAAGATTTTGCATCAGCGCGTCACTCTTATAAAATCAACAAAATCATTTCACTATGATCTGGCTATTTGGCTTATGCAAATAAATTACACATCATTTATGTAATGTCCAGTGTCGCTGTTGGCAGATCCAAGAGATCTGTGCAAATGCTCCTGGTCTTACGCGTTGCAGTTCTCGATAAAAATTTAGAATTTTTGCTTGACGTTTTCATCATGGAAATAGAGAGACAGAGAGAGATGAAGAGAGAGAGAAAGAGAGAGAGAGAGAGAGAGAGAGAGAGAGAGAGAGAGAGAGAGAGAGAGAGAGAGAGAGAGAGAAAGAGAGAGAAGGAGAGGCAGATAAAGAGAGAGTGAGATAGAGATATGAAAGTGAACTAGACCGATTTCGCAACCGAGTTGCGAAACAAACACTTGGGATACTAAAAAAAATACTTATTGACTGAGCTAAAAAATTTCTTATCTTATTTCAGTTTTTAAATTCGTATTTTGATTCTTGATTCTGTTCCAGTTTAGGTTTATGCAACGTTGTTTAGGCGCAAAGGGTCGAAATGAGCTCAAAATCGCTCTATCTCTAACCGTTTTTGAGATAATAGTCAACTTCCTGTTTTTGACCTTGACCGTGACTCAGGTCAAGGTCACCGACTTACCACTTATGTGACATTGTTTAGGCCCAAAGGCTTCAAAATGAGCCTTAAACCGCTCTGAACACAATTCCGTAGCATTCAATATATTCACAAATTGTGACGCAGTTATTTGTAAAAAAAAAAGTTTCATAAAAATACAGCATTTGCTCTCCGCGATCAATTTTTCACTGATTGCAGCATTGAAAAAAAGCCCAGTTCAGCAAACTAACTTACAAAATAACAGTACTGTATGGTCACGTGACCACAGAGTACCTTTTCATTAGGGGAGAGGCCACAAGACACATGCAGCAGGATTGATTGCCCATTTTTATTCCCCATTAAAATGGGTTTTTGTTTTGTACAAATGTTGTAGCTGTTTAGTTGGATCGAACCGATGCTTTGAAAAGTATCATCCTATCTTTTCTTTGCCCGTAACACAGTTGAAATGCAATTTCTAATAAATTTGAAATTAAATTTCACTGGAGTACAAAACTTTATGGTTGGCTCCAAGTACTTCATGGGTAACCCCATGTTTACCCGTACTGGGATCCGATAATCACTTTTCATCCGGCGCCCCGAAAAGTGGGGCCCCAGAAATGGTGGGAGGAGGTGGGACTGGTTGTTGTAAGCATCGGTTCGATCCAACTAAACAGCTACAACATTTGTACAAAACAAAAACCCATTTTAATGGGGAATAAAAATGGGCATTTTGTTCATACAAATGCCTTGCAGCTGCCGTTGGATCGACCCGATGCTTTGAAATAGATTTAACCAGTGGAATGGCATTTCTTGGGTACCACGCCCTTCGGGCGCCATGCCTTCGATTAACATGACAACAAATAAAACTTCTATCCACAGTTCTTTGTTTTATTTCTGTCAGTTTCCCGACACCAGTGTTCTTTTGCTATTGGTGTGCATCCGCGCACCTACGGTAAAGCTTGTCTCCCCCCCCTTTTTTTTCTGGACAGTCGTCAAGGCACCTAACGCTAGGTCCACACTGTCATAGAGGTCAACAGAAACCGAAAATTTCGAAATTTCCTTGTTTTTGCGTTATGTTGCAACATGTGCGCCCAGTGGGCGCACTGTGTTACTCGTGTGCTCCCAGGTGTGCCCTTCTTGGGCCCCATCTCCCCGCGCCATGCTGTCGCGTTACTCATGCGTCTCCCTCGGGGTGATACGCACGCTCCTCAGTGCTGGTGAGCGACCCACTGTCGTCCCCCATCCCATACTATAGATGCCCGCTGCTGTGCCTCGTGGGGGCACATGCGTAGCTCGCTGCCCCGCGCAGTCGTTCCCTGCGTTACCCACTCGTAACACTCTGTAGTAAAAGGTATATAGGTTAAAAAGACCGAAAGTCTGCCCTATCGAGCCAGTTCGCTTGGGTGGCAGCTCTTCACTCGTTGGGGCGGGCCTGCGCGCTGCTCCCTTTCCCTCGCCCCTTCGTGGACTTCTCCTTTGTTCCGTTGCCACCCTTGTAGCCCTTGCCTTTGAACCTGCAACATAAGTGCCTCACATTAATATTTCTCGCGGTGTTACTTATTAATGATGGACTCCGCTGCTACGAATGGCATGTGGTACAGCTTTGACACGGAATCCTGCGTGTAATCCTGTAAGTAAAATCGAATAAAAGAATTAGGGGATTGCCAGCAGCCCGCACGCAATATGTCTTCCATGGTTGCGCCGGTTACCGCCTTCAGTGAACAGGCAATCTGTCGCACTTCATGGGGGTGCATCTTGGGCCTTTCTTGTGTCCCTTCGCTTTGCGATGCCGCGTCATATGCCGCCACTACTGCCCTTTTGATGTAGTTGGAGATGGTGGGTTTCCCTATATCTCTAGTAATGTGGGGAAGAAACGGTATTATTAGTCTTTTTTGTTCTGGGCTGCGTATTGCCTTTGACGCCTCCGTGTACTTACGTAGTGTGTCCACGGGACACAGTAATTTCCCTGTGCGCCTCGGTTCTTCCTCCAGTGCGTCCCCGGGTAGCACAGGCAGTGAGATTTCCGAAAACGTACCCTTACCGTGAGTCACAATGTGCGTTTTGCCTAGGAAGTCGGCTCGAGGTTTCAGGACAACCCTGCTGTTGTTCTCGTCTATGAAATACAGCTGGTCGAGTGCGTGTATCTCACTTCTCCTCTTGCCTGACGCCAATGCTAGAAGGAAAGTTACCTTGAATGTGAGCTCCCGCAGTGGCGTATTCTGTTCGTCTCGGAAAGTGGGGCCCTGGAAGTAATCTAGTACTACTTTTAGGTCCCACTGTACTATGTGCTTGACTGGGGGTGGTCTCTGCAAGCGAAAATTTCTTATTAGCTTGGACAGGAACTCGTCTTGGCCCGGGTCGTACCCTGTTGCGTTTTTCAGCACTGAACCCAGCGCTGCACGGTAACCTTCTATTGTTCTGGTGGCCACCTTCTTCCCCTCAAAGAGGTATATGAGGAAATCGGCGATCAATGGCGCTGTTGCTGCCACAGGGTCTGCTGATTTCATCAAACACCACCTCTCGAATACCTTCCACTGTGACCCATAAACCGAACGGGTGGATTTGGCGTGCACCTCTTGCATGCGTGCAACCGCCTGTGCCGAAAACCCCTGTCTTTTTAGCCAGTTCGCTTTAGGGACCACAGATGAAGATTCATCGTGTGTGGGTGCGGGTGCCAGTGTTGCCAATGTGGTTGTCTTAGTGCCCGCGCATGCATTGGCAACCTCTTCGGCGTCTCGGTCGCCCACCGTTGTAACAGTGGGAACACGGGTGACGCCGGATTTGCCGGTGCCACTAGCAACAACGTAAATCTCTGTTCCCTCCCTAACTGCTCTGCTACCCTCTCGAGTATCGTGGTTGGGGGAAACGCATACAGTACCTCCTGCGGCCACGTGCAACTCAGCGCGTCGCTGGTTGTGGCTTCCGGGTCCGGGCATGGTGAAACATACCTCCCGAGTTGCGTGTTGAGACGCGTTGAGAACATGTCCACCTGTGGGGGCCCAAAGACCGAACTCTCCACTACCCAACGAAAGAGGCGTGTGGAGAGCGTCCACTCCCCCTGCAGGACTTGACCCTGCCTGGATGCCATGTCCGCTAACACGTTCAGGTTCCCCGGAATGTGATGTGGTAGTAGTGTTACCTGGTATCGGATTGCTAGCTCCCACACCTCTCTGGTTGCTTGCATCAGGGTTGGCGACCTTGTGCCCCCTTGCTTTTTGATGTAACTTACCGTGGTAGCATTGTCTATCAGACACAGTACAACTTTGCCCTGAAGTTCTTGCCCCAGGATCCTCAGTGCTTCTCCTACTGCGCGCATTTCTAACACATTGATGTGCATGCTTCGCAGTTGCTGCGGCCACCGCCCCTGAAACAACCTGCCGTGAAAGTGTGCCCCCCAGCCTACCTTTGATGCGTCGGTTTGTAACTGGAATTGTGGCTGCGGTATGGTAAACGGGGTTCCTTGCGTCAGATGCACTGTATTCACCCACCACCGGAGATCTTCTCTCGCCTGTGGCGGGAGTCTGAACTTGTTGCGTGAAACGCGGCCCCTCTTGAGTGCCGCTCGCACTGCATGCTGGTAGCCCCGGAAATGAAGGCGCCCCATGGGCACCGTTTTTTCTGTTGCTACTAACAGTCCCAGCAACGTTTCTGCGACAGTTACGGGAACCCACCTGTTTTCCAACATCGACTCGATTATATGTCGAATCTTCTGAATTCTGTCTGGCGACGGAAATACGCGCCCGACTGTGAAGTCGAACACGTCCCCTAGGAACACAATTACCTGTTTGGGGTCTATCTCCGACTTCTCTAGGTTTACCAGTAACCCCAGCTCGACACATTTGTCGAGTAGCGTTAATGTTTGAGCGGCCACCCTTTGTCTGTTCAGACCCGCGTTCAACCAGTCGTCTAGGTATTGAAACAGCAGCATTAGCTGCTGTCGCCCCCACGACTTTACTGAGCGCATTGTCTTGCTGAAGACCCAGGGCGCCGGTCCCAGCCCAAAGGGGAGCGCGCGGTACCAATACCTGTGCTCCCCAACCTGAAAACACAGGTATTTGTAATGTGCGGGCCACATCGGTACGTGCAAGTACGCGTCCGTTAGGTCGATCGAGGTGGCCCACATGCCCCGACTGACCGCCTTGCGGATGTGCTGGCAAGTGTCCATTTTGAATGTTGGGGTCGACAAAAGCGCGTTTAATGGCTTCAAGTCTATTATGAGACGCCAGCCCCCCATTCTTTTTGGCCTTAGGAAAACCCTGTGGAACATGCCTGATTGCCCCACAGGCATTTCCCCTATGGCTCCTTTTTCTAGCAACTTGTCCAGCATATCCGTGAGTGCTGCTTGCTTTTCCGTTCCCTGGCCGTATGAGGTCACAAGGCTCGGGTTCGCGTTTTGAGTCAGCCGAATAGGGGGCACTTGACCGTCTACTTTGCGAAATGGGAGGGGGTAGCCGTATCTTAGCCACCGCACTACCTTGGTCGGCGCCCCCAATTCTTTCCATTTTAACCAAAAGTGTGTGAGCCTGCCTCCTACGGGCAAGGAGTTTGCGCGCAGCACTCTGTCCCTGATATCTGACAATGTTACGCCAAAATTTAGATGTTCTCCTGCAGCGAGCCAGTTCCCGTGACAGGGACTGACCTGCTGCTGACTGTAATTGTCACCTGTTTGATGGAGTGTGGCCGGCCTTGCGAAAAACACTACCCCGTCTCTCTTGGCTTTGCGGGCCCTTGATCCTGGGTGGCGCCGACGCCGTGCGCCCGCGGTGTGCTCCCCGTTGGTGACTGCTGCTGTAGGACCGGTGACGTGGCGTGACCTGCGTGTACCGCTCGTGCAGCGCGCGATTCTGGAGGTCCTGGATGTGCCGACCGTTGAGTTCTGCCAGCAGGTCATCTGGGAACAATTGTGCTTGCCCCACGTATTCTGCGTGCCGCAACTGGAATAACTTGTCCTGCGGGAGTTTGCAACGCTGGAGGACATTGTCCCTGCGCAACTGAATGCTAGATGACAGCAGTGCCGTGTGCAGCTTAATCAGATCTTTCGTCCCACGCACAAGACACCCAATGAGCTTGGGCACTATGGAGGCATCGGACTCCAGGGATCCACCCACCAAGGTCTGATTTACGTACTCGATAAATGATAGCACCCGCAGCCCCGTTCTCGCGATGCCCTCAATGTATCTGAGATCCCTGTCTTTTAATGTCACCTTGTCGTCGGGGCGGAGCACAGGTAACCAGGTTGGGGCGTGCTTAGGGTACGTGAGTGGCTCAAAGTTGACTGCGTTGTCCGATGGCCTGTACGCCGTTCGCGCGACGCGCATTTTAGATGAGGTGTGAATTTTTCCGAAGTCCAAGGCCTTCCCAAAATTCGAGTCCTTTGCCTGAAACTCGGCCTCCTTCAACTTGATGGCATCCAAAATACCAGCTGCTGTATCGAGTGCCATAAATTCTGGGCCCTGCTCCCGCGGCCCCTCGGAGGCCAATCTGAAACTGGCGTGCGTCTCCTTCAGGGGTTTGCCTACTTGGGCATTCGAGAATCTCTGTATTACCTCTACAACGTCGCGAAATGGGATATCCAGCGGGTCGACCGTTGTGGCTGAGCCTGCTTCCTCGCTTGCCCTGCTTGGGGACCCTTCGTCTGAGAGGCGCCTCCTCTTCCGTGTACCTCTCCAGGGGGATGCGTCGCGTTTCCGCGGTGATCTTAGCCAGTCGCCACATTCCGGGTGCTTGAAAGGCGAGGCGTGTAGGCCTCGCGGTGCTCTCGATCGTGCCCTATGTTCTGTTTCACTGCCGGAGAGTGTGGGCATGCGGCGCCGGCTGGGCACCCGACTTCGCCTCCTTCGTCGGTGGGGCGGTGAGGAGCCTGAGGACTCGGAGTCGTCAGAGGATGAGGAAGATAGTAGGCGGCTGCGGCTTCTACCTCTAACCCGTATGCCGCGGGAGGGCGTTGATTCGCGCTTCGGGCTGCTATGCCGCTCATCCTCCATCTGGGTCATGAGTGTGGCTAGGGGTGATGGCTCCCCTTCCGTGCTTGCCGGCTTGGGCGACACGGCGCGAGAGGGAGCCGGCTGTGGTTCAGGTGTGGGTGTGAGCTCCCTCACCTGCTCCTGACTTGTAATTGTTGCGCTCGGTGCACGTGCCTGCAGCCCCACGAGTTGTTGTGAGATCATGGCTGCCTGCTGCTGTAGTGCCTTGCGGAGAATCTCTTCAAAGTTTATCTGCAATGGGAGAATCGGCTTCTCCGCTGGTGGCTGGTATCCCCCCATGCTGGGTGTGTCACCAGCGTTCGTGGTCGAGGGATCCCACGTGCCCGAGGTGTACGCCCTGTTCGCAGCCTTCACAACGGATTCCTCAAAAGATTCCGTGGTCTTACTGTTAGCCGGGGGGAGTGGTGTTATAGTTGCTGCCTCCTGCTCTAGTTCTTGCAACGACACACGGACGCTCGTTTCCGATGTAGGGCTCCTCGAATGTTTCTTATCCTTCCTGGACTTGTGCTTGCGGCGTTTCTTGGGAGACCTCTCGGTGCTCGAGTTCCGCCCTGACAGCACCGTCTCATCCCGCAGCGGCGTGCCGGGATCTTTGCCTGAGGGCTCATAAGTTGGGGTGTCCGCCGAGGACATTGTTCGCGACCACAGTTCTTTTATTTGTCTATTGCGTAGTTGGCGCCGACGCTGCCTGTTTAAACTTCACCACACTTGATCTGGTAGATGTTGACAGACTGCACACGTTATATCACCGTTACACTCTTGTTGCCCGTAGCGAGTAGCACAGTCCCTGCAGTAGTCGTGGGGATCGTCCTTAAGGCCTGCGTGCCCACATCGCGGCTTCTTTACCATGGCTGTTCATGACTGCAAGCGAAAGCAGAAAGTTAATTAACGGCAGCAGTTTTTACTGAGCCATCGAGGCGCATTTCTTTTCCATGCATATTATTGATCTGACCTGTAGCATCACACCGCAGTATGTGTTACGCAGCTTTGCAAATGCAGGCTTCAGTGTGTGACTTGACAGTGCCACTCCTGGTAGCCTGTGTGCTCCCCCCGAGTAACGCGTTCGTAACTCGCGAGTAACTCGGAGTGCGGCACACCCTGCTGCGTTGTGACGCAAAAAGGCGCGGGAAAGCTACCACTTGCGAAAACTTGGCTGAGACGTCTCGCACGCTGCCAAGAATTTCCTCCTAGGTGGTCAGCAGCTTCCTACACTCTCTTGACCAGGAGTTAGGAAAGCAACGTAGTTAGCAGACCCGCGGTGTCTCTGTCAGTTCGCCGCACCGTGGGCGCCTTCCCGCCAAAAAGAAAACTGCTTATTTCTCCGTGTGACGTGGTCAGAACCCAACGTTGTAAGTAGCTAAAAAACCTACGGAGAGCCCTTTACCAAAGGTGAAGTTAGCAATCTGGAAAACGTCCTCGTTCCTCGTAAAACTGGACGAAACTGCCTGCCCACGTGTTGAGGGCACCGCCGCGTTACTCACAACCGAGAACGGCTAAAAACAGCCTAAAAATTGGCCAGGATTCCCGTGCAGCGGTCCAAATAACTCTGTAGCGTAACAAGCCTAAGGTTCGATAGAAGATGTGTCTGAAAGCGGTACGCTAGCGACACATACAACTAGGCTACCCACCACAGAGTGTTGACACCGCAGCTGGCAAATCACACTGTTGTTACGCCGGTCCCTCTAGATGTAATTCGCCCAAACTTCACCCAGATGGTCTTCAATATATCCAGCAACTACTCGTGCTATTTATTCCTCCATCAGAGCTAGGAAGGGCCCTCAAAATCCAAAAAACTTAACTGGTGTTACAAACTGTGTTTCTTCACAGGCGTAAGGATGAAAAGTGATTATCGGATCCCAGTACGGGTAAACATGGGGTTACCCATGAAGTACTTGGAGCCAACCATAAAGTTTTGTACTCCAGTGAAATTTAATTTCAAATTTATTAGAAATTGCATTTCAACTGTGTTACGGGCAAAGAAAAGATAGGATGATACTTTTCAAAGCATCGGGTCGATCCAACGGCAGCTGCAAGGCATTTGTATGAACAAAATTGCATTATACATAATCGCGTGTGCACAATAGGCACCTTGTACTGTGAGATGTGAGTGTTTTAACGCTTGTATGCCTTTGGGGGATTCGTTCTACAGGGCGTTGGAGAGTTTAAAGTAACTTTTATCCGTCAATTGGTATTGAATTAAGCGTTCCGTATACTGTGCACAAAAATTCCGCCTTAAAACCGACCAGGAACAAAAAAAAACGAAAAATAACGTAATTACGACGTCATACGCTAAAAAATGTTACCACGATGTCCTTTGTCAAAGAGAAGTCTCATAACGTATTTGACGCCAGATCTGTAGCTCCAGCCGTTTTGAAGATATTAAACTCTAAAATATTCATGACGTCATAATATGCGGAAGATGACGTCATACGTCAAAAATTTTTTGCTTGGGTTGAGATTACCACATATCCTATACATGTGCCAAGTTTCATTTTCCAAGCTTTAGCCGTTTCGGAACAGATGTGCTGACACGGTTATAAAAAAAGCAAAGAAAGGAGAAAAAAGAGGAACTTCCATAATTCGTAGTAATTCAGCCAAATACTTGGGACAATTCCCAAGTGTTTAATAAACTAAAATTTTGTTAAAAACAAAGATCCAAAATTGTAAAAATTTGCATGTGAAGGGTGGGTCTAGGACAATTCTCCCAAACAACTCGGCAGCCAACTCTCTCTCTCTCCCCCCCCCCCGACTATTCCCCTCCCCCCGAACAATTTCCGCCGTAGGACAATTCCCCCGCGAACTATTCCCCCACACTTAATTTTTTATTTTTATTTTACTTTGAATGCCAAAACACGAATAAAATAACCAGGTAGGTATCTCTCATTCCTTTATTTGTAAAACACCTTAAAATAAAAAATGCAAAATGCGTTTTCGAGAACATCCAGAGATCGCTGGGTTGCAAAAATCAGAATCCGTTATCGTCCCGGACTCCGCTGTCAATTTAATACTGATTTCATGAATATTGATGTACTGAATACTGATTCCATGAATACTGGTTTTACTGTTTTTAGTCACACTCATCTTCAGAAAAATCTTCGGTTGTCTGTGAAATGATCTGTTCGGGTGTTTCCTCGATTTCTTTCGCTCGCCGCTTTATTTCCTGCTGTGCCCGAACCATCTAGACCCTTCTGAACAATATTATCACCATCGGAATTACAGTGTACTCCGGATGAAAAAAAACTGCTCTAGGATTGCAATCATAATGCTCAAACACTCCAGTTACTGATTGTGTAATTGCAATTGAGTGCTTGAAAGGCAAAGCAACATATTTGAAAAGTGCAATTACAAGATGAAAGGACAATTTAAAAGGGCAATAATTTGTAAAAAAAAGACAGAAAATAGAAAGAAAACTAGACCGATTTCGCAACCGAGTTGCGAAACAAACACTTGGGATGCTAAAAAAATACTTATTGACTGAGCTAAAAATTTCTTATCTTATTTCAGTTTTTAAATTCGCATTTTGATTCTTGATTATGTTCCGGCTTAGGTTTGCATGGAGAATGAAAATTTTCATACACAATTAACATTCCTGTTATAATTTAAAATTAGATGCTAAAATTAGATATTAAATAAAACCTAGCCATTTGGAAACCATTAAAGAACACAGCAATACTTTATAGAAGATCAACGATGTTAGAAGCTCATGCTAACCGTTTTCGAGATAATAGTCTACTTTCGGTTTTTTACCTTGACCGTGATCCAAAAGGCCAAGGTCATGGAGGTACCTCTTATGTAACGTTTTTTAGGCCCAAATGATCGAAAATGAGCTGAAATTCACTGTATCTCTAACCGTTTTAGAGATAATAGTCAACTTACGGTTTTTGACCTTAACCGTGACCCAGAAGCTCAAGGTCACCGAGATACTTGTTATGTAACGTTGTTTAAGCCTAAAGGGTCGAAAATGAGCTCAAAATAGCTCTATCTCTAACCGTTTTCGAGATATTAGCCAACTTCCGGTTTCGACGTCGATCGTCACCCGATCGGGTCGCGCTCGCCGAGTTACCTTTTATACAGTGTGTTACACCCTTTGGGTGGAAAATTCGCTCAGAATCGCCCTATCTCTAACCGTTTTCAAGATATTAGCCAACTTCCGGTTTCGACGTCGATCGTATAAGATCGCCGAGATACCCTTTTATACAGTGTGTTATACACTTTGGGTCGAAAATTCGCTCAGAATCGCTCTATCTCTAACCGTTTTCGATATATCAGCCAACTTCCGGTTTCGACGTCGGTCGTCAACCGATCGGGTCGCGCTCGCCGAGTTACCTTTTATACAGTGTGTTATATCCTTTGGGTGGAAAAATCGCTCAGAATCGCTCTATCTCTAACCGTTTTCGAGATAATAGCCAACTTCCGGTTTCGACGTCGATCGTATAAGATCGCCGAGATACCCTTTTATACAGTGTGTTATACCCTTTGGGTAAAAAATTCGCTCAGAATCGCCCTATCTCTAACCGTTTTCGAGATATTAGCCAACTTCCGGTTTCGACGTCAATCGTTACCCGACCGGATCGACCTCGCCGAGATACCCTGTTATACAAGTGTTTTAAACCCAAAGGGTCGAAAATTCGTTCAGAATCGCTCTATCTCTAACCGTTTTCAAGATATTAGCCAACTTCCGGTTTCGACGTCGATCGTATAAGATCGCCGAGATACCCTTTTATACAGTGTGTTATACACTTTGGGTCGAAAATTCGCTCAGAATCGCTCTATCTCTAACCGTTTTCGATATATCAGCCAACTTCCGGTTTCGACGTCGATCGTCACCCGATCGGGTCGCGCTCGCCGAGTTACCTTTTATACAGTGTGTTACACCCTTTGGGTGGAAAATTCGCTCAGAATCGCCCTATCTCTAACCGTTTTCAAGATATTAGCCAACTTCCGGTTTCGACGTCGATCGTATAAGATCGCCGAGATACCCTTTTATACAGTGTGTTATACACTTTGGGTCGAAAATTCGCTCAGAATCGCTCTATCTCTAACCGTTTTCGATATATCAGCCAACTTCCGGTTTCGACGTCGATCGTCAACCGATCGGGTCGCGCTCGCCGAGTTACCTTTTATACAGTGTGTTATATCCTTTGGGTGGAAAAATCGCTCAGAATCGCTCTATCTCTAACCGTTTTCGAGATAATAGCCAACTTCCGGTTTCGACGTCGATCGTATAAGATCGCCGAGATACCCTTTTATACAGTGTGTTATACCCTTTGGGTCAAAAATTCGTTCAGAATCGCCCTATCTCTAACCGTTTTCGAGATATTAGCCAACTTCCGGTTTCGACGTCGATCGTTACCCGACCGGATCGACCTCGCCGAGATACCCTTTTATACAAGTGTTTTAAACCCAAAGGGTCGAAAATTCGTTCAGAATCGCTCTATCTCTAAACGTTTTCGAGATATTAGCCAACTTCCGGTTTCCACGTCGATCGTCGCCCGACCGGATCGACCTCGCCGAGATACCCTTTTATGCAAGTGTTTTAAACCCAAAGGGTCGAAAATTCGTTCAGAATCGCTCTATCTCTAACCGTTTCCGAGATATTAGCCAACTTCCGGCTTCCACGTCGATCGTCACCCGATCGGGTCGCGCTCGCCGAGATACCCTTTTATACAAGTGTTTTAAACCCAAAGGGTAGAAAATTCGCTCAGAATCGCTCTATCTCTAACCGTTTTCGAGATAATGGCCAACTTCCGGTTTCGACGTCGATCGTCACCCGACCGGGTCGCGCTCGCCGAGATACCCTTTTATACAGTGTGTTATACCCTTTGGGTCGAAAATTCGCTCAGAATCACCATATCTCTAACCGTTTTCGAGATATTAGCCAACTTCCGGTTTCGACGTCGATCGTTACCCGACCGGATCGACCTCGCCTAGATACCCTTTCATACATATGTTTTAAACCCAAAGGGTCGAAAATTCGCTCAGAATCTCTAACCGTTTTCGAGATATTAGCCAACTTCCGGTTTCCACGTCGATCGTCACTCGATCGGGTCGCGCTCGCCGAGATATCCTTTTACACAGTGTGTTATACCCTTTGGGTCGAAAATTCGCTCAGAATCGCTCTATCTATAACCGTTTTCGAGATATTACTTTTTTTAACTTTGGCCTTGAATTTGACCTTGAAAACAATGCTCAAGGTCACTGAAATTCAGCGCAGATCCAGTTCACATTAGTCTGCGTATGTGTGCCAAGTTTCAACTTTCTGCGCCCAGCTGTTTCGGAGGAGAAGCGCGAACAAGAATTCGGCCGCAATAGACCTATTACCTTGAATTTGACCTTGAAGACAATGCTTAAGGTCACTGAAAATCGACGCAGATCGAGGTCACGTTGATGTACATACGTGTGCCAAGTTTCAACTTTCTACGCCCAGCGGTTTCGGACGAGAAGCGCGACCAAGATTTTGGCGGAAAACTAAAAAAAAAATAGGTGAAGAATTCTAAGCATTTCAATCTCATATGGTATCTTTGATACCATGTGAGAAAAAAAGCCCAGCTTATCACAGCCACCTACTTACGAAACAAAAGTACTGCATGGTCACCTAGCCACAGAGTAGCTTTTCATTATGGGAGAGGCCACAAGCCACATACAGCCGTATTGATATGCATTATACATAATCGCGTGCCCGCAATAGGCACCTTGTACTGTGTGATGTGCGCGTTAATACACTTGTGTGCATTTCGGGGGGGGGCGTTTTACAGGGCATTGGAGAGTTTAAAGTAACTTTTATCCGTCAATTGGTATTCAGTTAAGCGTTCTGTATACTACTAACAAAAATTTCCGCTTTAAAACCGACCAGGAAAACAAATCGGAAAATGACGTCATTATGACGTCATACGCTAAAATTAAGGCTTTCACGAGGTCCTTTGTCAAAAAGTAGTCTCATAACGTATTTGACGCCAAATCTCTAGCTCCAGCCGTTTTGAAGATATTAAGCTCTAAAATATTCATGACGTCATAAGATGCGGAAGATGACGTCACACGTAAAAAATTTTTCGCGTGGATCGAGTTTACCACACATCCTATCTGTGTGCCAAGTTTCACTTTCCTAGCTCAAACGGTCTCGGAGCAGAAGCGCGGAAACCAAGTGACGAAGAATAACAAAAAAAACGAAATATGAAAAAAAATAAAAAAAGGGAAGAAAAGAGAAATGTACGGAATTCGAGGTAATTTAAAATCTCCTTGGGACGTTGTGCCAAGTGTAAAAAATAAGAAAAATAAAAATGAATTGGAGGGGGAATAGTCCTCGGGGGGGGGGGGGGTATTGTCCTACCGTGGGAGTTGACTGGGGAGAATTGTACTGTTCCCGTAAAGGGTATGTCATGCAGCTCCAAAATCATCTGATCATTACTATCTCAGCCAATATTATGACGGATTTTATTGACTGCGAACAGCATGATTATTATATCGTATACAAACAGATTAACTGAAAATTTCAATGACTTAGTGACAGATTCATTGTAATATACACACACACACGAAAAAAAAAGCACAAATTATATACATATATGAATGCAGGAACCGACCTCCAATTTTGCCGGTCTAGGGACAAACCATCCCCTTCCCTTACGATTTAGCTTGCATTTATTCGTCAGAGAATTGATTGTAGTCTTTACATATTCACAATAATAGTGCAATTTGGCTTATTGTAAATGGCTTTATGTTGATCAGCATATACCAATAATGCTTGTACTTATACGTTTTTAGACTGCCTTTGTGACTAATTACAGAGAATATGGTCGTTTCTTTTTGTTTTTGTCTAAAATTTTATATATATATATACATATATATATATATATATATATATATATATATATATATATAATTTTATATATATATATATATATATATATATATATATATATATATATATATATATATATATATATATATATATATATATATATATATATATATATATATATATATATATATATATATATATATGGTTGTCTAAGTACTTCTATTTCATCATAAAGATTAAATTTTAAACATTTGTATGAAACATTCTGAAGCGTTTGGCAAAATCACGCTTTTATCTTGTAGGAGTGGCATGAACTGCCATATGTAGTATGGTATAGTATGACGTATCGTATGTGTGGTGTATTGTGCAGATTTTCCAATGTTACCTGGGTTGTTGCTATTAACACAATCATTATAGAATTTCTACTAAAATATACAACTTTGCGTTCTTTTGAGAATGGTTCTCGAAAATTGGCAATTATGCAATTATGGCAATTTGGATAACCAGCTATCGATGTGATTATGTATTTGAAAGCTGTATTTTTATTTGAAACCTCAGAAAGCAAAAATATTTATGACAACGACAAAACTCCAATGATATTGATAGAACTCCTTCACGATTACATTCTCACCGAGAATATAGATATTTTGGCCGGAACTTTTTTGACACAAAATGATACGCAGCTGTGCAACGATCTTGTTCTGGATTCATACGAAATTTTCCACATACCCAAAGAAAACCGCTGTGGTGGTGGTGTTGGAATAGTTTGCAAAATCTGTACAAATCTAGATTGTCCACTGATGAGAAGTTTACCTCTTTTGAATACATTTCATTGACAATGCAATTCGGTATCAAACCGGCGCAATTTGTAGTTCTCTACAGATCACCCAATGCTTCCTTCCCAAAATTCCTCGAGAATTTGAGTGTTTTGCTAGAGAATTCTACTGTCAACTTTGGTAGTGTACTCATATGTGGAGAACAAACATGTAAACAAACAGGATGATCGCTCCGCGACGCTGTTTCATGGTTTGCTGAACACGTTTCGAAACAAATAACACATGCAATGTTCCATCCATAGACGAGGTAACATATTAGATTTAATTATAACCAGACACGATGATGTGCCTGTTAGGGCCGGTTTACACGGCAGGGCATACTCAAATTAAAAACTCACGAGCAAAGCGTACATCGAAATTCAGGGAGTTTACACAGTGCAGCGACGAATTACTTGATTATCACATAACGACATTTTAATGGCCAAGCTGCCCCACTTACCTCGGGGTTCAGTTGAAAATAACTCCTTTCCCCCCGTTTTTAATGGCTTTAAGCAACTGGCCTGGCATCCAGTTGAGACACTTATCGGTTAATCTCTTTCATGTGGTCTGATTAACATATCTGTGCTCACGAAAAAAATAGGACGGGCTCTATTTCCGCGAGCTTGCTGCGTGACGACGGATGGGTCATAAAAATCATAAAAACTTTGTGTTTACACGATACAGCTTGCTGCCATGAGCACGCCCATGCAGCAAAAACGGATCGTGTAAAGCGGGTTTTACACCACCTGTTTCGGACGCTGTTTTATTGACCATTTTGCTCTTGTATGCCAGTTACCAGTGCATGTTCAAACTTCTCATAAGAAACTGCTTTCATTTCGTCGATTGACATTCATAGACATTAATTCTTTCTGAGAAGATTTTGAACAATTACCAGTTATTAAAGATCCATCGGACAATGTAACGGACTTGGTGCACAATTACAACATCCAAACACGGGAAATTTTAGAAAAACACGCACTGCTGCAATCAAACTCTATACCCTACCTCTCAGGTCGTAAATGGTTTGATAAGGAGCTACTGCAATTAAAATTAAAATGCCGTCGATCCGAACGCAAGTTCATTAAAATACACCATCCCTCGAACGAATCAAACTTAAAGGCCCAACTAAAAACGATTCTATAGATTTTACAACCTTAAGATAAATGTCTTTGTGCGATGTGCGAAAGGACCAACTGAAGACAACAGTTAATTTATGCAGCAAATTTGTATCCACACTTTTAGTCCAGCTTTAAAATGAGTTGAAAGGAAGAATGTGTGAAATCGATTTTGCCTGAAGTGGCTCCCTATAACATGCTGTTCAATGAACTTCAATGGGTCAGTATTTTGGCAGCGTCAATCAAGCAACAATTAGATTGCGTAAAACACATGAAATTTACAACGAGATTGGGCCGTTTTTAAAATTGTGATATGATTTAAAGCTCAATTTTGACGTAAACTCTATTAAACGTAACCATAATTGTTAATTTATCGACCATTTTATTTTAACAAAATCTGTCAAAATATTGAGAAAAACGCTAAATAAGGAACTGATGTTGCCTCATTGAGCTCCAGAATCATAATGAAAATGGGAGGGGCTAAGGGCTGCTTTTATAGTTCTCATTGGGCCTATAAAAGCACTTTGAAACTCCTACAGCATGCTTTTGCGAAGTAAAAAATCTGCGTACTATACCGCGTTAATCGAAACAAATAGTGGAGAGTAGAAAGCTCTTTTTAGAGTTGTGAACTCATTGACAAAGAGGTCAACTATTTCACCATTTCCGGACGCTGATTCTGATAAAGATCTTGCAAAAGAATTTGCATTATTTTTCAAGTCTAAAATAGACAAAATTGTGAAATCTTTGCTTGTGCAGACTGAAATTTATACTCACAGTAAAAGTGCCCTCGAATTTGGAAGCCTTAGTAAATTTAGTAAAATTATTCAAAAAGAAATTGAATCTTTTGTGCTCAGCTCAGCGAGTAAACAGTGCATTCTGGATTCATTGCCAACGTTTTTAATGAAGCAATCGATTGACATTCTTTCTCCTGTGTTTTGTAAAATAGTGAATAAATATCTATCCAAAGGTACTGTGCCTATTGAATTCAAACATTCCAAGGTAACGCATCTACTTAAAAATCTGGTCTAGATTTGGAATATAAAAATTACCGACCAGTCTCCAACCTTTTGTTTGTGTGGAAAATTCTTGCAAAGGCAGTCGCATATCAAATAGGCACTTTCTATGCACTTAATAATTTAGACGAACACATGATATCCACTTACAGGAAACAACACAGTGCAGAATCAGCCTTGATAAAAGTTCAAAACGACAACGATCGACAACAGGTAACGTTATTAGCACTTTTAGATCTGTCGGTGGCATTTCACACTTGTAATCACGAAAAATAGCTAAAACGGCCTCAATCTGAATTCGACATCTCTGGTACAATTTTGGAGTGGTTTCGCTCATATATGACGAAAAGAACGCAAAGTGTACAGATTGGTGACTTTATGTCAGACCCAATGCCTCTATTAACGGGTTTTCTCCAGGGATCTGGGCTAGGCCCCCGCATGTATAAACATTATGTGAAACCTCCAGGAAATATCCTACGCCCCCTTTTTTGCTGACGATTCTCAGCTGTGTAATCGATCAAACCATCAGCTCTTGGCTAAAATGCATCTTGAAAATAATTCAACAGCACGCGTAGCAAATTGGATGAGGGACAACAAACTTAAAATGAATGAGAGTAAAACGGAATTTATAATGTTTGGAACTAAAATACAGCTAAAGAAATTGCAGTGAAATTCGCTTTCTTTTGACAATGAAGCCATTCTTGCATCGCCCTGTGTTCGCAACCTTGGAGCTTATTTTGAATGTGAACTGAAAATGGAAAGTTATGTTAAGCACATTATAAAAAAGGATATTACCATCTCCGGCAGTTAAAAGTGCTTAGACCTTATCTCACCATTGAAGATACAAAGACTTTGGTCCATGCATTAATATTTTTTGCTTAGAATACGCCAACGGAATACCGGAAAGGTTACTTGATGCGCTTCAAGGACTTCAGAACAGCTCCGCTAGACTAATTACGTTTCAAAAAACGCAGTGAACACACTACCAACGCGTTAAAGAATCTCGACTGGTTCGCAGTGCGCGCCCACATTAGGTACAAAATTATTTTGTGGACTTGCAAGGCTCTGGTCAACAAGGCCCCGATCTTTAAGAATTATTACCGGTAAGGACTGTGTCAAGACCCGGGCTACGTTCATCGGACAATGGCATGTTGCTAAAAGTTCCTAAATCGTGATTAACATACGGTGGTGATCGCTCTTTCAGTGTAGCCTCTCCTATATTATGGAACTGCTTGCCAAGAAATATGCGTATAGATATGTATACGAAGAGACTTAAAACCAATCTTTTCAATCAGTATTACTAACTACCAGTATTTCTATTTTCAGTATTATATGTTAATTTTAATTAGTTCTCACTGGTTTTAGCATTTGTAAAGCGCTATGGACAGCTGGTAATTGATATATGCTCTATATAAAAACAACTATGTAATGTAATGATGAGTAAACCATCACCAACCTAACATTCCTTACATTTAGCATGTGAGCATGCCTTCAGTTTAGCATGTGCATGCAAAGTGACACAACCCTTAGTGCTTTTGGATAGGCAGCAATTTGAAGCAATGCTCAACCCTCACATTTCTTAGATCTATATTGCGAGAGACTGGGAAGTATATGAAGTGGGCACAGGACCATTCCCCTCTGAATGATTCAATCCGAACTACACCCCTCTTTGACAATACCCCCGGATGATTCGATTTTTTCGATCAGATAATCGGTGGCCAACTGTCCGATCCCCCATCCTCCGCCGCCAGTATGCACAGGTAAGTCAAAGAATTGTACAAAATGTCACACTTGTGCGCGATTATGGAAACTGACATTTATTGGATTATGTACGTGGTATTGCTCACAACATTCAGTTTTGATATGAGGCAATGCTCTCAGTATATTAACTCACAATGAAGTTTGATTGTAGTGAAAAGTGATTTTTTACTCAGGAAATAGAGACAGTAGCTTCAGTCAATGTAGTCACTTTAGTCATTGTGGCCAACGGTGTAAATTTATTTAGCATAAGTAGTCAGTATGATATTATTTATTAGTGAATGTAGAAGATAGTAACTTATTGGGTTACTCATGTTGAGATGTATAGCAAAATGATGACAACAAGCAGTCAGGAATCATCCCGGTTATAATGTCGGGAGAAATTGTTCGGAGGAAAGTGTCTAGAAAGAATTGTTTTAAATCTATATGGATTATATAATTCAGCACAAGCATTATGTGGATTAGACTCTATGTGTAGAGAGACCCACTGCCTTATTTTTGCCTGGATCCACTCGAAGCTCACACGTTATCCCTTAAATCTCCCAAATTGATTGGTTTGGGTGACTTAAATACGACTCGGTTACTTCAGGATATGAGTAGGGAAACATAGCTTTCATCTTATTTTGCTAGTGTGCAGAAGTATCGTTTCCACACTTTGGTTGTATGAGACATATGTTAAATTAAACACTCTCAAAGTTTTCCACCAAGAGAATATGTTGAGCATTACTCGCTCTATTTTATTTGACAACCATGGTCAGCGAAATAAAGCTCTGTTCTTGTAGGAATATTGGCTATGCAGCGAGGCGCCAGCCTCGCTTTGTTTCATGTAGTATTTAATGATTTTTATTAAATGAGCTTTAACTGCAGCAGCGGATTTTTCACTTTCCCAGTTCTGCTTCACTAGTTACTTACGTGTTCATTGGAGGTAAATAAAGTTGAGGTCACGGTTACTTAGGATTAATATATTCTATTTTTTTCGCACATTTCCTAGAAAAAGTAATTTCCAGAAAAACCACTATTCATAAGTTGCTCCGGTGGTTAGGTTTATGTTTGACGTTAATGTGAACTTTCCAGCAGCAATGAGGTAACCAAAAGTTACTTATTTTATGATTGATACCTAGGATTGTCTCACATCAACTGAAGCAATATATCCACAACATTAATTAATTATATACAAGCTTGTCTGAAAATGGATTAAGTTTGAACTTACATTGAGGCCATAATCAACTGACATAATTATAACACTATGATAATCAAACACGCATTGAAGTTTAAAGACAATTCAAGCTATAAATTACAAGTGATATTGTGTCTTTGGTTTTGTTCTGCATCTTCCAAATTGAAGCTAGGCAGTAAATGTTCAAGGAATTTTAAAAATGTAAGAAACGTTTGAGAAGTTAAAGAAAATTTCCTATTCTTGATTTAGGGAGTTATTTTGCTCGAAACTTTCATAATGTAAAAGAAAGTTATACGAAATCAACATCTAAAGATTACAGAATACTTTACAGCAATGTCACAGAGGATTTCACTCCCAGTCCGAATTTTAAGACATAATTTCATTTAGTTTCATTTAAAATCCAATTTAGTCCATCTTAACCAATCGTTTCTGTAACCAGAGGCCTATTGTCTGGCTTACCTTATTGTGTCACTGAAGAAGCCATTCAAATATAAAACAGTGAACTGTGACATATTTACAGTTTCGTTTTCACACGAAGTTTCTGTTTCAATATGTGACTTATTTCGTAAGACGATAAAATTACTTTCACGTTTTTCTCTCGATATGCGGGTAATTTCTCAAAAACGAGAAAAACGTGAGAGAAAAAATTATTTGCGCTTAGGGAAGCGTCTAATTTGGTGCTGGGTATCTTGTTTTATGCATAGTAAGTTTATGCCGTACCAGGACGTTAACAAGGCATTTAAGCACCTGTCAGTGGGCTTTAGCTTTGGACTATATATGGCATGTCTGAACGTCGCAAAAATGTCCACGGACAAAACACCTGCGGTCAAACACGTCGACAAATGTAAAAGCGGATGAAACGTCGACTCATTAATGTTGACGGAAATGAAGAAGACATATCTGTTGATAAATGGTATTAATTGACCACAATCACTTCTACAATTAATAAATCTATTAATTTAAATGACAGTTTTTTCCTCACTTCAATTTTTCATCCATTCAGTGATTTCTCCCACTTGTCCTTTTGAAACCTAATCATTGATAAATGAATACAACACATTAAAAGACATTTATTTCTAATTTCTGAGTATTGTTATCTTGAAGATGAACATACTGAGATGCATTGAATATACGCATTCATGACTGGGTAAAGCTTAACGTTATTCTTTTGCTATAATCCCTGACAAGAATATAAATACTATAAGTGAAAACCAAAAATAAAAATATACTTTAGTCAGACCTCAATCATGCTGATAAAACAATAGACTTATTTAATTGCATTATTAAACACAAATGAAAAGAACAAAAGTTTATTCGTCAATATAATATTTTACGAGGCCGAATACTTCAAAAAGTTCGTTTTAAAAGATTATTTAATAATATTAATAAACAAAACACCACGAATACAAATAATCTACTTGTACAGGCGTTAGAAGACACTATCAAAAGAGTTTCTCAAAAGATGATCTAGATATGTGTATTTTTTCTACAAAATTGTTTTCTTTATGTCTAGACATCCCTACCCCCGTTCATTGAACAGGCATGTATGAGATAATGATGCCTGAACCATAGCATTACAACAAAAATCTATTGTAAACATTGAACAAAAATCCATTCTCGAACACATATCTCCATAAATACTACTAATAATAATATCTGTTGTTCCACAAGTACGAATTAATCTTAAATATTTTTAAAAGCCTAAAGCCTTGATGCGCCACAGAAATATTTGATAGCTTGCGTGGATCGTTTGCTTTCCCTTTGCTTTATGTTTTAGCAGGACTTTCATGGAAAAACCAGACCTAAACTTTTCTCAGTTGCATGCAGTTACTCAGAAGTAAACTTTCTACGCAATCTGTCTAATATATTGATTTGTTTTTACGCTTTAACTTAATTACTACCCAGATACTAGTTCTAATTAAAACAAATAACTTCAACAAATGTTGCTTACATGAAAACAAGTTAAAGTAACTGAACAAAAAGATATGCTTATCCTGTGAATCCTGTAAATGGGGATAAACCTTCTCTTGCAGTATACTCAGAGTATCAGTTCTATTAATCTAGTTAAATATTTCTTTGAACGGCTTATTATTTTCTGATCAATTTGAAGTTTTTTACAAGCCGCATAGTCGCTAATACAACTAAGTAGAGAACTTATGGCCCAGCACGTATGCGGCTTATAAGGTTCATCTGCTTCGTTGTGTTGGTTCAACGGCTTTATTGCTTGAATGGACTAGCACCTTTTCTCTATACAGACAGAGCTTGCGTCCCGCCCATAAGCTGTGCTGTTATGCTCAACCGTTACTTTGCTTTTACATGCGATGCATTTATTTATTCTAAAATCAGCTGTGTTCGCATGACTTTTTAAGCATGAAAATGACATCGTAGACGAAAAAAGGCGCGATGCACAATCTCAGATCAAGTTCTACGTAAGTACAAAGTTCTATGATTCTAGGTCCTGTAGTGTCAAGTCAAAGGCTTGTGAAGTGCTAAAATATATTTTAATGTGGAAGCTGCATCGCATCCCTAGCAGTTTCCGGATTTCTCATGCTGAAAACTGCACCATTTTGTTCCTCGGAAGCGGTTCTCTAGTTTTAAATACGCTCAGTGTTCATATAAATTATCAGCTTTAGTTGCGCACTCTTCTTGGTGAAGTTTGGAGGGATTCCGTTTCATAGAATAAGTAGTAAAGCTTTTTCTCAGAACGGTTTTGAACTGGCAAAAGCGTTTCGTAAAAAGGTTTCGGAATCTAAAGCGCTGTTGGTCGATCGGTCAAACTAAAATTTAAAATGTCGTGTCGTGAATACAACTTTAGGGTCTGTTCGTTTTGGATGCTGTACAATCACATTTCGTAGAAATTTGTCTTGTGTATTGTGCGTGGGCAATAAATGATGTCATCAAGCCGAAGGAACAGGCTTGTATCGGATATTCAGCATACTCTTTACAGTAACTTGAAATTATGAAATGAAAAAGGTCAAATTCAGTTGTTTTAATTAATGTGACTATTACTTCATGTCATACTGAAGCGAGATACCAATAGCTTGCACATCAGTTACTCCGAACCCATACGACTAAACGCATTCGTCTTCAATGTAGTTTTTAAGTGCCATTAGTGAATTATTCCATAAATACAAACCCTGGACCAATATTAAAAAACCCCCGGCAAAATAAATTCTACCTTATATTATCTGTACCTTTACCGAAAATAATCCTGTTAGGAGAACAAAATTTTGAAGAAAAAATTGAAAGACACTTCTGTCAAGCATCATAGAAAGTGGTAAATACAAAAACAGGATGTGAACTCGGTTCAAGTGGCAATGACTCTAAAAGCACAAGTCAAAGAAAGGGTTTGTTAAAGTGTGGTGTACGATTCTAACAAACTGAATTTTCATTGTACTAATAATGTATAGAACGATATGGAAATCAGTGGAAAGCAAAATGAGAAAATCAAGCTATATACTGGATGCAGTGTATCACTAACACTTGACAAGTCTTTGACTTGGTCAAGGCTTATATCAATTTGTGCGGGCAGCCGTTGGTGCTTTTTTCTTGACAGTAAAATCCAATATTTTGTCTCAGCTTCTTCTCTGACACTACAGGTCCTAGGACCTCAAAACTTTGTACTTATGTAGAACTTGATCTGAGGGTGTTCGTCCTGCCTTTTTTCGTCTACGATTTCGTTTTCATGCTTAAAACGCCATGCGAACACAGCTGATTTTAGCATTAATAACAAATTTAAATACAGCGAATTTAAAAGCAAAGTAGCGGTTGAGCAAAACAGCACGGCTTATGGGCTCTGCCTGCATAAAGAAGTAGTGCTAGTCCGTTCAATCAATAAAGCCGTTAAGCCAACATAACTAAGCAGATGAACACGGTTTATAAACGGAAAGCTGTGATGTTTGCTAATATATCAATGGCATGAGAATTTCATTAGAAAAAACTTGTCCAAATAAAACAATTGACATACTGATAAGTCCAAAATATTAATATTATTTGAGAACGGGGGAGGGGCGTCCAGGTAGTTTCCGCTGGAGGGGGGGGGGCATTAGAGTCACTGAGGAGTGCATGCCAAAATCAGTTTGGGTTTTTTTTTAACTTTTAATGTTTATCAAGTGTTGCAGACTTCGCTTGCCAAATGCGGTTCTAGTTGATTATTGAATTGAAAACCGATCGGTGTTACTAAATATACATAGAATTTTCTTAGAAATGTGACTAAGTAAAATCTGATAATGAAAGTAATGCACAATCAGACTTTCTTCTTCCTAAAATAACTTAACTTAATCATTTAAAACAAGTTTGTCGAACTAAATCGACAACAGTTTTCGGTGTTGCAACTCCATGGACCATTAAACGTCCATTAATACAAATCGAAACAATATCGGCGATTAACTTTAAAATACAGCTTTGGAAACATGACGTCGGATATTTCGGTTGAGTTTGTCAGATTTCCGACATTGTTGCGAGGAAACTAATGCAATAAAATATGTATTTAGGAAGCTATTACAATTTAATTTTCACCAGTTATTTTAATTGCAAGCTGACAACGCTGACTATAACCTTATGGCTTTAAATTGTAAAAATTAAAAATGAAAAGAATAACCAGAAGGGTATTAATGGTTTTATGGTGACCTAATATAGGATAGAATTTTATAACGTAATCAAGTTTGAAAATGTGACATTATTGTAGTTAATCAAACTAATCACACTCATTCTAAGCCTTTAATTTCCCATGTGCTGGCTTTGAAGCAAAAGTCAATAATTTCAGATATTCGTTAATGTGGTTAACAAGAGTTTTTAAACTTAATAAAAACCAAATATATATACAATAAGTTGAATTTCTCGTGAATTAAAAACGGAAATTATGACATAAATTTCCAGTTACCAGGTCCTGTTCTGTGTTTTCAGTGGCGTCACTTCGTTTAATAACATGCAACATAACATAGTACACAGTAACGCGAAAAATGATACAGCTACGTCATTGTCATCGCCATTTGCATGCTACGGGGAATTATAAAAAAGCTAGATCCAAAGAAAAACTATTCACATAACAAGGTGTCAGCAAACAAGCTCCCTGTGTGTTACTTTCTTTCAGTGTGCCTTTTGCACTGTTGGCCGAGGAACACAAAGAAAATGGAGGAAAATAGAAATATTAAAAAAAATGCTAGAAAAAGTTTGTGGATATTTGGTTACGGGTCAATTCTGTGGAAAACTGGTTTTAAATATCATACAAAGATATTAGGTTATATCAGAGGTTACGACAGAGTTTTTTGGCAGGGAAACATAACACACAGAGGAAGCTTTGAAAAGGTTGGTCAAATGCTACGAAAAGTTTAAAATAAAAAAATAACAAATGTACTCGTTTTATTGATTGTTTAGTTTTTCTATGTAATAGCTTTTTTAAAGGCGTGACGCAATAGGTTAATGCTTCTTACTGTCAACAAAGCAAATGCATGTTCATTTTATTGGTAATTTTGTTTTTGTTTGTTTTCAGCCTGGCAGAGTGGTCACACTCACCCCAAATTCGGAGGTAAAATTGTTCTTTATCCTTAGTAAATAAAGTGTGGTTATAATTATGATTTATGTAGTAAACCCGTTACATTTACTTCTGCCAAAGGTCCGCAGTAAATGTTGTAAAATACTTGCTTACCAGACTTCTTTTCTCAGAAATGATTTGTGATCGAGTTATTTACCAGTCAAAGAATAATGTCCATTAACCAGGAGATTTCAATCCAGTAATCCCGCGGAATGCGATCCCAAGCATTGCACACATTTATATTTGCTAAATTAACCAATATTGTACAATAAAGAAGTCTCATCAAAATAGTTCTGTCATTTGACTGAGAATATAACTGTCGCAAATTTTGCTGTGTCCGTCGGTTATAGGGCGTGGTGTGGGGCGCAGTGTACCAAGTGATAGGCGAAGCCATGATAAATGACGCTATGGTTCATCTTAACTCCAGGGAATGCAAATTAGGAGGTTATACGTCTGCTACAGTAACATTCTACCCCCGAAACTGTTACTGTCACACCATAGACGCGGTCACTTTCTTGGCCAACCCTGAAAACCAGCATTACCTCGGAACAGCCCCAACGTACAGCCTAGCTGAGCAGATCCTCGAATGTTCAGGACCAAGTGGAAGTAACACAGAGTACGTCCTCCTGTTGGCGAGGTTTCTGAGGAACTATGTACCGGAAGCAAATGGAACGGACAGACATTTGGATGAATTAGAAGAAGCTCTTCTCGCACTTATTCACTCGAAACAGAAATGTGTAGAAGATCTCGTAAGAACTGACTTGATATCCAACAGTCTCGTGTTCGAATCATGCCCAATGTGTCTTCAGAAAGAGTTTGGCAGTGAGGAATGACTTTCAACCAAAACTGTGATAGCCCGATGCATCTTATTCAGTTAACTGATTTAATTAATGTCTTCCCTGTATAAGACAAAGTGTACACCATGATAGAAATCATTATAGGCACATTATTTGGAAAATTGGTTTTTCCATGAACGAGAATGAATAAGTGGAAGTGGTCCAGCAATGTGCATAAACAATCATCTAAGTTCAACTTGTGAACATCTAGCCCTGAACCGAACCCACGACCAAAACATTCTTAATGTGTCATACTTATGTATTAGGACTGGTAGAGATATGAGAAAGTTTGGGAATACATTTGAGAATTTTCAATTTCAATACTTATCACCTATATTTAGGGGATACTCACGCTTACTATTAAGTTGAATCATATCATAAATAAGTTATAATTAGTTTGCGAGGTATCTCCCTTTCGTCGTTTATTTATTAAAACCTGGCAAGTTGAAGACTTGCAAAGAGTATGTTGAAGCTGTACGGAGACAAAATTTTAGAGTTCTCTCTCTCTCTCTCTCTCTATCTCTCTCTCTCTCTCTCTCTCTCTCTCTCTCTCTCTCTCTCTCTCTCTTTCCCTCCCTCTCTCTCTTTACTGCTCCATCATTTTGTTTTTACTGCTCCTCCGACACTGGGACTCCTAATTGTAGTACTTGATCTGAAGCTGTGCACCTGGCTTTTTGCTTTCGCCTTTGTTTTCATTTTCATGATCCAAACGGTGCTTATTTACTAGGAATTGCAACGCGTAATATATGCGTAAGCTTGTAGCTGCATTTGCGCACAAGCCTCTCGTATCTGCATACAGCCATATGCACATTGCACAAATGACTTGTGCCTTATTCGCTGAACCCAAAGTACCGAAAAACATGCTTGTGTTGGTTTTCTAAGAAAGACATTTGGATGCAAACTCTTACCTGGTTATTTTTAAATATTGAATGTTCATATAAATTATCAGCCTCAGATATGCACAATTCTTGGTGTGGGTGGGTGGATGTCGTTTCATGGAGTTAAAGACTTATGTAGAGTTATTTTTAGCTGCACTTTTGAAAAATTTAAAATGTATTTTTAAATGCAAATTCTGTACTTCCTTTTTATCTTTCATTTTGCTATTCCGGGTTTCCCTAACTTTGCCCAAAAAAAAAAACAAACAGGCAAACACAAATAAACGTTCCAATACGCGTAGGGTAAATTCAGCCGTCGTTTTCTTACAAGAATGTTTCAATACAGCGTAACATTAATGTTTATGATTCATTAATCCATTTAAGCGTCTTGATGCTTCATCAAAGTTGCGTTTTCGTTGAATATGGAAGTCTACATGACAAACTCCGGTTATGGCAAACGTTGGAGAGAGAGAGGATCTTATTTCTACAGCTTTCTATATTTATTTTCGACGTCTGCACAAATTATTGATTTTCCAAAATTTATTCTACGTTGCATCAAAGACGTTAATCAAGCCTAGGATATGTTGGGTTTCGTCAACGAAAAGGAACTTTGCGTCTAAACAGCGTTTTTATCTAACGGATGTTAAAGCCGTTGCGTAAACGTTGATCTATATATATATATATGTTCGCTATAATTCACAACCAAATTACAATCACATATATATGTTTTAAACTTTTTCAGCGTCTACACATCGTTGTTTATCCAAAATCCATTCAACGTTGCGTCACTTACGTTGGCTTACTGACGCAATCCCCAAAACTGTTGCGCAGAGTTTTGATGCACCATGCAATTTGGCATAACTTTTAACAAAGATTTTTAAATCTGAAATTTTAGCTATGCAGAATCGTGTTTTTGTGTCTGCAAGTGTTATTTTCTCTACTCACTAGCGAAAACAGTCTAGTTGTCTTCGAATTTCTACAGAGAATGCCTTATATGTCATATAGGAGAATTTATATACAATGGTGACTTGTTTCTGGAATGTTTTGCAGATCCTAAATTTTATAGCTGTTTCTAGACTCTAGACAAAGTTGATTTTGAATTTTGTTTATGGATTTTTGTTTTTAGAATAGGCATTTAAATTACTAAATAGCTGCTAATTTTCAATTACAATTTTTGTTGATAAACAATCAAAAATCACCACTGCATCTAATCTCTGTAAACTCATTTCACAGATTAAATGTTATTCAAGAATTTGTACATGCAAACATCGTTATTAATCTGTTTGTTTTTATTTCCATAAAACTAATCTTATTTTAATTTATAATTAAAAACTAAGAATGTATCACTCACATTTGGTTTATATTCATAGTGCAATATATTGAATATTGTCTTTGCCTCTTTTTCATGCTTGGAATGTATTTTAATCGTCGCATTATATGTTGTAAAACCACAAGCACTTCCTTGCGATGTCCAGTTGTAGTTTAGCATATGCAAATATACAATCTCAAAAATACAGTAAGATTCATGCAGGACTAAGCACTTACGATTTATTAACGCTTGAAACGCAAATTTTTCAAACGTATTTGACTTTGTGGAAAGTGCGCTTGCGTTTGGCGTTTACTTCCTATTTGACTAACTCGTTGCCAAACCGTTAATAGATCACAGACCTAAAAATTTCTCGGTCGCATACAACTACTTAAAAGTACACTTTCTACCCAAGCTGTTTAATGTATCGATTTGCCTTTACGCGTTCGATTTATTACTACCAACTAGCAGTACTAATTAAGTTAACGAATGTTGCTTACTCAAAACCATTGAAGTAAATGCACCACAAGATCTTCTGAATTCTGCAAATGTGGATAAATCTTGTCTCTTACAGTGTACACAGAATATCACAGTTATCCACAAATTCATTTTTATTTAGTTAACCTTCTCTCGCTGAAGGAGACAATTTTTGCAGGATTCGAACACGAGGCTATTCGATTTTAAGTGAGGTCTAATAAGATCTTCAACACGCTTTTGTTTTGATTGAATCAATGCAAGAATTTCGTCTTCAAGGTTATCCAGATGTGTGTCGCTTCCTTCCGCTTCCGGTATGTATTGGCGAATAAACATGGCGAGGAGGAGGACGTACTCCGTGTTACTTCCGCTTGGGCCAGAGCTCTCAAGGACCTGCTCCGCCTGGGCCTCTATCGGGGCTGGTGCGAGGTAATGACGGCTCCCAGGAGGTGCCAAAAAGACAACCGCATCGATTGTCTGACAGTCGCAGTCACGAGGGTAGAATGTTACAGTCGTAGATATATAACCACCGAGTCTACATTCCCTGGAGTTGAGGTGGGACATGGCGCCGTCAATCATTTCGTCACCGATCACCTGATACGCCGCGATCCACACCATGCCGTACAAACAGGTGGCGCATATGTACATAAAGGTGGCAATGACAACAGTGGTGCATCTGACACAAAGTGCCAAAAAAGGAGGCTATTAACTGTTTTTTTAAGTTGGTTGTTTTAGATTTAGATTTAGATTTTAGATTTATTTGCAATTTAAGACCTTTCAAGTTGAGGAAAAATGCGATTTTCTAGTCAAGTGAAGTGAAGTGTAATTCCGTAATCATGAAACTAAAATTCTATTTAATTGTGAAGTAATCCTAATTCCTTCTCGTAACTTAAACAATAATTAAATCAATTTTATTTGCTTAAAATATATATGAGATTACCTCAGCATTTGAGGTGAGCGTAGCCACTCTGCCAGGCTGAAAAAGCAAAACAGAGAAAACAGATAAGAAGTGTATCTTTAAATTTAAGTGCTTCAAAATATTAGTTTAGTTTTCCCCTTTTAAAAAGAAGTGCATTGTTTTAACGAAATGCTTTTGTTGATCAGGAAAAATAGTAGACAATTTTTTTTCAGTACCGTTGCCCTGAAGGTATTAAAAGTATTGTGTTTTGAGACAGACCGTCCATTTTTATTTATATGAAATGAAGTCGAACATTTAATTTCGCTCTCTTTGAATTTGGTAGAAATTACCTCAACCACTATCTAAAAGGCTTTATAACAGTAGTTTCAATGTATTTTAACGACGCTTCACATATCGCTATTCAAGATCACTTTTGCCATGCCATTGTTTTGATGGGGAAAGTCGGTGTTTTAAGTGTATTTCTGATCTGGAGAAAATAAAACATACTATGAATTATTGTTCAACTTCCCTGTAAAATTAAAAACATTAAGCAACATAAAAAGTTTATTTGAAATTCAGGATTTTCGAGGATATTGACAAAATCCTTATTTATATGATAAAACGCGATTTATTCTTTTAACAAGATGAGCTAGCTGAGCCAAATCAGTTTATAATCTTTATCGAAATGGGTAGCCAAACATTTTTCTTCATCCGTGTAACATATCAGATATTAGACTCCGGTGTCGTTTTCTAAGCAAACTTCCAATGTTCTGACAGCTGCACGGACCTAGAATGATGAAGTGTAGTTTTGACATGCAACAAAATGACACATTTAAAAATGCTAAGAAAGTGGCACTTGTACATGACAGCAAAATTTGGCTTTTGGTATTGGTAAAATGTTAGAAAATAACTTGCAAATGTCGTTGTATCAGTGGCATCGTAAAAATATCTGTTTATTATTAATGGTATCTATGAAGGTTAACTTTAGAAAATACATCAAAATGCCTACTTAAGCATTGGAATAGGGGACAGGTTTGGGGCGCGAAACGTTTTTATTGTGTTCTTTTGGAAAACAGAAATCACAGAAGGAATGGAAGGGGAGGGCATCTCCGGGATATCGACACTCACATGTCTCCTAAAAGACTTTTTGTAGCCTCCATTCAAAGTCGGGTAGTGTACTTCTTTTCGATTTCCATATAAAACCAAACTCTGACTGTATTCGGAATGCTGTTCATGTTGTCCATTCAATGTCTATGCGACGTGGCATATGATTTCTGTGTGTAATAATTAAGAAAAATAATGGTATTACTCATCACATGCCAGCGTAGTGATAACGGTTTCTAAGGAGGTATCACGGAAGCTAGTTCACCTCCATATACGACAAAGAAGTTCCATAACATCGCAAAACCCAGAAGTAAAAATAAAATGACAAACCGCATTGTTACATAAGTTCGCAAAGACGCCTGCTAGTTTCTTTTACTACAGTGTCATGGCTGTTAACAGCAGTGCTAAGCAGGGGTCGTCATGAAATAACATCCCCACCTTAGCGACAGTTATGTGTTATAAATATTACCAGTATATAAATACATCTAATTTCTTGTCATTTCCTGAGATCCGGCTTGTAAATTTCGTAATAATCAGCAACTAGAGGAAAATTATTCACTGTTTTAAAGGATTTTTGTGCCACCGACTTCCATGCAATGTCGGGTAAAAGATGTGGTTTCGACCACCATATACAGCGAAATCTTGACGTCAAAGACGTAGCTCTTGTGATTTGGTCACGATCTTAAACAGCCAAATGCTACTTTTCAGACAAACATTGCGTCCTCAAAGAGACTTGGACAGACGTCGAGTCGCAACGATTACTGTGCCTTCAGCCTTGCCTTAGCTCAAAGGTTCAATTATGTTATATTTTATTCGTTTACTAACCGAGATTTCTTCTACTCCTGATGACGACGCATCAGGTAAGGACAATCAACTTTATAATGGCACCATGCAAAGATTCATTCCATTTTAACGCAGTGGCGTCGCAAAAGTGTCACAACAACTTAGAGCTGTGAAATGTGTTCTCTCCAGTGCAGTTATTTTACTTACGTTCGCTCGAATCGCGGAACGTAAGACCACTTTTTATAGTCCTAAAAGATGGTCTTAGTTCCATGGTTGTGGTGCATGTGAACAACAGAATACCCATGGCCAATCTATGGCATGACCATGGCATACCTATGGCCAATATAGGGCATGTCTATGGCATATCTGTGGCATACCTACGGCCAGTCTACGGCATGCGTATGGCATATCCATGGCAAAAATATGGCCAAATGATCACATGTCTATGGCAAATCCATGGCATGTCTGTTGTCTATCTATGACCTATCTATGATATACCTATAGCCTGTCTATACCATACTTAATGAGCAAGGGTCCCTTTAGAAATCATATTTCACTGCCATACACTGTAACTTTCATGAGCAGCAGCACAGGTATTCTCAAACCCTTTTCAGTGTGTTCAATAAACTGCATACAGACTGCAGTGAACATTGCACGTTTCGCCAACGTCCGATGTCGAATCAGGTTAGATTTTGGATGATTACAGAGGTTGAAACAATGTCTGAATGCCGGAGACGTATAGGCGTCGATGATACAGATCATCGACGTCTAAACGACGTTGTCGAAACATTGCAACATTGTAACGTTGTAACGCGTAATCGATCCCTTGAATCCGGCTTTGTCTTAAAGCATGATTGGAGATCATGCGTATGCATCCAAAGACAAGCAACAAACAAAGAACCAAAAAACAAAAATGGTTGTATTTGGGGTGGGGGATTCATGAAATAGCAAAATTTGACATAATCCATTCAAAATACCGTAATACATTCATTTAAAAAATTCCGCGATTCAGGACTTCTAAGCTATATCTCTCCTGCATCTTATTTCATACTGTCTTTGTTATTCTTTTCTTATTCACTTTGCAACTTGAACAGTTTTATGTGCATTGTGCGTGTGTGTATATGTGTGTGTGTTTGTACTTGTGTAGATGGGTGTGTGTGTGTGACCTGCGCAAACAATACATTTTAATTCTTTCTCATTATTTTAATTCCTGTCCAAGCAATACATTTAATCTTTCTCATTCCAGTAAATAAAGGAAAAGGAGCTTGTTTAACTTTGTTTTATTGCTGTGTTAATAAGTTTATTCTGAAGTTTTGAAGAATCCAACAGAGACATTACAGGAAGGCATCAAATGATTGCAACTCTCCAAATTACTCGATCAAATCATTTTGGCGCATTGTCGTGAAATACTGGTCTTATACGCAAAGGCAACAATGCCCAGAAAATGTGTTAATTGTCTCCCTCCATAAACAAGGGAGCAAAAGTAAGTAAATGAGAAGAGAAGCTGCCCAACAGATGTCTGTCGGATAAAAAGAAAAATACTTCAATACTACTGCTAATAATAATATTGAAAACTAGTTTTGTAATGACATGTAAAGGGGCACTTTCTTGTACTTCACAGTTCACTGCAAAATGGCAGTCATTGATACAATGAAGCACTGGGAAATTGTTTTTGCCGTATTGTTTTTTTTTTCAAAACCAAGAGATAATTATTTTAATTAAAAGTCCGTCCATATTTCGAAACACCCGTGATCTATCTTTCAAAAAGACGCCAAAGTCTGAAGTCTGATTTCTTACATAGGTGGAGAAAATTTCCGACTACTCGTTTCGAGGACGATTCGGTGTTGTTTCGGCGTTGCAGTTTCAGCTCAGTTTTTTAAAGAATAAATCGCAGTTTTTTGTTTCTTTTTTAAAGAAAATATAATTGGAAACAATCCTTTCTTAATGCTGTACTTTAAAGGGAAACAATAAACTAAAAGTCACGTGACTGTTAGAGTAACATCAAAGTTACAAAACAATTATTTCGCTCGCAGCATAGATTTACCAATTAAACATCAGTTTGAATTTTCTAAGCCGAGAGACTATCTTTAGAAAAAAAGTTATGACGTAAAAGCGTTCAAGCAAAGCCCCCAGTTTGGTTTAGTCTATTACAGGGAAGAGATTTTGTGATGTCACCTGACAGTCGGTTTCTCTATGTGACATACAGTTATTTAGGACGTTAGGTTAGGCACAAATTTCGGCAACCTTGACCTCAAGTTCACTTTCGAGTCAAAAGCCTGAAGTTGCACTTTATCTCAAAAATTAAAAAACAAGTTTGACCTCATTTTCGACCTCCATCCCCTCTAACTTCTGGTGACATTGACCTTGAGGTCAGTTTCGAGAAAAAACCAGAAGTTGCTTTTATGTCGAAAACGGTAAGAGAAGAGCCATTTCGACCTCATTTCGAATTCCACCCTCTCCTTAACGGTACATAAGATATCCCTTTCGGTGACATTGATCTAAAGGTATCTTTCGAGGCCAAACCGGAACTTGCACTGTATCTCGAAAACGGTAAGCGATAAAGCAGCTTTAACCTAATTGTCGACCTCCACACCCTCTTCGACGTTCGTAAAGTATAACTTTCGGCGACCTTGATCTCAAAGTCACGTTGGAGTAAAAAACCGGAGGTTTAGAGTGTTTTCAAGTGTTTATTTCGTCAATCGGTGATGAAATCGGTCTAAATTTTGTCTGTTTTAATTAAATGAGCGTGCAATGGACGAAGGATCATTGAAAACTGAGTGAGCGAATCGCTGGGCGAATGAATTGCTGAATGAATGAATGAATCACTGAGTGAATTAACCCTAGAATGAATGAGAGCGAAGACGAGTGGATTGATCACAACGCAGGTAATACGATTCACTACCCAAATTATTAAAAAAAAAACAGTAAATGAATCAATAAATATTCAAACATCTGGAAGTGTATAAATCAGTGATGAATAAATAAACAAGAATGTGAATGAACATGGATTTAAAGCATTTCAAAACTGAATGCATCAGTTATTATCTAGATATGATTTCTGATACAAAAGTTGAAGAGGTTACTGCATGGTAGAGAGTTTTGGGGGGGGGGGAGTACTTGGAAAGTACGATAACCTTACCTGTTCCAGTTTTATTTTTATGATTATGTTAAATATAACTGTTCCAGCTATATTTTTATGATAAAATCAAATTGTTTTTTACTTGTGTTTATGCATAAAATTTTACAGATTTGGTCTGCGGTATATGGGTTCATATTCATGTTCATATTCTATAATTGATCATATAAGGAATCACTCTCACATACCCATTAATTCTTGTCACCTGTCTCGCTACTCAGTTAAACTTTGGCCTGTGTATTTGATAACTGATCTTTGGTTGGTCCATTCATTTAATCATTTATCAATAAAAACGAATAAAATATTAAATATCTGACGACGTTTATTTCCTTTTCCGGGGATTCCTTTCTTCAGCTTGAATGTATTGAGAGCGATGCATACATTCATGGCTAGAGACAAGCATACACGTGATGTAAATTTAAAAAAATAACATGGACTTCCTCATATCACAGAAACACAGGAAAATATAATACATACTAGTTTATCAGATACTCCAGTTGCAATTAACTTAATTTAAGAAGTTTATTCTGAAATATTAATACTACTAAACAGAAATTGTTACAGATGTAAATATAACAAGTAATTTAATCAGTATTCACTGTAATGGCTTCCAAATTAATGAACTACAAATGGGTAATTTTCAAGAAAAAAGCATGAAACCCATTTATCTTATCATATCTAAAGTATGGTTTGTAGTTTATTATTATGACAAGTATAAATCATAGAATCATTTTAATACCAGCTCGTTACAATTATACACATAATGACGCATTTCGAGTTCAAATGAAATGTTATCAACCAGTAGTATTGATAATGCCTGGTCTGTAATATATTCATGTTGACTAGGAATATGTCAGTCTCTGCTTTGCTGTATGACTTGACTGGCGTTTGTATTACATACAACTGTTACTCCCATCGACAGTTATGGAAATCGATCAGTCAGATTACGGCATCTATCCAAATCAAGTAGCCAAGTAAAATAGTAGGAGTCACCCACGACGGTGGGCGTGACTAGTTAGTTCTTTGTCATTCAACAAACGTCGATCATTCTCACGGAACAATATACTCATTTACTTAAGTTATTATATTTAACACATTTAGGATAAATAATACCTTATCCCTATATAAATCGAAATTTAAAAAAAATAAAATATTCTTAATATAATATTTTTTATGAGGCTGGATAAGTTCATACACGTGACTTTAAAATTTTATTTAATAATATTTATAAATAAAATACTGACGGATACAAATACACCACGTGTATAGTGTTGCCGATGAGAAAAAAAACAATATCTCCACTTGTATAAATATTCATAAATACCTAATAATAGTTATAGCTGTTAATTATATAAATACATTAAAAGAGCTAAATAATTTTAAAGCTATAAAACACAAGCCCAGACGCGCCACAAGAAGAAACAATATGCATTGAACAGTTTGCGTTTGGCGTTTACTTCCTATTTGACTAACTCGTTGCTAAACCATTAATAGACCACAGACGTAAAAATTTCTCGGTTGCATACAGCTACTTAGAAGTACACTTTCTACCCAAGCTGTTTAATGTTTCGATTTGCGTTTACACGTTCGATTTATTACTACCAAATAGCAGTGCTAATTAATAAGTTAACTAAGCAAATGTTGCTTACTCAAAAACAATTAAAGTAATGCACCACAAAATATATTTATCTTCTGAATTTTGCAAATGTGGATAAACTTTGTCTGTTACAGTGTACACAAAGTATCACAGTTAATTACAAGTTCATTCTTATTTGGTTAACCTTCTCTCGCTGAAGGAGACAATTTTTGCAGGATTCGAACACGAGGCTATTCGATTTCAAGTGAGGTCTGATCAGATCTTCGACACGCTTTTGTTTTGATTGAATCAATGCGAGAATTTCGTCTTCAAGGTTATCCAGATGTGTGTCGCTTCCTTCCGCTTCCGGTATGTACTGGCGAATAAACATGGCGAGGAGGAGGACGTACTCCGTGTTACTTCCGCTTGGGCCATAGCTCTCAAGGACCTGCTCCGCCAGGGCCTCTATCGGGGCTGGCCCGAGGTAATGACGGCTCCCAGGAGGTGCCAAAAAGACAACCGCATCGATTGTCTCACAGTCGCAGTCACGAGGGTAGAATGTCACAGTTGTAGATATATAACCACCGAGTCTACATTCCCTGGAGTTGAGGTGGGACATGGCGCCGTCAATCATTTCGTCACCGATCACCTGATACGCCGCGCCCCATACCACGCCCTACAAACATGTGGCGCATATGTACATACAGGTGGCAATGACAACAGTGGTGCATCTGACACAAAGTGCCAAAAAAGTAGGCTATTAACTTTTTTTTAAGTTTAAAAAAGGGGGCGATTTGTATGCAATTTAAGACCTTTCAAGTTGAAGAAAAATGCGATTTTCTAGTCAAGTGAAGTGAAGTGAAATTCCGTAGTCATGAAACTAAATTCAATTTAATTATCAAGTAATCTTAATTCCTGCTCGTAACTTAAACAATAATTAAATCAATTTTATTTGCTTTAAATAAATATAAGATTACCTCAGCATTTGGGGTGAGCGTAGCCACTCTGCCTGGCTGAAAAAGCAAAACAGAGAAAACAGATAAAAAATGAATCTTTAAGTGCTTCAAAATATTACTTCAGTTTTCCCCTTTTAAATAGAAGTGCATTGATTTTACGAAATGCTGAATCAGATCACGATGAATAGGAGACAAGATTTGCTCAGTACCGTTGCCCCTGAAGGTATTAAAAGTATTGTGTTTTGAGACAGATCATCTATTTTCATTTATATAAAATAAAGTTAAACATTTAATCTCACTTTCTTTGAATTTGGTAGAAATTACCTCAACCACTATCTAAAAGGCTTTACAACAGCAGTCACGCTGCACATATCGCGATATCATTTAAGATCACTTTTACCATCCCTTTGTTTTGATGGGGGCAGTTACACCTACCTTTTCAGAGCTGCCTCTGTGAGTTGTGTTGCCCTGCCAAAAAACTCTGTCGTAACCTCTGATGTAGCCTATTTTCTTGGTATGATATTTAAAACCAGTTTTCCACAGAATTGAACCGTAACCAAATACCCACAAACTTTTCGTGGATTGTTCTCCAATCTTTTCATTTTCCTCGCCAATTCTCTGTACTTCGTTTTGAATTTTTCCCATTTTAAAATTAAGTTCTTTCACAAAATACGGAAGTTATCACAATGATAGTTGAACGCAAGAGAGTCGTTTTCTGATTAACTGCTTTGGACACACAGATGGACTGAATACATTCGATGGGCTAATCGTACCGTTTATATACAGCATTTGCTTGTGGGTGTGTATCCTGGATATGCCTGAATTTCCATCTACGCTAGAGGCCACGCGGAAATCAAGACGTCACACCACCGCCTTCTTTTCCGTTTCAAATTCAAAGATATCTGTATGTCACATAAAGAAACCGACCGTTAGGTGACGTCACAAAAACTCTTCCCTGTAATAGACTAAACCACAAACAAAGACCTTCTCTTGAAAGCTTTTACGTCATAACTTTTTTTCCTAAATATAGTCTCTCGGCTTAGAAAATTCAAACTGATGTTTAATTGGTAAATCTTTGCTGCGAGCCAAATAATTGTTTTGGAACTTTGATATTGCTCTGACAGTCACATGTCTTTTAGTTTATTGTTTCCCTTAAAGTACAGCAGTAAGTTAGGATTGTTTCCAATTATATTTTCTTTAAAAAAAAAAAAAAAACAAAAAAACAAAACAAAACAAAAAACTGCGATTTATTCTTTAAGAAATTGAGCTGAAACTGCAACGCCGAAACAACATTGAATCGTCCTCGAAATGAGTAGTCGGAAATTTTCTCCATCTGTGTAAGAAATGAGACTTCAGATTTTGGCGACTTTTTAAAAGATAGATCACCGGTGTTTCGAAATATGGACGGGCTTAAAATGATAATGAGCTCTTGTTTTTGAGAAGAAAAAAAGACAATACGGCAAAAACATTTCCCAGTGCTTCCTTGTATCAATGGCTGCCATTTTGCAGTGGACTGTAAAGTATAAAAAGTGCCCCTTTACATGTCATAACAAAACTGGTTTTCAATATCGGCCATGAATGTGAAGGATATAACTTGAAAACGTGACCAACCCCCCCCCCCCCCCCCCCCGGAGCCAAAACCCACGCGCCCATAACCCCCCGTGCCAAAACCCCCCGATCGGACCAAACCCCCCTCTCAATATACTCAAAATGCCAATATAATATGTCAAATTTAAACACGCGTTTATTGCATCGTGGTTTTACAATAAGAATCACCTTGTGATAAATGCTCAACACTCTGAGAGATAATCTGCTGAGCAGTCTCTTCAGTTTCTGTTGCTTTACGTTTTATTGGCCTCTGCATTAATATCGTCTACTTCGGACAAAATTAATTGCAGTTGGCTGTATAATTGTAATTCAGCACACAATGTGGACTCCTGTGATTTATAAATAACAGGAATTCGTACTTCAGATTTTTTAATTGCGATCGACGTACAGACTAGATGACAAGGGTGTAAATTGTACTTCAGATCCTGTGATTGCAAGATGAGAGAACAGAACCCGGCAGAAGATCTGATTGCATTTGGGATCAAAGCTCGTCAGATAATATGACTGCAATGATGTACCTTTTATACTTTATAATCAGTAATCATAAAGTACCAATTACAGAATATCGGAGGCTGCTTAAAATTCAAACATAATTGTTGGAATGTGGAGGGGGTTTGCTCTTCTCCATATGGGATGTTTTGGCATGGGGGGTTCGGTCCTGGGGGGTTTGGTTGGGGGGGGGGGGGTTCGGTCCCGGGGGATTTGGTCCCGGGGGGTTCATGTCACATGTTGTTATTATTATTATTATTATTATTATTATTATTATTATTATTATTATTATTATTATTATTATTATTATTATTATTATTATTATTATTATTATTGAAGTATTTTTCTTTTTATCCATGTTGGACAGCTTCTATTCTCATTTACTTACATTTGCTCTGTTTATGGAGGGAGATTATTAACACATTTTCTGGACATTATTGTCTTTGCGCACAAGACCAGTCTTTCACGGCAATGCGTCAAAATGATTTGATCGAGTAATTTGGAGAGTTGCAATCATTTGATGCCTCCCTCTACTGTCTCTGCAGAGGTATTGGATTCTTCAAAACTTCAGAATAAATTTACTTACACAGCAATATAACAAAGATAAACAAGTTTTCCTTTATTTATTTGAATGAGAGAGATTAAATGTATTGTTTGGACAGGAATGAAAATAATGAGAAAGAATAAATGTATTGTTTGCGCAGGTCATACACACACACACACACACATCTACACACACACAAGTAACCAAACACACACACATACACACACACACAATGCACGTAAGTTGAAAAGTGAATAAGAAAATAATAACAAAGACAGCATGAAACTAGACCGAAATTCGCACCGCGAATTAGACCCCACTTGGAATGATAACTTAAAACAGAAGGTAGATGATATTGCTGTTTCTTAACAATTTTCACATGTCTGAATGTAGAACATCCTCCTAAATACTACCAACTATACCGCAAAGGTCAAGGTCAAAAATTTTTATCATTTGCACCACTTCAGATGACCCTCCATACATTTGCCTAGTTTGGTTGGTCTAGCTTCAGCGGTCTTGGAGGAGATGTCTGGAAACCGATTGCTCTATCTCTTACCGTTTTCGAGAAAAAGGCCAACTTCCGGTTTGGAGCTCGAAAGTAACCTGGAGGTCAAAGACAACGGAAGTTATACCTTACGTATCGTCGTATACGGGGTGGAGGTCGAAAATGAGGTCCAAATTGCTCTATCTCTTACCGGTTTCGAGATAAATCATTGTTTTTCTTAAGTAACATTTTTTGCGATTGACCTTGACCATCAAGGCCAAGGTAAAAAATTTTTAACTTGTGCCTCAGATCACATCGTCCTTTATATATGTGCCAAGTGTGGCTTTTCTAGCTTCAACGGCTTTGTTGTAGATGTCTGGAAACCGATTGACCTTTTTCGCGATTTGACTTTGACCAGTAAGGTCAAGGTCAAAAAATTTTATCAGGTGCACCAGTTCAGATGACCCTCCATATATGTGCCAAGTTTGGTTGGTCTAGCTTCAGCGGTCTTGGAGAATATGTCTGGAAACCGATTAGGCGGAAGAAAAAAAAATTTGAGAAAAAGGATGAAAAAAAAATAGGTGAAGAATTCGAGGCAATCCATCCCCATTTGGTATTTTCAATACCAAGTGGGAATAAGATGCAGAAGAGATATAGCTTAGAAGTCCTAAATCGCGGGATTCTATTTTTAAATGAACGGAAGTGTATTACGATATTTTGAATGGATTATGTCATGTTTTGCTATTTCTAGAATCCACGCCCTGAAGAAAAACAGAACCTTGAATCCCCCACCTCAAATATAACCATTTTTGTTGTTTTTTTTCTTTGTTTCTTGCTTGCTTTTATATGTATCTCTAATCATGCGCTTTAAGGCAAAGCCGGATTCAACCGCGCCGCGATCGATTAAGCGTTACAGAACCAATTTTAAATGCCTCCTGCGCTTTCTGATTCACTTTCTGATTGTGATTCACGTCAACTTGATCTTCGTAACCTCGTGACATTTTGAACAGTCACTGGATGACAAAGGGGAAATTTAACATAAACTGTTTATTTTGTTATTCTTTGTTTGGAACATGTCATCTTTTTTCGCCGCAAAAAAAAACAAACAAAACAAACAAACAAATAATCAAACAAAAAAAACACAAAAAGTTTGATTCACTGACACACATCTATTATTCAGAACCATTTTTTAAACTATTTTTGTCCACTATGTAAAATAATTGACACAATTTCTCATATATCAACTCCACTGTAACATAGAAATTTCGAACTTTGTTTTTGCAAAAAAAAAAAAAAACAAAAAAAAACAAAAAAAAAAAAAAAAACAACAACAAAATTGGAGGTTTAGCTGCAACAAAATCCATCCGCACCATCAAGTGGTTGTTAGGTCGAACTGGCTAAAACAGTAAGTAAAACATGTACAAATAATCCATATAATAATCTTCATTTACACCAATAAGCTCTCACATCAACACATCTACTATCTCTGAGTTTATTTATAACCCCAGAGCAAGTCCATCGACTTTATTGCTCTTCATAAATGTAAACCCCTTCGATTTCTTTACTCTCTTTCCGTCGTAGTTGCTGGTTCAGTATTTCTGGGACCTACAACAAGAACAGTTTTATATCCTGAGCCCGTCATGGATTCATTCCCTTCCTGTTCTCCAGTTCTAAAGGCGAACATCATAATTTAAAGCGCAACCAATTCTTGTCATTGTGAGTTGGAGTACTTTCGATGTCACTACCATACACAAAATAGGCGCCACCACCGCAGGGATTCACCCATAGCGTCATAATCACGGCATGTTGCTGTTGGTCTTTCATACTTGTTCTACCGTCCTAGTAAACATTTTGACGCCTCTCCACTATTGCATCTGAGGATGACCTGACCAAACTGTAGCATTAAATCTAGTCATGGCGACTGTTCATGCGCAGGATCAACGTATAATAAACGTCTTTGACACAACGTTGTGTAGGCGTATGCTGTTTAGGCGTTGCTTTTTGTCGCAACTAAAAAACCCACTTTCTCCGACGTCTGAAAATCGACGTTGTTTCGACGTCAGAGTCACAATCAAACCAGAGCCTCATTCTGTCATCACTCAATGGAAGCCGTGAAAGGTCACCTCGAAAAGAAACTAAAATGAGGGCGTTAGATATGGGAGTTTCAAGAACACATTTTTCCTGCCTACTTTTGGAACTCATTCATGACAATTGATTTCGCGCATATCCAGCGTTACCGGATGACCCAACTGCAGGGTACTGTTCATGTAGGGCTAACCCAATTTTTGTCATTGTCTAGGTGGTGATTGTAGTATAATATATCCCCGACGTCTACACGACGTCGCTGTCCCAACGTCTATGCGTTGTAAAAAGACGTTTTTGCTTCCAGTTACAATCTTTTGACAACGTTGTTTAGACGTCGAAAATCAGGATCGAACATATTAAAAAGGGTTTGAGAATAACTGTGGTGCTGCTCATGAAAGTTGCAATGTATGGCAGTGAAATATGATTTCAAGGGGGATCCTTGCTCATTAAGTTTGTTATAGATAGGCCATAGGTATACCATAGATAGGCCATATATAGACCACAGGTATGCCATGGATATGCCATAGACAAGCCGTAGACAGGCCACAGACATGCCATGGATATGCTATAGACATGCCATAGATTGACCATAGGTATGCCACAGATATGCCATGGATATGCCATAGATTGGCCATGGGTATGCTGTTGTTTACATACACCAGAACCGTGGAACTAAGACCATCTTTTGGGACTATGAAGAAACAGTGAATCATTTTCCTCTAATTATTGATTATTACTATATATACAAGCCGGATCTCAGGAAATGACAAGAAACTAGATGTATTTATATACTGATAATATTTATTACACGGAACTGGGGATGTTATTTTTATGACGACTTCAGGTTAGTACTGCTATTAACAGCCATGATACTGTGGTAAAGACACTAGCAGGAGTCTTTGCGAACTTATGTAACAATGCGGTTTGTCATTTTATTTTTACTTCTGGGTTTTGCGATGTTATGGAACTTCTTTGTTGTATATGGAGGTGAACTAACTTCCGTGATACCTCCTTAGAAACCGTTATCACTACACAAAAGGTTTTTATTGCTTAAGATGTCAGCGTTCATGGTTGTTACGTCACCACTTGCATGTGATGAGTTATACCATTATTTTTCTTATATCATTACACATAGAAATCATATGCCACGTCGCATAGACGTTGAATGGACGACGTGAAGAGAATTCCGATTTTGAGTTTGGTTGTATATGGAAATCGAAATGAAGTACTTTACCCCACTTTGAATGAACGTTGGCAAAGGTCCTTGAGCAGACATTTGGAAGTCGATATTCAGGAGATGCCCCCACCTTCCATCCCTTCTGTGATTTCTGTTTTCCACAAGAACCCAATAAAAACATTTCGCGCCCCCCCTCCCCCCCCCCCTGGTTCTAATGTTTAAGTAGGCATTTTGATGTATTCTCTAAAGCTACCCTTCATAGATACCAGTAATAATAAACAGGTACGTGACACCGTACCAATGTTTTTACGACGCCACTGATCCGACGACTTTTGCAAGCTATTTTCTGACATTTTACCAATGCCAAAAGTCAAATTTTGCTGACGCGTACAAGTGCCACTTTCTAAGCATTTTTAAAACGTGTCGTTTGGCTGTATGTCAAGACTTCACTTCATTATTTTAGGTCCGTCCAACTGTCAGAACATTGGAAATTTGTTTAGAAAACGACGCCGGAGTCTGAACTCTGATTTCTTACAAGGGTGAAGAAAAATGCTAGGCTACCCATTTCGATGAAGATGAGAAACTGATTTGGCTAAGTCAGCTCAGTTTGTTAAAAGAATAAATCGCTTTTTGTCATAAAAATAAGGATTTGGTAACAATCCTCGAAAATCCGCGATTTCAAATAAACTTTTTATGTTGCTTAATGTTTATAATTTTACAGGGAAGTTGAAAAATAACATTCATAATATATTTTATTTTTTCCAGATCAGAAATACACTTAAAATACGAAAGTCTCCTGAAAAGGATCACAATGAGTCATGGCTAAAGCGAAAACGCCCTATGATTTATGGCGATATAAATTTTCTTAGACTTTAAAGGAGGAATGTTGGGTGGGGGCGGGGGCGGGGGAGAGGGGTTAATGCAGGAGATAAAAATTGTATTTTGAGAAAGAAAGGCCATCAAAGTATAACTTCAGAAGATAAATAAATAAATATAATACAATAAAGTAAACAAATACAAACAGATGAACAAAAAAAGTAACTGAATTTTAAATGACTAAGATTTGAATTTTCCAAAATACTCATTTTTATGGCGAAGATTTATCAATTAAATGTAAGTTTCAGTTTTTTCCGTAAGATCACAGGGAGGATAGTTATCTTTAGGAGAAATAATGACGTAAAAGTTTTCAAACCTTTACCACCAGGTCCTGGTTTGTGGTGTTGTCTCTTGTACGAATTAGTTTTTGTGACGTCATCTGAGCGTCGCCTACTTCCAGAAATGTCTTTAAATTAGACAAGGAAGAGAATGTTGCATTGTTAAGTTCATGATTTCCGCGTGGTCTCTAGCGTAGATGGAAATTCAAAGATATCCAGGATCCACCCACAAGCAGATGCTGTATATAAACGGTACGAGTAGCCCATCGAATGTATTCAGTTCATCTGTGTGTCCAAAGCACAAAATACGAAAACGGGCTCTTGTTCTCTCATTGTTGGTGGCGATTTCTTGCGTATTTTGCGAACAAACGTAATAAAAAAATGGGAAAAATTCAAAACGAAGTACAGAGAATTGGCGAGAAAAATGAAAAGAATGGAGAACAATCGATGAAAAGTTTGTGGGTATTTGGTTACGGTTCAATTCTGTGGAAAACTGGTTTTAAATATCATACCAAGAAAATAGGTTACATCAGAGGATACGACAGGGTTTTTTGGCAAGGCAACACAACCCACAGAGGCAGCTCTGAAAAGGTAGGTGTAACTGCCCCCATCAAAACAATGGCATGGCTAAAGTGACCGCTTAAGCGATATCGCGATATGTGCAGCATGGTTAAAATACGACGAAAAGATTCTTAGAAAACATAGTGGATGTTTTTATAATAACTTCTATCGAACACAAAAGATGCGGTTTAACCAAATGTTTAATTTATTTTTACATAGCAATGGAAAAAGAGGGAGGTGTGAGAAAGCATTTTTAATGTTTTTAGCTGAATCTCTTGTAAAAGATTAAATCTTGAAACCAGCTACCCTCATCTAGTATTTACCAATCCATGGTCAGGAAAAGAAGTTAAAAAAAAACCGATATATTAGTTAGAAAAAATGATCAGAGCAAAAAAGTGACATTTTGAAGCGCTTAAATTCACAGAAACATTGCATCGGTTTTTTATCTCTGTTTTCAGCCTGGCAGAGTAGCTACACTCACCCCAAATGCTGAGGTAATCTTATATTTATTTAAAGCAAATAAATTGATTTAATTATTCTTTAAGTTACGAGCAGGAATTAATATTACTTGATAATTAAATTGAATTTAGTTTCACGACTACCGAATTTCATTTCATTTCACTTGACTAGAAAATCGCATTTTTCGCCAACTTGAAAAGTCTTAAATTGCAAATAAATCGCCCCCTTTTTTAAACACCCAACTTAAAAAAAAACAGTTAATAGCCTCCTTTTTTTTTGGCAATTTGTGTCAGATGCACCACTGTTGTCATTGCCACCTGTATTTACATATGCGCCACATGTTTGCAGGGCGTGGTATGGGGCGCGGCGTATCAGGTGATCGGTGACGAAATGATTGACGGCGCAATGTCCCACCTCAACTCCAGGGAATGTAGACTCGGTGGTTATATATCTACAACTGTGACATTCTACCCTCGTGACTGCGACTGTCAGACAATCGACGCGGTTGTCTTTTTGGCACCTCCTGGGAGCCGTCATTACCTCGGGCCAGCCCCGATAGAGGCCCTGGCGGAGCAGGTCCTTGAGAGCTCTGGCCCGAGCGGAAGTAACACGGAGTACGTCCTCCTCCTCGCCATGTTTATTCGCCAGTACATACCGGAAGCGGAAGGAAGCGACACACATCTGGATAACCTTGAAGACGAAATTCTTGCATTGATTCAATCAAAGCAAAAGCGTGTCGAAGATCTCATCAGACCTCACTTGAAATCGAATAGCCTGGTGTTCGAATCCTGCAAAAATTGTCTCCCTCAGCGAGAGAAGGTTAACCAAATAAGAATGAACTTGTAGATAACTGTGATACTTTGTGTACACTGTAACAGACAAAGTTTATCCACATTTACAGAATTCAGAAGATAAATATATCATGTGGTGTATTTACTTTAAATGGTTTTTGAGTAAGCAACATTTGCTTAATTAACTTATTAATTAGTAGTAGTAAAGGGAAATCGTCATATTAAACATATTGGGTAGAAAATGGCTTTCTAAGTGGCTTTGTGCAACCGAGAAATTTTTAGGTCTCTGTTCAATTAATGGTTTAGCAACGAGTTAGTCGAAGAGAAAGTAAACGCCAAAAGCAAACTGTCCAATGCATACTGTTTCTTTATATGACGTGTGTTAGCTTGTGTTTTAAAGCTTAACAGTTATTTAACTCTTTTAATATGTTTTTGCAATTACAGCTGTAACTACTATTAGGTATTTATGAATATTTATACAAGTGGGGATATTGTTTTTCATAGATCCAAAGCATCTTTCGAGCTATTCTTTGACGTTTTGATATTTTCCCCTAATACCTGTACATGTGATATATTTGTATCCGCCAGTAGTTTATTTATAAATATCGTTATATAAAAATTGTAAAATGACAGGTATAAACTTATACAGCATTATAAAAATATTATATTAAGAATATTTTATGTTCTTTTCATTTTGATTTATATAGAGATAAGGTATTTTTTATCCGGAATGCTTTTAATATAACATTAGTAAATGCGTATATATTGTTCCGTGAGAATGATCGACGTTTGATGAATGACAAACAATTAACTAGTCACGCCCAACGTCATGGGCATCTCCTACTATTTTACTTGGTTACTTGACTTGGATAGATGCCGTAATCTGACTGATCGATTTCCATAACTGTCAATGGGAGTAACAGTTGTTTCTAATACAAACGCCCGTCAAGTCATACAGCAAAGCAGAGACTGACATATTCCTAGTTAACATGAATACATTACAGACCAGGCATTATCAATACTACTGGTTGATAACATTTCATTTGAACTCAAAATGCGTCATTATGTGTATAATTGAAACGAACTGGTATTAAAATGATTCTGTGGTTTATACTTGTCATAATAATAAACTACAAAACATACTTTAGATTTGATAAGGTAAATGGGTTTTATGCTTTTTTCTTAAAAATTACCCATTTGCAGTTCATTAATTTGGAAGTCATTACAGTGAATACTGATTAAATTACTTGTTATATTTACACTTGTGACAATTTTTGTGTAGTAATATTAATATTTCAGAATAAACTTCTTAAATTAAGCAAATTGCAACTGGAGTATCTGGTAAACTAGTATGTATTATATTTTCCTGTGTTTTTCTGTGATATGCGCAAGTCCATATTAATTTTTTTAAATTTACATCACGTTTATGCTTGTTTCTAGCCATGAATGTATGCATCGGTCTCAATACATTTAAGCTGAAGAAAGGAATATCCGGAAAAGGAAATAAACGTCATCAGATATTTAGTATTTTATTTACTTTTAGTGATGAATAATTAAGTGAATGGACCAGCTAAAGATCAATTATCAAATGGACAGGCCAAAGTTTAATTGAGCAAAGAGACAGGTGACAAGAATTAATCAGTGAGTGAAGAGATCATTAGATAAACGACTGAATCGTCAACACTGATTGAAACATCAATTGATAAAGTATGATTTTACAAAGATGATTTGTAGAGTGATAAGTCATCACTTTGCATCCAGCGGTATTTGAGAGTAATTCCTTATATGGTCCCTTATATGGTGCCTTATAGAATATGAACAAAGGCCATGCAATGCCAAAATCCACATATCGCAGATCAAATCTGTAAATTGTATGCATAAACACAACTATGGAATGCCGTTTTAACATTTAATGCTTATTTTTGATATCAAAATATTATTAAAGATATCAAGTAAACCAATGTAGATCTCAATAATGTATATTTTGCTATCATTAATTGAATTTCAGAAAGCACAAATTTATTTTTGAGATCAAAAAATGAAATTTACAAACGTAAAAAATCCTAAGAGAGACACACATTTGCATAAAATTTAACGAATCGTGAATTAAATTTTGGAGATGAAAACTTGAATTATTGAGATCAATAATAACAACACACTTTTTGATCTCAAGAATCGCTTCTTTTTATGGAGTGAAAAAATTTAAAGAAAGATTCTGTGTACAAGGACCACTCATTACTAATTTACAGATGTGTGCTTCTGAATTTTTTATCAAAAAAAATAGACTGATATTTTGATATCAAAAATCAATTTTTGAGATCAAAAAATCATTTGCAGATTTCAAAATACAAATTAAAAAGTCTCATTCTGTAATAATGATATCTGAAATAAATTCTAGATATCAATAAAGGGAAAATGAATTATTCAGCTCAAAATTGATATTTTGCACTCAAATATTCCATTTTTGCTATCAAGAATTGAATTTTTGAGTTCAAAAGATCAATTTTAGATTCATTAAATCATTTTTGATATCAATAAATATTTCTTGATATCTCTAAATATTTATTGATATCAAAAATTTTTTTTTTAGATCAAGAATACATTTAGAGATATCAAAAATACAATTAGAGATATCAAAAATTAATTCCTGATATCAAAATATGGATTTTTTGAGATCAAAAATTAATTCTTGATATCAAGAATTCAATTTTTGAGATCAAAAATTAATTGTTGATATCAATAATTCCCTAATAAATGTGAAAACGGCATTCCATACGTAAGAAACACTTTTGTTTAACATTATCATAAAATATAACTGGGACAGGTGGGGTTATCGTACTTTCCTAGGTCCTCTCTCCCCAAACCTTTTACCATGCAGTAATCTCTTCAACTTCTGTATCAGAAATCCTGTCTAGATAATAAATGATGCGCATAGACAAAGACATAGACAAAAACTAGATCGATTTCGCCACCGAGTGACGAAATAAACACTTGAAAACACTGTAAACCTCCGGTTTTTACTCCAACGTGACCTTGAGATCAAGGTCGCCGAAAGTTATACTTACAAATGTCGAAGAGGGTGTGGAGGTCGACATTTAGGTTAAAACTGCTTTATCTCTTACCGTTTTCGAGACACAGTGCAATTTCCGGTTTGGCCTCCACACTTACCTTGAGATCAAGGTCACCGAAAGGTATATCTCATGTACCGTTGAGGAGAGGGTGGAAGTCGAAATGAGGTCGGAATGGCTCTTCTCTTACTGTTTTCGGGATAAAAGGCAACTTCCGGTTTTTTACTCGAAAGTGATCTTAAGGTCAATGTCAATAGAAGTTATAACGTCTTAGAGGGATGGAGGTCGAAAATGAGGTCAAAATTGCTCTATCTCGTAATAGTTTTTGAGATAAAGTGCAACTTCAGGCTTTTGACTAGAAAGTGAACTTGAGGTCAAGGTCACCGAAATTTGTACCTAACGTAACGTCCTATAGGAGGTGGAAGTCCTGTGTCTGGTGTGATTTTTTCTGGTTGGTCTTATCAAGCACAAAAATTACACTTACTTTGGGAGAGCAGTTATTATTTATCCCTTATAAAAGTATGCGAAACACTCCTTTTCAAAGGACTCACAACAACAATTTGTAATCGTATATGTCAAGTGAATGAGTTTGCAACAAAACCTTAAAAATTGAAAATTAATCAACAACTTATTCTCTTTGTAATGAGAAGTGCACTGCCACTTGCTTGTAAAAGGCCACATAAGTGCAGTTGAGCGGCCTCAGTAAAGCAGCATCGCAGATGCAGCAGCTTACAGTTAGCCTTCCAGTATCACCTAATCACAAGCGCTTGTGCTCTGCTAAGGATGACCGTGAAGACTAAATATTCGAGGTGGGCATTTTGTGTACGTTTTTTTTCGGGGGGAGGGGTATAAGGATTGGGCATTTAACAAGGCATTGGGTGGTTAAAAGTTATGTATAACCGTCAATTCGTATACAACTAAGCTGTCTGCTTTTTGTGTGTCAAAATCCCCCTTTAAAAACGACCAGGAAAACGAAACGGAAAATGACGTCATCATGCGTTAAAAAATAACGTCACCCAAATGTAGTCTCATAACGTATTTTGCTCAAAATCTCTAGGTCCAGCCGTTTTCGAGATATTCAGCTTTGAAATATCCGTGACGTCACAAGACGTTGATGATGTCATAGGTCAAAAAATTGTTTAGCACCAGTTCACATAGTCGACTATAAGTGTGCCGAATTTCATTCGCCTAGCTTAAGCCATTTCGAAGGAGATGTCTGGAAACCGACGCAAAAAATTTCGGCTGAAAAATAAAAAACTAACAAAAAACGAAAAAAGAGATACTTTAAGTACTATAAGCCCACACTTTCCACACCGAGCAAAGACAAGTACTTTTACTTTTCAAGTGTTAATAAATCATGAATGCTTAGTACTGCATGAATCGTACTGTATTTTTCAGATTGTATACTCGCATATGCTAAACTACAACTGGACATCGCAAGGAAGTGCTGTGTTTTCTTTGTTACAACATATAATGCGACGATTAAAATACATTCCAAGCATAACAAAGAGGCAAAGACAATATTCAATTTATTGCACTATGAATATAAACCAAATGTGAATTTTACATTCTTAGTTTTTAATTATAAAATAAAATAAGATTAGTTTTATCGAATTAAATACAAACAGATTAATAACGATATTTGCATGTACAAATTCTTGAATAAAATTTGATCTGTGAAATGTGTTTACAGAGATTAGATGCAGTGGTGATTTTTGATTGTTTATCAAGAAGAATTGTAATTAAAAATTAGCAGCTGTTTAGTAATTTAAATGATTATTCTACAAATAAAATCCATAAACAAAATTCAAAATCAACTTAGTCTAGAGTCTAAAAACAGCCATAAAATTTAGGATCTACAAAACTTCCAGAAACAAGTCACCATTGTATATAAATTCTCCTGTATGACATATAAGACATTCTCTGCAGTAATTCGAAGACAACTAGACCGTTTTCGCTAGTGAGTAGAGAAAATAACACTTGCATACAAAAAACACGATTCTGCATAGTTAAAATTACAGATTTAAAAATCTTTGTTAAAAGCCATGCCAAATTGCATGGTGCATCAAAACTCTACGCAACACAGTTTTTGGCATACCATATCCCGGTAAACATTATGACGTCGATAAATTGTCAATTTGGGGCTACGTCAGTAACCCAGCGTCAGTGACGCAACGTTGAATGAACCTTGTATAACAATGTGTAGACGCCGAAAAACTTTTACAACATTATATATATTTGATTGTAATTTGGTTGTGAATTATAGCGAACATAGATCAACGTTTATGCAACGTCTTTAACATTCGTTAGATAAAAACACTGTTCAGACGTAAAGTTGCTTTTCGTTGACGGAAAGCCCAACATATCCTAGGCTTAATTAACGTCTTTGATGCAACGTAGAATGAATTTAGGAAAATCGATGATTTGTGCAGACGTCGAGAACTAAACGTCGCAAATAAATTGAGAAAGCTGCAGAAATAAAACCCCCTCTCTCCCCAACGTTTGCCACATCTGGATTTTGTAATGTAGCTTTCCATATTTAAAGAAAACCCGACTTTGATGAAACGTCAGAAATTTAAATGATAATAACATCTTAAATATTAATGTTACGTCACATTGAAACATTCTTGTAACAAATCGACGGCTTACTTTATCCTATGCGTATTGGAACGATTATTATTATTATTTGCGATTGCTTGTTTGTTTGTTTTTGCGCAGTCAAGGAAACTCGGAATAGCAAACTGAAAGACACAAAGGAAGTATAGAATTTGCATTTAGAAATACATTTTAACTTTTTTGAAAATACTGCCAAAAACAAATAAACTAACATTAATAATGATAATGACGATAATAATAATAAACATATTAAACATAAACAACAACCTATTTCTCAAAGGCATAATATTATACACTTGGCAAAGCAATTAAAATCACTTTCTCTCTTTAAACTTGACTTTTCAGCCTGATTTTGATTTAATTTTAAAGACAAAACAATGTGTTTTAGATTCCAAAATCTTTCCAGAAATATTTTGTCCAGTTTGAAACCTTTCTATAAAAAATATATAGCTTTGCTACTTACTCTTTAACTCTGTGAAACGATATCTCTCCCCCACTCACACCAAGAATAGTGCATATCTGAGCCTGATAATTTATGTGAACATTCAATATGTTTAAAATGACCAGGTAAGAGTTTGCATCCAAATGTCTTTCTTAGAAAACCAACACAAGCATGTCTTTTTTCTCGTCTAATTTGGTTCTGAAAATAAAGCACAAGTCATTTGTGCAATGTGACTGTGTGGCTGTGTGCAGATACGAGAAGCTTGTGCGCAAATGCAGCTACAAAGCTTACGCAGACCTTACGCGTTGCATTTCTTAATAAAAAAGTCACCGTTTGGATCATGAAAATGAAAACAAAGACAAAAGCAAACAACCAGGTGCACAGCTTCAGATCAAGTACTACATATACGAAATTTGGAGTCCCAGTGCCAGCACTGTCAGAGGAGCAGTTAAAACAGTAGAGAGAGAGAGAGAGAGAGAGAGAGAGAGAGAGAGCTCTAAAACATTGTCTCCGTACAACTTCAATATACTCTTTGCAAGTCTTCAACTTGCTAGGTGTTAATAAATAAACGACGAAATGGAGATACCTCGCAAACTAATTATAACTTATTTATGATATGATTCAACTTAATAGCAAGCATGAGTATCCCCCAAATATAGGTGATAAGTATCCCCGCTTAGACGTTTGCTGTTCATCCTAACTGAAAGAGCAACACAAAGCATATACACGCAATATTTGCTCAGTTATTGTGAAGAAGTTAATATATTGTACTGATAGCTAGCCTAGCCTTATGTATGGGCTTCAACGACAGAATTTCAATCTCCATTTCTGCGTAGGAAAGGTCCATGAATTTCTAAAAAAACTGAGATGGTCTAGATGTGCTACATTGTGCCTCTGCGAAATTTGGTTGTCTTAGCCCCGATCGTCTCAGATGAGTTCGCGCAACAAGGTTTTGGCAGAAAAATAAAAAGTAATTCTGCGAAAATACCTTGCCGAATCATACAAATTAAGTAAACTATGGGAATTGAAAATCCTCAGGTGTATTAACTAGAAGGAAACGTTCTCATATCTCTACCAGTCGTAATACATAACTATGACACATTAAGAATGCTTTTGTCGTGGGTTCGGTTCGTCGCTAGATGTTCAGAAGTTGTACTTAGAAGATTGCTTATGCACATTGCTGGACCATTTTCACTTTTTCATTCTCATTGACATTGTGATCATTAAAATAGTTGTCCAAATAATGTGCCTATAATGATTTCTATCACGGTGTAGACTTTGTCTTATACAGGGAAGACATTAATTAAATCATTTAACTGAATTAGATACATTGGGCTATCACAGTGTATGTTGAAAGTCATTCCTCACTGCCATACTCTTTCTGAAGACATATTGGGCATGATTTGAACACGAGACTGTTGGATATCAAGTGAGTTCTTACGAGATCTTCTAGACATTTCTGTGACGAGTGAATAAGTGCAAGAAGAGCTTCTTCTAATTCATCCAAATGTCTGTCCGTTCCATTTGCTTCCGGTATGTAGTTCTTCAGAAACCTCGCCAACAGGAGGACGTACTCTGTGTTACTTCCACTTGGTCCTGAACATTCGAGGATCTGCTCAGCTAGGCTGTGCGTTGGGGCTGTTCCGAGGTAATACTGGTTGCCAGGTTTGGCCAAGAAAATGACCGCGTCTATGGTGTGACAGTAACAGTTTCGGGGATAGAATGTTACTGTAGCAGACGTATAACCTCCTAATTTGCATTCCCTAGAGTTAAGATGAACCGTAGCGTCGTTGATCATGGCTTCGCCAATCACTTGGTACGCCGCGCCCCATACCACGCCCTGTAACCGGGAGACACAGCAAAATCTACGACAGTCATATTCAAAGTCAAATGACACAAGCATTGTGATGAAACTCAGCATGTGTCTTCTTTAGTGTACAATATTGGTTAGTTAGTAATTATAAATGTGTACAATGCTTTGGATCGCATTCCGCGGGATTACTGGATTGAAATCTCCTGGTAAATGAACATTATCCTTTGACTGGTAAATAACCCGTTCATAGATCATTTCTGAGAAAAGAAGTCTGGCAAGGTAGTATCTTACAACATTTACTCCAGGCCTTTGGCAGAAGTAAATGTAACGGGTTTACTACACCAAATCATAATTATAACCACACTTTATTCACTAATGATAAAGGATAATTTTACCTCCGAATTTGGGGTGAGTGTGGCCACTCTGCCAGGCTGAAAACAAACAAAAACAAAATTACCAATAAGTGAACATATACATTTGCTTTGTTGAAAGTAAGAAGCATTACTCTCTTGCGTCATGCCTTTAAAAATTACTACATAGGAAAACTAAATATTCAATAAAATGAGTACAACTGTTATTTTTTTAATTTAAACTTTTCATAGCATTTGACCAACCTTTTCAAAGCTTCCTCTGTGTGTTATGTTTCCCTGCCAAAACACTCTGTCGTAACCTCTGATATAACCTAATATCTTTGTATGATATTTAAAACCAGTTTTCCACAGAACTGAACCGTAACCAAATATCCACAAACTTTTTCTAGCATTTGTTCGAATCTTTCTATTTTCTTCGCCAATTTTCTGTACTTCGTTTTGAATTTTCTCCATTTTCTTTGTGTTCGTTGGCCAACAGTGCACAAGGCACACTGAGAGAAAGTAACACACAGGGAGCTTGTTTGTTGACACTCTGTTATGTGAGTACTTTTTCTTTGGACCTAGTCTTTTATAATTTCCCACAATATGCAAAAGACAATGACGTAACGGTATCATTTTGCATTACTATGTAGTAGACGGCTTTTAGTCGGTTGCATGTTATCAAACGAAGCGACACCACCGACACCACTGAAACACAGAACAGGACCTGGTAACTGGAAATTTGTGTTGTCATTTCCGTTTTTGTTTCACGAGAAATTCAACTTATTGTACACATATTTTTTATTAAGTTTAAAAACTCCTGTTAACCACATTAACGAATAATTGAAATTATTGACTTTTGCTTCATAGTCAGCACATGGTAAAATTAAAGGCTTAGAATGAGTGTGATTAGTTTTATTATCTACATTCATAGTCACATTTTCAAACTTGATTAGGTTGTAAAATTATATCCTATAATAGGTCACATCAGGCTGGGGTAAGACAAAATCATCATAAAACCGTTAACACACTTCTGGTTATTCTCTTAATTTGTCAGCTTGGAATTAAAATAATTGGTGAAAACCAAATTGTAATAACTTCCTAAATGCGTATTCTAGTGCACTAGTTTCTTCGCAAAAATGTCAGAAATCTGACATAATCAACCAAAATATCCAACGTCAGGTTTCCAACGCTGTATTTTAACCGATATTATTCTGATTTGCATTAACGGAGTTATACGAACGTTAAATGGTCCATGGAGTTGCAATACCGAAAATTCTAGTCGATTTTCTTCAACAAAGTTCTTTTAAATGATCACCAGAAGTGGATTTTATTTTTGGGAGAAGGAAGTCTGACTGTGCATTACTTTCATTATCAGCTCTTGCTTAGTCATATTTCATAAGAAAATTCTATGTATATTTAGTAACTTCGGTTGGTTTTCAATTCAATAATCCATAACTGCATCCAGTATATAGTTTGATTTTCTCGTTTTGCTTTGCACTAATTTCTTCACATCGCTGTATATGGTATTAGTACAAACAAAATTCAGTTTGATAGATCTATACACCACATTAATTAACCCTTTCTTTGACTTGTTCTTTTAAAGCTATTGCGATTTGAATGAGTTCATATCCTGTTTTTGTATTTACCATTTTCTATGATACTTGAAATAAGTGTCCTTCCATTTTTTCTTCGAAATCGTGTTCTCCTAACAGGATTATTTTCAGCAAAGATACATATAATACACCGTAGAACTTATTTTGCAGGGGTTTTTTAAATATTGGTCCAGGGTTTTGTACTAATGCATTAATTCTCTAATGGCACTTAAAAACTACATTGAAGACGAATGCATCTAGTCATTTGTTTGGTTTGCAGACGACAGTAATTGACCTGAGTAGCTTATGTCCAAGCTATTGGTATCTCGCTTCACTATGAAATTAAGTAGTAGTCAGATTAATTAAAACAACTGAATCTGACCTTTTGCATTTTATAATTTCAAGTTGCTGTAAAGAGTATGCTGAATATCCGATATTGCCATCTACCTCTTCGTGCTTTTTTTTTTTTACTTTAAAGACCTGATGACATTGCTTGATGACATCATTTATTGCCTACGCACAATACACAAGACAAAATTCTACGAAATGTGATTGTACAGCACTTGATGTTATCACCCAAAACGAACAAGCCCTAAAGTTGTTTTCACGACATCCCATTTTAAATTTTAGATTGACCGATCAACCAACAGCGCTTCGGTTTTCGAAACCTTTCTACGAAACGCTTTTGCCAGTAGGAAATCGTTCTAGAAAAAAGCTGTGCTACTTATTCTATGAAACGGCATCCTCCAACCTTCGCCAAGAACAGTGCGTAACTAAAGATGATAATTTATAAGAACACTGAGTGTATTTGAAACTATAGATTTCGCTACCGAGTAACAAAATGGCGCAGTTTTCAGCATGAGAAATCCGGAATCTGCTAGGGAAGCGATGCAGCTTCCACAGTAAAATATATTTTAAAACTTGACAAGTCTTTGACTTGGCCAAGGCTTATATGAATTTGTGTGGCCGGCTGTTGGGCTATTTTTCTCTTGACAGTACAAATCCATTTTCTTCTCTCAGCTTCTTCTCTAACACTACAGGCCCGAGGAACACAGAACTTGCACTTATGTAGACCTTGAGCTGAGGGTGTGCATCCCGCTTTATTCGTCTACTATTTTATTTCCATGCTTAAAACGTCATGCGAACACAGTTGATTTTAGAATAAACTAGACCGTTTTCGCTACCGAGTAGCAAAACTTACACTTGGAAGTCACAAAAACTTTTGAACTCTTAACCTCTTACGTATCGTCTTTTAGGCCCAAAGGAAAATAAGCTCAATATCGTTCTATCTCTAACCGTTATCGAGATAATGATCAACTTTCGGTTTTTGGCTTTGACCATGGCCTTGGAGGTGAAAGTCACTGAGGTATCTCTTACATATCCTCTTTCACACCCAAAGAGTCGAAAATAAGCTCCAAATCGCTCTCTCTCTCTAACCGCTTTTGAGCTAATGGTCAACTTCCGGTTTTTTTTATTTGACCACGACCGCGGAGTTCAAAGTCACCAAAGATCCCTTACATATCGTCTTTTAGGCCCAAAGGGTCGGAAATAAGCTCAAAATCGCTCGGTTTCTAATCTTTTTCGAGCTTATGTGAGTCACGCGAGCTCTGCATGTATAGAGAAAAAGTGCTAGTCCATTCAATCAATAAAGCCGTTGAGCCAACATAACCAAGTAGATGTATACGGTTTATAAACGGAATTCAAGCTGTGATGTTTGATGTGTGTAGCCTGCACAGGGTGTCATAAATTTGCTCAGATCTGGGATTCGAAGCAATCACAATTGTTTTTTTTAACTTACCGACCGAGAACTTTGATTAAACGTTGTTCCTCTTCCCCTTTTTAAGTGAATTACTCAAGTTAATTAATGCATCTTTATTAGATTAAAATGCAAACCAATACATTTATTGACTTCTTAAACAAAAGATATTAAAATCAAACAAATGTTGAAACCCCCTAATCTGGTGTTCAAACACAACCCCATACCTAAAAAACGTCAAGAGCTGTTGAGAAAAGAGCCGTGCTCGCAAACATCCCTAACCCTTTTTGCTTGCAAAACCCCTTTCCCATTGACTCCCATAGTAAAGGGATGTGTCTCGTCACGGATGTTTCTCAGCACGGAACATCGGCCAAGTATTTGGCTACAGGATAACTAATAGGATTAAGTCATGCTTCCGAGCACGGTGATTTCCAAGAACGACCCAGTGCGTTCCAGAAAACGGGGGATGTTTCTCGTCACGGACATGTTTCTCAGCACGGAACACCGGCTCCATGTGATTCAACATTGCCTTAGCACCCCTCATAACCCAATAAGAACAAGTGGTTCAGTGAAACTGACTATGTCCCCTGCCGGCGTACAATTCCAGCATTTGATTTTGTTAGGTTGGACTACAACCCTTAAGCAATTCGTATCATATTCGTAAATTTTAAAGCTGGGCCAATGTCCTTAGGCCGACCTGGCTCATTTACAATAACAGTTCTTGTTACCACCCATACTACCTATGTGTATAACATTTCGCCAATTGATCAAAAAATATAGGCTTGATTGTGTTAACAAACTCATTCCAGTATGTAAGGGTTGTGAAAATTTCTAAAGTTCAGCTGGGCCAATGTCCTTGTGCCGAAAGGGCTCATTTACAATACCGACCTTTGTTGGTTCTAATACTTCCTATATCTAAAAGATATCAACAATCGATCCAGAAATGTAGGCTTGAGTGTGTTAACAAACTCATTCAACTGAGTAAGGATTGGGAAAATTTGTGAAGTTCAGCTGGGCCAATGTACTTGGGCCGACATGGCTCATTTACCATACCGATCCTTGTTCGTTCCAGTACTACCCATATATACAATATCTTAACAATCGGTAAAAAAATGTAGGCTTGAGAGTGTTAACAAAAAAGGTGTCGACAGACGGACAGACAGACAAACCCGAAAACTATAGTCCTCCGGCGGGGGACTAATAATAAATAATAAAAAACTCAACGACATTAATGTGACTTTGTTTTATTTACTTGTATGAATAATGAGGGAAAACATGCTGTATTTACAGTTAAACCATTCAGTCTCACATTCGTTGGAATAGATACAGAGCTGAATGCATCACAGACATTGTTTAGGTGAAAAAAAACTCAACGAAAATATGACTTTTAAATACTTTAAATTAAGAACGTAATAAATTATTTATTAGATTATTTTCATTGTAGGGTTTTTTATCACCATTACGGCCTGGGTAGTTACGGCTACATACAGCAAACTCCCTTGACCACAATCAATGTAGCTTCATGTACAAATGGCGATTATTTTCTATTTTTTTCACAAAGTAATCAAAATATTGCTACGTTAATAAATGCAATCATTCATATTGCTGGAGTCTGGAGGCGGCGGGAGATGTTTGGGATAAAGGCATTTATTGCAATTAGCGTTACCTTTTTTTTCTTCAGCAAAATAAAAAATAAAAACAGCTCTGTTAAAGATGCAAAATAGAAAACAAACCTTGAAGATTTATGCAGAATAAACCTTGTTCCATTCACCGGTTTTAATTAAACTGGAAGGAAATGTTGAATGGTTGCACAATTTTTAAATTCGTAGGGGACGGGTATGGGAGGGGGGAGGGGTAGGGGTTAAACTTTGTTGCAGTTCAACACTGACAATACGGCAGCCATGTTTTTGGCTTAATGCACGTAATTCCATTCAACGTTGCTTGACATATAACCGGATACAAGTTCTTGGTAAATCGATAGGAAATTGATCTAGTACCAATCTGTCTGAATCACAGTAACATCACTCCAGCAAAGCTCACAGCATTCGAAACAGTCACCGCATGATTCGGGGATTTTTTTTTCAAAGAAATTAAAATTATCACTAAACTTGGAATTTCATTCCTTTTTGGTGACAACATATCGTCTTTTCGATTCACCAAAATTTTGTTCTATTTACAAACATTCTACTTAAAGGCGACCACACAGTTAATAACAACGGATGCAAATAGAAACTGCAAATCAGCCGCTCCCTCTCCCACCTCCGCCCACCTCACACACAGTGTCCTATCAAATCTAACATGACGTCAGAGTCACGTGATGACACTGCGCGATCTGTGGTACTTTCTACCGTCTGCTTGAATTCAGCGGGAACGGTTCCGCAGCAGGAAATTCGCTGAAGGAAAACTTCTGCATATTGTAAACATAATGTAATTATCTGGGTTCTTTAATGTAGGAGGAGGGGGGAGGGGGGGGGGGCGGAGGGCTCATTTTGCTGTGAATAGTGACTTAAAAGAGATGAGGATATGACTATCTTTAACGGGCCTGTGGTGACCAAATATAACTAGACTCAAATAGCTGAAGCAATTAAAACCATTTGCATAGCGACGGTGTTTTAGCAGCATTGCGATAAAGCAACGCGTGTATGGCAAATTAGTCACATGTTTCCAGGAACGGCGATTTAGGTCAGTAGCGCTTAAAATAAACAGCAAAACACAAATACAGTGATATGCTACATAACAAAGTAAGCTATTGTCATAAGTTCATGAGGACCTTTGATGTTTTTGCTTTCTTGAAGTTTTCATTTTGGATTTCTACATCCTACCAACGGACAGTAGCTGGCTACTCACAACCAACCAACCTATGACTTGCATCTGATCAGCATTTCTTACTTACGAAAAAAGCACTATTTCACAATGGTAATATCTACATTGAAGAAAACTGTTTTAGCATGCCCTTAGCAGCGTGTGAAACACCTTAGCAACACCTTAGCAACGTCTCAGACACCACAGCAACACCTTAAGTAGCCCGGCTTTAGTAGGATATCAGTGCAGTTATCTAATCACTCTATAATACTTGTAAACTCGTGTCAAGCTCTGAGATCCGTCGTATGGCTAAGAAACGATTAATAGTCGAATAATCGGTACAAATAAGGTTAATCATCCAGCACGTATTAATTTTGATTAAGACCTGCTTTAAATTATAAGATTATGATAAATCCGTTTTTCACTGTTACCCTTAACAAATATTTCAATTTTGCCCAACACTGATACATTAAAAACTAAATGCTCAAAATATTAACAAGAAATGCTGAGAACTAGAAAACATCACTTTAGCGCGTTCCTACCGTGATCCTAATGCGTTCCTACCGTGATCCTAGCGTGTCAAAACAAGTGATCACAAACTTGCATGCTGGCCACACACTCATTCCTATTTACCTCTCTAAGCTGCACTTTACACGTACAAAATAATTTAAATGCAATAAGTGTAATTATAGAAAATATCAACACGAGTTCTTCCTTGGGTAGGGGTGTGCTCTTTATATCAACAACAAGGCACTTTTTAAATAAAAAATATGTACAAATAAAACTACAAATCTGTGCTACAAATAAATAACAATTTCTAACCTTGCAACAGTCTCGTTTCAATTATACACAATTATTGATGACGTACTACTCTATCTACCTTTTTTTTAATATTATTTTGACTCAAGCATATGCAGCAGGTTTTTTCGGCAGCCAAGCGTCCCTTACACCTCAGTAGCAAGCACAGCTTCGGTATAAGGCGTATGTTCGTGTTCTATGTACGCATGCGCGCGCTCACTGTACACTTGTGCCTGCTCCGTGTAAGGGTGTGCGCGCTCCGTATACGGTAAATGCGAGGCCTCCGTATATGTTAAATGTGCAGGTTGATTGTCTAAACAGTATATAGAACTACTCGTGCCCAAGTCTCTATTATATGATTTGACTACTGGGTGATGTAAAACTCTTCCACCGCCTCCTCCCCCACCTCCTCCGCTATATGACGGCTCACTGCAATGACAGAAAATGAAGTCACATTGTTAACTTGACTCGTTTATGTCTAGAGACTAAAACACTACTGTCTATCAAACCATTTCTAATTCTGTTCTTGCCACTTATACAATTACTTTTAAAACTGCTTACGGACCCCCGCGATCAGTTTATACGTTGCACATCAGTTATACTTTGAACACATCATGCAATCAGACTTACGATATTTGCCCCATGTGACCAGTCAAACCTTTTGTAGGTCTACGTCACCCACCAATTTGGCATTTATCCAATCACCTGACACTTTTTTTCACACACGTGACCAATTTACTGCTTTCCCCAACAGCTAAGTTTTCGCCCCAAGAATTTATTACGCTGTTCTCTGTTTCAAACCGAGACTCCACTTTTACAATAAACAAACAGAAACTATTAATAAGTAGTCAAGTGTTTCCAGTTTAATTGCAATCGTTCCTTTTATGATTAAATAAACTCTACTGCCCATAAAGAAACAAGCATTGATAATATTCGAGCCCAATACACGAGATATTGATTCCTGCTTCAAAGCAAACTTTCATGGACGGGGGGGGGGGGGGGGGGAGGGAGGGGGGAGTGGCAGCAAGGTGAAGAGCAGAATGGAAAATGCCTGCAAGAAAAGCCTGAACCAATTTGTGAATAGCCGTGATAAAGAAAACATTGACATCAAAGGCGGTTGAGTGCACGCGCGTTCACAGGTGAAAACAACAAGTTTGAGAAGCGCCAGATGTAACCAATACACAAGCCGCTCAAAAAATAATAAACAATGTGAGAAGTATTGAACAGCGCGGAGTGAATTAATATCACCAGAGCTGAAGCAAAAAAAAAAAAAACCGGCATCAAGACCAACTCCAACTGGGACAACCACTTCCGGTTGAACACTCCGAGATTAAGGTAGAATAGAGTAGAATAGCAACATGAAGCACATGCTACTCTCCAATAAAAAATGAGAATCGTTTCAAATTCCAAATGTGAAAGGCGCCTCAATGGCGTGTGTTGGCCCGTGTTTACATATTATGTAACTCGTTCCTCTTTAATGAGGCAATAACTTAACATACAAATCCATTTTGATTGTTATAAAAACTTTTACATAAAAAAAAACATTGGTTCCAAGGGCCCGGCGATGCAGACCCCTGGAGAATTCCCGCCAATAAATTAACCTACACAATGCGTTATCAACGGTTAAAATCATGTCACTTGATTTATTTACATGCTTGCAAATGCGGGAGCAATATGGGTCCCACAAACGGTGCTCAAATTGAGCCAATCAGATTGCCCCGTGCATAAGCCAGGCGCGTCATTGATTGTTGCGCAAGGCTTTGAGCATCTATTTATAAGGTCCTTTTTACAATGAAATCAAGTGAATGGAAATCATTGAATAAGATAGATGAGAAATGATAATGCCTTTTTTATGAATAGAATGAAATAACGATCAGAGGATTATTGATTGCTTTTCCGCAGCATCAGAACGAAGGCTGCTTATGGCCGCTTTAGTTCTTGCGTGTCACACTAGATGGCACTGCACTGGCCAGACGCGTATATTTGCAAATAATATGCACTTTTCACCCTCCCTCTTTTAAACAATAAAAGTGAAAAAAAATACTGTATTCAGATATTATGCATTAACAGTGATTTGTTAAAAGAGTGCAGTTATTAGTCGTATTATGATATCGGTATTTTGTCAATAGATGTCACAGGCCTGTGCAAATCACGCAGCACAACAGAACGGGGTCCCGGGCCTGTGCAAATCACACAGCACAACAGAACGGGGTACCGGGCCTGTGCAAATCACGCAGCACAACAGAACGGGGTCCCAGACCTGAGCAATCCTATCAACTCGGGGTAACGTGGTACCAAGTTAGTGAAATACGCAAAAACGAGAGGAAGACGTACGATCTTGTGCAATAAGTACACAAGTGGACGGGGTCCCAGCCTGTGCAATAAGTACACCAAAAGACGACGGGGTCCCAGCCTGTGCAATAAGTACACCACAAGAGGACGGGGTCCCAACCTGTGCAATAAGTACACCACAAGTGGACGGGGTCCCAGCCTGTGCAATAAGTACACCACAAGTGGACGGGGTCTCAGCCTGTGCAATAAGTACACCACAAGAGGACGGGGTCCCAGCCTGTGCAATAACTACACCACAAGTGGACGGGGTCTCAGCCTGTGCAATAAGTACACAACGCGAGGAAGGGGTTCCACAAGAGGTCGGGTCCCAACTTGTGCAATGAGAGAAAGGGGTCCCAGGCTTATACAACAGAGTGCCCCAAATGCGTGTAACATACGTATGAGGTGTAGACAACAGGAAAATTGGCAACTGTAAATGTTACAACACCTGGCACCAGCCTCAACGGCTGATTCGTATTTCAACATTTACAAAATTACCTGATTTAGCCTGCCTTTCCCACCCCCACCCCTCCTATATCCAACTAATTAACACAAGAACATCATCAGTTCTGTAACTGTCTCAAATATAACTAAAAGACAATAACAAAATAACCAAATATTTACCTGCTATGCGCGCTGGGTACTTGCGGTAATTGCTTGCAGTCTAAAGGATTAGAAGCACTTTGTCTTGTGTCTAAGTTATCCTTATTTCGCCTCATTTTAGTATTGAGGTCCTTTTTATTATAATTTTTACTTCTATTGCTATCCGTATTTAAATTGTTTCTATTGATATTTTTTAAAGTTCTCGAGGGCGGCGAATCCTCATTGGTTAGTTTAAGCGTTTGTAGCGAATCCTCATTGGTTAGTTTAAGGGTTTGTAGCGCACTGTGTACACTTTCTGACTGCAATTTACTAGAATGACTTTTGTTGTTCATATTACTAGCTATCTCAAGATTGCGCGCATTGTCTGTGTGCGCGTCATGCGTGCGCGCGTTTGCCCGCGCGTTTCGCCGCCTGCGCAAGAGCAGGAAGACGAGGACGGCGATGATGACAAGGCAGGGTAGGCCTATCCCGAGACAGACGATTAGGGTGACCTGCATGCTCACCACCGACTCGTCCTTGACAATAACCTTCTGCTGCCTCTGGGTCACGTGATCAGTCACATGATCAGTCACATGGGCTGTCGTGCTGACGATAGTGGTGGACGGGGGTAAGGTATTCACGTTGTGGGCTTTAGTGGACAGGGTGTCCGTTTTATCCATGGTTTTGACAGGAGCTGTCTGACCCATTATAAGCTCGCAATGCTTGCCATGGTAGCCGCTGTCACATTCACACGTGTACTCGTTCAGACCATCGATACACGTGCCACCATTGTAACACGGCCGCACGGCACAGTCATCGATATTAATCCGACAATCCTTCCCACCAAATCCAGGCGCACAGTCGCAGAGAAAATCATTGACCAAATCGTGGCAGATGCCGCCATTGGCGCAGGGCAGGAGCAGACAATCATTGACGTTCTCCTGACAGAGCGGGCCGCTCCAGCCGGCGACACACTGGCACATGAAGTCGTTCACCTTGTCGATACAGGTGCCGCCGTGGAGACAGGGGCTGTGCGAGCACTCGTACACCTCGTCCGCACACGTGGGACCCTTGTAGCCGGCTTGGCATACGCAGCGGTAGCCGTGTAGCTCGTCCACACAATTCCCTGCACATAAGAACCATCAATCAATCAATCAGTCAGCCAATCAGCAAATCAATATGTAAATCAACCAGCCAAAAGACTATTTGGTTAAACTTCTTACAAAGAGCCAAGATAAAAATTATGACGTATAGACACTGACGTCTTGATGTTATGTGTTCGTTTTTGTGTCTTTATTATTATTTTTTCAGAGACTATTGACCTGTGTGGTGTAAAAAAAACTCTTCTGTCACACGTTTTTTAACAGAAAAATCAAGCAATGAAGCTTCGACATCCTGACATTTTAATGAAACAATTCGCCATCACTTCAACATAGTTAACGTGGAAATGAAATCGATAATGTCAAATGAAATCGACAGCTTGAAATGAAATCGACATGGTGTGTAAGATCAAATTTGGGAATATCTCAAGATTCAAAAACTCAGATGAAAATATTTTCCTCAAACCTTACGCACTCAGCATCATAAGCTCTTCATTTTTATATATATTAAAAAAAATTGACATTATATCGATAAAAAAAAATCAATCTGAGAACAACCCACGGACTGTTATTTGAACCACTAGCAAATCTGACGCTGTCGTGAAAAGGGGGCTCAACACAGCAACACACGGGGCAGGAGTGGAGGGAAGGAAGGAAACGAGGGACAGATGGAGAGAGGGAAGGACAGGATGAGGGAGGAAACGAGGGAGAGATGGAGAGAGGGGTGGACAGGGGGAGGGAGGAAGTGAAGGAGAAATGGAGATAGGGAAGGACAGGAGGAGGGAGGAAAGAGGGAGAGATGGAGAAAGGGAAGGACAGGAGGATGGAGGAAACGAGGGAGAGATGGAGAGAGCGAAGGAAGGAGGGAGGGAGGAAACAAGGGAGAGATGGAGAGAGGGAAGAAGAGGAGGGAGGAAACGAGGGAGAGATGGAGAGAGCGAAGGAAGGAGGGAGGGAGGAAACGAGGGAGAGATGGAGAGAGGGAAGAAGAGGAGGAGGGGGGAAACAAGGGAGAGATGGACAGAGGGATGGACAGGGGGAGGGAGGAAACGAGGGAGAGAGGGAGGGACAGGAGGAGGGAGGAAACGAGGGAGAGATGGAGAGAGGGAAGGACAGGAGGATGGAGGAAACGAGGGAGAGATGGAGAGAGCGAAGGAAGGAGGGAGGGAGGAAACGAGGGAGAGATGGAGAGAGGGAAGGACAGGAGGAGGCAGGAAACGAGGGAGAGATGGAGAGAGGGATGGAGGGGAGGAGGGAGGAAACGAGGGAGAGATGGGGAGAGGGATGGAGAGGAGGAGGGAGGAAACGAGGGAGAGATGGAGAGATGGAGAGAGGGATGGGGGATGGGGCGCGAAATGCTTCAAAACAACATCCTTCCACCACTCAACCCCTTTATACCCTAATAATATTGACTCAAGGGTTGGGATCTCTCGGTCGCAATTAGCAACCCCTCTCCCCACCTTAATAATAATAATAATAATAATAATAATAAATAATAATAATAATAATAATAATAATAATAGATGAAGCAGATAAGAACATGAAATGAATGCACCATTAATTTACGGGATTGAATTCAAACTTATCGATCTCATCACTGAACCCTCGCCCCCCCCCCGCCCCCTTACACACTGTTCATGGGAACTAAGAATTTTCCTTACCATTAACACACGGGTTTGATTCGCACTCATTGACCTCGACCTCGCAGTTCTCGCCCGTGTAGCCCTGACTACACGTGCACACATACGAGGCGCCGTCGTACGTGCTCACACACGTGCCGCCGTGCTCGCACGGGTTTTCCGCACATGACATCGCGCTAGACTCGCAGTGACGGCCCTTGTAGCCCTCGGGACAGCGACACACGTAACTGGCGCCATCGTCCTGGAAACAACGCACAATCTTCTTTATGTGTTTTATTCATTTATATTGCTTGCAAATTTCCCAGAATTTAATTATTTAACTATTTTGGGATCAACTTTATTTTTGACTCATTGTCTTTATTTGTTTATTTTAAGTTTTCACAATTTTTCATCGACCATTTGATTTTTCTCACAAGTTTTGAAATAAAGTACACACAAGAAAAGCGCAGACCATGTAGAGGCTATATCTTGTATATGTATATCTTGTATATTAAACACCTAATGTGAAAAATATAGCACAAAAAGTGTTAGAATAGAAAAAAAGCCTCTCTACCTGGCACGTGCCACCATGGAGGCAGGGCTCGTATTCACAGCTGTTTATTTTTGTCTCGCAGTTGGTGCCGTTATAGCCCGGTACGCATGAACACGTGTAGCCGCCCTGACCCGTGTTGTAGCACGTGGCCCCGTTCTTACAGGGGGCCAGCGTAGTGCATATGATCAGATCTGTAAATATAAACATAAATGGAATAAAAAATAAATATATTAATAAATATAAATGAATTTATAAAGAAAAGAGTGAGTAAATATGAAAATTAACAAATAAAATCGTGTCTGTTTGTGTGATGTAAACAAATACAGACTTAGTGAACAAACATAACACACGCAAGACAACCACAATCTGGCAAACGACAAAAACAAAACTGTAAATGTGAGGGAACCAAAGGGATTACTGTTGAAGAAGTGTTAAATTTAAATATCCGATCCTTTCTTGCTTTCATGTAAGACGGTATATGTATTTCTCAAAAGTCTTGGATGCAGTTTTAACTGAATTAAGTAAATAAAGGCCCGACTTCTGCATAATTCATATCGTATACCGAGACATGCATGGATGTAATCGTCACGGCTGTCCCGCCCCTGGACCCCAATTGTACCCAGACGCATGCATTATTGAACACGCTACAACCCTGCCAGCGGTCTATTTATAGAATTTGAAAAGCAAATATTTACAAAGTAAAGAAATTAATGAAGCAGTGCTTGGGAAGGATGGTAGACATTCTTTTGTTCTGTGGTACAGTATCGATGGCCTGGAAGAAACTTAACGCTCGCTTTCTGGTTCCGAAGTGTGTTTAATCATATTACAACAAAGTTGATAAAATATTCATGCGCGTCTTATTACACTATGGTGTATGAAATATTCATTCGCGACTGACTGCATTGAAATGAAGAGTGGTACAATTAAACTACGTGACGACCGTCCTGGAATCTTAATCTCCGATATAAGCCAACTGGGTTGGGGAATAGCGAGTCAGTCATTAGCATCTCGCAAAAAAGTTCCATATCATGTTGAAATGGATACCCTGTCACTACCAGCCAGTCTAAAACTATGAGCTAATTTCCCTGTTTATTTATATCATTGACATATTTGGATTGCATTTATTCGCGGATTTACTAGCCCTGTGCAAATACGCCCTGCCAGCAAGCCTGATGAATGAGCGTAATCCAATACGCCTTACTGCTGTTGCATTGTGGGTAAAAAAAACTCGTAAAGAAACGCAGAACGGGTCATTGAGTCCGCGTGGCACCGAACTGTCTGGCCTCAGCTAGGGGTAACCACTCGCAGTAATTTCAATAAAAAGCGTTTGCATGAAGTGAACAATGCAGAGGGGCTTGTAAAAGCTTCGTGACCGTGGCAAATGCACAGGAAAGGGCGACTCTGTCCGGGTGTGCGCGTCTGTATATGTCTGCATGCGTACTTCTATCGGCTGGGGTATGGCGCCATTCTAACAGATTTCTTACGTGCTTTGCGCGCTCTGGCGTTTATTACCTGTACGTGGAGCGCGCTCTGTGACGTGAATCACCTGTGTGGCGCGCGCATGGTGACGTGTCACGCTCTGTGATGTGTATGACGCACGCACTGTGACGTCTGTGATTTGTGTGACGCGAGCATTGTGGCGTCGATCAGCGATGCTCTGGGCGTGTGTGATGACAGAGTCTCGGGTAAAAAACAATGCTCTGTGAATCGTGACGTAACGCCATGTAATATGTATCTGCAGCAAACCCTTTCCTCTCACCTTTCCATACACAGTTCGTCAATAGCAAAAGATTGTTCTAGTGACCTCGTGCCTATACATAAATTACCAACAATGCACCGGCAGTCAATCCGCTTCATTCACAGATTTGTTCGAAGCCCAATCGCATGTCACTGCAGTCTTAATTAACACCATGGGAACATCAAAGCCGCGACTGTTCGATAATTAAAGAGCCAGGTAAGCTCAGGAGAAAACACAAGAGAGCCGGCTTTCTGCGTCCCATTTATTCGCTTCTGCAAAAGCTTGGCACAATCCAGTGCACGTTTTCGACTCCATGATGCTGCTTTTGTAAGTAACAAACATTACTACTGTCGACAAAAATACTGACATAGTATTACGCGCGCATGTATGACGTCAGATGGAGTTGTTTCGAGGTACCGCGGGAAAGTGGGGAGGAGTGGAAGGGTGAGGGTGAGGGCGGGAATACAGGCAAAGCTTCATCAACCTATTTCTGGTGCAAAAAATGGAGTGAACACTGCGAATGCAAGTAAATGCCATAGTGTCAAATATCCGGCTGTTCTTAAACGTGATTATGACAGTCAATTTCCTCCGCTATCGCTTATTGCTTCAGCTGCCTCGGCACGACATTACATGACAGTACCTCGCACAGCGCACCTCACATCCAGGGACGTCCACGCCCAAGTCCGTCACATCCAGGCACGTCCACGCCCAGGTCCGTCACACTAAGGTACGCCACAGCCATACAATCCGAACAAACCGAAAAAACGACGATATATTGGTGCAGCTCTGTGTGTTTTATTATAAACCAAAAATAGCCACAGTAAGTAAACTAGCCTACGAAACTTTCGGCCTAATATACAGTGCCACCCCGGAAAAAGGACCATCGTGCAGTGGAAAGGAATTATTGTGGTTCTGTTTGTGAGATAGTCCCCCTGTACTTACTCTGGTTGCAGAAGAGGCCTCCCCAGTTCTCTTCACACGTGCACTCCCATGGTCGTTGACACGTGCCGTGGTCGCAGCCTGGATACGGGATGCACGTGTTACAGTACATGCCTTGCCAACCAAGCTTGCACCTGGTAACGGAAAGATAACAACATTCGTGTACACACATAAAGGGTTTTTTGTACACGTACGTACACACAGACATCTCTGTGTACACACATGGACGTTGATACTGAGAACGTTCATAGCATACGCATAAGATATATTCAAAGTTAAAAAAAAATCGAAATCAAGGCACAGAATACTTTTGAGAAAAAATATAGCACGCGCCAAATCACGAATAGGATGCGATTTTGAAATTTTAGGGAAAAAAAAACAGGAACACATGTAGATTTTCACAATGATGAGAAAAAAAAACAAGTATCAGAAATAGTGAAACCACAGTGAACAAAGTAATCTTTTTTAAAACAGGCGGCAAATTCTGGCCATTAGCGGAGCCCCGTGATAGCTCCAATTCCCTGTATTTTTTTTTGCAACATCATAAATCACAACACACCATCTAATACATTATTATAGTGAAGTCTTTTTTTAAGGCGTGCTATTTTAATAAGTTAAAATTTGCATGAGATCATTGGGAGGTGGCGGGCGGAAATTTGCTGCACAGATGGCGTACTTAATTACATGGCATGACAAAGTGCGGAAAACAGGTGAAAGGCGACAGGGCACCCCGAAACGCACAGAACTACAAGACATACATAACAACATTATCAATAATCAGTTCTTAACCCCCTTTTCTGTGATGTTGTTTTTAGCTGTAATCCACTCACTGATTCACTTGAAGAAACTTAAGACGAGGGGTGGAATATGAAAGCCTCTGAAGGAAGTGTGACAGGGTTTGGCATTTGTTTAAATCAATCAGTATAGGTAAAATCATGAGCTGGTGTACTTTTGTAGTCAGATACAGCACGTCAATCTGAGGTCAGAGCAGCACCTCCCCCTCCGCCCCCCCCCCCAAAGAAAAAAATGGCAAGGGCATACACGATTCGTTGCTACATATATAATGATTTGTTTATATTCAATACGAGTATTCCTTATATTGCGCACTCATTAAACCAAACAGAGCCTGGTGAACAGGATCTATGAAACTGCAATCTCATAAAGGCTTAATTACATCACATTTGTTTGCCTGACATTTTGTGTGCAGGAATCATTCTGAATAATACTTGTAACAGAAGGCACTGTGGGTAGCTGTAACAGAAGGCATTGTGGGTAGCAACAATCAGTTTTACGACAGTACCAGCTATTGTTGTGGTTTATACAAATGTGACAGTTTAATAAACGGTTAATAAATCGCCACTTGGGGAGTCACTCGAGGGTAAAAACCGCAAAGACGGAAGTGTAAATATGCACACAACCCTTGTGTCCACAGTGTATGCCCGCAGGTGGGTCCAGACAGCCAGCTGATGGGTGGGCTGGAAATCAGGACTTCGTCACACTTATGCTAGCATACATCTTATGTTTGGTTATTTTTTGACACATCTGAGAACATATCAAACCCCCCTTTTCTCAGTTTCTGTTATTGATTTTTGTATTGACTGACGTGTGTATGTCCAAAAGTCCGGCATCATCGCCCACTTACTTGCACTCGTTCGGCTGCTCGCAGAAGCCGTTCTCGCCGTCACAACCAGGAAGACAGATCGCTGCAAAAGACAAGCAAACATCAATCAGCTTTCAACATTTACGACAACCCATTCATATATCATCCTGAACTTTACGACACTTCTCCACCACAGCCAACCATCAGCCAAAATCCTTACGACAAGACCCCCAAATAAAGATCACCCAAAACTTAAACGACAATTCCCCACTGCAGCTAAAAATCAGCCAAAACCTTTATGACAATTCCCCACTGCAGCCAAACATTACCCAAAACCTTCACGACAATGTACCACCAGAGCAACACACATCTTATGCTTGCAAGATTCAATTGAATAATGATATTAAATGATCCCATAAAATCGTGAACGCAAATATTAATTGAAATGTTCCCGAGATAATGCCTTTATGCACGTATATTTTTAATTAACGCACTGGCTGCAGTCCGAGTTACGTGATCAGGGATTTTAGGTACCACTCAATTTATATTGCATGAAGGCAGAGTCAACTTTAACGGTTAATTATGAATATGCAAGAAAGTTATTGACTAATGTCATGACTCGCTGCCAGGCTGCTTCAGATTGAATTGAGTCAAAAAAATTACTAAGCAAGAGTTTTTATATCGACTACATCTCCACAACATGCAAACAAAACTTTTTACGCTGTGAACGTTCATTAAAGGGGTAGAATAAACGATGAGGGGCAATCAATTCTTGCCCGGAAGGTTACCACCATGTGCGGTGGTAAAATACCACGGTACAACTGTTTTAAGGCAAATAGGCAAACAAGAGAATGGACAACTCCAGTTTCAAGCAACTCGTTTGTATTGAGTTCATTTTGTTGTGGTACGGGTCCTAGAACGTTGCGAGTATCACTGAATAGGAGAGCGAAAATGGGGTTTTTTTGTTGACGCCTGAACAGAATTCTTGTTCAGTTGCATGTTTAATAGGTTGGCCTTGACCACGGCGTTATCTGAGTGCTATTGTTTAAAAAATACTTGAACTGTGTTTAGTAACGATCTCTGAATACGTCTCTGCAGTTACACCTATAAACGTGCTTGTTCTGTAGCTAGCCATGGCCACTAACGTGCTTTCTTGGTGAAACGACACCACACCAGAACGCTCAGCTGCGGTATCACTACACACATTTTATTTGACTCGGGAATCAGTTACAAGTGAAATTTCTACTGTATCGACGAAAAACAAGATAACATACCTTCAGTACAGTAGGCTCCATGCCACCCATCGTTGCAGATCTTCTCTCCTTGCTCCCCGCACGTGTAATGTCCGAATTGGTCGTTGCGTGGTGTGCACGTGACCTCACACTTGGGTCCATAGTACGACTCGGCGCATACGACACGGTAGCGGTACTGCAGCGCCGTATACGTGTCGTGGAATGTGTCGTTCGTCCAGCGTTCGCTCACTTCCGCTGATCGTTGCGTCATCAGCTGTGAGATCATTTCCCGCGGGCTATCTGTTAAAATACATGAAAACTGCATTGTTTAGGCAAACGGTATGAATTGCACCCTTGTTCTGCTGGTGTGCGATATAGTAAGAAAAATTAGCTGAGTTCCCAACTCGCGTTTTCAGCCCATCCCACACAATTCCCGTTCATTTTCCCTTCTAATCTCCTTAGTCCCCGCGCAATTCTCTCTGGGGTTGGGGAGAACTCCGTTACTAACTGCGTGACTTCTTAAAACAACCCCTTAACACAGAGCCCTAATTTTGAAACACTAGCCCTTTTCAACCAAACGCGGAGTGCAGTATGAAAACGCCTCCCCTTTTATGGTAAATGCGGATAAAATGAATGAAAATGACGAAATTGGCACTCCACGCGGACCGCGTCTGGCCTTAAAATCAACCCTTTCTCCGCGTTTTTTTTTTTTTGTTTGTTTTGTTTTTGGAGACGCATGGTACCACATGCGATGCCAAGCTGCCCATGGGCACCCCCCCCCCCCCCCCCCCGATATTCCATTCTAGTTATCACACACCGCCCATCCAGTCTATTCCCTAAGTCCCCACTTATTCTGTGCCGGTCTCCGCCCATTTTCTACCAGTCTCCGCCCATTTTCTCTCAGTATCTGCGTATTCTCTACCATTCTCCGACAAAAAGTTCTTATATATATATAAAAGCAAAGAACCTGGATATTCAATGAAAAGCTTCAGGTTCTTCGATAAAAGGCAGCACTTCTTGACTTTATTTAAAAAGAATAATGAGTTTTCGAGACAAATTTTCAATAGATAACGCATTATGTACCAATTATAAAGCACAGTTTTTGGACTGTTTCCGCAGCCATTGTTTCCATGGGATATATATATATATATATACATGTGGTTCGTTTTTTGTCAAATATTCTCTTTTATTTAGTCTCGATTGTTATTATAGCATAAAAGACACAATAAGAATACATAATTTAACACTTTAGAAAGAATGACAGGCGGGAACTAAGGAGGCAGTGACAGTATAATGCTAGTCTTCCACTATTTTCTACCTGACAAAAGATAAAATTTAAAGAACTGATTATCAGCACATGTTCAATAGGATCGGTTCTCCGGACTAATATATCTCTGCGGAACAGTGTACGTGCGCATTGAGGGGGGGGGGTGTTGGCCCTATAGAATTGTCCCCAATTCGTCCACAGAAAAATACCCACACCCTTCAAGCCCCTCGTACACACCTTCACAGTTTCAATGGTTCACCTACATTTTTTTCTGGTCACTTATTTGCAGTTTTTGGATGAGAAAGGATTGGAAGTCGGGGTGGGGGGATTGGGGGTTGCCGAAAACCTCCCCCCCGTCCGTTTAACCTGCCAATGCTTTTCAGGCGCCGCTAATAAATTTAATAACGTATTGAATACAACCTCGAAGCAGTCCCGCATCAATAAGTCATTTGGAAGACACGAGACCGGACGAATACAGAGCTGACATGATGATGTATTTGCGCTGATAGGACACACAGCCCACGACACGTGTAGGCACGTCTCACAGACACATAACACATACAACAATCGTCTGTCTTAACCTCCCTCCATCCCCACCTCCACCCTCCCCCCAGCGTCATCTCGCGCACTTGTTAAAAAAAGATGTGTATAAATTGAAGTCTTTTGAAAGTTTGAAAAATGTTGAAGATGCATGTTGGACGTGTGTCTGCATGTTCACGAAGATTCGCTTGTTCTGGCGCGCACCCCAAAATGCATTAAAAACAAACATACATAAGCAGTTCTCCCCCCCCCCCTTCCCCCGCCTTGGCATGTCTTGGGCTTGAGGAGCGACTTTCAATACAATACGCAATCTACTTCACTTATTGAATAGAATAAAGTCATATCAATTGCCTTTTCATTTAAGAAATGAACTTAAAGTGAGTACTTCTTTCAAATTGCCTTTTTAAAACAAAGTTCTACTTTGTTGTAACGACATTAGTTATAACGACACAGCGCTGGCAATGATATGTCTGCAGTCCCTGGTTTTCACAGTTTGAATTTCGTCCTCCGAGCCATTTCGATACGACGAGGCCGTACTGTAATTTTGAGCATATTGAGCCCGTCTACTAAAACAGCAGCAGAACGGATGAAGAAACAGGAGACTGGCGTAATGAAGCATCTGTTGTATTGATGGATGGATTGCGTGTACATTAATTCACTACGTCAGTGTCACCACGCGCAAAAACACAACCTCCTGGCAACAACATTTTCAAGTAAACTCGCTGTGATCAATTAGGTTACATCCCAAGTTCATAAGCGATCAAATGTTAAACTCCACTCGGACAATTATTAATTGTGGAACAAACAACGCCTCTCCCTGTGTTTCTGAAAACAACAAAAAGTTAGCAACGTTGCTCGCGATCGTTCGGATTGTTAGAAATGTGAATTCCCATCGTTCGGTCAATCATTGCGCTGATATTGTACTTTCATTGTTCACACCGTTTTTCGCCATAGATGACGTCACCACTCATATTGCTGCTTAACGTAAGGTGTTACTGAAAACTGGTGGAGTAAAAGCAATTTCGAATTTTCAATAGAACGTTTCAAATATGCATTATATGTAACGTGTCAAATAGCGCACAATGCCCTGGATATCGAGTGATCGGAATCCCAGTGAGTTCACCGTCATCTGCTCATATTCCCAAGCCCAGAGACAGCGAGAGAAGCGGGGGGGGGGGGGGGGGGGTGGAGGGGGGAAGTGAATTAAAATCAATCGCATGTGTCGACTGTAAACGGTCTGGAAATAATTCTGTTTAATTCACGGTTTGAAAATCACTAACTACTCATTTCCATTATTGTTCGTGAAATTCTAATTTTCGGCCCCTCGATCCCCCAAATTGACCATGTAAAATGCTAAATTTTACGTTTCTGTTTCTAAATACACCTGTTTAAACTTTGGATTCCATTAATACCAGAAAATAACTCGGGGATGGGAGTGCAGTAGTGACAGCAAAGGATAGCACACACGGGGAACAACCAACAGGAAACACCCGGATGTTGAACGATCCCGCACCGGAAGACACCAGCTAAAGACAGCGACGGCCATTGAACTGTTTTGATGTTTTTTTTTTCGTGTGTCTACAAAGAGACTTGGAAAATGAAGCTAGATACTGTTACAATGAGGCTTAATGATCGCACTCAACAGCAAGCATAAAAGACGAGTTAACCGCGGCGAGAAACAATAGAATAGACAGTAAATAGAGAGCTATTGATTAAAACAATAACATTTGTTGCGTTATTGCCTGGGTTCGTACAAACAGACTCACTGAACAGGTTGAGAGAAGTATAAATGTAACACCCCGCAAGAACGACCGCCACGTGAGAGTAAACACGTCCATCCGGGCTACGACCATCCGTGTCCTGCATCGGTGACGCCTGGCTTATTATACAGTACAACCTCGTTATAACGACATGAGTGGTACAAGGAGGTCATGTCACTAGACGTTTATACAGCGGTGGGGCCGCAAAAAGACGTCTTAAAGTTCTACTAGCTGTGTAATATTCTCAAGTACTGCCCGAACTCTCTTTTTAGTTATACGGTACGCACAACAGAGTGATCAACAAAACAATTAAGCTACAAGCTTCCAATAGACAGATGGACGGACTGATGGAAGAAGCACAGGCGGATGGATGGACAGACGGAGCAGGCAGCATTGGATGACAGGTGCTGCACCGGGACACTTCAATCTATATTTGGTTAATAAATGAAGAAAAAAAGAAGAAGAAATATAAAACGGAAATAAATGTCTGACTGTCTGGTTATTCATGGCAGGACTGGTTAAGGGTGGTGACCATAGCAACAGTTGCCGCTCGTGTAATCCATAGCAACAATCACGGTGTGAGGCCAACACATCAATGAACACATAACCTTCTTTCCGGGTCAATGTGGCTAAAAACTGGCTACACAAAAACCTTGCTTGTTTTGCTTTTTAAACACACTCGGAGGCTAAATGAAGCCGTGAAGAACTCAGTGTGAAGTCCAGGAAATCTCCCTGCTTACTCCAAGCACACGACAGCTGACCCAACAATCAAACAACTCGTCTTACGAAGCCAGCAAAGAAAACAGAGTCACACAAATGTTTGTAAAAGCTAAAAAAATCTGCACCGAGATACGCGTAAAGCCTTCCACCGCCATTTATTTCCAAACTTTAATTATATTTCATTTTTTTTTTTGAGGAAGAGTAACGACTTGTAAACAAAATGTTTATTCTCTTGCCAAATAGGAATGTTTTGCTGTGAAGTGTTTTGTCAACAAAAATGTGTTGGAATATTGTTTATTACCTCATCACATTGACATAAGACGGTCATGTGGTTTTGTTTTTTCCTTCACTTAGCTGCAAATCCAATACACATGGAGCTGTGAAACTATTCATTCCCCTGTCATATGTTCTGGGGTAATGGGATTGGGGGCGGGGTGGAGGGGGGGGCTTTGATATTAAAGCTTTTCCGCCTTTTTGGAGGCGAGGATTTTGAAGCCCTGAGGCAGGTGGTTTGTTATTACACACTCTGGCAGAAACGTGGTGGAGAAACGGATAAGAAGGGTTAGTGCTTAACTTCCGGGACTGAAGGGTGGTATAAAATGTGGGGTTTACGAAGACACACGCACCCTGCCACTCTCTTGCTAAGCTGTCATGTTTCACACACACTTAGCTGCTTGATGAAACAACACACAAGTTACCCCTTCCCTTCCACACTTCCCCTCCCTCGCTCACCTCACCCCGCATCATTGTGAACGCTCATTCAAACGTACACACAAGCTTGTATGCTCGAACCGAGCAATGAACTCACGCTGATAGTTTATCTTGGACAGAAACAGATGTCATAATTCTCAAAACAAATCCAGGGACAAAGGAACACTTGAAACAAAACGAGTAGATTTCTATTTTTAGTTACACGTACCTTTAACACTACACCTTTGAAGTAACATAGGTAATTGACGTCGTTTTATTCATTATCTTGAACGGGTCAGATTGCCTATTAAAATGACAACCCCTGGATGAAACCAACCGTTTTAGTATCGATTTGTAAATGAAGCCAATGAGACAATATAACTAACCCTCACTTCCGGTTTTGTAAACTGATGCATCTGGACGCCTTCCGGTTAGCCCTAGAGTGCAAACACTAAAAATACTATGTTGTTTGCGTAACATTGGCGCAGAAGTATGTGTTTGTGTGTGTGAGGACTGGGGAGAGGGGGGGTTAAAGAAAAGTCCCTGTATTTTGTCCGCGGGCTTTCTTCATTTCCAGATTTGTGGACACACGTACCTTTTTCTGGCCCCGTCATGGTTGTGTCGTGAAACACTTCAATGATCAGACTGAAAGTGCCCTGAAATAAAACAACAAAGTTTAATTAGAATGTTCATGTCTTAAATATCTTGCCTTCAATGAAATGCGTCCGATAATTTACTCAAGTTGAACTCGATCCAATTTAAAGAACTGGACCACAGTTCACGGCACTCCCTAATATGGAATTACAGTAATTGCAATTTCCGGGATGACTTCAGGGTAAACTCAATACCTGCTGATCCAGAAAATAATGCAATGCCTTTTATCAAATGCCTTTGATCAAAGACAACACTGTGAAACCAAAGTAACTTGATTCTTTAAAGTCACAGAGCAAGCACATTGAAGAAATGGCACAGGCTTCACACTTCAGACATACATTCTGTTACTGCCGAATATACGACGTTTTAGCAAACGGGCATTTTACCAAGCGACATTTTGCCGAACTGAACTGAGTATGTGCTGCGGGAAAAAAGACGGCACACTCGAGTCAGAAGAAAGCCTCATGCACTGATCCAGAATTTTCTCACTGGGTGGGTCAAAGGGATCCTGATTTTTAAGAGTTAGTGTAGTTACTATTTGCCCTGATATTTTACATGTAGTGTTGAAGAAATGCTAGGCGTAACAGAGGGGAAAGGGTTGCAATTCCGTCCCTATCTCAACCCACCCATGTAACATAACGATCGAACAACGATTTTACATTGATATTGAAAACGCACATAACTAAAAATATTTAAAAATGTTAATTTTCTCCCACGAAAAGAAACGATCGGCATCTTCTAGCTAACTGAAATCGCTGGAATAATTTTACATTACGCTGAATTTAGCAAAGCGCACACGGTGTTATCTATTTTTAAGGTTAGTTTTTAACATTGTTCGCCGCGCTTAAAACATCTGTCGTTTCCCCAGTGACACTTCTCAAATAAAAAAAAAACGCCGCCGAAATGAGGGCAGCCAGGTACATGTTTTCAATTGCTATTTTCTGTCATAATCACATTCACCCAACTGTTCGCATGGCGAACCCCCTCTTTTTCACGCACGCCTCCAAAGGATTTATCAACGAAAAGTAGGCGAAACCACAGTCTTCTACAAAAGCTCATGGAACCCATTTGAAAATGGCCAGACAATTCTAGTGGCAATTATTCAGAATAGGAGTTGTACTACGAAACTATTTTTAAATAAACGTGTGTGCTATTTTTTCGGCTTAACACAGAAGCTTTGCGGTACGATATATGTGTAATTAAAATAGATTAAGGCTTTGAATGTAGCCCGCTAACTAAACTCGAGCTAGCAAGGTTTGTTTTCATTTTCAATAATGCAAACACATTTATAGCTTCGAAAACAATTGAGGACTTTTAAGAAGTGTTGATAAAAAGCTTTGAACTCTTCTTGAGATTTGCACTGAAACTTTGTGGAATGGCAATACCTATAAAATCGGCACATTTGGTCCAAGCTAAAAAACATGGCCGCGAAATTTAAGTACAGTTTCAGATGCCTCACTCCCTTTTGCAAGAGATTCAATAAAATTGTAAGATTAAAAGTGATATAAGACTTACTAAAATTTCATATGAGTTTTAGAACCTTGAACGATTGGTGTATTGATTGAAAACAATTGACTTTTTTTTAAGTGTACGGTTGAGCATGGGATAATGAATGGTGCTAGTTACCCAGGCAACAGGTGTGATTGACAGCTCGTACTATACACCTTGATTGATTCTCTACCCTAGAACACGTGCAAACACTAATTGGCCAAAAGCAAATAACGTTCATTGCAAAATGTCACATTTTCAAAGAAATTATTGCAACAAGATCATGCATTTTTGGAAATACTATCCCTTTTTGTTACAACAATTAAAAAGTTATAGCAGCGATAAAGCAGTCCTGGGAACAGTTGATATTATTGTGCCAATTAGAGAATTTTAACGGGTTGCTTTCTTACAATTCGCAGCTGTATAAGCACACACTGAACCGTTTGCGAAAGGAACACTGAATAAGGTTCAATAGGGTTCCATTCGTAAATCAAACGACAATTCGATACCAAACAGACAATAATAAAAGGCATCGAATGGCTCAATTCAGCCAGTTCTATTTATACGGCATCTTTTTTTTTTCAAGACGTCAAAACCTTTGCAGTCAAAATACACAAGCGTTTTTGTCATATTGATCAGTTTTATTTTGTTGCTGTGGATCTTGCTATTTAATTGGTTTTCCGAAGGCAGACAAGTCTCGTATACTGTATGAAGGTGGGGTGGTGTGGAGGGGGGGGGGGGGGGTGGAGCAAAATTTTACCATTGAAAAGTCGGTGCGACTAGGAAATATGGAAATATGCGACCACTTTGAAATATGTGCCGCCAGGGTTCTCAGAATTTAGCCTGGCTAACGTTCTCATATTTCAGTTACTGAAAGTCATTTGAACAATTATTGTGCTAACAAAAAGGTCATTGTACAGCTTTTCTTATCTGACTGGAAATATTTTAATGAGATCTTGATAAAAGAATGCTACAATTCACGGAAACAAAAATGCATCAGATTCTCACAAACAAGTCGTGCGGCATCGCATTGCTCCCGCCTTAAATCGACTGTTCTCATGCTTGCATGCTATGGGTGTGGAAGGTATTACGGGGATAAAAACCTCCTTAAAGCCGAGACCCCTGTAGAAAATCCTGGATCTGCACTGGCTCTATATATACATATAAAAAACCTCCAGCATATCGGAAACGACTTACCGGCCACGAAAACTCAAATGGCAGCTTGACTGGGTTGGAAAATGAATTTAAATTATCCGCAATGGTGAAGCTATTTTCACCGAGAAAAGGCGATGTGACCGAACCAAACGTGCAGGGTGGATCGGGTGAGATGCGACTCTGATAGTGCTTAAGACATATCCGAAAGAAGGTCCGACAGTTGGACGTACAGTAGCCACTGTGCAGTACGCCCTCACAACAATTTCCTTCCGCGTTGTATCCAAAATCGTTCTTGAACGAAAGTAGTTCTAATTCAAAAACACCTTCAGTAACAACCTGTAAGAGAAGGTACAGCGATATTTAAATAAAGTAAAAAAAAAAGACTTCAGAGTGTGAAAGCTATTAGCTGACAATAATAGCAAGCACTCATTGTATTTAGGTTCAAGTAAGTTGCAATGTTATTCAAACCATTTCTTCCTGAGCAATTAATTTTTTAAACTTTATTTAGGTAATCTCAGTGATTGGATAAGTGTTACAGTTGGAACATTTAACAATAAGCCTTTTTATATGCAAACGATATTTACTTATACTTATTTTATGTAGAAATATAAATGAAAAATCTTTATTTTATATTAAGAGAAATGTTGCATTAATTTTGCAGTTGCTTTGACGTTAGCTCATATTTTCTCGATGCAGCAGCAACAATTTCGTTCAAATTATATCATTTTCATTTCACTTTAAACATAAAGAAATCTTACCTGATTCGTAAAAGAAAGTAGGGTCCAAACAAATAATCCTCTAGAAATTGGAATCCCCATGATGGTATAAAATTCTTGCTCTTGTGTTTCACATGTTATCCTTTCTTGCACCCGATAGTAATGGGGATATCGTCAAGTGAACATCATGCATTCTCTCGTGCCACCTCTCACATGCTCCGCCCACTTGCCGATGATTGACGTACAGCTACGCGCTGAAACGTAACAAGAAGTGTGCTATGAATATACTCATTAACGGTTTTTGCGCTTGAGACTTCAATAATGATACATCCAAGGGCTGTCTTTTAATTCTCTTCAATGCTTTGTAGATGTCTGTCTCTTATTAATCGTTGTAATAAGTTTATACATGTATGCAATCCAATCCACAGATAAATAACAAAGAAGAACTTAACAAATTTCAAAGATCTTTTGTGTAGAAATAACTTTTAATTTGTGAAACTTTTTAAGGCAGCGTTTAGCATTATCCGTCATTGAGAAGGCGCATGTTTATGCTCGTTTTAAAGCCTTTTATTGATGTTTGAAAAATGTTTTTGCTTGTTTTCAGATTTTAATATCGACGTGTGCAGTGAGCGGGAGTCACAAAGCAAGTGCTTCGACGGGCAGGGCAGCAGATGCATTTTATAAATGACCTTGGCCCAACCCCACCCCTCCCCCCCACCCTCAACAAAACCCTATACGCAGTCGTCACTTGTCGAGTTAGCGCAAACATGTGGCATATGTGTCGTCTGTTTAGTTTAACAACACAGCACAGAACACATGGCATTATTTACCCTAGGGTTACTCTGTCATTATAAAACAACAATCTTGCACAAGTCGCTCTCAAAATGTACTTTGTTAAAGATATGTAAAAAGGGCGGTTAAAATCATAACGCATCTTTGACCATCTGGCCGTGTGTCATGCCTTCATTAACCGCCAATCTTCTATATTTAACTCTTAAAAAATACATCAACCACCAGCTTATTAAGTTTTGAAAACGGCACGCGACCGCCATTTCTGATTTTATCGTAATTATTTAAATCAAATGTTTATGATGGGCATGCTTCTGTTCTTTTCTTTCCGGAGTGTTTTTCTTTCATGTTTGAAATTAAGATCTATCGCTATGGGGAAAAAACAAGGGCACTGCCACCAAAAAATTTTAAGTGATCGCATTTAAATTACTGAAATAGGCAGAAAATTGCCTGTAACACATGGCATAGTGAATACGATGATTTATTTCTGCACTAGACATTACATTTACACTAAGCACATATTTAAGCATGAAATGGCCAGTCCATGTTTAAGGCTATTTTGGAATGCAATGCGATATATGCAATGTGGTATATCAGCAAGAGCACAAATGATTGACAGCTCCTGATTGACAGCGTCCACACGTCGCGACATGTGTTAGACACGGGAAGGGGCGTTACAATGGACAGTCCTGCCCCTTCATTTAGCAATGCGCCACCAGTGTTCATCTGTTTTAAAAGATGCTTGCCCTCTTGGACAGCACATTAGAAGGACCATGCTGTGAGGGCGTTTCCGGTTAAAACAATAACTGCAAATATCTGTCGGGGTTCAGTTATTGAAATGACCTTGATATTGTTATTGAGGGGATAATTTTGAGTTGCGTGGACAGCACCTGTTGGACACTTGTAAGTCGTCAGTAGGTACCCTTTTTGTTCTCTTAGAATTGTTCTTCAGACCGTTCTCCAGGAGGGTTCCAAATTGCCCAGACAGCAAATGTAAGTAAAATCTGTATCATTCTTTGACCCCATTACAGGCTCCTGTGCAATATGGCAGTTAACTACTGTACAAGTCACAAGGATGGTTTTGTTGTCAAATGGCACCGTCCCTTCTGTTAGAATCCTCGTAGGAACAGTTTTCTTTCCATTTGACTCAAAGAGTGCGCCATCCTCATGCCAGGTTTTGAATGTGTTGCTCGTACAAAGAAATAGAAATGATTTACACCGTTTGTTTGTACGACTAATCGTGGATGTTGGAACACCCCTTCGCGGGTGCCTGGATGAAATACAACTTGGCGATCAATTGACTTATCTATATTTTAGTAACAATTACATGCATTTCTTTGGCGTACTGTTTAAATGCTCACTGTACAAGAACAGAAACAAAACCTCATTGTGAATAGCCACAAAGGGTACGGGACAGACAAAACTCAAATTAGAGATAATTATTGTGTGTGTATCCTCGCTTGAAACATGCATCTTTCATACACACAAATATATGCACAAAACGACTTGTCTCCCCTTGTCATCCACGCCATTGTCCTCAAGGCTAAATCCCATTATCCCTTAATTACTCGGGTTGTCTTTTTGACTGTATTTGTTCACTCCACAGGAACAGGAAATCCTGTTAGCAGACACAACAAATTACATTTCCCCCATGAGATTCGAACCCGTTGCTACGTTTATGCCGACGATTTTCAGAAAAAACGAGTGCCACAAGAAAACCATTCTGTTTATCGATTAACTATATAATCAATTAACTCCCCCCAATAAGTTGATGGTCCCCGCAAAACCATATTGTTTTAAAAGACTTTCACGTAACATATGTCCCAAGCAGATGTTGGCCGGTCCTTTACGGGGCGTCTCTTTCCGAGTGAGTCCTCTATACACAAAGGAATCGCTTTATCAAGCATTATATCCACTTAAGATATTATGACGAGTTTTTGTGAATGAAATAACAAACAGACCAGCACACATATGTTCTTCTACAAACTCTGTCGCTTGACATTTTTAGCGCCATTTCACTGAAGACCAAAGTGAAGTTTAACATGCACGTTTACATGACACAATGGAAGGCGGGAATGTTACGGTTTTTTCAGTAACACGGCTTTTATCACACGTGAATAACTGCTTTTAAGTTTGCGCGGTGGCAACTTTGTTTAACTTTTTCGTTCATAAACGAAGTAAAACATATTTGGTTAAAAAAATGGAGCATTCAAAACCAAACTATACAATAGAAACAGTATTCACTATGATGTCGGGGTTAAATAAAATAAAAAACCTTGAACTAGTAAAGTTCGAACGCAGTGACGTGTTTTTTCGGGTGTATTCGCGTGTATATTCTAAATTTGGAGTCGTCAAAGAAAGATGTCGCGTGTCAGAGCTCATAAAAAGTTTGGTTGGTATGACGTCAGGGATGGCATCAGGTTGGTGTGACATCAAAGAACCTTTGAAAAGTTTGGTTGGTAAGACATCAGGAAGGCAAAGGGATGCTAATGTTCTTTACTGTCGCGTAACTGACACAAGAAGATCTAAATTTTGTTTACTTCCGGTTCCGGTTAAAAAAACTGGGCGAAATTGAATTTGGATGGTGTGTGGGTTTTGGAATAATTTGTGCACGGTTGGTGAAAGTCAACACGTGGTCGCTGCTAAGGAAATCGGATCAGCTCGCAGACGGCATTGTATCGAAATGTGTTTTCGTTTTGTTATTTTTAGCAATCAAGCGCACGCGTACAAAACAGGCAATCCGACAGGGGGGTTCATTGGAGACCAGTGCGCCACGCGTGTATGTAACACAAACACCACATCAAATAGGAAAGTGTTATTCACCAACCAAGAACTATCACCATGCTACATAAAGGAAGAACACGGGAAACGAAAACCACCCGTTATGGTTAAACGAATCCTTCCTTCTCATTCGCAAGAAGTTGCTATAAGAAAAAGAAGTAAAAAGAACAATATATGAATGAGAATAATAAATTTGATTTGGGGTAACAGATCTGAGTACACTTTGTCGTTGTGTTGTAGCTATGGTTCTAGGTCCCCCGCCACCCCGGTAATAAGGCTCCCTCCCCAGTTTTGCATACTTCTTAAAACCGCCTTCCCCCCTCACGGAAGGAATTGATGTGTAGTGATTGGGAATGTAGGGCCTGACTAAACATGCTCTAGCCATATGATGACTAGCTAATTGCAATTAGACTAGAGTACAGTCCAGCAGCTGAACATTTAGATGCCTTATTGTAATTCGGTTGCGATTTAACTGTTAACTGAGTTCTTAAGAAAATGAAATCGAAACAAATTTGTTAGAAAAGAAATTTGTTACAAAAGAAGAACCCCATAAGCTCTTTAAGCGACTCTATATAAAAACACTTAAATGGAGGAGGTGGGGAGGAACGGAGAGAGGAGCTTTTTACCGGAGGGGGGGGGGGAGGGGATTTACCATTCAACGGTAGCTATAGGTAACGTATTTACTCACTCAGCCTCGTTCTCAGCAGAGAATACTGGTATTGAATATGTATTAAAAAAACCGCGCCTGTTCTTGACCCATCTGCGAATCCAGCCCATCTGCAGGCTCCTAACACCAGCACTCCTAACACCGTACGGTGCCGGTACGGGAGGGGTTAAAAATTAATATACAAATAACCACTTTCAGCAAATTATATAGGTTGTAAGTACAGTGATCCACCAGTCCAGAATACCCTGCTAGCGCACCAGGATGCCAGAATAGCCCACCAACATGACAGTACCAGAATAGGCCACCAACATGGGAGTACAATGTACCACCGTATCAGAATAGCCCACCAACAAACTAGTGCAGTGTTCTACGTACCAGAATAGCCCACCAACATGGATGTACAGTGTACCACTATGCAAGAATAGCCCACCAACATGCTAGTACAGTGCACCACCATTCCAGAATAGCCCACTAGCGCAACAGTGTACCAGAATAGCCCGCCAACATGATAGTACAATGTACCACCGTGTCAGGAAAAAAATTCTATGATAACACAACTTGCTGGAGCAACACCAAAAGAAAATCCCCATTTTCACAAAGCATGCATTCTGCAAATTTCATGACCAGCAGCCAAACTTTGCGTACACACAGGTAACTTGAGCAATTTGAAATGCCCTGACAGGTGTTATCTCCATTCAGCCTTTTTTCCTATGGCCTTGAAAATAAGCAACAGAAATTCTTTAATCCAGCGGAAATTAAGTACATTCAAGGCAAATTAAAATTAAGCATGTTTGGCTGCTTATGATTTTCCGTACGCTTTGGTTTGCAAATAACATCTGTGTAATAATGTTACGGATCGTGACAATAACTCCGGACAATCATGCATGCTGAGGAGCACCAATTCCCAGTGAACCCTGGACAATCATGTATGCTGACGGCGATCTACTCTCTGTGGACTATAAACAAGCATGCATGCTGACGGGCAACAACTATCGGGGGATCCGGGACAAGCATGCATACTGACGGGTAATAACTATCAGGGGATCCGGGACAAGCATGCATACTGACGGGCAATAACTATCGGTGGATCCTGGACAATCATGCATACTGACGGGCAATAACTATCGGTGGATCCTGGACAACCATGCATACTGACGGGCAATAACTATCGGTGGGTCCTGGACAACCATGCATACTGACGGGCAATAACTATCGGTGGATCCTGGACAAGGATGTATACTAAGGGGCAATAACTATCAGTGAATCCGGTGTAACAGTATATCTTGCCCCCTGTACAGCTTCCCCCCTCCGCCCCGGGGGGGAGCTAGACTAAGCTTTCTCCCCCACCTGATATTTCCCCCTATTGGTATCACATTCTAAAAGGAACATACAAGAAAACGCTTCTTGGATAATGTGGATGTTATTTATGATAATCTTTGCGATCAGGAGTATCAGGGCTCTCTGAAATGCTAAAAAGGATTTAAGAGAATAAGCAGTTTCAAAACTGCGAGCTTCTCTATTACCTGTATCACAATATTTTGCCCAAGCCCTGCCCATTTTTCAAAGCGATTGCTTGTCATTCCGCGCATGATCACATCCGATTATCTTGGCGTTATTGTAGAGTAATCTGTGATAAAACATACACACACGACCAAGGTGGCAACAATTAACGTATCCACACAAGAACAACATCACAACCGAGATGAAACAACCCCTTGCTGAATTCCTGCCTGGCTCGCGTAATTATCATATCACGCGATTTAAAACTGTCTTTGTGATGTGGTTAATCATTAAATTTTTTTGTTGCTTATGATTTTAAAGCTATTATACTAATGACAGATAAGGATTATCTATATTGGTTTGAAAATGCCAGTTGGAATCACAGGTAGTATGTATCCCTCATCGGATGAGGGAAAGCTGAGGGACGGGAAGAGGGAAAAGGGGGAGGGATTGGGGTCTTATAAGAAGCGCCTGAGGCTCCACTTCACACACATCAACATGACCTTGGACGTGACCTTTGCTCTCGCGACACAAGTAGCACGGATGTCACGTTACGGTCAATGACATTTGTTCTCATGAATGGCACCAGGGGTCGCTCTAGCGCGCGAAGTGGCCGTGCGGCATGACAGGCACTCGACTTATTAAGATCACCCTCAAGAATGGCTTGTAGTTAAATATTACTAATGGAACATGTTATCGGACAAAGCAAACAAAGCCACGTGCCACGTCTCACCGCCACTTGTTCTCAGCTCAAGTGTTTGCTGAGTGAAGGTTGGACGTGTTTGCTGTTCTGGAACACTCGGCCTTTTCCGTGACACATCCTCGGCTCTTTCCGTAACACTTCATTGGTTCTTTCAGAGACACGTTCTCTGATTATAATACGCATCGAGTGACAATGCATAGATACACCAAGGGCCTGGCGTGCGTTGGATTTTGGGCCCTTGTGGGAGGCCAAAGTTTTCTCTCCGATGATGGTACTGTGAGATTTTGACATCACAACTTGGGAGGGACCCGCATTCGCTGTCATTCAAAAGACAGACAGCAAAAAAGTTTAGCACCCCAATGAGTTATGGATGTTTATAGCCCTGCTGTTCTGTCTTTTAAAACGTCGCCATGGATACCGGCTGCATTTATTGATACCGCATATCAGAATTAAAATCAAAGCAGACCTCGACAGAAGATAAATGCAAACTTCCACGAAAAAGAAGTGAAGAAGCGACCGCATAAAAAGCACAAGCCTCCGTTGACAACGCACGACCATATGTGCTTGCGGCTTCCCACCCGGCAAAAACAACACTTGAAAATACTACCAACTATTCTCCATCTCTTCGCCCTCTTTTCTCCTTTTATATCTGACGCCATTTTGTGCATTTACGTCCCCCCCCCCCCCCCCTAGTCTGGCATTTCATATTTCGAAGTCCACCATCAAAAAGTATTTTTTACATGAATCATATTTTAACTCTTTGCCTCGCGATTTAATTACAATGACAACAAAGGCAAATGTGGCTATCTGAATAAATGTTTGTGTGGATAACAGCAGGTACCGTCCCCGAGAAGAAGCAGGTGTGTTTTCAAAGACATTTCGTTGGCGCATTTTTACTTGGTGATATCCTTCTCTTCCCGGTGTGGCTATGAAATAATGAGGCGTCCTTTGAGTTGATAGCTGCTAAACACTTGAAGAAGGTATTCTGTTTGTTGTTCACACATAGCAATTAAACATCAAACGTTACTATTGTGCGATAATTGCTTTATCTAAATTGTACCTAATAATACAGCAATTACTTTATCTGAACTGTACCTAATACTGCATAGGCAGGTCTACAGATGCATGCGCGAGACTAGCCAATCAACGGCGAGAACAATGTTTTTCCGGTAATAGTCCGTTTTACTTCCTTCATAACAGAACCGACTTTTGCTTAGGAAATAATCGATTCCCTAACACTGCGTATTTGAAAAGAATTACAAGCACCAACCCTGGAAGTGGGCACCGGGTTCAGCAGAGTGTATTCTTTGAAACAATTCCAAGCTGTCGAAGGCTCTTCAAAGCTGTTTCATCGTAACTCATATCGTCACGCGCTGGACTTTCAAAACCAGTCGCCCAGTCTCTAATGAAGTGACGGTACACTCTTAGAGCCTTCGCACAAGCGACCAGTGCAGAAAAAACAAAAGCGAAACCAAACAATACCCTTGCGTGTTTCTTTTGAGACCTATCCCTGCGTCAAATGCATGCATTCTATTTGCAGGGAAACAGCGATTTCGCGGTACCTTCCAGACTACATTTGAACCTCACCATGGCCAATCTCACAGAACAACCCACTTTTTGATATACAAAACAGGCTTTTAAAGTTGTTTCTCAAAAAAAAAAAAAAAAAAGAAAAAAAATGCTGAGGTTCCCTTTAGTGCTGATAGTTATATCGACGTCACTGTGGGCAAGGGAACAGGCGAGCACGACACCAGGGAAAGCATGTAGCCCGGATGCAGAGGTGTATCATGGCTTTCTTTGTATGTTTATCATTGTATGATTTAACGCCAGTGCAAGGTTTTGTTATCATGCCTGGTTATATATTCCATGTACTGGAGGAGTTAAACGCAATCAGCGCGTCACTTCATAAATGTTTCAGCTATGTTATTTATCGCAACTAGGCCCGTATTCGTTACTTTCATTTTTTGTGAAATCGATTCATGTAAGAAAAATATTTTGTACAACCTGGAAAACAGCTCTACTCGTTGCCAAAATATATTGATTATTTAGTACAAATTTGGCACATGTAAACATCAGTAAATTGCAGTCAGATTCGGCCGCAATACGTTGCTCTGGGGTTTTACGGAAAATTTAAAAGAAGCTTAATCAGGACTGCTAATACATCTACATCAAGTTATTTTTAGCAATTTTTAGGTTCAAAGGGCAGTGACGCGAATGATAGCCCGGTGAAACAAGGCATTAGGTGCAGGCAGATGTATTCAGAGCTATTGGCTGTTTGTGAGAAAAAAGGGACTGCTCGGTCTTGTTCAAATATGTGTTTTTAACCGCATTATATTGGTTTTACCCTGTGGCATTTTCATTCTAGTTACATGTAACACACTTCCAAACAGGAACGTGTAATGGACGTTGCTTTAATGCTGGCTTTAATTCAGTTATTCATTCGCCAGTCCTACGCTTGTTTGTTTGGTTGTTTTTTTACACGGTTATTGGGGTTTCCTTTCTGTTTGTGGAGTTATTACGGTTATTTCGCGAAGGTATATATTATCGCTGTAAAATCCCTTTGATAGCAAGAAACGTAATAAAATGCTTGACCATTAATCTCAGATTAATACACAGCTTGAAAGGACATATCTAGAACACTGAACGATGGAGGCAGCCCCCTTCCGGAGTTTACCCCCACCCACATGAAGAAAGCGTTACGCATTCGAAATTTTAGAAACACCAAAAGTTAAGATGCTGCAATGCAGAATCGTAGCTTCCAGTTTTTTTTTTTTGTTTGTTTTGGTGATAGAATGCACTCATACACACCAAGAACGTGCTGTTTCCTGCATGCACCAACAGAGGGCGTCAAAAGCATCTGTGACAAAAAGCACCAATCGTGCAGCGCGCAACACAAGGGTTCGTTGTGAAACTTCAGACACAAAAGTCACCTCAAACACACGTGTCCCAACATCTTTACAACGCCTGTTGCGTTCAAAGAAATGCTCCGTTTTTAAAGTTAGTACAAGTCAAAGTATGTTTTGATGTTTTATTTGATTTTAACAAACACCAGATACCGTTCATTGTTCTTAAATTAAAAACAAAGAGAGTATATAGAAAGTAAAATAGCGGGATTTGGGATTTTTTGTTCCTTATTTTTTTAGGGGGGGGGGGGTGGATTTTTTTTTCACTTTAATTATTGTTTCAAGTTGAATGAAAAAGGTTATATTTTGTCAATTTTAAGCTTTAATTGAAAAATATGTGAGATAAAAGTTACGAAAATCATTAAACGTTTCTCATTGGCTGTTAAGTGGGCCCATGCACCAAATACGAACTGGGCCCATACACAGTAAAGCTCCCTAATTCGGACAAAAGATCTGAGTGCCTTATGTTTTCTCATCGGTTTCTATGTAATGAGATAATTCGGAGACCTTGCCATTACGGACACCGGACACAATTGTTGAGACTCAATTGTGGGTTTTACTGTATGTATTCATATCCCTGTAATTTGGACAAAACAATGCCGCCATCTTTACGGGTTCTTTGTTTTCGTGTGCCTCCCAGATAATGTCAATATGGCTCCTTCTGTGTGCCAACTATATAATCCCGTAGCCCTTGTCAAGTCCCAAGTGAGTGAAATATGTAAATGTTTGACTGGACTTTCATTCAAATTGTCAAAAATGTTTTCAAGAAATTTTGTCATTATTTTGTTGTGGTTTATTTGTCTATAAAAAATTAAAACATTTTAAAATATTTAATGTTCAGTTGTTTCTTTTTGAAAAAAAAAATGTTGAGTTACTATTGTTTTGTTGTAGCTAAAAATTTACAATTAACGTACTGAAAGAAAGTCAGAGGGATCGAGTATCAATACTGAATGAGACAGGGAAGATAAAACCAACTTATGAAAAGTATTTGACTATAATAAGAATTGGGCTGGGATGCAAACATATAAAAATCCTTCAGAAAAAACTATAAAATACCATTTTATTATCTGCTTATGTAGGTTCTATTTGTATGTTTGATAATTTTGTATTATTCATCACGGCTTCCTAAGTAGTAGTATAATAAGCACACTATACTATACTATTATATGCTACTCTAAATCAATAATGTTAAAAATTAAACAACAACAATTTGCCTTGTCTCCAAAATAATTTCGGCTTTTCAGTTTTCTATTAAATATTTGAAAAAGAAATACACAAAATGATTGCCATGCCAAGTCTGAACCAGCTGTCAGATGCTTGGGATTGATCAGCTAAGAAAAGATAATTAAAGATAAGAGTTAATTAATAACATTAAGTGACAATTAAAACATACAATCGTCCCTGGAATCAAGGCCATCCATAGGAAAAGCGGTCCTTTGCCCAAGGCGCCCATTTTTTTTTTTTTTTTTTTTTGCCGCTAAAAATATCGTATACTGTATAACTATGCATGTATGTAAACACTTAGAGCTTATTTTTAGCGAGTATTGTTGAGTATATTGTGAAGACTGTGTGTCCCAAGTAGCTTATTTTTGTCGTGGGGATCCCTATTGTTTTTTTATTTGGATGCTACTGCGATGCCTTTCTAAGTCTTCAAGGCAATTAATTTTATGCTTTAGAAACTATGTAATTTTTTCAGGATGGGTTGAGGCAATATTCCAAGATGGTCAACAGTTATGTTATTGGTCAGGAATTTTTCCACATATTTCCACCAGTTCTCACACCCCTTTCCCCCTCATAAACATCTTTCAGCATATCATGCATGCAGTCAGAGTGGCACTACTCCTCTGGACATTTTTGTTTTCTGGGTTCATTTGTTACACGAAAAACTTGTTCATTCTGTTCTATCTCTTGCTAAGATTAACAAACTTTTTAACTCACAAAAGAACTCGAAACAGTTAAGATTTCTGGTTTCACCTGGTACGAGACCACAAGACACAGACGCTGAACCACTGAAGGTTTCTGTTCCGTCTGAATTATTAGCTCCATTCGGTAAAAGTTGGGTTTGACCAATGAGAAATTAAAGTAGTTCAGGAAGTTAAATTGAAACCCTGATCCTTCTTTCAGCATGTCAAACACAAAAAGTGCCCGGCTGTAGAAGAGAGACAGCATTTTGCAGCTTTTGCCGTAAAGGTTTAAGCCGATATCACAATGATTTCATTAAGGATGTAAAATAATAACCGATTTTAAACCGGTTGATAACCGGTTTTCGTTTCGGACTGGTTTCCCGCTAATTATGTTAATTTTTCACTATTCTGTAAATATTTTAAATTCATTTGCTATTTCTTTTGACAAATATCTAGCTAGAAATGAAGCACAGTTGATAAATTGAGCTGTTCCATGTCGCGCGAAAAACGAGCCGTCGAATCGAGAACTTTTTTGAGCCTCTGAAATCTCTCGACAGATCTACCAAATCTATAGTTTTATAAAATAAAGAAGAAAAAAAACGAACAAATTATGGAAGTTATATTTACCTATTACATCGTCAGGTAACAGTTGTGAAGAATTATCTTAAATAGGAATTTTGCTGCTCTTTTTATCGGCTACTGTTTTTTTTTTTTTGTAAGAATAGTGTGAAGGTGAAAGTTGTGTGACTGTGTATACTATGTGTATCGGTACGACCTGCGTGGCTGTTCGAACCCTGTAACGGTACGAACTTACGAAGTCCCTACGAAGCCATGCTAACAATGTGATGTGATGTGATGTGATCGTGCGAACTGTGCGATTATGTGACCGTGCAAACTGTGTGATCGTGCCAACTGTGTAATAGTGTGAGCTGTGATCGTGCGAACTGCGGGATCGAACAAACTGTGTGATCGTGCGAACTCTGGGATCGAACAAACTGTGTGATTGTGCGAACTGTGGGATCGTACAAACTGTGTGGCTGAGCGAACTGTGGGATCGTACAAACTGTGTGGCTGAGCGAACTGTGGGATCGTACAAACTGTGTGGCTGAGCGAACTGTGGGATCGTACAAACTGTGTGGCTGAGCGAACTGTGGGATCGTACAAACTGTGTGGCTGAGCGAACTGTGGGATCGTACAAACTGTGTGGCTGAGCGAACTGTGGGATCGAACAAACTGTGTGATCGTGCGAACTGTGGGATCGAACAAACTGTGTGATTGTGCGAACTGTGGGATCGTACAAACTGTGTGGCTGAGCGAACTGTGGGATCGTACAAACTGTGTGGCTGAGCGAACTGTGGGATCGTACAAACTGTGTGGCTGAGCGAACTGTGGGATCGTACAAACTGTGTGGCTGAGCGAACTGTGGGATCGTACAAACTGTGTGGCTGAGCGAACTGTGGGATCGTACAAACTGTGTGGTTGAGCGAACTGTCTGCGGTATGAACATGTCATAGTCCTGGGCGATGAGATGGTCAGGTCATATGACCTGCTTACAATTTTTTGCAGTATTTGAAACACATCAATAGCACTTCATTCTAACGAGGATGACTTCAATTATTAACGCAAGTAGAACGTCTGATTGCTATGAATGTTTGATGTGTTTACATACCCCGTGTCAGGAACTCAGCTATCCGGGTTCAACGGTCTGTTCTCCGTTAATTTTTGCGACGTCCAAATAGTACAACGTACTACGAGTGATGATATTTATTGATTTATCCAAAAGTGATATTTCTATATTCTCAAGATAGAAACAAAAAATGAATCCAGGCTTGAAAATGTTGCCATTGGAAACAAGACTCTTTTTCAACAACTATCCATGTTTCAATGTAAAGGAACAAATATAAGAGAAAATCAAAACGCACGTGCAAAGAAACTATCCAGCCAGCTGGCTTATGGAGTTTCAAACTCGACTTTTGTTATTTCGCAGACAAAGACGCGGCTGTTGCAGTTTTTTTTTGTTAAGACTCATGAACAATGCACGGAACAAAAATGCATCGCGTTATCTAAAAAATGTGCCAAGCACTGAGCAAAGAAAAAATAACTAAATAAAAAAGAAGGCAGTTTTCTAACCACTCCACTGCAGCGAGTGGAGGAATTACACACCTTTCTTTGATTGCGGCAGCACTGTATCTTCAATCACGAGCAAACGGCTGCAAACTCAATCCCACTCAAAACTCGCAAAGTGCTTCTCCTCCTTTGGTTTTTAATAAAAAAAAATGCCTAACCTCAATAAACGTGCTCTACGGTCTGTTTATTCAGGCGGCTATTCTTGTCTTCAGCTCTTTCAGATTACCTCTACGAGGTTTTTTTTCTTTCTTTCCTACGTGCTTGTATTGTCTGGTTTATCCCTGCCGCGAAAAAAAAGAATCCTTGGACATCTTCGGCGCACCTGGGTAAGTTCTACACGTTTGGTGAGCCTCCCGAGTGTTTTTATTGCGTTTCTTTTACGTATATTTTGTAGTAACCCTAGTTCCACTTATAATGTTCATTTCTCTATTTTTCAGACAGAAAAGAAAATGCGTACTATTTACATTGGCAACTTTATCCGTAACTTCTTTTTCTGAAGAATTTTTTGGTACTCAGAAATGCAATAAATATCCCTATGTTTTATTCCGCGGATTATTCTCGAAACAGATTGCATTCTCATCTCAAACAGAAAACGGTTTCTTAAAAAAAAGTCAGGCAATTTCTGTAGAAGCATCGCTTCTTCGAAAAGGGCGTGAAAAAGTGATACCCCCCTTAATTATAGCATGTTGTTGCCAGCAACGTGTTGCTGTCTGTATTACGGTGTGACCTCTATTAAAATGAACGACTGGACACGATGCAGCTATTACGTTATAACTGCGATCGCGCTGTGGGGGGGGGGGGGGGGGGGGCAGGGTCACATCTTGGCAATAATTCAAGCAAATCAGGTGAGCGGTTGTGAGAGCGGTGTCTATGAGCGGATGCAAGGTGTCTGTGTTGAGTATATATAACCGTGAGACGGAGTGGTGTGACCTTAACGCGTTGATGGCCATCATAGTGTGTGAGAGGGTTGGCAAGCATTCGGTCACGTGGTGGTCAGAAATTTGTGATCAAGTGGCTGGTCAATCACTCTAGCACTGTCGTTCAGTTTCCCGAAGTTTCATAAAAAAAATTCCAGCCCCATTCAGCACTGTGCAATGAAATATTTTGAAGATTAATTCAAGCATCCGGACGAAACCGGGCTGTGATATGAAATGATAGGGAATGTCTCATCATGAGTCAGTACACGGTGTGAGTCAGCACATGTCATCAGTCATCACATGTCATGACCAAACACCGCCATGAGTTCGCACACTGCGTGAGTCAGCACATGTCATCAGTTACCACATGTCATGATTTAACACAGCCATGAGTTCGCACACGGCGTTAGTCAGCGCATGTCATCAGTTACCACATGTCATGACTTAACACAGCCATGAGTTCGCACGCGGCGTGAGTCAGCACGTGTCATAAGTTATCACATGTCATGACTAAACACCGCCACGAGTTCGCAGACGGCGTGAGTCAGCACATGTCATCAGTCATCACATGTCATGATTAAACACCGCCATGAGTTCGCACACGGCGTGAGTCAGCACATGTCATTAGTTATCACATGTCATGACTAAACACAGCCATGAGTCAGCACATGTCGTGAGTTTTCTTATGTCATTAGCACGTTCTCATGTCTTAGGACATGTCGTGAATTGGCTCATGTCGTGAAGTTCAGCCTGTCAATAGTTGGCAAATGTCATGTCTTGCAACATGTCATGAATTCTGATTTTAGCACATGTCATGAATTTACACCTCTCACAAGTTAGCACATTTTCATGCATTATCACATGCATTAACGACTAAGCAAATGCAACGAGTTAGCACATATCACAAGTTTGCTGACGTCACAAGTTAACACAAGTCATGAGTTAGCATATGTGTACAACAAAATACAACTGGAGTGGTATTCTGCTCTGTCCTTATATTGTCCTTATATTTGTTTTTAAAAATAAGGACAGAGAAGAATACCACTCCAGGAGTGGTATTCTGCTCTGTCCTAATTTTTAAGGATGTCCTTATTATTAAAAATAAGGATAAAAAAGCTATTCTGCTCTATCCTCAAACTTAACAAAGTCTTTTGAAAATAAGGATAAAAAATTAAGGATGAACCATCTAATCTCAAGAATAAGGATGTGATTAAATATAAGGACAGAGCAGAATACCACTCCTGGTCTCACTGGGCTCTTCTTACAGTTGCGGAGGCTGCCGAGCGCCATCTGGGAGCCATTTCAACAGCAGATGCCAGTTTTAGATCTCTTTGTTTCACAACAAGTTGAAAGAGCAAACAAGCACACACACACACGAAAAAAAAGTTTTTTAAAGTAAACGTTATCAGTTTTTAAAACATGCCGTTTTTTTTTACAGGAAAGAAAAAAAAATTTCAATCAATATGCACACGTGAATAATTTGTTTAAAAGGCGCGTTTTTGCCCGATTTGCTTGCTTTGCAAAACAAATAAATAAACAAAGAAACCTAGCATCAGATGAAATTTCATGACATTCTCACTGGATTTATTACTACACAAACGGTGAAAATGAGAAAGTCGAATCCCAGCTAAGATGGCAAGTTTCACACCAGAGCTTGCGTGGTGGAAGTTTGTTATCGTAGCATTCTTTGTTCACATTGCAGTTTTTTTTTTGGTGACTGTTCACATACAAAATTTTCTGAGATCTGTCTGAGAGACAGTCTGAATTCACTAAAAAATTAGGGCTGCCGGGCTTTTCTGGTTAACCGCGGTTTTCTGTTCTTAAAAATGTGTTTTGCATTTTTTTACTAATGAAAAAAGTATATAAAGACTTTTAAAAATGCTATTCCTCTTGTTTCTCAATACTTTAACACTGAACATGTTTTTAAAAGGATAAAGATATCACTCTTGTTAATAACCGTTTTAATGGATCCTTTTTTATTATTACGCAGAGTACAGTTCCGATAGACTCCTCTTTTCGTGTACGGAATGAAAATTTGTCGGAGATTTTAGGTGTTGTGAGTGGTTCGGTTAGGTTCGTTTCGGCGTTGTTTGATATAACTTGAAGGTTGTATATTGGCTGTTTTGAGGTCATTTCTGTTAGCAACCCTGACGTCATTGCATGTCGCAGCAACGTCGTGACGACATCGCCTGTGGTCGTTTTGACGTTGACTTTAAAAGAATAAATACACATGTAAAACATGGCATCCCTATAATTTAATTAAGAAATAATTATTTAATTAATTTATTGAACGTCTTCCACTATTGCAAATATACATAAGTGTACTTTCCATATGAAATATGGTCTAAACTAAAGACAAAAATCGAATTTTTACACGGAAAATTTGGGTGTTTTTCTACTTTTTTCAGAAGTGCAATCGATTCCTCTGAGTGACAAAAACAAGCATGTCCAAGGAAATGACCCAGCCGAGTTACCAAACAAGGAAAGAGAGAAAAACTCTGAAACGAATACTGTTAGGCCAAAAAATGAAGTATGTAAAATGCATTTAATTCGAATTTGGAAGCTACCCGAAAAATGATGTTGGAGAGGTTGGGTTTTGACGATTCACGCATTTACCGACATTTACACAATTTTACAATAAATTTAAAATTCCACCATTTCGGCATTTTTTGTTATTTGCGAAAAAAAGCAAAGTCCAGGTGGAAAAGCACCTAAAACCTTTCGATTAAAATTTTATAACTATTTGAAAAAGACTAAGAGAAATTAATGGTTTGACAATTCAATTATTTACTACCATTTTTTCCAGTTTTTTGCCAAACTTCAAAGTTCCGCCATTTCGGCAGTTTTTGGTGAACCGCGAAAAAAAATAATAGCCTGGTAGGTGAACCCCTGGGAATACATCTGCGTAACATCTTAACGATTGGTATAAAACTGTAGGAGGAGTAGCATTTTAAAAATGGGTCAAAACGGGCACAAAAAGTGCCGCCATTTTATCAGTTTTCCGTCAATCGTCAAAAAAACGTAATAGCCAGGTGGGGGACCACCCAGGAAAGATTCCTGCGTTATATCAAAACGATTGGAGCAAAACTGTAGGAGGAGTAGCATTTTAAAGAAAAAGTTTAACATACGCACATACATTCAAGTCCCCTATAGTGATACGACTAACCCAGTCCGACAAAGTCGGCTGGGTTAATAAAACTGCACGCATTGTGACGCCGGATACCATTTCAAAACGACCTAGCTGCAGCGTCACTTTTCGGTTACTCTGACAGCGGTCCGTACACGCCTGTTCCTATTGAGTGTGACATCACATGGGGGTCTCGGTGGCCTAGTGGTCTAAAGCGCTGGCCAGCCAAGCAAGGCATGATCTGTACGACGTGAGTTCGAATCCCCTCACGTCCAGGTAACATGCTGAACATGTTGACCAATAGGCATTTAAATCGACCTGACTAAATATGTTCATATGCATTATACGCTAATAGTTAGGGATCAAATACTGTAAAGACTGGCAGCCCAAAGTATCCCAGGTGAGATTCAAGTGTGCGCCATCTGCTTAGTTAGAGTAACTTGCATGTGGACTGTATACCCAGGTCGATAATCTGTACATAGTGTATATGATAATAGTAACCAAGTTCGTTCTTAGTGATCTTAGTCAGCAACATTGTATAAATTCAACCTTCTGGTTGCAAATATAAGAATAATAATAATAACAATAACATTCCGAGAACAATAAAAAATCTCAGTGACCGAAGAAATATCTGGTTCGGTCAGTTGTGTTCCTTCAAAGTGTCCAAACTGCAAACGTCGAAAAGACGCAACCGACAGACCATATGTGTGTTGGGAAGTGTTTCAAGGAAATGTTTCTAACGCTGTTAGTGAGAGAAATTTCCCACCATGAGCTCTGTGTTGTTGTTGAGACTGCAACATCGGCAGTGAAACGAAAACAGTTTGTTTAAAATGTAAACATTTAGAGACATGTAAAATTATGGTATTTGAGCTGGTTATTGAATGTGAAGAGGAGGTACCGAAATTGGCCCATCTGGGGATCTCGTATTTTATCTCCTCCTCCCTCCCCAGTAAAAATGAATGGGACGTATTAAAACATAAGTGTTTTCATATGTGTTTAGACGCGGGCTCAGTCTGGGTATTGAAGAGTCGAGTGTATCCTTCTGTTGCAATGACTCTGGTAAAATCGAGTACGAAAACAAAATTCAATAAGAACCAGGTCAAAAAATAATATAAAAACAAAGATAAATGGCCTCAAACCAGGTCTGTTATACTCCCCATAATTTACGAAGAACTCTCATCAGTTTTTTTTTTAATTTTAGAGGATGGGGGAAGGGGAGGGGGTCATCTGCTCTCCAGACTGGCTATTGAAGTATGCATTTTTTGTTTGTTTAACATTTTTACTTCATTCTCCCAACCTGATCCTCCTTTTTTTCTCTGAGAAAGAAAGCGGTGCGTAGTTACCTTCCTGGTCAATTCAAGCTGATGTGTGTCGTATATATTCAAATACGCATCAGAGGATCCCGTTGCACACGTTACCAGAGTATCCCGTTGCACACGTTACCAGAGTATCCGTTTGCACACGTTAGCAGAGTATCCGGTAGGACACGTTACCAGAGTATCCGGTTGTATACGTTACCAGAGTATCCAGTTGCACACGTTACTACGTGCGACTCTGCCGCTGGGAACTTTATTTTATCCGCCACTTCAGATTTCCATTCAACGTAGGCCGAATACTCAATTCTTGAACTGTATCCTTAATACTAACAAATAATCCAGAAAACAGCGCACATATCCGGGCCCTTAGGCTACAGTAATATAGATTCTATTCAAAGAAACCGTTATCCAAATTCAATCTTATCCCACGTATTACTTGTGCATCCAGACTTTTTGCATGATCCAGTTTTGTGTTGAAAGTTGACACGATGTGCTTACGTCAGCGAACACTGTCGAAATGGCAGGGACTGTGTCCTGAAAAACAGACAAATCAGAAGAAAATAATATTAAAACACAATCGCTTGATGACGTGATGTGTAGAGTTAAGTCCAAACGCTATGACGTCATTCAATGACAGCAGCTAAGGCTGACGATCGTTGTTTGAAATGCACATGATCTTTCCCCGCCCCTCCCGCCGCTCCCTGCAGAAATACGAATGACAGGACTATATGACTCGGTGAAGTCACCTTCATCTATTCATTATCAATCACACGCTCGCATATATATATATATATATATATATATATATATATATATATATATATATATATATATATATATATATATATATATATATATAAAGAAAAGCCCACCCTATCTCGCCTTTGCAAAATCATCAGCCCTTCGGCTTACATCATCAGAAGGGTATTTCAGGGAGTTTCACGTGAGAATCACGAAGAACCAAAATAAATAAACAATCTATATATATATATATATATATATATGGAGGGGTGGCACCATTTTTCTGTAATAAAATAAAATGATGCTTATGTTAGAAACTACTAATAGAAATGCTAATAACAATAAGACCAGTACACCCGCTTTTCATCTGATTATTTTATATATTTATTATTCATCTATTATTTTTTTCTATTTTCCCTCCTCCGGATATCAAACAGTCGATCCTCCGTCTGACATCATCTGGATATGTAACAAGGACCGTGGGAAAATACATATCGTAGAGAGAAAACAGAAGTGACATTCCACAGTGGGTCACATGACGGCTTTTTACGGGGATATAAATCACTTTCCATGTCAACTACTTATTGTCTCTCTGTCTGTTGACTTAATGCGGTGACACAGGGCCTAATCTGACAATACATGCAGTTATCTGATAGGGTTATTGATATAGAGACGAAACCTCGAACAGGCATGTACATTTGGTGCTCGGAATACAAGAGCGAATCATTTGTTGGCTTATCATTATAGTTAAAAAGCATTCATTCGAATTATGACACAACCACGGAGGCAGTTGCACGCTCGCTCGCTAGTAATGAGAACCAGGCGCTGGTATGGATTCGACACCGGTAGAAGAACACCACTCTTTGATCTATTGACTGAGCATTGATCCTCCGCACACATTGCCTGAAGCACAGCCATGTAAGAATTTTTAAAGTTTCACGCTTAAATACCAAAGTGACAATTTCCAATTAAATTTCTTATATAATTTTTTTACCCTTTCTGGGAGTTATATTTTGTGGTTATATTTCTAAGCATATCTGTTAAATGAATTACTTTATGATTTGTTTAATTTGACAGACCAGCTAGAAGCTGCCCTCACACTCCCTTCAACCCGAGTCCCTAGGCCCGAAAGTCTTAAATCCTTCTGAAGAACGTATGTTACTTACCCAACCCCTTTACCCCCCCCCCCCCCGCCTCCACCAAAGAAAAAAAACGCTCTTGGGCCCACGCAAACACAATCCGCGGCAGAATAACGACAGATCGACACCACTCTTTGATGTGGGCGGTCGTATTGGCCATTGACTTAATGTAAATATAGGAGTGTTTATGTGAATTAACACTTCATGTATAGGGCAGAAATGCTAATCCCCCTCAATGCAAGCGTGGGAACATAAAACCGCGGCGTATGAAACTGGGTCAATGTGTCTCAGGGTTGTCACGTGACTGATAAACAAAGAAAAAGGGCAAACTATTTAGTTTTTATTGTGTTCTGAAGCTCGCAAAATGTTTTTATTTTTAAATCACCATATGTTTGCGTATCACTTGATTAACTTTAACGTCAAACCGCTGTTGGCTAATTGGCCAACCAAAATGCACTTTGGTGAAAAAAAATTGGATCGTCGTGAGTCACACGGAAACTAGGTGACTTCTGAGCGAAAATCTATGGTTTTAGTAACAGCCTCTTCTTGGAACAGCCAATCAAAAAATAAATAAATAAATAAAAATAAAATAAATAAGTCGCACATTTTACATCAAAACATTTATCAAGGGCATCGGACAACTGTAGACTTTAATTTTTCGTTTTCCGAAATCAGAACTGAACATTTAAGGATCGAGAAAAAATGTAGTTTTCTGAGAATTATTAATCCGGCCGACTGTGACCATACAAGACTCGGTACTGTGCAACTACGGCTTTGAAAACGTAATTCGATCACATAAAATGCCCCCACCCTCCTCGACCAGCTTGTATTAAAAAATGCACAAGTTAAAAATCCAGCAGGGCATCTGGTATGTAGACTATTAAACAGATAGATAGGGTGAGAAGATCCATTCACCCCAAGAGGCGCATGCTGGACTGCAAATGAACGCGACGTGAAGAAATTAAGGTTTTGATGTCTTGGGGAAGAAGCTCAAATATTTGGATTTATGTGTAGCATTTTTTTGCCACATTAGACAAAGGGATGCCTTTGCCTCTTTCAGTGCTTATGCAGTGGTGCTCAGATTAAAGGAAAAAGTAACAATTTTCCAAGTTTATGCGTCTTTTATTGTGTCGGTCATTATGATCATTCAAGGGCCTTTTTAATGCAAATGACCAACCTGCAATGACAGACATGCAACCTGTCATTTGCTGTCATTCATACAGTATACGACCTGATACACACACGTATGTGATGCTATTGTAGATTAGGCTTTGCCACAATGATCTTACCTGACATAATTGCTAAAACAAAATGGTCTAGATCCTGAAGCATAGTATTTCCTTTAAAAACATCCTGTCCATCAAAAGATTTCTTTAAAAATTATAATGATCCGAGGCCATGCGAGATCGACGATATACTAAATAAATAGCTGATGACAAAATCCCGGCCTTTGAAAAATAGATAGTTTTATATTGTTCCAAAATTATTTTGCCAGATTTTATTGTATTTCTCAATATCACTTGACAACCATGAGACCAGAAAGAAAATTGGTCTTGTCTGTAACAAGTTCTGAAAGCAAAAATTTACCCGTCTTCCCGGTGTGACAGGACGAATGACCTCCACGGAGTAATGCACCATCCCCGGGTCCGGGCTATTCGTCCTAGGATATTTGGCCCCCTTAGAATATTTAGTCCTCCGGGGCTCCAAATATCCATTTCTCCTGGCGGCCATTCCTTCTGGGACACCGGGGATGTTTTTAAAATGATTTTTAAAACAGACCTGGTCGTGGTCAATTTTTCGATTTTTCAAAATTTTAACGATTCAGCAATGTCCCAAATTCGTGTTTCGATGTTTTTTGTTTTTTTTTGCCAAATATAGCTTAATGGTACATAAAATTTAATAGGCTCTGTCGGGTAATTGTTAATTTTGATTTTAGTGACCCCGAACGAGGGATGAGAAACAAGGATATTTTTTCCTGGCCTGAAAGTTCTTCGACTTTTATCATGGCTATTGGTAAAGAGGTGATGGACCACGCGTCGTAAGCCAAAAACTTCATACGGAGAATTCAGTGAGTCATTCCAAAGTGATGGGTAGCAGGGTTTGGGGATAACTGCGGCACATTGCGTTGCGTGAGGTACATGGCACTGACGTTTGAGCCCACACTGCCACATTGAGGTAGAAATACAACGAGCGCCACGTTTTGGCAACTTCCGAAAATTTGTAAAAAATACCAAGTGGCCGATGCTCGTTGTACAAGTGCTTTCTTCACACGTGTGGCCAAAAAAAAGCATCTATTTTGACGGGATATTTTCCACAACATACCCCCACACCCCCGCCCACCCCCACCCCCTCTTTCGCCCTACCCTGGCAGCTACGACTTGACCTGCTCTGAACAGAGAATACTTTCTTCTACAAAATGTCAGCTTATGGAAAAATCCTCTTCGGTCAGTACTTCTGAAACATTTGCTCATATGAACAATCAAAAGAACAATACATGTTTTATACAAAGGATTACGGTACACCTAACTGAAGGTGTGGGACATTTTTGCAAACGAACATGCATGGCCCAGATAAAGAACGTCAACTACACTCAGTCCATCCTGTGTACATGAATAGTTGGAATACCATGTTAATTAATGGCGCTTGTTTATTGCGCTGATGACCAGTTGTATCGTCTGTGCTTTTATGGTGACAGCATGTGTGAGATCTGAAGGACGGTTCACAGTGCACAGGCGCAGCGACAGGTTTTCTCACAGGGCTCAGGTGCACCCAAAGAGCGCCATTGACTCGCAGTTTCGTCATTCATGATGTCGTCACTGTAAATACCTTTACGTACATTGTGTCGTCATTATTCCTTTAAGTACATTACGTCTTTGCCCACATCATAGCGTAACTAAGCCGATACGTAAATTACGCCGCCACTGTGTTTGCGAAATACCTATTACAAATCTTCTACCGTTCGGTTTTGCAGGGGAAAAATCTTGCTTCCAATCCCCTCACACACAATCCTACATAAATACTGGCCGACACACAAAGGCAAGCACACAGGACCAGAATGCTCCCCCCCCCCCCCCCCCCGCAATCTCTCAAAGTGTCGCATTGTCCCCGCGCAATATCAAATCACCATTCCCCTAATGTGTAGCACAAATTCCACCACCTCACCACAAAAGGACTGGGATGTCCGCTCAAGCTACGAATTTCATCTTATTTAAAGCGCATAAACTGGAACTTTGACAAGAATATGGGGGAACAATTCTGTGGGCTGGCGAATATGTCCATCTAATGGATTACGCACCGAGTCTTCACATCAAGTGACGTGTTGCGCAACACCTTTATCATCCAATCAAATGTACGGCATGTTTTGAACGTTACTAACTTATCCAATCACAATAGACATGCTTCGGATTATCGAAAATTTATGTCTTTGTGTAAACAATAAACAGGAAGTCAACAATACACAACAATACACGAGTCAACAACAAGTTTAATTCTCAACTACAGCAATTAAATGCTTCACGCTAATTTTGATTGTATAATTCACAATGACCGATAACTGACAACGTACACACACACAGAAGGAGGAAGGTTTTCCATAAAAAGTCACCCATTCTAAGCAAACGTCAATAACTTAAAAGACGACAGGACAGCTGGTGCCAATGCGAACTGAGCTATCGAAGTCCTAAGCCTTCGGGTATCGCCAACAAACACTTGAACAACTGTGCGATCGTCATTCTATCATATATGTGCTTCAAAACTACTCCTAGTGTAAAATCAATTGTAAAATTGAGCAGTTTTTGGTTCAATAATAATATAAGTAGCTTCATGTTTGCTTTTTATTAGCATTATAATTAGCTTGATAGATTAGTTTTATGATGAAAGCATCAAACAGAATGCATCAAAAGTACTATTTATGCCTATAAAGGTCTGTTTTAAATGCGTCTGGAGTTACTAAACAGCATGCATTGCGTTGCTATGCAGCATGTCTGACGTAACTACACAGCGTGCTTCGTGATATCACGTGCCTTGTGTTACCGTGTAGTATGCCTCGCATTACACACCCCATGTACACGTAACTCGCCACACCAAGCAGTACACACTCTGGTCAGAGACATTCCACTCTCCACACTACATACACCTTCCATGCAGAAACTGTTCACCCTCCAGCCATAGCACTTCACACTCCGCGCAGACGACAGTTCACTCTCCATGCCCAGCACTTCTCCATATTCACCAAGACACATCACAAGACACAAATGTTGACACTTTATACTTGACAGCCGTTCTAGGGGGATGGGGGATGGAGGGTGTGTTCTCCGTTCAGATACATGCCATAAAATGCTAGATTAACTCCACAGAAGTGAACATATTCTATGAAAATCACTAGCAATTGAAAAATACTGAAAAATGGAAAAGAAGCCGTTCACATACCATTAACTAAATCGTAACTGATGACAATTACAGGGTATTCTGTAATTAACGAGTAATAACAGGTATATTGTTCTAGCAGCTGCAGGTCTCGTATTCACAGAGAAAATCGCCGAGGCTTGGAATCACGCCAAGTAATATATCTTTTTTTCAGAATCGTCTTACTGTGTCGATAATCACGCTCTGAACGACCTGTGAGACAAACTGGAATAAACATTGTGATACACTGCTTGGGTACATCTTTCTGTATATTTTTCAGAGCTTTGGAAAAATGCATTTATAACGTATAAAAATACTGCATTAACAGTATTATTTCAAACTGAGCACTCCGCGATAAGGAGCTGTGACTACTTCCAGGACAGTTAAGCCAGACAACATGACTTGACTCAAGTTAACCCTAACTTTGACTCTTTGTATCGCTGGAGATTGTCGAGAAAACACGGGCCTGTGATTTGGGCTGTGTTCACACAAAACAGATTTACGCCACCGACCGTATTCATAAAAGAAAACAAGAGGTCAGTATTCCTAGTGTTCAAGTAATGCGTGGCCCGTATTCATGACAACGCTTTACATTCACAGGACGCGATTCATATCGATGATAAAAATGAAAGCGGGCGTAATTCAAGAACAGTCTTGATTGTTAATGAGATATTCGCCTTCCATTCATCAATCGCAACTCTTCTCAGCATTTCATAAATAAACAAACTAGAGAAAAAATAAAAATTAAAAAAAAAAGGTCTCCTTGTACATGAACCCTTTAACCAAAAAATCAATAGATAACGTTATTTGACCGTGATCTGTGCTCTGAATATTGCAAAAACAGAGAAGATAGCATAACAACTTTCAAAGGTTGGAAACTACAGTCTACATTTCCTGAATGAAAATTTCAAACGGTATTGTTATTCAAAAAGGGATTTCACACGACCGCTTTCTCAGCTGTTATCGACGCGTGATCTTTTATTTATTTATTTTTTCAAATTTTACTTGACACCTTGCCACCTGCAGAAATTTATGAGAACATGATGAAAGAAGAGCCGGGAGTGTCACAGAGAATACGCGCGTAAGTATCACAAAGTGCAAAAATTGGTCTCCGGCCCAAAGCGCATATACGAATATATGTTTTAGAGGATCTGCCTTTTTTTAATCAGAAAGTCTACCTTTCGAAACCAGTTTCAGGAGACTCCGCTTTATAATTTCGGATTATTTGCCGCACCCCGCATACAGCTCCAGTATATGGGCTTTCTTTTTGGAAGAACGAAACCATGGCCCTTGAACAATACGTGTTTCTATATCGGTACTCAATGCCACAGCTCGAATGACATTTTTTCCCAAAACGCTCAAATATATGGTCTCTCTTTGTGACAGAAAGGAACGGAATGTGTTGAATAATTGCAAATTAACAAACCGTTAATAGCAGTTTGGCTTATTGTTCTTTGTTTTTTTTTTACAAAACAGAGAACGAAAAGTAGTCACACAATTCCTACATATGGTCAATAAAAAAGGAATCCGTTGCACACTTGGTGAGATATGGGACGTACAAAATTCCCCAGTCCACAACTATAATATTATTAAAAACAATAAGAAATGTTTATTTTTTAAAGAAAAAGGAAAAATTACCACATATCGCATATCCCTGTGATATGGGACGAACAAATACCGAAATCCACATCTGACGGTGACATCTTTAAGAAATTTGGCATTTTTCAATTCTTGGAAAGCAAAAAAGAACCGCGCATCACACAGGTTTCATCTATCAAAGTCTTTCGCTTGTGAAGAATCAAACTGAGTCCGTTGAATATTTGCTGAGATACGGCGAGTACAAAATACCCAAGTCGTCAGCTGTAATAGCAAGATTTCAGTTTTCAAGAAAAACGACAAATAACCTCACGTTGCACAGCTTCCACATGTGGTCTTTCTTTATGAAGGAAATAAAAAGAATCCATTGATACTTACTGAGATGTGGCGCGTATAAAATATCTAAGACCACATTTAACATTGATGTTTTTCATAAATTTGACATTTTTTTTCATTTTTTTATTAAAAAAGAAAATTAACGGTACGTCGCACAGCTCCAATACATGCTATTTCTTTTTCAAAGAAAGAAGTGAAATTTATTGAATACTGGCTGAGATGTGGCGCGTACAAAATTCCTGTCCACAGCTGTAGTGGCATTTTTTTCTGTCAAATATTTGGCACTTTTCAATTTGTAGGAAAAGGACCCATGTCGCAGAGCTCCTATAGATGATCTTCTTTGTGGAAGAAATTAATCGAGTCCCTTCAATACTTGCTGAGATATGGCGTATACAAACGAGTGCGGTGGCAGGGGACTAAAATTGGAAAAGGTGCCCTTTGGCCCGGGGATGGTGGGGGCTTTGTTCCTACTATGAAAATACGAGTTTTTTCTGGGGGAGTTTTGGACAGGGATTCGCAGAAATCACCGGTGCTAACAACGCTCTGGTGTAATCACGCTGTGTAAACCAAGAGAGAACCGAAGTTATGCAATGGGCATCAGTTATTTGTTTTGGGTTGAAATATTCAACACACCCGCTTCCTTATATATGAATGTCGCGGTGCGGAGACAAAAAACCTCTCCAATGTCAAGAAAAAAGACGCAAAAAAATGGCCCGTACATTTTTAATATAGTCTTTCCAACTCTTTGACTTGCCAAGTGTTAATAATCATCCATGTCTTTTTGGATAGAGCAAACAACTACATGATCTCGGAACAAAGCGTGAGGAACCAATGTCTCTTGCATAAGTGCGGAGCGTAGAGTAAGTAACCATTCACGTCTCTTGTATCGAGCAAATAACCACACCAGATAACGGAGCAAGTAGAGTAAGTGTAAGAGTAAGTAACCATTCACGTCTCTTGTATCGAGCAGATAACCACACCAGATAACGGAGCATAGAATAAGAGTGAGAGTAAGTAACCATTCCTGTGACGGACTGATCATCACAATAAATAATCACACCATCATCAGTGAAAGGCAAACCACCATACAACCACGAGTTACATGAAAATAACCACACGGTCGTCAGTAATTTCTGCAAATATAATCACAATTCATAATAAACGTGCAAAGAAAAGGCTAAATTATTCATAGAAGTGACGGTCCAAATATTCCGAAAACTTGCAATATGTCGTTATGTGCAACATTTTTTAAATCACGGGATACCTCCCCAACGCCAACCAAAAACAAAAAAAGCTTGCTTATCCATCCACAATGGACCCAGAAACTTATTTAATATAGCTCATTTTATGGAGTCCTGCACTACTCACACTATCCAACAGCACACCACACTCTTCAACACTTTTGGGACAATTTCAAGAAGACCTTTCTCTTTACCGTTTACTCACACACCTCCCTGGGTCAGTTGATCATATTTCCTGGTACAGACATACCGTTTAAATTCCCTTAACACAGCCAGCTGCAGCAGGCTGCATAACAGAAACACAAGTGGAATCATCCTCTGGCCAAGGAACGTAATACCATTCAGCGACCAGACCAGGCCGATCAAAGACACTAAGAATGATACAGCATCGATCGATGCCTGTGCTTGCTCTCGCTGTTTTGAACTTCAGTGTCTGAAGAGGCCTCAAGATGCATTACCGAAAAAGATCTGGAAAACGATGTGATCCACAGCCTATTAAGTAACAACATAGGTTTACTCACGATTTTTAGTTAACTAAAGAGTCTAGAAAGCAGTTGGGGGGGGGAGGGCGAGTTCATAGGAAGAAAGATGATTCACGTGGTAATTAATTTAATGACGTCGTACACTGTCCACTATGGAATCTTACAAATCTATAAAAAAGAATCCCAATAAATTTTGAAGAATCTACAAAGTTCAGCAGCCGACAAATTTTGCAAATAAGATTTTTACGTAATGACGTCACACACCTTCCTTAATTTCGCCACACGCGTCAAAGTTTACAAAAAGTTTGCTATGAGTTTCAGTTATCAGGATATTTTGCACACATGGCTTTGCTCACGATACACACATCTTTTACGCAATCACGCCACATGGGGCCAAAGCTGGTTCCACTCGCGACAAAATTGGTAAGAATCTTCCCAACCAACCAAACAACAATCCCACCAAACCTGGAGGATCTTCGATGCTCAGCGGCATCCTGCGAATCGAAGTTTAAAGTAATGACCTTGTTCGCCTTTCTGAACTTAGTCACATGTGCAGAAGCTGAGAGAGCTGTCTGGTTGACTTAAAGAATACCCAAACAAAGTTTGAAGTGAATTTTCGAGATATTTTTCACACAAGCTCTTGTTCAAAATATATACATATTGACGATCTTGCGGACGTACCACACAACAGTGCCACCAGATTTGAACTCTTTATGATGTTCAGCAGCTGAGAAATTTTACACACAAGATTTTTAAGTACTAGCACTATATGTTACCCCTCGGTCGGGGAGACCTAATGACTACACAGTCGATAGTCACTGGGTTCACAATCACTTTTATGACAACTACAGATCGAAGGTCAAATACAAGGTCAAATACAACTGCGTGTAAAAAAGAGAACTGAAGGAGTAGAACCCAGTGCCCTGAAATGGTTTCGTTCTGATACATATGGCACTACCATAAACGCGAAGAATTAATGTCGCTTCGCCTGGACAATGATCTCACCAAACACACTTGAAGCCACAAAATCGCATATACAAACCTATTTGACGATTTCTTCCCAGTCAAGTGTCAGCAATATATTCGAGTGCTCTAGTTTTTTTTTTTTTTTGCCTGATACGCCCCTTGCATACAAGCTTTCGTGTCGTGGGAAAATCTTTCTGGTCTCACTTCTGCACGAGTGGCATGCAAACCAGTGAAAACATCTCTCTTGTCATTTGCCCTTTTTGATCGTGTATATTAACCACTTAATTTAGTTATCGTAGATCACGAAACTGGTGACAAGCTACTGCACAAAATGTGGAGTGTTACGGTTACCTACACCTGCGCCAAAGATTATATTTAATCTAATTTTCTTGACACAAGTAATCCAATACATGACTTTGAATTAAAGCAACATATACTACTTTATTTCCCAAGCCCATTTGGGTTTAATCAAACCCATACCCACCCTTCACCTCGGGCGGCTCACTGGGGCAGTTGGGTTGGATGGGACCAGTTTTCCACGCGTACTCGGCGGTTTTTCTGAAGAGAACAATGAAGTAACAAGCTGATTTTTGTGTCAGTTTCTATGGTTCTGCAGTTTTAATAATGGCAGTTTTTAACTATAAAAATAAAGAAAAACCGAAGCAAATTTTAGTGGCGATTTTTTCTTTCAATTTCGTGTGCGTTTAAGCTTTGACTGGCTGATCCGCCAATGACCTTGTGACCTCTGGTTATGTGGTGTTTTTTGCTGCTATACTTTGGCCCTTGACTGTTGCTTAGTTCTATTCTGAATCAATCTTATCCGCCACCCCGGGGGTCCGCCATGGGGAGAATGGACACCACTTTACTCCTGTGAGACAACTCTGTTATCATGATATGTCACCTCTTCGGGCTGTCCATTCGTTCGTCTGTCCACCTGAACCGATAACAGTTATTAGGCAAGTGTCCATACGTTTCGCTTAGTTTGTAGGATAAGTGTCCACACATTTGGCTTAGGTTATCGGATAAATGTAAAAAACATTTGGCTTAGGTTATCGGATAAGTGCCTGTACACTTGGCCTAAGTTATCGGTTAAGTGCCCATACACTTGGCTAAGGTTATCAGATAAGTGCCCATACACTTCATGGTGATCAATTAGTTTGTCAAATTTTGGCCAATTTGTGTTGTGAGAAGTAATATGTCTGTTATTTACGTTAGCAAAAACTTCGGCTTGTCTAATTTTAATAAGCTGCGATCATCCTCTACGTCATACCGAATACCATTTCCGACATCATTTTTCCCCACTGAAAAAAAACGTATGCAGCGAATTACTCCCTGAACACATCAAACATTGTAAATATTATGTAAATAGTAAAGACCTTTCACCCCTCATGATATGAACTCTAACTGTATATAGAAGTGCCTTTCTCACGCACTCTCTATAATCACTCCAACAAGATTGATTGCCATCTACTTTCTAATGCTTCTCTAGTGGGATAGTAACATAGGCCCTCGTGCATCATACCAACGAATTAAATGCAATTACCCGGCAATCAATTTCAAGTGTCTTATTTAAACCTCGTGAAAATGTTATTTGACGGATTTTTGCATGTGTGGGGGAAATTTATCCCCCAAAACCTTTGATCTTTTTCTTATTCAAATCTAATCATTTCATTCCGTCAATGGGGCTTAGAAAATACTCACGTATAACATTTAAACTATATGTAATATCGTGTAGATTTACCCTGGGCTGGTGTGGATAACATGTCAGCATGTTGACATTCCACCAGCGAAAAACGAATCACACAAATTTGTTACCTTGTCGCTGCTAGGCAAAAATCACATGACTAAGTTCACCAGCATTGGTTTTAACGGCAGCTAGTTATAACCATGGTTTTTGTGAGTCGGATCAACATGCTGATCGTTGTCAACCATTTTCGCAAAATGGCCAACTAGTTACATGTAGGCCCATGACTTTTTAAAACGACCCCTAAACGCGGAGTGCTAGATTTGAAATAATACCCCCTTTTTAACCAAACGGGGAGTGTAATTTCGAAATAAACCCCCTTTTGTAAGAAATGCGGAGTGCTGAATTAAAATTAACTTCTTTTTAAACGAAATTCTTACTCTGCGCGGACCACGTCTGGCCTCAAAGTCACCCCGTTTCTGTGCGTTTTTTGTCCTCGCAGGACAACACATGTGATACCAAGTGGCCTCCTGGGCTTCTTTTGAAGTTGGATAACTTATCGATGATTGAGAATGTATATTTGAATATTTTGGTCAATGTGGCTGCGTTTTTTTAAAGCTTGATCAGACCAAATTTTTGATCCAAAGGATCAAGATTTGTTAATTGATTTGTTAATCAATTGATTTGTTATCATTCACACGTCGAATGGTGGTTTCTTCTATGACGTCAATTATTTGATCAATTTTGTAAAATACCCCCAAATCTAGTTAAATTAATTTTCATATTATCTACATTTGGTTCACAGAGCTTGGCAAATTTACAACTTTGTTCCTGTAAAAAAGGGATTTTAGTTCTAGAAAACATGTCGTTATATTCACAGACGAGGATATTCCCATCGTATTTCCTTTAAAAAAATCTTCAGTTGTCTCAAGCCTCAGCAACTGAAAACAAAGGAACAAGGCTTTTAAAACAAACTAAATCGCGTTTTTAAAAATGCATTGTGCAGTTCGATTTGATTTTTAAAAAGTCTTTACATCATTGTTTTCTTTCTCTTTTTTTTTTGGCTACGGGCGGGAGGAGGGACAGAGATGCTTTTATATAGTTCCGAAACAACCCTGTCATTGAACCATCAATCAGATAACAAGCCAGCAATTAAAATACTCCTCTTCTGCCTTAGAACCACGCTTTTGTGAAGAAAAACGACTTCGGTTATTGCCATTTGATTGTTTTCTATAACATTAACTGTTCTGAAAAAAAAATCGCAGGAATTTGAAAACTTGATTCAAGTGGTCACAGAGATCACAATGCACACATTGATCCTCACAACATATGGCGGAAATAAGCATTGATAAAAATATCTATTATCTTTTTTTAATTTTCAGAGCACAAAGAAGTTTCATATTCTTTGAATATTTCGATTTTTCGCGGATAATCATGTCATGTGCATAGAAAAACAGTCACGTGACTCGTAAATTTGTTACATGACAGAAAAACGACCACATGATGAAAATCAGGTGTAAAAATGCCATGGTAAGTATTTTCAATAAAATTGGAACGTTTAGCGGGCAGGCGTCATCACTTTCACTACGTAACCCTTGTCTCGTAATGGAGCTTGACCTCAACAGAATTTTTCATGCAGATTTGTATGAAAAATTTGTTCCGACATGTTCCTGAAAACATGTCAGAAAAAAAAAAACAATTAATGTTCCTTATGAAGATATGTTCATAGAGAAGACGGCAGAATCCCGATATGTTGTTATTACGAGTGTGTGTGGGGGAGGAGGGGTTCTAGCATACAAATTAGTAATAGTGATACGGGGGAAATTGCACTACAGGCGTGTTGGTAAAAGCATTTGTTTTCGGGGTATTGTGCTGTAAATGTGATCATAATAGAAAGATTTTATGGTGCAACTTTTAAATTTTTGTCTGTTCGTTTTTTTTCTTTGCTTCACATTTTTATTTTATTCGCAGTTCAGGGTAATAATTATTACCAGGAATAAAACTGCTGTTGGAAATTAAAATCTACTTAAAATTTAATCAAAGCTATAATATATAAAATTGATTAAGTTTTTATTGGAAAAGAAATGTTTAACTGAAAGGCAAAGTGTTACATGAGGTTATTAGTACAGCAATAAGTCACGTCCTTTAGCAAACAATTCATTACGCCTCATCAATTCACACCTCTCTTTCCTTTTTCCACTCTAATGAAAACTTTGTGTGAACAGGTTGAAAGCATTTTAGAACATTTTTTCTGTTTCTTCAAGCTAAATTAATGACCAGGTAACCGTTTATTAAAGCAGAGCTTGAATTATTCACAGGACCTGCTTGGCAGAACTTTTCTTTATAGTACCAATTATCTTAAAATTTCATCTATTCATATCCCTGTTTAACATAATTTTTATGAAGTACAGTAGCACCTGGAAAACCGGCCGCTACTTGGACTGAACTTGGAGCGATGCCAATTGTTGTGCTAATCATAATGGTAGCTTTACAAAAAGGGTACTATTATATTAATGCTTGGAAGGAAAATAGTCTTGTTTCTCGTCCAGTTGGACGATCTGTTTTTTACTTTTTCTAGAAAAAATCAGTCCTGACCCGATAGAACTTCATTTTTTAATATTTCGGTGACCTGACATTGATTAAAATTCTTGTTTCGTTTCGTTTCGCAAAATGTAGTTTAATGGTTTTATAAAAGTTTTAATAGAACGTTGTATTTAAATTATAACCAGCAAACTCAAAGTCACGTTGAACCAATTCCTTATATTCGTTTTGACACAACGGATTAAAAATAAACCCCAAATCGCTCCATTTCTCACTTTTTTTTCAAGATAATAGTCAACTTCCGGTTTTTGACCTTGACTGTGACCGTGAAGGTCAAGATCATCGAGGTATCTCTTATGTAACGTTGTTTAGGACGAAAAGGTCGAAAATGAACTCAAAATCGCTCTGACTCTAACCGTTATCGAGGTGATAGTTAACTTCCGGTTTTTCACCTTGACCGTTATCAAAAAGGTCAAGGTCACAGAGATACCTCTTATGTAACGTTGATCAGGCCCAAAAAGATCGAACATGAGCTCATAATCGCATTGTGTCTAACCGTTTTCGAGATAATAGTCAACTTCCCGTTTTTAATCTTGACCGAGAAGGTCAAGGTCACCGAGGTACCTCTTATGTCACGTTGTTTAGGCCCAAAGGGTCGAAAATGATGATTGTCTATAAGTGTACCAAATATGAAGCTCCCCTGACTTAAACACTAGGGGAGTTTTCTGAAAACCATTTTGCAGAAAAAAAATAATTTTGACCTCATTTTGACCTTGACCTTAAACTCCTAGGTAAAAAAATTTGCGGATTCATCGAGACCTCGTTACCCTCTATACTTGTGCCACATTTCATCTCTCTTCGTCAAATATTCTAGCAGGAGTTTTCTGGAAACCATCCAAACGGAAAAAGACAAGAAGAAAAGAGAAAAAGGCAGAAACTTAAAAAAAAAGAAAAAAAAAAAGGAAAAAAAAAACCCAGTTGCAAACGAAGTTTACAAGAAGTCCCCAACGCACCAATTTATCGCAGCGCGGTGTTACATTTCTATCAACGACACTGGCATACATACTTCGTGTGTTTTGTTTTCCTTTGCAATTTTTTAATCAGGTCAATTGACAACATTTTCGTGAGGAATACACATGCGTAAATAAACGTAACGATCCTGTCTTGTGCGTTTGGGCAATTATGTGAAACATACAAATGGCTGCAGTGTTGCTTAAGAGTTGCAAAGACATTCTATTCATAGGCCGGTAGTAATCGGTTAATGTGCTAGAAGACAATGGTAAATTTGGATTTGGCAAAAGCAAAGCTGCTTTAACGTGGGAAAATTTATTTTATTTTTTTTATGGGTCAGTTGTTTACCAAGTACATGGGGTTGGTTGTGGACACGTCTGTTGTGTTGGTTGGGTGGTGCTAATTGTGTGACATTTGTGTGGTGCTGGTTGGGTGACGCTTGTATGTTGCTGGTTGGGTGACGCTTGTATGTTTCTGGTGGGGTGACGCTTGTATGTTGCTGGTTGGATGACGTTTGTATGGTGCTGGTTTGGTGACATTCGTGTGGGGCTGGTTGGGTGACGCTTGTATGATGCTGGTTGGGTGGCCTTGTATCGTGCTGGCTGGGTGACGTGTGTGTAGTGCTGGTTGAGTGACGCTTATATGGTGCTGGTTGAGTGGGACTTGTGAGGTGTTGGTTGGGTGACGCGTAGCAACCAATAATATTACTATGTTTACATAGAAGATATAGATTATGCTGAAACTGTACAGAGGGATCAAAGGAGTTGTAAGCTAATCAAAACACGGGAGCCGTACATAGGAGTTATAGGCTGATCAAAACATATGAGAGCTGTACAAAGGAGTTATAGGCTAATCAAAACACGGGAGTCGTACAAAGGACTGTTTGGCTGATCAAAACACGGGAGTCGCATAAAGGTGTTATATGTTGATTAAGAAGCGATAACTGAGCAGTTGCGGTATGGAGTTAGGAGCAAGTACGTAATGAGAAACGATTCGTTCTTCTACGCCAGCAAAGAAGGCTGTAACAGGTCGTGAGATATAATCTGTAGCTGTGACATTTATCATTTCATTCCGTAACCCCTGTTTTGACTTTTCATGGATAAGCAGATTTATAGCGTTTTACTTAGTGGGGGGTGGGATATGTGTACATCAGCGTGGCTCTCAAGACCTGGCACGCCATAAAGCAGGTTTTATAACATACATGAGAAATCTGAAAGCAACAACAAACGCATGAATGTTGGGGTTATCTGAACAATAAAATGTCGATTAAATTTCCCACGAAATAACACAACACCGTGAGATATGATACAATTAGAGAATCCAATTGCCTGAAGTCACAATTCAGAGAAAGGCATCGGCAGTTTTTTTGCTGATATTAATACTTTACATACAAAAGGAACATTCGTGGGAAAAGACAACATTGTTCTGAAGTGGAATATCAACAGTGGGATGAAAGAACATTATGATAGGCGAGTATTAGCAGGATTTTCCAATCTTAAGCTTCTCTAACTCGCAAACAGACTCAATCAAGCAGGGAGGGTTATTAAAATATTGGTTATTTTCTTTAACAGATATATGTTTGATACAATTATAATATATCCAAAGGGCTTGTATTTAGAGAGAAAACAAACGTGAAAAGATGCAAGCGAACAGCCTGAAGCCTCAGTCTAAACAGTTGGCAAAAAGTAAAGGGGGACTTGCATTTACTTCACTGCATTTCTCACAATACCCAACAGCCCAGGAATGACAAATATTTACAAAGCATGAATGTCTTTGTTTGGACAATTATTTCCATTAACCCCTATCAAACATAAAAGCGAAACACTGCAGATATTACTACCACGGAAATTATTTAGTCAAGTGATACGGAAGAGCCTGTATTAACAGAGAGAGAGAGAGAGAGAGAGGAGAGAGAGAGAGAGAGAGAGAGTGAGAGAGAGAGAGAGAGAGAGAGAGAGAGAGAGAGAGAGAGAGAGAGAGAGAGAGAGAGAGAGAGAGAGAGCAGGGGGGAAATACCTCAAACAAAGTGTATTGCTGGTGTTTGTATCGGTAAAGTTTTTTTAAAGAAATGACCGATTGTATTGTTGGCATAAATCAGAACTGCACCCCGAGCCCTGACACGCTTATTGAGAAGCGTTTACCCGTCAGCACAAGAACCATGCATCATGATAGTTACAGGACGCATTGTTGCGCTTGTATATGTGGCGTTTCTTTTTTTGTTTTTGCTTACGGCTGTAAATTCTTTGTCGTTCTAGTCCAAAACTCTACTTACGACTACTAAATGATGACAACGCGTCGTTTTACGTCATTTTTGCATTGTGTCACACATTGTGTTGTGAAAATCCACGTGCTGTGAAGTGTCAGGTAACGCATTACACATGAATGACATGTATTGTGACGTGTTAAGCGGTGGATCAGGCAAAACATCCCAAAATCACAGGGTATGAGATATCACGTGACACAAGCAACAGAACATCAGGTGTTAGGACCCGTCAAAAAATGCCTCGCACAGGTCATGTGCCGTGACATCTCACTTGACACACCAAGACAAGACATCACGTGCCATGACATGTCAAGTGACGCTTCGGACAGCGCATGTGTCATGATGCGTCAACAGAGGTAACATAAAACGTAAACATTATGTATCAATCACGGTTTAGCGATGCAATAAAACAAGATCCCGCGCATATGGTTCTTCAATTCAGCAGCTGCAGCTATGAAGTGTCAGACAAGTGGAGTCGAAATTAACACTTGTATCACACGTGTTAAGGTGTCATTTAAATCGCCACTTAGCATAATGTTATTTAACGTATATCTGTATGTCAAAAAGATAACAGCCAGCTTTGGTTATTCCGTTGCACCCAGTCAAAAGAGGCACACCAACCACATATTGTGTATACAACTTTTTCTCCCCCCCCCCCCGCCCCCATACGGAAAGCTGGATCTGCATTGCATAGAGTAATAGTCGGAAATATGGCAAAAATGTTATCATTGCTGCACAAAACGTGAGAACATTCATAAAACTACAAACAATCTCATATTTTAAAATGGCTTCACGTCAAATCTCTACGGCAAAATCTCAATGTCAAGTATGTCTTGTCCCATACCACAGGTGCTTTTCAAACGCATAGTTTCTATTTACTAAATATATATGAAAAGGTGAAAAGTTATGACCAAACTAATGCTTCCTGGTGTCAAATAAACCAGTAATAGAAACTTGAAGGGTAGCAGTCACCAAATACATTGCTGACAAACGAATGAATCCAACAAAAAATTTAAATATAATTACCTCAGAAGAAATGTGTGAATGATGTACAAACAGAAAGGGTCAACTTGGATTGAATATAATTCTATAATCTCTGTATAAATGCTCGAAAACATTTAAAACATGATGCATCCATATTGCTGCTCTCTTACAGCATTAAGTTTAAATTAGCAAAATATTAAGCGTTTTTTTTTTTGCTTATTTGTTTTTTGTTTGTTTGTTTGTTTTTTTTAACGTCATTAAAATTACCCCCGCTCAAAATGTTCATCCGTAACTGTTAGACAAGTTTTAGATATAACATATATAACACATTTTAAATGCGTTTTGATAAATTTTGCGATCACTGGTTGAATAAATGATGTTGAGTGTCTAATGTGTGACGTAACACGTTGTCGCGTCGAGGCTTGGGGATGGGTTATTCGCTCCCGATTCGCTCCATAGGCATACTACGTTTAAATACAAATGACGCCATCAATCAAGACTTGACTTACGTGAGCAGTATTTCACATACACTTTCTGTCAACATTAATGTTGTATATTCGATTTAAGCTTGTTTATTTTCTTAAACTGTCTCTTTAACGAAACATTTTGAATGAGGCTGCGTAATTGCTAAATTGTTACATTCAATTCTCTAATTAGTGCAATTATAATGCGCTTAAACTATATTATCCGAGCTACGCTTTTCATTTAAGTTCATTCAAAAACAAGCAATTAACATTTTTCTCTCACGGACTGTTGGCGAAGCAAACAAAAGCAATCACACAAAGAATTGAAATTGGGTAATCTATATTTGAAAAAATCACCATAAAGAAGATAAACAGATGAGAGAATCTGAAGGACAGCGCCAGACATCCGGGTTTTACAAACAGAGACGGACTAAACGAACCATGGTCTTATTTCGATCGAGGGTAGAGGTTACTTGGGATTTCTTTATTCTGGAGGCAAAGATGAAAAAACTGGTGCGCACTAGAAGCCGGAATGAAGACCACCCTGGAAATAAGACCACTTTTTCCTAGTCCCGTTTCCATTCACTTTAATTATACAGAAGACAGGAAACAAGACCACTCAGAATTAAGAACACCGATTTTGACAATTCCCAAAGGAGGTCTTATTACCTGACTTCTCTTAAATATGCAAGACCTCTGACTTAACAGCATTGTTTTCGTCACAGTAGGTTCCTTAAATTTAAAAAAAAAATTAACCACCCGTCTCAAAAAAAATGGAAGTGCATTGTGCTGCATTTATGCACTCCCCATTACCCTTGCTCGCATCTTTCTCAAAGAAACGCGAAGTAGAAAAAAAAGGAAAAAGAAAAAAAAACTCACCTGTCCTCAGGATCAAACCGTCAACAGCACACAAGTCCGAAGTAACGAAACAGAAAGTGCGACATATAACACCACCGCGAAAAATCTTAGAAGCGAGAGACGTACGGTTCAAACCGATCTGCTGAAACTGATGTGTTATCCAGCTCAACTCAGTTATGCTCCAATATCCACCGATATGTTGTAAGATCACCCAGTGTGCTCTCATATTCCTCCGGGGGTACTCTAATATGCACCAGTGGAATCATTCGGTTTACCGGCAGCACTTTGTATAAGGTGAATTGTTAAACGCCCCCAAAATGTATGTGATTACTAATTATAGGAAATAAATTACATCAGTGAAATAATGCTTTTATCAGAAACCTTAGGGCACGAGCCCCACGGCCTGTAGATAAGTCATACATTACGCGAACCACATTTCCGCTACAAACAACGGCCCCCTTTTGTGGCAGCAACAACTCCTTATCCACACTCTTCGCCCAAAAAATAAGCGACTTTCTGAGTCCTGAGACCTGTCTGTTTATTTTCTGTTGTTTTATGCAATCAGTACAATTCACTTTTTTAATGCATGCATTGCGGTGCCAGTTTAGTTAAGTTCACCACTCCTAAATACTTGAAATATTTTTTAAAACTACCTAGAAAATGCTAATGACCAAATGCATCTATTTTAATAGACTCTGCAACTAAGCCGTCTATCCTTGGCACATCCAATTACCTTGTGCTGTAATTGTATTTAATTATAACTGCACATATATCTTCACTGTTGACAAAAATTTGCTTTGTGAAAACGAGAGTTCGGCTTTCACAGGTGATTGGCCCACGCATAACAACGTGATTGTTCCTTCCAACTGACGTCACTCATTCTTTAAGTAACAATTATTAGTAACAATAATAAACATAATATTAGATTAATTTATGCTTCACTGCATATTTCCCACACTGTTTTCACAACATCCTAAACAGCATCCTTTCTTTCTTTCTGTCTTTCTTTCTTTTTCTTTCTTTCTTTTTTTTTATTACCTTTGTTTTGTTATATCATTTTTGCTAGACATTTCTGAATGACATGTTGGCCTGTTTTAACGTTTAAATCAATATAATTTTATTGTATCAACCGCACCTCTGATAACCCTGCTCCAGCTTCAGTATGAGCACAATTTCTAATCACTCTTTAAAAAGCTCTGTAGTTTTTACGCTAAAGTTACTGCTATAAGAAATATCACAGCGTGAGAACAGTCATTTACATAAGATATTTAGTAAACATAGAATTTAAGAGAAACTTAGAACTTGTCAAATCTCTAGTTTAAGATGTTGTTATATCATTATAATCTATTCAAGTAGCAATAAGCGATTCAGCGTAAAGCGCAACTTGCAAAAGGGTTTTATAAAAATATAGTGCACGAGTCAAGTAGGTTTATGCTTATGACAGCGAGTGAAGTGTGTCAAATTTGTGTTTATATTTGGCAGAAAAAAAGCACGCACCTTCAAGAGACAGACCAGAGCGTGGGAAAGTTTTGCTAGTTCACTACAGCTACAACAGTTTATAAGCGACACCGATTTTATTTCCGGGAGTGGGGGATGTATGTACTCTGTTTGTGCTCTATTCTGTTTGGATTAAAAACTGAACATTGTTGGAAACGACAGTTTACTACATTTAAATTGAATTAATATAAAAACAAGATTTTGTTTTATTGCTAGATCTTAATTTTCACCCTCCCCTTTTCAACATAAGGGATGAAATAACAATTTTAAGCAACTGTTCAAAAGAGAGAGGATAATCAACATCCAATATCGGATGTATTTTAGAGACTCTAGTTTTCAAAATAGTTCTTCTCCTGCATGCATTTTAGACATATTGCTTTCAAGTTTTATTGGAGTGGTGCAAAGTTAGGCCTCTCCTTTAATTTACCTTTTTGCTGGTGAAGGAATCTATCAGAGATTGGGTAAAGACCTTCCAGGAACAAATTTTAAAATACTTCTGTCAGTTTTTGACGACCCTACAAGCCTTTTGATACTTGATTAATTGGAGGTGAGGGATGCCACACCTGCAGATCAGGGGTACGTACACATATAAAGTGAAGTTTTGATGGCCAATAGCTTTTATTAGACAGACAGAGAGATAGATAGATAGATAGATAGATAGATAGATAGATAGATAGATAGATAGATAGATAGATCGATAGATAGATAGATACTGAAAGACAGAAAGTGGACAGACAGTTAGATAGACAGATATACAAAGAGACAAATAGATCGATCGATCGATAGATAGACAAATAGATAGACAGACAGACAGATAGATAGATAGATAGATACATACATACATACATACATATATACATACATGATACATAAAGAAAACAGAAAGTAGACAGACAGTTAGGTAGACAGACATACAGACAGATAGACAGATAGATAGACAGACAGACAAACAGACAGTCAGAGAGACAGATAGATAGATAGAGAGGTAGTTAGATAGATAGATAGATAGATAGATAGATATAGATAAACAGACAGAAAGATAGATGGACAGATAAATCGACCGGAAACAGGATACAGGGATCCAAAGTGGGACAGAGCTTTGAGATTTACAAATAAAAAAGCATTTTCTTGACTATATAAAACTCACCGCATCGATCAAAATAACGTCCTCTAACCCCCCTCGCAGATTGTCAAATGGACGACCCACACACTGACAGTGCAATAATCATATGTTGGTCTCTAAAATATACATATACAACACTGAAAGGTTATCACACCGGAGATCTAATCTTCCAACTTTAATCGTTTTTATAACCATGTTAGTGAAACGTCATCCCATGAAGTACATGCATAAAATAAAACGTACATTTGATCTCTTTTTTAATGCATAAATCTGTGAGATAAAATCTGACCATAATCAACAGGGAAGGAAAATGGATTGCAGAGATTTCGGTAACTCCAGTCATTTCTCTAAATATGAAGCGAACTGCAACAATGACAAAAGCTGAATGGAAGAAATGATTTCAAATAAAGTACAGTGCAACTACTGTACTAAGATTATCATTGGGGCCTACATTTACAGGAAGTTTATATTTTAGAAAGTAAAAAAATTACAGTGATACCTAAAAAGCGGGGTTTACTCGCGTTGGTTTTAATTTAAAGGGGGTTCTTTTCAGAGATTATGCTGCAAAAGTAGTCACATTTGCCGAAATAGTTAGAGTTTATCTATTTATTTAAAGGTCTTACATTTTACCAATCTTACTGATGCATAAGATAAATATGAACTACATGTCAAGACATCCTACATTATGAAATCATTCCTCCTCGCAACGACAACGGCTGACGTCATGACATTCCGCAGAATCAAGGATGATGCCATGCTTTTCCGCAGTTTTGAGGCAGACGATATACCAAAACCAAAAATGACGTCATGCAATCACACAAGACAAAGGGTGACGTCCTGTCATCCTACAAGACCAATAATAACGTCATGCCATCCCACAAGGCCAAGGGTGACGTCATGTCATGCCACCAGACCAAGTATAATGCCACGCCGTCTCACCGTCCCCAGGACCACGCCATCCCCCAGTCCCATGCAACACGGAATGCTGTCTGTAAGGCGCTATGCCTCTTGCAAACAATAAGCCACTCCAAGACATCACATGCTCTTCGCGGAACAAAAACGCCATCTGCACAGAATGCTAAACTACGCCATATCATCCCCAGAGAAGCAAATAGAACCAAATCGTCTCTATAAAATTAAACTGCCTATTTAAAATTCTATTGAAGATCGACTAGATTTATATGTGTTTCGGTGCAAATGAGGTCTAGAACACCTTTGCTGAGTCCTATATTGGGACTGCTAAAAGCTATAACTACTTGAAAAGTATTCCATTGCAACTTTCGGTATTTTGCATACAATAGTAGCTTTTCTTTTAAAGGTGACCTCTCTTAAGTATTCTGAGGGTATTAAAATATCACCTGAAGATATTGCAGATCACATTTGTGACTACGGTCATATTAAAATTCAACATCTCAACTAACATCTTTCAATGTTTGAAGAAAGTTATCAATTACTCTGTTTTGTAGACAAATCGACGTAATAGTAAATATTTATGTTTTAACAAGATTTTCCAGAGACACTGTGAGCAACAGACATCTACTTAATGAAAAGGCTGGTAGGATAGCCAAAACAAGAAAGAAGTATTTTGAAACTGGTTATAAAGAATTTGTCAAAAACCGACATTTATCCAGTCCCTGGCGGATTAAAAAAAGTAGCTATCAGGGCAGCCCTAGCCTTGGACCAATCCAACGCAAAAGGAAGCAGTCGGATTAAAAGGGCATGCAGAAAAAGAACCATTTTGTATAACTGGTTCCCTAAAACTTAAAAACCGATATCACACCAATTTTTATTTTGTAGGGTCATTAAAAAGCAATATTTAAAAAAATCATCTGAAAACAGTTTTCTAACATTTAAATGAAATTTGCAATTTGAAACAGCACACAAAAAGTCAAAAAGTTTCACAATGCTGCCATTTGTTCGATTTTTGGCGGAACACTAATGCAAAAATCTGAAAAGAATTTTAAAAAGTGGGTACCAAAAATTGAAATATGCCACCGTTTTGCCAATACTCGGCGGATTAAAAAGTACTTTTTTAACAGAGAACCAGCTTGTGCATATTCACACGAAATTTGAAAGTAAGGCGATTAAAACTATGAAACCATTCTGAAAATTGTCTAACAAAAATATAAAAGGTAAAGAAGCACTTAAAGTAAAACTTGACATGAGTGCATACACACATAAGATGACAGATATGTAGAATTCTGAAAACTGAAAAATGGTCTTCTACATGTTGAGCCAAATCGACATATACTTGCGCATAATCCAGCAGTAACGCGCATAATGTTGCTCAACCTCAAGTCTCAAGACATTTGCGCGAATTGTTTTGCTTTTAATGACACAGGTAGGACGGTTAGAAGTGCAATAAATAGCAGACAGCAATTCCCAGTTCAAATACATACAAAGATTTGTTTCCAAGAAAACAGATCTTGTGCATCTCTGGTAGACTGGATAGTCTGCCAGAGATATCTTCGAACAACGTATCGAAATTGTATCCAAACATGTGTACTTTTGGTTGGACATACACAATTATTGCGGGGTTCGCATTTCAGGCCAGCGCGGATGTTTATGTAACCTGCCTCGATGCGCGGTTCTTATTCAGATTAGTGCACATGTTTATGTAACTTGCATAGATGCGCGGTTCTTTTTTTGACCAGTGCGCATGTTTATTTACCTTGCGTTGATGCCCGGTTCGCATTTCGGAGCAGTACGCATGTTTATGTAATTTGCAGTGATGCGCGGTGCACATTTTGGTCCAGTGCTATGTTTATTTAACTTGCGTTGATGCGAGGTACTTATTTTAAAACCAGTGCGTATGTTTATTCAATTTGCGTTGATGCACAGTTCGCATTTCAAACTAGTGCGCATGTTTATTTAGCTTGCGTTGATGTGAGGTTTGCACTTCGCATCAGTATGCATATTTATTTAACTTCCGTCGATGCCCGGTTCTTATTTCGGATTAGTGTGCATGTTTACTTAACTTGTGTTGATGTGTGGTTCTTCTTTTGGAGCAGTGCGCATGTTTATTCAACTTGCGTCCATGCGCGGTTGTTATTTCGGACTAGTGCGCAAGTTCACTTATATCGGATCAAAACTGCAGGAGAAGATACATTTTGAGTTATTTGCTTCAAACATTTAAAAATCTAATCAAAAAGCACAACTTGTATATGCCTGACCCACCTAGGGATGCCTCATACCAAAAATAAAGGAAATCGGATAAAAACTGTAGGGGAAATGCATTTTGATGTTTTTTTTCAAAAATTCCCCCAAAAGACAAAAATTGTCCGATCCACTAAAAAGCGTAAGCCGTATGCAAGCTCCACCTAGGATGTCTCATACCAAAATAAATGAAATTGGATAAAAACTGTAGGAAAAATTAGATTTTCTAAGTTTCTTCTTCAAAAATTCGCCCAAAATACAAAAATTGTTCGATCGACTGGAAAAGCACTAGCCCCATGTAAGACCTCTTAGGAATGCCTCAAGCCAAAAATAAATGACACCGGATTAAAATTGTAGGAGGGGATGCATTTTAAAACAAAAGTTTACTAAATAAACAACTAACTAACGACTAAACAACTAACTAACTGGTCATACCCCAGCTTACGTGTTATGTGTAAAGCAAGCTGGGCTATAGACGAACTTTATAAAAACAATTGGTCAAAATGAGAATTATGCAGCCACAAAGTGTTGATTAAATTATAAGTTTACGTGCAGTTTTCCGTTCTTTGGTCTTCATTTTACTCTTTTGCTTTAACGCGAACACAGTGAAAGCAACAAAACATAAACTTTAAATAGACATATTTAGACTTATGCTCACATTAAGCATGCAACACAAGGTGTCACTTGTTAGTCTTACCCCGCATACAATGAAGCATCTCTTTCTGTCTTTGATAGATATAAGCATAACATATAAGGCCCCGAAAGGCTTGGATACAACTATAAGTCCAGTTGTTTGATCGTTTGGGCTCATTTACTCAAACAAACCAATAACATTTAGTTTGTTCGTTCTTGGTGTTGGTCGATATCAATATCCTTTGAAATATACTGAAGGACAAACGAAGTTCACATATAATGAAAAATTGTATTGTTACTCACTTAATCGCTCGATTGGCTTCAAATTTGTACCAAAGATACCTCTCAGGTAGTGCCATAATATAATCGAAAAATGGAACTTCTGAAGAAATTTTAATGAAAGGTCACAAAGCGTCAAAGTCAGTGTAAATGCCGTTTTGAGTTTTCTTCGCTTTACAATGTTTATAACCGTGACTAATACCGTGTGTGGTATCCATTGGAACGCAGTAGGGCTTGGATTTGACTACGCAGTTATCAACCTGTTAATTTTGTACTGAGGATATTTGTGTCACTCCTCAATCAATGCTTGCCTCTATTCCGCGAGAATTTGAGGCGGTGGGTTACGGGCTCGAACTTGGCGATCAAGATGATCCCATAGATGTTCTATGGGATTCATATCCGGACTACATATGCATTATTAGCCCCTAAATAATCTCTACATCCCCGAGCAACGTGTGGATGGGCATTGTCCTCCATAAAAATGGTGTCCTGACGTTGCTGCACAAACGGGACCACTTGGTTGCTCAAAACAGTATCCATATAACGGTTCGCGGTCAAATTTCTATCAGTAATGAGCAGCTGGAACCTCCATTCAAAGTGTATTGCGCACCAAACTGTGACCGAGCTACCACCGTGCCGTTAACTTGTTTTATGCAACATGGAGCGTAGCGTTCGCCAGGTCGCCTGTATACGCGTTGGCGTTCATCTGCGGGGAAAAGTTTGTATCGCGACTCATCTGAAAACATCACACGCCGCCAATTGTTATGTCTCCATGCTCCATGGTTGTGGTTGTTGGCCCAGCACACTCGATTTCGCCGTCTCTCGCGATTTAGCACCACTCCGATGTTGACCCGACGAGCGCGGATCCCATGTTCGCGTAGGCGCCATATAACGGTTTTCGAGCTTGTACGGTTATTCATCTGTCCTGGGATCTCCGTTGCTGTTATTGTGACTGGTCCCGGAGGTGGATCATGTGGATCCGGCGATCCTGGTTAGGTGTGATCACACGCGGTTTGCTACTACGTGGTGGGTCTTTGGTTGATCCAGCGTCCCGATACCTTCTTCGGAGTTTTTCTACTGCTCTTTTACTGCGCCCGAAACGTCTGGCAACGAACTGAGCAGAAGCACCAGCTTCAAGCATGCCAATAGCCTGGTCGCCACAGTTTTGCGGTATTCGCGGCATCTCAGTTCTCGAATTTTGGATGACCACGTGTGGAATTTCATAATTTTTCAACATTGAGTCGGTACTGACTTATGTGGATTAATGTGGTACCGTGCATGAATGCTTACAAACCCGTAATAAATAACCACACCCGCATGAAAAAATAACGATGGTTACAACTTGGGATTACAATCTGATGCAAAAATTAAAAAAAATATCCATAAATTTTGGAGATATTTTGGCTTTTATGTGCGAACTTTCTTTTGTCCATCAGTATATATTACAGCATGTTTCTTTCCTGCATTGAGATCTGTATGGAGAGGTTTGGAAGAAAAAGAAGCGATCTGACACCCGACAGATAGCGATACGGGCACTGAATTGTTATCAGAAGAACTTGACAATGATCTTGTTAGCACATTGAAGAGTTTGATCCACTCGCACATAACTCTTACGTATATAAATTCTCACCCATTTATAAGCCTTGTAAACATATAAAGCATCCTCTGCATGCATCCTTTTTCCTAAACAAAGAAGTTTCAACTTCCCTATATATCCCTGTATAAAGCACCATAGTCTCATCTGTTTATGAATCTTCCTTAGTTTATAAGTTTCATCCGATTATAGGCGCCACCGGTTTATCTATTTAACATATCACCCATGTATAAGCTAAAACCCTGTATAAAGCCTCACCCGTTTAAAGTTCTAATTTATTATAAATCAGTACAAGTGCTTGAGGAGACACTGGAGAAGTGACTTACTCTACTGGTATCTTATGACACAGTTTTAATAAAGAAAACCTTATTATTACAATGTACGCTGTAGGTTTTTACGTACACTAATTACTACTAGCAATTTATTTGCAGCTGCAATGCCTGCAACAATAACAGAAAAAGCATGTTACATAACAAAAACATGTGTTTACTTGGAAAATAACTGGGGTTTAGAAATCCGCAAAGTTGATTAAATTCACAAAATGCACAAGTTAAATTTCGATCTCGACAGCGAAATCGATCCTACTAACTTCGCTGTATTTAAAGCTTATTTGATAGCACCATAGGTGACACTGACTGACAGAACGAACGTGTGATGTTGTATGATTCTGACCACATGCACTTCTGATTAAAAAGATTTTGAAAAATATTATGTTTTTAACTTGTAAGATAATTTGTCATGTTTTCATAATAAAGTCGACGCCGTTCACATGTTAACATGACAATCAATATTAAACCTTAGTCATTTTGTTGAATGCTACAAATTATGTTATATGTATAATATAAACACATATATGGCAAACGGTAATGTAATACGACAACTAAAACAGATGAGGTGGGGTTGGAGGCGCACATGAGGAGCGCAAAGAAAAGCCTATATCATCGCGGGGCGGAGACTGTTCCCACACCTATCAGGTGTTCTAAGCCTTTTGTTACACACACCATGTGTTTACATTTCTAAAGCATTGCTTGAAAGCATACATCATTAATTTACTGTTTCTTTCTAAAATAAACGTTGTGTTCCATAAACACTGGTATATAATTCAGCAGACAATAATCAATAATCGCACTACCATCAGATCACAAATATTCAAACATAAAATTGCTTCACTCATCACAAACGGTGTTAGGAACCTAATGCATTTCTTTCCCACGAGATTTTCATTGGGATTTGTTTCAAACAACTAAATCCGGTAATGTCTCAGATTAATATTTTCCTTACAAAGTCCCCATTTATTTGGATGAACTTTAAAAACAATCCAACTTGTCATAAAAGATTTAAGGTGTATTTATATCTGACAATAGCATTTTTGTACGGGGGGGGGGGGGTGGGGTGCTGGCAGCCTGACACTGGAGGACATCATATCAATGTTTGTAGGTTTATAAACATAAAAAAGGATACATGTTGCTGAATGCGAACAAAAAGAAAATCAGTTATCTTTCGACACAAAGCTCAACACATTTCTTTCGCTACTTTAAACACAATACGTGTTCAATGATATCAAATAAAGCCAAAGCGTAAACAAGGTAGTTTATAGTTTGGGCTTGACATTAACGCCCAGTGAACTCACGCAGGCAGGTAGATTGAGCAAATGGTGACAACTTCAGGTGGATCAGCAAAAGATAAATGTAAGCATCTTTTGCTGTACCCATCTTATTGTGCACTTGATGTTTGGTACTTACAGTTGTCTGATATAATGATGAGTAATTATAAACTTTCCTCCGTTTATTGTGTGTTATTGATATATGTCTTTGACCTTGTGTAACCTATATGCTGAAAAAAGGTACCATGAGTAGCTAGTCCATTTGTTCTGTAATAGGTAACCAATTTGTTGAAATTGTCAAGCTCTGCCATCCTCCTCTTTGTAATTATAAGGCCTTTGTTACCCCGTCTAGTGATACACCAGAACCTCGGGATCGGACCATCCCGCAAATAGGACCACTCATGAAATCGGACCATTTTTCGCCAGAACCGAATGAAACCCGTTGGTTTCTATTGCTAAGGAATCCCACAAATCGGAACACCCTGCAAATCGAACCATAAGACCACTTTTGTGAGTCCCAAACGCAAACAAAACCGCGGAAATCGGACCAGCCTATGCATATGATATGTACTCAGTAAATAAACATCAACTGAGGTTATCGGAGTTGGTGATTATAATGTTTAATGATCACAGGTTCATTGACTGCTTTGATTGGGGTGGGGATTATGCCTTCTTGAGTACACAAACGACTTGTTTGATTAAAAGAAACTCCGTCATTGTGATTATAAAACGGGGGTTTCTGGTGTGTGCTGTCGCATCTTCGGTGCTAATCATACAGTTTTAACCTATTTCAAACAAAACGGAGATTTTTAAAATAATAGACCGAAGTTTTTTAAATTAATTAATCCTAAAAACTAAACTGATTTGCATACCCAGGTTGTTAATTGCATTTTTATTTAGTATATAAAGGGCAAAAAAGGCCATTACCACAAACTTCCAAATCATGCAGAGCGTAAGAAAAAAGCGAAAAGACCTCTCTATTCAGGACAAAGTTGAGATAATAAACTGAAGCAAAGTTGAAAGTCAGAGAATTTTAGCAGACAAATTTGGGTTGAGCAAATCTCTGTGTCAGAGTTTTTTAATCTCCAGAGTACGTAGATTTGGCTGTAAAGTTGATGTAAAAAACTTATTAATTTTTCTAGTCAGATTTTTAGTCTTCAGATTTTTTCGACCCAAGTGTATAAATATCAATGCTCACTGAATTATTTTGTGATCACTAGACTGGATGTAAGAATAAAGCTGATGATTTTAGAACAGAAAGAGGCGTTATTATTTCATATGGGTACACTATTAACATAACAAAAATGCACTCTCACACATCAAATTTGCTCGATCCCTGGAAATCGGACCACTTTTGCCCAGTCCCGTAGGTGAGACGATTTTCGGGGTTCCGGTGTAATTGTCTTTGTCACAATGTGTGAGCATACATACTGTTGAAACTTATATACCAGGAACTTCTTGTAAAATTGTTTTATTACTCCAATGTCACTTTAGAAATATATGTACAATATCCAATGTCATTCACTGTTACAGCGACAAATTGATTTTTCACATGTTTATAAATCATTATCATTGTGGACAGAAGAGCTCATCAAATTACCTTATTGTTCCAAACATTTATACATTTGTTTACGTAATCTTGTTGCACTGTGATAGCAGTGGAAATTTTGCCACTTCTTGTAACAAATCCCTTTACTGTAACTTTTTGTCTCTGAAAAGATTTTATGAACAATTTTGAGCTTCAGAAAGTTATAATTCAGAATTCGTCTGCTTTTTGCTGAACGCTTGAGTATGAGTAACATGCAGCATATATTCTATATTATTTTTGCAAACACTTTCAGCACTAGCGGTCTTGGAGGAAAGGAATAGTTTCCAAATTGCTTATATTTTAGGAATGTTTTTATACCAAAACGGTGAGCAAGAAGTGGCCGTACAGTATACATATACTGGCACGTTAAAGACTAGACTTGCTGATGAGATTAGAATTTACCAAGAAAAGAAACAATTCCTTTGATGAAAAAATTAGAACAAAATGAATCGAAATATATTTCGACTATTTGTTTTTAAAGACAACTAACTTAGTTAATCTCGAAAATATATTACCGATTACCGGAATGGTCCTATTTCCGGGATGGTCCTATTTCAGGGGTTCGGGCATATACGGGTGCATAATAATGTATAATAATTTAATGTCATTGTCGATAAAGAAGGCACATTTTTCATTTTATTTCGCAACCAGTTTTAATACAACAACGATCATTCCAGAAATATACAGACGTCCATAATTGAACTAAATTACACTTTGAAAGTGAAACTTTCCAAATGTAATAACATGGTACACAACTCTGTGACATTTTAAAGTTCAACATTTGTATAAAATCTGGAAAAAATGTCTCAAAATGGCTGCTCACCATCATTTTGAATTTGGGCTCAGGATTTTTATTTCTTTCTGTAATGACATCTATAGTATCGAAGACTATAGAATAGTTCCCGCTGTACTTAAATTAGAACAGCAAAATGCCACATTAGCTAGCACTTCTATTTGCGATATTACTAATATACTAACAAACGAATAGTTTTCTACGTTTTCTGTTCAATAACATAATCATTTTGGGGTTTTATGTGTTTTCTATTAGATTTGTGTCCGTGGGAATTCGAAATATATGTAACGCTCTCAACACGATACAGACATCTGGCACACGAAATCACGTGAGTACTTGCGCGACGCTTTTATAAACTGCACATTGATGGAAAATGAAAGGTCAACAATGAAAGGTCGTTGACACACTATAAAACTGCACGGCATTTCTTACAAAATAAAAAATGGAGATGTTTTGTTGGACAATGAGTGTAGATTAAATGTCTGGGAAAGTCAAGCTACTTGGGGATAATTGAAATCACCACACACAAGAATGAATTGCATGGCGTGGGAAGCACACATTGATCGAAGAGATAGCTGCCCCAGCTGTCAATATTAACAAATCGACAACTGCGTCGATGTTGTATTGTGCAAGTGTCAGATAAACTGACCGCTTGCTTAATCCGTACTGCCTTCTACAGCTGTTTACAGAAACAGTAGCTGCTACACCTATACTGTATTCTCCGTCTGTTCAGAGAAAACAACAGTGTGCTAAATGAGTACTGTCTGCCTCAGCAGCTCCAATGAACCAATGGTTCACGGTGCTAAATTCTCTTCTTATTCAAACAAACCAATCATCTGTTGCGTAGAAGATATATGCTAATGCTGTTCAGAATCAACAAACCAACTGCTACATCGGTGCTCAATTTTATAGCTTTTCAGATATGCGACCTTCCTTTTAATCGGTCTCTGGACCACAGCTCTTCGGATAACCCCACTGGTTTCTATAACTGCTTTGAAAATCAAAGTACCCGGGGCTGTAGCAAAGAAATTGAAAACGGCATTCCACACATTCCACGTATGCTCAAAGAAAAACTTACTGAAAAGCTGCAATTGGAAAACCTATGTTCATCAGCTGTAGGGCTCAGGGGAAGTTATCCTCAAGTAGAGGAAGTCACAATAAATATCAGGCGAGGACAGGCGAGTCAACACCATAATATCTAAGGTGGTGGTATAAGTTATTCCCACTTGCAAATTTGGTTTTCAACTTGGTATAAGTCTGTAGTATTTCTGGCTCTTTTCTTCCCCTTTTAAAATTTTTCTTCTCTTTTTTCCGTTTGATGGTTTCCAGAAAACTCCTACAGTTTTTGACAGAGGGAGATGAAATCTGGCATGTGTGTAGGGGTTGATGACGTCTCGGTGAATCCGCAATTTTTTTACCTCAGAGGTCAAGGTCAAATTTAGATCAAAGTTATTTTTCCATAAAATGGTTTCCAGAAAACTCGTCCTAGCGTTTGAGTCAGAGGAGCTTTATATTTGGCATACTTATAGCAAATCAGCAGTTCTCACAAACTCGCAAAACATTTTGACTTTGACGTCAAAGGTCAAGGTCAAAGTGAGGTCAAAAATTTTTTTCAAAGCACCTATTAATCCGAAAAGTGGCCAAAAAATCTTGAATCATGATCTTGAGGGTCAAGGTCAAAGGTCACGTGACCTCATGTGCCGACTTATCTCGAAAACGGTTAGAGATTTTGAGTTCATTTTCGATCCTTCGGGCCTAAGCAACGCTGCATAAGAGGTACCTCGATAAACCTTAATCTTCTCGGTCACGGTCCAGGTCAAAACCCCAAGTTGACTTTCATCTCGAAGACGGTTAGAGACAGAGCGATTTGGAGCTCATTTGCGACCCTTTGGTCCTGAACAACGTTACCTCGGTGACCTTGACTTTCTCGGTCACGGTCAAAGTAAAAAAACCGGAAGTTGACTATTATCTCGAAAACGGTTAGAAATAGAGCGATTTGATGGCATTTTGCACCCGTTGGGCCAAAGAAGGGATGCTGCATATCTTTGAGCTTCTCGGTCATTATTCAAGACAAATATAGCGGAACCTCTGAAATCGGACCACCCTTGGGACCGGATAAAATGTGCCCTATTTCACAGGTGGTCTCATTTGGGAGGTTTAGTCATTTTAGGGGTAAAATGGGGTAACAGTCACTTAAGAGTTATAGCGCGCAAGAAGTACTCAGAGGGAAGGCATTGAGTTTGTATACTGTGAGGCGCTATTGTTTTGAAATAGATAACAAAATAAAGCCCTTTCTGGTTACACACTTGTTACCATGGGGTACCGAAAAAATGGTAATAACGGTAAACGGAAAAAATGGTAAACGAAAAAAAGATAAAGTGCTAAAAACAGAAAAAATGGTAAATCATGTAATCATATAGTAACTATATTTCAGGCTTAATTTTTATCAAAGAAACTAAGCTGCATGCTTACTCAACATCAAAGAAAGTCCACTCAGTGTCTGAAATGCCACAAGATGACAGGCTTTGTGGAGTTAATATAATCCCTTTGTGTACTCTGCTACAGGAGTAGCAGCGCCTTAATACCTCGTGTAGTTAATCCCTAGACTACTCAGGTGTCACCAGAAATATTATAAAAGCAAAGCGAAATTAGAAATGATCTCATAAATGATGGAAATCATCACTAACAACAAAGGAGGACAAAAGCTTTGCCTTGATGGTTACATGTATACCAAGCATGTGACTAAAGCTGAGCACATTCGCTGGAGATGCGTCAAGCGAACCCTTGACTGCCGCAGTGCACTTAAAACTACAATAAACCTGGATGGGCCACTTTTGGTTATGAATCACAATCATACCCAAGTGACCATACCCAAGCTTTGATAAGCCCGCGCAGATACTGACCCAGGCAGCACAGGACATTTCAGTGGAGGCCAGAACTCAACTTGGAAGAGAGGACTCAGTCAAAAGGTTCCTTCGCAACCACAGACTAGGCCGAATACCTGCCCTTCCAGACAACACTCGCGATATCGTCATTGAGAACGAATACGCAGAGACATGTGGGCCAAATCTGGAGCCATTTCTTTTTTTTCGACAATGGCCCCGACGCTGATTCAAGAATTATAGCATTCGGTATCACGGAGGCCTTGCGGCACCTTGCCTCTGCGGAGACCTGGTATATGGATGTAAATCACGCCGTGGCCCCGCAGGGTTTCTGTCAACTTTAAGTGATACGATCCCCGTTAGGAAACACTGCGATTTCGAACGTGTACGCCATACTTCAATAAAGCTTTGAATTTCAATGCCTTTTTTATTGTTACCATTTTTTTCCGTTTTCAGCACTTTACCTTTTTTTCCGTTTACCATTTTTCCGTTTACCGTTATTTCCGTGACCATTTTGTCCTACACCCGTTACCATAATCCCCAGCAACAATGTCCAAGACGGCAACATGCTAAGTGTTATGAATAATGTGCTGCACAGATACAGTGATTTCTCCTCTGTTCCGCAATGGTCCGATCGATCTCAGGCATGCTCGGGACCGAAAAAGAATGGCCCGAAGTGGTCGTTCCGAGGTGGTCCCAATTGGCAGCAGTTTCCATAACCACTGAAGTCTATGGAGCGCATTCGGGACCGAAAAAAATGTGCCCCATTTCAGAGGTGGTCGCAATAGGGAGGTAGTCCGATGTCGAGGTTCCGCTGTATCTTCTTTAATGGTTTCGGCAAGTGGGCCAATTCCGCTATCTAGCGGAATTCTGTCTAGTTGAATGCTGCAACTACAGCGGCACTTCGCTTCTTCTAAACGAAGTGATACACTTTATAACGTATAAAACTTCCACATTTTTATCGTTTACATAAAAACCAAACTTCTAACGGATTAAAGCGATTTATAATTCATCAAAATAATCTAAACGTGGGGGAGGGGGGCCGGGGGCTCTAAGTGATTAAAATGATAGTGATGTTAGCCTGCGGACTGCACATAACAAAGATTCCCCCCTCGAAAAAAAGCTATTTAGGAGTAAAGATGTGCTGTGAGATGCAAGAAGTTCGCATGGACTTTAAGATGTGAGAGCGTGGGTAATAAGGTTCAATGGAGTAAGTGGAGTGGAATCTCTGAAATCGGACCACCCTGGGGACAGGATAAAATGTGCCCTATTTCAGAGGTGGTCCCATTTGGAAGACTTGGTCCTGCTTGGGCGAAATTTTGCGGGTTGACCGCAGATTCAAGTTTGATGTCCAAACACATAAATTATCTCAATTTTATCTTTGAGACTAATATCTTTTCTTTTTCTATTAACTTTTTCTCTGCTTCCCATTTTGAGAAAGTTTTAACAATTGTTTTCTTATTTAAATTACCTTTATGTGCTTAAATTGACATTTAATTGTCATTATGAATTCGGTGGCGTTTGGGTCGGCTTAAATACTAAAAGAATAAGCACCACATAAATTAAGATGTCTCGGGTTTGTATATTGTCAGCCGCTATTGTTTAGACAAGGTACAAAAGTATAGATAACAAAACTAAGCCCCTGTCTGGTTACACACTTGCTACCATAATCCCTAGCAACAATATCTAGGACGGCAAAATGCTCAGTGTTGTAAGTAATGTGCCGCAAAAATGCAGTGGATTCCCCACTGACTGACAGTGGTCCGATCTCAGGCATTTTGAGGGCTCGGGACCGAAAAAAGCGGGCCGAAGTGGGCCGATTCGAGGTGGCCCCAACTGGGAGTTTTCTTAACCATTAAAGTCTATGGAGCGCATTCGGGACCGAAAAAAATGTGCCCTAATTCAGAAGTGGTCCAAAGAGGGAGGTGGTCCGATGTCGAGGTTCCACTGTGTAGGCTATAAGATGCAAGACGTAAGCTCACGCTATAAGACGCAAGAAAGGACAGGCTATCAGATACAAGGATGGATTACATGATGCAAGTAGTAAACATGGACTATAAAATACAAGGAGTAAGAAGGAGTTATAAGATGAAAGCAAGTAGGCATAAGATGTGTGAAGTAAGTATGAGATGAAAACAAGTAAGCAAAAGATGTAAGAAGTAGGCATAAGATGCAAGCAAGTAAGCATAAGATGTAAGAAGTAAGCATGAGATGCAAGCAAGTAGGCATAAGATGTAAGAAGTAAGCATGAGATGCAAGCAAGTAAGCATAAGATGTAAGAAGTACGCATAAGATGCAAGCAAGTAGGCATCAGATGTAAGAAGTAAGCATGAGATGCAAGCAAGTAAGCAAAGCAAGTAAGCATAAGATGTAAGAAGTAGGCATAAGATGCAAGCAAGTAGGCATCAGATGTAAGAAGTAAGCATGAGATGCAAGCAAGTAAGCAAAAGATGTAAGAAATAGGCATAAGATGCAAGCAAGTAGGCATAAGATGTAAGAAGTCAGCAAAAGATGTAAGAAGTAGGCATAAGATCCAAGCAAGTAGGCATAAGATTTAGAAGTAGGCATAAGATGCAAGCAAGTAGGCATCAGATGTAAGAAGTAAGCATGAGATGCAAGCAAGTAAGCAAAAGATGTAAGAAGTAGGCATGAGATGCAAGCAAGTAGGCATAAGATGTAAGAAGTAAGCATGAGATGCAAGCAAGTAAGCATAAGATGTAAGAAGTAAGCATGATATGTAAGCAAGTAAGCATAAGATTAAAGAAGTAGGCCTAAGATGCAAGCAAGTAGGCAAAGGATGTAAGAAGTAAGTATGAGATGCAAGCAAGTAAGGAAAAGATGTAAGAAGTAGGCATAAGATGCAAGAAAGTAGGCATAAGATGTAAGAAGTAAGCATGAGATGTAAGAAGTAGGCATGAGATGCAAGCAAGTAAGCAAAAGATGTAAGAAGTAGGCATAAGATGCAAGCAAGTAGGCATAAGATGTAAGAAGTAAGCATGAGATGCAAGCAAGTAAGCAAAAGATGTAAGAAGTAGGCATAAGATGCAAGCAAGTAGGCAAAAGATGTAAGAAGTAAGCATGAGATGCAAGCAAGTAAGGAAAAGATGTAAGAAGTAGGCATAGGATGCAAGAAAGTAGGCATAAGATGTAAGAGGTAAGCATGAGATGCAAGGAAGTAAGCAAAAGATGTAAGAAGTAGGCATAAGATGTAAGAAGTAAGCATGAGATGCAAGCAAGTAGGCATAAGATGTAAGAAGTAGGCATAAGATGCAAGCAAGTAGGCATAAGATGTAAGAAGTAGGCGTAAGATGTAAGCAAGTAGGCATAAGATGTAAGAAGTAGGCATAAGATGCAAGGGAGTAGGCATAAGATGTAAGAAGTAGGCGTAAGATGTAAGCAAGTAAGTATAGCTGTGAGATGCCAGAAGTATAAGCTCGGGCTACACGTTGTTGGAGGAAGGAAAGTGAATGTAGACAATAGTGAAGCAGATAAAGCCAATAATAATCACCTCTTCTTGAATTGGTAGTTTTTCCTTCCGTTAAAAAGACCTGACTGATTGCGTGTTATTTTACAAACGCAAGAAGACAACATAGTGTGGGAAACAGAGATAATCGTACAAAGGATTAAATGTTTGCCCCGGCTGACGGATGCTTCGCTTTGGCTCTCGCGTTTTTCCGACGTGCAAATGTGTTCGACCTACGTGTTTTCGCCAACCATTATTTATATTCATCTATGGTGGTTGTCAGCGGGTATACTTATATATTACATAAAAATATCCCGGCAGAAGGTCTTCAACACCATGTCACCCAGTGTGAAGTGCCACATTTGTCCCACCCTTCGGGTGAATCCGGTGAAAATGTGTCACCACCTTTGAGGCACTTCCGGATTCACCATGTGTTCTAGGCCAGAAAATAAATTTTACTTTTGGAATCCAAGATCCATAGATCCATGAAGGAAGGCATCTAGCTGCTAGCTTCATGTATTCAGGCACCGAACATCCAGCTGCGCATGTTCTGGCATCGCGAATCGAACACAGCTATGACTTTATTAAGGCCCCTGCTTCATGCTGCTTATATGCATGCACCTTGCGTGAATCAACTAGGTTAAGGCATCGGGCTTCATGTTACCTGCATTCAGGTATCATTCAGTAGTCCATGATAAAGCATCCTGCATTCAGACATCGAGTATAAAGCATCCACTTGAAGGATCCAATAATGTTTACTGGATGTTTGCCTAAGGTCGAATCAACGTCGATTTGAGGTTGCGACGTCTATCCAACCAAACCACAACAGTAACCCCGGTTTTACTTTGGTTGTGATTAGTCGCAACCGCAGATCAACGGCTAACCAACGTCTTTGAAACACCGTTGAACAGATGTTGCCTGAGCAAAGTTATTAAACGTTGCTTTTGGTTGCAAACAAAACGTAACTTTCTCCGACGTCTAATTGAACAGACGACGGAAAATCGACATCGGATAGGCGTCGAAAAAAATCGATTTTGTATAGACGTCGGAATCACAAACATAAAACACCCTCCTTATTGCTCACCGGAAATGGTAGCTGTTTGCTTTGAAAGAAGACCGAAATGAGGATGTAGAAATTTCGAGAGCGCGCAAGTTTCTTCGATCTACTTTTGTAAAATACCCATGGAAATCGACTTCATGCCATCCTGCGTGAGCGGATGGCCCAAAGCAATGCGAACTGTGACGGAGGGTGACCACACTATGATTATCGCTGTTTTGACGGCGATTCTAGATATTTTCCCGACGCCTATACAACGTCGCTATAAAATGTCGAAGGACAAGCGTTATTTCGGTGTCGATTTACGCAACGTTGATTAGACGTCGGATAATCGACGTCTAACAAACGAGGTCGACGTTTCGACTTCTATAAACAACCGAAAACCCAACGTTCAAACGACGTCGGGTGCGATGTCTGTCCAACGTTCACACAACGTCGCAATGTTTACTCGTGAAAGACACATTACATAAGTTATGTTTATGTCTCTAATACCACAACCTCCCCTTTTCAAGTACTCCACATAACAGTCTACAGGTGCATATTGTGTCTGTCTGTATCAAGCATTCCAAATTAAGGCGTCATGCAATAAGCTTCTTATGTTAAAACAGTCTCTATAAACCAGCTTGTGCTGTTCTCCAATATCCTAAATTTAGCGAAGACTCTTTTTACATGAACGCAACACTAAGGTGAAAATACACCCGGTTAATGTTTAGAGATCGTGGTAAAACAGAAGACAGCAAAATGAATGCAACCCTACTGCAGAGTTAACTTTTCGCTTCAGCCCACTCCCACCCCGCCCCCCGGATTGTTTTATTTCAATATTTGATGACTAGTTATACCTCGGGCTTGGGGCGCCCATTTTGCTAAAAAAAAAAAAAACAAAAGAAAACAACAACTAATGTAAACCTATCGATAATCACAAAAAGTAAAAAGTTGGCCCCTTATTTTAAATTGAAGGTGGTCGGGGTACAACACACACTAAACGTACTTTTTGTTTAAAAAGTTTGCAATAATATCCGTTTTACACTGACAGATACGACGGGGGTCGTTTTCAGTATCACCGACAGGAGCAAAAAAAAATTTAAAAAAAAAATAAAGAGGAGAGATAGGAACAGGAAGAAGAGAAAGGTGTAGAAACGGTTGCTATAGAAATTGCTTCCGGAAAGACGGCACGACATTATTATTTTATTATTTTAATTTCCCATCATGTAAATTCTCTTCTTCTCTCTCGTTCTAACACATTTTACTTTCTGATATTAATTACATATTGTTCATTATAATTTATTTTTATTTAATTGTTTCACATTAATTTTAATTATTCTTGACTACTTATTAATTTTAGTAAGTTGTACAGTAATGTTACTTTTTAAATGGTTTGTTTTATCAGTTTTCTTTTATTCAATTCTTTTAAATTGTCTTTTACCTAATTTTCCTTATATTTAATTGTTAATCTTAAGCTTATGTACACCTTGATTTTTTTTGTTATTTTCGATGTCATGGTCATTTAAAGGAATATACATATATACATACAAACATATAAATTAAATCAGAATGATTTATTTATTATACCGTTTTCTCGACCACCCTGTCTATCATCGCCATCACAACCAAAACCGCCACCATACAGACAGCCGCAAAGAATTAACGATAAAATTGAAAAAAAAAAATAAATAAATAAAGAATTTGAATCATAATAAAGTAGTGGAATAATAAAAACATACACACAACATGAAATATGAATCAATTATTGATTCATTAGACTGCTGAATTATTAATAACAGCTGTTGTGCTGTTGTCCACTTTCATACAGTGTACAGTCATTCCGTGTTATACCGCCAACTATGCGTCCCCATAACTATGGCGCAAAAACGAATTAAGCGCAACAAACAAATACAAAAAGGTTTAATTTTTATGTGTTTATTCTGATGATATTCCACTCGAGTTTCACTTTTTCCATCCAGAGTGGGTCACCTGTGACAAACGCTGACAACCACTGGAACTCATCAAAATTTGGCTATTTTTAGAGGCGCTTTTTGATAATGCGACCGAAACATTGGCGCATTTATGCTGTACATTATTGTCAGCTCTTATTCATGAGTGTTCGTTCTTTTTGCTGAGAAAATGCGAAATCATGATGCCTTTAATATAAATGTGCCTGTGTTTGGGTCATGTATACTGTCTCTTAACGGATCGTAATTATAAACATGCGTTTATTAAAATTCAAGTCATTTAGCAAAGTCTACATTTGGACAGTGTGAGTCAAAGATAATGTTTCTCACCTCACACCCATTCAGGTCCCCAGTAAATAACAGATGTAAAAAAGCAATTTGCGAGTGAAAAAAAAAAAACACTTGACCGTTGGGTGTAAAAAATTTGAAACAAAACTATCACCTTAAGAAATGAATCTTGTTCAGTTTAAAAAAGAAGTAATGTCGTCTAAATATAAACACTGCACATAAACACTAATTTAACACAATATTTCACACATAAGGTACCTCATCCTTAACTTGAGACAAGAAAATTATTATGGGATGGTTATTGCATGTCTATGGGCGGCTGTACAGGACATACATGTCCCCGAGTGTGTCAGCGAGAAGTCATGCAAGAGATTGTTCAGGTTCTTATAGCGAAGTACGGCGGAGTTTTCACATTTAAGGCAAACCGTACATGTCTCAAATTTAGTGATAAATGACAGAAGACCAGCTTTGGATATAAATCCACACAGACTGTTTACTTTTTATATAGAAATCAGGAATGGCATGAGCAAGTAAATTTAAATTAAACTTTTTTTTACATTTCAGGCCAAAAACCCTATGGAATTTAAGGGTATTTTATCGCTTCTTTAGAAACGTTAAAAGTGATTCGTGCTCCTCATTTCCGGAATAACAATCATAGGCCTTGAAATTGCATGGTCGAGGTGGGAATTGAGTATCATTTGGACATTTCCCCTGTATATTGTCCAATCAAAATTAACCCGAATGCTTGGTAAGCTGGGCTCCGGACACCTCCTTCCATGCTGTCCATCGCCTTTTCTCTTGTTCTGTCAGTGAAAATATGTGCCCTGGAATTCTTTATTGGCTTCCTTGGTATTATATGGGATTTATTTCACTGTATTTTCACCGAGAAGACAAAGGGGCCAAACACCAAAGACCCGGTGTAATGAAACGTTTTGACCCCCAAACAAATCGACCCCCCGGTCGATTTGTTTTAAAACAAACAGACCCCCTGGTCGATTTGTTTTGGGAAAACCCGCCATACAGATGTGAGGGAGGGAGGGGGTGGCGAGTTCTATTTACAGTTATATGTGCAATGTAGCCCAGTAAATAGGATTCCAGGTGTGGTATTATTCTCTGGTGCCTTCTAATAACGAGAAAGCACATAAAGGGAATTAGTGAAATTTAACCTATTTTGGGTGGTCCTGTCACCATGCATCTGGTGTGTCTAATGCATTGCAATAAATAAGCACGATAATGGTGCGGCCATAGTGCGCCCTTGCAATCCACGAGACGCCACACAGTACAAATGGCGCCGTGTCACTGTTCCTGCGTGGCACTACAACGACCCAATGCAATGTGGAGTTAGTAAAAGAAAAGGATAAAACATTTCCTTATCCAGCATCTTATCCTTATCAAAAAAAGGTTTCCCTGTCTTAAATACCTGCTTGCCATGTCCTAATTAGGGACAAAAGTACCCCCGTCTAAAAACCTGAGCTACGTCACATCGGGTCGATATTTTCCCAAACACGACTTTCTCTTTTCTCTTCGGCTGGGAGGGGTAGACCTGAATGCAAGTTGGTCGGTATCTTTCGAGATTACAGAATTGTGCATATTTAATGACGCCAGTTAAAGTAAACTACCACATCTAGAGGCGGTAATAACATATGCAGTGTGTGACATTAGCGGCGTGCGTGACGTCATGTACAGCCTGTGACGTCATCCACAGCTTGTGAAGTCGTATGCAGCTTGTGACACCACGTGTCGTAGGTGGAATGAGCACAGTGCATGACATATCTGACGCTTCTTGAAACAAAGCGGTGACAGGCCAGGCAGCAGACTCAATAACACGCTGCCAGTCAGGCATAGAACCGGATACCTCAGAGCTCCCTTCTAGCGAAAGCAACAGCCCCTCCTTGAAGTACCCCCGTGAAGTAATTACCAACCTGAAACTCTTGACGTACCGCTATGACGCTATAAGTCCATGTGTGGTATCCAGAATCCTGGCTCAGGATCAATTCCCTGCCTCACAAAGAATCAAATTATCAACAGCCTTCTGCTTTAAAACTGCCTCAAAAGGCAGAGTTTTTTTTTTTCACTTTCCGACCAGAATTTTCACACTGAATGCGGCTGGAAACACGTTGGTTGTCACTTCAGAAGCCACTGTTAAATGAAGACCTCGTTTCCTAGTTATCCTCTGTGCGTTCGTTGAAGCATGTCATATTTCCCTGTCAGTCATGGTATGTCATGAGTCCATGAATGTCGCAGTCCAGTTTGGAACTCTCCGTTATATGAGGCAGGCAGGCCCCTGTCTGCTGCCTTATGCCCGCAACACGTCAGACCCGTCGTTCACCGGCCAGATTATGAGCTCCGTGGGATATAAAAAAAAAACCCCACAACACACATTGTTTTTTTTTGGGGGGAAGGTTTTATTACAGGTCATTTATCCCGATCTATCAGCACCACTACGCTGGTTCGCATGTACCATGGGCGCTAGCCTGGTTCGCCAGCTCGTATCTTGTACGGGTTACCCGGGCTGGAGCAGTAGTGAAAGATGGTCCAAAAAGCTCAACCTAATCCTTCTACCTTTACCAGACTCTGCGAAATATCATCTCATGTTTTGACTGCTCGGAATGATTTATCTCCCCGGCAATGATCGTGAATGGGTTCACACTGTTTTTGCCCCCCCCCCCCCACAGCCCCCCTCCCTTAGCACCATTTTAAACACCATTAACTGCAGGGATATTTGTTGTGACTGTAGCCGACCAGATGTTCAGTACCACGTGATGCTTTATCTGCGTACTACGTCACAACTCCCACTGCTATGAAGCAGCTGCTTCGAGATTGATACAGTGTGAAATCTCCTTGCAAACTTTTTCGATAACACACAAACCTGGATATTCAAATCATCGATTTAATGCAGTAAAGAGGCATCTCTATTACAGGGTATGACGTGTGATATTCATAACTCCTTCTAATGCGTTATATCGGCGGAGATCCAGATTCGCGTATTAGCGGTTTACTTCAACAGAACGAGAATCTCCCAAAAGACGTTATTTTATTTCCAGAACATTCTAAATTTATGATAAGATCAGAAAAAATATAAAAAGGTGTACTTTTACGGATTCCACTTCGACTTCTCCAGGGTAACTATAGCAACGCACTAAAGCATTGATAAATTTGGCTGAGCCCTACAACAAACTCATCCCCAACTGGTAGGGCATCTATCCACAGTGCAAAGGAATTTCATTAATTTCTGTGGAACGCGGTTTTGTTAAGTGTCACGTGACACATGACCTATTTATTATGTCACGTGTCACAATGTAAACCAGCAAGTGTTGAGTGCATGGAACATTAGCTGTTCAATGAAGATACCGGTGTAATGAAACGTTTCGACCCCCAAACAAACCGACCCCCCGGTCGATATGTTTTAAAACAAACAGACCCCCCGGTCGATTTGTTTTAGGAAAGCCCGCCATAACAAACAGACCTCCCCTATAATAAAATGACCCCCTCCAAAAAAATCATGTTTTAATATAAAATGGAAGTAAAAAAGGTGCATATGGTTTTTAAATACTATTTTAAGTATTTTCTACCTCTTGATGTAAAAAATTATTATTCTGAGTCATTGAAATGCCATTACTGAGCTTGGACAGATTTTTTTGGTGACTGTATGTCAGTGGTGTTGGAAGTGTTTTCGTGTTTAAAAATGTAGATGTTAGTTGCTAAATAAATTGTTATTCATGGATATAGTTTTTATTTCAATTAAAGAAAGTAATAAGGTGGCCATATGTGGAAAGAAATAAATACATCAACAAAAAAATAAGAGGGTTAAAACATTTCAGAGGGGGTCTGTTTGTTTTAAAACAAATCGACCGGGGGGTCGATTTATTTTGGGGGTCAAAACGTTTCCTTACACCGGTGGCCATATTCGGTGTATGGGCGATGGGTTTGGATGTTTGATTTTAACCTGTTTTAACCACCCTCCGGCATGATAAATATTTTCAAGACAACCAGGACTATTCTCCATTTGACAATTTTGGCTTTGAAAACAATCGCTCTTACCAGAACAGTGGCCGTTGCGTCATTTGCATATTCAAGCAGTTTATTCCCGGTGGAATAATGAAGTTTCGGTTGACTGATTCCCGAGTTTTCCCACGCTGGGTCTGTAACTGCTCGGTCAAGGTCGCGATAAGCCAGTCGTATTGCCTTTCACAACCATCAGTCAGTCTACTCAAAGACCAAAGAATCTCCTCGTAGACCAAAGAACCCGGACAAGGACAGGGGGCGGAAACAGGATCACAGGTTTTGAACATTAAAAAACAAACAAGAAGATGCCGAGAAGTACGTTTGACCCCTCGGCTAAAGTGGTCTGATTTTGGGGTGGTCCTATTTGTGAGGTAGACCCATTTGCGGTGTGGTCCTATAATTGATTCCCATGTACGTGCGCGTCTTACTGCAGCCCCGCCCCCTCAAACAGCCGTAAAAATAAAACATCATAACACGTTCTAAACAATGTGAAACTGGGTACAGTGAATTCCAGTCCAAAACTGAAAATAAGACGAAAATTACTGTAATTTGGGAAGTTACTTCTATGCGGATTACACGATAAACAGATAATAACCAGCGCTGTCCAGGTCACAAGTTCTCTTTATGAAACTTGTGGAATTCGCATTAAGCGGACATTCAATGCAAGCCTTGGTTTAGAACGACACGCAGTTGTATTGAAGCATCCGAGTTGTTTGAACCATCAATAAGTTCACAAGGGAAGCAAAAAAAACATACATGTCGGCAGTTGCCAATTTTGATAGAAAAGCACTTTTTGTGATATTGAGTTGCGGATTGGTGTGATTCGATTCCGAGAAGTATTTACTAAATTACACGAATCAGCAGGCAAAAGCCAAAATGCTTCCCCTTGGAGATCTGCTACGGATCCCTCAGACGTGATGTAACGTTGATTTGTGAGATCCTGACCGTAGCGCTATGAAGATGGTTAAAAATAATATTAAACTGAGGGGTAAACGTGAGACAGTAATGATCGTAAGGAAAGATTACAACACAGAAATGAGCACAAAGTAAAAATGAAACTCAAGAAAGATCGAAACACAGAAATGACTACCAACGCGAAAATGCCCTCAGCGTAAGAATGGCCGAAACGCAGGAGTGACCGTGACGTAAAAATGACCGCAACGCAGGAGTGACCTTAACGTAAGAATGGCCGCAACGCAGGAGTGACCTTAACGTAAGAATGGCCGCAACGCAGGAGTGACCTTAACGTAAGAATGACCGTAACGTAGGAATGACAAGAGCTTTCACATAGCCGAACCTGCATTTTAATTGCTCAGCCATGTTTAAAATTTGGTGATGATCGGTCAAGTAGTTTTTGTGTTATCAAAAAATATGCTAACAAAAAATTGCGGATGAAAATTTAAGATGGCAGCTGAAGGCCATTTTGAATTTTTCTATTCAAACCAAAACCAGTTCCTGACGCAATTTTCAAGATGGTTGACCTGTCTCAAATCTGGTGACGGTGCGTTGAGTTATTTACGAGTTCACATGTTTTCAAGAAATTGTGGTATAATTCCAAGATGGCGGCTGTTTGGTCATTTTGAATCACTGGGTCGGAAGAGGCTATGTTTTCTGGAGGAGGCGGGGTGGGGGGGGGGCATGTTTACTATGGTTTATAAGGTAATGTTTGCTCCAAACAAGCAGATGTTTTATTCTTATGAAGATATTTCGGGGAGGTGCTTCTCTTAATACACATAGTCTACACCACTGTCCACAATATCTACAGTAAAACCTCCCTCCGGACAAACCTGTATAATTCGGACAACTCCTTAATCCGGACAGATTTTTCAGTCCCTTTTAATTTCTCATTGATTTTTGTATAATTAAAACCTGCGAAATTCGGACACCTCCCTATTAGGGAAACCGGACAACATTTGGCAGTCCCAACTGTAGGTTTCACTCTTTGAGTGCCCCATGTAATTCGAACAAGTTAATTGTGTAATCTCTGTGGTTTGTTTGCAGTCTGCCTCGGATTATTGCCAATAAGAATGTGCCGCAACAAACGTGACTGCTTTTGTTTGCATGCGTCTTAATCGCGGAATGCATGCCACGTCCACAAATGGGGTTATATAAGAGCTTCATATTGTATCCATAAATTTAAAGGAATTAAAAAGAAAATCCGTTGAATAAAAGCTAATTGAAAATGGCAACAAAAAGAAAAAGGAATGATTTAAGTCTTGGTGCCAAAGTGAAATTAATTAAAGCAAGCACAGGAAAATCCATAAGAGACCATAAGAGAATATAACTGAGGGATATGATACGAAAGACATTTTCAACATGGCTGAAACTGGCTTATTTTTTAGGGCATTACCAAACAAAACTATGAACGTAAAAGGGCAAACTTGCTCAGGTGGAAAATGATCAAAAGATCGTCTGACTGTCTGTCCTATTATGCGCAAATATGGATGGTGAATTTGAAAAACCACTCGTTATTGAAAAAACGGGAAAATCTCGTGCTTTCCGAAATTGTAATCCACAATCTCTTCAAGTTTGATCAAATAAATTCCGAGTCAGCAAAGAAGTAAATCTCTATCACTCAATACTTCACCAAGAAATAATATGTTGAAATGTGAGTGTGAAATTGTAATTTATAGCTAGTGAACGAAAAAGAATACAAGCGGTACGAATAGATAGTGGTTGTTTTGATTATTGAGAAAATCAGGCCATTATAGTGGACCCTGAGTAATCCGGACACCTGGCAAATCCGGACAAAATTTGCCAGTCCCAACGTCGTCCGGATTAATAAGGTTTTACTGTACATCATCTGCGTCCGTGCTCAGTAATTTAGCTCAAACTCGTACTCAAATTGGATCTAAAACTTGACTTTTATTAAAGTCACTTGGTCGTTTGCTCGAATTATGTGTTTCAGTTTTTCAACGTCGAAATTCCGCAGCTAGACCTTTTCACTGAGCGACAGGAGAAATCTTTGCTTTTATAATTTAACATGCTTTAGTGAGAAAAAAGGTCGCGAGCTATCTTATTTGACTTGACTCAGTTTTAAGCTACCACCATACTAAAAGTCTGCATGGGATGAGTAAAGCTCATACTTTGCTTGCATTGTGACTTTGAACGTGCGTTTAGTTTGGGCCCTGTTATTGGATACGGGCACAGGCGCTGCGTAGGTGCTCTCATCCAAATCACACAAGAATGAGGTAAATGATAATGATATAATGTAAAGTTCAGCTGCGACATAGCATCTCAAAAAGTCAGTAAAAAAAAAACAACTTGTTTGCAGTCATTTGTCATTCGCTCGAGGGCGTGATGGAATTAATGAGCATTAACTTATGATTAATTAGAGGTTGTGAGCTAGGAGACTAGTAATCATCATAGCACTACATTATCCTGTAATATCACCAAGTTTGCCAAGAGGTGTAACAGTTTTTTTATAATAACAGAGAAAAGAAGATTGCCTCCAAGCGTAGAGCCTGCAAAAAGAACACACCAGCGGTACGTCCTTAAAGTATTGCATAAGAGTAGTATAGTCAAGAGTGCAGCAGAAAACAGGAGCACCCCCAAATGCAGAAAATCCTGGCACGGTCTGAAAGTAAATATCTCTGCAGCTACAAAACTAAAACCCCAGACAACGCAAAGTACAGTTCAAAAGCGGTATATGGGTAGCCCTTCATATTGCAGTAAAAGGGGATTATAACCTTAAAATTCAATACAATGACGTCACTGTCTCAAACCGCAGTGTAACGTGTGTATAAGTTCAACTGCTGCTGATGGACGCGGCATATTCCGCGTCTACTCAACGCCGATGCCACTCATGTGTGGCAATCCATGGCTTGAATCGTTGAAGTACATTTATGCAAAGATTGTATGATTCTATTTTGACCAAAGACATATATAGTAAAGCATAGTAATCAGGGAGGTGGGGGGGGGGGGGGAGGGGTGCTTAACTTTTGTTGGACAGTATATACACAATGAAGATTAGGCTGGTGACGTCGTATATACGCCAGTTGTCTTTGGAATTCAACCGTCGCGCCGATAGCTGGTTCGGTTGCGTTTATTCTCATTGCACTAGCCTGTACTTGAGCACTCGTGAGGGGGGGGGGGGTGGGGGGTACATATCCTGGCAGTAACCTACGCTCTAATGCTGATCTCTAATGCTGGTTAACACGGTAGTTGGCAGGACCTATAAGTTGAGAGCTTTATGGCAGGGCACTTTGTTCTTTTATTATTTACGTCCTGTTACTTTTTTTCAGCAAAAAAAAAAAAAAAATCTACATCTGTCAGTGGGCGTCCGCGTTACGAAAAGTGAGAGAAACGAGCATAGCTGTCTTGTTGATACGGCAAAGAGTGTACGACCCCGTCCTGTGAGTACAAACCAAGCTGTTTTTCAACAGACAGACATATCAGAAATGTCAGTTGCCAATATTGGCAATGGTCTCTCTTCTGTGACGTAACAGCGCTTTCCGGAATATTAACCAATCAGCATTCCTCTAAATAAACGAGTTTTTAAAAAACCCTCACTGATCTTTTTTCGCATCTAATGTGTTGTATATTATCAAGTTGTGTGATTATAATCTGAAGTCGTTTCAAAAATGAAAATAATGCTGTTTTCAGTCCCAGTCATTCTCCATCAACCCCCAACCGTACATACTTTCGACCTAGTACGGACTGGGACACAACCATACCTTCATAAAATAACTTTGCAACCCTTCTATGTGTTTAAGAAATAGCGAACTCTACACGAGATTGACAGCACACCTCAAAGTCAATCATCCATGGAGCTGTCAATCATTCTCATGCCTCGTTCTGCTGGGGGGGGGGGGGCGGGGGGATAAGGAACAGATATTTCTGGATCAAGGCATCCACTGTGTACCTAGATCCGCACATTACTTTTTCCGCCTAAATGCAAAATTTGAGTTTTCAGATTTCAAAATACAATTAAAAAAGTCTCATTCTGAAATAATGATATCTGAAATAAATTCTTGTTATCAATAAAGGGAAAAGGAATTATTGAGCTCAAAATTGATATTTTGTTCTCAAATATTTCATTTTTGCAACAAGAATTGAATTTGTGATCTCAAAAAATCAATTTTAGATATCATTAAATCATTTTTGATATCAATAAATATTTCTTGATATTTCTAAATATTTATTGATATCCAAAATTATTTTTTGAGATCAAGAATACATTTAGAGACATCAAAAAATACAATTATAGATAACAAAAATTAATTCTTGACACCAAAATATGGATTTTTTGAGATCAAAAATTAATTCTTGATATCAAGAAATCAATTTTTCCAGAAGTTTATTCATCCTTTTAATTTTTTATTTATTTTTTTTTTGTTTCGGATGGTTTCTAGAAAACTCCTGCCAGTCTCCATGACGTAGAAAGACGATATGTTATGCAAGGGTAGTGGAAATTTTACGCGCCGGTAGTGGAAATTTTACGCACGGGTAGTCAGGTCTCGTGAAAACTGTTTCTTACTTCGACGAAGTCAATGTGTGTGAGTCGATGAGATGGTTTCCAAAAACTCCTCCTTGGCTATGTAATATATGGATATATGCGCATGTGTGTGTTCACTGCGGAAAAAACTGTTTTGTTATGTGGTTAAAGCTGACTTATCGACGGACGACAGCATTCAATAGTCCCCCATCCGAATTTCGTTTGTTCGGGGTGGGGCACAGAAAGATAAAAAGAAAAGAAAGAAAGAAAGAAAGAAAGAAACTTTCATGCAGCATCTCTAAATGTGAAAATGCAACGTGGAGAAGATGGCGTTATCTGCTGACTTTAATCCAAGCGAATCTGCTAGCTATCGCCTCAGCACGCAGAGGGCAGGGATTATCGGGGTTGTCAGGAGGATTATCCTTATCTTATAATGCACTTCGCTTTTTCTATTTTGAAAAACATACTTTTGCCAATCCAGCATCGTTTTATTGCTAAAACAGTGTACATAGCTCATTTACTTTCCACGAATTGCTGGATGAAAACATACTTGCCTATCGATTTGGTTTCAGTGTTATTTTTATGAGAAATCTTGAAGGATGTCAATAATATACGGGAAAAAAAGGATCCATTGCTTCGGATATGCTGTGCTAGTGCCTCTGCATGGGCAAAGGCCGCGTCGTTTGTGATGTGAATGAGAAGAAACGATGATATCTCTCCACTTGAGTAGGAATGAGTATTTTCCGACACGCGTACGGCTTATCGTCAGAGGTTAGGGACTATCAGCTTGATGGGACTATACTACTGTACGAAGCCTATTTTATTCCGGTTGTGACGTCATGAGACAAGCGCTGGAGCTTTTGCTGGCGAAAAAAAACAAAGCAAGCAAATGAAAGCAATACAAATTAGACCGAATTTCGTTACTGCGTACTGAAACATCACAATAAGAAAGAAGACAGTCGCACTCAGGGTTAAATAATAACATTATCTTTAGCCGAGGGTTAATCTACATATCACGAGGTTGTCCTTAATGTGTGTATGGGACCGAGTCTTAAGCGGCGGCTTCCATCCAGCCAAGATGACAAAATAATTTACTCGCGCCTCTAACACAGGATCAGGCAAAATATGGTCAATTGAACTCGAATAAAAGTAGGAACGTTTTGGGAAAACTGTATTTCACGCTGCTTCTTTTCACGGTTGAACAAAACATAAAGATAAAATAACGCAAAGCCAAAAAACGAAACAACGAACTTTTTTGCGTGTAAATGTATGTGAATAAACTTACTTCAAAACTTTAAAATTATTTTAAACTACTTTACTGACTAAATTCAACATAATTAAAAACTATGAAAAAGGCATCCGAAAAAAAAAAGAAATATAAAACACTACTGTCTATGCTGTATTATGCTGTTGTCTTAAATCTGGAAGATAGGCATGAAATGGTGGTCCATGTTGGACAAATAAATCGTTTTAGTGGACTTTCGCAATTTTCCTAGAGGTTTCAAGTTCGGGCAGTTCGCTTTCCACGTAAGCCGCTTGTGAGTGTCTTTTCCGCACAGGGGAAAAAAACTGCCACATCCGTGTGTAGCATTAAGAAAGAGGTGTTATCTTTTCGGATAAAGAACAAGCTCTGATCCTTGATCAGAAAATCATTTGCTTTTCTCTTGAAATTATTTTTAGCGGTGTCTGCGAGTCCAGTGGGATACTTCTGATCTTTAAGATAATCATAAACTATAACCGCATACTGCTAGCGAAATGTTAACCAATTGACAAAAATTAAAACGCAAAAATACCTCTTTCAAAGGGTTAGTTCTTAAATAATATAAAGTTTTTTACGACATGCATACAATGGCCCTCAGCCATCAAAACTGGGGGCAATTTATGGAACCTGGAGGGCATCGCGACCCCAGCGAAAAATTTAGAGGGCCATTTTTTGAAACTGGGAGTCATGGCCCCCGCCAAAATTATCCGTGTTATTGTTCAGAAGTTCTACACAAATCCAAAGTTTCGTTGTCCTAGGGTCCATAGTGCCAGAGAAGAAGACGACACAAAACAATCGCACCACTGTCACGAAAAAACTCCATAGATTGATAACTTAATACAAGCTAAATATATTAGCAAACAACACAGCTTGAATACGTCTTATAAGCCGAGTAGTGTTTAGTTTTTGTTGAATTCAGGTTTTATTGACTGATCAGGCATACGCCGTGCTATCTATTTACGCAGTGAGAGCTCGCACAAAGCTGAGCAACTGTGTGCTGTTCTGTGCTGTGCGATAAATGCTCCACATTTACTTGCAAAAAATACACTCTTTTCACATGGCGTTTGAAACAAGAAAACGAAATCGAAGGAGAAAATAAAAAGTCTCATTCACACGTTCATATCAAGTTCTACTTAAGTCCCAAGTTTCGTGGCCCTAGGGCCAGTAGTAGCAGCTGAGTAGATGACACAGCTAATCCGTTCACTGTCAAGAAAAAAAGATACCAATACGGCTGCTCGTACAACTTCATCAACACTTCATAAATACGCTGTACCGTTGTTTCTGTACAAAAAAACCTGGACTTACTGGAAAAGATCACTCGTCGCCAGTTGCAGTTTGGCCACTGAGCGTCACTGTGGTTACGCGCCCGCTCCCGTTATAAGCGGTGTCTTCGTGCGTCCAGTACAACGCCTCGATAAGGTCTGCGAACACATATCCCGTGTTCCGCCAAATGTCTGGGCACTGTGATTCGGCTTATCCTGTTGTTCCATCTGCCTTGTGTTACTACCGCGGTTTGCGTAGCACTCTAGAGATTGTTGTGTAAGTGGACTAACCGGATGTGGTGATCCTGTTGAGGAGTCGTTATACGGAGTTTTCCGGGTCGAGGTCGATTATGAATATTCCCCGTTGCTCTGTGCCTCTCCCGGAGCCGATAAACCGTCGCTCAGGTACACCCAAATCTGTTAGCGATGTCCCTTACAGAAGGTCTTCTTTCCAGCATGCTTAAAACCCGGTACCTTTCGCTTTCAGAAAGCCGTGGCATTGCGTCTTAAAGTTCCACACAACAATGTTCAAAAGAAACCTTAATGCATTCGTCTTAACGTTTTGTACCACAAGAAATTTTATGATCTTACTTACTTAAGGTCGTCGCCCATACTAAGACATAGCCCGGCGACCATTGCTCTCTGTCCCCTTCTATCCTGGGCGATGGTCTCCAATTCCCTCCAGGTATGGACCATCTTCTTAGCGTCCGTTTCTGCGTCTCTTCGATACGTGTTCTTGGGACGACCCCTCTTCCTTCTGCGCTGTGGGTTCCACTTCAGTGCTTATCTCGTTATGTTTGCCTCTGGTTTACGCAGCGTATGCCCGATCCATGTCCATTTTCTTTTCCTGATTTCTTCGCTCACTGGGTGCTGGCCAGTTTGTTGCCATAGATAGGTGTTGCTAATGGTCTCGGGCCAGTTGGTGCGGAGTATTCGTTGTAGGCAGGTGTTGACAAAGGTCTGCACTTTGCTTACAGTTGCCTTGGTGGTTCTCCACGTTTCGGCACCGTATAGCAGGACGGATTTCACATTTGAGTTGAACAGCCTGATTTTGGTCCTCGTAGATATTAGCCTCGATTTCCAGACATTACTCGGTTGGATGTAGGCTCCCCTGGCTTTTCCTATTCTTGTTCTGACGTCAGCATCTGTGCCGCCCTGGTTGTCTATTATGCTACCCAGGTAGGTGAAAGACTCCCCTTCCTCCAGAGCATTACCGCTTAGCAGGATTGGTCTTGAACTTGTGGCGTTGATTTTGAGGATTTTGGTTTTTTTCCTTGTGGACATTAAGGCCTACTTTTACTGAGGTGGTTGCTAACTCTGATGATTTAGCCTGCATCTGAGTTTGGTTATGGGATAACAGCGCTAAGTCGTTTGTGAAATCTAGGTCGTCTTACTGGCTAAATGGTGTCCACTGGATGCCGTTTTTCTTTCCATCCGCGGCTATTTGCATAATCCAATCTATGACGAGTAGGAAGAGAAATGGCGAGAGCAAACATCCCTTCTTACGCCTGTAATGACTTTGAAGCTGTTAGTGAGCTGACCTCCGTGGACCACTCTACCCGACATTCCTTCATAGGAGGTGCGGATAAGGTCTGTGAGTTTGGTCGGTAAGCCATAATACCGAAGCAGCTTCCATAGAGACTTTCTGTCCAAGCTGACGAAGGCCTTCTCTTAGTCGACAAAATTGACATACAGTGAGATATTCCATTCTATGGACTGTTCCACGATGATGTGTAATGTAGCAATTTGGTCGATAAATGATCGGGTTTTCCGGAAGCCCGCTTGTTGGTCTCTCAGGTGAGGATCTACTGTCTCTCTTAGCCTATTGAGGACGACTCTGTTGAACACTTTTCCAGATACATATAGTAGTGTAATGCCTCTGTAGTTGGCATAGTTGCTGGGGTCACATTTCTTTGGTATTTTTACAAGGTAGCCCTCCTGCCAGTCCTTGGGAACTTCTTCCCAAATCCTGGCAAACAATGGGTATAGCATATCCACTTCAGTGCCGATATCCGTCTTCAGAGCCTCTGCTGGGCTGCTGTCCGGGCCTGCCGCCCTGCCGCTCTTTTGCTGACTGATGGCTGTTCTGATCTCAGACTTGGTTGGTTTATCGCAGTTTAATTGGAGATCTTCTTCAGCTGGAGGTATGTCTGGAGGACCGGTGGGCCGGCCTATTAAGGCGGTCCTTAAAGTGCTGTGTCCACTTGCTGTGCTGATTCGGGTATGTCACGACCTTCCTTGTGTTTGACCGGTCTTTCTGGCTTACTGTATTTCTCAGCAATTTCCGGTCATGTCGTGCTGCGTCCTCCGCTTCCTCTGCCAATTCCTCAATATAACTGCGCTTGTCCTCCTTAATGCTCTTCTTGACTACCCGGTTTGCCTCAGCGTACAGTTCTTGTGCCCTGGGTCTAGTTGCTCTTGTACGCCTAATGTTTACTGCTGCTTTCCTTTGCCTGTTTTCTTCGATCTTACGCATAGTTTCTGCCATTATCCACTTCTTGTGATGTATCTTCTTGATGTCTTCACACGATTTGCCCAATGTTTCTTTGACTATGGACCACTTTGTCTGTAGTTCACCGTCTTCTCCGTGCAACTCCTGGAGTACCTGGTACCTATTTCTTAGCGATAACTGGAATTTTTCCTTGATTTGGGCATCTTTCAGGAGGTTGACTTTGCATTTGGGCCTTTTCGTAGCTGTGGTGCCCTTATTTCGTTTCAGGTTTAGCATCAGTTTGGCTACCAAGAGGTGATGGTCGGATGCTACATCCGCCCCTCTCACTACTCGGACGTCTTGAAGTGAGCGCCTGAACTTACGGCCTATACAGAAGTGGTCAATTTGGTTCTCAGTTACGTGGTCTGGGGATCTCTTGACTCTTGACTTGCTCGCTAACGGACAAATTAAACTAGACCGAAATTCGCACAGCGAATTAGACCCCACTTGGAATGATAACTTAAAACGGAAGGTAGATGATATTGCTAATTGTTAACAATTTTCATATGTCTGAATTTAGAACATCCTCCTAAATACTACCAACTATACCGGTAAGGTCAAGATAAAAAAATTATATCATGTGCACCACTTCAGATGACTCTCCATACATGTGCCAAGTTTGGTTGGTCTAGCTTCAGTGGTCTTGAAGGAGATGTCTTAAAACCGATTGCTCTATCTCTTACCGTTTTCGAGATAAAGGCCAACTTCCGGTTTTAGGCTCGAAAGTGACTGGGAGGTCAAGGACACCGGAAGTTATACCTTACGTAACGTCGTATAGGGGGTGGTGGTCGAAAATGAGGTAAAAATTGCTCTCCCTCTCTTACCGTTTTCGAGATGAAGGCCAACTTCCGGTTTGGGGTTCGAAAGTGACCTGGAGGTCAAGGACACCGGAAGTTATACCTTACGTAACGCCGTATGGGGGTGGAGGTAAAACGTAAGCAAAATGGTAAAATGGTGTAGAGATCGATCGCGAAGTCGGTCAAATGTTTAGATATCTCAAATGGCAACTTATAAGAAAACGCAGTAAGAGATAATTCGATTCCATTGCTAATTTGCTGTGACACCGGCTTCTCTACAACTTCCCAATCACAATTTTGTTTAGATATTGCTTTCCAACGTCTACACATCGTCTTTGAAAGCCATCCAATAATCCTTGCTGTCACAACCAAGTTACAATGTTTTTGGTGTGCAATTTGGGACGGCGCAAATCCTGGTCTTGGTGAAGTTAAAATGTTTGCCGTTCACACACAGAAAATAGTGAATAACGCCACGATCGCAACTGATCACTACGCCCTAAAAAACGGCCTTTGAAACAGCCGGATAGAGAGTGATGTTTCATTCACAGGGGCCATAAGTGCACATCGTTATGTGCATAAAACATGCGTTCAAAGCAACAACAAAATGAAAGGCACTAATAAATTGACCTCTTAACTGTCTAGCCGACTCCGATGCCAAACCGAGTTTCTGGCCAGATGCAGCCGTTTTTTTCAGCAAGGCGTGACAAAGCCTTGCCATTCATCAGAAGCCTTGTGTAGTCCAAGGAAATTACGTCCATATCTCCTATGTCTTCTCTGGTGCGCAATTCGCTTTTTTTGTGATGGAATTATTGGTAACATAATGCGAGTCGGGACTGATCGAAGATATAGCGGGAATATAATAGCGAGCTTCGCATAAAAAGTACATGTCGTAAACATTCTGTCACGGAGGAAACGTCTATGTCATGGTGCCATTGACGTAGGCTCACTTTGACATCGTGCTGCTGCCATTGCTGTGACGTTGCTGTTGTCATGTCGTCGCCATGACGTTGTTGTGACGCCGTTGCCGTAGCTTTTATTCTCCCGCGGCGTTGCTGTTGTGACTTTTGACGTTCCAGTCACATCAACATGATCAAAACATCTAGGCGAATGACTTTCTTCACGAGAAAATGGCAACGTCTGTCTATTTTCTGACGTGTTTATGACGACAACCTGTAGGCGTTGGTAAACTAGATTGCCCAGATGTCCCATACTTTACTAAGTTGTTTCACAATAAGCAATTTATTCCCGTCCAAATACTAGCTGATTCCAGCATTGTTTAAACAAAAAAAAGGAAAGGTGCTGGGGGAATTGCATCATAATTCTGCCCGCCTGTCTTTGTTACGACCCTACGCCGACGATGTAGTGACCACTCAACAGCGTGCTGGATTACTGTCTAACTACAATAAGACCACGTGATCAATGTGGTTTTTTAAATCGTTTCTTTTTTTTCTCTCACAGACACCATGAATTTTCGTGTATCATTTCAAGGACAGTAATGCTAATTTTTGGAAAGGCGGTAATTGCACTTACAGAAGCAACACATCAACAAATTCAAAAATTTTGTCGAGCCTTCACATCCATCTCTGTGTGAAAAAAATTACCCAACGCCGCCCTGAAGAGGAGTACGTTTGAAGTTAGAGAACTGGTGGGCAGCCTCACAAGATCATCATTGCGGCGACTCGTATTAAATGACGTCTTGTCGTGACGTCAGTGCAACGCAAATTTCGCGCTGTTTTTTTTTTTTTTGCCTTCTTGAAACATCCCTTCATGTGTAAACTGATTAAATTTTAAAAGTGTTAACGTGGTCAACCACCGATGGTTATATTTTAAAAAGTATAAACAAACATATTGAAAACATTTTATTTTAATTTATACATATTTGAGTTGCTGATCGCTTCTGTTGGCTAAAGGAAAAAGCATGCTGTCTTGTTATATGTCACCTTGGATGGATCAAACCCGACCCTTTTCTTTCCATCGAGGTCACCATATATTTCCTTCCCCTTTTTGCTCAACCAATTCTTTAATTTTGCTCTCATCTTTACACCCGGCCGAATAAAGGCCTTTTATTTGTGAGGTTGAATATCCCTGATCTAAAAAATCTGGTTAAAACCACAGCTTAATTGAACTTTGAGGTCTGCATACTATATATGACACAATCTATCAGCTGTTTTGCGCACCCTATGCAATGCCTATTGGTAACTGTTTTGCACAGCATATTCTATAGAGCCTGTCTCTTGTTCTGAATACCATACAGAATGCTATCTGCACGATGTCCTGCACATTATGCGAAATGAGAGCTCTCAGCTGTTTTGCACGCCGTATGGAATGCCATACACAAATGTTCTGCACACCATATAGAATGCCATCTGCCAGTTGTTCTGAACACCATATAGAATGCCATCTGCCCGTTGTTCTGAACACCATATAGAATGCCATCTGCCAGTTGTTCTGCGCACCACATAGAATGCCATCTGCCAATTGTTCTGCACACCATGTAGAATGCCATCTACCAGTTGTTCTGCACACCATATAGAATGCCATCTGCCAGTTGTTCTGCACACCATATAGAATGTCATCTGCCAGTTGTTCTGCACACCATATAGAATTGCATCTGCCAATTGTTCTGCACACCATATAGAATGCCATCTGCCAATTGTTCTGCACACCATATAGAATGCCATCTGCCAATTGTTCTGCACACAATGTAGAATGCCATCTACCAGTTGTTCTGCACACCATATAGAATGCTATCTGCCAGTTGTTCTGCGCACCATATAGAATGCCATCTGCCAGTTGTTCCGCACACCATATAGAATGCCATCTGCCAGTTGTTCTGAACACCATATAGAATGCCATCTGCCAGTTGTTCTGCGCACCATATAGAATGCCATCTCCCAGTTGTTCTGCACACCATATAGAATGCCATCTGCCAGTTGTTCTGAACACCATATAGAATGCCATCTGCCAGTTGTTCTGCACACCATATAGAATGCCATCTACCAGTTGTTCTGCACACCATATAGAACGGCACCCATCAGCATTTTTCCCAGCATGTTGAATGCAAACTTTCAGTTATTCTGCACAGTATCCCTACACTTGTGCATTTTTTCACAGATGGTTCAGATTGAATTTCTGACTCATATTACAAAGTAGTTCATTCATAAATCTGCTGGCAGATAACCTAAGGGAAATCTACTCACACTTTAGTAGTTAAAGCTTCGCCCCAGTTTTGATACACAGAGTGTGGTCATATGTTTGGCAAATCTCCCGTAAAACTGCCGGCGGTGATACGCAGAAGTGATTCTTATTATGATGAGCCAGGAATTAATATTTATGTAAGGACCGAATAAACAATAAACAGCAACAGTTGCCCTGAAATAAAATTGATCAAGGTTGTTTCAATCTGTCTTGCCAAATTTTGGGTGAGCATGACCACACGTCACTACATATCACTACATCAAACTAACTGAGGTGTCAGACGGCAGAGATTATTTACGCCATATCTGGATTTGACAGAAATTTGCTGCAGCTATCCATGTGTTGGTCAGATATTCCCGTTGTTCCATGTGTTGGTCAGAGATTTGCTGCAGCCATCTATGCGCTGATCAAAGATTCGCTGCAGTCATCCATGTGTTGGTCAGATATTCCCGCTGTTCCATGTGTTGGTCAGAGATTTGCTGCAGCCATCTATGCGCTGATCAAAGATTCGCTGCAGTCATCCATGTGTTGGTCAGATATTCCCGCTGTTCCATGTGTTGGTCAGAGATTTGCTGCAGCCATCTATGCGCTGATCAAAGATTCGCTGCAGTCATCCATGTGTTGGTCAGATATTCCCGCTGTTCCATGTGTTGGTCAGAGATTTGCTGCAGCCATCTATGCGCTGATCAAAGATTCGCTGCAGTCATCCATGTGTTGGTCAGATATTCCCGCTGTTCCATGTGTTGGTCAGAGATTTGCTGCAGCCATCTATGCGCTGATCAAAGATTCGCTGCAGTCATCCATGTGTTGGTCAGATATTCCCGCTGTTCCATGTGTTGGTCAGAGATTTGCTGCAGCCATCTATGCGCTGATCAAAGATTCGCTGCAGTCATCCATGTGTTGGTCAGATATTCCCGCTGTTCCATGTGTTGGTCAGAGATTTGCTGCAGCCATCTATGCGCTGATCAAAGATTCGCTGCAGTCATCCATGTGTTGGTCAGATATTCCCGCTGTTCCATGTGTTGGTCAGAGATTTGCTGCAGCCATCTATGCGCTGATCAAAGATTCGCTGCAGTCATCCATGTGTTGGTCAGATATTCCCGCTGTTCCATGTGTTGGTCAGAGATTTGTTGCAGTCATCCATGTGTTGGTCACATATTCCTGCTGTTCCATGTGCTCTTCAGAGATTTGCTGCAGTCATCTATGCGCTTGTCAGAGATTTGATGCAGCACTTGTTCTGAAGTCTGCCATCAGAGATTTGCTGTGTTTGTGATTAGGCAAGAATGCTATCTAACATTACTAACTTGCACATCTCCATTCACTTATCTGTTACTGGTGAGTATATGAATTTGTCCTTCAATGGAGGCCTGAATAATCCAATCTCAACACACCTTTTAAATTAATTTTAAAAAAATCATTGAGCTCCTATAATGCTACAAGAAAAGTCGCTTACATCAACGCTTTCTCTGAAGGAAGAGCGCTCCTATTTTTTTTCTCCTATCTGAGAATGGGCGGCGGTAAATCTTTTTTCTTTGTTGACAGCTGGAGATTTTTATGTTTTTGTTTTGAGCAATGTGAACAAATATTTATAGTGCGAAAGACACATAAATAAATAACAAAATAAACAGAATAAATAAATGGGGGTAGTGTAAATCAAACCTAAACAAACGAAATAGGTGAAAGGTTGTAAGAACATCAGTGGAACTTTAGTAAAATGGTACGATTTTGTGGTTGATCTTATTTATTGGATTACTCATAATCGAAGGCAACTGAACTGATAATTAGGAAAAATTTATTTTAAAAAATTATATCTTAAACAACTGAACGTTCTGAAGAGACAATTGCGTCTTCCATTAACTCGTATGCGGAATGCCTTGGGGGATGGCGGCGGTGCGAGAAGAACTGAGAAGAACTATGTGGCATAAGACATTGCTGGCAAGCGACGGGGAACTTGGCTGGCAGCTAGCTAGTGCCCATAACAACCGTGCCTAACATCCCAATGCCAAGCGAAAGTTCGCTTAATGCTCTGATTTGCTAAATAAATTACGACATTTCTATACTTTGAAAATGGTTTGTGTTTTCTGCGCAGCAAAGACACCAGGAGTCCATTTTTTTTATAAGGATGTCGGCAGACATTCTTATGACTAACCATGTGGTGTTGCTGTAGTATTTGGGCCACTCTTTGTCTGTCTGTCTGTCTGTCTGTCTCTTGGTCGGTCGGTCGATACTTACTGTTAATACGGTGGGGTACTCTATTTCTTCACCGATCATGTTCATGTTGCATTGGACCTATGTGGACAGCTTTTACTTATAAATGAGTGAGATTTGTCCAGAGACGGTTGCACAGCTGACAAATTTGCTGTGTTATGAAATGGGCTTATTATGCACATCCAAGCCAGAGGAAGAAACTAAGTGGGCAGTAAATTTTATCATTTGTACTTAAATTCACCTCGCACACAGTGAAAATCAGATATAACAAAAAGAATATCACATAAATAAAAACTCAAACATACATGCCACAAAAAAATCGACTCATAAATTTACATCTACACCTAGACCAGTACCAGAGAACCAGTCACCACATTATACAGCGGTGGTGGCGGGGAGACGGGCTGAAACAAAAGCAGCTCAACAATACAGCATATATATATATATATATATATATATATATATATATATATATATATATATATATATATATATATATATATATATATATATATACATATATATATATATACCAATATAGCGTCTGGCCGTCTGATAAATTCGACATGGAAGGTGCTTTGAGGAAGACGAATAGGTGAATATAGCTCTGAGAAAACCCTTCGATCACAAGCACGAAGGCTATAAGGATATGTTTACTAAAATTAGTACATGATAGATGTGCAAGCAATAATAGCATCCTGATCACACGAATGTAGATAATCTGCCCCCTATCCCCCGGTGATCTGCCCCCCCCCCTCCACCCCGGCGATCTGCTCCTCGGTAACTTGTCCACCGGTAATCTGCCCCTCAAATTTGCGATACTAGGTGATCTACCTCCATATTTTAACATCTTATATTATCCAGTAGATTACTAAAACCAATAAAACTGCTGGTAGTGGTGGTGAATCCCTTATCCCTTTCAAATCGGTTACGCCATTGTGCATTTAAACTTCAGAGGAACAACGTATTAAAACAAAGGAACACTGTGAACCATTCACAAACAGCCTGATGTATATAACACATGTTCTTGGAAACATTTCTGATAAACCTTATCTAGCATTCAAATTACAACAAATCAAAGAAATTTAAAACAAGTAGCAAGGCAGCGGTTCCTACAATGATCATAGTTCCAAGAACATAAAAAACAGTAAGACATACACGTACACACAATAACACACACATATAACACACACATATAAAGAGAGGGGGAAGATTACCTGGTATTGCAAACTTGAGGGGGGCAGGCAACCGGGGGGGGGGGGGTGGCAGATTACCGGGGGCAGATTACCGTTTACCTCATCACACACGTGGAATTATTAATGACACCCTGATTTCAGACGTGGAAACAATCCTGACACCGTTATTACGAATGGGGAACAACAATGACATTCTGATCACAAATTAGGAAACAGTAATGACACCCTGATGACAAACATGGAAGATATATGACACCCAGAACACAAACGAAGATGATGGTTTAAGGTCTGCAAGAATGCTGGCAGGAAAGGTCCACAACTGGGGAAGCAACGACGACAACCTGGCCAGAAACGAGACGGGAGCAATAGTACCATCATCGCGTGCGTGGCAATAGTAATTAAAACGACTCCCAAAACAAAGTAATAAGCTATCGTCCAGGGCACAGCTCCCAACCGGGCCAGATTGTGATTACAGGGCGACACTAGGCCTTGGAAATGAAAGACTGGATATTACCTGTTGTTTCAATAGACAAATTTACAACTTGATACAGTTGCCAAGAAGCTTTTGTATTATCATGCTTTGCAAGGAATTGCGGAAGAAATGCAAGATGGCAGATCATTTTAATTATTCCGATCTAAACCCAAAATAAAACCCAAGTGTGCTCTTTAAATGGTAAGCTGTGTCTAAAATTTAATGGCGATAGGTCAAGTAGCGTTTCTGTTATCCTGATAACAACAATTTTCAACAAAAATTTAACAACAAAAATTTCTGTTAACAACAAACTCTCCGGGATTCGAAAATCCATGATGGCAGCTGGCCGACATTTTGAATTTTACTATTCAAGTCAAAACCAGTCCCAAGTGGTAATCTAAAAATAGCGGCCAGTTTGACTTTGAAACTGGATCAAGGTCAAAATAAAAATAACGTGCCTCGACCCACTATGAAAGGTATTCTATCGTGTTCCGACAAAAGGTCGGCGACAAAATGTCGAGCGACGAAAGGTCGAAAGTGCAAAACGCGACAAAAGGTCGAAATTTTATATATGCTCTATCAATGCATAAACAGTTGAGACAAAAGCCTAAAGGATTTATTATCCCAAAATACACTAAATACAGTAAACTCTAAAGTATTTATTATCACAAAATGCACTAAATTTCAAATGAGCCAAAAAAGCAACATTCTCTGGTGATTTCCTTTTGATTTTAATAGTTTTTCTCTACTTGACGGCTTCGCAGTTTTCGCGGTTGACAGACTTCCCCCGATATCCACACAACTCACAACTAGACAACTCGCAACTGGGCAACTCGCAACTGGACAACTCGCAACTGGGCAACTCGCAACTGGACAACTCGCAACTGGGCAACTCGCAACTAAATGAAAAAGTGGACAACTCACAACTCGTGTAATCTCCGTCAATACTCATGTCTTATTAATGCCTTATTAATGCAACTCATGAAATCTCCATAAATATTCATGTCTTATTAATATGTCTCCCCGACCAAGGGGAGACATATAGTGTTTGTACGTTCTGTGTGTGTGTATGTGTGTACGTGTGTGTGTGTGTCTGTGTGTGTGTGTGTGTGTGTGTGTGTGTGTGTGTGTGTGTCAGTCTGTTGTGAACAAAGTGTTGTGTGCAAGATATCTCGAGAACGAAACGTCCGATCGACTTCAAACTTGATCGATTTATCCCTTGGTTAGGTCGGACGGTTCTATCAACTTTTGACGTACGTCACTTGATTAGGGCAGGCGTATGACGTCATTACGTAAAAATATTGTGTGCGAAATTTCTCTGCCGCTGAACATCGGAGAAAGTTGAAACTTGGTGGGATTGTTGCTTGGTAGGTCCGAAAGACTCTAAAGAATTTTTTCGCGAGTAGAACGAACGAATGCGGCGTATGACGTCATCACGTAAAATATGCATGTACAGTGAAACCCCGCTATTAGGGACAAAAAGTGACTGAAGAACTTTGTCCCTAATGGCGGGGTGTCCCTAATTTCGAGGTCCTGTTCTATTTGACAACTACAACTAAAATCTTTGGCTATTTTTTACACTTTTTCAATCACTAGCTTTGATTATTTTAACTTTATCAGATAGCGAAAGTTCGTTCCGTTTTCTTTTCACATCACCAATATTCATACTTAACACCTTGTATAAAATCTTAACTGAGTATAAAGACAATGAATTACTTGTTCTTGTATACGAATTTTAAAAGACGAAGCACATGTCAATAGGGTTTAGTAGTATAAAGCTTCTCCCTTAATACACATCTTTTGTAATAAGCCCTATTGTCTTTACATGCACTGTGTTCAATATAATGTACTCAAAACCCACAGATAACAATAGCGAAAAAACAAACACCACCGAGTAAGAAGCTGATAGGGGTTGTTTACACAACGTACAACATATGGACAGCAATTTGACTGTCCACAATAGAGGGGTTGTTTTAAATGTGTAACTGTACTTACGGGGTAAAAAGAGTGTCCCTAATTCTGAATAGAGGGGTGTCCACAATAGCGGGGTCTAGATATAACAGAACTCTATCGCGTTTTAAAACAGACTGAAAAATGCTGTCCATAATTCAGGGGTGTCCATAATAGAGGGGTGTCCATATCCGGGGTTTTACTGTATTTTGAACAAGATCTTGTGTACAAAATATCTAGATAACGGAAAGCCGTATCGATTTCAAATTTTATATGAACATTCCTTGGGTCAGTCGGACGGTTCTATCTACTTTTCACGTGTGTCACATGATTAGGGCGGGCGTATGACGTCATTGCGTAAAAATCTTGTGTGCGAAATTTCTCAGCTGCTGAACATCGAAGAAAGTTGAAACTTGGTGGGATTGTTGCTTGGTAGGTCCGAAAGAATCTACAGAATTTTTTCGCGAGTAGAACGAACGAATGCGGCGTATGACGTCATCACGTAAAATATGTATATATTTGGAACAAGATCTTGTGTACAAAATATCTCGATAACGGAAAGTCCTATCGACTTCAAATTTTGTATGAACATGCCTTGAGTCAGTCGGACGGTTCTGTCAACTTTTCACGCATGTCACATGATTAGGGCAGGTGTATGACGTCATCACGTAAAAATCTTGTGTGCGAAATTTCTCAGCTGCTGAATATCGGAGAAAGTTGAAACTTAGTGGGATTGTTGTTTGATAGGTCTGAAAGATTCTATAGAATTTTTTAGCGAGTACAACGAACGAATGCGGCGTATGACGTCATCACGTAAAATATGTATATATTATAAACAAGTTCTTGTGTGCAAAATATATCGATAACGAAAAGTCCTATCGACATCAAATTTTATATGGATATTTCATGAGTCAGTCGGACGGTTCTGTCAACTTTTCACGCATGTCACGTGATTAGGGCATTTGTATGACGTTCCACGTAAAAATCTTTTGTGCGAAATTTCTCAGCTGCTTAACATTGGAGAAAGTTGAAACTTGGTGGGATTATTGCTTGGTAGGTCCGAAAGAAACTTTAAATTTTTTCGCGAGTAGAACGAACGAGTGCCACGTGTGACGTCATCGCGTAAAATATGTGTATATTTAGAACCAGATCTTGTATGCATAATATCTCTATAACGGAAAGTCATTTCGACTTAAAATTTTATATGGATATTCTTTGGTTCAGTCAGACGACTGTTTCAACTTTTGACGGGAAAAAAATTATGTATTCTTAAGCAAAATTTCTCGACATCGAAAGTCGGATCGACTTTAAATTTGGTGTAGTTATTCCTCGGATAAGTCGCACGGTTTTGGTTAAACATTAATAAACTCGTGTAGAAAATCAAGAAAGGTGCATAACGTCAACACTCCTCCCCCCCCCCCCCCCCGCCTCCCCATTTTTTGGCTCCTTTGTTATCTAAGCATAGGTGTTATCTACGCTGGGGATTTGTTCCTGCATTCTTTAGAAAGCTTCAAAACAGTGACAGCATTACTGTCGGTCCATTGCTATTTGTTAGTGCCTGAAATTAAGCTTTTTGTGCGTTTCTCATCTACGGCTGTTATGTAACATGTCACTCAGTCAGGGGTCAGTGTCAGTTGTGGTGCATGATGGAGTCGTTATCTTCGAGGTCATGGAATGCTATAGGTCTTAGCAGGTCTAGCTATTGATTTTTGTTTCGCGCATACTTGATTCGGTTGCCAAGGTGTTCTATATATAGGAGCTATTTTGTATCGATTGGCATTGTTTGCGGAAGCATTTTTCGCTATTAAAGTGGGTCATCTGACATCTTGTGTTATGAGAAGCAGCTCACCATTTTGGCACCGAAATGCACCCCCCCTCTCCCACCGAAGTGCGTCATCTGATGCGCAGTTATGAAGAATGCCTTTCTAGTGCTATTAGCCTATGGGAATGTGCGAAGACAAGGTAGTATATCATGGCTATAACTACACTTAGGTTACAGACCGTTACCGTTGCCTTGGGTGAAAGGGTTAGAATTGTGTTTATAGTTGGACCTACATTAAATAGCTGGGGGGGGGGGGGGGGGGGGAGGGCGTGTGGAGGATGATGGTTAGCAAAAAAAAAACCGACCGCCTTCAAGACCTGGATAAAAAGTAAGACCCGTTTGTCGTGACCCCTTCCAGATTCGGGTAAAAAGACGTACGATAAAACCTGCCTGTCTTGACCAACTTCCAGACCCGGATAGAAAATGTAGCGTACAGCAAAACTAATATAGTGACCAACTTCAGATAAGAAGGGCCTGCAGTAAAACCCGTTTTAGCGACCACCTTCCAGACTCGGATGAAAAAAGACGTCCATTTATATGTTTTAGTGACCACCATCTGTTTGGTTTAGTTTGAGTTCTTTTACAATGAATTAAGGTTATGTTTGCAGAAATGAATATTTTATTTCAGTAATTAAAAAAACAGATTTTTTTTTTGGAGGGGGGGGGGGATCATGGGTTTGGTCGGGGAGACATTTGTTTTTGTTAAAAAAAAACAAAAAACTAAGTAGGTATCGACTGAAAGTGTATAACATAAGCCTGAACTCCTATGTTTTGTGTGCACTGGCCGCTCTAGTTCGAAATTGCTGTGAGAAGATTCGAAATCACAGTAAGAATTCTAGAGATTAGCAACTTGAGCGAATCCACATCTTATGGTGAATATTATATAAAGGATCCGTTAAATCGAAAATGCATCAGTTCCGAAATTCAGTATGGAATTTAAACCAAGCCAACGTGGAAATCCAAAACTGTGTTTGGATGGCTTCATCTACAACAAAAACAGGACCTACAAAAATGGTGAAATCCATTGGAGATGCGTCAGAAGAGGAACCAAATGCAAAGGTGCTCTTTAAACTAATAGTGAAAACCAAGAACCCCGATTGTTAAACGGACACAACCATTACTCCTGTGTAAACCAAGTTCGGGCTGCTCAGGCAAAATCAAGGTGGCAGTCAGAGCTGAATTACCCGATTACGACCGCATTCTAATGGGGCGTGAAGACACACTGAAGAAAGCGATTCAGCGCAAACGCCAAAAACATGCCCAGATTCCGTTGAAGATTTGGTTATTGAAGGGGCGTGGTGTGAAACCGCTGGAGAAAATCCTCGACCTTTTTTGTTTTATGACAATGGGCAGGATGCAAATAGCCGGATCCTGATCTTTGGCTCTGAACCCGCACTTTGCCTAATGGCGTCCCCTGATACTTGGTTTACGGACGCAATTTTTCAATGGCGCCTCCTGGCTTCACTCAGCTGTACGTGATCCGTGTGCCACTGGGTAACACGACTGTGTCCGCGGTCTACGGTTTGATCCAGAGTAAATCCCAAACCGTTTACGAAGAGTTTTTTCAGGCAATTGTTGATGACTGTGACACACGCAACCTGCTTCTCGATCCAGCCACAGTTCTATGTGACTTTGAACTTCCGGTCATATGTGCCCTCGAAATGGTCCTTGGTCCGGAGCTTGACATTCGTGCCTGTTTGTATCATTTGACACAGACGACCTGGAGAAAAATTCAGGAATTGGGTCTCAACCAGCAATATAAAACCGACGACGACCTCAAGCTATTCTGTGCTCAAATTGATGTCTTGGCGTTTTTACCGGTGGATGAGGGTTGGAGAAGGCTTGCCACATCTCCGTGCCATTGCACACCAAGAAACTGAGGAGTTACTTGCATATTTTGCACAGACCTACGTTGAAGGTAATTTTCGCCGACGCCAGAATGCCGTCAATCACGTCATAAACGTAAGGAGGATTCCGCCACGATTCCCGCCCAAGGTCTGGAACATGCACCACGCCACACGAGCCAAGGACAAACAATACTGAAGCGCGAAAAGTCTACTGTTGCAACACTCATCGAACGGGATGTTCTAGGAGGGGGTACGGAAAAAATGGCAACGAAAACAAATGGCAACGGAAATAATGGCAACGGAAAATATGGCAAGTGCAAATAATGGCAATGGAAAAAATGGCAAAGTGAAAAAAGGAAAAAATGGCAAATTTTGCAGGTTTCACTGAAGTTCAGTCGAAACAAAGAAATCGCCTACCCTGACTACTCAGGATCAAAGAAAGTCCTATCAAACCACTTAATGCTACTTGATGTCAGGTATTTGGGGTACAAGCAAAAATGGCAAAACGTTATCCCTGTGTGACACCGTTAATCCTTTGGATGCTCGGGTTCCAACGTAACAATACATCTATTTGAGGTGCATCAGGCAAAACTTATTCGCAGTGTTTACAATGCAGTTAATCTTTCGGATGCTCTGGTGTCAACGTAACAAAACATTTATTTGGGCTGCATCATGCAAAACCTTAACCCTGTGTATACAGTGTTGCTAATCCTATGGATGTTTGGGTGCCATCACAACAATACGAATCCCGGACAAAACGGCGACGGCCAAAACGGAGAAGACCAAAACGGCGACGGCCAAAAAGGCGATGGCCAAAACGGCGACAAGTGCAACCCTGGACAAAACGGCGACGAACATAAATAATTTAATGTTAAAAATCAAAATACAAAGAATAGTGTTGCCAGATAAATCAATTCATTTCTACTTGAAGATAAGTATAATTGGAACCAATATTCAAATTTTAAGGCCAAAATAAAATGGATAATTTAACACTTATTTTCTCATACATTGATATTGCAATTATACGATAATCCATCGTGTGTGTGGGGGGGGGGGGGGGAGTAAATAAGTACATTTTGAGAGACAATTGTATTTAGCTTCTGTGTCCGCTAATCCGTTATTGCACGTGAAATCACATCAATAAAGGGCTCATCTAAGAATGCCTTTAAAAGAACTTCGGATTATCGGCACTGAACGACCGATGAAATTTAATCGCCTTAATGAGCTAATCCTTATCTGTATCGGTTATCTGAAATACTGTTATTATATACGAATCCACACCAATGAAAGAGAAGATTAAATTTTATTTTACGTGAGAAAATAATTTTCAGTTTTTTACCTGAGAAAAGGCAAGTGAGTAAATAATTCCTTGAGCAGATTACTGAGACAGTGACTGGTGACAGGAAGGAGGTGGTTAGGGAGGGCAGGAAGAGCACGTTGGGAAAAATGCTGCACTGTGTTCAAATTTATGTATCTCTGATGGTTAAATAAACTGTGTTGGCAACGTTGTTACTTTTTTTTTCGTTTTTTTTTGTTTTGTTTTAATAAGCGTTTTAAAGCATAAACTTAAAAAAAACTCCGTCGCCATTTTGTCCGGGGTTGCACTTGTCGCCGTTTTGGCTGTCGGCGTTTTGGCCATCGCCGTTTTGGCCTTCTCCGTTATGGCCGTCGCCGTTTTGGCCGTTGCCGTTATGTCCGGATACCCAACAATACATTTATTAGGGGCGTTGTCCAGAATGAGCAACATGCTTGTGATATTACGCTTAAGAATAAATTTGACAAATGTGATAAAATTTTTATTTTGTTATTATGCCATTTTTTCCGTTTTTTCACTTTGCCATTTTTCCGTTGCCATTATTTCCATTGCCATTTTTTCCGTTACCATTTTTTCCTACACCCTCTAGGAGACACACCAAGAAAGCAAATTCGTCGGGAATATGCAGATCTACAACAACGCCTGAAGTCACTGTGTTCCGACCGCGCAGCCGGGCGCAGGTCCGTCCCACAGCTTCTTCGCGGTATCGGTCATAACATACGGTGGCGTCCTGTGAACCGCGAAAGCCAAGAGGAGGACCCATGATCAAGACGGAGTCCAAAGAGACTGTTTGTTTGCGGTTCGGAATAGTGGGGTAGTGGACTGAGGTGTGCTTATGGCGGAGAGCGCAGAGACCGTTCAACGGGGAATGAAGTGGTGCAGGGGAATTGTATGACAAAGTTTTTGCAGAAGTGTTTAAAGGATAAGTTATAAATACAGTTACAAATTAGTTACGAATAAACGTCTTTATATTATTTTCCTAATTCCCCAAACAACCCCCTAAACAAACAAAAACGAGTTGCGAGTTGTCCACTTTTTTCATTTAGTTGCGAGTTGTCCAGTTGGGAGTTGTCTAGCTGCGAGTTGTCGTGAATTCGCTTCCTCCGAACGCTGTGGCCCACCCCACGCAAAGCTCTGGCACTGTCTTCCATCCTTTTTACACGGTCCCTGCAGTGACTAGGCGTTGCTGGAGCTTTTGGTATTGACGTCGGACTCTTTTCTTGGGACGTTCGCCAATATCGTCTTGGGCAATTGCAGCACGAGCGGCATAATCTTCCTGTTTCATGGCGCGAACGAGCACCCAAATACTAGGGTGATTAAAGCCTACGGGGTGTAAAAACCGCTGATTCCACGCTTCCGAGATGCTGTTGGTTCGCGGCTCATTGTTTAATGTTTATTAATCAATTGAAAAAAAAACTCTCGACTTTTTTCGCGTTTTCATCTTTCGACCTTTCGTCGCTCGACTTTTTGACGCTTTTGTCATGGATCTATGTGTTCTATATACAAAATATCACAGGAAACGGGATTATCCGGATATGAACAAGAGCCTCGATGGACGGATGGACAGCCGGAGAGACGGACGGCTAGGTGGACAACACCCAAACACATAGTCCCCCAATGGGACCTAAAGCCCCAGTTTGGGGCTAATAATGACATTCTGACAACAAAACCAAAAAAACAACATTGCAATTTCATTACACACAATAATTACACCAATATTAGATATTATGACACACTATTAACATCACCCTGGTTGCAAAGCCGACAGCAATAATGGCGCCATGATAAAAAAAGGCCAAAAGAATAATTACACCCTGATTACATTCGGAAAAAAGACAAGTTGATTAAAAAGAAATAGCTCTGACTGGAAAACAGCCCAAGCAAAACAAGGCAACACAATTCCTGAGAAAATGGAAGGAACATTGCGCAGGACCGTGCCTCTTGGCTTCAACTCTTATCTTGTATTTTGATAAGTCATCATATCGCACAGACAGCGAGCTCCTTGCTTGTTTAGTAAATAAACCTTGTGGCACATTAGTGTAGACAAAATAAGTCAGTTTCTAGGTTATAATAGATTCTCAGGTAGAATCTCAGTCTCCACAATTGAGCAAAGTGCTTAGGGTTGAACACTCAAGCGTTTTTGTTATATAAATACAGGGTGTAAAAAGTAGAAATTTAAGGGGCAGCAACTGAAAGCTTTCACAGCAACATGGTTTTTTGAGTTCGCCAGATGCACTTTCGAGTCTTGTTATATCCAGCGCCTTAAACAACAAACATGATCATTCCCACTTCTTATTCAAAACACCAAATGGGGATGGATTGCCTCGAATTCTTCCCCTATATTTTTCCTCCCTTTTTTATTTTTTTTCTTCTTCCGCCAAATCGGTTTCCAGACATCTCCGACGAGACCGCTGAAGCTAGACCAACCAAACTTGGCACATGTATGGAGGGTCATCTGAAGTGGTGCGCCTGATAAAAATTTTTGACCTTGATTTTACATACATTGACAGGTTACACATTGGCAGGTCACATGTTGAGCACAAACTAGTCACATGTTGTACGGTGGATGGCGAAGTGACCCTTTTTCCCACTTGATATTGAAAATACCAAATGGGGATGGATTGCCTCGAATTCTTCACCTATTTTTTCCTCCCTTTTTAAAAATTTGTTTCTTCTTCGCCGAATCGGTTTCCAGACATCTCCTCCAAGACCGCTGAAGCTAGACCAACCAAATTTGGCACATGTATGCAGGGTCATCTGAAGTGGTGAACCTGATAAAAATTTTGGGCAAGGTCAAATCGCGAAAAAGGTCAATCGGTTTCCAGACATCTACAGCAAGGCCGTTGAAGCTACAAAAGCCAAACTTGGCACATATATAAGGGACGATGCGATCTGAAGCACCGATAAAATTTTTTGACCTTGACCTTGACGATCAAAGTCAAATCACGAAAAACGTTGTTTAAGAAAAACAATGATTTATCTCGAAAACGATAAGAGATAGAGCAATTTTGATCCCATTTTCTAACTCCAAACCATATACGACGTTGAGTAAAGTATAACTTCCGATGACCTTGACCTCAAGGTCACCTTCGAGTCATCGTTTAAGAGTTATGACGTCATTTATGTTTTAAAGTTAAATAACTCGAAAACTATTGAAGCTAGCGCTTCCATACAAAATTATGAGACTTTTTTTAGTAAGGAATTTTTTGGCATGTCAAAGTTGCACCTATGACGTCATCATTTGCGAGTTATGACGTCATTTATGTTTTAAAGCTCAATAACTCGAAAACTAAAGAACCTGGTGCTTCGGCACTAAATACATTATGAGGCTCCTTTTAAACAAGGAATTTTTTGGCAAGTCAAAGTTGTACCTATGACGTCATCTAAGGACAAATCGCGAAAAACATTATTTAAGAAGAACAATGATTTATCTCGAAAACGGTAAGAGATAGAGCAATTGTGACTCATTTTCGACCTCCACCCCCTATACGACGATACGTAAGGTATAACTTCCGGTGTCTTTGATCTCTAGGTAACCTTCGAGCCCCAAACCGGAAGTTGGCCTTTATTTCGAAAACTTGGCACATGTATGGAGGGTCATCTGAAGTGGTGTAACTGATAAAAATTTTTGACCTTGACCTTAGCCGTATAGTTGGTAGTATTTAGGAAGATGTTCTACATTCAGACATGTGAAAATTATTAACAAATATCATCTACCTTCCGTTTTAAGTTATCATTCCAAGTGGGGTCTAATTCGCTGTGCGAATTTCGGTCTAGTTTGGAAAAAAATTTCTCGTTCTAAGAAGAAGGGCGATAGGAAGCGCGTAATTTTGAATATGACAAAGTGATGGCTTGGGATGTGGTAGAAAACACCGGAATAGTTGACGGTGGCGGAGCGGTATGACAGAGAGAAAAACAGGGATTACTAGGGATGTGCGAGAAATTTTTCCGGTGGTGGGGGCTGGAGGGCATGCCTGTTCTACTGTAGGCATTGCCTAGTTCTCGCATCTACAGTTTAACCTTTGAACTGGGACCACTCTCGGAACCCACCAAGACGGTCTCAGTTCAGAGATGGTCTTAGTTTAGAGGTCTTTTAACAATAGAAAAAGAATAAATGGTAATGACACCGCGAAAAGGTGTATTCAATTTCGAGATGGTCTTATCGAGAGGGCCACTGTACTCTTTTCACAAGAAGGGCTACAGTCCCATGTCTTGAGGGAAAACCCAGACCTATTTGCCTTCTAGACTTCATGTGATTCAGCCAATCACACAGCACAACACATGGCGACCAATCACAAAGCTTGGTGAGGGGCAACCAGTCACAGAGCTTGATTACAAATCGCAAGCATCCTTTCATTCATCACGACAAACAATCGGGAAAAATAGCATGGGCATACTTTTTACAAACTACCACCCTCCCCCCCCCCCCCACCCCACGAAAGCGTTGATGTTAAGACACACCAAAAAGTAACACTGGTGTCTCCTTAAACCGATAACACAGAAAATTAAATGTCAAGAAAGAATGTCCGTGCGTGAGTAGGCAGGCAGCCAACATAGCGCACTAGTTTATGTGCGTTTTTTTTTTTTAAATATTTTTTCTCATTTTTTCAGACAGAAGAGTAGCGTGGGAAAATGGGCATCAGGCAATGAATGAAAAGGTGAGCACATGGGCGCCCGCGAATGGCGTGACCATGACACGGCTCTGTTCGGTATGTCAACAACCGATCGCTCCACGCGCGTGAGCAACTGCCAAGTTTAAAAAAAGAAAATTCCAAGAGCTCGCACCCCCCACCCTCCCACCAACAAAAAAATCCAATCTCGCCATCAATGCAAGGAATGTTCCATCATGATTCGTTTCTGACAAAACCTTCGTTTTCTCACGGGACCTTGGTCTGACCTGATTTCCTGAGGAGTCGAACAGAAAAAAAACCTCTTCAACATATCCTGGCACGCGTTGCAGAGTCATTTTAGTAAGAGTCCGAAGTTTTTGCAATTTGTTTTAGCAACAAGTAATCATCGGAGCGTGTTTTCCAGCAACTGTTCTCTGTTAACATTTCCAGGATGTGCAAAGAGCTGCAGTTTCTGATCGCGGATGCCACTAAACAATCTTTTTGTTCGGGACTAAAAAAAAACTCGCCTCTTTTCCGTGTCAAATCTGCACGGTACTCACAGACACATAAAATGACTCCTCATTACCGTTAAATTGTTTGTTTCATTTCGTTTTTTAGAACAACTGCAAACTCCCTAACAGCTTCTGCAATTTTATTGTGTAAAAGTTTTAAAATATAAATAGTCCTCTAGGAACACATGCCTTCAAAACTTCACATATTCGAAAACGTCAATGATTCGCTAATCGCTGTATTGTTAGCCGGGTAAACAGATGTTAAGCAATCAGTGTGAGTTAACCACCGGCACCCACAAGCTCCATGGAGCTGACTGGAGAGCGACAGGAGTCACAGCAGCTGGCCACGCTCTCCGCCAGTCACATAGTCACACCAGTGGCTAAACGGTGCGCCTGATTTATGCCAAGCCCATCGTATGCATCTTCCAGACTTCTCACTTTTTTCTTCTCCGATTGATTCGGTGTTCATCAAACCGAATCTATTGCTATTGGAGAAAACAGCGGGACTTTCTACACCTGCCCAGCAAATGGTTATGCTATATGTCTGTGGAATGCATCTTTTGATAGAAATTCTAAGCTCAAGAAAAGGAAAAAGTAAAACAGTTTTTTTTTTGTTTCTCAAAGGAAGAAAATATGGGCTGATTATCAACACCTTTTCACAATTGCGTTCTGTGTTTTTTTTTTCTTTTTTGGGTGCTACAGGGGAAACTGGAATAAAAACGCGTGTTATTTCTTTAAAGGGATCCTTTGTACATGTTAACGCCCTGAGTTCGGTGCGGATCAAAACTACTGTGTTCACAAACGACCCACACGCAGCAAGTGACGTAAGCCGTGACAGTTCGTGACGTGTGCGCACATGCACTCCGAAACTACTCCTGTGTGCGACGAATGTGCGCCTGGAAGTGTGTGTGCCCAGCAAACATTGCGATGTTGCACAGTTTTGGATAGATGTCGCTCCAACGTCGGTTTTTTTTTGTTTATGGAAATCGTAACAACGCAACGTCTACCTTTCGACGTCGGATAGACGTCGATTATCCGACGTTTAATTAACGCTGCGCAATGCTTCCAAATCGAAGTCGAAAAACGTCTATCTACCGACTTTGTGAAGACGTCAGGAAAGCAACATTGTATAGACGTCGGGAATATATAATTCTACAATTGCTCTCCAGACAACAACAATCAAACCTTCCGTCAGTCCCCCTACTCTTGGGTCATTCGCTCATGCAGGTCGATTTTCATTAATATTTTTCAGAAGTAGGTGAGAAAAAATTTGCGCGCTCCTTAAATTCCCATATTTTAACTCGTTTTTTTAAGTGACCTATCATGATCATGATTTCCGGTGACCGATAATACAAGAATGTTGTTTGTTGTTTGTGTGAATATTGATGTGAGTTCGACGTCCATACAACGTCGATTTTTGGCGTCTATCCAACGCCAATTTTTCGACATCTATTCAACGTTGATTGGTCGCCAAAGAAGGTGATTGGTCTCCGGAGAAAGTTGCGTTTTCGTTGCCACCAAAAACAACGTCTAAATAACGTTATTCATCCAACGTCTATTCTACACTGTGTCAAAGACGTTGGCCAGACGTTTGTCTGTGGTCACGACCAATCACAACAAAATGACAACCAGAGTTAATGGTGTGGCTTGGTCGAGTCTACGTCGCAACCTCAAATCGACGTTGGATGGAAGCTGAAATATCTACTTTGTGCGTGTGTGTGTGCGTAGTTGTTGAGGTGGGGTGGGGGGAAGGGATTATAACGGGTCGGGTATCAACACGTGGTACTGTCAAGTTACTACTGTTTGATTTTTCACGCCTTTGAGCCAATTAGTTGTTTGATCATTCGTGACAGCATTCACCTGTTTGCGTGTGTTCGTGTTTTCATGGACTTCTAAGATATTTTCCAAAGGACGTGAGTAGAAAGTAACAGCAACAGCACAACTGGTGGTGCTGCTACACTCCGAATTTTGACGCTGTGTCGTAGTTGTCGTCGTCATATTGCACATTTGACGCCGTGTGGCGATTTTGGGCATCGTGCACCGACGAAAGGGGAAGGAAAAGAGGAAGAAGAAGAAGAAGAAAAAGAAGTAGGAGAAAAGGAAAATACGAAGAGAAAGAATAAGAATGAGAAAAGGGAGAAGAAGAAGAAGAATTTTCCTGTTTTTTTTTCAAGCAGCTTAAATTGTCCACAAGCTGGAAATGTGTTCTCCTAAACGGAGCTTTCTTTGTACGAGCAAAAAAGCTTTATCTTTGTGTGCTGCATTTATTCTACGAAAATTGATTGTGAGAGTTAAGAAAAAACTAAGAGAAGGTGTGTTTGCAATGTGTAGCTTTCATTCATGTTTTGCTCAGAGGAAAAAAAACGTATAAAAAGTAAAGAAAAGTTATCGTAGCTGTGTCCGTAACAACCGGTTGTGTTTGCAACAGTACAGCATTTATCCATGCCAAATAAAAAGATAGAAAACATGCATTTCTGTTTTTGACTTGCGCCATATTTTCCACAGATTTTTTATTGGCTTTGTGGATAGCAACTGCTACGTGGAAATGGGTTAACAAGCAGAAATCCAGGAGCCGCGAAGCGAGATTTTTTTGGAAACAAAAACTACGATGCGAAATTTATTAACAAGGCTACATGTTATGTGAATTAATAAAGTTAGAAAACGAAGAAATTTAATGAAGCTAAAAGGCGGAGTTTTCAAGTTTGACGAGGTTTTCCGCGCATACCTGTCAGAAATCAAAGACTGCAGATTAATTTCAGTTATTTATTTGACTCACTTTTACTCACTGGCTTGACAAATTTCAAGAAAAAATGCATGTGAAAAGCCCTATGGCAGTCATCAAGTTCAGTTCAAATTTTAAATTAAGGCAATTTTTATAAGACCTTCAGTTTATATTTAACATTTAATAACAGCCCGAAGGCAAACTCTGAAATGTGCTGAAGTGCAATAGGCATATGAGAGCTTCTCTCTCAACATCCACAGTGCAGGATGGTCACTTTGCACAGGTATGCAAATTACTGTTGTTAAAAAGTGGCAACTGTTGTTAATTGAAGAATTGAATGTCCGCTCGTAATTATTACAGATCAAAAGGTGACGATTAATTAGATATGAACAATAGCTGCACGTGAGTTGATAAACAGGTAAATTAAAATCAAAGATAGTACCGGTGACGTGTTCCCGGTTGTACCGTTATGTATACCGGAGGACATTGTGCCCGAGTGTACCGGAGAGTGTACCGGGATTGAATGCTCGGGTGTACCGGATCACAGCACGCCCTGTTCGCTGAGTAGCTCACAAGTGATTGCAAACTTTTATTTCCAATTTGCCGTATAACTTGGACAGATGCCCAACCAATGAAGTCGGAATACTGTGCGGCCACCGAAAGTGTGGGTTTTGTGTTCCTCTTGGTACAAACGCTCAGTTTCTGGACTTTCCCAGGCGTTGGTTTAAAACAATGTCAAAAACACATATGTATAACACACATTTTCCATTGTCAATATTGATGACGGTTCATCGCCATGTCAGTAAGAGAGTATAACAAATGTACAAGCATGAACGGTAGGAGCAGGGGAGAACTGTAGGCTGGGGGGGGGGGGGGAGGGGAGAGAGAGAGAGAAGGGCACATAGAGACGGAAACCTACCCCTTCCATCCTCTGGACCCCTTCCAGAATCTGGACGTTCGTTGCAGAGAGGGAGAGAAAGGGATAGATTCACGTCTTTTTTTTTTTTTTTTTTTTGGTCAAAAGGTTTACGTGCTTTATGACATTGAGTAAGTGCCCGTATGCGTGCGCGCATAATGATTGGCAGGTCGCTCCAGGGTAGCGCGAAACCCGCACCAATGCTGCTCACATTCTGACCTTATTTAGTCGCCCTCCGTATCTGATATCAAAGCAATTTGAGATTAATTCTTCATTGTGTGTGCGTGCGTGTGGTTTTTTGGTTAAAAACACGCCTGGGTGCTGAAGTTGAGTTTGGACTCTAGTCACAAAAAGAACTAAATTGACGCAGAGAAACGAACCCTATACGCGGCAAAACAACCAGGGAAACGCTTCGTTTCGTTTATTCCTGGGACGGTTTTCTTCCTTGAGAAATTTTATTTGTGAAGACTCGGAATTTAAACAGCATTTATTTTTAAAACTTTTTTAATATATTTTTTGCAGTGTTTGGTATGGCCCGATATTGCATTTTGCAATCGATGTCTGTTGATTGGTGGTTTATTTCCTTCCGTACAGATCGTGTTTTCAAAAACAACAGGCGAACATCCTTCTGTTTTCCTGCGATTTAAAACAGTCGTTTTCAGGTTAAATAGTCCAGGGCGGTGCAAATTTAGGCACAAAGCCGTGGGAAAATAAACTTGTAGCTGCCATTTGATGCTGGTTTCGACCAGTAAAAAACTGAGTAGCAGTTTTTTGTTTGTATTTGTTTTCACTTTATAACAAACGTGCTACATTGCTCGGAATTCGCGGCCAGTTCTTCTGTCAGAAATACCAGTGTTTGCAGTCGAGATTTTCCTTCTGCTGCATAAATATTAGCATATATTTTTGCAGACAGCAGTGGACATGTGTCAACGGAAACCACATGTTGGATAGTATGATGCCATTTTAACTCTGTGGTTCCCATATGCTTACCATGTGGCAACCATAAGTTAATTTAGTTTAACAAAACACATATCCATGTCCGACAAACTTAAACAAGAAGGTTAACATATAGCAACCTTATGGGTTTTATTAGGGATCGTATTAAACTCTGTAAACGCGCTGTATACGGGCCTACATATGTGTATAACATATGGTGATCGTATTTTTACCATATCATAACCACATGGTCGACATATATTTCAAAAATGCTCACACTTAGAAGTAAATACTTAGCATAATTCAATTCACATAGGACTTTGGTCATGTTGAAAACACCACCCAATAGATATTCAACCTCACATGTTGAAACAGGGGGTACAAAAGTAAAAGAAATATGTTCACCATATGGTTATATGAGAAAAATAGAGTGTACTGCAACACTGTAGCTCGAGCACACCGCTTTGCGCCCATATCTTAAGCCTGTGGATGCACTTGTTTCTATGTCTTTGCATCTAGGGCATTACTCGAGTTCTTGTTTTTTCACAAAGTGAATCGTCAATAACTTTCTGCAGGCTTTTTGTTATATAACAGTATAAATTTTCGGCCTCTATGTAAATATCACTTTTTGTTGTTGTTGTTAAATGGCGTTTGGACTGAGGGAAGGGCATCCCTTGGGCAGTATACGGCGGAAGAAGGGACGGCTGGAGCACTGCCAGTGTGAGCAGGGGGCAGCTGATATATATATATATATATATATATATATATATATATATATATATATATATATATATATATATATATATATATATATATATATATATATACGTTGTAGTCGATGCAATTTAGTATGATGAAATCCTATCTAAATGGTTGCAAAACTTAAGAGACTTAACAGAAACTGTTTATGAAACTACTTTGCCAGAAACTGCTTTGACCATCTCAAAAAAAAGGCAGAATGGCTAAACGTGGCGCATAGTGTCAGTCTAACTGTCATACACGGATGGCATTAAATAAACATGTACATTCTGTGTTGTATAGACTACCACACACAGGCAGACCGATTTGGTCCGCCACAACCAGTCAGGCTGACTTAGACCGTCACGACCAGCCAGGCTGCCTTAGACCGTCACGACCAGTCACACTGAGTCAGACTGCCGCGAACAGCCAGACCGTAAACCACCATGTCTGACCTCAAGCACCGCGAGTAGTCGGGCTGACTTAGACCGTCACGACCAATCAGGTTGACTTTGCATCACGAATATTCAGGCTTTCTGAGACCGTCAAATAACGAAATTTAAATAAAAAAGGTAGCTATTACCCCGCACCCCCACCCTCCCCCTCCCCCACACACATATACACCGAGGATATCAAACATTTCGGACTCAACATAAATGGGGCACTTTAGACTGAAGGACATGACTTACCGCTCCGTGCGACTGGCTCCTCCGGGTCACTTTATCCAGCTGTAGTCCTTAATCCGTTCGAAAATGATCCCTTTTTTCGGGTGTTGATGAGTTTGAATTTTCGCTGTTTGCCGGATGAAATATGGAATTAATATCCGGCAGAGACAATGCAAGCTTTCACAGAAATATTCCAAAAAAAAAAGTCATTCAGTGTTCATTTCCTGTATTTGTTATTTGATAAAGTATAATTTTTACATTAAAATCAATCACGATTTATGCATAGAATATATCTGTCATTTCTATATATAATTCTAAGGGTCTGAATATATATATATATATCTGATTTTCATTGCTATTTTCAAGGACAATTTGATTCATTGCATGTTTCACGGAAATCCTCTGTTTCGTGTTTATGCAATCTCACATTGGCATTTCATCCCACACATGTTTTTGTATAATCAACAATTAATAATCTTATCAGTTTAGTATCTGAGTAGCGGTGTCGATATGGTTCTTTCCTCGCCACATAAAAAACATTCACAAACAACTGCTGTGCACAACACAAGCATTCGGACTCAATCAGTATGAATTTGAATTATTTGTAAACGGTCACTTTCTCACTTTCACTATGTACAACCCTGCAGTTTTGTTGCTATGAACTGGTAATTTAGACATCTGTAAAAGCATAAGACATAAATATGTTTCGCTTCTCAGTGCGATGATTCCGAGTCAGTAAAACTGCCAAGAAAACGGGTACGGTGATCGTTGCCAAGTTCTTAACATAACTACCTATTTGCTTTATTGCCTTTTACTTATTTATTATACATCCACTTACAAAAAAAAAGAAGAAAAGAAAAAAGAAAACATAAGCGATATCGCAATAAATAAACACATTTATCCTTCTATTTCGTACATTACGTTGTATTAAGGCACTACTCCAGAGGTTAGGTTACTGTTTTAGTGAGTAAAAATAGCGGGTTTGTTAAATTTGATGCAAGCGGCCACCAAACTGGTGAAGCGTTGTTTGTGAGGTCATACATGAAGTTCTATTGAATTGAACGTATCAAGGCCAAAACTTTAAAGCAGCCGTTTTCAAACCACTTACGGATTTGAGAACATCAGAAGGGGGCGGAGGGACGGGGATGGGGATGTGTTTCAAGTTATTTTCAATCACAGCAGTGCTGCTTTATATGAAATTCAATAGATTACATCACCGGATTACACTTATTAATATATATGTATAACAAAGAAAGAGATATGAAAAATGAAAGAAAAATTATTGAAATGCTCTTTGAAATGCAAAAACTTTGCAAATATTTCAGATGTTGTCTTAGTATGTGACGTCATCCGTAATACAGTTCTCTGCAGGGGATGGGGGGGGGGGGGGGAGGTGATGTAGTTAGGGGGTATATGCATAACTGTTAGCGAAGTGATACGATTACACTGCTGAAGGCGATATGGTATGGCAAAGTTCAATCAAACTACTTGCTTAATTCATCAAAATCGTTCCTTAATCTGCAACGATGGCAATTTTTAGTGATAAAACTTAAGACAGGAAAAGAGAAATAATACTTGGAAAGTTGCATTAAAATACTTCGAATCGTTGACCGTGTTTGAGTTCAGAAATCGTTGACTGCGGTGCGAAATGGATGGGCAGGGAGTAGCTATGGCTTGGTATTCGATTTTACAACACTAGTTATCTGGCCTTATAGAAATAAATGTCACAAGCTTGCTGATCAAATGGATGACCTTGAAAGGTCACAATCTTTGGGATTTTACACTTTGAATCGAATTGCACGTACGCCGGATTCTTGACTTTCTTTGCTTTCAAGATGATCTGGATTTGTTTACAGGACAACACGGAGCCGAGGTAGATCGGCCTGTTCCGGATCTGGTTCGGTGCCTGAACGCGCAGATGGTGTTGATCCACCAGTGATCCCTCCGCGGCAGCTGTTCTCATTCTTACATCTATCCTCTTTCGTGTGCTCGCTTGCTAACACTAATTGCCTCATCGTTTGCCAGCTACTTTACCTCTCTCGTATACAGTATTACACCTCTCGCAAGCACACTCTTACTACGCCTTTCTGTACAGAAAAGCTCCACTCTCATGAACAGCATTACACCCGACAGTTTCACAACGGAACAACACTTTAATTACCCGCATGAAAACGGAGTGCAGCACTCTCAAACGCGACATTCACGAACAGCATTGAAACAGACTCCTGTACAGAGTAAGACAACTTTCATGAACCGCTTTGCAACTGACTGCTTCACAGTTTAACATCACATTCATGAATAACATTTCAAGTGACTGCTGTGCATTTCACTTCGATGTACGATATCACGCCTGTCCCAGTGTCACATTCCTATCACACATACTATAAGATCATCTCCTGCACATAACAACACTACTTTGAACGGTACTACACCAGTTTTTTTAATGTCATATACAGCCAGTTCCATATTGCCTATCCGCCGTGTCTGAAAATTAATTCTAAATTGTGAAATCTCATTATTAATGTTTTTAAAAAGATATAATTGACAAATTCAAATATGATCTTTTAAACCTTGAACTTGGAAAGTCCAAAAATTATAAACCTTTCACCATTAAATCAAACCAAAACTAGAACGTTTTCCCTACAGAGTAGCGAAAATTACACTTGGGTGCAACAAAAAATACCATTCCGAACTCTTTAAATTTAGAATTGACCATGAACGAAGAGGTCAAGGTCAGCGAGATATCTCTTACATGTCTTTTTTTAGGCCCAACGCACCGAAAATAAGCTCAAAATCTCTAACCATTTTCGAGATAATGGTCAGCTTCCGGTTTTCGACCTTGACCACCCAACGCATCGAAAATAAGCTCAAAATCTCTAACCGTTTTCGAGATAATGGTCAGCTTCCGGTTTTCGACCTTGACCATGATCGATGAGACCAAAGTTACTGAGGTACATATTACATATTGTCTTTTAGTTCCAAAAGGTCGAAGATAAGCTCAAAATGGCTCTATCTCTAACCGTTTTCGAGATAATTGTCAACTTCTGGTTTTTGACATTGACCATGAGCGAGGATGTCAAGGTTACCGAGCTATGGTATATCCTACATATCGTTTTTTAGGCCCAACGCATCGAAAATAAGCTCACAATCGCTCTATCTCTAACCGTTTTCGAGATAATGGTTAACTTCTGGTTTTTTATCTTGATCTTGACCGATGAGTTCAAGGTCGCTGAGATATGTCTTACATACCTGTTACGTGTAATCTTTTAGGTCCTAAGGATCGAAAATAAGCTCAAAATCGCTCTACTTCTGACAGTTTTCGACACATTGGTCAACTTCCTGTTTTTGACCTCGATTATGACCGAGGAGATCAAGGCGATTAAGGTACCTCTGACATATGAACCTTTAGGTCCAAAGGGTCGAAGGTAAGCCCAGATTCGCTCTATCTCTTACCGTTTACGAGATAATTTTCAACTTCTGGTTTTTGACCCAAGAGGTCAAGGTCACTGAGGTACTTCATACATATCGTGTTTACGTGAAGGGTCGAAAATAAGCTCAAAATCGCTCTATCTTTAATCATTTTCGAGCTCGAGATAATTGGCAACTTCCGGTTTTGACATTGACCATGACTCTTTGGCAAATAGAAAAAAACTGCAAACGCTGCACTCGGCAACATATACATGCTATAATCTCTCTCATTGTAGGGTAGACAGCTGGGCAATTAATGTGACTGTGCTGATATCATATCATGAGCTTTAACTGTCAAATCAAAGCGTTTCCCTGCCTTATAATGGGCTTTAATGGCAAAATTTCAATGTCCGTTTTTTGCATATAAAATGTTAATGAATTTCTAAAAAACTGAGTTGGGCCAACTTAATTTACTACATTATGTCTCTGACAAATTAAGTCGTCCTTGCCTTAGCCGTCTCAGAGCAGTTCGCATGGCAAGGTTGTTGCGGAAAAAGATATCACAAGGAAACATTTTACCGAATCGTACGAATTCAATAACTAGGGGATAGAAAATCCCCAAATGTAATTAAAATAAAAATAGTAATAAAAATAGAATGCTTAGTTAATTTCTATATTGAAAGCATTCTGAAGTGTTAACTAAACACATGATTAGACTGAGTGTAAAGGAAACATTTTCGTTTCTTATCAGCAAGGATACATTGTGTAAAATTTTAGTGTCGCGAACAAATGAGACGGGCGTTTTAACTTCCTATAATCTACTATTTTGCCTATAAAATTTGCCCATCGGCAACTATTTCTCACACAAAATCAATCATAATGCAAACAAAATTGAGTTTGTAATCTGTAAAAGATTATGGCGATTATTTTGATGTGTTTATCTTTTTAATGGATAAATCGACCACCTCATCGTGTATTGAAGTTGATCCACATTGTAACATGCACTGAGCGGTAATACACGATGTATGCTCTCTGATCTCTAGATACATTCACACGGGTATAAGCCAACGTGACGCTGATGAAGGATTTGTGACGGAATTCTTCTTATTCCGACAGAGTAATGGGAACTCAGGGGAGAAAACAGACCATTCACATGCTGTACGGCACGAATGTGTGTATTTATTGCTGTAATAGCGATAGATCATGGAAGGCGTATGAACTCACAATTGCGCAATTCGCTTGCGTGCTTTCTCACGTAGCCGAATTCAATACAATGCACCCAGCCCCATGACCTCTCTCTAAACGACAAGAGTGCGGACAAGACAATACGCTTCCTAGACAACCATTGTTTCTCTAAAAATATTTAAAAACCTGCCATGAATTCATGAATTTAATTTAGCAGTGTTTATAAGTTTCATAATAATTTGGCAAATAGTTCATGACTTCAGGTGCAGGAATTCATCGATGATTTATTTATTCGCTTGCCACTGTTTCCTGTACATGTGAACTGTTATAAGTTATCATTACAAAGACATTCAAAACTGACATGACGAAAATATCATTTTACTTTATCGATACTTTGATGTTTAGATGATTTCAAAAGGTCATGCCGAAATTGACTTCATATAAGTGTAATTGTAGTAGCTTTTATAGTTAACGTGCAAAATATTCCCACCCCCTTGCGAGGCGACCGTAATAAAATTTTGTACTTTAGTCGTTATCAAATATCAAATGTTAACAATCAGCATTCAAAATTATGTAACTGCATTACTGAAGCTTGACACAGTATAATTTGCTAATAGTTTCGATAAAAAATGCAATTTTCGAATTCCAAAGTCACATAAATTGATAGAATTCGATTGTAATACATTAAGGATTTCCTGTAAAAATACGAGATCACATACTTGTGATGAAGGGTTTTCTTGCATCTACAACAGAAGGGACAATACTTGGAAACAAAAAAATCGTATTTGAAACCAATGTTAAGTCAATTGAGACATTACAAAGTTGATGATGATCGATGAAAAAAATGACGAATGTAATTTCAATTGTTCCAAACTACCAAAATAATATGTAATCTTAATCCATAATGTATCTGCAAGCGGTCTATGAACACAGGCGTCTCATGTCGGACGATTTATTAACTATCCTCTGGCTACGATACTATAGCAGCCGACTAAACAGATGCATTGCGGTGATATTACTGTAACAATGACGTGTTATGTGTTAATTGATAAATTAAAATGCACATTAATTGACAAAATGTCTATCTTTACACACATTGAAGGCGTTAGAAAATTGGGGCAATAGAACTGAAAACAATCACGTTTTAGCAAGTACAAAATAAGGTAAGAAATAAATCACGCTGACCATTGATTCAGGGACCAAATATAACTTTACAACATTGCCATCCATACAGAGAACGAAATGTATTAGACTATGGCAATGCAGTCACAGAAAACAAGATAGAATGCTGTGAGTTAAACACTAACTGGTATCATGAAAATGAGTTTATGCATATTCAGTGAAGTGTGTGAGACATACAAAGCAGGGGTTCCGTATTGACATCCTGTCAATCGTTACCAATTATCCCAGGATGTTTGGTATGTCCGGTACAATTCAAATATTAAATAAAAATATGTGAAATGTGTGCCGTTTTTATAGCTTCAAAATTAGTAAGATCAACGAAAGTTATATTAAATGTTCATAATTGCTTACTTGATATTTCACAAAAATTAAGCTCATAACGTTTTGTTGTTCTTGTGAAATTATGAACATTTGTCTAGACAGTGTCAGTTGCTTACTTCTCACCATTCGCTTGCTTTTGTGATCCACTTGGTCCCTTTAAGGACAAGGCGTTTCTCCAGAATGTTTTATTAAAAGCGAAGCACAAAGCGTTATTACTTTTATAATCAGAGCTTCTAAGACTTCCGTAGGTTTTGTATGCTAGTAGCAGTAAATGAACGGAAACAGCAATGTATTTTTGCTAAAGAATATATGTTCTACTCCTTAAATAAATAGAAAAAATGTAAAGATATTTCGAAGGGATGAAGATAGCAGTCAGGCTCAGAAAATGCAGAAATAGACCTAGAGTGCTGCCATTTATCTCTCATTTGCCATCATTTGGTCTTGTTTTCAACACAACTGATTTTCGTCACACTTAATTTGAACCAAACGTGAATGGTTAACATGTTCTGAAGAAATCCGACCTTTATATAAAGGTCAAATTGAGCTAGAAACCCGTATCAGTTAACTTATGAACGATTACTTGAACTTTCTTGTAATTTTGTTTGTTATTTCAGGTTGTACAAAAATCACAATAAAGTACAATTACCATAAAAAAGTATAATTGCCGTTAGTTTTTCAATTATAACAGTTATTTCAATCATTATAACAAAATAAAGAATAAGCCGTCGGATTTTCCTAAGCACATAGGAGTTCGATGATTTGAGTGACTCGAACACCTAAACGTTTATAGCCTGAACCTGAATATCTAGAACACAACAAGAGAGCTGATAGGCGGGGGAAGGGTGGTTGAAGCCCAGGATCAAAACAGCGGGATCATAGCTACCGAGAACAATTTGCTTTTAGTTGAAAACGTGCCAGGACAAAATATGCCGGGCAAGTTTTATGGAATAAGTTGCCTTTCAACATTAGAGGGTCGAAATCATTTTCTAGTGTTAAAAAGTCACTAAAGACCCATTTATTCAATATTGCGTATGACTAGTAATTGTGTCTCATTATCGGTTTTTAGTATGTTCATATTATATTTTAATTTATACTTTAGAATTATAAAGCGCTTAGGTACTGTAGGCACTATAAAAAGTACTCTATACAATACAATACAATACAATACAATACAATACGGGACCATAGCCACCAGTTATCAAGGGGTTTTCTCCTTTTGTTTTCAACCCGTTCCAAATTCCAGTATGCCTAAAAGGCACAGTACTGAATTGATAAAAACACATCAGTAAACCGAATTTGGATCGGTTTTTAACCTAATCGCAAAGAATCGGTGGTCTTGAATCGGCATGCCGCAGTTCCGGTATATCGAATTCGAATTAATTTGTAAGCGTGCGGAAAACGGACCGACAGACCGGTATTGAATCGATATACTTCAATCCAGTATACCAAAATCGAATCGATTAGGAACCATACCACACAGAGGCCGGAAGTATTAAACTGGCATCCCGGTTGTGCAGTACACCACTTAAGACCGATATGGATAAAATCTGTAAAATACAATACAGGGTAACAAAGAGAAATGTACTGCAACAACTTTTCATCCAATGAAGATTATTTTCTTTGACCAAAATTATTAATCTTTACCAAGGTAGTCAGATTCTTAATATGCCTTTATTGTTCTTTTGCATCAACCATGTGTTTTTTCGAATCTAAATGTATGTCTAACCCTTATTATCTACTATCTGGTTTATTTTTTCGTTTTGTTTCATTCTAAGCGTACCGGGAGTTTTCGAAAAGAAGCTCTCCTCATTTAAAAGCCCCGGGGCTCTTATTAGGAAACTGTTTCCCAATAAAAGCCCCGGGGCTTCTATTTAGAGTTAAAATAAAGACCTGAAAAATCGTTTCATAATAAAAACCCCCTTCTTCCCTGCAAGTCTCTTTAGAACTCGTGTTTACTCGCAGTGCAGACACAGTGCACTTAATCCTTTGATATGAGGCAGCCCCTGTACATGTTCTGCGTCTTTGCTTAATCCTGTGCTTCGCACAAGGCGAACAGACACCCCCTCCCCCTTTACTCCGGGGTATTACTGGAAATATAACGGGCTGAGTACTGAACCGGGCTGCGTGATGTTGCCCCTCCTTCATGTACGTCTTTTTAGAACTCGTCTTTACTCGCAATGCAGACACGGTGCACTTAATCCTTTGATGTGAGGCAAACCCCCAGACACGTTCTGTTTCGTTGCTTAATCGTGTGCTTCGTGTTTTACACAGGACGGTTTACCAGATTTTTTTAGTAACTGTTGTTTTTTTGTGTTTTGTTATTTTTTGCTTGTTGATATCCGCAGCATATAGCGCTTTAATAAAAGACTGATGGTAAATTTTCTTTTTTTCCCCAATAAAAACTTATCAATAACCCCCCCCCCCCAATCTAAAAAATAGAAGCTCAGGGGCTCTAATTAGGAAACTTTTCCTAATAGAAGCCCTGGGGCTTCTATTTGGTTTCTAAATGAGACGCCTGAAATTGGCCAGTTTCCAAATAGAAGCCCTGGGTTTTTTTTCGGAAACCCCCTGTAGTTTGTCTTGGGTAAATAAACAACACTCAAATTTACAACACCATGAACCTTAACTGTTGAAATTAGAAGAAATATTAAATATAAGAACAATACCTCAACATTGTGTTCCATGGTGAAGAAAACAAGGAAAACAAAGCTTAAGTAACTTACAGTGTTGCTTTATGCTTATAAATTTGGTTGATATTTTTCTGTGCCGGTTTCTGTGTAAACTAATTCAAAACACTGCGGTCATATTCGGAATACAGGTGCTCTGATGTGCGGTAACTAACAATGAGCTGTTTTAGGACTGCAGTTTACATGAAAATATTTAAATAAGATTCATTACAAATGCAGTTTTTCTTTGCAGAGTTTCAAATATGCGATCTCAAAGTGCCGTGTTTGAAACAACTGTAGAAGTACCTCAAAAAGCTGCGATGATGTTTCTTTCCTGTCATTTTATTCTTTTCTGGTTCAGTAACGGTATATTTGCGGCATATTTGCAGTATATCTTTTTTCACCATATTTTGGTAAATGAAGACCCCTCCAGCCTCACTGAATTCATATTTATAATGAAAATGGGGTCGTTTTTATAGGAACCTTACTCGTAAAAGTGGCAATTTTTATCATAGGAATGGATCAGCGTGGGTGACGTCGAAAGCAAACCAACATTATCAACAACGCCACAAAAATTACAAAAATAATTTAGAGCGATCCGTTACTCGTATCAAAACTTGAACGTTCTACGGGGCGAAACTTTATCAATATCATGACTCACACCTGCTGCTGGGTCAACCCTTATCAATATTATGACATATACGCTGGTGGAACTTTTATCAATGTCATGATTCACATGTACTGCTGAGCGATCCGTTAACAATATCATGACTCACATGTACTAATGGTCGAATAATGTGAAACATCATATTTCACATTTACCGCTTGGGGAACTTTAACAGCAATATGACTCGCCAATACCACCGTTCGATCCTTTAGCAACACCATTATTTGGACGTACTGCTTGGTGATCCGTTAACTACAGCATTACTCACACGTACTGCTGGGCGATCTGTTAACAGCAGCTTTATTCACACGTACTGCTGGACGATTCGTTAACAACCTCATGACTCCCAAATACCGCCCACATATTACTAAATTAATAGCTCATGTGCACTGTTAAACGACCACAGTTGAGGAGCCATTGAGTCTTCAAAGCCCCCAAAAGTATTAGACCTTACAATCAAAATTTATTCAGAAATATTTCCTAACACAGGAGATATTACCTAGCACAGCTGATTGGATGCAAAAATAAACCTTACATTGAAACAATGACAAATGTGTCTGATTATGGAATTTTGGTTTGATCCACAATAAAACTACAGTTTGTGATCGTTTACTTAAGAATTTGAAACATGACATATCAGTATATAGGTAAGGAAAACTGGATAAAATTACAATTCAGCAGAAACACAGTTACTCGCTGCTGGTACTGCGTGGATACAATACAGAGATATCAGTGTTTGGAACCATGAGAGAAGGGTACGGTGTGCGAATGAGTCATCTGTGATCTCAATTAAGTCCTGTATATTTCCTGAAACGTAAGAGGACGATACGAAGAGTTAAACAGTTATCTGTACTAGTGACGCAATTCTTCGGGTTCTTCTGTAAGAGACAGTGACTCATCTGCAGTTTTGCACAATGCTAGGTAATTCTTGCCTGTGATGGCAGTGTGACACAGACAGCAATTCAGTCATATGCCGCCTCGAGCTGCTCTTACAGATTGGCTCGATGTTTAAGAGGGCCAGACACCAGACAGGGATATTTGGCTAAAATGAGTGTTGAACAGTATATACAATCACTCAGATCATTCATTAAGCACTAAAAATGTGCATTTGCAGACAAATCAGGCTAAAGTGTTTGTTTAGATGGGAAACGGGTAGCCGTTGGAGAAGTTATTAAAATAAAGTGAAATAGGGAGTCTGCTTTACAAAATAGGTTCATGTCAATGCATGCAATGCATATTTTATTCACATATGTAAATTCTCTCATACTTTCTAAAACCGTTATTGAACACAACAGAGAATCAGAGAATTATTCTTATGATTAATGAAGTTTCCCTCGCGCCTGAAGAAAACACAGCTCAAAGCTACGAAGTCTCGTGTGCGGGCCTACACCGAATTTTGCCGATGCCTAGAATAAAAATTAATTCTGCAGGTGAAAAGCTGTACTCATGCCCAGATAGAATCTGTTCATTATACGAAAAGATAAATAATGTTACGCTAAAAACAGTAAATTACTAGCTACCATCTATAAATTGTTGTTCATTGCGTAATTAAAAACATTTTCTTTCTTGTGGTGGCTTGTTGTCGGTGCAAGGACATAAGCGAAAGCAATTCGAAATGCCCGCATAAAATTCCAGTTTTGTGTGACATTTTTTACGGCAGCAGTGAAAGCTTTATGGTGAAATAAATAAGATATTGGAATAAAAATTCTATTTAAATACTGTTCGGTACATATGGGTTTCTAATGCTGCTGAAACAATTAACAAACTATTGAATGATTTCATTGTATATTGATATGTTTAAGCCCAAATGTAACGAAAATTGAACCAGGCGTCCGAGGATTATGTTATTTTCGTTTTGTTGCTATAAGTTTTCTATAGGTTCATATTCTTGCTTAAAATGAACGAATTCCTTGAAATATAGTGTCTATCTTTCACTGGTAAACAACGATAAAATAACTATATCTATCCTTATTAGCCATGCTATTTACTGCAAACAAAATGTCTGAATGCATTTTCATTTACAGTAGTACCCTATTTAGTGTTCTAAAAGCTGAAGTAAAATCTATGTTTTATTTTTTTTTTTTTTTTACTGACGAACAAAAGAAAGTATACAGTAAATTTTTTTCTTGGAAAAAAATAAAAATATCTGGATTCTAAAATTTTGAACATAACACTGTTTCCAATTTTGAGCCTTGACTTCAATTAAAACCTTTTCTTGCATTCATAAACTGGCAAAATGTTGCTTGTCTACTGTGATCAGATTGATCATGTTGCGTATTGTTTGATCAGTACTGTGTTTATTTTTTCACTATAAACTCAAAGTTCCTGAAAAATCGGAAAATGTCTCACTAAAAGTTGTTTTGTACGACGCAAACTAACAGATTTGGGTGCACCAGCGATAATGTTTCCCCATGGATCTCCGTTCAGTTTATACCGACATGACGCAGAGAGCGCGTATATTGGAGAATTTGAGAGCGATACGTTCCACGTTTCCGAAATCAACAGATTTTTCGGCGGTTTGGTCATGGTTCGGGGTGAAATAAAGTTCGCCTAGAAGTCGGAACAGTTGGCCGTTGATGGCAATCTGACCGCATATCGACAAAGTACTGACTGGGCAGATGGTGCCCTATATCCAATAATAACAATTTTGTGCAAGATAACACGAGATCACACGTTGCTAGAGACAGCTAAAAGTATCTGGCAGCATATAGAGTCAACCTTCTGCTATGGCCGCCGTTTTCTCTGGATATGAATCTCGTGGAAATGCTCTGGACCAGAATATACGCAAAAGAAACCGGCCTCTCAGAAGTTATGCAGACAAACGCTAATTCGAAGAGTGACAGCACTAGCCACAGAGGAGAATCAGTCAACTCATTTGCCTAATGCAACGTAGAGTTCAAGCCCTTCGTAACGCATGTAGAGCTGACACGACATAATCACGAAATTGAAAGACGATTTTCAGTTTTTCAATTTTGTAAGATCTTGATGCAATTAAATTTCGCTAAAATTTCAATGTAATAAGGTAATAGTAGTGGAGATACAAAAGTTAAATATTTTCTGTAGTTTCTTTGGTGTGTTAGTATATTGTGTCACAATACCTTGATAAAAAATTTGAACTCAAATTTATTTATAAACTGTTGTTTTTCAAGAAGCTGGTTTCATTTATCATTAGACCTTTATATGGAAAACTTTTTCACTCCAAGCTTAAAAATATGGCATGTTTCCTTCAGTGAGTATATTTCTGTTTTTTCCAAGTGATGTAGTCTGACATGTTTTCCTTCCTTATGACTGACTAAGTATGCAGAATATGTCTATAAACTTCTGGTAATTTGAAGCTCGGCATCATAATCACATTAATACATCAATGCAAATAACAGTCCTATCTTTTTTTTTTAAATGAAGGTACAAATAAAGTTATTTGTTTCTTTTTGTGCATTTTGTTTATCCTATAGTCCCAAGACTTTCGGTTCTTGTCTTGATAAATAAATAAACCGTGCTTATGAGAGCTTATTCTTGTTTAAATATTTACCTTGCATTAGCCGAGATCCCTGTTACATAGATTTACTTTCAAATATATGCTAAATGTGATTAATAACAAATAAGCTATATTCACGAATGGACATGAAAGTTGATAACAATGCTTACTCAGTCACTACCAGTCTGCATGGCTTCAATATGTCATTCACTGGCAGCTGTCTACAAGATTGTCAGATCTAAGCCTTCTCTCGGCCACACCATAATTCAAGCGTTGTTGATGGGAAACTATGTTCAGTTGTTTTAACTACGTTTTCAATGTTATTTTGTAAAAGAAGTGTCTGTCACATTATTGCAGTTCAGTAATGCTAAGACTATCAGGTATTTTGAAAAATTTTCAAAGTACAACGTCCATGCTATCTTGCCAGATATGTAAAAAAAATACGAAAAAGGTTTCTATGAATACTGTATCAAAATTGTGCAGAGCTTTTGACACTCTAAATTCGTTTTAAACATTTGCATACACTGGTGCGCGGAAACGTTTTGCTGTCGGCAGGTTAGGCGTTAAAAAAACAAACCAGTTAATGGTGAGAAGGGAAGGAACTGATGGGATAGCACAAGAAAATATGAACTTATGTGAACTTAACTAACTCATATGAAACATTTTCTTGTTAGCAGTGGGTGAAAGGGTCCGGGTTTATTATCTACCCACACATGTACACTGTTGAAATTCCTGTTTCCAAAATTGACAAGTAACAGAACAGATTTTTTTTTTAATTGAGCTATTACAGAGAGCTCCTCTCGTGATTTTGCAAGGATGTGATATAAGGATAGAATCGTTGCAAGGGGAGTGAAGCTTGGTTGAATGAACCAGCATTGTTGTGTTTATCGCTTTCATTTAGTCAGACAAACCACCCGTAGAATGCCTAGTTAGTCAGCTTTTGCGCGTTACCGATTATCAAATAATTCAAGACATCGAAATGAAAAAAAATAAATGTTTCAGTTATTTGAGTGTAAATGTAATTTTGTAACAAGCAATTTCTCATTATGACCTGCGTTAAAAAATAAAACATAGTTTGGGAATATTTTCGGCTAATCTCTTGAAATTGATAAATCGAACCAATTTGCTTGGAGTCTGAGAGAACTTTGAAAGAATTTTGAATTTGTTTATAGGCGTGCAAGACAAATCAATGCACAAAATAGACGCTTATGTGTAACATAGACCGCGATATGTACATCTTTAAAATCGATTCATATATATAATGACTAATTGAACTGAAGGAAAATATAGAAATAATCATTACGCAAGAAGAATAAAAAAAGTCACAGATCACGCAGTTTATCGATCAGTTGGCATGTCATGCCACGGAGACAGATTTCAAGTCCATGTTTTGTATCTATCAACATGCAGAATTGCTCTTTTTCAGCCTTTTAAGTTGTTATATGTCGCGCAGGAAATTGTGCATTATCCTGTGACGCAGTTTACGGGTATCCGGTTGGTCTATCTTATTTGATTGCAGGTCTTGATTTGGTTTTGTAATATACAACATAATGTATAATGCGTGAAACACATTATCACTCCTTAATGTCTAAAAGTACTGGTAACGGCACCAAAGAAGTAGGAGTCTTGTGTTGGTCCTAAAAAGCTTAGAAGTTTAGAATATGCTATTGGCCATATGACTCTACAGTAAAACTACATACAAGTCATAGAAAAGGCAAAATATATAAATGGCTAAGTAGCATTGGGATTAACGTGGTGGTCAGTCTGAGAAAACAGTTTCTCATAGTTTCACTTTCAGTCGACTTCTAAATCTACTAGACTCAACTCACTATTATACAGTCATTTGAGCAAAATAATATACATAATAAGTGTAGGGCCCCATTGCTTTTGGTCTACAGTGAAAATCGTGTGTTTCCTGTGAATATTATGAAATTTTTGTGGGAACATGTCATCTTTTTTCTTTCGTAAATGGACAGTTCTCTTTATTTCATTTATCATAACTTTTCAAATAATAATTGGAAAGTTTATCATTACATTTAAAATAATAGTTGCAAAGTTTATGTGCAGTTACTTAAATGTCACATTGAGCTCATTGGATACAATTTCTCTAGTGTCTCTGCCGCAAGCACTAGTTTTAAAAGTTCTTATTATTCACCTTTACCAGTCTAGCGTTAATTTGTCTGTAATTGTTCAGTTACCCTGGGAAGTTACAGGACGAACCAAAAGAGACGAAACTGCAAATAAATAATGATCGTTTATTTTAGTTTAAAATGGTCGCAACTGTATGCATTATGGTAAAGTTCACTGAGTAGGTAGAGAGTGAGAGAATTTGCTCTGGCTTCAGTTTGGTTACAACAGTCTCTGTTGCTACCAGTATATAAATCAACCTTTCTCATGCTTTCTTGACTAAAGTCAGTTATGCAACTTAGTGAGCTTCAAGATTTTTAGCGGTCCAAATTCTGCCCGGTTCCACCCCTGTTCCCTCCCTCTTAATCTAAATCTAAATGTATGTATACGTGTTTTTGCACCCAAGCCCTCCGTTCTCATCCATTTCATCGTGTTTGTGATGTATAATTTATATCCTTGTCTCTTCCTTTGTCGAATTACTTATGTAGAAGCTATATGGATATATGTTATGTTTTAAGAGCGAGAGAGATCCCGTGAAGGATTTTATTACTGGGCTGGAACGCAATAAGATTATGAATGATTTGGGGGAAAACAAACCACCTGGATGTAGCGGTATAACCGCCGAAACTTGAACATACGCTTGTTGACTATTTAAATTTTTCACTTTAAAAGGTGGAACTTACTTTATCACAACGAAGGGGTATGGGTGAGTAAAAGAGCAACGCGATAAGAAAGGGAGACGGGTATCAGTTCTCAATCCGCATGAAGAAATATTTATCATTGGCAAGACATACAGATTTTTTATATATGATTTATAGAATATACTATAAATTGTGCGGCTCTTCTTGTATTTTGTTATAGGCTAATTTTGGGAAGACGTCTGATTGGCTGGCATGAAACTATTCACTGTTAATTGCAAGTCTACGTCAAAAAATTTTTTACCTTGGGTAAAATGTTGCTAAAATATTGCACTTCGTTGTGTCAGCAACATTAGTGTAATTGGGTACCAGTTATAGTGTGCTATGCGTCAAGGCTAATCCTTATCGAATCTTCTGCATGAAAATCCATTGTAACGAGACTTTTAGAATAAAGATATGTAAGCACTCGCTAAAATGAACAATTTGTTAATGGCTGAACATGTCCAGTTAAAACCATTCGATCAAAATGCAAATTATTGAAAATTTTCTCGGATTTTCATCATTTAAAGGGCTCAAACTCAACACTGAAAATGACACATACAAGTTCGTAATTGCACATCAGTTTGAAAGGTACACCTTCAATATCATGTACTTATACCTGCTGCTTATATGTTTTAAGATCAGTACATGCTGCAAAAATAAAAAAAGAACAGCATGTTATAGAGTATTATTGAATAAATGTGTGCACTATATTTGGATTTTGGGGTTTAGCCAGGATCTATACAGAAGTGCTTTCATATAAACTGTGTGTCCGTACGCCTGTGTATATACCACTACATAGAGCCACGCATAGAGATGTACAAAATATAAGCATGTTTTTTAATAATTTATGTGTTAGAGCATAATCGAAGAAAAAACAAAATGCTACTGTGTCTGCAGAACTAAACTCTTAGGCCGCCCTATAATTACATTCATATTAAACATAGACGCGACGTCCGAATTTATCTTGAATGAAAGGTGAAAGACTGGTTGACTGATAGGAGGTTAGCAAAGTGTATGAAAATAGACATTTTTGCAGCCATTTAATTTTGTCATATATGCCTATATCGTCTGATATTTTGAAACGTAAAATCTAGAGTCTTAAGCGTTTCCAGCTCTAACTTTAAAATTTCAACTATAATTTAAAATAGAAATAAATCACACGGATTAAATTACACAAACATAACATTAAGACGAGGCGTACGACACTTAACGTCTAGCAAGGTCCTCGCATCTGTCTCACTGTCATTTATGAGATATTTCTTGGCAAACTACGAAAACTTCCTCTGTAAGTTGTCCAAGAAACGACACATATAACAATATCCAACTATAAAGCTTTGCTATTTATACAGATACCATAAAACCTAGGCAAATTTCTGAATGACTATACATCAATGGAATGACTAAACTCTATGCTGACATCGTGCTGAGCGCCATCCACTGTAATTGCTTTTGTATAAAGCAACTAACAAAATACTCCATGCAACCATTTCGAAGCTCAAATTAACATAGAAATCATGCTTTGCCAGTCCCTCCAAGAGAAAGCGTAGTTTCAACACTGCTGATTACTGAGTTAAAAAAATGAAACCTGCTCAGTCGTGTACAGTTATTTCTCCAGGTATACTTTAGGAGGAAAATATTCTAAAAAGCCAAGATAACTATTAAAACACTACATTTTAGCATTTTGTTTTAAATCATCGCACTGATTATGTCAATAACTTTCCAACTATGCAATTTAATATCAAAGCTGGTATTCAAGGGAGGGGTTGGGGGAGAAGTGAAGTAAGTGTTACAAATTTCTACAATAAATAAAACTTAATCGAAAAGAATTCAAATTAATTCCCATCTCTTTTTCTTTTCTGTCAAGAATTAATTCAATAAAAGGATTAATTCAATAAATGCTTGAAACTGAATTTCAATCATTCTGACTGTTTTGATTACCGTGTAAATTGCATTACTTTGCTGTGCAATGCAAGGCCGTGTTTATATTAGGTGCGACTCAGCCACCAGGGGCGCTCCAAAATAGCTGGATACTAAAGGCTATATAGCAAGTGTCATAACTTAGTAATTTATGATCTTTGGATATCTGCTGTTCAGCCTAACGACAAAGACACAGCACAGCACATATTCGCTCTCTCTTTCTTGGTGGTGGAGAGACCAATAGCTTGCTTGTGCTGGTAGAGATGTTACAGAGTTTTAATATCAATTTTTGGGCGTAAAATCTTTACGAATTTAAAATAAAATGGGTTGAAAACCGACTTGAAATGCTGCAGTGTGTCTCTGCCAAATTTGGTCGTCCCAGCCCTAACAGTCTCAGAGGAGGTTATGGGAAAAAGGAATCATACAGAAACACTTTGCGGAATCGCCCAAATTCAATAAACTATGGGGATGAAAATCTCCAAGCGTAATTTCACTTGAGCATTTGCTAAAATCCCCTAGTATATTGAATTTGTTCGAAAACTTTAGCCGCAGTTATGACATGTTTTTAACGATAACCTTAAAGAACGATTGACATCCTCGGCCATGGTCTATATCAAAATCTGGAAATGGGCCACTATCTCGGAAAGGGTTAGAGATAGAGCGATTTTGAGCTTATTTTCGACCCTTTGGACCTGAAAGACGACATGTAAGTGGTATCTCGGTGACCTTGACCTCCTCGACCATGGTCAATGTCAAAAACCAAAAGTTGATCATTATCTCGTGAACGGTTAGAAATAGAGCTTATTTTCGACCCTTTGGGCCTAAAAGACGATATGCAAGGGGTCCTTGGTGACCTTGATCTCCTGGGCCATGGTCAAAAGTCAAAAATCGGAAGTGGGCCATAATCTCGAAAACGGTTAGAGATAGAGCGATTTTGAGCTTATTTTCTACCCTTTGGCCTAAAAGAGGATATGTAAGAGATACCTCAGTGACCTCCGCGGACATGGTCAAAGTAAAAAACCGGAAGTTGACCATCATCTCGAAAATTGTTAGAGATTTTGGGCCAAAAAGATTATAGATGATATGTAAGCGATACCTCGGTAACCTTGACATCCTCGGCCATGATCAAAGCCCAAAACCGGAAGTTAACCATTATTTTGAAAACGGTTAGAGATAGAACGATTTTCAGCTTATTTTCCACCCTTTGGGCCTAATAGACGACATGTAAGGGGTCAAGAGTTTAGAATGGTATTTTTTGTGACCCCCAAGTGTAATTTCCGGTACTCGGTAGCGAAAACGGTCTAGTTAAATGCGGACTTCATAATAAAAGCTCAAAAGAAAGAAAAAAATCAAAGAATAGAATATATATTATATATATGTTATATATATATGATATATATATATATATATATATATATATATATATATATATATATATATATATATATATATATATATATATATATATATATATATATAATCGGTTCCACTTTCATTGAACCAAAGCTATTTTCTGACACTCCGCTAGGATCAGTTTTGGACGGGGGGGGGGAGTAGTGAAAAAGAGGGATATTATTTTAGGAGAATTTCGCCTTATAATTCGCACTCCTGGCCTGGGCCATTATACCCTTTCTGAAAGAGATGTTGGATATAGAATACCATGTGGCTGCGATAAAGTAAGAGGTATCACGAAACAAATCTGCCTATGGTCGGGGGTGGGATGGGTGGGGGGGGGGGATTCTGGAGACTAGGCACTAAAGTTAAAACAAAGTGTTTCTTAGTAAATCTTTTCAGCGTAAAATTTTATATACAAGGCCGGTCAGTCGATTTCTGTTTTTTTTTTTTACTTAAAATTTTTTAGACCCGGCAAGGGAATTTTTTTTGTGATTTAACTGATTATTTCTTCCCTTAGGGTGGCTTATTTGCTTGAGTTGGGGGGTCCAGTGAAAGGGAAGTTAACTGGAAACGAATTAAATTCAGATATTTCATTGTGCTCGAAAGGCTAAAATGTTAGATTTAATTGCTTAAACCTGAGAAAAGTTGTTAGTTTTCCCATTTAAGCGTTCCAAAGTTCAGTTGTGAAAGTATCGGGTATTGCATTCTTCACTATTAACCTATAGTCTTTTTAAGTCTAAATCCCCACAAGCACTAAAATTAATTTTGACGTACGTTTAAAAAAATGGTGTCTTTAACGTTCTAACACAATATGAAAAATGCAGAATTTGTAGACTGAAACACTGTAATGAATTATTGAAAAGTGGCAAAGTGTGTGGATAATGACTGACAGGCAAATTGGTTAGCCACAAATCTCACAACCTTGAATGCAGGTTGAATCCCCTGCACTAAGACAAAAACAATCTTTGCTTTTTTCACAAACGCTTCTCAAAAACTATATTAGATAAATTCATCGGCAACTTTAACTCCACTGTAATGGTTTCTCCTCCCCTTATCAAAAAATGAGGGTCGGCAGGTCAGAGATAAGCTCCTTTATTCTAAAGATAACGTGTATTACTCTAAAATGTTTTTCTACGAACAAACAGCATGCGCAATCAGTTCTTAAATGCATTTATTAATCGCGGGATTAATCACCAATGATAGCACAATGAGCGAATTGGAAACAGGAGCGGACTCGCGATAAGGTGGGACCCGGCGTGATAGGGTACAAACCGACTCGTAAAGACACCACCACCACCACAACAACAACAACAACAACAACAACAACAACAACAACAACAACAACAACAACAACAACAACAACAACAACAACAACAACAACAACAACAAGAGTGATATGCCCAAAATCAGGATGGATGTGTGAAACAACACGACGAGCTTCTCCTCTTCAGGGTCTCCCAGCAAACGCAATCTGACAAAGACATTGTGGGAGGAAGAAAAATAAAAATCAGAAGAAGAACAAGAATAAATATAAGGAGGAAAACGAGGACTAAAACAAGAAAACTGCCGCTATTGGGTCACGCTAGACTGTGACATGAAATAGACGTTCAGTCGATGACGCCATTTTCAATATTAAATAAGAAAAAGAAATGGGAAAATACGTGAACAGAATACGACGCCTGTGACCTGCAATTGTTGGGCATATCACAGACAGCGAATAGACGTCATCACAAATTTTGAACTTTGGGTGTGATACGGCAGCCGTAAAACTAAGGCAATGTTTATGAACAGAATCTGTCTTATTGTGCCGGGTGTCACGTGACGTTCATAACTCCCGATAATCTCTCGGAGCTCACGTTAATCCTTGCCTTATTGCACACCAGAACAGCCACCGTGGCGAAACGGTCTAGTCTCAAGGACATCTCAGTTACGTGACGGAATTTGAACTGAGTAATCTTAACGAGCCAGTTGGAGTTCGAATGAAATGGCGAATATACCAATGTTACCCAGTAACATTCTAAAGTCCATCCAACATCAGTTTGAGATTGCGACCAAACCACATCATTAACTCTGGTTGTACTTTAGTTTTGATTGGTCGGGATCAAATGTCAACGATTTGTTTAGCTGTTGCTTTTGGTCGCAATCACAAGGTCAATGTCTTTGTTGAAATGCCGAATCAACGTCGGAAAATCGACGTTGTATAGACGTTATCGCTCACCGGAAATGGTAGCTATGACAGGACATTTTGAAAATACACCAAAACCACGACGTAAAATATGCGAATTTCAAGAACGTGCAAGTTTTGTTCCCAAATGTTTTCGAGAATTAGTCATGGAAATCGACTTCATGCATATCCTGCGTGACCGGATGACCCAAAGGTGGGGGTACTGTGACGGTGGGGTAGCCACGCTGTGACTATGGCAGTCAAGATGGCAATTCAAGATTAATATTTCCCCCGGAATCTGTACAGCGTCGCTTTTCCGACGTCTATGGAACGTCAGGAGATCCATTTCAACCTATTTGCAACGTTGATTAGACGTTGGATAATCGACGTGTATCCAGTGTCGTAAGATAGACGTTATTTCGATTTCCATAAACAACGAAAACCCCAACGTTGATTCGATGTGTCGTGCGACACCTGTCAGACGTTGATGCAACGTGGCAATGTTTACGGGGCAATAACGTGTGTTGTAGCCGTTTGCTGTCCGAAAAGCATTATTTTTATTGAAAATGAGCAGTTGCGAGTGTGAGTGGCGCCCCACATCATAACATTGAGCGCGCGCTGAAATAAATATATAGATTTATCATGCAGGCTTTTTATGGGTGGTCTGTTCTGAAGACAAGTCATTCCTTAACCCATTTTCTGCTAGATAGGTTGGCATGGCTCGTTTTTTTTGCGCTCACGATTGCCATGGCACATTTTCAGATCTCGCAGGTTGCCGTGGACCGTTTTTCCTGTCGTGGTTGCCATGCCACGTTTTCTGCTCTCGTGGTTGCCATGCCACTTTTTCTGCTCTCGTGGTTGCCATGCCACGTTTTCTGCTCTCGTGGTTGCCATGCCACGTTTTCTGCTCTCGTGGTTGCCATGCCACGTTTTCTGCTCTCGTGGTTGGCATGCCACGTCTTGTGCTCTCACGGTTGGCATAGCAATTGTTTTGCTTCCAGAATTGCCATGGCATATTTTTTTGATCTCATGGTTTCTATGGCATATTTTTGGATCTCATGGTTTCCAAGGCATGTTTTCTGCTCTCTTGTTTGGCGTAGCACTTCTTCTGTCGTCGCGTTTAGAATGGAAATTGCACAGATGGAAAAGGATCTTACAGTTGTAGCCGGTGCAAGCTTCAACTATTCATAATTGTTGGATCAATTCAAATGATGCAGTCAATTCGGCCCTACTGCCTGGCACTACTGACACAACCGGTTCCTGGAATTAATACATCAAATACATCAACATAAATAACTGGTAAATGGGATTGTTAGTTTGAGGAGGGAATGTTAGTGATCAGTGCAAACTGACACACAATGTATATTTTTGAATTTTCTGCCAGTATTTATTCCGTGAAACCACTGATAAAACGGCGTAAGCATTGCGAGTTATTACTCACGGGCCAGTTCAACAACCGGATTGAGTATATGGAAAACCGCAAGCCTTAAAAACAAAGGCTTTTTGTTGTCCTTGTTTTTTTTTTTTTTTTTGCTGTTGGTTCGTTTGTTTATTTGTCAGATATAATACACACAAATAACCACTCAAATTCGTACCCGAGTTCATTTTCTTTTAGCGACGTCGGAGCTTTAAAAGTTGGAGCTCCACGGATATCTCAGGAAGAAATCGTCATCGGGAGTAGCAGACGTTCTCCCTCCATGCTCATGATGCACGCAACGAGTGCAATTCAAACACAATGCATCGCTTTATACATATTTTATTAAGAGATTTCTGAACATTGGCATGGGCGAATATTACATTATACAGCACCTCACATTACATCAGGCACCACCTCACACTACATCAGGCACCACCCCAAATTCATTCATCGTACATTTCTTTTACTCACATTCTTCCAGCAGAAGACGGGTATCACACTCCACAAGAGCTGAACGTCGCAGCAGTCAGTCATTGCCTCAAACGGAAACAGGAGATCGCCCGGTGGGTGATTTGCCGGTGGTCTTTTGCCGGTGGGTGAATTGCCGGTGGAGGTGAGTTGCCAGCGGTTGAATTGCTGGCCGGTTATTTGCCGGTGAAATTGTGGAAACAAATTTCGCTAAATACCTGGTTTTTTTCTAATTCTATAATATTTCACAATCTATAGATTTCACAATTAACTCTCGGAACAGTGCACTAAATAAATATTACTTAACAATTAAATTGCAATCATAGATGAATGAAACTCTTCGACCAGTTACATTATAACTTTATAACAACTAAATTGCAATCAAACATGAATGAAGCTCTCTGATCAGTTACATTAAAAGCAGTCTCTTAAAATATCTAATTCTAATCTAATCCAATCTTATTTAACGCCAAAGCGTTCCCTTAGGACTCTACAATGCAATTAGGAACGATAAAGCAATCTAATCTATTCATGTTATTGATCAAATTTAAACCAAGTCTCTTTTGCATTTACAGAAATTTTACTACGCAAAAGCTTAGAATTCGCTTATCTCCACTTTTAGATGGGTTTCCCTTTGGTTATATTTACCACACAATAGAAAGAAACTTTTTCTCGCAAACAGAATGAACCCTATCCCGCCTTTCATCCAGCCAGCCAATGAGAATGCAGATAACACGAAGTGCTACGTCACTGAAGCTGTCAATCATTCCCTTTTAGTGTGGCGTTGTCGACACACGCCATTCTGTGTGCTCCGCAATTTTTTGGAAAAAGGGATCTAGTTCAAGGTGCGAATTTGCCTTTAGTGGTTTTATTTCTTATCTAAAGGACTAATATTGCTTGTGTACTTGTGTGGATTTAATTAGCCCACGTTTATGCAAGCATTTTAGCATCTTGTAATTCGGTCAGGCAGTTGGTGAGTTTACACGGAACGGTGACACTTATCCCAGTCCCGAGAAGTGTGCCTCTCTTCTCCACAGAAGTCTACAGGATCGAACTTAATTCTAGTTTCCAGCACACATCTCCTAGGAGTTGTTTGGGTCTTTTCAGTCTGCTGGGCCTGCTTAGACTCTAGGCCTCGCCTTGTGTCTGTGTCATCTCGGTATGATCAGTCACGGTTTTGGCTATTACTCCTTGGAACTGGTCAGGCGTCTGCCAGCAGTGGTGTATTTCTGACCTCAGTTCAGGAGAAAGAAATGCCTTTTGGCGTTTTCTAGCTGTTTTTTTTCCGGCGTTTTTGGCGTCGAAACTCACTCGGGGACCGCTGGGTGACCGTTATGGCTACCCCGTACCGTACTCGCTACACCGATCCCATCTCAGCCTTGTGGGCTATGGGATTGGCGATACCGTGACGGGCAGTGGCAATTTCGTCCCCCCACCAAGTCCTATCTTGGTCACGGTACCGGGGACTTAGGCCCATAACGGGTTCACCCGGACCAGGTACCGTCATGGACACGGGACTAAGCACCGAGACCTTTGTGGGAATCTCTAGCCTGAGGCCTGTTTTGGTCACGGGACCGAGGCCCACGTCGAGATTATGGTACTGGGACCCATAAACTGTGCCCATTATGGTCCTCCTCCCGTAGAAAGCAGCTAGAAAGCACCTTAAAGAATTGCTTTCGCTCAGAAAGTCAGAATTTATTCTGGTTAAAAAAAAGAGGCTGTTAACGCCAGCAACGCTCGGTCACTTGGTTAAGCTGTAGTAGCTCCGTCAGTGTTGCGTTATATGTATGTCTACTTGCAGAATCCTTTTGCAGTCCCTTATGGCTTCTTTTCTGCTTGTCTTCCAGATATGACAGAGGCCACCCTGCGCTCGCCTCCTAAGCTACTGCAGTGCTCCCACCACCCCTCTGCGCGGAATCCTCATACGATGTACGATCGGTGTCGGAGGAATAGTGGCTTGCCCCTCTGTGACGAACTTAACACATGCCCAGAGTGCCAGGATCTCACATCGGATGACTGGAAACTGATTTATAAGAACAGGGCACGAAACGACCGTAGACGGGATCGCCGCCGTATTCTCTCCTCTACGCCGTTTATCACCCAGGACTTTGTTGAAGAGACAATGAGGAAAGCCAGCTCAGTTATCCTGGATCAAGTCTCTACCCCGGTTAGGATAGACTTAGGTTCGGAATCTTACGCGGCCCTGACGGGCAAAAAAGCCAAGAAACCCCAAACCAAGGCTTTTACAGAGGCAGTGGCTGAGGTGGATATCCCCGAGGGAGGGGAACGAGAAGTGCTGCGGAGAGCTTGGGCATCGTCCCCCCCCCCTACAGTGGTCATACCTCCAGAGACTGAAACCAAGCCAAAGTCCCAGTCTCCGGAGCTGGTGACGGTCACTCATACGGCGTCGGGAGCTTCTTTCACAACGTCGGCTGGTCAGTTGGGGATCCCGGCACAGCTCGAGCCATCTCCCCCTACCCAATCTCAAAACCTGCCAGGGGAGTTTTCGACCTTCTTAGCTTTATAGACTCAAATGCAGATTCCGAGAAAACGTCATAAGCCGTCGCCCACGATATCTCGTCCCCCAGAGAACGACTCGTGCTCCCCACAGCCACCCCCCTCCTGGCACGGCGAGGTACACTGCTAGAGTCGGGCTCAGCTAGTGATGAGGATTCATCGGAGATCCCACCGTCGGGACAGGCTTCGAGATTGATTCAAGAGGATGACGACCTGCAATCGGTTACATCACCCCTGTCGGCAGTCCCTCTCAACAGAGAACGAGAAATTTACACACCTTCTGGGGAAGTGCCGACTGACCAAACCGCAGGGCAACCAGGAAACGACAGCGGACGGGACTGAGGAACAAGAGTCCGAGGGTGAAGAGTCAGAGCGGACGACAGATGACAACCCCCCTCTGCCCACTTCCGCCTCCCCTTACGGGAGATGGATTACATTAGATCCCCGGGTTGCGGTCAGAGGCTCTGGAAATATCCTGCAGCAGCAGGCAGACGCCCCATCAGGACTCCCTCTCCGCCGGACCTCACCCCCGCAGCGAGGAGCCCACCCCCTCGGGAGCCGCGTCCACCATAGCCCCCGAGGACGTGCCGTTCAAGGACGCCGTCAAAGAAATTGCGCGGTTGGCTAGCGTCATGTTTGGGTCTCCAGGTCTCGACAAGGAAGATTCCCCCATAAAAATGACCTCTCAGACGGTATTGCCTCCACAAGACTCCTTCATAGCGCTCTCGACCAGTGAAAGGAATGCCAACGCTATCACAGTCCGTTCCAAAGAATTTAAGAAGCTTGACGCTAGCGAGGGCCGCACTCTCTCGTTTCCAAGCATCTAAGCACTGTGCAGTGAGACCGGGCCCGTACAGGTCTTCTGATGGCCTAGTACCTTTGGAGGCACTCGAACAACCGGCGAAGAGGACAGTTTGGATGCCATCGGTTAGGAGCGATTCGGACATCCCATTAATAGAGAAGGATGCTAGGACCATCGAGTCTTCCTCCCGTCATATACTCAATATCATGTCTTTCCAAGACCACACTCTGAAAGCCTTAAAGACACGATGGAAGGGCCTACACCTCGATGATCCGGTGGCCTTTAAACTTCTGGAATACCTCGCTCTAGCGACCAGAGATGTAGCAAACTGTCCACCTTCCTCATGACCTCCATGGTCTTTCTCCGGCGGGATGCGTTTCTCCAGCACTGCTGGTCGAGCGTGAAGGGACTGAGAGACCTGCGACATGCTCCCATCCTTGGGCAGAAAGAACTCTTCCCCCCGGCGGAAGTAGAACGTGTGAACCAAGAGAGCCGCTCTCTCTCGCAGGATTACGCACTCATGTCTCGTATGTCACGAGCGTCTTTCCGGCACCCACCAAAGCGCAAGAAGTCATACAGGCAGCCTGCGGATCAAGCGAGACCCAGCACGCAGTCACAGCCTCCTCCTCCCAAGAAACAGAAGCCAAACAACGGCACCAAGACGGAGGGGCAGTCATCACAACCTAACAGGTAACAGCCAACCAAAGTACCGCCTAAAGACTCTCTGGTCTCCTGGCGATACTTTACTAAGCTCAGAAAACTTAGAAAATTTGCTAGCCTTGAACGCATCCTTTCCCGTAGGAGGAAGGCTAGGCAAATTTTGGCAGAAATGGGAAGAAATGGGAGCCCCCCGCCGCGTGGTCAGGTGGTTGAAAGTCGGTTATCCCCTACCGTTCAAGCGGGATGGGAGGGGCCTTCAACCATCTATCCCTCTGGGCCACAATGCCCCTCACTACCTGATCACCTACCCACGGGACTCGGCAAGGGATGTAGCCCTACGGGAAGTACTTGTAAGCCTCCAAGAAAAAATGGCAGTAGAGGAAGTGCCAGAAAACCAATCAGTATTTTTCAGCAGGGCTTTCTTGGTTCCCAAGAAATCGGGGGGTTGGAGATTAGTCATAGATCTGTCAGCCCTAAACGACTTCCTGCAGGTAACCTCCTTTCAAATGGACACCGCTCAGGTCATAAAAGAAAGCTTGCAGGAAGGGATGTGGGGCACATCTATTGACCCTTCAGACGCCTATCTCCACATTCCAATGCACGGATCAGCGAGAAAGTTCCTAGCCTTTCAAATAGGCCCAAAGCGATCTTGGTTTCGGGCACTTCCTTTCGGTCTCTCCACGGCCCCATACGTATTCTCAAAAATAATGAAAGTACTCAAAGCATGGCCCAGGTTAGAAGGTATGCTCGTGTTCCAGTACCTGGACGACTGGTTTCTGGCACACACAAACAGGGGCACGGCCCACCGCCAAATCCTTGCACTAGTGCGCAAAGCCTTACAGGTAGGTTTAGTGGTCAATCTCCCCAAATCGGAGCTAACACCCAAACAAGACATCGTCTTTCTGGGGGAAAGATGGGACCTGGTAAGTGCAAGAGCCTTCCCCACAGCTTAAAGGCAACAAAAGATCACACAGGGCATACGAGGGATCCAGGCAGGTAAAAAGGTAAGACTGCATCCAATTGAGTCCTTACTATGTCTCTTAGTAGCCACAGAGCGTACAGTCCCCCTGGGCCGCCTACATTACAGACCTTTCCAAAGACAGGTAAGGAGAGCCCTGGCCTCCCTATCCTGGTGGACCAATCCACAGATCTTAAACGAAGGCACACCCTTCCACCCCCACCCCCGGAAATAGAACTCCAAACGGATGCATCCCAAGGGGGATGGGGTATACATTGCCAACGCCAGATGTTGGAGGGCAAATGGCCCCCCTCTTTCAGAAAGTACCACATAAACTGGCTGGAACTACGGGTCGTGTGGATAGCACTGAACAAACTGTCCGATCGACTCCGGGGCAAGAGTGTTCTATTTCTCCTAGACAACTCAACAGCCGTGGCATATTTAAACAGGAAAGGGGGGACCAGATCCCTCCCTCTATCAATATTGACCTACAAGATCCTATCCTTTGCTCGTCAATCTCAAATCACCCTCTCGGCGCGACATTTAGCGGGGAAACTCAATATGCTGGCCGATTTAGCTTCCAGAGTAGGTCAGGTAATCCACACGGAGTGGTGCCTAGCTCCCCAATCCTTTCAGTGGGTCACGAACCAGTCACCATTGGGCCCCCACGCTAGACCTGTTTGCCAATGCAGTAACAACATGTCTACCCAGGTATGTCTCCCCATGCCCGGACCAAGTAGCGTGGGCAATAGATGCCCTCAGTTGTCCATAGCCACTGCAAGAGGTACTCTATGCCTTCCCGCCACACGCAATCCTCTCACAGGTACTAAACGGGTACTGGACTTGAGCCCACGAGCCCTGCTACTGGTAGCCCCACGGATGCCGGAGGCTCCTTGGTTTACCTTGCCCCTCAGGTGCAAGATAGTCAAGACGACTCCAATCCCGTGCCACAGAGAAATCTTATTCCAACCCCATTGGCAACTTTTTCACCCAGCCCCTCACCTACTGAACCTACACCTTTGGTGCCTGACCAGTCCTTCCTAAAAAAGAAAGGCTTCTCACAGAAAATAGTAGATAAAATAGTAAACAACCATAAACAATCTACTGCCAAGGTGTGCAGGTCTCAATGGAATAAATTCGCATCCTGCTGTAATAAGTCTAAGCTAGACCCATTCCAGGCCTTTCCATCAGTGATAGCGGACTTTTTAAACCACCTGTTCACAAACGAAGGTTTAAAGGTAAGCTCCATTGAGGGTTACAGGGCAGCCATAGGTTCCAGACTCAAGGCTTCTAAGGGCTATGACCCAGGAGATGACACGTCTATCTCTCAACTGATTCGTCATTTCAAAGTAAACTCTCCCCCTAATCCGTCGAACGTTGCACAATGGGATCTCTCCCTAGGACTGAGGTACCTTCAGCGCCCGGACATCTTTGGGGACGGAGTAATCTCAGCCAAAAGTGCCACGGTAAGGTTTACTTTCTTGCTAGCCCTTGCCTCCGGCAAAATGAGGAGCGAAATACACGCCCTAGACAGGACGGTAAGCAAAGAGAACGGGGAGTGGAAAAACATCACCCTCGTCCCTAGGGCCGGCTTCATGGGCAAAACCCACATCATTACTCATGGGATGGGCACCTTTAGCCATATCAACTTACCATCCCTACCAGATGAACAGGCCTCCGAGGACTTAGTCTCCTTGTGTCCCGTCAAAGCCTTACGTCAATACCTAGAACTCTCGGAGGTATACAGGTCAAAAGAATCAAAGGGCCCTTATTATCTCCTATATGCCCAAGTTCAATAAAGATCTCTCTAAGCAATCTATCTCCAACTACATAAAAGGGGTCATTATGGCAGCGTATGATGAGGCACAATCAGACACAGTTCTTCAGTCAGAGTTAAAAGTAACAGCCCATCAAGTCGGGCAGGTGGCAAACTCGCTTAGAGCGTTACTTAATGTGTCGTTGTCAGATATACTTAAAACAGGTTACTGGGCTTCTCCCAATTCCTTCGTTAAGTATTATCTTAAAGACTTCTCCCAAGATGAACTATCAGGCCTCTATTCTCTGGGCCCATTCATAGCTGCGGAGACGACCATTACTAACTAATTGTCAATCTGTTACAGATCGCCCATTCCCAGACCCAAAGGCAAGGGCAAGCAAAAGGGAGGCTATGTCAAGAACCGTGCTACCAACCACTTCAAACCCAAGAAATAGCCGGTGCACTACCCCACAGGACATATCCCTATTTCAGTTCTGCCGACTCTACGTCGTCGGCTATCGTATAGACCGTCGGACTGTTTTGGAACTCTAGTTTCTCTAGTTATCCAAGAATCGGTTTGGTTTCATACGGTCACTGTGATCCACACCCTGGCCTCAGCTACTTCAGGGTTTTCTTTGACTCAAAGAAAAAGGGGGGGAGGCGCAGTTCTCCCCGTCCCAGCGTTCCCGCAGTCCCCGGCCATACTGAGAGCCCAGAGGTCATTAAGGGTCTGTGTTACAGTGACCATGTGACCAAGGCCCATAGTACCATTATGGGCTTAGATGTAAAATCATCGGTATTTAGTGAATTTTATCACTAGGATTGCTTCCAATCCAAGTTTTTGAGTGTTCTAAAGCTTCTAGTCATCTAATTTCTCGAAATTGCCAGTCAATTTCGCAAGATTTTAAGTTTTTAAGTGGTAATGATTTAGAACAGTTCTAACATTTACCAAGGCTCTTAGAACTTTAGCATGCTTTTGTAAGACACCGTCACTTGTAATTATACTGTGTCAAGTTTTATTTTTCACTGTAGCCTTTACAAGGTTACGATCCTTTTGTTAAGAAAGAAAAAAACAATAAATCAGTATTATTGTTATCTTCTACTTAGAGCTTAGAGTATCTCAGGTTGGGATCCATCCAGTGGGAGGCAGGAGGGGGATTGTAAAGGATACTCAGTCAGTCAACATAAAGTTTATTCAGACTTTTCTGACACCGTTACTTGAAAATTTACTATTTGTTACCAGATCCCTTCAAGGGCTAGGAGGGTTCCCTTCCTCTACCCTATCAGGGTTTTTTAGAAATCAAATAAAGCAAGCTTTCTTAGATTTGGGATTTTATTTAACGTCAACTCTATCCCATCTAACGAGTTTATTTCGCAAAACTCTTTCGACTTTTTGCAATTCGCGACCTTTTTCACGCAGTTCTTTAGAATGGCAGGCTCCCCTGCTCCGGACTTTATTCCCATCTAAAAGTGGAGATAAGCGAATTCTAAGCTTTTGCGAAGTAAAAATAACGTTTTATTTCGCAAAACGAGCTTTTACGAGTAAAAGCGCAATTCGCGTTCTCCACTTTTATCCTATCCTCACTCCCATCCAGCCCATACAAGCCTGGGTGAGTTGACACCACCTATTTTTGGGCTTAAAGGGAATGATTGACAGCTTCAGTTACGTAGCACTTCGTGTTATCTGCATTCTCATTGGCTGGCTGGATGAAAGGCGGGATAGGGTTTATTCTATTTGCGAGAAAAAGTTTCTTTCTATTGTGTGGTAAATATAACCTAAGGGAAACCCATCTAAAAGTGGAGAACGCGAATTGCGCTTTTACTCGTAAAAGTTCGTTTTACGAAATAAAACGTTAGATTAATCTCAATCCATTCAAATTGCATTACAGAATTTCCACAACTTTAATGATTTATTTTACATTATAGCTACAAAAGCAACAACAAAAATGCAATTAATTCTTTTAATTTTTCTTTATTCAATTTCTTCGATGTTGAGGTTACTTGTTTGGAACAGATAATAAACTAATTTTTTAGTATTACTTTTTTGACAATTTCACCGGCAATTCACCCGTCGGCAATTCACCTCTAACAGCAAAAGAACACCGGCAAATCGGGAGAGCCCCTAGATCCGCCCCAAACAGTTTATACCATCGCATTACACTCGATATTTAATCACCTTCAAACGACATCTGTTAGCTTTTTGCTGAGCGTCCGACTTTTGGATAAAAAAATACTATAATGAGAATGGTAATATTGTTTTTTTCTTCAGTAAGGCGGTTTTACACTTGGGAAATTTGACTTGACTAGTGTAGCTAAATTCATATTTGTTCATTGTCTTCTTCGCAAATCGTTCCCGAACAACTCGTCAAAAACGCATGCAGCTGGAAAGTTGTAATTTTACACGAGTCTAGGGGGGAGGGAAATAGAGGAGGGGAGGATATCCTATCCCTTCTATCCTATCGATTTTGCTTGGGTCGGAATTGGTGCTATTTTTCACCAACTGGTTTTGGATTTGGAAAAAAAAATCATTGCAATTGGTACTGCATGAGGATCGTGCCCAGTCCCAAAATAACTCCCCATTATCCGCGTTTTTTTGTGGACACGCATGCAACCAAGTGGTCTCAGAAGGGCTAGGGGTTGGGCGGCGCACATCTACAAATTGGGTTTCTTCAGACGGTAAGATTTTATTCCTGGTCTAGGTTTCGATTTTGACAAGAAAATGGTTTTGTGCTAACATTTTTTGATGAATTACCGAAACAAAGGAATAGCCCGGTAGGCACTATAAAGACCACTGTCTTAAACCAAAATTACAAAACACAGTTGCAACGAGCTTACTGCTTTTAATCGGGAGATAATAATTACCTTGCATTGTGCACAAGAGCCACACAGCAAACAACCGACGACTTTTTTGGTTGAAAAAAGGTTGGATTTTGGTTGCAACGATTTCACAACCATATTCTGACCTATTTCCCCAAAATCCGACATTATTCCTACGTCGAGGCGACGTCGGATTTCTGAAGTTGCAAAAATGACCAAAAAACGATGAACATTATTATCGCTCACCGAAAATGGAAGTCATTTTGAAAAAGAGGAAGAAAAAACGTAATTTTTACATGAAAATTTTAAAATTTTGATGGCGTCGGTATTTTTCTTCATAGATTGTAAAAATTTACATATAAAATGCTTTCGTATGTATTTCACAACAGCAGTTGAATGATTAGTTATCTATTAATTATATAACTCTAGTCAGTTTCGGGTCGGAATCCGACGTCGGTTCCAAGTATATATACAACCTAAAGCCGACTTAATTCCGACGTCGGATTTAGGTCGGAACCCGACGTCATTCTGACGTTGAAAACCCGACGTCGGTTCCATTTCATATACAACCAAAACCGGCACGTTAGTCCGACGTCGGAAACGTCGGGTCACGACGCCGACCCGACGTCATTCTGACGTCTTAATGTTTGCTGGGCAGTTTCTTTTATGCTGTCATCAATGCCTGATATTGCAATTATTATACACTCTTAATAACTGCAATTTTCACATTTCGTATGAACTTCCTAATTGAAATTTCGACTTGATATTCACAATTGCAATGAACTTCTTGCTTTTAAGCTGGAGACAATAACTACCTTCCATTGTGCACCAGAATCGGTACTCCTCCGGAGCATATTGCACTTCTTTGCCGGAGCCGCACAGCGCAGTGCCACAGCCATTGCAGATTTCCGAAACTGGCATATATCATGAATTATCTGCGTGGAATATCCTACAACGTTCACATGTGAATAAGTTCTGGACTTAAAGGGTTAAAAGTGTAAAAAACAAAATGTAGAAAACATGTAAAATAAACGTTTTAAATAGCAACGGTGAATTATACCAATCGAAATAAACCTAACATTGTTGTAAAAGAATTGAGAATAAAATTAAATACAAGTCAGCTCAAATTTTTTTCAAAATACCGGCAAAAGTCCCACCGGCAAATGTCCTCGACCGGAAATTGTCCGACAGGCAAATGCCCTAAACCCCTTCGGGTAATGTCCGCCACCTTCAACCAAAAACTTCAGGTTAAAAAACTGGGAGGCGATACCATTTTTCAACTTAAAAACGTGTATACGCACATACTTTTAACGATCGCTTTGGCCACCTTCTTCAACAGAAGCCGGTGCTAACACAAGCTACACCGTAATAGTATGGAAAAAATCTTGGTGACTGTGTATGTTTTTCTGAATAGAAAAACAATAAGAATTTGTCATGTCATTGAACTGTTATTTGCACGAAGCATTCCAATCAATTGATCGAATTCGATGAGACATCACGTGATTCGTATGAGCAATATTTGTGGGCGCATAAAACGTGGGGATAAAAAGCTTTCTTGATATCGGATAATTGGCGTGATTGTGCTGTGAATATATTTTTCAATGGTATGTAATTTTCAGCCTCATTGAATAACAGTGACTGAGGGCACATACAACCCCACACATTGACATATAAAACACTTTTCTAAACGCAGATGGTTCAGTAGTGTAGTGGTTATCACGCTCGCCTAACACGCGAGAGGTCCCCGGTTCGATCCCGGGCTGAACCATGGAAAAACTTTTGCGGACTTTTGACATGCGATTCCGAGGATTTTTGTCATCCGGGGGAAGTCAGCAAGAAACAGCCATTTTACGTTGTTGTAAATCAGCTGACCTCTGATGAGATCTATCTGTTTTGTTTGAAAACAAGTCGGGAGGATGTTTTAAAAAGTACATCCGCTCCTATATGAGTATTACTTTCGTACGTGGAATCCCCAGTGAGCCTGCGGATTGAAAAGTTGTTATAGACAACAGACCGAACCGCCGAAGAGGTTGGTTGTTGAACAACAACGGCCATTTGGTACACACTGAAACTGGTTCGACTGAGCCACCGACGAGACGGGAAAGCTCAGAGACATAATACTGACTTAACTGAGACACATAGGCTTAAAGTGGGATTATGTCCACAGAAATTTACAACTAATTTAGAGGTGTTTAAATTTTGGTGTGAATGACGTGAAAACTGAAAATAATCTTATTTAATCAACACACTAAACATAAAATCAGATCTGTAGTATAAAAAGGCACGGATTTTAGCCAGGCAAGATAAGTTAATTCGGATTTTAAGCTGGACTATGAAAAGAACATCGAAGGATTAGCTTTGCTGATCCACAGTACGAAGGACATTGAAAGCAGCTCAGATGAACAAAGCCGGTTTCAAGTCGCTGTATGGCATGCTGTATGGCATGCTGTATGACATGCTGTATGGCATGCTGTATGACATGCTGTATGGCATGCTGTATGACATGCTGTATGGCTTGCTGTATGACATGCGGCTGAGTCTCGCCCAGTTTTCTCAAATGACCCGGTGTCCCTGTTTAGTCCAGCCGACTTTTGTCGGGGGGAGGGGGGAGGGGGGGAGGAAGGGGGCTATACCCATCACTTATGAGATTGCCCGTCATCTGCCACGTGTTTGTGTGTAAACAAATTTTCACAATAATATTCCTTCTACTTTTCCAGTTCGATTGTCTTGGGATTGACTGTTCCCTAGGAAGCCCTTTGGCAGAAATGTTCCTTGTGAACCCTTTGGCAGAAATGTTCCTTGTGAACCCTTTGGCAGAAATGTTCCTTGTGGGCCTTTTGGCAGGAATGTTCTCGAGGGAGCCTTTAGGCTGGAATGTTCCTTAGTGAGCCCTTTGACAGAAATGCTTCTTGTGAACCCTTTGGCAGAAATGTTCCTTGTGAACCCTTTGGCAGAAATGTTCCTTGTGAACCCTTTGGCAGAAATGTTCCTTGTGGGCCTTTTGGCAGGAATGTTCTCGAGGGAGCCTTTAGGCTGCAATGTTCCTTCGTGAGCCCTTTGACAGAAATGTTTCTTGTGAGCCCTTTGACAGAAATGTTCCTTGTGGGCCTTTTGGCAGAAATGTTCCTTGTGGGCCTTTTGGCAGGAATGTTCTCTAGGGAGCCTTTAGGCTAGAATGTTCCTTAGTGAGCCCTTTGACAGAAATGTTCCTTGTGAACCCTTTGGCAGAAATGTTCCTTGTGGGCCTTTTGGCAGGAATGTTCTCGAGGGAGCCTTTAGGCTGGAATGTTCCTTAGTGAGCCCTTTGACAGAAATGTTTCTTGTGAACCCTTTGGCAGAAATGTTCCTTGTGAACCCTTTGGCAGAAATGTTCCTTGTGAACCCTTTGGCAGAAATGTTCCTTGTGGGCCTTTTGGCAGGAATGTTCTCGAGGGAGCCTTTAGGCTGCAATGTTCCTTCGTGAGCCCTTTGACAGAAATGTTTCTTGTGAGCCCTTTGGCAGAAATGTTCCTTGTGGGCCTTTTGGCAGGAATGTTCTCTAGGGAGCCTTTAGGCTGGAATGTTCCTTAGTGAGCCCTTTGACAGAAATGTTCCTTGTGAACCCTTTGGCAGAAATGTTCCTTGTGAACCCTTTGGCAGAAATGTTCCCTGTGGGCCTTTTGGCAGGAATGTTCTCTAGGGAGCCTTTAGGCTGGAATGTTCCTTAGTGAGCCCTTTGGCAGGAATGTTCTCAAGGCAGCCCTTGGACCGGACTATTCCCTAGAGAGTCCTTGGGAGCCCTCCTTCTAATAGTTGGATGGTCAAAACTGCCAAACTTGCCAAATTTTAGAAAAGCACAAAAATGCCCCTTGTATTGCAGTTACGGTTCGATTTTTTTTTTCATATTTCACATGAGTGATCTTCTGCAGAATTGTAGTATTTTCTTCTTCAGCGGGATCATATCGGTTTTGACATGAATTCTGCCAAAATATTTGCGGAAAAAAACCCGATAAGTTTCTGGGAAAACCACAAACAATGCTGCTCGTCCCACTAAGCCGGTTCGATTGCTTTGGAATTTGATAAAAATGTTCCGCCAGGAGGTCCTCTATCGGATTTATATCTTTGTCAATATTAGTAGCTTTCTCCTTTGTAAAGTTTTAGGGCTATACATATATCCACAGAATGTTATTTTGGCTTAAAAAAATTAAACCCAGCAGGGGCCGAACGTTTTATTTATTAATTTTTTTTTTGGGAGAAATTTGTGAACCCGGCATTGGCTAAAATTCTACTTTCAATTTGTTTTTGCAAGACATAAACCAGGACAAAGCCCAGCAGGAAAGTGATAGGTACACAACCAATAAGTTATAGCTCTCAATGCAATGCTAAACAGGGGGCATAGCAGGCAGGACTAAGCACCGCAAAAGAGTGGAAGGTGCTAGCCCTCTTCCCAGCCCCTCTTCTTCATCTCATCAGTTGCTCTTAAATCAAGATTTAGTTTTTTTTTGTTTGTTAAAGAAGAAGAAGGAAAAAAACTTCAGTGGGCGGATGACCTATGAAATCGGTGCTCAGGTCGGTTTGCAAAATGTCATACTATTGCCACTTTCATATTTTTATTTCACAATTGTAACAGTTTTATTGGTAAAAGCTAAGTTCTCATTTCAAACAGTTATTTTTTCGCAACTTTCAATGTCTGTTTTGTCCGTGTGTGAAATTTCAAAAATTCAGAGGAACAGTTTTGGAGACGCAGCCTCGACAATACGCTGCAACACGGACAAAATTATTTCAAAATGCATGCCATTTTGATTTTTATGAATCCGAACCCAAATACGACGTTGCAACCTTGCATAAACGCTCTATCAGTTTGTGAAATTTCAAAACCATCCTCTTACTAGTTTTGGAGATCTAGCCTAGACACGGCATCGAAAACACGCTAAGTTCCAATAATCGAAAAAAATACGGTCATTTTGACAATTTTTCAGGAATCCTAACCAAAATATGACCTTGCACACTTTCAGTACGTACTCTAATCGTGTGTGAAACTTCAAAACAATCGGAAAAACAGTTTCGGAGATATTGCCCGGACACGACGTTCCATTACGCGGATACCTACAATATGTGCTCTATCCGTCTGTGAAATTTCCACACAATTGGAGTTTTCGGAGATATGGCCCGGACCGCATACGGACAAGCTCATGGCTATACCTCTCCGTCCCACCCCAGCAATCTGCCGGCAGTTTTTAGCCACTTGTTTTCTCCGTTCTATTAATTTCAAAAACAAAACAACCTTAAGACAGTTTGCAGCAGATCATCGCCGAACCCTCCCACATATCTACATAAACGACCATTCGCTTCGTGGGCCTGTAGATTCGCTGATCTAAAGAAAATTCCATACAAGTCTTAATTATTAAACCCATTATTGCAGCCGATTTCCTAGGCCTCTGACGTCCTTCCAAGGGTGTACGGGTTTATTAAAACGGCACAAGACTGACTTATTTAAAGTATTTATTATGATCAGAAGTGACGGTTTGTCATACAAAATATGTCATGTGTACAATTTATTATTTTTAATATTATTTAAAAATACAGGAATATGTAAAACCAGTAGTGTCGCTTGCCACTTAAAGTGGCTGATTGTTAAAAGGAGCACGTGATCACACATGTGACCAAAACAAACACAGCGATCCTCCAATCACATTGCAGCACCGCGGCGCTTATGAAGTGAAAACGAGACATTAACAGGAAGTGGGGAGTGGCGATTTTGAACAGTTTTTTCTATTCGAGGTTCCTTTTAGTCACTCAGAACAACACTAATGTTGTAAATATCAACGGCAAAGACGGCAAAACACGGAGGAATTTCATCAAAGCCTGTTCAATTCGAAATTATAGTACTACAAATATTTGGACATAGCTTTCACATGTTCAAGAATTAATATCTCTACTTCAATTGGTTGAAGCGTTTTTGCAGCGACATTGAAATGATTCTTGGTGCAGACACTTCACGAGAAAAAGAAATCAACAACTATTCACTGCTGATCGACAACCTACAGCAACCAGCCCATCTGCTTCACCATGTCACAGTACAGCGAACCACATTCACTACTCTGACGCATTATCAAATGGTCACCTCTAACAATCCAAGGCGCATAGCAACCAGTCTCAGCAACGACTGAGTTACGGAAACAGTAAGTCACACTTACAACAGCGTAACCCATAGCAACCACTCACACTGTCACTGATACACGACTCGTAGCAACCAATTAATTTTAGAAACCGGCGACATACAGATGTAGCCGATAATTAATCACGCGTAGCAAAACTACCCTCACTTAGCAACCGCCATGCACATTACCCAGAGACAATCAATGACGGGTAATTTAGGGCAATCAAACAATATCTGAGCATACACTACACATAGCAACCAGCCACACATTACAAAGCACGACGCATAGCAACGAGTCACACCTTGAAACGCGTGCTGCAAATGCTATCAGTAACACCACGTAACGCATAGTAACTAGCCACACAATATGTGCTTTGACAATAGGACTTTACATCTTCAGTGACGAGGAGCGTTTTAATTATACAAAATCACGTCTTCGCAGTGGCCTCTATCCAGCAATTCAGTAGTACACAATCCTGTATTCAAAAGACCCTAAAGCTCAGTCCTGACACTACCGTTCAATCCACTACCCCCTACCACCCCCCTCCCCGCTGAAACAAAACCACGCCCTAAGTCCAAGAGAACCGGAGAGTAGGTCCGTGATGGGACGTTCACGCGAGGCCGCTATCACCTGCGGAAGCTGGCGGAATATTTGGTGAGGAGCGGCGACTTGGATTGCGCGTCTTGTTTCGTCTGCTTCATCTGTTCCTGTAATTCCTGTGAAAAACACACAAAGAAAGCCCTTGTGAGGATTTTTCGCCATATTTCTGAGGAGATGCACCATAACTTCACGAAACAGCCTACCACAGCCTAGCACTGAAGTACACGGTAAACGGTTCAAATTATTTACTAGCGAAACAGACACTATTTTACATAGTGCAAACAGATCGTTAGAAGTAAAAGAACGAATACAAACAGCTGTTTGTCATTACAGTTACTCTTGTTACCAATAAAGTTTTAATTTAGCACGTTTTCTTTCACGGGTGAAAAAAACCCAACTGGCTGTTCTGTATGGGTACATCAGTCATAACAACCATGCAATGAACAAGAACATTCTGACCTCACTCAGACTTCTGCTTATTTCGCAATTAAATTACATGCGCGATGAAAGACTGCTGGAGAGGCTGCGGGGGGGGGGGGGGGAGGCGAGGGGAGAAGGTGTGACCTCTCGTCACTTAACGGACAGGAGGTGCTTCGGCCTGGATGTGTAGAGGGGGGCCATGGGTGGGGGGGGGGGGGGGAGGTGTTGTTGGGCGAGTTGATGAGAGACATAGTTGTGTGTGACAGTCGGGCGGAAAGGCACTCACTCATAAATGGACAGGAGGTGGTTCGGTGTGGGTGCGTAGGGAGAGGGGTGGGATGGCGGTGGGTGGGAGGGTGGGGGTGGGGTGGGGTGGGGTGGTGGACGAGCGTTGTGTCGCCCGGAGACACTCACCAGATACGCCCTCTGGCGTTCTTTGAACTGTTCCAGCATGTCTCCGCCCGTGTTGTGGTACGAGTCCAGCACCGTGCGCACGTCCTCTACCCCGCTAGCGCCGATCACTGCCCCAACAAACAACCTGACAATTAGCGTAACAAGCAATCAATCAGTGCGCACATCCCCACCCCGCTAGCGCCGATCACGGCCCAAACAATCAGTGTAATAAGTAATCAGTCAGTGCGCACATCCTACACGCCGCTAGCGTCGATCAGTGCCCCTATGATTTCTTAAGCAGTTGCAGGGATTGTGTGGCCGCTTTCAAATTGTCAGTCATCTTGTACTTGACATTACGGTGTTATGAGTCAACTACGGCCATCTTAATAAGACCTTAATAAGACCTAAATCTTAAGAAGATGGCCGTAGTTGACTCATAACACCGTAATGTCAAATACAAGATGACTGACAATATGGAAGCGGCCACACTGAAACATGCAATATGGCGATCGTTAATGATCTCATAGCCCGAGAACTACTATTGCATAATTAAATCGTATATTCATACTCTCACAACATAACGCCTTGTTTTTTGGGCAAACATCTGTTTGATTGTACAGGGTTCGCGCTGGGTTCTCAGGAAAGTGAGCCAAAAAAGGAAAGTGTGACTCAGTTGGGTCCAGAAAGAGTCGTAAAAAAAATGCTCAAAAAGTGGACAAAAACCCCGCCAACGCGAACCCTGTTGTATATACTTTTCTTCCGCGGTACATAATAATAACAGCGGTAAAAAGTTTTTCGGCACCAGTGCTAACAGGGTCAGTTTAAAAAAACTGACAAAAACTAGATGCTCGAGAAGCATGACACCGCCGGGGTTTGGGCAAAATTTGAAAGTAATTTTTTAACAATTTACCATTTTGTCAGTTTCTGTCGTATTTCAAAAATTGCACTGCACAGGGGTTGGAACCACCCCTGGGTAAAAAATTTCAAACGAATCCATCCATTAATAAATGCTCAAGGCGCGTGAGACTGACTCCAGTATACACTAATTCCAAAACACACCTTGCAAATATTTACTAACTAGAGCAGTGTGCACAGCCCACATATTCCCCACAGCCCCCCCCCCCCCCCATCAGTTAAACACGGCCATCCATAGTCAATCAAGAGCTGAAATTTTCCAAGTCCAGCTGGTCAATTTTCCTTAGACGAACCTGGCCCATTTACAATACTGATCTGTGTTTGTTCCCATAGAAGCTATATCCCAAGTTTCATTAAAATCTTTGCACCAGTTTTTAAGCAAATTGCCAAAAAAGTAATAGTATAGTACTAATGCCCGCTACCTTTAATAAAAATATCAAGACAGTACGACCATATCTCTGCATCAATTAAATTGATTTTTTGCCAATAAATAACCAAAAGGACAGTCAGCGTAACAGACAGCCAACGCGCGCGTCCTCCACGCCGCTAGCACCAATCATTGCCCAAACAACCACACAGTCAACATAATAACCAACTTTTACTGCGGTTCAGCCTGAGAACAATTCAGGTTTCGGTTACCGAGGATTTGTCGGTCGGTGACCACTGTGACCGACATTTACGGTGCAAATTCAGTATACGCGTCGTGTATGGGTGGGGGTATGTCTCATATTTTCCGTTCCCGCGCCGAATAACAAAGTCTACTACACTCGAGTCAACAATCCCTATCCTCTCGCAATGGCACTTACTTTTAATAAGTTAAAAAAAAAATGAATGACAAATTGGACTTTTTCTGAAACTATTTGTACTGGGCGTTAACTTTTTCTGATGGATAATGCTCGGGAAATCGTTACGGTGAATTTTCCAGCTGCTCTGAAAGTAAAAGTTTTGAAAGGAGGATTTTGGTGGCAAAAGGACGGCAACATTACCGATATACCGCTCAGAAAAAGCCCTACAACATCTTCATCTCTCTCAACTTTCCCCGCTCCTAGTATCAGCTTCACCAATTCCTTAGCTAAAAACACAGCATATGCACTTTACCGTCCGACACGCGCCAACGGTAAAATTGACATTTGAGTTACTTCCATTGCTCTCAAATAATGCGTAAGGTGATACACAGCGAAAAAGAACAGTTTTAATAACAGTTAAAGGAACCTTAGTTGTCTGTGAGCTAACTTTCTTGATTGTAAACTGGGAGAATTTTTGCTGCTCAGCTAACCGAAATAACCGATGTGACGGCTTCGAATACCTACATTTCCGGTCAGTGACCGTTTTCCGGTCACCGATTGCGAACACTTGGTTATATAGCAGCCGATCAGCAACGGGCATAGTATACAACGAAAACAGTCTACGCAATTTAAAAGTAACACATTTTCCTTACTTGTATTCTTACCTGACCAGCTTATCTTTCTTTTTATTTTATAATGTACCTTCACAACCCTGGTAGATGACGTACACTCGCATACCTTTGCCTTGTGCAACGGCAATAAACTAGATGATAGACTACTCGCCAGAAAGATGCTTAAAAACACCAAAACCAAAACACTCTCTCTGATCTAGGGCATCCCCGTAGCTCCAAATTGCTCCCACAGTTTGGCAAAGCACTCGTACGCAACATCACACACAATGCACTAACAGGTTTGAAGGCGATCCATCTTCCCGTTCTCCAGACTTCTTGCCAACCACACACACACAAACACAGAACGTTCCAAAAGCTATGTTTCCCCTCGGTTTGGCAGACACAATGCAGGAAATGGGGCACAGCAGGCCATCCTAACAAATAGCAAAGATAAGCTGTCAGAACAGGGCGATTCGTCATCGCGACAACCTGGCAGACAGCAGCGAGGCGAGGCCATAGAGCGACTTGTCAGGGCGATAGCCTGCCGGAAAGCGGTGTGGGGAGGTCAAAGAACGACTTGTCCGGGAGAAGGCCAATAGAACAGCCGGTAGCGAGCTCACAAAGCGTTTCGCCGGGGGGGTTAACCTACCAGACAGCAGCGTGGCGAAGTCATAGAGCGACTTGTCCGGGCGATAACCTACCAGACAGCAGCGAGGCGAGGTCATAGAGCGACTTGTCCGGGCGATAACCTACCAGACAGCAGCGAGGCGAGGTCATACAGCGACTTGTCCGGGCAATAACCTACCAGACAGCAGCGAGGCGAGGTCATACAGCGACTTGTCCGGGCAATAACCTACCAGACAGCAGCGAGGCGAGGTCATACAGCGACTTGTCCGGGCGATAACCTACCAGACAGCAGCGAGACGAGGCCATACAGCGACTTGTCCGGGCAATAACCTAACAGACAGTAGCGAGGCGAGGTCATACAGCAACTTGTCCGGGCGATAACCTACCAGACAGCAGCGAGGGGAGGTCATAGAGCGACTTGTCCGGGCGATAACCTACCAGACAGCAGCGAGGCGAGGTCATACAGCGACTTGTCCGGGCGATAACCTACCAGACAGCAGCGAGGCGAGGTCATAGAGCGACTTGTCCGGGCAATAACCTACCAGACAGCAGCGAGGGGAGGTCATAGAGCGACTTGTCCGGGCGATAACCTACCAAACAGCAGCGAGGCGAGGTCATAGAGCGACTTGTCCGGGCGATAACCTAACAGAGAGTAGCGAGGCGAGGTCATACAGCAACTTGTCCGGGCGATAACCTACCAGACAGCAGCGAGGCGAGGTCATAGAGCGACTTGTCCGGGCGATAACCTACTAGACAGCAGCGAGGCGAGGTCATACAGCGACTTGTCCGGGCAACAACCTACCAGACAGCAGCGAGGCGAGGTCATAGAGCGACTTGTCCGGGCAATAACCTACCAGACAGCAGCGAGGGGAGGTCATAGAGCGACTTGTCCGGACGATAACCTACCAGAGAGCAGCGAGGCGAGGTCATAGAGCGACTTGTCCGGGCAATAACCTACCAGACAGCAGCGAGGCGAGGTCATACAGCGACTTGTCCTCGTCCTCGCCGTTCCACTTTTTGAGCAGGACGGCATTCCTGGGGCTGAGGCCCACCGCGGCCGCGTCGCAGTCCACAAGGATGATCTTCGACGGGTCGCGGTTCAGGCAGTTGATATCCTGTGTAATGACAGAATGCTGGCATTAAGGTTAACCTTGCATCGCAAAGGATCCGTTGATCCTACTAAGTACCGATTCTGCGCTGCATTTTCCCCTCTGGCAACGTGGAATCCATTCAAGTATTGCCTCTTTATTTTTATACAATAATTTCAAGTCAGTGACCGAGTAATAACAACTACCGTACGGTAAGAGCAGTGAGAAGAACTGACCAATACCATTCTTTATGCTGATAGCGTTATTGTACAATGTGTTAGCTGGCGAATTTGCGACTCTCTCTCTCTCTCTCTCTCTCTCTTTCTCTCTCTCTCTCTCTCTCTTCAGCTTTCAACCCATGCGCCCTACTTCTCAGCGCCCTTGAATGGCGTGAGGAGTCTTTCTAAGTGTGTGTGTGTGGTCCGGTAACAATGTTTACAACTTTTGCTGCCTTAACTTACCTTTTTATGGACTCTCTTTTCACAATTAGTAGTCTGGATACGACGCCGAAAATGCGTCAAGTTTCAAAAATAGAAAAAAAGACAGTCATTTTTTGACAATTTTCCATGAATCCGTACAAAAATACGACGTCGCACATCTACAACATGAACTTGAAGCGTGTGTGAAATAACGGGTGCCATCTAGGAACACGTTTACCCACCTTTTTATGGACGCCCTTTTCCTTGCGGGTGGCATCAGGAACACGTTTACCCACCTTTTTATGGACGCCCTTTTCATAGCGGGTGGCATCAGGAACACGTTTACCCACCTTTTTATGGACGCCCTTTTCATAGCGGGTGGCATCAGGAACACATTTACCCACCTTTTTATGGACGCCCTTTTCATAGCGGGTGGCATCAGGAACACATTTACCCACCTTTTTATGGACGCCCTTTTCCTTGCGGGTGGCATCAGGAACACATTTACCCACCTTTTTATGGACGCCCTTTTCATAGCGGGTGGCATCTAGAACACATTTACCCACCTTTTTATGGACGCCCTTTTCATAGCGGGTGGCATCAGGAACACATTTACCCACCTTTTTATGGACGCCCTTTTCCTTGCGGGTGGCATCAGGAACACATTTACCCACCTTTTTATGGACGCCCTTTTCATAGCGGGTGGCATCAGGAACACATTTACCCACCTTTTTATGGACGCCCTTTTCATAGCGGGTGGCATCAGGAACACATTTACCCACCTTTTTATGGACGCCCTTTTCATAGCGGGTGGCGTCGCGGAACAAGCGGAATGATATATGCCCTTGCTGGTCGAGCTGGTCAATCACCGGGAAAGCTGTCTGATAAAACATAAGCGAAACAGACACACGCTCAACTGCTCCTTTCTGGCGCCATGTCGTTTAGGAAACGGGGACACTCGGTTTGATATTGTATATTTATTTTGAAGTCTTATTCCACAATTTCTTACACGAAAGCCATTCCCACATCCCCCCCAAAATAATAATAATAATAATAATAAAATGCAGTCTTATAACAGAAAACAGCCCTACAATGGATTCGATGACACTTTGTTTCACGCGTTATCATCGATAAGGCCTTCGGTATCAAATCTCCAAATGAAGGTACTTCCGACCGATATTATTTGCACTGTACTTTTAAAACTACATTAGTACTTGAGGTAGGACTCTGCCAGAGCACACTTACCATGCCGGCTTCTTTCGTGTAGATGACCATCTCAAAGCGTGGGTATCCGCACGTCTGCAGGAAGTACTCCACCCCAGGCCTCTTCTTGAACCGCCACCCAGTACTCCACTGTAAACGAACGTAAACGCGCCAGAATCAACCGCCAAATAAGGGCTAATCTAACACGTAACCACAATCAACGCAATAAGTTTTTAAGTGCGGAAACTCTGACTTGATACAAATGTGTCGCATCCCAGGCAGCTGCCGCGTAGCACAGGAACGTCTCGTGCTACTCTGGGATACATCTGTGACGCATAGCATTCACACAACCAGCCCGCTATGACGTCACACTAATACGTCTTTCCCAGTAGCACAGTCATGACGTTACTCAAGCACGCGGTACCCCCCCCCCCCCTGGCCCCTCCAAGCCACACAGCCAGTATACCAAACACAAGTACCCCACCTTCCAGTCTGGATGCACGAGAACGTCCACGAGCTCAATAACGACCGTGTACGGCGGCTGGTAGTAGGGTTCTTTCAGCGGGTCGGGCAGCAGCTTCTGGTAAGACGGCTCTTCTATCTCCTATAACAAACGACACGCAGGCGACGCTTTAAAACGGATACATAACTGTCACGCGTATCATATTTGTGTCAGTATCTAAAATAGGTGGATTTTCAATTTTTATAGAGATTCCTACAAATTAAAAGAACAAGAATTGACAGTTTGACTGTATTTAACATTTAATGACATCTGGGTGCCTGACTGCGGAAATTTTGCCTTGGATTCTGCTAACTCAAAGTGAGCGCCATCAACGGTCGTGTTTACACCTTTCGTTGGCCAAATTCACGTATTTTTTATGGGGTATTCTTATTAACTTTTCCAATCACACTCATTGTCCACGCAGTGGTCAGTTTTTCCATATCTTTGTGCCATTCATGGCAACAGCCAATCCAAAAAGTAAAACGCGGAATTAAAAACTAAATAAGCGGCATACTGACCTTTTTTGTTCGAACCAAAAATTCGTACGCTCGCCAGAAATGCGCTTTCCACCAGGGCACTGCAAAAGAAGCAATCATCTTCGGCAACTTGAACTTTTATGCTTTCTTGGCAACGGTAACCAACTCCCTTAGCAACAGAATTTACTTACTCATCAGATTTCATTACTTTTTAACTCCAACGGCCAACTACAAACCGTCCAAAGTCAGTACATTGTTCGAAAAAGCCAAAATTCAGAGCTCACAGTCGCTGTAGGCATCTGGTATCTGTAAAACAATAAAATGACGTCATACAACATCTGAAGCGCGTTCACAGCCGCGGCTGTATTAGTGTATTACAGCAAACAATAATATTCACGGTGAATCAGACATAGGTAACCACAACCCCTACCAAGTATAGACTACAACCTGCGCCAGGCACAGGTAACCACAACTCGCCATATCTATAATTTTACTAATGTTCACTACTTTAAGAAACATTTCGATTTCAAACTTTGTGCCTTTTTTTTTTTCTTTCATTACAAAATAATAACAATATCTTAAAAGTAACTCTCTCAATGAACCATGACCATCTCCAAACAAACGTCAAGTATTTCACCTCATTTCCTTCTTCGTCCTTTTCTCCGGCACCTGTAAACATAAACAGTCTGTATGGTCAGCGTCAAAACGTAGCACTTCATTTTTTTTTAACGAAATAGCAAACTAACTCGATTAGTTCGGATTGTAAACAAGATAAAAGTCGACCAGTCGGTTAACCAAACTGTCACAAAATGAACCACAACCATTCTAGGACTTCAAAGATACTGGAAAAGCAAATAACTTATAGAGTTACTTTCTATTAAGCACAAGTTTTTTTAGATTAATTTAGTGTTGTTGTTTTTTCAAACACCAAGCCTTTCAGAATTAAAAATACTTGCAATAAAGCTCAAGTTTCGCACATAAATTCTCTCTTTCTTTCTATATTTTCGTTCGTTTTCATAGAGTACCAAGCATATTCTTTGGTCAATAAGAACATATAAGATTGCTGAACAATAAGTCCGACATTTTAACCTAGGATGTCAAAATTAACGGAGATCCAACAGCGGTCCATTAGAAAATTTGCTAATCGGTTTCAACTTTCGACCTTACTTCGCTAACCCGTAGTAGGAAACAGTACTAGCTCCAAACCGGGAACAGGACAATTGATCCTCGAGACAACACCCCCACAACCGACTTTTGCGTTCCAGATAACTGCCCCCGCAGCACTACTGCCCCTGACCATTTTAATGACCTTTTCTGTCATCTGTATGATGCATGAATGTGAACTTTTTAAAATGCTGCTTCACCTTAGTTTCGATCACACTGCTTTCAAATTTTGCTTGAATATTCTCTTAGTAGTCTCTCTTGAAATGTTACTATGGGCGAACCGCCACAAATTGGCCAAATGACGTGATTTTTCTTTTAAAATTTTGGTAGCCCATTTTGTAATTTTTTCGATTGGTCACAATTTCCCTGAGCATTCTTTTTTATCCTTTCTGTCGTTTCTTCTCAATGACTGGGGAAGGCTTGCCTCACCTATTGTAACTTGCCATGTAAATGCTATAACATTGAAATAAAAAACAGAAACGTAATTATTCTATTGGTAACATTGGTCAAAGCTGACCAATGGCAATAGTCTGCGGGGGAATAGTCCTACGGCGGCAATCGTTGGCGACAGCAGTTCGAACCATACAACACGTTCTCGTTGTGTTTCGAATAAACTGCTAGAATTCTGCGTGTTGAATGTATAACAGTACACAATATACGATGCCAGGATTTCAAAGTATCTTTGCATCGAAGAACAATCACACCCTTTCACAACCGCAGCCAGGGAAACGAGATACAATTGAACAGCAGCTCCAAATTAGCAAAAAACAAGTAAGTATTTGTGAAACACAAGCAGGCCCCAACCGCCCCCCCCCCCCCAAATTCATAGGGGTATAAAGCGATGACGGACAGACGGACACCCCAAATCTATAGGCCCCAATCCGAAGCGTTGGGGCCTAATTAAAATATTCCCCTGTCGTATGGAAACAGCGTCTCGTTGGCACTCGATGGTATTTGTGTTGTTGAGAGAAGTAATATCATTATATTAAAATACCATACCTTTTCGCGCTACAATTTCGGTGATGGAGTCAGTTCACATACTCCAAACTTTAACCAATATCAACCTACTGTTCAGTTGCTTCTCGCTTCATTTTACGCTACGAGGGAAGCAGGATGTCAGACAACTCACCCAAAAACCAACTCACCCAAAACATGACCAACCCACCCAAAACCTTTGGACGACTCACCCAAAAGTTTTGGACGACTCACCCAATTTTACAAGGCGGTGTGAAATGTTTATAAGAGGCTTTTAAAAATATTTTATTGATGTTTACAATTCAGCCTGCATCTTTTCCTCCAGTTAAATTTGTATTTGAAGTTAGTAACCACATCAAAATGACTAAAATTTAAGTAAAACTTATTTAAGTGAAACATTCGTACATTAAAGTGTGTAACTACATATCAATACCGATCTCAAATGTATTTAATACGAGCAAAGTTAGTTTATTCAGTCATAATGTCATTCGGTGCACGACTCCGGAAAAATCTCATTAATATTCCAACAAATAAGAGGCCCTCTGGCTGAACGAACCCCGGGAATCACTAATAAGCTGTTGCCCTCATGAGTTAAGCGACTCCGAGCTGAACAGTGGTGACAGGCCATTGTTTACTTAATTGCACTTGATAATTATTACTCTTCAGCTTCTATGTGTCGCACTATTGGGATTAACACGAGCGACTCCGTGCGATTTGCATTTGGCAAAAAATTGAAATTAAATATCTGTTCACCGAAAATTATGCAAGTTTAATTATCGAAGGACTGACTTAATTGCGGTTAAATAATAAAATATTTTTTTTGGGTGAGTCGTCCAAAATTCTGGGTGAGTCGTCCAAAATTATTGGACGAGTTGTCCAAAATTTTGGGTGAGTTGTCCAAGGATTTTTTGGGTGAGTTAGTTTTTTGGGTGAGTCGTCTTGCTCCCTGCAAGATGACCGTCTATTTCCATGTAGCTGGGCACCACATATTAGCTCCCCTCGTATGATTTTAGACGTGTTTCCATGTTTTGCATTAAGTCGTGTCACTTGCGAAGAGGAAATTATGCACCGGGTATTATTTTTCGGGCAGGATTTCTCACTGCAACTCAAAACCGCCACATATCCGTCATCCCGAAAACCACTTTCAGTACAATAATAATGGACAAAAAATTGTTTTTGTGCACTTCCGAAAAGTATAGAAGGTATGCTTCTGCAGTCGAAGCTTCGTGTATTTTCCATGTCACATCAAAGATTATGCGATTCCGGGATATCCGCAGTTAAGACAATAGACAAGTGTCATTTTCGGCATAAATGTTTTCCGGACATGTCAAAATTACCAGTATGGATGGTGATGCCCAGGTTGCTGATACTAAAGTATACCGTGCTAACGTTCGACTTGTTACAACGAGGTAAACCATACTTGAGGCAAAACTAAGGGTTTTGCTTGAATTTATTGAAGTCTGCATTGAATTCATCAGAACAAAAGGTACGTGTAGTTAGTTACCAGTATTCAAGCTAGCATAACGACATGGAAATAGACGGTCACTTACACCTCAGCTGTCCTCTGTGCGTTATTTTCACAAATTTTGATGTACTTTTCAGTTTCATGTCGTCCAAAACTTTTGGGTGAGACGTCCTAAGGTTTTGGGTGGGTTGGTCATGTTTTGGGTGAGTTGGGTTTTGGGCGAGTTGTCTGACATCCATTTTGCACACAACTCGTTTTTTTTTTTAAGACGAACCTTCAATAACAGCTACATTTTAGTGGGCAATAATTATACTGTAATGAAAAATGTGTGAAAATATTCCAGGTATTATAAAAGTCATTCAGGTTTAGATTTGTACCATGTCTATATCGCTGTGACGTTTGGAGATCGTTACTCTCGCACGAGGCAAGGAACATTCATACTGAACAACACTCTTGCCACTCACTTTTGAAAATTGGGGTTTTTGTACCCCCCATTTTTTGAAGACTGTGCGTGAATGCGAAAAAATGGGGTTTTGGTCACTTCACAAGTAAAATGTATAAAACATTCACCGAACATCTTACGCAAGTAAAAGACAAAAAATACAACTAAATCGATCATTTCGATTTTCTTTTAACGCTTTGTAATAGAAAGCAAACCAAATGGAAAACACTGCCATCACAGTAATAAAAGAAAATTAATACTACTCCGTTACAGTAACAGTTTTGTATCCATTGAACTAAACACCTTGCAATGGTTGCAGTAAGATTACCAACTCAAAAATTTTAAATTCAGTCAATCACCCTTTAGTAAGATTTTAACTAAAGAGAAATAAATTTCACAAATTTTGTGTGAAAGCTAGATTTTTTTCGATACCGTACACATTTTACTTAAACTTACTTCTGTAGGTTCGCATAAATACTTCTCGTAAACAAGAAAGTAAAGACTGTTCATCAAAAGTTTTTGACGACGTAACACTTCTTATCAACATCTTGTTTGAAACCGACTGGGAGGACAATTTGTTTGTTAATTTGCCGTAAATAATAGTTTGTTGGGAAAACACCCGTTCATAGGGAACACCTGTAAGAGGGGTAACCTGTAGTATGCAAGCCAGTTTTGCAAAATTTGGAAAAATTTCCTGATAGTCGGTCATTACTTTCAAGTAAAACGCTGTTAGTTGGTCATTTCTACTGTTATTTACCAGATATTTGAAGTTAAGATAAGAATCTCTGGTTTCCTCAGCATTTTAGCCTTATGCAAAAAGCCTTCAAAATCTCTTCCATTGCCTCGTTTCCGTGATTTCTAATACCATCACTATCGACCGGCAGAAGCTTTGGATTCAAAATTAAATTGAGATTCTTCAAATTTTTCATGTCGTCTTCTGGAAATCGTCTAACCTTCTTTTGGTCAAACATAAACTGTACAAATGTGTTTTTATCATAGTAATTTCCGTGCGTGACTGTATCCCGGACTCTTCAAAGGTGGGCGTGTTTGTGTGTGAATCACGCACAAACGCACGGAAATGGGAACCCTGTTAAATTATAAATTCTGAGCTATTAGCTGCAGAAGACTGATGACTTGTAATAAGAATGTCATCGTGAATTGCGTGGTTTCTGATTTGTAAATAAACCTGGAATAAAAGATGTTTTCACATTAAAAGAACACATTCAATTTCGATGTGGTGTTCGGATTCGTATTTGAATTTTGCTGAAAAGTTTCTGCGTTTCGAAAAAATTCGGTTGGGATAGAGATATAAAGAAATGATACAAAAAAAAAAAAAAAAAGCAGAAATCAACAAAATTCCGCACTGCCAGAAACATCACAAGTTGCTATTAAAGGGGCTGAATAACATGTTCAACGGTTTTTAAAAGATCCTGTGATGGCACGCTGTAAGAAAATTGGAATGTTTTCCCTTATCAGCTCTTTATATAATGTAACCCAAATAAATTGCAGTCGAAACGACACGTCCACGATAAAGGCCCAACAGTACGAATTAGCCTATGTTTCTCTCCTCATATTCGCCTAATCGCACCATGGGTGCTTCGAATAAAATGGGCAAGAATCTGGCATTTCGACTGCAAGGAAAGTGGGTAAAACTGAAAGAAACGATAGAAGAAATATAGCAAAAACAGCTCATACTCGGAATGTTAAAGAAATTGAAACTTGAAATTATTCGTTAAAATTTTTAATAAGTTTTTAAAATGCAAGGAGAATAACATGAAACTGCAAAAATGAATGTGTCTTCTTTTAATGTGGAAACAAATACACTGGTTATTCTAGATCTATTTACAAAGTAGAAGCCATCCACTATGGCACTCTTGTTATAGGTCATGATGATCTACTTCGGCTAACAGACCAATCTGTAATTTAACCAATTACGATGTGCTGTTCAATTTGAATGTTCCTTGCCTTGTAGCAAACGTTTTGCGTATTTTATTCGGAACGCCGAACGTATGATTTCGCTTAGCTGCGATACTTAGCACTTATGTAGCTCCAAGAAGCGGTGCGCTGAAAAGTTTCCAGGCACAGAGAGATATACGATGTTATACAAGTCAGAGCGGACTCGGAGCTAGCACTTTTTATGATAAAAAAATAACTGTTGGCAGACAGTCCTACGTTACTGGTACTTGGTTCGATGAGGGGCCTTACCAATATCAAAATAGAGATAGTGTAGTGGGGGGATTACGCTAATCGTGAAAAATATTATTCCCCACTTCCAAAGGTCAATTCCCAAAATCTGCTGTTGCTTTTTCTTGGAGCTGGCCTCTTCGTTTTCGCCAGTCTCCGATTCTTTAGAAGAACTACTATCCTCATTTTGTTCTCTTATATATTTTCCAGCCAATATACTTCCAGGTTCCTGTTTTGTTGAATAATGACTGACTGATGCAAATCCTCCAGTGCAAATCGGCGGCGTCACAGGAACTTTCCGTCCTTGCGAACATAAACAATGGCTTATGCGAGACACAGCTGAAGGTGTCAATGAACTTAAAGAATCGCACTGCAAATAATGTTTGTGCCAAATTCGGACAAAACATGGATTTGTTTTATCAAACCATAAATGGTGTTTTTTATAAACATTTTTAAAAGTTCGACCTAACATGTGTGCAGAAATCGCCATGTTTATGCGAAATGCGAATCACATTTAATGAGGAATGACCAAAAGCTCCCGAAGTTCTGCTTTGGTGTTCCGGGAGAAAAATTGGTATCCACAGTTAGTCCGTTCGTTGAGGATGCATGTCTACCGGGAGAGATTCTCCTACCCGTTAAATGCTAATTACCTCTCTGGCCACGGGACAAAGTCTGAAGTGAAAAGAAAAGCAATTCGTTCTTTTTATTCTTCGCCACAAGAAAACACAATCACTCAGGATTCTTTATTTTTTCAAGATTTTATTTCAGAATACAGATAATTTTATAAGAAATAAACAAGAGGAATAGCAATTTTAAGTGCAGAGATATGTTGGTACTGGTAAATTTTTACTCAAAGATTGTGCTAGAAATTAATGACGTCACAAGACACGTTTACTTTTAAATAACAAAATAACACCATTACAAAAACAAGCAATATTTTATTTTATAAATCGCAAGTTATTCTGTATTATGTAGGGTTTGAATTATAATTCGCGGTATGCTCCAATGCATAATGATTACGATATAAATAATGAGTCTCTCTCTGTGTGTTTTATAAATGGAAAGGAATGTTAGACATTCTGAATTTGTACCAAAGCAAAATTTCGTTTGATTATGCAGCATATAGCATAGCGATGTATACAATCGTTTGCATTTCGATATCTTTAGATGCGGTCATATCTGCTAATGACATGAAGCTTATACTTATCTTTCAGTCTAGAGAAATTTTATTTTTTTTTGTATTTATGCATCACTGTACCTTCCCTCCAGTTTTCAGAGAATTTAGAAAATTGTTTGATAACAGATTGATAAGAGAAGAGCATTTCATTAAGTGAAAATTAATTTGGGTCACGATTTGAAATTTATAAGATTTTTCATAGCCAATACCTTAAATTTCAGTATTATTCAACACAACCTACTGTTGCTAAAACCAAATTTATAGGTGTTGGAGAAATAACAAATGATAGCATAAAAGATATCTAAGGACGCGATAACAAGTCATTAAATTGATGATAGCTTTTGTAAGTAAGATTTGTCATCTGATGCCTTTATTGCGGGTCCCTTGACATCATTTGTTGTTTATTGTATATTGCCAGTGATTCAAAACTATTTCTTTACTCATTCTGTTTGAAGACGAAATGCATTTATTTTCTATGCTTCCTGATGTGATTGGAAATGTGATTTGACGAATTATCACAAATTAACTCCAAACTCAAATTGTTGGTTCAAATTAATACACTGAAATAAATTGAAGAAATAGACCTTTCAGTCGGATGCGCAAAAAGATTTACTCGAAAGACAGAAAAAGTAACAATAATGGCCTTTCATTTTGTGCTCTCGACTTCGGCGGTCGCAATTTTACACAAAATATTTCGAAGTAGCAACTTACAAACCGATGCTATAAGTATTATGTCAAATAAACAATTTATGAAACCATTAAAAATGCTATGCGTAAAACAAAACAAGAAGTTTTGACAAGGCCGGGCCACCCAAATTTTCAAAAAATAGAAAAATAACTTTGGCTCCAGCCGGGTCTATTTTTTAAAGAAATTGGTCAATGTTTTCTTTAAAATTGCTGAGGCAAATAGACTATTTGTCTTCCTGTCCTAAGACATGCAAAGGATTTAAAATTGCATATCCCATGTTTTTGATTTTACCACAAAAAATGACACTTTGAATAAATGTCCACCTAAATAGGACATTATGGAATATCACATTTAAAGTAATATGCATATATCATAATAACTAGTCTCTATACAAATATTTTTAAGACAGGTATTTTTTGTATATTTCGTCAAAATACAGTTCTATAAATGCCGTACATTTTCATCAAAAAATAAACATAAATAACCAAGGAAGTAACTTTGTTTTCTCAACCGAAGATATTAGGAAAGGTCTCTATTGGTAAATTGTCGTTTTCTTCTCTCCTCGGAGACAAACTTTCCTTCGTTTGAACGTCCGGAAAATGAATTTTGTCTAGCATGGATTCATGAAAAGCTTTCTTCTGTGCATCCTAAAACCAACAATACTTCAACTAAATATTATATATCAAAACGACTGTATGGAGATAAGGTGTTATGAAGATACATGGAACGACTTACCATACAGGTAATAATCAACAGTTTCTAAAACAAATTCAAATGAAAAGCAGATACTTACCTTGTAATAGAGTCAAACCAATGGTACCAACTGTTGAACCGTTAAGAAAGTACTTACTATGTACTGATGTTCCAATGAGATTTATTCCGCGCCCTGAAATATTACCTGGAAAATAACTCCCAAAGTGCCACGCAGATGCGTGCTTACCACACACATAGGTGTCATTGAGGAACTTTTCCTGAGGAGTCAAGCAGGCTCCTTATTAAGTATCAAGATGATGCATACTCTATACGGAAGTGTAAAGGTGGTGCTTAGCAGAACTGGAGTGTTAAGGAAGTGACAACCGGATAATGAAGCGTCAGAAAATTGCTTACCGCATACTGAAGTGCTCTCTTCTCTAGCTCCGCTATCGTGTATCCTCCAAAGAAGTCTGTAGGCAGCTGATAATCCGTGAGTACCTGATTGGCTGTAACCCCTCTCCTCTTGCCTTTCAGAACCACTTCACTGCTCAGATCCTTACTTCTGTTACCAACCAGAAGCTCGGTCTGCTTTTTCTTTAACATTTGATGACTTAAAGGAGCTGGTTTTACTTTTCGTCGTGATGATTCTGAGACATACAGGCACAAAAAAGAATTGAACTGACGTGTTTTCCTTTCAGACAGATACAGAATTGTCCCAATAGTTTACGTCGATATTAATGATACAGAAGAGTTTCTAGTGAATTTTAATTAATGACCAGTTTACATTTTCACGGCTAAATCAGACATGCTATTAACAGGAATGGGCCTACTTAATAGTTATGCGTGCAGAAAAATAACGCACATAACTGGAAAGCATGTTCGTTGTTTCTGTAGCAGAAACGCCAGTAGCAGATGTAAGGAATGAGAGACAACTGAGGCAGAATGAAAACACACTGTTAAAATGTCTTCATGTTTATCCTTGGCCTTTCTTGAAAACTATTGTTTGTACCAATAGTTCAACATTACGTATATTTCGAATACTTCATATTATATAGTAAAAGTACACGAAATTGCACAGTAAATTGTATTGTAGATAACCTTGGGATCTGAATACGGCGTTGAGATTTACTTCTTCCATTGGCTTTGTGGTGAGCAGAATCTGGCCTCTCTTTGTCAGGCCTGCCTTAGCGACATCCAGCTTTAATTTATTGGCAGCGTCAGAACGTGTTTCTTTGCCAGCAGCAAATGCTTTAGACAAGGTGTGTTCCAACTGAAGAAAAAGCACGAAAACGTATCTAGTTTGTCACCTTTTTCTGTACGAGTTTGAGAAAACATGACAATACACGAAACAGATGTCTACATTACCTATTTAATTAATTGCGCTTCTGTTTGATGAGAATATTCAAGCAAATAAAGAGAATGACAGAGGTCAAATAATCTTCCTTAGAAAACTTTACATTTTTCAGATTAACATTAACTCAATTTTGGGATTGCAGGAGGAAGTGAGAGCAAACAAAAATGGATCTTGGAATAAGCAAACTCTGTTTCAGCAATAACTCCATTGTAATCCTCTTTATATTTTCTTTTTAAATACTGGATTTGTATATAAATATGAGCTTAAACAAGAAAACCCCTGCATTTCATTTGTAGCCGATCGTGCTCGGCCAAAATATGTGTGGCATCAGAATACTGAGAGCTACAATTCTGAACCAAGCGAACACTGATCACGGAGTTCTCAAAGCAACTCCAACTCAGAAAGAGCTATTAAAATAGATGGAGCATTACCTCAAACTCATCAGGCGTAAGGTATACGGACTGCTTGCGCTCATGGTGGGAAGAGTGTGGCTTGCCTAGGTGAATGTTGCTGCGGGAACCGGTGACAGCTAGGCCATCATAATCCAAAGCCGGAGACTTGCGCGGAATCTGTAGCGTAAAAGGCACGCCAAAGAAACCGTCAGGTAGTTATATTAAAAGTTTAGTCTGCCGTGAAACCAAGATAGCAGTTTGAATAAAATTCAATACAAAAGTGTTTTGCCGAAGTTACAAACATACAAATTCAATTTTTAGCATATATGTTTAATTTTTGTGTTTTTCTTTGGCAATCGAGTAAAAACAAGGAAAATGGGGGAATGTGTGCACCTTGGTATGTTATATTGTGTCCAGCCAATTATAGCTCATTTAATGGTAAACAGAAATGTGTAATTAATTCACTAGATGCAATACAGCAGATAATGCTAGTTAATTTAATTAAAGCAGCGTATAACGTTTAAAATATCATAAAATACCATTTAATTAATCAACTGAAAAAGAATTAAAAAGGATTTCAAAGCATCCTAAGCATTGAATGTTCTGCTCAGACCTTTTTCGTGAAAATTGCTATTAGACAAATAAAGTATTGCAGACACGTACAGGATGGTATTTATCAAAACAGCATCAAAGTTACGACGTCTGTAATCACCAGAAAAGAAAAAAAACCCAAGTTTTAAAATCGATTCTCTCATCTATAATTCTGTTGCATTTACAAATGCACAAAACGTTATTAATCAAAACCCTGTTCTACAAATCAAATAAATTTGTAAAACTGAAATGAAGACGTGTGACATGGACACTTCAGAAACAGAACCTTCTATATGCTTCTATATACATCTCTACCAGTATTTACCTGTCATTACCAGTATTTACCCGTGGTGCTTTTCATTTATTAAAGCTGCTACTTATAACAAATTTTCCATTTTTGCTATGATTTGCTGTGATTTATCTGGTGCATACGGCCATGCGACATTGACATTGTAACTGTGCTGAGTACACTGCTATGTGACAGGGATGTACGGAGGACTATGGAATCTTTATTTGGAATCTTTATGCTATAGAATCTGTAACTGCGGCTTTTGGACACGCATCGTAACACATGTCATACCAAGTGCGCCCACCCCCAGGGACATAAATCCCTGTGTTAGTTTATGTCGCTGTGTGACAGAGATCAAGCTGGCACTTACCCTGAGTATACTGCTGTGTGAAAGAGATTTACGCGGCCCTAATTCATTCTCTTCCATGTCCTCTAAGATGTCTGTCTTTATTTGTATAGGCTGTGGGCGTTTTTGGAGAGTTGTGAAAATGTTCTCATACTGTCGATGCTGGCAGTAGGTGAAATTTAAAATATTAAACAAACACAGTATCAAATTCTGAAAATGTTTTTTTTTAAAGAAAATAAAAATGAAAATAGTAGATCCTCCTGCGTCGATTTCAACCTGGCAACATATTTTGCCGTTCATGTCAGAATGGGGTTCTGCTTCATGGGTATTACTTAGCAGTCAATAAATGTATCGGACTTACTTCATCAGTTCTTTTGCGGTGTACAGGTTATTGCTATTATTAAATGCGAAGGCTTCAAATTAAAAACTACCTGGAGAGCATTGCAGAAGATGTTGTGCCTGCAATGTAAAAGCTACCTTTGTTAGGAGTACGATAAAAGAAGGTAGTGGGTGAAATGCAAAAGTTATCTGTGCCTGGATAGCGTTGAAGACAATGTAATGTACAAGCTATTTTCGCCTGTAGAGTGTTGAAGACGAGGTTGTGTGTGTGTAATGTAAAAGCTGTCCGTGCCTGCAGAGCACTGAAGACGAGGCCGTGTGTGTGTAATGTGAAAGCTTCATGTGCCTGAAGAGCATTGAAGACGAGGTTCTACCTGTGCCTGGAGAGCATTGAAGACGAGGTCGTGTGTATGCTTGATCGTGTCAATGGCGTCACGCCCGATCTTGTTTATCTGATGCTTGACGCGCTCTTCTACCGGTAACATGTTCTCGCGCAGCTGCTCAAACTCTGCGCAGCAATACATATGCATAATTGAGAATACAGTTTCTATTAGTAACATCCGCATAGAGATAGGGCATGGGGCGTGAGTTAATGGTACGACTCTTCAATGAATATATTTTTACACATGTTGCGAAATGATATCAAGTATAGATTTTACAAGCACGTCTGGCACCGAAAAAAGAGGGAGGGGGGAGGGGGGAGTGATTTTACATATGCAATACCAATACTTTTCCACTAGTAGGATTGCACACGCTTTTCAAAATAAAGTAGAAAAGGGGAAACGGAGCATGTGAATAATAAACCAACACACCATCGCCGAGGACACAGCCCCCAGTCGGACCGGATTTTAATTATAGAGGGCCACAAGGCCTTGCAAACGAAAATTGAGCAATGGGATAATTTGGATATTAATCTGTTGTTTCAATGGATAAATTTACAACATAACTTCAAATTGCCAAGTAGTTTTTACGTTATCATCCTGACAAGAAACTGCGGATGAAATGCAAGAGGGCAGTCATTTTAATTATTATGACATAAACTCGAAATGAAACCCAAGCGTGAAGTTTAAATGGTTAAGTTGTGTATAAAATTTGGTGATGGCCAATCACGCAGTTTTTGTGTTATCGTATTAACAACAAATTGCGGATAAAAACCCAAAATGGCGGCTGGAGGCCATTTTGAAATTTCCTGTTCAACCGAAAACTACTGCCCCGAATGATTTTAGATGACAAGTCTATGTCTAAAATTTGACGATCGGTTAAGTTTCTGATCGATCTCAAAAACCAACCCTGACCGTAATGTCGAACTGGTGAAGCGTTGACCGGAAGATGTCAAACAGTTTTATATTTATCGTGTTAACAAGACAACAATTTAGAGTAAAAATTCAAGATGGTGGCCATTGCGACCTTGAACTTAAGTAAAGATCAAAACAGAAATTACGTGCACAACCCACTATAATAGGTTAGCTATATACCAATTTAATGTCACAAGAAACGGATTATCACGTAAATACAAATTCAAGAATAATCGTTGGATTTCTAATAGATTTAACGCTATTTATGAGAAGTAAACTGTCAATTATTTCCAACTTTTATAGATCAGTTATATGTGCCAAGCAATAAAGTTATCAACTAAAACAGCGCTGTGTTTTTCAGCTTACAGTATAAGGCCAAGCATACCTGGCTCTAGATCTTTCGTTGAGATGTCTCCAAATCTCGTTCTCCGCCTGAAATAATTAAAAACCCAATGAATAACCCACTTCAAGATTTCAGGAACAAAAATATGCAAGAAGCCTACAAATAAGCTTAGTTTAATGACGCATTTATTCAGGAAATAGGACAGCCATTGAGACTGAACTGAAGTTGTCCGATATCTGAGATGGTCCTGCTACTGGAATTCGTTGAAAAGGAAGGCACCTGGAACTGGACTGTTGAAAAGTGGTACTATAATATGTGACGCGGTCAGGGTAATCCTATCCCATGGTTTTTCATTCCATCTCCTCTATTGAATCACAGACGTGCGGAATGGAGCTAAATACAACAGGAGCCACTGGCTGTCATATGTATTACCATGCATGCCCCCACCTCCACAAAAAAAAAAAAAATAGAAAGCGTTGAGGGGGGGGGGAAGGACTGGGGGGCTGGGTAGGGGCTGGGGGTAATTTTCATTCACTACTCCGTGTTTCCCACAAAAATGGAAGGGGGGGGGTTCTTTCAGGAATGAACTCCTCGTTTGGCAAAATGGGGGTATTATTGAAAAAAAAAAAAAAACAGCACGTGTTGGGTTCGTAATGAAAAGTCATGGACACTTAAGGTAGCCACTTTGCGCATGAGTGCCCCCCCCCCGGGTTTATATAACATTACATCAGTCCCTTATGTGAGCGAGTGAGATACATCACCTGCCCCTTCCGCCTTCTCCCTGCATTTGCGACAGCAAATTGGAGAAGGAATCTTGCTCCCTCTGCTTCTGTTTCTGTCCGGCTAAGTTACTCGTCAGGGGGCGCTCCAGCTCCTGTTCCAAAGGGTCACGATTACATGCACAAACAGTTTGCTGTCACGAGCACGCACGAACACGAACACATTTATGCAGGCAGTAGAAGCATGCATGTGCGCTGTCACGAGAACCATGCATGTGCACTATTATGAGAAGCATGCATTATGAGAAACCCCATATGTTCTTTCATGACAGGCAGGCATGTGTGCTGTCATGAAAAGCATGTATATGTTCTTTCATGAGAAGCATGCATGTGCTATATCCTGAACAGCGTATATGTGTGCTATGATGAGAGGCATGCATGTGCGCTATTATGAGAAGCACGCATGTGCGCCATATGGGTGTTATCATAAGAATCGTCCATGTGTACTATCATGAGCAGTATGCATGCTCGCTATAATGAGATACATGGATGTTTGCTATTATGAGAAGCCATGTCCGGCTGCCATGTCCGGTACCATAACAATCTTCTACGTGCGTGGCCATACTGAACATACAAGAGCGTTCTCATTGAGACCTCATGGGCTTGCTGCTAATTGATAATGATATTTCTTCGGGTGTTAATGCCTGTCTTTGGTGATGCAATACACGGCATCTCAAAAAGGTAAAAAGTGAAAATAGCATCGCCTCAAGTGAGAAAATTATGGATCTTGTGAATGCGGAGCCCACCGATGTAGAAATGTGAGTTTTTTTAAATGTTCAGTTTGCACTTTAGCCCCTTTTTGATTCAAATACAAAACTTTTGTAATTCATTTTAATAGACGAATATTGCATTTCATTTTAACGAAGAAAGTTTGGAAATATCGTTTGGCTCATACGCAGTAAAAGCAAATCTTTTGTGAGATCTAAGAGGATCGAATCTAATATTATTTAACAATTTATAAAGAAAGTATTCATCTCACGACCTTCTCTAGCCTCTCAAGCTCGTGCTGGGAAAGGTGACAGCTGAGGTTCTTATTGGCCTTACTCATGAGTCCCGCCTCGCGATCCACCAGGCTGTTCGTGTACTCGATAAAACCCATGATCCCTTGTGTCATGCGCTCCAGCTGGGCCGGTATTCACAGTACAAAAGCATGGTGAGTCAGAGTACGCTTTGAAAAAAGTCTAACTTAATGGCAAAAATAAAGTGAAAAAATGACAAAAATACATAAATAAATAACAGTTTTTTTTTATATTTCAAGACTTCAAGTAGCACAGTAGCTTACAGTTCGTAACTTTTCTAACAAATAAAACGACAAATACAGTGACCGGAAATAGGGCCATCAGTAGGACTGAACTAAAGTCATACGCTTTTTAATGCACAGTGGGGTGGGGAGGGGGTGGGGCTGGTTATTTATAGGTTTGTTAAAAACGGAATCATTTACTTCTCACTTTGCATGAGTACACAATGGGGCAGGATACACACACATTCGTAACCATGAATGTCCATGACGTTTTAAAATGACGAATACCAAGTTTGAAAAATACCCTGTTTTTGATAAAATGCGGACACCCGTATAAATTTCATCCCCTTAAACGTAGAGTGTTAAATTTAATTCAATTCAAAAATCTTTTTCACCAAGTTCTATATTTATGAGTATAAGCGCAGCTAGAACGCGCACATTACTGCAATCAAAGAATAAAAACTAGACACAGATTAACACTTCATAACTAATGCACAAGTTTAAGGCCTCTCTTTTTTGCAATGCAGTTCTGAGGCAGCACCTCTTTTACTTAACAAAAGTTTCGAATTCGCTTATCTCCATTTTAGACCCCTTCCGTTTTTTTCGTTCCACGCAATAGGAAAAAACTTTTTCTGCAGCAGTTTGAACAGTCCCAATCCCTCAAGAGCCAATCAGAAGTAGGGAAATACACTATATTGCGTCACTACTGTAATGCGGCATTCCCTTTCGGTCCACCCAAGAAACAAACACACGCCATTCTATGTGAGCCTAAAACTTTTTCGACGGGTTCAGTTGGAAGGTGTGGTATTTTCTACTTTTGTGCCTTATTAAACAGATAAAGGACTTATTTATCACTTACTAAAATTTGGATAAAATTGGTTCAGTAGAAGCCTCGACGTTGTTGTCCCAAGAAAATGTTCCTTTTTGGGACACTATCCAAGAGAGATTCTCCTCGCACCAGTGACATGTAGCACACCTCTGTAAGACAGAGGTGACCCCTCTCCACATCCAGATGACATTCCAGGCCACACTGCTGCAGCAAAATTCGTTTATAGCCCTATCCACAAGTAAAATCCTCACCAACGCTACACTGGTCTAATGAAACGAATTCAAGAGGATGGATGCGAGTGAGGGGTGAACAATGTCACGCTACCGCCCGTCGAAGCACTGCTACGCCCGACTGGCCCCTTTCTCTCCTCGGATGACGGTGTCCTGGTGGAACCATGGGGGCAGCCGCTTAAACGCACTGTGTGGATACTGTCTGTGAGGAGTGATTCAGACATTCCGTTATCGAAGCAGGACGCGAAGGACATTGCAGCATCTCATCACGTCTTGAGCATAATGTCCTTTCAGAACCATACGCTCAAGGCCCTTCAATATAGGTTGGAGAATTCGATCCTATGCCTCGGAAACTTCTAGAATGTCTGGCGCTGGCTACCCGGGACCCCGGCAAGTTGTCCATATACATGATGACGTCAATGATCCATTTACGAAGAGACGCTTTCCTGGTGCTCGTCCAGTATGAGCAGCGTGCGTAAACTGCGGCATGCTCCGATTCTGAGCGAACAGGAATTTTCCCGCCAGCCAAGATCGAGAGAGTAAATCAGGAAAGCCATCGCGTGCTTCCTTCCACCATCCAACAAGGGCAGCAAGCCACAACAGTCAAAGGCTAGTTCACAAGTGCACCCAACTCCCCTCGCAGCCAAAGCGAGTCAGGTCTTCCGATGGGGGTAAGTCTGAGGGTCAGCAATCCCAGCAGTGCAGGTAGCAGCCAAAAAAGGTATCACTTGGAGACGAAGGCCTTGTCTGAAAGTGATACTTTTCTAAAATCAAACTACTTAGAAAGTTCACTATCCCGCAATGCCTCCTTACTCGTATGTAGCAGACTAGGAAAGTTTTGACAATCTTGGGAGAAAACGTCGGTAGCACGCTGGCTCCGAACCGGTTACCCTCTCCCCTTCAAAAAGGGACCGAGGGGACAAACCATTGGTCCCCTTACATGGGTGCGGCCACAAGGCATGTTAGTATTCCAGTACCTGAATGACTGGTGTCTGGCACACCTACGCAGACAGACAGCCCACCAGCATATCCTACAGCTAGTAAAAAGGCAACACAAGTAGGGCTTTTGGCAAACCTACAAAAGTCGGAATTGACTCCCAAACAAGACATTATCTTTTTGGGAGAAAAATGGGATTAAAAATCGCTCGCGGGTACGCCAAGAAAACCTATTATCGCGTCACACTGGGACCATGTTCACCTCGGTCCTGCCATCTGTTGAACTCACAGCTACGATGTCTAACTCTGCCTTCTTAGCATGAAAGGGCTTCTCTAAACAGGTAGTTGAGAAAATGCTAAGTCGTCATGAGCGGTCCACAATGGAATAAATTTGCGTCTTGATGTGGAAAGTCGAAAATCGATCTATTTCAGGTCTCACCAGTAGTGGTAGCAGAATGTTTTACTATCTGTTTACGAAATGTTGCCTCAGGGGGGATGTGGGGTCCACCGAAGGCTATCGGGCAGTCATCGGTTCCAGATCTGTCTTTTCAGACATTTTCGAAGTAAATGCTCCACCCACTAAGTCAAACAACAGGACGTAGCTTTAGCCCTCCGTTACCTGCAAAGTACGCAAATCTTCAGGGATAAAGTTATTTTGCCAAACAATGCCACGGTAATGTTTGCTTTTTTCTTAGCCTTAGCTTCAGGCAAAAGAAAGGGCGAAATAAATGCCTTGCAAAGAGAAGTCAAGAAAGAAAATGGTGGATGAAATAAAGTGTTCCTTATCCCCAGGACGAATTGCATGAGCAAAGCACATATTGCCATCCAGGGGATGAGTACCTTTAGCCACATTGCCCTTCCAACCCTGTCAAAAGGGTCAGAAGGGTCAGACCTGGTCTAGTATCTATGTGTCGTGCCTTTTGAGTTGTCATTATGGATTCCACACTGTTTTGCTTTTCTACAGTCTTTTTGGTCGTGTTGGAAATTTCCGTCCTCTCCGTCTTCTTTATGTCCTTTGAGCCGAATGGGGGGGGGGGGGTGTACGAGTCGTACCACCTGCTCTCGTGGTATCAGGTCACATAGTGTCATGATGACTCACGGTCAAGCAACCCATCAGAACCTAATGGGTGCCATTATGGTCCCACAAGTGGCTCTTATCGTTTAAGTGATCTTTTAATATTTTTTTTGCTTTATTTTCAATCAGTATTGAATTTTAAACATCCTAGTCGTATTTGTTAGGGGCTTTTGTGTTAAAAATTTGTGAGTTGTTTTGAAAGCTCATCTTAGTATTATGTTAGCAAGTAACTCAATCTGGCGACTAACGCGCTTTTACACTTCGCTATTCTTTTTATGAATAATTGTGCATTGGTTTTAGTTCGGAAATGTTCCCCCGACCCGCTGTCAGGCTGATCATTAAAAAAGTAAACCTGAATTTGGCTTCTTTTCATTTAGACTTAATCTCAGCACTGCTCAACCCAAGGCCTCGTTAACGGGCTGTTACATGCTTAGCGTAATTCGCGACCTTTTTTAGATCAGTCCAGAATGGCAGGCTCCCCTGCTCCCATCTAAAAGAGGACGTGAACGAAAGTAAAGCTTTTGCGAAGCAAAACTGTCGTTTTATTTGGTAAAATGAGCATTATGAGTAAAGGCGTAATTCGAGTTTTCTATTCTTAGCTTTCTTTCCCCTCCTACCATTCCCCAACCAGCCTGTGTGAACTTTCCCCTCTTGGGTTGGCCGAAAGGGAATGCCGTATTACAGCAGTGACGCAATACAATGTATTTCCCCACTTCTGATTAGCTGTTGCAGGATTGGGATGGAACTGTTCAAACTTCTGCAGAAAAGTCTTTTTTCTATTGCGTGAAAGGAATACACCGGAAGGGAAACCCATCTAAAAGTATAGAACGCTAATTACGCTTTTGCTGGTAAAATCTCGTTGTACGAAATAAAACGACAATTTTTTTGGGAAACGCGGAGTTACTGCCCCTTTAAAGCAAGACCACTTCTGGTCCCAAAATCACACCCCCTCCCCTCCCGTTTTCCACGATTTTTGAACACACACATGATACAAATCGCCCTCGGGAGGGGGGTTGGGGGTAGGGGTAGACCACCCCGTTAATGGAAATACCTTGTATACAGAATCATTATTTAACAGTTCTGTTATTGTTGTCTCGTATTACGAAGAAGCTAACACATAGGATCAGACCGAAAATCGGACCACTGCATTCTAGTCCCACTGTTGGTCCTTTTTCTGGGTATCACTGCTCAATACAAACACCCTCACCTCTCTCTGCACGAGGTTGGTGCAGTGCAGTGCCTCGCTGCGTATATCCGCGGGCTCAGCACCAGACATCATAGCCTGGCCTATGGACATCCTTTTGCCCCCCGCCCCTGGGATCGGGCCAGCGTCGCTTGTGTCAACCTGCACTGTGGGGTCGAAATCGAGCCATTTGGCCGGTGGCATGGGCGGGCGCCAGCCTTTGTTTTCCGGCATTGCGGCAGACCACGCCCCCAACGGGTCCAGCTTAGGGTCAGTCTGCATTCCCTGTCAAATTAAAATATTGACTTCTCTGTATGCAAAATTTCGCATTCAGCTCCATCCCAAATATAGAAAAGGTGATTTTTCTGCAGTTTCTTCGGCGAAAAATATGTAACAAACCGCTTTAAAAGGCTAGTTGAAAGACCACCTCTGTGCATTAAAAATACGGTTGTGATTTAGTGAGTACTTACTAGATGTCTAGCAGCTAACTGTACATTATGGCGGTTCAATAGACGTTGCAAATGGTGCATACCCTGTTAACAAAATGGCGCTGGGTCCTTTGACTTCTCTGGCTCTGCGGCCTCGTGTAGGCGAATTCTGGCGATGTATGGATCTCTATCTGCCTATGCGGAGGATCGTCCGGATCGAAGACGGGATCGATGGGCCTGTCTGACGCGTATTCGATTAGCAAGGAAGCCTCCTCCTCCTCAAATACCTATAAATGATAATACAAATGAATGAATAAACTAGAATGAATTCCTCTAGAAAGCGGAATGACCCACTTCCATAATCCACGAAAAAATAAATGTACTGTTATGAGAAGACCAAGGTCACATAGGTATCTCTTATGTAACGTCGGTTAGACTCGAAGGTTCGAAAATGAGCTCAAAATAGCTCCATCCCTAAAAGTTTTCGAGATGACGTTGGTTTCGACCCTTAGCTTGACCGAGAAGGTCAAGGCCCAAACGGTCGAAATAAACTCGAAATCGCTCAGCTTCGAGATAATAGTCGACCTCCAGTTTTCGACTTTGGACTTGACCGAGAAGGTCAAAGTCACCGAGATACCTCTTATGTGACGTCTTTCAGGCCCAAATGAAAATGAGCTCAAAATCACTAAACGTTTTAGAGATAATGGTCAACCTCCGGTTTTTGACCTTGGTCGTCACTTCCAGTTTTGGTGGTCAACTTCCAGTTTTCGACTTTGGCCTTGGCCGAGAAGGTTAAGGTCACCCAGGTACCTAATTATTGTCTTTTAGGCCCATAAGGTAGAACATTTCTAACCAGTTTCAAGATAAATCGTCCTGTCGCTGACGGTTCACGCCATACAAAGGTCACGTTACCTTTGACCTTGACTTTCTAAGTCAATATTCATGTTGCTGGGTTACTCTCTACTCAAAGCGTGTATGTTGCCGAACAGGAATTTGATCCCTATTTCTATCCATTTTTCGTGATAAACATGGGTTTCAAAAACTATTTTGACCTAATTTTGACCTTGACCTTCAAAGTTTACATAAAAGATAACATTGCGTCCAGTAAGATTTTATCACCTTCTATGCCTGTGCCACACTTCATCATCGTACGTTTCACGGTCTAGGACGAGTTTCCAGGTAATTTGACCTTGAGCTTGAAGGTCAAGGTAAAAAATTTACGATTCCATAGCAATCTTATCACCCTCTACAGGTATACAAAATTTCATCTTTGTATGCCAAATGGTCTAGCAGGAGTTGTTTGAAAATCATCCAAAAGGAAAAAAAAACTTTCGGTAAAGGGTAGTTTGCAAGTAGGAATAAAACAGCCAAATGTGAGTACACAAATGCGCAGTTAACGGGGACATTCGGCAGCCTCATGGGTACGCGACTGCGACTGTAAGTGCAGCATTGTTCATGGAGAATGATGGTACAGTAATTGCTACAGTGAAATGTGTGATTAGACTGATGCGGGTACACGTATGATTGATGACACTGTGTGTCAAGTGCAAAAAGCAACATATATACCACGACACGAATATGTGGGCACATAGTTTTCTAGTGTGATAAAAATACGCCAAACAGGATTTCTGAAGTACCTTCACTGAATCAATGACTCCGCTGGAGTTGCTAGGCGACACGGGGTGAGGCGTGGAGCTATGAGTGGACAGGCTTGACACGGGCTCCTCCCCTCGTGGCGTGAGGCCTGCCCTTTCACCCTGGCCTAGGGGCGTCACAGGCGTCAGAGGCGTCATAGGCGGGGCTTTTTCTGCGGCACTTTGTTCGCGATCGCCTTGTGCGGTGTTCACTGGTGTGGGATGAGGAGCCTAAGGAAAGAGATACTTTTTTTTTGAACTGTGATGTTTTTTTATTATATTTTTACGAGATTGAGAAAAAATGGGGTGTCACAACAAATGTGCAGCGGAAACTCGACATCAGACCACCTCCGTATCTGTGCGGCACATTATTCACAACACTTGGCGTGTTGCCGTCTTAGATATTGTTGCTGGGGATTATGGTAACAAGTGTAACCAAAAAGGGGCTCTATTTTGTTATCTATTGTCTAAACAATGGCACCTGACAGAATCCTGGTCATCTGCCCCCTGTCATCTGCCCCCTTTTTTGCAACCCGGTCGACGCCCCCCCCTCCTTCAAAGTGGAGGGGTGGTCGCTTGCCCCCTCCATATATATGTACTGTTTTTCTTGGGTTCTTGGCTTACAAAGACACAATAAATACATTTATATTTATTTTATTGAATGTATTGCATCTCGATAAGTTGCAATTCACCAACAGGAAACTAATTGCAATTAGAATTGCAATTAGTTTAAGGATCAGTCTCTCCTAAGATCAATATTGGTGAATAGATCAATGAAGATCAATTGTTTAAGAGACGAAGTAGACGGGGACATCACTAATTTTTAAAAGATTTTTTTGTCCACTAAAAAAAGGAGGAGGGCAGATTACGACCCCGTCAAATTGCAGGGGGGGGGCAAAAAAGGGGTGGGGCAGTTGACTGGGGGGGGGGGGCAGTTGATCGGGGGGGGGGGGGGGCAGATGACCGTTTACCATTGGACTCGTTTGCTAAATATAGTCGCAAAAGTATGCAAAATTGTGTGTGTCTATAACATACAGATTGTTTGTTAATCAGTTGAGATCAGTAATAGATATTATGGTAAACGAGTATTACTTTCACTGTTTTTGGGCGTCAAAGTTTAATCTATGGTCAACCCACAACATTTTACCCCAGAATGACCAAATCCCCCCCCCCCAAATGGGACCGCCTCTGAAAAAGGGTACATCTTTTCCGGTCCCAAGGGAGGTCCGATTTCAGAGGTTCTGCTGTAGCTACTTGTCTGAGCCCATGAATTTGTACACACTCATGCAAACCAATGAATGCGCTTACCCAGACAATCGTGTGAATATCCTCAAACAAGGACTTGAGGATATTAGCCGGAAGTACTTCCCCGTACTGATACCCGAACGTGCTCCCTGGTGACTGTCCAAAATGTAATTTATACGCGTGTGTTTACTTGTACCCAAAGACTGGAAGAAGTAGAATTTGTCTGCTTTTTTTTCACCTGTGTGCCGGGCGTGTGGTTCAGATAGGCAGGGGAGCGCGCAGAGAGGACCGCGAGCTCTTGCTCTAGCTTGCATATGACAGCGCGGTACTGTTCACATTGGTGGCTCAGCCTCGTCAGCTCCTCATCCACGCCCTGCGACTGAACAATATTGACAAATACAACTTTGTAATTGTAATGAAAATGGCGTGATGTGTCGCCATAGAACGCAGGTAGCTGGGACACAATAAATTGTTTTTCATGTTACCGGTACCTACTGCACCATTTTTCAGAAATCAGGGTTTTTTAAGTAGCGTCTGTGTGACGTGCCACTTTGAAACCAATCACAGAACTGAAGATATCTGTCACTTTTTCATTAAAGTGATTGTACGCTCGTACACATGAGAGGTCAGCAACCTGACTCGCTGTTTTCCAAACAAAGAAGCTGTCCGTATCTTCACAATACCAGTTATGCTTAGGTGGAAGACAAAGGCATATCACATATGACCTGGATATCTGATATCACATTGATATCTGACCTGGTCCCGGCCATCGTTTTTGTGTACGGATGGTTGAGGGACTGCCATGGTTGGTTTGGGCTGATGGTTTGGCTGATGGTTCGGCTGCTTGTCATGGTTCTTTCTCGGCGATGCGGCCTGCACATCTGTGCTGGAACTGGGAGTTATGGTGCCGCCGCAATTTTGGCACGTCATCTTTTTATCTTCTGGACCTGTTGCCATGTGAACCCCTGAAACTCCTGTCACGCTCGCTCTACTTCTACAAAAGAACACAGAAAGGAAGCGTTATGCCATGGGTGTATACTGTTGAGATATCACCCTTGACACCTCTATCACCCTCGCTATACTTCTAGAGAAAAAGGCAGAAGGGAAAGACTATGAAATTAGCAGAAGAACATATGAATAAATAGCTGTTATCGTGTCACTTGGAGCCTGTAACAGGATTATCTGTTGCCAAAGTAATTGGTTGAAAGACTCATCAGAGCAAGACAGTCCAACGTTGGATAGACGTCGCTTCCGACACCGGAACAACGTATTTATTGTTGATTTTCCGTCTATTCAACGTTTCACCAAAGGTTTTGATAAGTCGTTGGAGAAAGTTGGGTTTTGGTTATCCAACGTCTATTCAATGATGTGTCTAAGACGTTAATTAGACAATGATCTATGTTCACGAAAAATCACAACTAATAGTGACGTTGCGATTTCTTCAGGTCGCAATCTCAAATCGACATTGGATCGACGTCGGAATGTTTACTGGGTAGTAAAACATCGTTCTTAACCCGCGATGTGCCTGTTACTAGGGGTGGGCGCGAAACACAGACAGGGTGCTCACCCTGAAATTTCTGTTGCTGTGGATGGGGCCAAGCCTGCCTACCCGGAGATATGCCTGTTACTGTGGTGGGTACAGTGGTGTCTGGCAAATAGACAAGCTTGCTTATCATCTTGTGTGTCTATTACGAGGGTGGGGGGATGGGGGGCGTACTGGCACATAGACAAGCTTGACCATCTTGTGTGTCTTTTCCTGGGGATGGGGGCAAAGGGGTCATGGCACATAGGCAAGCCTGCTTACCATGATACGCGTCTGTTACTGGAGGTGCGGGCGGGGGGATCCTGACAGAAAGACAAGCCTGCTTACCCTGACATGTGTTTGGTACTGGGGGTGGGGGCGAGGGGGTCGACGTCAGACAATCGGCGATTGTCTGGTCGGATGCTCGCCTGCTTCATCTGGTGGATCAGCTCCGTCTTATCGTGTTCCAGCTTCAAAACCACGTCATCCTAGCAAAATCCAGGTGGTCAAATGGAACCGAAATAATAACATAGATATCTATATATAGCTCACAAACGTAAACAAAAGAATATGGGTACTCATTTCCATGCATTTTGTTCAGAAGTGACACGTGGTTTGACGTAAATAAGCTATTTTTACTCTTGTGCGTACCTTGTCTTCCAGCTCTGCTCTCAGTTCCTCAATGGTCCGCTCTAGTTGTTCTTTCTCCTGTAAATATAACAAAGTGCCTCCAGTTCATTATTCTTGTGATTCCTCTGTATTCTAAAGCTCGACCAATAGAAATGCACTATTGGGATGTCTACTTAAAAACTTATGGAAGACCTATTTTCCTGAGACGAATTTTCCACTTTTCTAAGGTTAAATTGTCGCGGGAATCTTGTCTCGTGAGTAAATTTGTCGCGAAAATTTATGCGTGCACAGCATATATAAACAAAAATTTACTTGAAATCAAAGACTGTTGCAATTAATTGTGAGAAGCATACGCGTTTGTCGCGAAAATTTATTCGTGCACAGCATATATAAACAAAAATTTACTTGAAATCAAAGACTGTTGCAATTAATTGTGAGAAGCATACGCGTTTTCAAAGATTTTCAATGACAGCAGCTTTATGTATACAAATGGGCACAGGTAGTAACTATTTGCAAATGCAGTGAAAAGTAAGGTAACTTTTAAAAACGTACAAAACACTGCCTTACCTTTTTACAAGCTGACAGCTGGTTCTTATGGTCCTTAAGTTGTGCGGCGAGGATCGCAGGGTCTTTTGACGTCATGGCCTTGGTCTCCGAGTCCTTACCCAGGTGAGACCCCTGAGGAAAACTTGTGAGCATGAGAAAAAAAAGTCAAGGGTTTTAAATTATTTTTTATGGCAAAACCAGTAATTTCTTTTGCGATAAAAGCTGTGCATACTTTGGGAAAGGAACGTAGAGAGATGGAAAAGCATCAAGGGGAAGCTTGTGAACAGTGTTGTTTCTCTTCCAACTGTTCGGGAAGGGGGTGAGGGCTGTGCAACTAAGTAGGGTGAAAGTGGGGGGAGGGGGTCAAGGGAGATCCTTTTGCACAGCACCCTGGTTCTCTCCCCTCCCCCCCTACGATGCGTTAAGTGGGAGTAGGGTTATGGGGTGATGATGAGGGAGAACCTTATGGGCGGGGCTGTGTCTTTCTTCCTCCTCTTGCTCCCCATGCTCCTCCTCTTCCAGCAGTTTCGATGGCTTCACCCGCTCGTACTTGCCCAGTTGCTGTGTCAATCAAATCAGGTCAATATTCATTAAACAGTCATCATGCAATTATGTGTTGTGGATATAACGGGGAACTATTATAGAATTCAACATTTTTTCATAAACTGCGTGTATGTACACAGCCAAGCACATTCTAGGGAGGGACGTAATCAGATGCAGTAGAAGCAGCCTTCTGATTGATTATAACCAGTCACGTTACCAGAAAAAGAACAGTCACGTGACCGGTAGCGGCGTGATAGCATCAGACAGGTGCTAAAAAAATTAGCAGCGACGATTGTTAATTATTTCCAAGGTAAAAATTATTAATAGTAGGATCAATACCAAAACAATATAAGTAAGCAATCCATAGGTGAATAACAAATTTGGCCCATCACGTGAGCCGAACCACTGATCTGCATTTTCGCAGCATTACGCTTCGACCGTCACAAGGCATGGCTTACCTTCATCATGTTTCTCAACTCTTTTTTAAGGCGTTTTATTTTGCGGGACTTTCTGGCTTTCTCATCTGTTAGATCCATGTTTTCATCTTGCCACTTCTTCTCAATCTGATGACGAGTGCGAGAGAGGCATTTATTGGTAATTAGTAAGTATGCAATAATAAGTAAAATAAACTGCAAATATTAAATTGCAAGCTATTCAGAAGTAAAACCTTTAAATAAGCAAAGTAAGAAATTGTTAATAAGTAAAGTAATTAAAACATAAAACACTTGTTCAATAAAATAACAGGATAACACGTGAATCTAAACAGCTATGAATTCTCTCAACATTCAACAACTAAATTTATAATATGTGAAATGAAAACTTGTAACAAGCAAAACAACAAATAGTTAAAAGTGACATACAGAAACAGGTAATAAATAAAATATCTAAACAGTTAATGGCGTAATGTCTGCGTAATGTGTAAGCTAAATGTCTAAAATTAAGGGGTGTATTATATAAAAAATTAAATTTAAATTTAAGTGCAATATGTAGGCCTTGAATAACTAAAATATCACCACATAAAATAAGTATAATTTCCAGATAATGAGTATTTAAAATCTGAAGGCGGTTTATAATAGTAACACAGTTAAAACTGATATGTCAAAAGATATCTGACATTTGTCACTCTTCATCCTGCATAAAAATTGCAGGAATTCTCTTATCATAAGCTACACGCACGTAAGCATGCATGTTATGTCTTCGTAACAACAGATCACGTGACTACACATAGTAGCGAAAACTAGCGCTCAGTCATCGAAGTACTAACATGGCTGCTTAACTGAAGTAAACATTCTAAGCCATCGCTAGAAGCTCGAGCCAAAAGCGAGGATGACTCCGCGTTACGTAAGTGAAGGGACTACGTCACAACACGCTGATGATGGCCAGAAGGTGATATTTTTGATCCGGGATCAGGAAAAAAAAATGACTATTTTATAGTAAAAAACATATGTGATAATCGAACATACAAGATTGTGAAAACTCACTGGGTAACATTTAGAAACTGACTTTTAACTGAAGTTGTCTTATATGAAAATACTCACCGCCTTGAATTCACGTATTTGATTTTTGTATCTGTTAAAATAGAATATTATTTGTTGTAACGGATACTGCGTCGTTATGCTTGGAATTCTGGAGCTATACGATATCGACTTTTTAAAACTCTCAGTACTGAAGGAAATGACAGTCGGAGAGTGTTTGAACGAGAATAAGCAACAGGATTTACTGGAGGATTGACTAGATCAAAGGTTAGGCTGCAAGGGAGGGAGGGGGAGAACCCCTAGCTGAGGCTTGAGTGATTTAATATGATTTAATTACTCTGTATTTCTTTTCGCTGTAGAAGTAAGATTTACCTGGTTATTTCGTTGCCTTTGTCATTTATTTTCTTCACCATTTCTTTCACTTTTTCTTCCAATTCTGAAATATCTGTGAAAAGAAAATATTCAATCCATTTCCTTCTCTTTTTGCGAGGCAGTCAATATGTAAAATGGAATGCCAATCGGTAAGCTCTCTATACGATTAATAAGTAAGATATTTAAGTGGTACTGAATTATGGAATGCCGTTTTAACATTTAATGCTTATTTTTGATATCAAAATATAATTAAAGATATCAAGAATTCAATGTAGATCTCAATAATTTATATTTTGCTATCAATAATTGAATTTTAGATGGCAAAAAATTATTTTTGAGATCAAAAATTAATTTTTGATATCAATAATTCCCTAATAAATGTGAAAACAGCATTCCATACTGGATGAATGTTCAGAAGGCCAATGAGTAATTATAAGGACGCTTAAATAATAAAATATCTTGACAGTAAACGATTACGACATCTGGACGGTTCGTGACTAAAACATCTAGACGGTGCACAAGTAAAATATTTAGACGATTTAGGGCTTAAATATCTATGCAGTTAATGAGAAAAAATATATGCAAGATGTGATAACTAAAAATATCAGGTAGGTTAATTATTAAAAGATCTTGAGGTTTAGTGACTAAACTATCTGGACCAAAACATGCCGACGGCTAATATGTAGACGCTTATTAAATGAAATATCTACTTGTTCAGCGACTTAAGTAGTCCAGAAAATGCCGGAAATTCGTACACTCGGTGCCTTCCGATCGGATTTTTCCGAGCAGGCCAACGATCTCGCCGGCCGCGTGCTTCCATGCCTGCGCCTCCCCCGCTGATGACGTCATAGCGCCCTGCCGCTCCTCTTCTTTCTTGTTTTCAGAGGCCACTGTTTAATGAAACAGGTGAACAAACTTCCAAACCATTGCCTTTAATATGTTAGAGAAGTGTTCTTGCTTTGTTGTTGTTTGATTTGTCCTAACTCTTAAGGTATTTCTGCTGAGACAATTCAAACGCAGTTTTGAGGACGGAAGGCGTGTAGAGAAGTCCTGATTTTTATAACTAAGTAGTCGCAGACTGGATATTTGGTCTCCTTCCAACCCTGCCTCCCCCCCCCCCCAAAAAAAAATGAGCACAACGTGGAGCGCAACAATGAACTTACTCGACTTGTAGGATTTGAACTGAGACACAGCCTGCGAGGCAAGGTTCTTTTTTTCCCTGTGGAAAATACAAATGCAGACATTACACATTAATTTGAAAATTAAGTCATATTTCCGGTTATAAAAGTACATACTGCGTCACACCTTATGTGAAAATTTAACTACAGCCAAAGAATGTAATACATATTTTAAATTTTTTTTGCTTCGTCACCGCTATGCAGTCCCGCTTTCAACTCCGCAACTCACCCTACCCCCCCCCCCTACACCCACCTCAATTCCGCCCTGGCGGTGATTATTGTAAAAAATTCACATCTCTTTGGATGTTTCACGTCTCTGCTCCCTCGATAATGCTTCGTGCTGGCACCACCCTTCCTCCGCCCTTCCCTAGCCGGGTTTTGTTGACGTAAGCAACACGTACCTCTCTAGGTGTTCCACGTCCCTGCCACGCGATGACTGATCGGCAATTTCTGTATTAAGTCGTTTCAGCTTGTCGAACGCCATTTTTGTGTTCAGCAGCCCGTCTCTGAAATGACAGCACTGATTCGTTGGCATAGGCGTAGAAAAGGGAGGGGCTGGGAATGAGTAGGAACTCAGTAGGAAGTGAGGAGGAGTCAGTAGGCCGAACGTCTTGTGGTTTTGGTGGACCCACTACAGTTATTTTCCCTGCGCTGATCAGGTATCTTTTACTTGAAATTGCTAACATAAAATGTAGGCATTGAACCTTATTATTTTGTAATCAATTAAACATCAAGTTTGGAAGGTCTGTAGGGCCATTACGGTTGTTGCCATTCTCTTCCCGGTACCACCGCCCACCCCCACCCCACTACCCCCACGCTCATGGTGACACTGACCTAACGCTGTCGGAGTCGCTCGTGTCGTCCTCTTCGAAGCTCAGCTTGCTCAGCTCATTCTCAAATTCGTGCTCCGAGAACCACTGCGTGACGTCATATTGGCGGTGTGTGACGTCACCATGTAACGCCACGTGATTAAACATAACCACATGTAGTAAGCGAATCAGTGTGATACACCGAATCAATGGTATCAATAAAACAATCAAGGTTTTATATTAAAAATCAAGTAATGAGATCAATAAAAAGCCTCAAATTTGTGCTAAAATTAAGTAGAGTTTGATGTCATGAAATAAACGTCAACAACTAAATTAGTGGCAACACTCATTCCGTTTCGACATTCAAGCATTAGTTATTGGAAGTTACAATAAACTAAAACTAAAAAAAAAAAAAAAAAAAAAAAAAAATAATAATAATAATAATAATAATAATAACCCCACCTTACATTACATGCTACCACAGCCTTACGAGTCTTTATAGCAAATTGCCATACCCAAAGTGAATGATAACATGTTACAAAGTTGACATGATAAGACATTACGACAGCCAAAGGCGACATGGTAACATATTACTGCACTCCCAGGGGGTGGGATGGGAGCATAGGATCGTTTAAAGTCAAAAGTCAAAGCCGTTTTTCAGTTCTACTTAAAGGGCAGTGGAATTAAACAGGTTATTTTGGGCACTTATCTGAGTGGCTGCCTCGGTGTCCATGTACTAAAAATAGAGTCAAGTATTTCACGAGATTGTGTATAAATCAAAGAAGCGAAGTACTTACGTCAGCCAGAGATTGCAGGATCTGCAAAGAAACGGGTTAATTCGATTTTTCACCAATCACCAATAAAATGGGTCCTTTTCAAAGGATCTGTTCTTGAGTTTCTTTTTTAAGATATCAGAATTTTTACATCTTAAACCAGAAAAATATGGGATAGAGGAAAGATATCTATATATATATAGAGAGAGAGAGAGAGAAAGAGGGAGGAGAGAGAGAGAGAGAGAGAGAGAGAAGAAGAAGAAGAAGAAGAAGAAGAAGAAGAAGAAGAAGAAAGAGAGAAAGAGAGAAAGTGAGAGCGAGTGGTATATGACCCAATGCTTAGCCTCCTCGCCCCCCTTCTCACCCCCACCCCCCCCCAAAAAAAAACCCAAATTTATTCTCACGTCATTCCTTTCTTCTTGTGCCTCTCCCGCCTGTGACGTCACATCCTTGTATTTGTTGACAAACTCCTTCAGTTGAAACTTCAGCTGATGTGAAAATAGCACTTCTCATTTTTCGCTTTGGGACTAAGAATCGATTTTCAAAGTTGCAATATTAGATATTTTCTCATTACATAAAATGGAGTAATAAAAACAAAAACACATCAATCATGTGTATCTGTCACTGGAAGTCTGTTGGTAACCGTGTGCAAATCCATGCTTTTCCAGTTTGTGGTGGGGGTTGGGAGTCGGGGTTAATGAAACGAGTGTGACAAACTTTTTGTGTGAAATTTTTAAAACGACCCCTAAACCCACAGTGCAAAGTTAAAAAAATATCCTGTTTTAACCAATCGTGGATTTCAGTTCCCTCTTATAGGAAACACTGAGTACCTCATGACCCCCCCCCCCCCCCCAAGCCCTTTTTAACGTAATTGGCACTCCGCACGGACCGCGTCTTTCCTGAAATTACTCACCTTTCTCTGCGTTTTTTTTTCAACACTCATGTTAACCACATACCACACCTTAGTGCCTCCTCCCCCCCCCTCTCCCCCTACTCTTCGCAGTGGTGGCGGAATAGACTCACCGGTCCGTTTTCCATATGGTTGAGCTGCTCACTTATATCATTCAGCATCTCCTGCAAGTAGAAGATCTGTCTATATATAAACACGCCAAAGCTAGAAGTTCATGGCGTAGACAAGAATTAACTGTGAAGGTGGGCAGGCAGAGTTACACGCCACTCGCTCGTTTTAAATGTAAATAATCAGATTATTTATGGTAATATTACACCTCAATGAAATGCACAATGTGTGTGAAAAGCTCCTAACTCTGTTTTTTTTTTCTTGTTTTGTTTTGTTTTGTTTTTGTTTGTTTGTTTTTTTGTTTTGTTTTTTGTTTTGCTATTTTTTGGCGTTTTTTTGTTTGTTTGTTTACGGTAGTTGTGTCGAGTTGTGAAACTTTGGCATTGACATGATAAACATTGCCACGTATACATTGTAACGTCTATCCAGCTTCTATTTGACGCTTCGACGCCTATCGATCAATTTCTAGTATTTCTAACCTAAAAAGTGACAGTTTGTTTTTTGCCGTCACCAAATCGCACCGCATCGCCTATCCAATTTCTTTGTCTTAACGCTGGTTAGGTCTTTTGGATCTGGTTGTATATGAATATAAAAGTGGAAGCAACGTCTTTTCCCCGTGTATAATCATGTTACCAGTCTTCGGAAATGACAGCTATGAATAGGTATTTTATAAAATAACCCAAAATCGATTATTTAAACATGTAAAATGCTCATGAAAAGTCACATCTTTGTATTCTAACCACATGATGACCCGAGGCTATTTTTGATGGCAGGGTGACCATATGGTATCTCACGAATGTCGATTTCTCCACGTCAGTGCAACGACCTTTACCGACGCCTGTACAACGGCACACTCTTAACGCCTCTCCAACATCGCTCCAAGACGTTACTCTAACTTTCATTTACAACCAATTCCCAACGTTGAACGTCTGGACACGACGTCTATCCAACGTCTATTTTCGCTGGATATATAAAATGGTCTTCAGGTAAATGAAAAGTACGCAAAGCATTAAATGAAGGCGACATTTTTTCGCACGAAACTCCGGCAGCAATAAAGTGCCCATTTTTATTCCCCATTAAAATGGGTTTTTGTTTTGTACAAATGTTGTAGCTGTTTAGTTGGATCGAACCGATGCTTTGAAAAGTATCATCCTATCTTTTCTTTGCCCGTAACACAGTTGAAATGCAATTCAAATAAATTTGAAATTAAATTTCACTGGAGTACAAAACTTTATGGTTGGCTCCAAGTACTTCATGGGTAACCCCATGTTTACTCGTACTGGGATCCGATAATCACTTTTCATCCGGCGCCCCGAAAAGTGGGGCCCCAGAAATGGTGGGAGGAGGTGGGACTGGTTGTTGTAAGCATCGGTTCGATCCAACTAAACAGCTACAACATTTGTACAAAACAAAAACCCATTTTAATGGGGAATAAAAATGGGCATTTTGTTCATACAAATGCCTTGCAGCTGCCGTTGGATCGACCCGATGCTTTGAAATAGATTTAACCAGTGGAATGGCATTTCTTGGGTACCACGCCCTTCGGGCGCCATGCCTTCGGTTAATATGACAATAAATAAAACTTCTATCAACAGTTCTTAGTTTTATTTCCGTCAGTTCCCCGACACCAGTGTTCTTTTGCTATTGGTGTGCATCCGCGCACCTACGGTAAAGCTTGTCTCCCCCCCCCCCTTTTTTTTTTTTTTGTTTACTGAACAGTCGTCAAGGCAACTAACGCTAGGTCCACACTGTCATAGAGGTCAACAGAAACCGAAAATTCCGAAATTTCCTTGTTTTTGCGTTATGTTACAACATGTGCGCCCAGTGGGCGCACTGTGTTACTCGTGTGCTCCCAGGTGTGCCCTTCTTGGGCCCCATCTCCCCGCGCCATGCTGTCGCGTTACTCATGCGTCTCCCTCGGGGTGATACGCACGCTCCTCAGTGCTGGTGAGCGACCCACTGTCGTCCCCCATCCCGCACTATAGATGCCCGCTGCTGTGCCTCGTGGGGCACATGCGTGGCTCGCTGCCCCGCGCAGTCGTTCCCTGCGTTACCCACTCATAACACTCGGTAATAAAAGTATATAGGCTAAACAAGACCGAAAGTTTGCCCTGTCGGGCCAGTTCGCTTGGGTGGCAGCTCTTCACTCGTTGGGGCGGGCCTGCGCGCTGCTCCCTTTCCCTCGCCCCCTCGTGGACTTCTCCTTTGTTCCGTTGCCACCCTTGTAGCCCTTGCCTTTGAACCTGCAACATAAGTGCCTCACATTAAAATTTTCCGCGGTGTTACTTATTAATGATGGACTCCGCTGCTACGAATGGCATGTGGTACAGCTTTGACACAGAGTCCTGCGTGTAATCCTGTAAATAAAATCGAATAAAAGAATTAGGGGATTGCCAGCAGCCCGCACGCAATATGTCTTCCATGGTTGCGCCGGTTACCGCCTTCAGTGAACATGCAATCTGTCGCACTTCATGGGGGTGCATCTTGGGCCTTTCTTGTGTCCCTTCGCTTTGCGATGCCGCGTCATATGCCGCCACTACTGCCCTTTTGATGTAGTTGGAGATGGTGGGTTTTCCTATATCTCTAGTAATGTGGGGAAGAAACGGTATTATTAGTCTTTTTTGTTCTGGGCTGCGTATTGCCTTTGACGCCTCCGTGTACTTACGTAGTGTGTCCACGGGGCACAGTAATTTACCTGTGCGCCTCGGTTCTTCCTCCGGTGCGTCCCCGGGTAGCACAGGCAGTGAGATTTCCGAAAACGTACCCTTACCGTGAGTCACGATGTGCGTTTTGCCTAGGAAGTCTGCTCGAGGTTTCAGGACAACCCTGCTGTTGTTCTCGTCTATGAAATACCGCTGGTCGAGTGCGTGTATCTCACTTCTCCTCTTGCCTGACGCCAATGCTAGAAGGAAAGTTACCTTGAATGTGAGCTCCCGCAGTGGCGCATTCTGTTCGTCTCGGAAAGTGGGGCCCTGGAAATAATCTAGTACTACTTTTAGGTCCCACTGTACTATGTGCTTGACTGGGGGTGGTCTCTGCAAGCGAAAATTTCTTATTAGTTTGGACAGGGACTCGTCCTGGCCCGGGTCGTACCCTGTTGCGTTTTTCAGCACTGCACCCAGCGCTGCACGGTAACCTTCTATTGTTCTGGTGGCCACCTTCTTCCCCTCAAAAAGGTATATGAGGAAATCTGCGATCAATGGCGCTGTTGCTGCCACCGGGTCTGCTGATTTCATCAGACACCACCTCTCGAAAACCTTCCACTGTGATCCATAAACCGAACGGGTGGATTTGGCGTGCACCTCTTGCATGCGTGCAACCGCTTGTGCCGAAAACCCCTGTCTTTTTAGCCAGTTCGCTTTAGGGACCACAGATGAAGGTTCATCGTGTGTGGGTGCGGGTGCCAGTGTTTCCAATGTGGTTGTCTTAGTGCCCGCGCATGCATTGGCAACCTCTTCGGCGTCTCGGTCGCCCACCGTTGTAGCAGTGGGAACACGGGTGACGCCGGATTTGCCGGTGCCACTAGCAACAACGTAAATCTCTGCTCCCTCCCTAACCGCTCTGCTACCCTTTCGAGTATCGTGGTTGGGGGAAACGCATACAGTACTTCCTGCGGCCACGTGCAACTCAGCGCATCGCTGGTTGTGGCTTCCGGGTCCGGGCATGGTGAAACATACCTCCCGAGTTGCGTGTTGAGACGCGTTGCGAACATGTCCACCTGTGGGGGCCCAAAGACCGAACTCTCCACTACCCAACGAAAGAGGCGTGTGGAGAGCGTCCACTCCCCCTGCAGGACTTGACCCTGCCTGGAAGCCATGTCCGCTAACACGTTCAAATTTCCCGGAATGTGATGTGGTAGTAGTGTTACCTGGTATCGGATTGCTAGTTCCCACACTTCTCTGGTTGCTTGCATCAGGGTTGGCGACCTTGTGCCCCCTTGCTTTTTGATGTAACTTACCGTGGTAGCATTGTCTATCAGACACAGTACCGCTTTGCCCTGAAGTTCTTGCCCCAGGATCCTCAGTGCTTCTCCTACTGCGCGCATCTCTAACACATTGATGTGCATGCTTTGCAGTTGCTGCGGCCACCGCCCCTGAAACAACCTGCCGTGAAAGTGTGCCCCCCAGCCTACCTTTGATGCGTCGGTTTGTAACTGGAATTGTGGCTGCGGTATGGTAAATGGGGTTCCTTGCGTCAGATGTACTGTATTCATCCACCACCGGAGATCTTCTCTCGCCTGTGGCGGGAGTCTGAACTTGTTGCGTGAAGCGCGGCCCCTCTTGAGTGCCGCTCGCACTGCATGCTGGTAGCCCCGGAAATGAAGGCGCCCCATGGGCACCGTCTTTTCTGTTGCTACCAACAGTCCCAGCAACGTTTCTGCGACAGTTACGGGAACCCACCTGTTTTCCAACATCGACTCGATTATATGTTGGATCTTCTGAATTCTGTCTGGCGACGGAAATACGCGCCCGACTGTGAAATCGAACACGTCCCCTAGGAACACAATTACCTGTTTGGGCTCTATTTCCGACTTCTCTAGGTTTACCAATAATCCCAGCTCGACACATTTGTCGAGTAGTGTTAACGTTTGAGCGGCCACCCTTTGTCTGTTCAGACCCGCGTTCAACCAGTCGTCTAGGTATTGAAATAGCAGCATTAGCTGCTGTCGCCCCCACGACTTTACTGAGCGCATTGTCTTGCTGAAAACCCAGGGCGCCGGTGCCAGCCCAAAGGGGAGCGCGCGGTACCAATACCTGTGCTCCCCAACCTGAAAACACAGGTATTTGTAATGTGCGGGCCACATCGGTACGTGCAAGTACGCGTCCGTTAGGTCGATCGAGGTGGCCCACATGCCCCGACTGACCGCCTTGCGGATGTGCTGGCAAGTGTCCATTTTGAATGTTGGGGTCGACAGAAGCGCGTTTAATGGCTTTAAGTCTATTATGAGACGCCAGCCCCCCGTTCTTTTTGGCCTTAAGAAAACCCTGTGGAACATGCCTGACTGCCCCACAGGCATTTCCCCTATGGCCCCTTTTTCTAGCAACTTGTCCAGCATATCCGTGAGTGCTGCTTGCTTTTCCGTTCCCTGGCCGTATGAGGTCACAAGGCTCGGGTTCGCATTTTGAGTCAGCCGAATAGGGGGCACTTGACCGTTTACTTTGCGAAATGGGAGGGGGTAGCCGTATCTTAGCCACCGCACTACCTTGGTCGGCGCCCCCAATTCTTTCCATTTTAACCAAAAGTGTGTGAGCCTGCCTCCTACGGGCAAGGAGTTTGCGCGCAGCACTCTGTCCCTGATATCTGACAATGTTACGCCAAAATTTAGATGTTCTCTTGCAGCGAGCCAGTTCCCGTGACAGGGACTGACTTGCTGCTGACTGTAATTGTCACCTGTTTGATGGAGTGTGACCGGCCTTGCGAAAAACACTACCCCGTCTCTCTTGGCTTTGCGGGCCCTTGATCCTGGGTGGCGCCGACGCCGTGCGCCCGCGGTGTGCTCCCCGTTGGTGACTGCTGCTGTAGGACCGGTGACGTGGCGTGACCTGCGTGTACCGCTCGTGTAGCGCGCGATTCTGGAGGTCCTGGATGTGCCGGCCGTTGAGTTCTGCCAGCAGGTCATCTGGGAACAGTTGTGCTTGCCCCACGTATTCTGCGTGCCGCAACTGGAATAGCTTGTCCTGCGGGAGTTTGCAACGCTGGAGGACATTGTCTCTGCGCAACTGAATGCTAGACGACAGCAGTGCCGTGTTCAACTTAATCAGGTCTTTCGTCCCACGCACAAGACACCCAATGAGCTTGGGCACTATGGAGGCATCGGACTCCAGGGATCCACCCACCAGGGTCTGATTTACGTACTCGATAAATGATAACACCCGCAGCCCCGTTCTCGCGATGCCCTCAATGTAGCTGAGATCCCTGTCTTTTAATGTCACTTTGTCGTCGGGGCGGACCACCGGTAACCAGGTTGGGGCGTGCTTAGGGTACGTGAGTGGCTCAAAATTCACTGCGTTGTCCGATGGCCTGTATGCCGTTCTCGCGACGCGCATTTTAGATGAGGTGTGAATCTTTCCGAAGTCCATGGCCTTTCCAAAATTCGAGTCCTTTGCCTGAAACTCGGCTTCCTTCAACTTAATGGCATCCACAATACCCGCTGCTGTATCGAGTGCCATAAATTCTGGGCCCTGCTCCCGCGGCCCCTCGGAGGCCAATCTGAAACTGGCGTGCGTCTCCTTCAGGGGTTTGCCTACTTGGGCATTCGAGAATCTCTGTATTACCTCTACAACGTCGCGAAATGGGATATCCAGCGGGTCGACCGTTGTAGCTGAGCCTGCTTCCTCGCTTGCCCTGCTTGGGGACTCTTCGTCTGAGAGGCGCCTCCTCTTCCGTGTACCTCTCCAGGGGGATACGTCGCGTTTCCGCGGTGATCTTAGCCAGTCGCCGCATTCCGGGTGCTTGAAAGGTGAGGCGTGCAGGCCTCGCGGTGCTCTCGATCGTGCCCTATGTTCTGTTTCACTGCCGGAGAGTGTGGGCATGCGGCGCCGGCTGGGCACCCGACTTCGCCTCCTTCGTCGGTGGGGCGGTGAGGAGCCTGAGGACTCGGAGTCGTCAGAGGATGAGGAAGATAGTAGGCGGCGGCGGCTTCTACTTCTAACCCGTGTGTCGCGGGAGGGCGTTAATTCGCGCTTCGGGCTGCTATGCCGCTCATCCTCCATCTGGGTCATGAGTGTGGCTAGGGGTGATGGCTCCCCTTCCGTGCTTGCCGGCTTGGGTGACACGGCGCGAGAGGGGGCCCGCTGTGGTTCAGGTGCGGGTGTGAGCTCCCTCGCCTGCTCCTGACTTGTAATTGTTGCGCTCGGTGCACGTGTCTGCAGTCCCACGAGTTGTTGTGAGATCATGGCTGCCTGCTGCTGTAGTGCCTTGCGGAGAATTTCTTCAACGTTTATCTGCAATGGTAGAATCGGCTTCTCCGTTGGTGGTTGGTATCCCCTCGTGCTGGGTGTGTCACCAGCGTTCGTGGTCGAGGGATCCCACGTGCCCGAGGTGTACGCCCTGTTCGCAGCCTTCACAACGGATTCCTCAAACGATTCCGTGGTTTTACTGTGAGTCGGGGGGAGTGGTGTTATAGTTGCCGCCTCCTGCTCTAATTCTTGCAACGACACACGGACGCTCGTTTCCGATGTAGGGCTCCTCGAACGTTTCTTATCCTTCCTGGACTTGTGCTTGCGGCGTTTCTTGGGAGACCTCTCGGTGCTCGAGTTCCCCCCTGACAGCACCGTCTCGTCCCGCAGCGGCGTGCCGGGATCTTTGCCTGGGGCCTCGTAAGTTGGGGTGTCCGCCGAGGACATTGTTCGCGACCACAGTTCTTTTATCTGTCTATTGCGTATTTGGCGCCGACGCTGCCTGTTTAGACTTCTCCACACTTGATCTGGTATATGTTGACAGACTGCACACGTTATATCACCGTTACACTCTTGTTGCCCGTAGCGAGTAGCACAGTCCCTGCAGTAGTCGTGTGGATCGTCCTTAAGGCCTGCGTGCCCACATCGCGGCTTCTTTACCATGGTTGTTCATGACTGCAAGCAAAAGCAGAAAGTTAATTAACGGTAGTGGTTTTACTGAACCATCGAGGCGCATTTTTGTTCCATGCATAGTATCGATCTGACCTGTAGCATCACACCGCAGTATGTATTACGCAGCTTTGCAAATGCAGGCTTCAGTGTGCGATTTGACAGTGCCACTCCTGGTAGCCTGTGTGCTCCCTCCGAGTAACGCGTTCGTAACTCGCGAGTAACTCGGAGTGCGGCACACCCTGCTGCGTTGTGACGCCACAGGCGCGGGAAAGCTACCACTTGCGAAAACTTGGCTGAGACGTCTCGCACGCTGCCAAGAATTTCCTCCTAGGTGGTCAGCAGTTTCCTACACTCTCTTGACCAGGAGTTAGGAAAGTAACGTTGTTAGCAGCCCCGCGGTGTCTCTGTCAACTAACCGCACCGTGGGCGCCTTCCCGCCAAAAGGAAAAACTGCTATTCCTCCGTGTGACGTGGTCAAAACCCAAGGTTGTAGGTACCTAACGAAACTGCGGAGAGCCCTTTACCAATGGTGAAGTTAGAGAACTGGCAATTGTACTCGTTCCTCGTAAAATTGACGAAACTGAGATGCCCACGTGTTGAGGGCACCGCCGCGTTACTCGCAAGCAAAAACGGCTCAAACAGTCTAAAATTAGCCAAAACTTCTCGTGAAACGGTCCGAACGACCCTGTAGCGTAACAAGCCTAAGGTTCGAATGAAGAAGTGCCTGAAAGCGGTACGCTAGCGACACAAACAACTAGGCTACCCACCACAGAGTGTTGACACCGCAGTTGGCAAAACAAACTGTTGCTACGCCGCTCCCTCTGGATGTAACTCTCCCAAACTTCACCCAAAGTATCTTCAATATATCCAGCAACTTCCTGTGATATTATTTCCTCCGTCGAACTTATGGAAGGGCCCTCACAAATCAAAACCTTAACTGGTGCTACAAACTGTGTTTCATCACAGGCGTAAGGATGAAAAGTGATTATCGGATCCCAGTACGAGTAAACATGGGGTTACCCATGAAGTACTTGGAGCCAACCATAAAGTTTTGTACTCCAGTGAAATTTAATTTCAAATTTATTTGAATTGCATTTCAACTGTGTTACGGGCAAAGAAAAGATAGGATGATACTTTTCAAAGCATCGGGTCGATCCAACGGCAGCTGCAAGGCATTTGTATGAACAAAATGCACGTTTTATGAGCCGGTGACGTTACTACAACGGTCCAGCGAAACTCTGGCGTCAGGAAAACGTGTATGAAAATTCTCTCGTAAAATGACGTCAACACAAAACAGTGATGACAGAAGCTATTTAGTTGAAAATCGACGTCGGCAAGATATAAATCACATATAACGGTGATATAACGCCAAAAATACAGGTTAAGCCGAACTACAAATACCATAGCTCTGGTTCGTTAAGAAGAAGGGTGTCATGAAGTTGGGGTGGGGGGGGGGGGGGGGTGAGGATCGATACTCACACTGTCCTCGCTTTCGTCATACATGCGGTCAAACTGATTTAGGGTCTGAAACACAAACAAACGGGTGATACAGAGCCATTCTGGATGTTTTAAATCATGGGATTTTATTGCTAAATATTGCTAAATAAATAAATATGCTGTTGTGTGTTTACTTCTCTGAATGTTTTGTTTTGTTTCTTGTTTTATAACCAGAAGTAAAAGCCGTTGAAATATTACCAATTAAACGTATGAAAAATCACTTCCTTTAATCAGCTGTTATCAAATGGCTCTTATCATATACTTTTGTAACACGCAGTCCGATCAATTCAATAGGTTAAGAATGGCTGCAGCCGATAAGAGGAATTTCGTAAGATACGTAGTGAGAAATATCGAACAATTTCACCTGTTTTTTTCCTGTGCTTATTATTTGTGCCCTCAGTGACGGATTAACGACATTACAATATGTGCGGCATCAGAATGAGCCCTCTCCCCCACCATACCTTCCATGTTTACTGTGTAATTACTTCATGGATGGACCCCAATTACGTACCAGTCGGTTACCATGAGTGTCCATGACTTTTTAAAACGACCAATAAACGCAGAGTGCTACATTTTTAAAATACCCCTTTTCTAAACATAAATAAATAAATAAAATAAATAAATAAAAAAAAAAAAGAAAAGACTCGGAGCGCAGTTCCGAAAGAACTCCTCTTTTGTCGGAATTGCAGAGTACTAAATGAAAATTTCCCCCTTCTAAATGAAAATTTCCCCCTTCAGTGGTCCGCGCTGAAATCGGCACTCAGCGTGGACCACTTGTGACCCCGAATTTATCTGCCCCCTTCCCGTTAACAAACATTTGATATGAAGTGCACCTCCTCCCCCACCCAGGTAATGACACTAAGGGGCTGATTTACCTGAGCGATGTTGGCGGTGATTGAGAGGATCTCGGACTTGGGCGTGGTTCTGCTAGAGGAGGGGATCTCAGGTGTGGTGGTGTGGAAATGGAAGTCGATCTCTGCAGGCTGCAATACCATCGTGTCCTGTTCTCTTCCCCCTGCCCTTAAAAAAAAATCAGACCAGTCTATGGTGTTTTGCCCTGTTTTGTTTTAATTTTTGTGGGGATTCGTGGTTATGTTCAGTCACATTAGTATTTGTTTTGAAGACTAATTGGATTATAGAAAAAAATTAAAGTAGGCAACATTTTTTAGATACAAACCGAAATATAAATATTTTGTTGTTTAATGTAAAACGTTAATTTCCCTGTTGAAATAACAAACCCATTAGGCGGTATAACCTCCCCCCTCCCCCCTTCCAAATATATTGAGTGGACATGTTAGGTCAATCTAGACTCCCCTTTTTAGACAAAATATTTTCAGATTGACCACATATATTGTTCAGTAATCTTTCAAATGAAACATTTTTTTTTTAAATTTCATGACTTCAGCAACCATTTACCGTACAACTGGCGTGAACAAATAACCCCCCCCCCCCCCCTCCCTCCCTACACACACACACACACACCCATGAAATCGAAAACAGTGACAGAGTGAATGTCAGGGGAGATGTACATCTAGACTGGATGACCTTACTTTTTGGTCCTGGATGAACCCGAGCCGGCTGATGGCCCCACAGAGCCTCTGGATCGATTGAAAGGCATTTCGTCCTACAGAGTCTTCCTGTGTGAATTGAAAGTGTTCAGGCGCATTCCAGTGCTCCGCCTTGACTCTGTGAATGCTCTAAATAATTTCTTCCATGTTTTCCATCCAACTGAAATGCTACTTAACTTCTGAAATGCTAACTGTCGCGAAATTTCTCAAGCTAACGATCATTTCCCATAGAGATGCTAAATTGTGACGAAATAGAGTGTGTGTAACTGTGACGTAACAGTTCTTATGGACAATGCCCGAAAGGTCCGTATAATCCTTTTTTTTCGCCATGACCTTGTCGTGCGAACTCCTCTGAGACGGTTAGGGCAAGGACGACCCAATTTGGCAGAGATACACTGTAGCATGCCTAGATGGTCCACCTCATTTTTTAAATAGAAATTTATTAATATTTTACACTTGGAACAACGTCCCAAGAGATTTGAAATATCCGCGAATTCCGAACATTTCTCTTTTCTTCCCTTTTTAAATTTTTTTTCATGTTTTTTTTTGTTATTCTTTTTTGCTTTGTTTCCGCGCATCTCCTCCGAGACCGTTTGAGGCTAGGGAAGTGAAACTTGGCACACAGATAGGATATGTGGTAAATTCGATCCAAACGAAAAAAAATTTTCCGTATAACGTCATCTTCCGCATCTTTTGACGTCATAAATATTTTAGAGCTTAATATCTTCAAAACGGCTGGAGCTAGAGATTTGGCGTCAAATACGTTATGAGACTACTTTTTGACAAAGGACATCCTGAAAGCCTTACTTTTAGCGTATGACGTCATAATGACGTCATTTTTCGATTTTTTTCCTGGTCGGCTTTAAAGCGGAATTTTTTTTGTTATTAGTATACAGAACGCTTAATTGAATACTAATTGACGGGTAAAAATTATTTTAAACTCTCCAACGCCCTGTAAAACGCCCCCCCCCCCGAAATATACACAAGTGCTAAAACACGCACATCTCACAGTACAAGTTTCCCATTATGCACACAATAGGGCTGTATGTGGCTTGTGGCCTCTCCCATAATGAAAAGCTGGCTGTGCTGAACTGGGCTTTTTTTTCCAATGCTGTAGCCAGTGTAAAGTTGATCACGGAGAGCAAATGTTGTATTTTTATGAATTTTTTTCACAAATAACTCCGTTACAATTTTATGGAATGTCGTTTTAACATTTAATGCTTATTTTTGATATCAAAATATATTTAGAGATATCAATAAATCAATGTAGATCTCATTAATTTATATTTTGCTATCAATAATTGAATTTTAGATGGCAAAAATTTATTTTTGAGATCAAAAAATCAATTTCACAAAATTAAAAAATCTTAAAGCAGACACACATTTACATTAAATATAACGAATCGTCAATTAAATTTTGGATACCACAACTTGAATTATTGAGATCAATAATAACAACGCAATTTTTGATCTCAAGAATTGCTTCTTTTTTGTACATTCAAAAATGAAAATAAAGATTCTTAATACAAAGACAGACATTATTTGTTTACAGATGTGTGTTTCTTAATTTTTTATTCAGAAAAATAGACTGATATTTTGATATCAAAAATCAATTTTTAAGATAAAAAATCGTTCGCAGATTTCAAAATACAAATTCAAAAAGTATCAGTCTGAAATAATGATATCTGAAATAAATTCTTGATATCAATATAAAGAAAATGAATTATTGAACTCAAAATTGATATTTTGCTCTCAAATATTTCATTTTTGCTATCAAGAATTTAATTTTTGATCTCAAAAATCAATTTTAGAGATTATTAAATCATTTTTGATATTAATAAATATTTCTTGATATCTCTAAATATTTATTGATATCAAAAATTATTTTTTCAGATCAAAAATACATTTAAAGATATCAAAAATACAATTACAGATAGCAAAAATGAATTCTTGATATCAAAATATGGATTTACTGAGATCAAAAATTAATTCTATGTATCAAAAAATCAATTTCTAAGATCAAAAATTAATTCTTTATATCAATAATTCCCTAATAAATGTGAAAATAGCATTCCATACAATTTGTGAACATATTGAATGGTACAGAATTGTGGTAGTGATAACTTTGTAGTGTTCATTTATTGGTCACTCTTAGTATTTTGTGATGATATAAGTAAACTTATTATTTCGAAAACCTCGTCGGGTGCATACTTTGAATTTGGGACCTTGATCTTTAACATTTTGTCCGGGCTATTACTTAACAATTACTGACAGTACAGTATCTTAATATGACCCAGACATGTGCATCGTCAAAGTTTAGATGTGACCTTTGACCTTAGCAGTGTGACCGTATGCATGACCCACCTAGAATGCCTCATACCAAAAATAAATGAAATCGGATAAAACTGTACGGGGAAATGCATTTTGAAGTTTTTTCTTCAAAAATTCCCCCCAAAATACAAAAATTGTTTGATCGACTAAAAAGCACAAGTCGTCTGCAGGACCAACCTAGAATGCCTCATACCACAAATAAACGAAATCGGATAAAAACTACAGAAGGAAGGGCATTTTAAATTTTTTTCTTCAAAAATTCCCCCAAAAGTCAAAAAATTATCCGATCGACTAAAGTATAAGAGGAGATGTATTTTGAATTATTTTTCAAAATTTTTCTTCAAAAATGCAACAAAAATACAAAAATTGTTCGATCGATTAAAAAAGCATGCTTGATCCCTTAGGGGTGCCTCACACCAAAAAATGAACGACATCGGATCAAAAATGCAGGTGGAGATACATTATAAATTTTTTTCTTCTAAAATTCCGCAAAAATTCAAAAATTATCCGATCAACTGGAAAAGCATCAGCCATACCTGTGATTTTTTAGGAAAACCTCAAACCGAAAATAAATGATATCGATTTAAAAATAGAAGAAGAGATGCATTTTGAATTATTTTTGAAAATTTTTCTTCAAAAATTCACCAAAAATACAAACATCGTTTGATCGATTAAAAAAGCACAAGCCGTATGCGCGACCCCTAAGGAGTGCCTCATACCAAAAATGAACGACATCGGATTAAAAATGTAGGAGGAGATTCATTTTAATTTTTTTTTCAAAAATTTGTCAAAAATTCAAAAAATTATCCGATCGATTAGAAGGCACAAGGCATATGCACGATCTCTTAGGGGTGCCTCATACCAAAAATAAATGACATCGGATCAGAACGTAAGCCGGGCTAAAAATGTGGAACGTAGTTGACTTTCTATTCAGTCTTTAACTGCAGTTCAACTTTAACATCCTTGTGATGAGCTTTTACGTATCTAGCGTAATTCGCAACCTTTTTTGTGGGTGCACTTCAGAATATCAGGCTCCCCTGCTCCGGACTCAAGTCCCATCTAAAAGTGGAGATAAGCGAATTCAAAGCTTTTGAGAAGCAAAACGTGCTTTTACGAGTAAAAGCGCTTTTCACGTTCTCCACTTTTAGGCTACTCTCCCACCCACTCATCCCTCAACTAGCCTGGGTGCGTTATTCAACCACCGAGTGGGGCTTAAATGGAATGCCCATTGTCAATCATTAACGAAATACCAGAGGATTCCCTCATTTTGCTTGGTCGATGGATGGATGGCGGGGTAGGCTAGTTCTACTGCTACAAAAAAGTTTATTTTTATTCTGCGTGAAAGGTTTAAACCGGAAGGAAACCCATCTAAAAGTTTAGAACGCGAATTGCGAGTTTACTCGTAAAAGCACTTTTTACGAAATAAAACGTTACTTTAATGTGTAAATGAAAAATTAAGCAGCATGTTGGCGTTAGCATGTTGCTGCATACTGTTTCATTTGTTTAATGTTTCTGTTGTTGGGGTTTGAAGTTTTGTGAAAAAAGTGACATAAGTTATTAAGAGAGGTTGCTTTTGCATGCACTTTACGAAGTATGTTTGTTCCATATAATTTGTTGCTAATATTTCTGAGCCCTACAAACTTGTGGGTCACATAATTTTTCTTTGTTAGGTTTTATTATCTTTATTTATGGAGTCGCAAAAAGATAAGGCATTATAATCAGTGCATGATACATGAGACACTCAGCGATAAGAACGTCAGTTATCGCTCTTGGCAATACGTTATTAACTTACAACAAACAATGATGTCAAGTCTAGAGCGACAACACCAGACATGATGAAGGCGTTTTATGGCCCTGCGTGCTCTTAAGCGTCATAGTTACCAATTAACGGACTTTTTAGCAACACGAAAAGCCTCTGAAGTGTGTTTTTGTTTGTTAAAGTTTCTAATGATGCGGGTGACATATAGATATCTGTGTTAAAAAAGGTGTAAGAAGCCGCTAACATTAGACCTATCGCTTCGGATTGTAAAACATTAAATAAATATAATCTGTTAAATGATTAAAATGGACAATGTTGCTGGGGCATGGGAAGGTCCTGAGTCAATGGTGGCTTAGATGAGTGGCGGATGACGGTCAAGCTGTGAGTGAGGTGAGTGACGGGTGATGCTTTAGCTATGATGCTGTAAATGAGTTGAGTGACGGATGACGAACAAGCCGTGTGTGGAGTGAGTGACGGATGAAAGGCCTTGCTGAGAGTGAGGTAGGTCATAGTTGACGACCAAGTCGTGACGACCGATGTGATAAAAATTAAAATAAAGTAAGCTTCAATATTTCAGAACGGTGCTGCAACATTGACAACAGTGCCGCATTAATGGATATCTAAGGCACGTCATGAATGCTCGCAACTCCAAGGACACGACTACGTTTCACTTCCAGTGAGTAGAAGCAGAGAGAAAAAAAATAACGCATGATTACGGACACCTGCGACCCATGTTATGAGCGGTGAATGCGCTCAACACCACGCTAACAAGCATCGACAGCGACCCATAGCGAATTCCTCTATCGCCACGGCTGTTACGTGCACTGACTAAATTACGAACACCAGCGAACTGTAGCGACTCCCTACGCCAACCATGGTGTGCTGCTGTATGCCGTGCTTCCACACATTGCAGAAAAAGCTGGATCCAGTGCCTGGCTCTGGTCCCTTCACGCTGTGTGTCACCGAGTTCATTAGATGGATCTGTATCGTCGTCCCTGTTTATATGTCCGTCTGGAGATACGCCGACATCACGTAAGAGCTTCATTTACACCATATTGTCCTTTAGCCACTACATACGTGGTTCATATATAACGTCGTGAATCAAGTTATAATTACCTATTACGTATTGGATGTGTTATCTATACGCCGAAACCCTGGGATCGGACCATCCCACAAGTCGGACAACTTTTCGCCAGAACCGAAATTCTTCCATTTATTTCTACTATTAAGGAACCCCGCATATTGGACCACCCCACAAATAGGACGAAAGGACCATTTTTGCGAGTCCCAAAATGTCATTTTGAACCCGCTAATAGGATTGGTCACAGAACAAACAAGGGTAGGTCATCCCAAATCATGGGGATTATAATTTTGCTTTTGTTCGGGCTTATAATTATTGTGACGGGGATTATAAAACATATTATGAACTTAATTATCTTTTTGAGAAGAAAAACCCCAGGGAACTTAATTGCAATGTAAGGAGAATATAGAAGAACTGCACCTCCGGTTTTAATTACCGTGATCTGTGGCTAAATTTGGTAATTTTGTAATTTTAACAGATGTGGTATTATTGTGATATTAAGTAATAGTTTTTTTTTGCTAATTCACTTAACTATAACTAAACTTTTCACTTAACGATTAACTATATCTTGCTAATTCACTTCAGCATAAAATGCAAGTAATAAAACTGATCGAAATGAGCAATCATTCAGGAATATTATTATAGGTAATGTCGCTCTGTCCCAAGTGTGGTCTGATTTCCGGGGTGTTTATTATAAAAACCATTAACGCCTGACTAGCGGGATATTGACAAAAATGCACCCAAACGTTTGGCTATTCAGTTGAACAACAACGACGTCTGCTGAGAAAAGTTAAACACACGTCTGGAAGGACTTACATTAAGAATTTTTTATATGGTTATCACAATCAAAGTATATAAGTCGATATCGCTTTGTAACCTGATTCAGAACCATCTCTATTCATTACTGTGAACTGGTTGAAAACGGCGCCTCTTGGTTTGTTTACTTTTGTACAGAGAGAAAACGTTGGATGGCGCGTTTTGGGCTTACCTCACTGGCGGCATTTTAGGTTTCTCAATTTTTATCTATTTGCCAGTAAAAATAGTAGCACTGAGATACCGAGTAAAAAACAACAGGCTAAAAGATTACAGATGGTAAGTAGCCATTTATACAAAGATAACTCATAGATTTTAAAATATTGTTTTGCAAGTAGTAATTAAATCATAGCACATAAAAACAAACCGCCGATTGAAATTGTTATATAGTCAGTGCCATACTGTAAACAAGAGCGAACTACAGAGTGCAAATGAGCAGACAGTAAAGCGTCATTCAACTGCAGTAAGTAACCGTAAAACATTAACGACATTAAGCGGGAATACATACATAACCCATTATTTGTGTATTCAGTTGCTGTTGAAATCATAAAGTGTTAATTTACACACAGGCGGCCGTCCATTGTGCTGTATATTGTGATCTGCGCATTGCCCTGCTTGCTTCTCATCCTACTTGCTATAGTGTCAGAGCAGGTAATGAGAGGATTTTCCAACCCCTCTAGTCCATTGAATTCGTACGATTCAGTAAAGTGTTTCCGTATGATTCCTTTTTCCCGCCTTGTCAATCGAACTCCGCTGAGACGGCTAAAGCTAGGTCGATCAAATTTACCAGATACATCATATAGCATGTTTAGTTGGTACACCTCAATTTCTTTACAAATTCATTGACATTTTATATGCAAAAATGGACATTGCAATTTTGTCATTGACGCCCATTATAAGGCAGCTAAACGCTATGATTATGCAGTTAAGACACATGTTGTGATACCAGCATAGCCATATTGATCGCCCAGCTGTCCACACAATGACAGCGATTATAGTATGTGTATGCTGTTGACTGCAGCGCTTCAGCCAGTTTTCTCCATTTGCTTTAATGTTTTTTAATTTATGCTATTTGACACCTGAAGATGAGATTTGGAGGGCGATTAGACGTCGTGAAATCCGCATTTTTTTACCTTGAGTTCCAAAGTTAAGGTCAAATTGAGCTCAAAATATTTTTAAACCCTTACTTATCACGAAAACGGCTAGAAATAGCACTGAGTTCTGCTTCAGTACAGAGTAATCTCTCGATCTGAATCCCAACATTCAGAGTCAAGGTTACAAGTCAAGTGACCTTTGTATACCAAACAGTGTTAGAGACCTACACGACGATATGTAAGACAGAGCGATTTTTAGCTTATTTTTGGCTCTTTGCGCCTAAAAGACGTTATGTAAGAAGTACTTCGCTGACCCTGACCTCCTCGTTCATGGTCAAGGTTAAAACCGGAATTTGAAAGAATTCCGAATTTTTAAGATTTTAGAATCGTATTTTTTGTGGCTCCAAGTTTAATTTTCACTACTCGATAGCGAAACGGTCTGGTCGTCTTTTACATTACTGTATGCAGCATTTAGCCCTTTAGCTTTTGGATACACTCAGGATGTACTGTCGCAAAACAAATTCCAACGATACTGACGTCTCTTAAAACAATAAAAAGTAATTTTGCTGTAAATATCTTTTGCAACAAGGTTTTTCCTGAGAATATATACAAAATTAATTGAGATAAACTTTCCGATAAGCGTTCATTTGGAATCATAATTTAAACTATGATATATTTTCAGGGACAGGCAGAACCAACGTTGGATCCAATAACTACCACTGTACTTCAGCTTATGGTGTTAGGACTCACCATCACAGAGTGGATGTCCAAACTAAGAGAGGTAAGTGTCAGAAACCTAGTGGATTTCAGAGTGGATTTCTAAGCCGATAGAGGTAGGTGCCACCTTCCTCTGCTCACCATAACCGAGGAGATGTACAAGCACCGACAGGTGAGTGCCACCATTCTATACTCACCATATTCGACTGGATATTCAAGTTGAGAGAGGTGAGTTCCACGGGTTACTCACCGACATAAATTAAATATAAGATCAATGAAGTAAGTAGCAAATCTACATACATGGGGACACAGTAAGTACGAAATGCAACAATCAAACTCCAGTAACTATCATAACAGGAAGAAAAGACGATTATAGAATAAAGTTGAAGTGTCCAAACTCAAGTAGTAACCAAAGCACTGCCACAGACTTATGATTAAAGTGAGTTCAATAAACAAGCTATACATGTGTGCTGATAGGTGGGAGATTTCCTTCTGAGATGAAGAACAGAAAAACAAACTGAAGAACTAGTAAATTCGCGCATCATCAAGCGTTGTCTTCTTCTAATATTTAAACTATACTTCCTTCCAGGAACACCTTACGTATGACTTAATTACTGCTATGACGGTAGATTTCTTCTTCGCCTATGACGTCATACAGTTTATCATGTTATGTACATACGACAGCAATATCTACCAATCAGAGTGGGTCTACGTCTGTTTTATATTTGCCTTCATCGCCATGTTCAGGTAAGAGCAAATGGCGGAATTAAGCTGCACAATGCAAAAGGCTATGTAATTAGTTAAATGTAAACCAGTTTGAATAAAAGCCAGTTTCACAGCTTTCTTCGTGTTACCCAGCATAAGAGTAGAGATAGAAGGACAGACATTACTTTTTAAGCGGCTATTTTACCTGGTGTTAAATATATTCCTGTTTCTGTTGCAACTATATCATCAATTATATGCTGCAAGTACATCAGCATATATTTCTGTAGAACAAAGTATATACCGTTCATGTCTTCGCAATCCACCCTTTGTCCGTTGTTACAGAAATCTGCTTTACTTGTGCCTTTTACATACCTACGATTAACCGCATTTTGCAAGTAAATCACCACCTCCCGCTGATTAGAGGATATACCGATAACATCTTTGTCTTTCAGACATATGTCTCTGTGTTTCACACTGAAATGTCTGTATTCGATTTATAAACATGCTCACATGTCTGTATTTCATATGTGAAATCTGCTGTGGCTAAGTACAACGAGTATCAACCCCTTTGTATGCTACTTGCAAGTATTGATAACTTTATTGGCCGGTTTATGGCAACATAAGGATCAAATCAAGATTAATTTGAATATTATTTCATATGATCCTAGACTGATCACGATTAAATCAAAAGTATAAACAAGTTTACGAACTTGGTTTATAAACAACACAAGTACATGATTCAAGATAATACCCAGATTATTTCACAACTAAGAACACATGAATGAAGTTCTGATGTCTGGAACTGGGGCCATCTGAATCTACTCAACAAAAAAAAATTCCTTGCTAAACCCATGGATGGCATTTAGTCTGTTGCGTGGTATCGGCTTAAATCCACCAATGTCTCAACGTAATCCATGTTTTCGATTAGGTTTATAAATTTCACCACCTTAAATTGTCCAATAAATGTTCTTATGTTAGCGCCACTAACATAGATTGAATGCTTTCCAAGATCGTATCCATAGCATAAGATTTCTCTAAGGTTTAAACACCGTACTATGATGTCACTTAATATCACTAACAACAGCATACTTGAGTGGTCATTCATGTTTTTTAAATATTCTGTAACATTAAGTGTATAGGGTATAAAACAGGTTCGTACGAGTGCGAAAAGGGTACAGTGCTAAGGGACTATTTTCGATCAGTCCAAGCGTCACTGTGGTTTTATTGTTATTTCATGAGTTTTGTTACAGATATATTCTTGCATAAGTAAATATGCTATTAGGGCAATTTATAATACACACATTCCGTAGTGCGTAGCGTGACGTTTATGATACTGGAACAGCGGTGCGTACGGCTGTGCGCACCTGCCGGGCGTATCTACCAGTCAAAATGCTATAGTTTCTTTGCACTTTCAGTAGTGAAATAAATACAAAAAACTCATATGTGCATACTGCATAATGTGCATACAACACATTTCATATCCCTGTGCTACAGGTATATCCCTGCTCAGCCCGTGCACATTCGCGATAAGGGTTCGTCAATGGGCGCTGCTGTTTGTATCATCGTCTCTATGATCTGCGTCGATATTCCGTTTGTTATTGTCCGGTTGTGGACCATGATTGAATTCGGTCTAGTTGTGAGTGACATTATCCATCCTGCCAAAAACATCGCTATGATATGTTTTGGTGCTACACAGTTGATGATCATTCACACAAACAGGAAAACTGTAAAAACCGTCAAGGCAAACGTCACTGTTTTCCGCGAACAGCGAACTCTTAAGACACCGCTGGAAGGTAACTGGGATTTCAGCCAAGGTGACAGGTGCGTGAGACATCGTAACAACAGCAGTGTTGGTGTGGTGTGTGACACTTGTGACGACAACACTAACACAAGTGACCTCACCACTAAAACTGATGACGACACTGCAAAGAACACTGAAAAATATCAAGTTAATGGAACTATCGGCAAACAAGACAATGGCTCTTTCAAGGATCTAGAAGTGGAAGAATTAGAACAATAAACAAATGTATGTGTGCAAGTGTTGTGTGCTATACAACAAAGCGTTTATGTTTTCTGATAAAAAATAGAATGTTGTTCTTACATCATAAAAGGTTATTCTTACAAAAAAAAATGACTTGAAGCCTAATTTTAATATAGGAACAAATCTTTGTACTTAATTCTGTTTTCAACTATGTTTTAAGCTTATTCTGATACAAATATTTAAGTAACCTTATTGTTAAGTTATTTGATAGTTGCATTCGTGAAGTAGGACAATTCAATATATGATATTGAAGAACTGAGTTACCATTTTTTGCGATTTTTAAGATATGCGAGTTTAACACAGCTTCCTTCTATTTATGTTTCTTTTTCTCCCTTCTTTGTTTCTATTTCTTACGTGTATAAACATAAAACCTTCGTGTTTTACTTTTATCTCCATTAAAATGTATAACAGGATTTTATTTCCTGCTTTCGAATAACAGTAATAGCACTACAATTCTCATGTGGTTTCTAAGAAGGGATTATTCCGTTGTGTTCAGGCATTAACTATTTCAGATAAAGGTACATTTTTCATGCACTTAAATTTTGCCCATACCTATTTTATAATACTTAGTAAGGACAATATTTCAGTTTTGGCGCACCGATTTTCAGATAGTCCTGCTGAAACTGATATACAGTCTCGTATGACCATTCACGTACAATTTTTAACATTGCAGAACTTAAGAACTACCCATAAATATGTAGCACTAATCTTGAAATAATACTTCCTTTTTTAACCAGTGCAGTGCTGGACCCGACTACTACCCACATTATCCACGTTTCCTGGACATGCATGGTAACACATGGTGCACAATGTATATATATGCACCGGAATATTTTTCATTTTAAACTCAGTACTAGCATAACTGCTGTGCACATATGTAGTTCGGAATCCGTGACACTTGCCAAATAAACATTTTCAACTATTTTCCAATCCCAGGAAAGGAAATGAGATATATTCTACCACTTTGTGGACTTTATTACATAAAAGAGGAAAATCGAAAGCTCATGCAAGAACGGAATTGCTTACTACAACACTTTTTCACTCTAATGTTCACATCAATTCGATAGTTAATCTTTGTAACTACTCAAATGTCAGCAGTAGTAAATCTGCTCATTACCCTATTGATGCTGTTATTTGCAATCTCTTAATCCTTTATATCTATTTTTATATTAATCATATATCTTCTTAATCCAAGACAATCAAATCAAGGGTGAGGACTAGGTTGTCTGATTTTCAGAAGGAGTATAAATAACGGAGAGCTATGCATTATGGTGCACGAATATATATCTCCGTGGTAATCTTGATGAAAACGTCGCACCTCAATTTCAAGCAAAATGTAACAATTAATAATTTATAAAAACCTGGCACTCATTAAAATTTTTAGAAACAAAGATGCGGTTGGAAAATATCTGGTTGGAAAATAATTGGAAAATGTCCGGTTGGAAAGTGTTCGGTTGATAATTGCCGATCGAAAAGCGTCCGGTTGGAAAATGTCCAATTGGAAAGGGTTTTGAGGCCCGGTAACAAATTCCAGTACGCCTAAAGCAAACTGCAACAAACTGCAAATGTATCGCATTTATAAAAATGATCAATAGCACAACAGGTATCACATCGGTACACGGAATTAGAATCGATTCGGAACTGCATCGCAAAGGGACGTACAGACCTGCATTGAATAGGTATGCTGCAGTTCTAGTATACCGAATTCGAATCAGTTTGGAAACAGACAGAGGCCAGCAAGGTCCGGTAGATTTAATCGGCATACCCTGCATGTACCATACTGGATATAGCCAATTTAACACTGCAAGACATATACATGCTCTGAAGATTTTTTGTGATTCCAACGTGTCATTTTTTGCCAACGTAGTCATTTTTTCAACAAAATGCTGTTATTATTTTTGTGATACTCGCTATTACACTTTCCCTGGTTTATTTACTTAATTATAATAAATTTCTCTGGTTTATTTACTGATTTATTTTTGTTTGTTTTTTGCCATTCTAGACATCCATCTTGGTGAAATCAGCAAAATTCAAATTTACAACACTTTGATGATTCCACGCTCTTCTCATACACTAAATTGGCGAAATTGGAGGAGTTCTACCTTAATATTTACCGCCTATGGCGAAGAAAGCAAGGAATGGAAGGCTTTGGTAACTTACAGAGGGTGTATGAAAATGTTGCTGAACAGTTGTTTTTAACTTAGTTGACACTTTTTCTGTGTCCACGTATCAATAACTTGACTAGACTGTATTTCACTTGTTTGCTTCTGCCTCGGCTTCATCGGGAGCTTAAATTCTTGCGTTATTAAATAAATTCAAAACGCTGCAGTTATATTCGGTATACAGGTGCTCTGATATGCGTTAAATAACAATCAGCTGCGGTAGAACTGCCGTTTAGACGAAAGGATTTGAATAAAATGCAGTATAAATGCAGCTTTTCTTTGTGCATCTCAAACATGCACTTTCCGACATATATTCGGTACCAGCTTTTTTAAAGTTCGGGAGATGCGATCTTCTTCAGTCTTCTTTGAAACAAACTACAGAAGCAATGCAGAAAGGTGTGGCATTGCTGCAGTTCCTTTCATTATGTTCCTTTTCACTACAGTAAGGATATACTTGAGGCATATTTACATTATATCTTTTTGATCAGAATGTAGGATGCGGTACATTGTTATACCGGCCCGAACAATTCATCTATCGTAAGTAGAAATGACCTGCCCTCAATTCACGTATAAACCTTACAATTTTGAACTCTTGTCTGACGTATTAATTAATTCAGTGTAGGATTATGTAGTAACACTTTCCCATTACTAAACCTCTTGTCCGAGAGAAGACGAACTCTAAACATAGTCTGCAAACATAACAAGCAGTTTCCCTTTGAGGCTTGATCTTGAAGCGGCACAGACTACGCCGCAGCCCATTCAAAGAGTATTTTGCTTGAAATAGGCGCAAATGGTGTATTAAGAATTGTGTATTGTACCAAAAATAGCTAATGATTGACACAATTGGAATATCTTTGCCTTGACACTGAACTATCTTCTGGACGTGTTTTGAAATCCTTGTCTACAAATTCATGCAGGCAGATTCAAAATAATACATGCCCATATATGCAAAAAACAAACGCAGCTTATGATTCCAGTGGCATATTTTTACTTGTGATTGCTGTTGCAGAAACATGCTGTCATGATTCATCTTTTCTATATCCAAATACTTAGCTAATGGTCCTTTCAGTTAACACTGCAGAATACCTAAATGGTTCAGTACATGCTAAGTTGTATTGGTTAATGTTTTCAGGATAATTGTTAAAAGACAGAAAATTTTTGTGGTAAGTTTCAAATTTTTCTTTTTAAAAAAATGTTTCTTATATTAAATATTTAGATACATGGTAAGAATAGACATATTGATCTTGAAACAAAAAATACTTCTGGGGAGAACCGCACGAAAAATCGCATTTTGTATCACAACTCAATGTTACGAGGATCAACCTTGAGAATCGATAAAAAGTACGATTAAATGATTTTTTTCTCGAAGGATTCACGAAACATTTTTGGGGCGGTCCTGAAATTTGCTTATCTTTCCACCTACTTTTCGACTATTTTCGAAGCGATCTGTAATGGTTTCCATTTGAGCAATAGCATTGTTGGTTTGGTTTCGACGTCGATTGTTCGACGTCTGTGCAGCGTCGATGTTCCGACAGCTCTTGAAAAAAGGCGTTGATTAGACGTTGAAGAAAGCAAAGTTTTCGATGCGACCAAAAGCAACTTCTAAGCAACGTTGGTTGACCAACGTCTATTCAAGGTTGTGTCAAAGACACGATCAATCACAACAAAATTACAACCAGATTAAATGTTGTGGTTGAAATCGACGTTAGATTGGCGTCTGAATGTTTACTGGGTTTAGACAAGCACTAATCCTATTTAATTGCAGATTTAAATAAGGAAATCCTATTCTCTTTAATCGGCTTATACTTTCAGGTGAAATCTGATGTTGATAAATTACCAACTTTAGATGAAAAATGTAAATTATCAGTGTCGATTCCTGTTAAGTAGGGAATGTATGTGCGTACGTTATTAGTAATGCTTTTATATTACATAAATTATATGGAATGCATACTTCACCTCTACAAGTATCATTAAAAACCTGTTGGTGTCTAGAATTTTAACGATACATACAGTTGCAAGAACGGGACAATAGAGATCCTTTCGAAAGCAAAATTTTCGTTTACAGAATTTATTGGCAATCTCGTTCCCGGCAGTCCTCAAATGCTGAATGTGAAATATCTATTGTTACTCAGAAGAAGGTGTAACATAGTTTCAAGCGTTAAAGTAAGATGTATAGTATTTTCTCAGAAATTATCGTGCCCGTCGTCCTAGTATGACAAGATACGTGCCTGCAAACGGCCTTGTTCGGTAAGCTAACTGCTAACCGTCTTTAAAATCAAATGCGAGTGAATCACACTCATTCCATGTAAAAAAACGATGTCAAAACAATCAAAACAATAAGCATTGCACCAGCGAGTTCAACGATGACGATAGTATTCTCGCAACACAACCCAAGATAAATAAGCGATCAACTCCACTCAGCCTGAAGTACAGCTTGATATAAGAAAATTCCTCACTTGAACTTTCAAACCGCAGTGAAACAGTTGCAAGAGTACTTAAGAAATCAAAGTATTTTCACGGAAAATTGATGCTGTTCCAGTTGAGTGAGTAAAAGCCGGAAAAATTATGTGAAATTGCTGTCTGAAGTTGTTAAAGTACAGTAGCAAAATTCATGGTTACTTCTTCAAACTTGTTATTAACGCTTTGCAAAGCAATGATTTACAAAGACTGTATTGAAATGGTGCAGGCATTTCCTTCCACGTTTTTCTTTCGTGGTCAAACTAGAGTTCAAAGGTTGTAGGGCTTTGCCAATAGCGCTGTATACATCAACAACAAGACTGATGTATTTACCATACCCTTTACATGCATAGGTAGTAATACTGAATAGTATGAAATACTTGTGTTGGTTTTATAAGAGCTTGAATGAACAAAATAACTTCATAAAATTTAATAAATCAATTGCAATGTAAATAATCAGCTGCCGGTTCTACACAATTCATGTATGTTTTTCCAGTAAATATAACTTTTCAACGCACAAAAGTATTACAAGTTCTTAATTAAAAATGAATTAAACCTGGTAGACATGGTGCCAGGCTTAGGCTGGTAAAAGGGAGGGCCATGTGGTTTCATAGAAATTAATAAGCAAGTTTATTTCGAAACCTTAAGAAAAGTTTCTTTCAAAGCTGATGGGTTTGTAAAGACCAATGAAACAAAAAACCACCCTGAAAGTTTTAAAATGTTACACAAAAGGAGAAATTTATTTAATGATTTCTTTTTTTGGCAAAGTGTTTGAAATTTTGCTTTTGCGAAACAGTTCTTTCACTCTATTTATAATAATTATTGATATACGCAATTAAACATTTATCTAGTTAATTTTGATTACTTTTTTATCCCCTTTTTATCCCATTGTTAGTGTATAACTATTTTGTTAATACTTGATAAAAGTAGCTCCAAAATTTTCACAATCACAGAGAGGCGTTTGTTCTTCAAAACATATAGGGAGATGGGGAGTCTTGTGAAGGTATTGCGTGTTATGTGAGTTACAATGCGTGTCCCAAAAACTCGGAGAAAGGAGAACAGTTTATGGGCGAGACGCTGTCCGTGTGGAGAGAGGGGGCAAATGTCCATTCAGTACTCTGCGTTTCCCACAAAAATAGGAGATTGTTTTAGAACTAAATTGAAAAGGGGGGGGAGTCCACGCATTTTACAATTAAAGTGTCTGTCTGTCCGTCTGTCTGGTTTTTGCTCTATGGTTTTAGAAGCGTGCGTTCGAGTTGCACTTATACACACAAATATATCATTGGTGAAAATGAGTATTGTTATTGTTAATTTTGACACTTCGTGTTTAGCGGCGACAATTTAAAGCAGTGTGCACATTTGATTACAAAGACAACATTTTTTACCAGGTTTTCTGGGTTTCAGGGTGGCTTGGAAATGTGATGGGACAAATTGTAACCAATTTGTACGTGACTCAGGGAGGGTTAAAATCAGTTATAAATATATAACAATAGTATGATTTAAAAATTAAAACAGCTTAATAAACCAAACAACCAGCTCTATACATTTTCAATAATTCTGTCTCTAAAATTATATTAAAGCATATGCTCTTCAGAAGAGAGAAAAAACGAAAAAAAAGTTTTTAACTATACCCACCTTGCTTCCAAGCTGTCTGCATTTTTCTTACGCCCAAACAATAAATTCTGGCTGTTAATTTGAAAGCTCACTTTGCGTCTACGCATGCTTTGTTATCGTACATGTGCGGTATAAACCTATTATTCGTAAAACACAACATCTAAGGCATCTGTCGCCTCAACATTTCACACAGAACCAGAATGGATGCCCCCCTGCGCTTATGCCAAATTTTGATCTCTAGTTATGCACTTGTTGTTCGGAAAGGATTGCATAGCATAAAAGAGAAATTGGTCGAAATTTATTACACTAGGAAAGCGAAGTATTTCATATGTGCTTCTTTTTTTTAAACTGTTTTACATTGTGTATAATTGGAAAATATGTTATACACTTGATTAAAACAGAACAAACCCATTCAATTAAGTTATCGTTTCTAGTTTTAATTTCTAATTGTCAGATAACGTCATGTATTCAACTGCGTCTTATGTAGTGGCTCGTTTATGTTTATACAATTCTGTTTGAGTACTCTCTGACTATCTGACTATCCTAGCCCTTTCCGCAGTAGGACCTTCCTATCGCATTACCACGTTACCAGATATCTTTGGTAGGACAATAAACAAGACAGGCAACAGCAAGTCACATCATTTATTGTCCGCCTTAAAACATTTGAAATACAACATATGACTTTTAGTTTTACTTATAGTAATAACTATAACGTTTTCAAAGATAATTAAAGATTATTGAAGGTAAGTGATGTCCCATGCTAATTGTTTGTTTGTGTCTGCGCTTTTATCACCAATCATAAGGTCATAGATAAAGGCGCCCTTGCTTTTTCTGTTAATGGCATTCAATAAACTGCTTAACCAAACAAAAGTAAGAGAATTCCTGTTAAGAGCATTCATATGTTTAAACCGATGAATATCTGAAAAAAAAAAACAATTTTTTTTCAATTCCTATAATTTGTAAAAAGTGTTTTGTAATCAAATTATTAAGCACTAGTTAAAAAGTATCGATGAATTTCCAACAATTACCCTTATGGGGATACTCTCTTATATATATAAAGCATCCGTAACTCTCATCCTGGTAGTATTATTTTTTAATCTCCTTGCGACAATTTACGGCAAAAGTATGGAAATGAAATGGGCGTGAATCAGGTTTTTGCTATGCATTCATGTGTCACAACAAGCACTGATACTTAATATCTCCTTGATGTTTTTATCTTTTAAAAATAGCCGTTTACCTTGGCTGTGCTATGTAGCCTAGTTTAAAGCGATGTTAGCCCATTGTGGTAGAATATTAGAATATGCTCGTAGAAATATAGATATTCCCCCGTGTCACTTCAAGCAAACATCTGTGTAGTATTGTTGTGGTATATAGTTTTGAACTGTATCTGTCAGTGTGGCAATCACTATGATGTTTTTTTATTTCAGTTCTCCCTGAACATCATAAGTATACCTTATATTGGAAAAGTTCTGTGTCATATGATAAAAGATTTAGCTGCTCTTTTGTTCAGTCTTATGTGCTTTCCTCACAGTTCTGACGTATGCTTACAGTGGCATGTCTTGAATCAATTGATCGTTATCGTCTTATTCTAGGGACCAGTTAATTGCTGTTTTAATATTAGCAGTACATATTTATTTCTACATTCATATGCACAGGAACAATATGTGTTTATTTAATTTCTGTACCACTTTGTTTTTATTTGCCCATAATTTCTCCCAGGTTTTGGTACCTTAAAATCAAACTCACGCGCATTTTTCCTTTGCACAGGCAATGACAATGCTTATTGTACTGGCGATATGCCTGGTAGTAGTTCATGGGCAGAGCACGGCAGTCAGCTCTGGATTAAAGGCTTGCGATAGCGGTCGACTGGTGGCACTAGAGGAGATGCTTACTTCCGCACTGAATGATATTGCTAAAATGAAAGAAGACAATGTAGAGTTAACGAATGAGATTGCGCAGCTTAGTAGTAAGTAAAAATAACACTAACAAGTTATCATGAGCTAACAATAAATAAAGGATACATTTTTGGCTGGTCTAGGGCTGATTGAGTAAAAGTAATTAATATATAATTAATAGCAGCTAAGGATGTTAATGATTGTTCTTGCTAAGAAGATACGGCAGACATTACTTTGAATAATTCTACGGATAATAAACAATGTTTTTTTTCTATGAATAAATATGCTGCTACCAATCTGTTTCATCAGTTTTTTCCTCATCTCTGATTTATTAATCTAATATTTAAAAAATGAGGTACAATTCTAAAATACGAGCATTTCTTTTCACTACTCTGAACGCGTCTTAACAAGGCACATAACGTAAAATTATGTGATTCATGCTAAAACCTCCAAACCATGCAAATAGATTTTATTTCATGAGGCGAATCCTTGCATTTAAAATAAACTGGGCCATTTACATGCAGTCAGCATTGCTTACAACGCTTTACATAGGGTTGTACAAATAATGTTCCTTCGTCACAATTTTAGTGGTTTGTCAAAAAGTTGTCAATTGATCGTCAATTAGACCAGCTTGGGGTCGTCAAGGTTTTGACGAATTTTAGATTAATGCCTCATCACACAATGACAAACTCGCTAACTTTCCACATAATTTTGTCACATAATTGTCAAGTATTGTGTCACTACGACGTTACATCCTTTTCAATACAACTTAAAACGTCCGGACATCTTTTCTTACATTTTTTAAATTATCACTTGTTAAATATATGCTTATTGGATAAACCATAATGTAAGCGAACACATCGTATTTTCGCATGTTTTGGAATAAGTTATGATGTTTGTGAAATACTTGTGAAATTTGTGAAGATTATAATATTGCCCACTGTTTCAGATTTTAGTATTGTCCACTGTTCTTGAATTTTAATATTTGAAAGGAGTTCAATCGAAACTCTTAAAATTTGGCTACCAAAAAATGCCCCCATAAGTCCAATTTTGGAAGAATCGCAGAAAAAGTGATTTTTTCTAAGAGAGATTTACGCGATAAATATTCATTAAATCTTGAAAGCAACCTGGTTAATGTAAGATATAAAATGTTATATCTTGATCCTTCTCGATTTGGACCTCATATAATTTTAAAGTAGTTTAGTTTAACAATTGATCAAAATACGAAAAAATGTTTTGTTTTGGAAATGGTTGGAGAAATCACGACTTCAACCTCGGTTTGAGTGCTCATTGCTTTATTATTTCAAAATATCAGTGCTCTATCAGCAAGAGCGCATCTGATCACACTGTCACTGCACAATCTTGTTGCCAAAACATGGTAAGAATTTCGATGTTCTTATTGTTTCCCTCTGGTCATAATCTCCCTAGGCATTCTTGTTATACCTGTTTAACTAGATCTCGTCTGGTCACAATACTGTTAGTATTTGTTTTCAAGTCAACATCATTTTGTCGAATATCAGATATTCGGATAGTTCGTTAGTCACTTGCTAAAGATATATTAACGAACTAATAACAGGATAACGAACTGTAAGTCAAGATTTGACAAATATGTGGAAAGAAAATGACAAGTCGGTGACAAAGTCATTTTTGTCTACCAGTTACCCCCAGACTTGTCATCCATTTCAGTTTTTTTGTCGCCCATCTGAACTGGCGGTTACCTGACCTGTCATCCAGTTGATCAGGAACCGTTATGACGAACGCATTTGAACAATTGTCAACAGGGTGCTTATTCATCAAACTCTGCTCCAGTCATTCCTTTAAATGCACTTAACAACTGAGTTACCGATAAGAGCGGGACAGAGTATTATAACAGAGAGAGAGAGAGAGAGAGAGAGAGAGAGAGAGAGAGAGAGAGAGAGCAGAAATCTAACATAGCTATATGTGAGTACAATTTTTATTAACAACTTTAGAGCGTGTTGATGATGTAGCGCAAGATGTGATTCAGCTTGAGCGGATCCCCCAAACATCAGTCGCTACTACTGTGGCTTTCACCGCGGTGAAGAGAAATGGAGGTCAACTAGCAAATACTAATGACGTCATCACATTTGATAAAGTTCTTGTAAACAATGGAAATGGTTACGACAGAAACGACAACAAGTTCACATGTCCAGTAAATGGCTATTACTTCATGTGTTTTAGTTTGTATTCTTGGACACTTAACAGCAATGATATGTCAGTAGGAAGTTTAATCCACGAAGATCGAACCGTCGCGACCGTTTATTCGGTTAATTGGCTTAGCGACGCCACCGGGTACATTCAGCAACAAAGTTCTGCCTGTGCTGTAATACATGCTAATTCAGGTAAAAGTAGTTCTTTATATGTTTTAAAAAAAGAGCTTAATGTGTTTCACAACTTGCTATAAGCAGGAACGATAGCAGAGCTAGAAAAGATTTGATCACCAGGCCAATGTCTCTCTTTTTATTAATTATAGCTTATTCTTTAGATGTTTGTTTTCATTTAACATTTGTCAGACTGTACATTTTCATTTCAATTTTAGTTGCTATTACGTATTCTACACAGTTAATATATGTTTGAAGGAGAGGAAATTTGGGTTCGTGCTCCAATTGAAAGTAAAACATACGGTGATGAGGACCATGAGAGCTCCTTCACAGGATTCCTGATACAAGGAGACTAGGTAAGGCATCATCAGCAAATGTGACTAGAACTGTGAAACCTCCAGTATATCGATTTGGATTCATGACATGGTTATCACATTTTAAAGCCATGCAATTTTGTTGTAGTATTTTATATATCTATTATTTTGTATTGAAATATGTATGCCACTTGGAATGCCATTTACATGGGTGAATTTGAGTCGGAAACATACCCTTTTGCACCAGCTATGTCATGGGGCGTAAGCGTTGACCTCTAAGATAAATGTACATTTGCTAAGACTAACATATTCTCTTATAAACATCAAGTTTCCTTTTCATTTCAGCTGTTTGCTTTTATCGGCATTGTTAATGACAATGAAAACACAGAGATTAAATGTGGAACACTACGTATTTCTAACAAACTTACAAAAATATTAAATCAATGTTAAAAGCACGCCTTACACTGACAAATAACTTTCTTACACTGAGAGAAATGATTTCTAAAGGACAACATTTGAGCGACGAAATCATATTTCTGACAGCATGTTTACGTTCAATGTGACACATGTCTCGTTGAATGGATGAACGATTTTGTTGCTGAATTTTAGAATTGGATACTTGTACTGGTATTTTGGATTCACATTAAAATACATTGCATTACTGTAATGATCAAAATCCAAAGAAATGGAAATTATCTGGCAAAGTGTCAATAGACTATTGGTCTGTGAGTTCTTGTGGTTAAACGGTAACCGAAGAAACATATGCTTTTTGTACAAAGTAGAATACAAAAGTTGTTCAATCCCATTGAACATTACGTTATTAAGGTTGTTTGACGTTTGCTGACGCAAAATTAACATCATTGATTTGTTGAATGTCATTTAAAGTTTCGTTTTATGGAAGAAGAGGCTTCAAAAAAAGAAACAGTAATAATAAATATATAACAATAAATTTTAGTATACTCTATCAGTACCTTTCCTTGTGTTGGGATTCTTCAACTGTTTATTCCTAATCAGTAAGGTTCCAGGCATTGCGATTATACATACACTTACTCAAATAATATATGCACGTGTGTCAATACATCTTTCTCAGATAGTAATACAAATAATACTATACCGACTGACCGTTTTCGCTACAGTCTAGCGAAAGTAACACTTGGGGCATAAAAATACAATTCTAAACACTAAAAAATTCAGAGGAACGCTTAAAATCTATATAAAAAGTTACGCATGTTCCAGTTGCATCAGAACTGTGCGAAGCACAGCTTTTGAACTATAGGATCTCAGTAAATATTCTGACGTCGAGAAAATGCTTGAGATTACGTCAGTGACCAGGCCAAACCGCAACATTTAATCCGGCTGTAACTTTGTTTTGATTGCTTTCGAGAAATCGTATTTGACACAACATTGAATAGACGTTGGATACATTTCGGGAAATGAACGACTTATGCAGACGTCGAAAAACAGAAAATCGATTCAGAATGCCCCATAAAAAACAACAAAAAGATAATCTTGATTAGACTCACAGGAAATTTAAGCCAGGTACTGATAATGGTTGCTAACTTTGAAAATTGATGAAAATCCCAGAAGCGCGCCAGTTTTTACGGCCTACTTTGGAAATGTATTCACGAAAACTGACTTCATGCATATCACGTGCTATCTGATCACACAAAGAGAACTTTGACGAGGCAATGAATACTATTCCTTATGACTGTCACTGTCCAGATAGTGATGTATTTAAAGTTTTCGCGACGACTATATGCCCAAAATTGCATTTATAATGAGACAACAACTGTATGGAAAGTGTTGTGGTAAGTATCCTCGAAACGTGGGAGATGAGCTGTCATAAGTTTGTTTTCTTAAACAAAAATTACTGCAAAGTGTTGTAAAGACTGTGTTTATGTGCTTGTTTATTGGCTTGCTTTCTAGTCACCTACTAACCGTTCAGCAATTTTTTATAATCGTTTAGTAAATCATACGCCGGCATCACTAATCTCTACATTGCAAATATTGTCTACTTTGTAAGACAGTGGACACCGTCATCTTAATTTTCGGATGTGTTAAAGATCTCGGAATAAGCTGACGTTTATAAGGCACGTACGTTACGTACGTATTGTAAATAGAATAGGATTTTCGCATTAAATCAGGGAAATTTGTCTGCCCTTTCAATAAAGAAAAGTAATTAGTATATTGGATATACCAGTGAATCCGAACAATTTTACGTCATGCTTTTAAAAACAGAAAACATTTTGATAAAAAGGTTGATATATTTTTATCCGAGAAAAACAGGAAGTTGTCTGCATATTGTTCTTCTGAAAAATAAAAAAATGGTATATTATTTGCGTTACACACATGTTTTTTATATTGGTGATATTACAACGACATCGCCAATTCTGAATTCTCACAGTTGGCATTTTATTTATAACAAAATAACTGCCGTTTCTATGAAATGTTTTTTCCTTGATCTGCTCCCGAGAAACTGCTACTTTTTAAAAATGCCTGGGTGTCACGAAAGAACAGATATTCCAAGATGCAAAGCGCTGGGTGCCTTTAATTATTGCATTTTAAGATATTACGTACTGATTCCAGTTGTTAGTACGAGATATGTCAACAGTAAATTTTCAATGTTTACTAGTTTTAAATCAGACGACTGTCTCCCTATTTATGAGTTGTTGAATAGCTGGGATTTCTGGGCGATTAACATTTTTGCTTTTTATTATTTGTTTTCATTGAATTTTGAAAGGACAAGAGCTAGAAAATTGAAATTTATCACACTTCTAATTGTACATGGTAACTTGTTGTAACTGATAAAATTTTGTCCTACGATGTCGTCATCGCCGTCGTATGGCGTCATGAAATTTTTAAACTTAAATATCTCGAACCACCGTGGCAGTTACAGCTTCCGCGTACAACACATTATCAGATTACTTTTTCGCAAAAATATTTGGTGATTTTTGGCACTTCTAACGTTGATAATTGATACGATATTCCTCTAGCCCACTGTACTACAAAGTGCCCCGTTAAAGAAGACAAAAAAGAAAAGGCTTACATGGGTACACAGTCAGTATGCTATTTGCGGTTCATTAGCAATGGCAATCAATGGCAGTGTACTTCATGAGAGCTTTCAACAGAGCTTTTCGCTGTTTTTCTGGTGTGTTTGCTATATACTTGCTGCTGCCAAAATAGCTAGACTTAACGTAAACAACTGCAAGTTTGGAATATTTAAAAAGTTGTTTTGTACTTTAATGGTTGTTTACTGTAAATGCGAAAAGATAACCTTCCATTTCTTACAAGATTGCTGCCCAATCGCGTTCCTTTATGGGTATGACTTCGTAGCAATTTTATAATTCTTATAAACATTGTCATGTTTAAACAACGTTTGGTAGATATCGGCTCTAATCCACGTCGGCTTTTGGTTGATTGCGGAAATCTAGACAACGTTTAGCTGCCGAAACTAGATAGACGTCGATTATTCGACGCCCATTCAACGTTACCATTGGGTTTTCAATAGATGTCGTTAAAACGTTCATCCCCTGACTTTGTATAGACGACATGTATATGGCACCGACTTGCAAAACGTTGCACCAAAGGCGTTGATTAGTAGTGATTCCATGGTGACCAAAAGCAACGTTTAAATAACCAACTAAGCCAACTTCTAACCAAAGTTGCTTCAAAGATATTGCTTAGACGTTAATATTTGGTCTCGACCAATCACAACCGAATTGTAAGAAGTCTTGATACTTCGCTCTCGTTGGATTGAAGTTGTTCGCAGAAAACGAAGTTACGTCAACGTCAGAATGTGATTCGCAAAGTTCTAGTTCATATGACATCGTTACACTACTTTTCACTCATAGAGAGGACGACGACAAAAGTGCCTCAAAAGGTTTTCAGAAAACTCTTCCTAAGAGGTTTGCTGTAAGAGAAAAAACATTTGTCATAGATATAACGGGTAATGAGTCCTAGAGAATTTTGTTTAAAAAAACTTTTCACCTCCTATTTGCCACTAAAATTGCTAGTTTTAGTTGTGTCCAATCTCGAAATCTGAATCTTGCCATTCGCGGTCAAGATTAAAGTTCAACTGATCTTTGCATCTCGAAAAGGAGTATAGAAAATTCAATCATTATCTCGAAAATGGTTATAGATAGACCGATTCTGAACTTATTTTCGATTATTTGGGCGTAAAAGAGTTTGCATAAGAGGTAACTCTGTGATCTTGACCTCTGCGATCATGGTTTTGGTCAAAAACCGGAAGTTGACCATTATTCCCGAAACGGTTAGTAAAAGAGTGCAATAGAGCCTAAGATAGGTTGTACAAGAGACGCATCGGTGACCTTGGCATTCACGGTCATGAGCAAGGTGAAAAATGTAAGCTGACAATTATCTCGAAAATAGTTAAAGAGGTTCCTTTTAACCCTTGGTCAAGATAAAAAAACCGCATGTTGATTACTCTTTCGGTAACGGCTAACGAGATGGGGCTTATTTCAACCCTTTTTCATGAAAGATATAACAAAAGGGTACTTCGGAAACTTTTCGGCCATCGTATACTTTCTTTTGCGATTTTTACAAGTGGGTCATTCGCTATCTAATGAAATTGGGTCTTGTCTATAACGGTAAACACATTCAGTTGAAAGAAATTGAACATCAGTTTAAACTATTCTGACTAATTTCTGACTATTTTGGTCATAGTCATAGAAAAATAGGACCGAGCCAGAGTCCTTGTATAATGTGAAATACCTGCTAAGTGGGTCATTTTGTCAATGATTTTCAATGAGAAACGAGGCTATTTAGATGTACAGGATATTAAAAGAACGAAAGAAAGAAAGGCAGAGAATGGCAGAGATGGAAATAAGGTTTCAGTCTGTTTTCATTAAAATGAAAGCTATATATATTCATTGTTTTGACTTATGATTTTATTTAATGGAATCAGGAAGAATGCGCAATCTTTGCACATCTCTGACAGAAAATGTAAAGGAAATATGCAGTTTTAAACATTAGTTTATAGGTTTGTCAAAATGCGTAGATAAAATGACACAGAAATACTCAATAACCTAGTATTTAAAAGAATTATTTTAAGTATGGGTCTATAATCCTACATAACAGAATGAAACAATCCACAAAGATTAAACATTAATATAAAACATCATTTCAGATTAGCTGAGAACAGTTATGGCCGCTATCCACTGCATTGCTATAATTATCTTTGCTATAACTGACATCACAGAATCTATTAAAAAAATCGGCATATACCAAATGCTAGGAGCACCGCGTCCATATTCATGAAGTACTACCAGCACTTCTTGTCAATGGAGTCTCAATGGTACTGTATGTGCTGTATAAATATTGTTCCTGACTTTTGCAACCGCCTAATCGATTGTTTGCAAGTCTCAAATACACACAAAATTACCAGTATGTATTTCAAGGGTTTTAGCCTTATGAGCAAGATCATTTTCATAGCTAAATAACCAGTGTTATGATAAATTGCTTTGATTAAACTACACTGTTATAGCTCAAACAATCTACTACTAAACCTTATTACGGTTTGGAAAAGCTACAATAATGTCATTCCACATACATATAATTAGCTCTTAGCGTTGGTCCTACACTTCCTCAGTCAATAAAATAGCTAAGTGAAATTTTACTTACACTATTGCATTTGTGTTTGGACATATGTTGCTTAAATGACATATATAATTGTCCACAACTAGAGAAAAATAACTCAAACTACACTGGCAACACGCCAGTTGGTTATAGCTGTAGGCATAGTTAGACTTTGCGTAGTGCGTGGGGTGTAATCTCGCTCGAGGCGGTACGGATTATCCAGTCCATGAGCCACTCGGGCAGCAGGGAATTGAGAGCGAGCAGTATGTTAGCATCAGGGCCCACCTTGTAGCGTGCGCGCGGATACCTGCCTAGCAAGGCGTGCTCGTAAGCTGTGGCGACGTCACAAAGGCGGCTGCTAAGGTACGTCGCTTCCTGTACTTCTGATAGGCGCAGCACTGGAACAAGTTAACGACAGTTTCATCAGACGCAATAAACAATTACAGTGTAAGGTTTACGTCCGCATGCGCTCTCATCATAAGTATAGTTACTATGTATGGTTTAAAAATGAATTGTTAGATGTTCATATCTAACATCGGTACTTTAGAAAAGTAAAGATTATAACGATGAGTTATAAAGTCATGAAATTAACTTTCATGTGAGCTTGATATAAGAGCTTTATAATGTTCTCAGGTATAGCTATACCTTAAATACAGTTTCTGGCATGTTATATCTTGTTCGACTCAAATTGCTAATGGCTACTTTTATCAAAAATCTAAAAGACTGTGTATTCGACAATGACCGGTTATGTAGTGATCCTTGTGCAATTGCATCTTTTTAACCGGGTGTGTTTTGGTTTTAAAGTATAGATTATATACTTCTCAAAATTATCTGCCTTTGCATGATTCGCCGTCATTTACTTATCCCTTTTAAGAGTTCACAGCCTGAATAGCCGCTCAAACCAATAGAATAACCTGAACACCAAGATGAATAAAATTGCGAAAACAAGCTAACATTGAGGACATTCTAATGTTATTTTTATCCATACATGTTAAAGAAAATGAGAGAATTCCGTACTTTGATACACGTAGTCTTTTCCGTACTCATGCTGCGCATGCTCCGGCGCCTCGTTCCAAGCGTTCCAGATCATCGTCTCCCCGTTCGTTCTATTTGCTATGTTTGTCTTGAAAGCTCCAGGTTCAATCAAGTGTACGCTGACATTGAATAGCTTCAAGTGACGTCTATAACACAGGTACTTTTACTTGTTGTGTTCATAAGATAGACGATACGAACGATTAATCACACTGAATATAGCCAACTAACGTGTGCTGGACAATAACTTCGAATAAAACAAGAAGAAACAGAAACTATGTATAGTTCACAAAGAAATTGTCACAGTAATTGCTTATACCTGGTGGAATCAGAGAACACCTTGGAGTTATAATTACAGGTGCTATAGGAATTCACTTTGGTAGGGGCATGAACCTGATTCACTCAGGTATGTGGTAGGTTGAACGAAAGAAGTCCTCTACGCCTACTTAAAGAGGACATAGCCCGCAGCTTTAGGAAAGTCACGTACCTGATTGAATCAGAGAATCCCTCGACACCATACTTAGAGATGCTGTAGGCCGTAACTTTGGGGAAGGCACAGCGCGCCGCCATGCTTGCAGTGTTCACGATGCGCCCTCCGTGACCACGTTTTATCAGCGGGAGAAACGTCATTGTTACGTCAATGAGTCCCAGAAGGTTAACGTTCAGCACCTGTTGATGATTAAATCATCTTTTATGTTATAATTTTGTTACCATATGAACCATAGAATGCTAAAAGAGGTGATTATGTTCTGCCATTACACCGCGTATCAGTCTACTAAGCATATCTAAGTAATTGTGCGCGTACAACATTAAAATTATTTATTTTCTGAATAAAACTAAAATACTTTAACAAATTGATGTCGTCTGCAATACTCATTTTTGCATTGTTGTATAAATTGTTCTAAAATATCTAAGTGGATTTCCTTATTATCTAGTGTTATTGTTTTGGTTCTTCTAAACTACTTTGATGTGGCTCCAAATTTATAAATATTTAAATCAATAACTGGTGATAAAATTATAATGGCTCTGAAAAAAAACTTGGGAATGGGAAATGTTACCTGTTGGTAGTCCTTGATATGTAGCCACTCGTCAGGTGCGACCTTTCCCAGAATTCCCGCATTGTTGAGAACGCCCCATAGACCTGCACAGAAAGCACACCGACATGAGCTGGTCTGTATGGAGAGGTTGCCATTTTTCACATATATATATATATAGATATAATTTTAGTCGTGTTAAAACTAGTATAAGCAGTAACTGATCAACGATGAGCTCATTCGCAACATTTTTGATCACACATGGTTAAATGATTGGTAGCGTTTACTTGGAGTCGGCCATCACATAGAAATAGTCACCAAAGGAGTGATCAGAGCAAATTTTTTGATAAAGTGTTGCTTTTGTTTTTGTACGACTCAGATTTGTACATTTTATACAATATACTCATGAAGAATTGCCAGTGTGTAATAAATAGACCTTATGTGTAAAAACCAAGCTTACTGTAGTCGAGAAAACGAGGAAAACAAACGCAAAGCGAGGCCTTATTTGGGGATTTGCTTTTCTGAAGTGGGGAAGAAGTTATTTTATTTTGTCATCAGATTTCAATGTTATTTTATGCATGTGCAATTTTCCTCCACTTTATCACTATCATTTCCCATGTAAACTAACTAATCTAACACAGGGTGGCGGTTATGCAAAGAAAATCCGGCAACAAAGCTACTGTTTGCAGAGGAAGGCAGCCATCCATGGGTGGGTTCACAGTGATTCATTCTGAGTCAGGAGGGCGCTGTACTGACAAGACAGACGAGTCGAGAGCCCACCACAACCAGACGCCCCATTCGAACCAACAGCCAGCCAGTCGGTGCTCCCCAACATGAGTCATTTATCTTGTCAGTGTACAGGATAACCCAGTCGCGCAGAGAGAAACTTCATCCCTGCAGACCCCTCCTGTGTTGTTAGTGTCATCCAACAGAGATATATCCATATTTTTCCAGACACTAGGCCCAGCCTCGTGCTCCGAGTACGGTCGGTCGCAGGATGAAGACCAGATTGTGATGACCACGGCTCGTCCGAAGACGCTGAGGTCATCGACGCCCTGGAGCTCAACGTTCAGCTCCCAGTGACTGAGATGAATTCACTCACCAGATAAGGGCCGAAGATTCTGGAAGGGTCAAGCTGGGGGAGACGAGCCATCCACACCCCTTCACCAGGTAATGACACTCTCTTAGTCACTCTTGTTCTTGCGTGAGGATGGCCCACAGTTCCACTTCAGCAGGAGTCATTGGTATCACTGAGTAGCAGAGAAGGGATCGTAAACGCGGCAATGGTTAGGGTCAGGAAAGTTAACAGTATGGATGGGGCTGAAGGCCAAGGTCTTGTCACGTTTCTACTGTGTAAGCATTGCATCGTTCACTAAGGACTGACGACCTTATCCCTCTGGATTCCCTAGAGCAGCAACCAAAGAGAGCAGTTGGGATGTCCAGGGTCCGAAATGACTCAGACATCTCCCTGGTGAAAATCCATTATCTTTAATGCCAGACACATTCCATTTGTGATATCGTTTCAGAAACACAACCTGAATGCTCTAAAGACAAGACCAGAGGCTTTCGTCTTCCGGACCTAACGGTATCGAAGCTGCTTGAGTGCCTCAACAAAAGAAAAGACACGTGGTGAAGTTGGTAACATGTCTTACTACTACGAATATGACATAAATACGTCGCAATTAATTTTACAGCTTTGCTGGTCTAATGAGAAAGGTCTCCTGTGGAGAAAGAGTTGTTGGTAGGAAGTCGCTATCCGAAGATCTGTCAGACGCATACCTACACGTCCCCTCTCCTGTCTGTGTTTTCATGAAGAGAAGAGGGCACGATATTGGTTTCCTGCTGTCTCCTAACGTGTGGATGAGGGTTATGTTACCTTCTAGTGGGTTATGTTGCCTCGACAACTGGTTTCTGGCTCACCCTCATCAAGAGATTGCCTGCCTATAGATTGTGCAGCTTGTGAAGAAAAGCAGATCTTTTGGTCAATCCAGAGCCAGAAAGAACTAGTACCCAAGCAAGGTTAAGCATTCTAGGGATCGACTATATCCAACCCAAGATCGGAAGGAGAAGATCTAATCATCTATGCTCGCGATCTCCCCGAATTCAGAAGCCTGCGCTAAACAGTATCTCTCCTGGGAAAAGACGGTTGCTAAACAAGTAAAACAAGTCTCCTGGAGAATGGATGTGGGTATCTGCCCAGTCGCTACCATCCCTAGAGTTGTGGGTTAACCCAAACAAGATAAACTAGGAAACGCTGTTTCCTCACGCTGTCTCTGCCCCCGTTTGCGTGTCAGACAGACACCTGTCTTTTGGAGTGGGAATACAATTCCAAGGTCAACCCCCAGGTTACGGCATATGAATTGGTTGAAACAGTAGTTAGTGTGGGTCACATTTGCACAAATTCTCCAAACATTCGCAGACAAAGTGCAAAGATCTTCCCAGACAACTCGACAGTGAAGGCTTACCTGAACTCGTTTTAGGTAAGAGGCCTCGTTTCAGTAAAGACTGAATCACCTTCACTCTTTACTGAAACGTAAAAGAGTGAAACGGCTGAGGCCTCGTTTCAGTAAAGAGTGAATCACCTTCATTGGGTCACAGAACCCTGGATCTTCATGATGGCGCGTCTTCCCCGCTACGTAACCCCTGGCCGGATCGGCAGGTCTGCGAAATAGACGCATTGACCATTCGCCAGTGGTTGTTGGAGTTGTTGTACGCTTTTTCTCACAGATATCCATGCAGTCCTCAAACTAAGACCCAGACGCCTATTCCAGTTAGTTCCTTGGTTTCCGGAAGCTCTTTGTTGCTCGTTTTATACAGGATCGAGACGTCCAAGATGCTACAGTTTCCTTCCCACCCGCACAACCTGAGCCAGATCTATCGGTATACATAAAGCCGTTCTCATGCTTCCTGGATCTCCAGCTGTAGTGCCTAATCAAAACTTTCTGAAGAGCCAAATTTTCTCTAAGATGGCCTTGGAGAAGTTGGCATGCAGCCAGAAGTTGCTAAGTCTAAGTGACATCCTTTCCAAACTTGTGTTGCAGGCAAACTTCTCAGACTACCTGCTTATTCAGAAAAAAAACATGAAGGTAGGTGCTGTTGAATGCTATAGGGCGGCTGCTGACTCCAGGAAGAAGGCCACGACTAGCTACGATCCAGGATCTCTGCTGTTTCGGCACTTTAGAGTTACCGCCCCACAAAGCACTCTAAAATTACCCAACAGAATCTATCGTTGGTCTAGCAAGGAGACACGACATCATGTCCGGTAAGAGCTACCTTCCCCTTAGAACCGGGCAAGAAGTGAGGCTAGATGACTACAGCAACAAATCTTCAAAGAAACGATAAGTTGGAAAAAGCTTTCCTTACGTTCCAGGCTTTATGGCTAAAGCGCATATAGGTAGAGGCGGCATAGGGACGTTAGAGCAGATTAGCGTTGGAAGACGACCAACTGCGCCCAAATTTGGTTTCTCTCTGCCCTGTTAAGGCTGCTGCAAAGTTCAAATACTTGCATCTTTCACAACAGTTCAGGAAGGATAACCAAGGAATACAGATTCATCACCTCCTTCGTGCAATATTTTAAGAATGATTTGTCAAATCAAATTACAATAAAAATTCTATTTTGGTAGCCTAGAGCAAAGCTCTTTAGAAGATGAGTACAGAAAAATTATCAAATTAAAACCCATGACGCAAAACAAATGGCTCTAAGCTTTGCATGACCAACGGATATCTAAAAACTTTTTGTTGGTCATTTTCTAATTTGTTTATTGAGTAACACCTAAGCGAGTTTTTGCTTGATAGGTCCGTTCTTAGCGTCAATGTCCACAATCACTAACCAACGCTCTTTCCTGGAGCTGCTCAAAGTTCAAGAGCTAGGCCAAGCTGAAGGAGTCGCTCTACAGACAACGAAGCCGCCAGAGGAAAGAAGCCCCATTGCCAAACCCGGTATTAGTTACTCTTATTTATACATCCTTATTTTGACGCTGCAACAGTCTTCAGGATTAGCGTCAGTGAGATATCAGATATTTCCGGTTGATTTCTTTCGTTAGTGCATCAACAGCTGGCACGTTCCAGTTGCAGCCAGCGATATGCCAGTGTTTGGTTCTGGACACTCGAGGCCTATCGCGGTCATGAGCTTGATTTTGACGTATGGGTACTGATATTCTAGCGACTTCTTGGTTGTTCCCGTCTCTGTTGGAAAGGGCATCATAATGGTACCAAGCTTTGGGTGACCGAGTTGGTTACTCTATTATTATAGTTTATTCTAGAGCTTTCTACTCTGCTTCTGATCAGGCGTATTTTTATTCAGTTTGTCGCACTTGGCTTTAGCTTAACCTCTTGGGTTATTTTAATGAACTGTAAAAGCGTCTCACAGCAGAAGCTTCTAATGAGTCGTCTAGCTCAGTGGCCGTTCGTTGTAAGTCACCTTCGGTCACTGTTAGACGAGTGAAAGTCGAGTTTGCGATAATCTTTCTGAATGAAAGTCAGGTTCCATTGCTAATTTTAGAGTCTTTATCTAAAGGTAAAGATTAGCGACTTTGGATTTTTATTTAGTAAAATTACAGTTGTTTTCATGAGAACATTTTTATGAATAAAGGTGTAATTCGCGTTTCATACTTTAAGCTCAGTCCCCTGCCCGGCCTCCCCTTCCATCTAACGGGAGTTGTCCCCTGGGACAATGGCGAGAATGAGCTGATTATAAAGGCGGATTATAAACGATTATGAGTGAGCGAGAGCTAGTACAGGACCATATGTTCTGTGGTTAGAAAATTTTGTCCATAGGTTGCTTGATTTAATGTATCTAACGCAAAATCGTCTGGAAGCGGACAACGAATTGCCCTTTTAGTCATAAGAGAGCATTTTATGAAATATAACGTTTAAAAATAAAATGGCTGGATTTCTTTGCTGATGTTTTACTGATCAAGAAGAAGTGTTACCTGGAATGTTTCAAATTTAAACATGTTTGGGTGAGCATAAAACAAATGTTGTCACCTGTTTCGGCCCAGTTAGGAAACTGCAGTAAGCCTCTTGCTCCGCTCACTGCTAATTGCAGTTTGTTATTCGTTTGCGAAACGAAAAGGGGCAAAAACTGATGGCGTACATTATTTGCCTGCATTTCTAAACCAAATATATACACAGTAAAACCTGCCCTACACCGGACAACGGACTGGCAGATTTTGTCCGGTATATAGAGGTGTCCGGTATTTCAGGGGTCCTGTAAACCAATGGGGAAAAACGGAACTGAGAATTCTTGTTCGGTATTGGCTGTTGTCCGGAATTTCATGGTTTGTCCAGAATGAGGTTCTACTGTAGCTTCAACTAAACGAAGTTTTCTTGGAAGCAATGGGGCCATAATCCCTACTTGCAAACAATGTTTCTAAATGTGTATGTTTGCTGGCTATTCCGGCGGCTTATTCCTTTTGCTTGTTTGTTTTTTAAGCTTTTTCTTTCTCGATAGTTTCCTGAAAACTCCTATTTGACGTAGAAAGATAAAATTTGGCACACAGAGCAAATTTTACTGCCCTTGTCTTGACATTTGGCGATGGTATAGTGAATAATGAGTCCTCGTAAAATCCGCATTTTTCACCGTGACCTCGAAGGTCAAGGTTAGATTGAGGTCAAAATATTAAAAAAAACCTATATGTCACAAAAGATTGGCTATATTTTGCAGATGATGAAAGACTTTCCATCTTCTTTTGATTTTCATCTCTTTGGGACTAAAGCAGGATTAGAATTCTATATACAAATATTATCCTACACAAGATTATGAACTTCTGTCTCTAGATATTTGTAACAATCATGTGTATAGCTGAAGCGGCTTCTCAACACTGGTCATCGAGGGGAGGCAGAGTTGGTATTTAAAGACGTATAATGGTAATAGTATCTGCTAGAAGAAATACTGCCATTTATTCTATTACAACACGGGAATCGTATTAGAAAATCTCATTTCCAAAACAATGCAATCCAAAAATTGAGAAATCAATGAGCATTTCTCTGTTGAATGTAAGATCAGAAAGTTCACAAATTTATACAAAATGATCTCGATTTCTTGGCTTTAACGGAAACTTGGCTCTCTAGTAACCAAGAGTACGATGCACCTACAGTAGGCCAGCTTACTCCTTGAGGATATAAATTCCATAATGCACCTCGCATACGTTCTAAAGGTGGTGGCGTCGGATAACTTGGTAAAGCAAGCATACCATTAAAATTTCAAAATTAGACCTACGAAACTTTTATATCGTCTCCGGCATCAAATGGAAAAATAAACTTATTTTCATTGACGAATTAGCAGACGTTCTATCAATTCTGTCGTCTGCCTAGCAACTCCTTATTGTGGGTGATTTTAAATTATATCTAGAAAATATACAGGACCAACACACACAAGAATTCTTTGGTTTATTACCCATTGTAAAAAGCATGGATTATGCTATCACTTTTACGCCGATGACTCATAGGTATATATGTTACAGGCAATTTGTGTATTCAAGCATTTCGAGAACTGTCTGACCCCTACAGGCAGTTTATGAATTGCCTGAAAATTTCAGGCAATTCACGAATTGCCTGAATACACAAATTGCCTGTAACACATACATCTATTTCAAGAAGAAAAATCAAAGTGAAGCTTCGCAAAAAGTCGAGAAGTGTATTTCAGAAATAAAACATTGGATGGTGTGTAATTTTTTTAAGTTAAACGATGACAAAACTGAGTTCTTACTGACTGAAAACCGAAGCATTTTTATCAACAACTCTTCTACATGTCTATAAATAAAAGGTAATGAAATTTCAAATGTAAGTTCAGTAAAAACCTACGCTCTGTTTTGGATTCGAACAAAAGCATAGAGAAATTTATTGTTTCAAAATGTCTTAGTTTAAACTTCGCTCTATCTCTCAAGTACGTATATTTTCAGATTTTTATTCAACCAGTCTCTTATACAAGCATTTGTTACCTCTAGAATTGATTGTTCAAACAGTCTTTTGATTGGAGTCAGTTAAAACCTAGTTCATAGGTTACAAATGGCACAATATGCAGCGGCTAGAGTAGTGGTTATGGCTGGTTACAAAGAACACATTACAGCGATTTGGTATACTTTACATGGGTTACATGTTGTTTTAGAATTCGTTTTAAAATTTTTGTTATTTGTTGTGATTGTTTACACCAAATTGCTCCTCAGTATTTAACAGATCTAGTCAAACTGTATACATCTCAGAGGAACCTGCGATCTGCTGATAGTCGTCTATTAGTTGTGCCAAAATTGCTCTCAAAACTCGGTGACATGTGTTTTAAGGCTATTGCAGCTATGGAATGGAACAGACTTTAAAAAAAATTGCGTTTTTCTAAATCTTTAGAACCCTTTTAAAAAGTTTAGAACCTATCTTCTCACAGAGCATTTTATAATTATATGATAGGTTTAAAACCTATCTTTTCAGAGAGCATTTTATGATAATATATTAATGTTTTATTGTAATTTTATTTTATTTTCATGCTGCATTGTAATAAGCCAAATCACACTTTCATTTTTGCCGAAAAGTTTTTGCGTTTCGGATGAATTCATTTGGGATAAGAATATAAAGAAATGATAGGAAAAAAACTGTCAAAAATCAACAAAGTTCTATTTTGCCAGAAACCATATTCACATGTTGGTTATCAAAGGGACTGAATAATATGTAAAATAGTTTTTAAAAGATAATATAATGGCTTTATGAATTTGAAAGTGTGCATGTTGAAAGAAAATTAGAATTTTGATGTTTATCATTTCTTTATAATTTATCCCAAATATTTGCAGTCGAAACAACACCTCCACCGGAAAGACAAGAAAGTGCGAATTGGCTTATTGCTTTATCTTCTGTATGCCTAGACAAGTGTTTATTTGTTAAGTACCTAGAGCTTATTACTTGAATAGGTGCTATGGGAATCGAAATAATATTTATTATTATTAAGAGGTACCTCGATGAATGCTGACCTTCTGTTTCATCATGTAAAGCATTTTCCCTTGCGGTTTTTGCAAGTGGGTCATTCTTCTATCTAGTGCAATTCGGTCTAGTTTCAACTTTTTTGTTTTGTCCGTTCATAATAACTGTTATTGGCATAAGAGAGTTTGCGAGAACCTACCGTTTTTACTGACGAGCTCTTTTTTAAATATACAAAATTAGATTTTCTGGTGAAAGTATGCATGGGGTGGTGTTGACTTATTTCTCAGTACTTGCTCGTTATAATAGAAGTTTGCTTCAGAACATACTATCGCACAGCATGTCTTCGTGCAACATGTCATAAATAGACCTCTATTTCAGTATTTATAAACACATAATCACCTCGAAAAACACATATTTCAGTATTTATTAATGGGGAGCAACTGTGGAACGTCAGAGTACGTATGAACGAATAATAGCGGTGGCTGACATGCATCGTGAATGTAATTAGTGTAATTTATTGTTTTGTCTTACTTAAGTATCTTCTGATAGTTACAAACCTGTACAAGTGTATGAAAACAAACTTGACTCGCTTGATATGTTATCAGTGCATTTGCCAATTTGGAAATTTTTAGATGGTCATGTAGTACTTTGATTAATAGTGCACCAGCAGCACCAGAGTGCGCCTGAACTTGTCAAGAGTTCATGAAAACTATTTGCGCTCATGGACAATTATTTAGGCCAATATGAAAAGACAATATAACAACATGATTGTATTTTTTAGCCGTGTTAAATATATTTGTTTTTCTAACCATCGAGCAGATTTTGTAAAAGACAGTTTTTAGGAAGCCAGAGAACTTTTGTGTTCCCTTCAAACGTAAGTATATTGAAGCTGCCAATGTGCAAAATAAACATCCCTTGGTACTTCCACACTTTCTGATTAAAGTGCAACCCCAAAAAAATAACTACGTTACAGAAATTTATCAGTAGCAGCAGCATTGGAGTCAAAGGCCTGGGATGGGGGAGTAGAAGGTGGGAAAATATTGATTGTGGATATGGATGTGTTTGTCGTTGCATACTGGATAAAGACGCTTTATTTCTACGAGTAACGTTTGAAAGCAAACTAATCAGCATAAATATTAACAAGTAAGTCAAAGGGTGGGAGGTGGGGGGGGGGGTCATCACTAACATATATACTGGTTAGCATGTATTGGTGAGCCAATAGACTTGGATTAGATTTTCATCTACACCATACATTTGAACGAAAATGATATATGACATATGTTATACATTCCACTATAATTTCGTTACTTATTAAAGTCAAACAATGATGTGCTTCGTCACTTATTAAACAGTTATCGAAACCCACATACACGCAACCAATTATAAAATGAAAGTGCATTGATCTTGAAAATCCGTACTTATTGTTTTTATGATAGACTTCAGGAAAATGAGTATTATTTATGCATAGAAGTATTTATTTTCTCTCTTTTTAACTATATCAAAATTTATCTCACTTGATATAAACAGACTTCGTTATTTCACTTGGAATCTTAAATGCGTTAAACAATTTTTATTTCTTGATAATGTTGAAACGGCTTATAGATGCTCACGAATGATAAAGAAACAATTTAAAACTTAGATACCAAAACAAGAAAAAATTAAAACACAATTTCTGATGTGATCGTGCACCAGTATATTACCTTGGTCTTTTGGTACTGCCGCTGTCACCTTCTCGTAGGCCTTGCGCACGCTCTCTGGCTTGCTGACATCCATGTAGAGGGTTCTGAGACGAGGCGAGCACTGCTTTCGTAGCTCTCCCTCCCCGTTCTCCGTCAGGCACGCGGCGAACACATGACAGCCGAGGCGGTCCAGGCCTTTAGCCGCCTCGTGACCGAAGCCCGTATCACATCCGGTGACGAGAATGTACTTGTCGCCAATGTCGCTCACTCTGATCCAGCGGATTATTTTATCCAACACTTTATAAACTGCAAATGTTACCAAAACTATAATTAAAGCTGTGACTAGTTCCATGCTTGTGGTGCTAAAATCTCCAGCTTATTCTTTGGTTTGCTTTATGCTGACTTGATATGAAGAACGTAGCATAAATGTATTGACACAAACTAATGTACTTTATTATGCACCCGTTAGATAACGTCTATATTAAAAGGCATAGCAAAAACAATGTTATCTTTTGTTCAATGCGTAAGCAAAAATTAGCGAATTTTGGACATGATCTTTCTCAATGTTGTTTGTCATGACAAATTTTCACTATTTGAAAGACCAGTCAATGCGGAAAAAGTCGTTACACCGTATAGATTGCCATTTTCACATTTATTAGGGAATTATTGATATCAAGAATTAATTTTTGATCTCAAAAAATTCATATCTTGATATCAGGAATTAATTTTTGCTATCTGTAATTGTATTTTTGATATCTCTAAATGTATTCTTGATCTCAAAATATAATTTTTGATATCAATAAATATTTAGAGATATCAAGAAATATTTATTGATATCAACAATGGTTTAATGATATCTAAAATTGATTTTTTAGATCAAAAGCTCAATCCTTGATAGCAAAAAATGAAATATTTGAGAGCAAAATATCAATTTTTGAGCTCAATAATTCAATATCCTTTTATTGATATCAAGAATTTATTTCAGATATCAGTATTTTAGACTGAAACTTTTTTAATTTGTATTTTGAAATCTGTAACTGATTTTTTGATCTCAAAAATTGATTTTTGATATGAAAACAACAGTCAATTTTTTAAATAATAAATTCGAAAGTACACATCTGTAAATTAAAAATGACTGGACCTAGTATACAGAATGTTTCTGTAAATTTTTTACTGTTTAAAAAAGAAGCAATTCTTGAGATCAAAAATTGTGTTGTTATCATTGATTTCAAGTTTTCATCTCCATAATGTAATTGAGGATTCGTTAAATTTTATGTAATTGTGTGTCTCCCTTAAAATTTTGATCTCAAAAATAATTTTTTGCCATCTAAAATTCAATTACTGATAGCAAAATATAAATTATTGAGATCTACATTGATTTCTTGATATCTTTAATTATATTTTGATATGAAAAATAAGCATTAAATGTTAACACGGCATTCCATAGATAACGGCGTTTGTCAGATTCTACTACTGAAATTGTTGCCTCAAATTTCATCATATTTTAGTTTGTTTTAAAACTTGATGAGCATGTTCGTAATCCAAAGCATCACTTTTTTCCGTTTTGGTACGTCAGCTGCCATGTTCTTATTTGAACGAACGAATTAAAGAACAAGGTTGTAAAAACAACTTCTTAAACACACATGAGTATGCAGGAAGGAAAGAGAGCTACTTAATTACATACATCACAAAAACTATAAAGGTATTCAAAAGCTTACCAGTAATGCATTACGTAATACAACAAAGAACTTCCTTTGAAAAATAAGAACAAAAATTGTTGAAAATTTTGATAAAAAGAGATGTTTTATTCATTGCTCCTTGTCTCCAAAAAGGTATATGGGTTTTTATTCAAGATCCAACAAAAAAGAAGATAAAAAATGTACACATACGCTTATTAATGTAAGGATGTGAAGATTTGATAAAAACGTATGCTCGTGTGCTTGTTTGACATAAATTTGACTTCTAGCTTCAAATTAAGAGGCTTTTGGTATGGTCATGAACAAACATGATAACAGATTTGTCAGTAGAACCTCCCCTCCATCAGGCGGCATGTGCAAGTATTAAATGTTTAAAAACGTCGTCATCACCTTTCAGTTTTGGATAATCCACTTAGATAAATATATTTATTTGGTCATAATTTGCAACAACAAAAGAAATATGGTTGATCTGTAGAAACAATACTTAAAAATTTAAAAACTGCTCGGCAAACGAGTATTTGAGTATTAACTTTGAAATATTCTAGTTTTACTGGAACAGAGTACTGTGGAATCTAATCGAAACTAAGATCAAGCAAATGCAGATATTTGTGACATTTATTCCAGAAAGATCCAACGAAATCGACGATGGAATGCAAAAGTCATGCTGCGAAAATAGCTTTATCAGCTGCTTGACTTTTTGACATCTGGTGACCTTCACGCTGGGGCTGAGATCATTAAAAGTTAATCATCGTTGTTAAATTTTACAAAGATTACTTGTTTCAAGTTTTATTGAAGTTAGCCATATCTGTTAAAAGTTATGTTGCAAACCATGTTATTCTTTCCACGACCAGAAGGGCGAACGGGCACGACGACAAAATCAATGTCTCCCTCCATCCGCTTCATGCAGGGGAGATAAAATTACCATGTGCTTATTGGTATCAGCATGTGATCGCGATGACAGATTCATGACGAAGGAATGATGCTTGGACTAACATAGAAAATTTTGTTGAGAAATAACTTTAGTTATTTTCAGAGACAACACTGCAATAATTAAGGGACTTTTAATTCAAGTTGAAGGTTTTTTATTTATGAATAAAATTTCTATGTGTTTTGCCTTGAAATGCTATTGAAGCGGTTAAAGTATAAAAGTCAGTATCAAAAGTGTTAATTAGCTTTGTTACTTATACACGTAGCGGAATCAGTCACATCTAGTTATTAATTAATCTTGTGTATGCCAGCATATTTTGATAAATACTACAAGCAATTGTAAGTTTAACATCGGTTTACGGGGGTATCCAGGAGATTATGAATGACTAAATATATAATTTTTGTCTTGAGCATCAATAAGCTAGTTCCTAGAACCGCCGTTCTTGTCCAGGTCAGCCGAAGGTAATGACTCATGCGCATGCTCAATATATTCTAAAGCATAACAATCGCTTGCATGATATATCCGACTGAACGTTAAAACCCGTATGCGGCCACTGAAAAGCTAATTAGAAACGCACCAGTCATCTATTCACTCATGGTACCGATCCACGAAAAAGACACGTAAGTGCATGGATCACAAGGGTAAAGAACACACAAGATATTAAAAACTTTAAGAAACTTAGAAATTTTTGGAATTGAGGTAAAATTGAAATTGCATTAGTGTTCATGTTTCTATCCGCTGCTTAATGTTTGCAGCAAATTTGCATAAATTTTTATTGTGCCAAAATATCGAGAGATGTGCTTACTTTCGAGATTTTTCTACCGGATTTTAAAGTTGCTGCTTTCATATTGGAGTATAACATGAATACGTCACGGCACACGTGAAAACGGTCAATAAAAAGGGCAATAAAAACACGGTCAATAAAAAGGGCAATAACAACACGGTTTGCCATCATGCCATGAGATATTACATTCATTCCATGTCTTTATTCACATCATTTGCTTTGTATTTTCATGAAAATACAGAAAACTTTTTAGTATAAGTTACGCTCAAATAAGCTAATTTTTTGTGACTGATATTGCATTATCTAACTTTGGTCATTTTTCTCAGTTCTGTTTTTCGCTTGCCAGGTTTTTTCAAGTCTCACATTTCTGGAAACTCATATTTCCTTCTGCTGATTATGTGACGTCAGAATCATTGAACCAATCGATTGTTGTCGTTCAAGGAGAGATGTGCGACAAACGCTGAATTTAATTGAAAAAGATTTTTTCTGGAAACCCAATTAAATAGTTTTTTTATCGTTCTTGGTCATTTTTCTTTTTATTGTGGTCAATGTTTTCCTTGGATCTGCTATCACATAAAAATTTTACATTCATCATTGCCTATAATCTGAGACAGTCCTTCTTCCTCCTGAAAAAAATTAATCCGCCTTAAAATCACGAAAGGAAAATTCGTAAAGGCGGAGAGAACAAAAGTTCCAGAGATTTCTGCCTTCTGCCTTGTATATGTCTAGCACACCCCGTACATATGGAATAAAATCCATTTACAGATAAATTTAAGTTATGACAGCAATCTTATAAGACTGTTTTCAATATTGTTTTACTTAATCAGAGGGGCGCTATAAAATTTTGTTCATAGAATAATGTAAAAGTTGAGAGTAAAGGTTGCCAGTAGCATTATGTCTTTATATGATTTTCAAACTTTGGTATAATATAGTAAATGACTTGGTCCAAGTAAATTATTTCATTGCAAGGCTACAAATAATGCTGTTGTATAAATTTCACATAAGTTAATTACTATCGTAGCCAGTTCCACCGAGTACGCATTGTTGACACATATGTTTGTAGAAGAGGAAATTTGGTTCTCGCGAAACTTGAGAGTAGTCACATGGCGACCGTGAAAGCTTATTTACAGGATTTCTTATAAATGAGCCTAGCCAGGTGAGGCAGCAGTAGAAAAATATAAGCAATCTTTTCTCGTTTTAGAACAATTGATTAGCAAATTTTTTCAGTGATTACACTGCATCCCGTGTTTGCATTGTATAATGTACTGCATCACATTATTATTTTTGCTGAACATGAGTAGTTCAAGAGACCCAAAAAATTTTGCTACCACGAGCAGCAACATTTGTCAGTAATCAAAGTCAATAAAATTATAGAAGATTTTTCTCAAAATTAAAAGCTTAAATATTTTTACTAAAAACATCAAAATATTAGAGTAATCTGTCAAAAATATCAAGTATACAGTATCAAATCGTCCTAAACTTTTATGAAATTCATTTTGAGTTTTAGCTATAGTATTCAAAACTTGCAGCTGCCTTCTTTATCAGCATTTGAAATCACAATGAAACAGCGCAGAGATTTCCTAAGAACATTTTTTACATTCTAGATAAAATAATTGCAATCGAATATGAATTATATTAATTAAATTTTTAAAATGCAAGAAAAGACACAGAAATTTTGTTTTGTGTGACCATTTGTAGAGGAAGGGAAAGGAACGCATGAATTATTTTTCATGTATTCAAAGTACTACTTTTTTATAATGAAATCTGCAGTGGTGGGGGAGGGTTGCCATGCAGTCTCGTTACCGGAATGTACAGTTAAATTGTTAAGCAGTGCTAGAAACAAGTCGATAACATGTCATTTTGAATGTCAATCTGTAGTGGGAAATGACGCAATAGTATGGATATAAAATTGTTTGAAGTACGGTTACACTGCTATAATCACGATTTCTGTAAGATGCGAGTAGCTATCACAGTGACTTTCTGAACGGAGGTCTGACGTCGCAACTGATAACATGATCACACTTACGACTATATCAAGTGCTAAACACAGAGCGGTGCGATACAAGACCATACCTCAATTTATGAAGGAACTGTTTTAGTTGAGTATTAAACAGAACACACCACAAGCAACGAAACTACAGCGTTATCCAATAATCATTTGCAAATGATTTCAAAATTTAAAATTAAAAATTCTCATTCTGAAATAATGATATCTGAAATAAATTCTTGATATCAATAAAAGGAAAATAAATTATTGAGCTCAAAATTGAGATTTTGCTATCGATATTTTTTTCATTTTTTTATCAAGAATTTAATTTTTTTATCTCTAAAAATCATTTTCAGAGATAAAAAATCATTAATGATATCAACAAATATTTCTTGATATCTCTAAATATTTATTGATATCAAGAATTATTTTTTATATCGAGGATATATCAGACACAATTACAGATAGCAAAAATTAATGCTTAATATAAAAATTTTAAATCAAAAATTAAATTAAGTCTTGATATCAATAATTTTCCAATAAATGTGGAAGCTGTATTCTATAGTTTTTTGCTTTTTGGCAATAGACATAATTATTGATGACATGAATTAATTTTGATCTCAATAGTTCATTTTTTGTGTCAAGAATTAATTTTTGCCATCTGCAAATTTATTTTGATATCCCTAAATGCATTCTTGATCACATAAAAATGGATATAAATAAATATTTAGATATATAAAAATATTTATTGATATCAAAAATGATTTAATGATCTGTAAAATAAATCGACGTTGTACAGCCTTTGGTCACAACCAAAAAAGCAAAGTTTGACCGAAAGGAGGTTGTAAGCATGGGAATCTGAGTATCTCTGTTTTCCCAACTCCTCTTGAAAATTATTCATGGAGATCGACTTTACACGCATTTTGTGTAACCGAATGACCCAACAGTGTGGAGACTGATGAACTGGTGATAATATATCAAGATAGGTAAACTAGACTATAAATGTTTTGACGCCGCCACTTTCCCGACGTCCACGAGACGTTGTTTGACCTATGTCAACGTCATTTCGACTTCAATAAACAACCAGAGCTCAACATTTATTCGATGTCAAATGAGATGCATTTTAACTGTTGCTGTAATGCCACAATCTTCACTAGAATATCCATGCCCTTTTGTTGGAAAACACAAATAATTAAATGAAAAATAACCGTTTTTAACGAGAATGGAACTCCGTCCAGACTGCATTTGGTATCAAGTGCATATGAGAATGAAATGCATTCCAGGCTACAAAGATATATGTACACGTTGTTTGTTTGTCTCGTACAGTATTGCCCGTGTAGAGTATTGATCAAATTGTTAGAACATTTCGCCATACAAAAAATGGAAATCGGAGAACAGCCGTTTAATTGTACATGGTATAAAACACCATGGTAAATTTTCTCCGCGTGGAAACTTCTCCATTCTTTATATGGGTGCATTATTGAAGTGGCAAGATCTTACTGTGTAGGATATGAATGGCAGATGCTGTATTCGACACGAAACCATCACCTTCATAACCTCTTAATTTCAATAAAGTAAAAGGAAAGACATGGCACACTTAATACTCCTTGATATATCTTTTCTAAAGTAAAACGTAGTTTGCAAAATCTCCAGCTTAAAGGTTCCAAACGAACCTCCATACTTTGACCCAATTGTGTAAAATGTACCAACGCCAAAAAGGTAAATATTTTATTTTTACGATGCTGAATAAAAACAAATATATTGAAATACTTAGGGCTTAAAAGGAAACAAAGGGTAGAAAATTAGGTCCGTTTCAAACACAATGGGCAACGCAAGGTTTTCGACCTTGACCTTGACCGACAAAGTAATGTTTACCAAGATACGTCACCAAGGTAACGTCTTTTAGACCTAATCTGTAGAAAATGAGTTCAGAAGCGCTTCATCTCTAACAAATTTCAAAATTATATCCAACTTTCGATTCGTGACTTTGACCTTTACCAACAGGATCAAGTTCATCGAACAATCTATTATGTGAGGGTAGAAAATCTGCAATCGTTATCGGGATAGGGGTCAACTCAACTTGTCCGATCCGTTTTAAGCCAGTTTCGAGATGCAGACGCCGTGTGACATTTGGTTGTGACTTTCAAGGTCACGATCTAGGTCATAAGTATACCCAATATGTGTTTAACATGGGTTTTAACCTTATTCCTAGACGACGCTTTTGATGATAAATCTTATTTATTTTGATATCAGTTTCACCTTGACATTTGAGATAAAGGCAGAAAATGCAGGCAATTACAGGGAAAACTTATCGCTGTCCACATGTGTAACGAATTTGACGTTCCCAACTGAGGCGAAAATAGCGCTTGACCTCTATTTACCATTACTCGCCAAATTGAGTGGACGATATTTTATCTTCGTACGTCAAATGCTCTGGGAGGAGTTTATGGAAAAACTCCCAAAGGAATATTAATAAAAAAGGGAAAAGAAAAAAGTTCGGAGTAATTACAAATACTTTGGAATGTATTGAACAACAAAAACATAGAGCACATTGTGCAGATATAAAAAATGCCCTATGAAAGTCAAATACCCGATATATTTCTGAATGACTTGAGGCGAATCGACATTTTAATACTTCCTATAAGTGTAAACAGAAGAGCAAGCAATGTGTAAACGCTTAATTTTCTTGTTAAAGTTCCGGATTACTGTGTAACGAGTAACTGATTTAGTTGTACAGATTAGTTTTGTTTTACATAAATAACAGATTTCTTCGACAACAAACATATCCCCTTTATAACCACTTTATTTTATAAAACAAAAATGAAAGATTATCAAAGTGAATACTATTCCATGTATTTTTGTAAACAGAAGCGACCACCGAAGCTACCTGAACTCCCTTCGTCTTTAAACACAATTCACAACCCACCACAGCATGTGCATAAACATATATCTCTGCCAAAAGAAAACGATTAATATTTCATTTTATGAAATTGAATAAGTGCAAATTTAACAATTAGGAGCTCGAGCAATTAGAATTATCCGATTATTTCAACCATATTTTGTTAGAAAATTGGAAAATTTAGGCAATGATAGTCTTTAGAAATAGAAAAATTAATTTTGCAGTGATAATCATTAAGGAATTAATGCAATATCTGAGTAAGAGAAAGGTTCAATGGATTAGATAGCATAAATGGCACATGTGGCACGACCATTATATAAAGCCTCAAAAAGTCATTTCAATCAAATTCTTTAAAGAACGAACTGTCTGCTGCTTTTATAAATACAATTTATTTCTGTTAGGCCTAAATGGCTTCTTGTCGTTTGTCTTTGCTTTAAGGTTCTATAGATCTTAATTTTTGTATTTGCTTTTCATAATATAGCTTGTACTTCAGCTATAGCTTAGTAATAAAAGTATTAACAGAACACTTTACTATCCAAATATTTTTATAGATTGGTCAGCTACTAGCATCATAATCTGACTGCTTTTCGGAGGTATCGCAGCTTCCCCAAAGCAACAGTTATATTAAAATTGCTTTGATATATCTTTTGCTATTAATATTTTTCCGAAACAAAACAGTACTACCCGGTACAATTTTTGACACCATTATTAATACTAAAAGTTGCTTTCTGTTCTATGTTCTTACCAAAGGTTTCAATTCTTAGAAAAACTTGCTAACCACAAAAAGTATTTTAATTCCAATAATACAAACATTACTCTTACTATTAACAGCTTAAATTTAAAAAAGTAATTATGTTTTGAATTGTAATTATTTATGTACTGCAAATCAAACTTCTCTGTGGAATGATAAAACATTGCTTTATTGGGTTAAGGAACATATCTATTTCGGAGGAAATAAATTCTATAAATATTTGCAAGGCGTTTATCGCAAGACATGTTTTAATTAAATTAACCCTTCAACATACAGATTTTGAATTAGTGTTGAACAACCTGTTAAACGCCTACGATGAGGGATGAGTCACCGTTTTCTAATACCATTTGGGTGCTGAAACGATGACGATCAACATTTGTGAAGAAGTTTTTGTAGTGGAATCTCCATGGGAAGGGTTGGCTTTTTATTTCGCTGGAAATCATATCCATTATTTATAAATGAAATCGCCATCACAAGACGTTACACACAAACTGCTATGGACAACTATGAGATGCAAAACTGTACACACACAGCAATCTTTGTGGACAAAATGCGCAATCTTTATGCATGCACATCCCACGTAGCTGAACAATGCACAAATCTTTTGCAAGTCAATGTCCATCCCGGAAATAACACATCCACCAATATCTTTATCGAATATCTTTGTGAAGGTTTCGGATTTGGATATGCCGCTACTGTATATCCATTTAATTCAGCGCGGTAACAGTCACTCATAACATCATTGTATTGCTATATGGATTTATATGATTCCTTGAAAATTTTGAATATTTTATGATATATATTTACGAAAATCCTTGTATTTTTACTTTGCCGGAATAAAACTCAGTGAAAAACATTCTTTCATATAGAATAATTTTTAATGAAGTGAAGATGACCCATGTAACTATAATGGTTTTCTTCGGTGTAGTGGAAAAGTTTCTCGCATGTAAGTTATAATAAATTTGTTCATGATACAGTTCATATGAATTCACCGAGAGATGTTCTGTAAGGTACTCAGTTCTACAGTGCATGTAGTTCTTAGACATATATTTGCAGGAAGAAGAGATTTGTGTTCGTGTAAATGTAGACAGTAAGACATATGGCGATGCTACGAAAGACCGGCAGGCTCATTTCTTTCAAGATGCTTCATTGTAAATTTCAATGGAATTTCAAGCGAACTTCTTGCAAACTTCATATGAAATTACAACGAACTTCAGTGTGAATTTCATACGAATTTCCAACGAACTTTGTATGAATTTCATACGAAATTCTAACGAACTTCAGTGTGAATTTCCATTGAACTTCCTACAAACTTCAGTGTGCATTTTATGCGAAGTTCCAACGAACTTCAGTGTGAATTTCGTACGAATTTCCATCCAACTTTAGTGTGAATTTCCATTGAACTTCCAATGAACTTAAATATGAAATTCCATTGAATTTCATACAAAATTCCATCGAACTTCAGTGTGAATTTCATACGCATTTCCAACGAACTTCAGTGTGAACTTCCATTGAACTTCGTATGAACTTCACTTTGAATTTCATATAAAATTCTATCGAACTTTACTGTAAATTTCCATTGAACTTCACTGTGAATTTCATACAAAGTTCTAACGAACTTCAGTATAAATTTTACTTGAACTTCATTCGAATTTCCATTGAAATTCATACGAAATTTCAACGAACTTCGATCCACTTACACGGTGAATTACGTATTGAGGTACTGAGGTATGATTTTGATTGTACCAACCAAAGCAGCCCGTTCTCGGTAACAAAGTACCACATATTTTTCAAAATCAGTAATTTCGTGCTTCAAAAAATCTAATTACACTTGGGAATTTGCCAAAATCCCCTAGTGTATTGAATTTGTACGAAAATTTTAGCCGCAGTTGTGGTATGTTTTAACTTTTTTTAGTTTGTCCTTGGAACTAGTCAGAGGCCGTTAGGACTAGAAATGAATGATGAGTATGACAAACTTCAGTATGTCTAGTTGATTCCCCTGCTTTTAAAAAAACATTCGATTCATTTTTTAATTAAAAACGACAAAACAAATTTGCGAAACAGGCGGCAAGAAGGCGAGAGCAGCAGTTTAAACTGGCATGATATCAGCCTCGGTGTATTGATCGCCCAATTCTCAACGAAAGCATGCGTGTGCAAGTTTAAGTTGGCTTCAGCGTTTGGGTTTTCCCAACTGCTAAAGAGTGATGAAATTTGGCTCACTGATAGAGGGTGTTAGACGCTGTAAAATCCGCAGTTTTTAACCATGACCTTAGAGAATGATTGACATCCTCGGCCATGGTCAATGTCAAAAAGCGGAAGTGAGCCATTCTCGGGAAAACGATTAGAGAACGCTTTTCAGCTTATTTTCGACCCTTTGGGCCTAAAAGATGATATGTAAGAGGTTAAGAGTTCAAAATCGTATTTTTGTGACCCCCCCAAGTGTAATTAAATTTAGTTACTCGACAGCGAAAACGGTATAGTTCTTAAAACATATTTTGACAAAAACAGAAATCCTAAAATCAAAAGCATCCATAAATCCGCGTGATTTGTTGTCTGCATAAAGCATTCGAAATGCTTGAAATTTTTTGACGCGTTAAGCAAAAGTTAGGAAACCAGTTCACTGAATTGGGTATGAAATTTCCATGAAATGGTTGAAAATTCCTGGAACTGTATTCTGATTTTTATCAAAATATGTTTTAAGAATTAGATGTTTTAAAGCACGATATTACTGATTTTGAAAAACATGTGGTACTTTGTTAGCGAGAACGGGCTGATTTGGTTGGTGCAATCAAAATCATAACTCAGTACCTACATAACTCAGCGTGTAAGTGGATCGAAGTTCGTTGAAATTTCATATGAATTTCATATGAAGTTCAATGGAAATTTACACTGAAGTTCCTTGGAACTTCGTATCAAATTCATACGAAGTTCGAAGGAAGTTCAATGGTAATTTACACTGAAGTTCGTTGGAACGTCGCATGAAGTTAACAGTGAAGTTCATAGGAAGTTCAATGGAAGTTCACACTGAAGTTCGTTGGGACTTCTTATGAAATTCACACTGAAGTTCATACGAAGTTCAATGGAACTTCAATGTAAAATTCAATGGAAATTCACACTGAAGTTCGTTGGAACTTCGTATGAAGTTCACAGTGAATTTCATAGGAAGTTCAATGGGAGTTCACACTGAAGTTCGTGGGAACTTTTTATGAAATTCACAGTGAAGTTCGTAGGAAGTTCAATGGAACTTCACACTGAAGTTCGTTGGAAATTTGGAAATTCGTATGAAATTCATATTGAAGTTCATAGGAAGTTCAATGGAAATTCACACTGAAGTTCGTTGTAATTTCATATCAAGTTCACATGAAGTTCGCTTGAAATTCCACTGAAATTTACAATAAAGCATCTTGCAGGAAATGAGCTTGCCGGTCTTTCGTACGATACTAATCATGAAAGTTCATGCACAGGATTCTGATACCGGCGATTAGACAGGTAAGGCATTATTGCAAAATTCGAATTCGATGTCAAGTCAGATCCCAAACATAAACTTATACACATCATTGCTGCTGCTTTCTTTGATGTGTGTCTCCATCGATATACCTACTGTATGGGCCAGAGACTTACCACATTCATTTGACTCATAAACACACTCATAAACACCAGCCTAAAGCAGTAATCAAACATAAGTAACAAGGTAAAATTAACGCTTTTTCTTAAACTTGTATAAAATTCATTTTCCTTTAGAGTGTGTTTTTGACTTGCAGCTGCGTTCATTGTCGTTACAATGACATCGATCCGGCAGAGATATTCAAGAACATGAAGTAATTTTCAACATAAAGTAAAAAATTATATAGTTACTTTTAAATTTTTTCAGACGTCAGCTTGGTAATCCATGCTAGATTCGAGAAAGTTTTCAAACAAAACTTAATTTAACTTCACAACAAAAGGAAATTGACACATCGTTATCACATTTATACTGGACAGTTTAGTGCTAGTTCAATCCTTCGTTCGACTATGCACACACGTAGGCACTCATTTAAGGATTTCTGTTGCACCATTTTAGAATGGCATATGTGCTATCTTTTAGGGTAATATACTACAATTTTGCGTATGATTGCTTTATAATAACATCATATTACGTTAGTCTGCTGAAAAGATTCGGAACTTTAAGATACTAGTGATGGGCTGAATATCATTTGATTTTGAGATTACTACAGGTGGTTTTATTGTATCGGAATATATATATATATATATATATATATATATATATATATATATATATATATATATATATATATATATATATATATATATATATATATATATATACAAGCACTTACAAGAATTTTTATTCAAATGTCATTGAACTGTTAGCACCATGTTAGCTTTTATGGCATCAAACTGTATAAAAAGGAAATTAAGAAGTAAAGGAAAATATTATCTTATAATGGTATTTTCTTACAAACTGAATAAAAATGACTTCATTATCAAGCTTTTATGTTTATTTCGTGGTCCTGTTTGTAATGTGTAATGATTGGTGTTGACTGGGAAAATCATTTTTAATTGTAATACTTAATTATTTCTTATCCAATGCCATTTAAATGGTCTTAGTCAGAATCTCTTCACCCTGATACTGCAAACAGGTTTGGCGATAAAATACCGAAGATACAAAAGAGTGGCAAATTCACCTGTTTCTGATATTAAATTTTAAGCTTTGGTGGTGTAATATTTCTATATTCTAATTCGTGCCAAAGTGTGCTTCAGCACATGCTACCCTTTAATTTTTTACATACGAGCCTACACATAAATGTCGGTTTTAATTTATCGTATTTGTCTAAAATAAATTGCTTTTACTCTTTTGTTATTATTACGTTTCTCATCTGATCCCCAAGAGAAAACATCAGTTGCCGAACCCAAACTGAATAGTTCTGTTATTTACGCCATTTTGTATAAAATAAAAATTATTAAACAAGCAGTTGCAACATTGCGCCACTGAACACAGAACTTCTGTCCGAAGAAGTCATGGTACCAGATATAGTACACTCTGCATACACCACCTGTAAATGCAAAACACAAGAGTTACATTCTAGTTTGTTACTGCAACACAATAGAAAACAGAGCTCAAGGCCGTAGCAAACATTGATGCAAGGTCACAAACTGCAAAGTGCATGGCTTTAGAAAATTGTATAGGATCTTCAGAGTAATACCTTGTCAACAAGAATATCCTACTTAGCCAGCAATTCACTGTGCTTTGAAACCTTATTTTCTACGGAGCGAAAATCGACATATCTCTTATCCAGGATTTGTATTTATAACGAAAAAAAATTTAACATCATGTAAGTGTTTACCTGACCAGTGCGGCACTGTGTTACGGCCATAGTGGATTGGTGATGTTCATAATCATCGTCACCATTAGCTGTAGCAAGCTTTTCTCCATCTACCAAAGAATCGCATAGCTTATTGTATGTGGTTCATAATTATCTGGTTGTATAATGAGGGATTTTGTGTCCTCTGTATAATAACGGGCTTTATGTCACCTGCTAAATAAGGGGTGATATGTCCTCTACCATCTCATATAAACTGAATTTTCCAATGTGTCTTTAATAACAATGTGGTAGATGGAAGTTCTTAGAAAGCTGTTATTTTCAAGTGTTATCAATAATAGAGAAATACGCCAGGTAAACACTTAAGTTTAGTGCTTTTCTGTGAACTATAAAGGTAACTTGGTGAACTGATTAATCTGAAAATGTGAAAATACATAGCACGCAAGATTTTTGTTTGATATGCTAAAAATTACCTATGAAAATACCGCCACTAAATCGGGCGTCCCTGACCATAGATGCAACACCAAGGAAAAACACGTACAATCCTCTTGCAGGACAAACCTGAAAAACGATCGCCCGTTGAAGCTCATAAGTTCAACTGCTTAACTGCAAGATTCAAATCTTTGTCATACGTAAATCTAACAAAAATGATGTCAAACAAAAGCTACTATACAAATATCGTTACAATATATTTCAAAGTTGGAAAGAACAAATTGTAGAAATAGTGTAAGAACAAGTGATTGCTAGTGTAATGTGAATTCAAGGTGTGTATATTTATACTGTTTCTGTACTTGTGAAACTCCATGTCTAATAACTTACAAATTGGTTGCTATCCGTACTGTAGTAGCCATCATTATGCGTGGTGTAATCAAAGGCTAATCTTGATCCACTATCATAATATGCGTCGTAACTGGCGTAAGCAGTGAAGCCCACGGACTGTGTCAAACTCTTCAGAAATCCTTAAAATGGTAAACAGATTAGATTCCGGTCCCATGGTCATGATATATATATATATATATATATATATATATATATATATATATATATATATATATATATATATATATATATATATATATATATATATATAGAGAGAGAGAGAGAGAGAGAGAGAGAGAGAGAGAGAGAGAGATAGAGAGAGAGAAAGAGAGAGAGAGAGAGTCTAATTCAAATCTTACTCGTACCTTTGATTTCCAGGTTTTCTCTTTCCAGAAGATGTAATCTGTGTTCCTGCTGTTCGCTTTTTTGTCTTAAATCTTGGTTTTGATATTCCAGCACTTTCATTCTGTGCTCTACATTTTCAAGTACTCTGATGCTTTTTTGTCCTTGCACCAAACAATGTGTCTGTGAATAAATACGGAAGAAATCAGTTATCACATACTTGGCATCATAAATTTGAAGCTCATTGACCAGTTCTTAGTAAGGGGTAACGCAATTGTAAATTTTGGAAAAATTATTCTTATACAGCACTTTAAACTTAATATAAAAATATGTACTTTACTTACCACCAAAAGCAAAGTCAGTGTAGTACTAATTAAATCATTCATATTTTGTCACTCTTTCATTTATGGGACACTCTTTGGTCAACTCATTGCGACGAACTTATCAGATAACAGTAGCTATTGGGGAGTGGTAGTCGTATTTACTGGCTTTATCTTTGACCATGTGTGAAGACGTTGTTTTTTCCCTTAGCTACTGTGTTGTGAGCTGGTGTTAAGCAAGACAGAAAGAAAGACAGAGAGAGATAGAGACAGTGAGAGAGAAAGGCAAGAAAAGGAAGTGATGGGAGCGACAATGGAGGGAGGGAGAGGGGAGACAATGGAGGAAGACAAGGGAAAGAGAAGACGAAACAAGAGTGAAAGATTATGGCAGAGAATAGGATGGATTTGGAGAGATATATTAAAGAGAGAGTAATACGGGGAGAGGCAGAAAAAAGAGTGAGTGAGTGAGAGAAGAACAAGAAAAAGAGATTGACAGAAATAAAGAAAGAAGGAGGGAAAGATGCTAAGAGTGTCAGACAGAGTGAGAGAGAGGCGGAGAAATAGAGTTAGAGAGTAGTCAGACAAGGAGAGAGATCGGGAAATACACACAAACATGTATAGAGAAAGAGAGAGAGAGAGAGAGAGAGAGAGAGAGAGAGAGAGAGAGAGAGAGAGAGAGAGAGAGAGAGAGAGAGAGAGAGAAGACAAGATCCAAAAAGCCAACGGAGTTTTAGTAAGCCTGTAATCAATAAATTGGAATAATTCATTAGAAATTCAATATAAATTTAAGTTTTTGATATGTAGCTTTTTTCTGTAGTATAATTCATATATATTAAATTCATTTTGTTAGGTTTGTTTTTGTTGTGGCTTATATCATAAAGCATTGGAATACAAAACGGTGTCTTATTAAGAACAATCTATACCAGTTTGAAACTGGTATAAAATATTGGGTAAAACTTCGTGCTGGTAACAATTTTGAGGTTCAGAATTACAATAGTGGTGGAATAAATTAGTAACTTTGTTTTAGACTTTCGATTACTTTAATTATTAAGTTTAATCTATGCGAAATAATAAGTGGACACAAAATGTGCTGACAGCAGACGCCCATAGCCGAGGAGATTAACTGGCTGGACCAATGTTTTTTTTATATTTGCAATTTACACATATTGCTACTCCGATCACTGATTTAAATAAACATGGAAAGAATTTAATTCAAATCATTATCGTTTCTTAATTCATAACACAAAATACGAATTCGAGTGTGATTATTTCTAGGAATTAATAAAGTGCTATGACATATTATAATCCCATAGAGCACATTTTTCCCGTTATTGTCTTTTTTACTATTACTTGAATGCTTGGAGATGTGTAATTAAAGAAATTAAAATAACCATCATTTCAACACGTAAATACTTTGCATACTCGTGAGCTTAATAACAACAGAAGTTTACAGGAAAAATGAGGTGTAAGCGATTTATTTACGTCCATTTTTGCATCCAATAAAAAATTTAATTGAGCCTACTTTCTACAATATTATAATACTTGAAAACTTTGATGATATTGACCACCTAGATACAAATGGTAGCATGTCTTGGTTGGGTCTAAGCAATAAAGCTATGCATGAAAACTTTCTGGTCTGTCGGATATAGAACAAAAAAGTCACTCAAGGAACAAGACGTGGGAACAATCTTTTCATTGAATACACAATCGGCATTATCATCATGTAAAAGGTTCACAAATCCAATATATAGTGACGGACAAAAGAAAGCTTAATGAATAAGTTCCCAAATGGACCATTTCTTTTGCAAATTTCGGCAGAGAAAGTTTCACATAATCTCATTCAGATAAAGCAAACTCATGACACTTTCTTTTCACAAAATGTAACCGATACTGAACTAGTGGACACATTTTTAATCTTGTAGTCATACAGCCTCATAGCGCGTGTGGCTGCAACAGGTTTTGCTAGCATAAAAGAACAATTTGCATAAAAAATGAGCAGCTATGACAGCTATTTGAAATTGTTTGGGGCCGAAATTCATTCTACCACTAGCATTAAAATGACTCGTCTTTAGTCACGCATATTCGTCTAACTCATTTGCTCTTCGGTCAGTCAACACAAATTCGATCTTAGGTCGATGCATCCAGATTTCGGCTGCAGAGAAACATTTAATAACTTTTTTGCACTTATTCGGTCCGTTCGGATGCGTCCGCTGCGATTATTGTTGCACTACCAAAGCGATTACGGAGCTGCATTCTTCGGGTTCGCCGATCCAGAAGTAATACCTCAACGACTTCTTTTAGGTCTGTCCTGGGTTTATCCTGTGTCATGATAACGCCTCTGTAGCTTCTAAACAACAGTTTTGCTGCAGCCGAGCTGCTAGTGGCATTGAAGAGCATTCTTTAACTGGCATATAGCTTAATTGCGACAGTTTTTTAAGTCGCGGCATCTTAACGTGGCTCATCGTCATTCAACCCTAATTAAATGCTGGCTAAGAACGCTCAACAAAAAGGAAAATTCAAAGAATATATCAAACCTTTTAATACACACCTTGAAAATTGCTATGTAAAAACTAAAACAGAAAGTAGTGTAATGTGGTCGGGTTCTACCGGTCAAAGCTGTGGAAAACAGTTAATTCTTCAAACAAATATTTATTTTATTTCTAACATTTATTTTATTCTTCAGTATGCCAATACATATATATATATAGGGGGGGAGAGAGAGAGAGAGAGAGAGAGAGAGAGAGAGAGAGAGAGAGAGAGAGAGAGAGAGAGAGAGAGAGAGAGAGAGAGGGGAGAGGGAGAGGGGGAGAGAGAGGAACTTCTAAATTTTTTTAAAACGACACGTCTGTATTGGTAATTGCTTTAAAGTTATCACTCGCTTCACATTGGATATTTCCAGGAAAAAGAGATGACAGAGGAAAGCTGTCACCTAGTGCTGACTTCATGTCCTGTAGGTTTGCTGGCTGTATGACGTCATTCCTGTGATTGACAGCATAGAATGCGGTCGCGTGCACGGCGATATCACTTACACAGCAAGCAGCCGTCCACAAGAATGTCGGTACATTCAAGCGGAAGTGGTCGCTTTGTTGCGACGCCAATCTACTGCCGTTTCTGCCGCTGCCAAGAAACGTATCAAGTGATGGCACGGCGCCGACCATGATATACAAACGTGACGTCTCTTGCTTACAGAAGAATGAGGCCCACTTGTTAACTAGCTTAAACTCGTGGTTCTTCCATCTCTTGTTATCCAGTCTGGCGTACTGAGGCACCACATTGATATAATTATTCGTCGCGTCCTTGAATTCCCTTGCGTCACTTTTCGCTTTACTCCTAGCGTATTGGCCACCAATCAAGTGTCCCTTAATGATATCAAGTCCGTCTCGGCCTATCCGCATATAATCACGTCTGCTTGGTTGGTATGCCCTGTCTATGTAAATGTTGTCCACATGAAACCATCGCTCTGTCCTGATACCTTTGTGTTTACTGTGAAGTTGATCAGCGTCTAACACTGTGGCGGAGTAGAGGGGGATGCGATTCTTACAATCGAAATATACGGCGTATAGAAAGATGTTTTCATGGAAACAGTGCAATGCTGTGAGAGCTTGATCATGACTTTCTTTAACTATTGGAACCAAGCCCCCTAGAAACATATCCTTTAGACAGGCCTTGCCACCTTCTGTGTTGTGATTGCCAAGGCACACTGCTCCTGTAGTAAATATTGACTTTGGAACATAAAAGCTATAGACCAGCAAATTCCTTCTTCCTGCCAATATATAAATTTGTCATATTAATTGCGCAAGTAATGCCATTAATTGTAAAGTGATCAATTTATACATTAACTTCTTCCGATAACATTTTCGATTCTATTCATCCACTGTACTCCCAAATGAAAACGTTACCTCCGTTAGGAACGAATTGTTCAAGGAACTCCCATAAAGTAGAAATAGGTCCATTCATAACACTATATGTTTTGTAGAGAGTGGAACCTTCTAAACACAAATCATGAGTATAAATCCTAAGCGATTTTTTACTCTGCACTTTATAAAGTTGTATCTCAGTAAATGTTACAACATACTACCTACCCTATGCCACAGAACGGCACTTAAGAATATTAAACAATCACTTTATGTTTCACAGCATGTTTATGAGCCACGAGCGTTTTGTTTGCACTGTTGATTCTTAAAGTGCTCCTATTTTGTTGCAACCCAATATTAACACCGATAGAGACAGATAAAAATGATATATAAAAAGTTGCTAAATAAACGGCTATCGCTCACAACATCAACGCACAAAGGCGCGCATGTTGCTCAAATTAAATAATGCTAATATTAGTTGATTTAGAATGTTAAATTTGAGTTTTTTAATCTTGTGTCGGTTTATGGCAAGTCAGACGACGGACAGAATTTAAACATCATAGGTCATGACCTGATGTGACTTGACGTTTGAGCGGTTAAGACCCAAACTACACTCAGATAATGATGTTTTATTAATAAATGTGTGTCTTTCAAAAAGCGTTCATCTTTTGTGCACTCAGCGTTTCAAACAAATTTGCGCAATTTTTCCCTCAACTCTATAATACATCAACTAAAATATTGTATCTTTTACCTGCTTGAGAAAGATCCTGATGTATTTCGAGTTGCGAAGCGTTTTGTTTTTCTGTGAGAAAGGTAAGGCTTAATATTTGACTGTAATTAATCTTTGTTATTTATATGTTATTTGCAAAATAAGGCAATTAAATTAGCAAAGAGTAATATGTAAGTAATTACAACAAAAAGTCTGCTTGTTTGTGTACGTTAGGCAGTTATGTATTTAATAGCTATGTAGTACGTCGATCATTGTAACGATGTGTTGTCTTATATGTGTTTTACTTTAAGATGACATCTTACTGCATGTTATTGATTTCTGTCCATTTTCTGTTCCTTTGATTTTGGAATTCTCCACCTTCAGCTCTAAGACAGCAGATTAAAGCTATTGTTTAAATCGTTCATAAACATAGATCGCATCAGAAATATTTTTTAACAATATTTATAAAATATTATGAAACCACTCAAAGCCTATTCTGGTTGGGACTTTTCACAGAACACTCATATAAAATTACGTTTAAGTTTTCTGGTGCTTTGACATTTAAAACTGCAAACGTAATTCCCATGTTACAATCTTCAGCAGTGTGGTAAAATTAAAATGCCACTTTTCTCGAAGCGATGCATTATGCCCATAATCAGGAAGAACGTAAGAAAGGATGGTAGATGTGGGATGCATGGGTAATGACGCAAACAGCTTACCTGGTAATCCTTCGAGTGGCAATAGGTTCAGCTTATTTTCTTTGTCAGTTGATTTACTGATGTAAGCAACAATATTGACACACAGTGGAATAAAATTGGTAAGTACAGTCAAATGCAATTAAAGTTGTTGTCAAAATGATTATTAAACATGATTTAAACTGCACAAATAAAAATGTTGGTTATTTTGTCAATGCTCTAAATAATTGATGGCACAAATCTCTTACTAAAATATTTCTAAATAATATATTACATTATGTAGTCATAATGAAACCGTTTGTTTTAAAGCTTTTTTCCAGCTAGTCACACATTTGTGAGAACAATAAAATATAAGTGGAAACAGCTAGTATCTGTACTTTCGTGTGTGTCAAAAATACTAAGGGTGAGCTTAATGTATTCTGACTGCTTCAAACAAATGGGGAGTTGATTTTGGAACTACAGTTGGCGTCAGACTAAAGGAAGGTACCACAGTTGTACAACTGTACAATAAGTTATGTGTATAGAGTAAGTGCTATGAACAAAGTCACATCTAAATACTTGTTGTGTCAATATTCAAGAATATTCAATATTCTCCTTAAAACTATTTTAAACACACATTTTAAGTTTCTGGTAGTTTCAAGAAGTCCCCATCCTCTCCTTCGGGCATGAAGCTAATAGACCATCTTGTACTAAGAGTAGAACTAGTAAACCCATATACCTTTCAATTAGTTTTAAAAACCCCTCTCCCCGGTCCTTAGTCGGGCACAAAACTATTAGGCTACTTTGTAAGAAAAGCAAAACCAGTTAAGCTCATACCTCCATAGAGATCGAAAACCCTTAAGCTCATACCACGAGACCTCTCCCATTGGGCTCACAACAACATATGGTATATGTTTAATGTTTATGCTCAAATCGCGCACGTCTATCCACTTCACACGATAGCCAGGATGTGCTCTATGAAGGTGTCCTCCAAGCTTCTTATATAGGGTGATATTATCAATGGTACAGGAGTTACACACTGAATACACAAAATATAATTGATTACAGATTAATGTGGATAAATGAACAAGGTAATAAAATAGTATTAAAGCAGTCATAGATTAAATATTAAACCGTCAAGAATCTATTTACTTAGAGTGAACAAATGCAACTTTGTTTACAAGTAAAAAGTCAGTATTGCTAACAGACTTATAAAGAGATTTAAGGCTTACATTATTTGTTATATGTTGACGTGTGAATGTTATGATGAGTAATATGTAAACAAACAGGATGTTGGCATAATATTTTTGTCCTTTTGAAATCGCAACAACAGTCAGTGGTGATCACACTGAGTTGTCAGAGTCAGAACTGACTAAAGAGCTGTCAGAGTCAAAAATGACCACAGACGTGACAGAGTCAGAGGTGGCCAAAGCTGTGCAGCATCAGAATTGACAACCCAGGTGCCAGGTGATCACAGATGGACTAGAATCAAAGGTGACCGGAGAATGTCACAGTCAAAGGAGATCACAGAGTTGACGGAGTAAAAAATGACCACAAAAACTATCAGAAGTGGCCGTAGAGGTGTCATAGTCAAAAATTATAATTGAAACAGGTCATTTTAGTAAGCACACCTTCACATTCCTGTTGTTGGCAGAGCTCGTACGCGCAGTAGAGCAAAATGGTTTCATGATCTACTGTAAGAGAGGAGGCAAGGCGGTTATAATCCTTAGTCGTTCTGATCATCTCCACAACGGTGTTGTCTCCTATAGAATGCAATACGATTAATTAACACAAAGCTAGCTTATTCTGCACAATGATGTTATTGGCAAAGAATTCTTTGAATAGAAAACTCTGGATCTGCTTCTGCACTTAAACTTTTGTTACGAAGTGCAGATTACAAAGCCCGTATATTACAACAATTGAATCTTAAACATACATTGTAATGGCTTTAACTAAATTATGCATTAAATAATTTTGAGTAGTATGATAATGGGGGAATCACCCCCATTATCATACTACTATTTTGGCTATATGCATTTCAAGAGTGATTTATATTGTAGGAGTATAGAAAACGCCATTGAATGATTTTTGTTGTATATTTTAGTGTTGATTCATAACACTTTCCATTTAATATAAATGGTGATATTCCAAAAACGTATAAAAGTAATGAAATAAAGAATAAAATACTTTTTTGAGCTCAGTTCCAATATTACGTAAGAAGAAAAAATACTGCTCGAAATGTTTCTTTCTTATTCACAGTTTCCTATCTTTTCATATTTCATTTAAAATCAGACCTTGTACAGTGTTGCTATGGCAACCGACTATATGAATTCCATGCACCATCAGAGTATCTCCTGTAAACTGCAGGCGTATCTGAGTTACTGTGGACATGGCGTCATACAGCTTGACAAACATTTCGCGTGCTTCTTCCTTTAAAACAAATAAAAAAGCAATAGGAATAATTTGTAAATTGGGCAAAAGATAAGCGAATATGCTTGGATAGAGTTTCGAAAGTTTATAAATACATAAAGTTGATGCATGAATTACATGGCTTTAAAGTAAATTAAAAAAGCAATTTCCCTCTCCTATCAAATGAATTCATTGTACAAGATACTACCTATTTCTCGTATGAATATTCCCAGGCGCCGTGTAGACAACGGATAAGCGCCGAGATCTAACAATGGTTCATTTTTAAGATTTTGTATATTATACAAGTCAGAATATTGACCATAATATTTCTAAAAGTCATTACCGTCCTTTCATCAAAGTATTCGCTTTTTAATGATCCGAGCACTCAAGAATTCATTAAATTTATGAACCATTACATCTGTACAACGTTTATATACGTTGTGAAATTCTATACAACGTCGTATTTAGCTCTTATAACTCATGGGTAACATAGAAAGAGTTGACAGCAAAGTTACATATGCCAAAACATGAAGCAATTCCTTATGTTATACAAATACGCAAATACCGTTTCACTCCAACGAGCGACCTTCCGACTAATCCACAAACCGCTCCTTTCCCATATAATGCCCCATGCTTAATGCTCGGAAGTAATTTACCTGATGTTCTACCAGTAACTGGTCTTCATTAAGCAATTGTATCAATACGCTCGTCGCATAATTAAGATGAAATGACAGTCTTTTCAAGCTAAACACTGGAGGATTCAGTTTTGAATCTATGACCACAATATAAGTAGAAGTTAGCTTATAAGAATGCATGTCATCCAGCTCCATGAGTTTTTCCAGGTTAACCTGGCCGTCACTTTGCAAGGAAATCGACACAGTGAAGTGGTTTCGGGCAGAGTCTGATGTTATCAAGTTCGCCCCATCGCACTTTTCCTGACGGATGTCGTAATACACTGTTGTGGGTGTTGTAGTCTGCAGCCATGCTATCTCTCTCTGTAGTGTCGATAACGGCGTACTAGGCGATGTGCGGTCTGAAAAAAATAAATAAAAGTTTACCTTTTTTAATGAAAACAAATGCTTCAATACAATGCACACCATGAAAAATAAAGCAGTTATTTTGAATATTCTTTCATATTTTTCAACCTTTCTTCATAAAGAAGAATCTATTAAATATGATCATTTTTTTAGGAAACTTTATTTTTATTTCATAATGTATGATCGTCTTTTTCCATTTGAATTATAATTCTTCTAAGGAAGAGTGCATTTTTCTTTGAATCAAAAAAACAACCTTTAAACCTACTGGCTTGATATATTCCAAGCGCAGATTGCCATTTACTGCATGCATTTTCATAACATATCAATGCGTGCTTTTGAATGCATCATTTCGTGCTTCTGACTCTTTTTATTCGTTCTTCTAAATATATGGATGATTACTTCTGAATGCATCGACACATACGTACTTTGAACTGAACCAATGTCTGCTTCAAAATATTTTCATGTGTACTTGTAAGTCTTACTGATACTTATTTCTGAACCTATTTGTGCATACTTTTGTCTGTATCGACGTGTAGTCCTTAACTTAAGGTAACTAACTTTATAAATTGTACTTCTAAAAGTGCTTCTAAATAGTTCAATGCCTGTTTCCTAACGTTTTGATGCGTAGCTGTAAGTGTATCGAGGCGTGCTTCTTTGTGTACCGATGTGTATGTTTCAATGGGTACTTCAAGTGTATCGATGTGTATTTCATGACAATAAGATTGCCTATAAATATAACTTTTGTTGACCAAAGTTTTTATTAATACGATTGTCCTGTAATGTAACATTGAACTTTTCTTACTTACTTGTCATAACTTGTACTCTTACCATGACTAAGTGGTGTTTCTTTGCCGTTGCCTTGATAACCACTTGTAGTGTCAAACGTTTTGTCCTGGTAATTCTGTGTAGTTGCAATGCTTATGCTTTCTTTACCAAACGTTGTATCATTCCGCTTCTCTTCGTATATATCTGTTACTTCGTCACTGTTTTCGTTGTAACGAGGCTTGTTGCTTATGTCTTGATATTCAAGTGTTGTGATGTCGCCGTAGTTTTCATGTCCAGTTGTTTTGATACTGGTTATGTCGTGGTAGTCAGAATTCGTATGGTTGCTAACTTGATAAGTGGGTGTAGTAATTTTTCTTTGATTGCCCAATATTGTAGCATTTGTACTTTCTCCGCTATCTATTGGCATTCCTTTGTTTTTTTCTTGCTGTGTAAGTTCAGTTACATTGTCGTCTTCTCTAACTGGTGTTGATACTCTGTTGTTGTTTTGATAATCAGGTGTTGTACGCTTACTGTTGTCTTGTTTTAGCGTAGTTTCAGTGCTGGTTTTCTGGTAAACACAAGTGTTGCCATGTATATGGTGTTGGTGACAAGAAGTGGTATCGAAGGTCTCACTTCTTGAGTCTTGGCTCTCCCCTGTAAACATAGCAATGAAAATAACAAGCCATAGTTATAAGGTCAATTATTAGCATTCAAAACAACCTTTGTCTACCTGATTAATGAGTACAATTAAGGAAATATTAATGAAATATTACCTTCAATGGCAGCTGTTGTGTATCCAAGGTCATTTGAATTCGACACGATGTTATCTCCAGATCCTGTTTAATGAAGATATACGAAATGAACTTAATATATATATCGTATAAGAAGAAAAAATACATATCTAAGTATCTGAGTTGTATCGTGTCTGACTGCAGACTTATTGCCACTCTGTTGACTTGTTTATGTTGACTTTGCATATATATAGTTTAAGGTTTAGTTTTGCAAGTAAACTAAACAAAATGAACTAAATATATGTTAATTATAACATGGGAAGAAAAGATAAAGGTCAAAATTTTAAATTGATATCATATATGCAATGAATTATTTCAGTTTATTAATTGCAATAATAATTTTTTTAATACTAGAGTAAACAAATTCAATGTTAGTTTTGATATTTCTTAAAGTAAATTTACCTTCATAATCACTGTTCCCGCTGCCGTCACTAGAACCTATATAGGTAAAATACACCAAGAACACTGATAATTATCATATATACAGATGTGTGGCGTGATAAAGTCTAATTACAATGCTATTGATATTTTGTCTTAACTGTCATAGTAATTCTGAACACTAAGTCCTCAGTGAAGCTTCAATAAAAATTAAAGTCTGGTAAACTTTTAGCTTGAAAACAATGCTCCAATTTCTGCTTGTAGTTAATGATTTAATAGTTTAGTTAGTAAGTCTTGAATAATAGTTTAATAGAGCGGAAATGACGTGTCAAGTCTCATGCAACTTTTGGAAAGTGATTGAACTGACATCTCGTGGTTCGTTGTAGCTTTAATACTTATGTCTTTTTTAAACCTCTTTTTATAGTTACAAAATTTAATTTTGAAGTTGAAATAGAACGGTTTGGTAATGTATAAGAAGTTACCTTCATAATCTACCCGTGTGTAGTCACTACCTTCAGAAATACCCTTAGCATTCTCTGAATCTATTTCAAAAGTGCTTGTACAAATTATAAGTTTAATGTGATATATCGATTGTATGAAACATATAAAACTTCTAAGATGAGTACTTAGTTTTAGTAGATTAATTAAAAACAGATAAAAAAACCAAGAAAATTTTCACCAAATCTTTTAAGAACATCAGTGTTATGTGATATTTGTCTGTGGGTTTATACATCTGTGCAGATAGAATCATACCGAGGATGCCTCCAGAGGATTCTAGTAATGGGGTCCCTTCTAATGGGTCGCGTTCGTTGTCAGTCGATCCATACTCAAAGGGCATTTCACTTCCAAAATAAAAGTCCTATAAAACATGCTATAATATTACAAATTCAATATATGATGCATAATTGATTGCAATATTAAAACGTGAAACGGTAGAAGGGCGACTTGGAAGATAAATTATATGCAAAGTTATCGATGTCTTTCAAGTCTGTTTTATGACATTTTGACAGCTTAAGCACATGGCGTAATAGAGTCATGCTAGGGAAGAACAGTGAAATATAATGTCATAGAACAGAAACAAGATAAACACACCACAACAAAGATTTTCACAACACGGTAATGAAATATGGACATCACAGCATGGCCACACCATAGATATGTTAAAGATAAAAAGGTGATTCCTGACGCTCTGCCTGTTATATGTGCCTGAGAAAATATGCACTGTTGACATATAATCTGTGGCATGTACTCTCTGACATGTAGCCTGTGATATGTAATGCATGAAGCGTAAACTCTGACGTCTTGCCTATGATGTCTTGCCTGTGCCTCAGAAAACATGTAGTTATTGGCACATGGCCTGTGACATGTGGTCTGTGACATGGAGCTTTAAATATGTAATGTATGGCAAGTCAATTTGACTGACATGTGGCTCAGAAAACATGTAGTTATAGACACATGACTTTTAACATGTATTCTGAGACACGTTGCCTGTGTAATGTATGACAGACGAGTCCTGGCGTTTTATGACATGAGTCTTGAGCCTTGGTTCTTGATAATTGATTATAACGTATTCTTGATTATAACGTATTCTTTGAGGCAAGACAATAGGAATATTCCATGAAGATGTGGTAAAAATAAGTTATTGACAGCGGACTTTGAGCAAAGTAGAGTACAAATCCGAAGGATGAATGCCGTACCTTTCTTAACGCTCAAGGTCAATAACCTATTTTTCTCACATCTGAGTGCTATATTCACCCTTTATCACAAAATAGTTTGATAAAGTGAATAAAACTCGAAATGTTTGTTTAACATTCGAATTTGGCAGTCGCCTTGCTGGTTCCTTGCAATGGTTTGGTTTAATCGATATTTTTCTGACCATAAAACATCCATATTTAGTAAAACATTTTTATTACTTTGAGAAATTTTCTGAGCCCATTTTTTGTTCGAAGTTTGTAGTTCATCACTACTGTGTTGTGGCGCACAGTCTTATTGATAGGTGGGAGAGAAGTTCGTCGAGAACACCTCACTTTAGTTCCTTTTTATTTTAAATGAAAGTTAATATAGTATTCCCTTTATCATTTTTTTCTAAAATTAATATTAAAATATAGGAGATATTTTAGATAAAATTGGCACTGATGTATATGTGGATCAATGAGCAATGTAGATCGATGCGAATCAGTGCGGCCTCATACGTACTGCGTAGGTACTCGTATATAACACACTCAAGAAGAATTGTAAATATGTATACATTGGCATTTATGCACAGTTATATACGATGGAATCAGAACAGCAAGGCTCTTTACAAGACTTAACATTCAGAAATTACTCCACTGGTTCCAAATGGGCAGTAACATTTCAGTTAAGCATTGTATAGCCTGCGTGAAAGTTCTGTATTTATGATCAATTGCCTTTATCTGGTATATAATAAAGTTGTTTGAATCCATACATTGTTGAAAACCTACCTTGTCGCTATTCACAGCAGAGGATATAGCAACAAATACAACAAATAAAATAGCTATGTTTTGATTAATTTGGTTTATCCAATTCATTGCTCTTTCTGGTGTATCTCTACAAAGAAGAATCAGATATGTTTTGAACAAAGTATTTTCATGCACGCTTATCTAGACCGAAGGCGGTTATTTGAAGCCCATCCTAAACGCGTTTAAAAAAAGTTGCGGTTTGCGTATTGATGCTTGTAATTTTTGTGCACTTAATCTTTGACGTTCATCTGGTTTATATGTGTTAGTGAAGCCATTGTGTGAATTGATTGTATCCTGTTATTTTTACTTACTAAAGTGCTGATAACAGGCGTTTGATAAGTGTTTGAATGAATAACTTCTGATCAATACGATTTTACTTAGAGGATACATATGGAGGAACTGCTCGATTAAAATGCAATGCAATTGTAATTCTTTTAATTTATTGTCTGAATAAATAGCTTGAATTGTTGCCAGGGGGTTCCACTGTAAATAGGGTTGTTTTGATGAAGTGAGTTTTAAATTAGAAAAAAGTCTAGTATCAACCCTAACTCGGCCCAATATTTTTGTTTCCGATCGCATGACTCAGTTACTGTTGCTGTCAATTAACTGATATCAAATTAATCTGTTAAATATTTATTAAATAATTTGCAGATATTGACTTCATTGAGCGCACTCAAAATGTTTATACGTTGTTCACATTAACGTGTCTTTTTTATGTTTCGTTAAGATTACGACAAGTCACAACAAGTCACTGCGAATATTTGGAATAAGTATTGTATTGATCAAGATTATGCATGAGCACGTGATTAACCTTTTCGACGACAATTCCATATAAAAACCTACAGATTAATTTATTAACACTGATAGATATGCTTATTTTATGTTTTATGCGATGTTCATCTCAAAAATAATTCATACTAGAAATCAAATTCATTATCTGTTATTTGCCTTTATTACTTTGTCGAAGATAATTGGAAATGTGTTATTTTAGCTGGACATGCATTTGGCATATATAATCCGACGCTAGTAAGAACTTTCATATCTGTAAAGGTGCAATATTCCGAATCCAACGACATATCATCGGATTAATCTGATAATTTTTATTGTTCCAGGCAAGAATGAAAGAATTAATTATTGTCCTTTTGGGTGACAAATGACCATTTTATTTCTCTACTGTGGGTGGTTCAACTCCCAACTCCTTAGCAAGCCTAATCTACAACAAAAAGAATGTTCACAACAAGTTAACACATAAGGCTCGTATTAATTGATTATTTGCACACAGGGTCAGTGTTCACTACCGTTTGAACACTGTTTCCGTGCTCTGGACCCTTTTGGCACAAGATCAGTGTTTGGGAACCTAAGACAGTCCCTTAAATAAAACATTAAATACATATTTTAATACGTTTCATTGACATGGAAGCCTATATATGCCATTTTGTAATAACATATTTATTGTCGCATGATTTAAATAATGTATAATAAGCAAATAATAGAAGCAAAACAGCCATGGTAGGAACTGTCAGGACTGAGCGCTCACCGTTTCTTTGATGTTCTGAGGAGGATATGGAATGCCCCCTCTCTGATTGCAGTAATGTACGTGCCTCTTCTCCAGCTCTCCAGCTACTAATATTTCTTCTTCTCCTTCAGCCTTAAGGAAATGTTATTATTCATATACGCGACCCTGCGACTCATCAAGGCTCATATAAAAAGCCAGTTTTTTGGAGCATTGTATGTTGATTACCACAATCGCATTTCAAACGATTGTCAGTGAATTCCTAATGCCCTCATTTGGACCTTTTTGTTTCAATTTGTTTGCAAATTGTAATCAGATTTCTGTTTTATTTTGTTATCAAATGGGAAAATAAACGTTATATTAAACATCGAGTTTGATTTTTAAAACTTATTGGTATCTTCAATATGCAATTTTGAAATTCTGAAGTGGAGAACACAGTCACCCGAGCTATCAAATGAAAGAACTTGACATGTTTCCTTTTTGGTCCAATAGAGTGTATTTTATAGAGAGAAGAGATTTCGAATGAATACCATGCCAAATCTGGCTGACAAACTCACAATTTGCTCTCTTTAATTTTTCATGCTTGTACTTTTATAAAATGTGATTTAAATTATGGATGACAAATCAAATCTGTGACGTCCTTAATGGAAAAATTAAAAAGTAGTGTTGCACAAAAAGCTTTCTTTAACGCATTCGCTAACACTTTCCGTTTAACGCACCTTTGTGGTCTCCATACCACTGAACGCACTTACTTCAGGGGTATGACTTTGGCATATTAACCAATCAATTGATGTGAAATCAAGTAAGCGTTTGCTTTTGCCTTTTCTTATTATTTCTAATTTATTCTAATTTATATGTATATTAGCAAATAAGCTGAAAAATATATATTTTGTATATGAATTATAGTAATAATAATGAAGCTTTGACAGGGTTTTGTGGGATTCGAAAATCTTATTTTAAGTTTAGGCCCTCGCATCCCATTTTACAGTCAACCAAATTGAGATCTAAAATATCTTAAATGCAATAAATTCGTGATAATTATTATCACATTATTTTGTTAAGTGTTAATGGTATATTAAACAAAAGTAGGGAAAAGGAAACCTGAAATAGTTATAAAGAACAAAAATGCCCACCATTTCTGCACACAACAATGCACTCAAGGAAAAAAAAGCTTCCTTAAATAAAATGCCCGATTGCTTAACAAAACAAAAAGTAGTACCCGTCATTTTACTTAACATCTCAAAAATGGGTACACTCAAAAGATTTACAAATGCAAAGAAAGAATCAATGGCATAAACAAAGCAAAATTTCGTTTTACATGCCTAATTTATATATATATATATATATATATATATATATATATATATATATATATATATATATATATATATATATATATATATATATATATATATATATATATATATATATATATATATATATATATATATATATATATATATATATATATATATATATATATATGTGTAAATTCTGCATATTTAGGTATATTTAACGAAATTTTGTTTTGTTTAGTTCAAAAGTAAATTGTTTTAGCTATTATAATCCCTGCACAAAAATTGAAATTTTGAAACTTGGATATATTTTTCTCACTTGGTCACCATTACGTATTTAAATACTTTACGATGTTGCTAAACCGCAACAAAATAAATTAACTAAAATTAACTTAATATATGTTGCTTTTGTGTATATTGTGTGTATATAGTGTGTGTAGTATAGTAGTGTACGAAGAAAAGATATATATCAAACGTTTACATTTATATCATTTATATTTACGTTTATATAATTTATATTTACATTTATATGTAATGATTTTTTAGTTTATAAATAAACAAGTATTAGTGAGAGAACAATGTACCGTAAAGGTCAAGTGAAATGAAAGAGAAAACTATAGTTACTTTTTCAAGGCCATGCATCTGCTCAATTAGCTCACTCAATCGAATGTCAAAACCCGGTGCAAAGCAAACTGGATCAACGGCGATAAAACAGTGACCCTGAAATAGCCATATTTCATAGACCATGTATTAAAACTTTATACTAAAATGCATTCAAATAATTAGTGCAATGAAAGTTTGTGCGCAGTGTGCGATAACAGTGTTTGAAATGTTTTTAATTACCCTTTTATAAACGGTATATTGAATTATATATCAAAGTGTCATAATTACACATACTAAATTATGTAGCTTGTCATTTGTCCTGTACGGGCGCACGTTTTTACCAAAGTTAGCGCCGCCCATGATGGAGCAGAGGATCTCAACCATCATAGCTAGGCCGTAGCCTTTGTACCCGCCTGCAACATACAGTACTGTATATGTCTCCTGGAACATAAGACGTTGCTGTGTCCATATGCCCTTTGCAACAGCGTAATTATGTGCATGTGCCGTGTGTAACAGGAAGCTTTACTATAAACGTCGCGTGCACCATATGAGTGCCCTGAGTGCAACATAAAGCGTTAAGTGTGTATAAGTTACGGGCAATAGATGCCATTGATTTTTATGCCTCATGCAACAGACAGGGTTATTATACATGCCGGTGCAAACGGCCTTTGATATTGTGTATATATAACGTGTGCAACATACAGCATCTTGGTCTGTATATGCCGTGTGCAACACACAGAGGTGCTACACATGCCCAGTGTAACCTACAGCCTTGTTATAAATGGCGCGTACAATATGACATTATTATGTATAAACACTGCGTTCTTTATTGTATTTTCTCATGTAGCATTATCGTAATTGTATATACCACATATTCAAAAGCGATATTGTACACTCTGAGTATAATGCATATTGCTGAGTGCAATATATGATGTTGCTGGAAATAGCGCATCCAAAATATAGCGTTATTATGGTTACTGCGTGCATCTTTTGGTGTTACTCTACGTTATGCGGGCATCATCCAGCGTGATGTCTTACCATTCAGTGTTATTTAATATGTCATGAATAATATGATTTTTACTGCAAACATCATAACGCTTATGCACATGTTAAATATATTCTTAATTTCAAATTCCAATTAAAAAGTTAGTTGGTATCACATAAAATATCTGATGAATGTATTCGTTTTTAACTGAATATAACACAGCCCAGATTGTAGATTTATTTCAGGTCAGATAACTGACTTAAATAATCTTTTGATTCAAATAAGAACGTAATATAATTCAATTCATACCTCTTTTCGAATATGCAGATTTACTCATTTTATTAGAAATTTGTTTACTTCTTTAAAAGTGATAGCCCAAAGACTCAACAGGCGAAGAATGAGAATAGATATTCTGTGATAGATATTCTAAGAAAATGCATTCGCATAGCTTAGGAGTCAGCGAAAGTGAGTTCTTTGTTTACAACTTCTGGATAGAATTGCACCCAAAACTTTGAATTTCATAACACTAACCAGCTGCAACTACTATCACTTCTTCAATCATTAATTTGCTAAAAACATAATCTCACCATTTTGTTCTTTTCCTCCAAGTGGAAAGCCTCCTCCTTCTGTTTTGCACTTTCTTGGATCATTCGTGTTCTATTCAGAATAAAAATTGAAACTATGTTGTTAAGCAATACAAAAACCAATAATAGCCTTTGACAAACCACTGATTGTTAATCAAAGACTAGTAACTTTTTAAAAGATATTTTTCAACTTAAGATACCAGAAGTAATGCATTATACCATACAATGTTTTATAAGTTATAAAAAGTACATATGGGGATTTCTGGAAATCTCAATGTACAACTACTGCAGTCTTTTTTAATATATATCTATTTTAATGCTTTCAAGAACTATATGCCTCTGCGGTATTTTATAGAATTTGAGAAATATTTCTGATCCAACGTAGTCATAACAAAAAGTAGAAAGCACATAATAAACAAATTGCATGTTGCACTAGGTCAGTGAATGCTGATATTGATTCATAAATTGGCAACACTAGTTGATGAAGGTCTATGGACATCTATAAAAATGTGTTTAAGTTTTCCTAATATGCTAGCACCTTCAGATCGATACATTGATTTTGGTGAAACACATAGACGCATGCCATCTGCGTCTATGAAATACCATGTGTGCTATGCTACAGTTAATTTTCTTGTTGATTCTTCAAAATAAGCAACCTGCTAGAACATGGACAGATCAAAATTTGAGCCCATGTTGTTATCCAGTAAAAATTATTTTTATAAATATTCTAAACCACGACACAGAAAATCCATAAAAACATAGACTTTTAACTAGAGTTAAATTCAATTAAAACAGTGCTTATTGGTTAAAGCCAAAACATAGCACACGGACCTTTCCTGTACCGTCTACCGCCCAGCCGTCTGGCATTAATTCCCCACGATTCCGAGCTCCAACTATCTGAAATGTTAAGGCCACGAGTGTAGAGAGTTGATGCAACAGATATTGGCAGGCCTACGCTTCTTCAGGTTTTACGTATGAGGTCTCTGCTCAGGCATAATATCCTTATTATACAATAGAGTGGAGTGAACCGCTTCCCGCCATTTATCACAAATGACTGATTTTGCATAGTTAATAAATCATCGTGAAATGTGCGTTTTTCAATTATGTCTTTCATTACATCCATATATCACTCATGATTAACACCCTTTTTCTGGACGCCTATGCTCCCATAAAGTCTGAATTCCTAAGTTAATAGAAACAAATTAGTATAGCATTTGTCCATCCATTTTCACGAGATTTTCTCTCTCTCTCTCTATCTCTCTCTCTCTCTCTCTCTCTCTCTCTCTCTCTCTCTCTCTCTTCATTACCTTACTGTGTGCTACAGTTGTTGTCGCCATGTCGAGGTCAAAGTCTTGGCCGTTCACACCAGGAGCCGCGCATGCCATCGGATTAGTCCCCAATGCCCGCTCACATGATCGCGTAGGAACCAGAAACGGGCTGCTGTTTGTAAAACACAATCCCTAAAATACACCAAAGTACGCATGTGAAGAAGCGGTTACATGTGATATAAATAGTTGAAAGCTAAAATTCTCGAAATCAAATGTAGACGTATCCCATCTGCAAAAATAATATTTTTGCTCCAGTTCAATAGTCCAATAGTGTTACATCCGAGGTGGTTCGGAGAAGTAGCAATTTGTTTTGGAAACAGTTTCCTTAATCCAGCTTTCTTTTAGTTCTATGTATTAAAACAACTAGTAAAGCCAAAAGAAATGTAATAAATCAACACCGAGGTGATTTTTTTGCTTTTAAACAAGTGCTACTTTTAAAAGCTTTGTTCAAATTTGAAAAAATATATTAAATATAAGCGAAAAAAATCGAAATAAAATGCTACACTGACAAGGCAATTGTGCTGCGCCGCCCTTGTGCTGTAGTAGCCTGCTATTCCAAAGTGCGTGGAACCTGTCCCGTAATAGTTAACAGAAATGTAGAAACCAATATGAGATATGGCATTCATTTTCGGAGTAAAACTTAAGTTATATATTCCGTGTAGTGATCCGTGTGTAAAAAACGCTGTTTTTAGTTTATGCAATCATAACAAGTGAGCTAACTCAGGACACATGGAGAAGTTTTAAAGAATAAAGTCGATCTCTCAACAAGCAAGCACATAGGGATTTAGCTTTAATCCTAAATGGCGCTACTGTGCAGAGTAAATTAACATGTGCCAGTTGTTAAGAAAGAATGCAATTCGTCACCGATAATTTTTCGAATAGTAAGTACTAAGACACTTTATGTATATAGAACTTTATACAAAAATAACCTTTTGCCACAACCCAGCCAACGCCAGTTTCTTTCGCTTTCTTTATGGCAAGATCCATGCAAAACGTTCCAACGACTGCGCCTGAAAGAAAGAAACTACAATATTTGGATTGTTACCAAGAATAACAGGCTTTGAGACTCACTGAGGGAGTTGTGGTGTAGTAGTAGCATGCATGATTAGGAACAAGAGGACAGACAAGCCCATACCGGCTGCCCAATTCTTCAGTGCCCCATTCGCCTGGTTTTTGCCGTTGTTTATATAGTTCTTCTTCCACTGAGGTTTATCGATGTACGTATGTAATGTTGCACTAAATTGATTAAGCTATTAGAATTAAAGGTCTGTATGTTAAATAAGGGGTGGCCACTTTTACTTGAGAATGATCAATGGTTAGGGCTAAGTATTTCCATTAACTAACAAAGTTATGACATTTTCACTGATGCTACTTAATTAGATTTTAGCTACCTGCCATTTACTTCCTACTCTTGTAATCACTTACCAAGACAGTGGTTGCCATCAACCCATGCTGTGGACACCGTTTCTTTCAAAATCACAGGGTTCTTCTCCACAGATGTAGTGTTAAATTTAACATCGTTTACATACATGTCTACAAAGTAATCGTATATTAAATTTGCAAAATGTAGTTTAAGTTTCAACGTAAAAAAGAGTGTATGCAAGTAAATACTTAAACATGCTGAATGTGAGTAAGCACTGTCAGAACAAATAAAATTTTAATTCAATGTCGATGACGTGAATCAGAAAAAGTAAGTGAAGGCGAAAGTAAATGCACAAAAAGAAAAATTGTTTATCTTGATTTCATCAGGGAAGGAAAATCTTAGTAAACAACATTTTAAAAAAGAACGTCTGCACAGCAGTGGCCTCTCATTAATGGATGTTGAGGTGAATATAATTGGATACTTTTACTGTGATATGCGGTTTTCTATCCAACTGATTTGTTACGGCATCACTGGCGTGGTATATATAGCAAATTATTGTTTTAACAACGGTGCTACCAAGGTGCAAAATATCTGTCCGTCATTTTTGCTCTTCAGATTTCTATAGGACATAGTCTGTTTTTAGTGACTGCGCAAAACGTGCTTATAAACCAGAGAGGTACATGTAGTTTAAGCTCGCTGTCAAATGGGCCAACTTCCAAAACCTATGGGGAAACGACTAGTTGTAAAAAAATGCTTTCCACCCACATGTTTCAGGCCGGGCCCCACGACTTTTTCGGAAAGGCCTAGGTTAATCGACAATATAAACGATTTTCACAGAAGAGGAAATAGGGGGGTTGAAAGAGCTTTGTGTACGAATGTGTATGAATAATTAAGAGAAGTAAATCACAATTATCTAAATATCGTCATTTTTCTAATATATAGCAGATATCTATCCGGGCCCCAGCATTTTCGGTCGGACCCAAGAAATTTTCTTTACCCAGGTGTATTCCCAGCATTTTTATACCCGGGGCAGGTACAGGCAAAAATGAGATCATTTTTTTTTAAAAAGACACAACCATTTCTGACGTTTTGGTAAACGCTTAAGACTGAATGAGAATCTTTTTTTGACACTCTGCACTTTGTTTCCTAAATTACCTCTTTCTCCTTCTCTTACAACACGTATGATACCAAATGCTTCTTCAGGGTTTTTAACACCTTTCCAGTCTATTCATTGGCTCCCTTTTCTGCATTTTTTTGCAAGTTTTCATTAACAGTTATTCCTCACTTTTTCAGAGATTGCCGTGGGGTCCTACTTTTTTCCTCTCTTCACTCTTAACATTCTTTTTAAAGTGCGGTATGGAACACAGTAGGTAACGGCCGTCTTGCAAATGTAGAGATAATTTTAAGTAGCTATATGGCACTGTCTATTGATTATGAGACATATTGTTTCCTTTGGAAGCCATACACCACTTAAAGAGATCTGCGAAATTTCTGTAAAATGTGCCAGTTGTAGCAGGACACATAACATATAATATAATACTGGAATTACACAGTGCAATAGGATCTTCTGCAAACAGGTTGATTCAATGGAGAATACATGGATAAAACGATAGACTCTATCTTTGTGCAATATTCATTACAGCACTGTGCTGTAGGACAATATTAACACCCACCAGATAATATTTTGACTTTAATCATTGTTTCTATTAATATTTCTTTGTTAGAAAATTTAGGGTTAGGTGAGCTATAAATAGATAAAGACAATGGCTGACAACTGCAGCACATGTCCACGTTTATGCATTTGCCTTAATATTTAATGCATGATTACGTTCAGCACTAGTACACAGATATCGACTCATACCGATCGCATCGGTTGTCGGGCCATCTTGATAAATTTCAAAACCAGAAATTCATGTATAAAGCCCAAAATTGCTTGATTTTGAGTTTTATTCAAATTGCTCTTTCTGTAATGATACCATTTTTTGCATTGTATGTGTGTGCATTTTTTGTGTATGATTGTGGCTTAGCAATACCTTATAGCTGAGGACTCAATTGTCTAGGCTGGAAATTTCGACAGAAGAAATGTAATATGTATAGCGATGAGGGAAAGCCTGATGCATACAAAGTATCAATAAAAGTATTTTGTGAGTAATAACTACTATTACACAAACAAACATTTCTTACCTAATTTCATCACGCCATGGGTGTAAATCCCTCTTTTATCTGCTAATATTAAACAATTGGCCACGGTAACGGCATCTTCCTTCCTTGCCCCAATCTTGAGTAAGCAACGTTCCATAAAATTTCGCATGTTCTGTTCTTCTATCATTTGCCATCCCTCCGCGTTAGGATGTTTTGTTGACATTTCACCTATATTATGTATATACTTTACTTTAATAAATTTACTCTTTAGACTAGGTAATATATGATACGATTGCACTAAGTGATACATCAGTTAATGCAATCTTGAAAGCTTGCACACTAAACTATATATACGGTGAGAGAAATAAAATTCATTGTCATGAATAGATTTTACAGCGGTGTGTCTGCGGGTAGCAAACAAGTTCATTTCATGGCAAAATTCCTGGATGTACAACATAGATAACAGAAAAGAACATTAATTTAAAATCCTAATTTGACTAAGAATAAATATGAATGGTTTTTGAATAACAACATATTATCATTGATCACTTGTAGCACGAATGGTAATGCTTCATTTCCCGACAATATTACAATATCTTATGTTCAATTTTCGATGGTATGTAACAAATATATCCATTTCTGTACAACCACTTAGTACTGTCATCACAAAGACATTGCTTGGTTCGCTACTTTCATACACAATGGTAAAAATGTGCTTAGTTTATCGCTTGCAATCCGATGAAAAAAAACAGACTGGAGTATACTGTGCACACAATGCAAAACACTACGTTTAAAAATATACCGTAACTTACTTATCGATTGTAATCCGATATATAAGTACTACAGCGTATATTTTGCGTTCAAGATTCAGTTAAATGCCAGTACGCTATCGCTGATGGCCTCGGTGTAAAACATTGCTGTGATTAGACACACCATCACCACATTGTGTTTTTAATGGCATTGTACGTTTCTCCAACTTGAACTGTGATTGCTGTAATTAACTAATACACACACACAAACACACACACACACATACACACATATATATATATACATATATATATATATATATATATATATATATATATATATATATATATATATATATATATATATATATATATATATATATATATATATATATATATATATATATATATACGCGGATTTGCAAAAAATTGGCCCGGGACTCAAAAAAAATTTGGGCTTGCGTCCAAGGGCAAACTTAAAAAATCTGTCTTCACACCGGTATTATTACTGAAAAAGTATCTACAGTTTAAGCACTTTGTACAGTTTAAGCACTTTGTAAAAACACGCTGACTTTTGAGGCTTTTGCAGGTCTCGAAATTAATCATTTTTACCATATTTCTTGGGTCCGACCGAAAATGCTGGGGCCCGGATAGATATCTGCTATATATTAGAAAAATGACGATATTCAGATAATTGTGATTTACTTCTCTTAATTATTCATACACATTCGTACACAAAGCTCTTTCAACCCCCCTATTTCCTCTTCTGTGAAAATCGTTTATATTGTCGATTAAGCTAGGCCTTTCCGAAAAAGTCGTGGGGCCCGGCCTGAAATTATAGGGATTCGGGTCCCAGGGTCCCGGTTAATTTCTGGCCCCGCTTTTGCAAAAATGCTCATTGACGATTCCATATTCAGTTTTGCGTTGCTGTGCAAACTGGCCCTGGTTATACCGGTTTCGTCTGTTCCATATGAAAGAAGATTTTTGGTTTAAAAGCAATAAAAACAGAAACAGACCAAACCCTGAGCGGGTGAAGCGTTTAATGTTAATTAAACTGAAAGGACCAGCCATAGAACAATCTGATTTTCCTGACGCTGCCAGATTGTTCATCAATGTGAAAAGCAGGCCTGGTTAGATTCTTTTGGAATTTTCTTGGTTTGGTAATAAAAGATAGTGTAAACTGCAACTGTACGCATTGCCTCTTACCCACCCCCAAACACACACCCTTTCTGTTTATTCAAACAAGGGGACACAAACAAATTAGGGTGCAAATTGCTGGACGCAAAAAAATCATGGGGGGGGGACGGAAAAATATAAAAGCGTGGCGTCCCTGGGACGCAAAAATTTTGAAGTTGAGGTAAAACCCTGTATACAGATCATGAATTTAGCTTCTTGTGAACGATAACATGTTGTTGCGTCTTCAAAGTCTTTGTAGTCTTTTTAATACATTATGGAGAAGTCACATTCGAAACGCATACTTAACGACCATAAAACTTGTATAAGACGCTGTTCTCACTACTAAAGTTCTGTCATATTTGTTGTAATTTAGGTTTTGCCATGACCTGGTTTTCCACCAGACAGCCTATATGCGTGTTTCCTGCTTTTAAGCGAGGACTGCTTCCGGTTTACAACTGGCGTTACAAACGGGTACCATAAAAGTATCTCACTATGTTTGACTTTGAAAGTTGTTGCAAAACACACACAGGGATTTGAATCAATGAATTGTGGACACAATAGTTTTGCTCTTTAGACTCAACTCGTTGATAGATTCGCAGGATAATTATGCAACTTGAATTTTCTAGTCAAATAGCTGAATTCACCTCTGATCTGTTATATTTAATTAAATTATAATTGAATTTTATTCAGTTTTACATATAATCATTTTCCAAACATTGGAATGAGCAAGCTGTAAAACATGTATCAAATATATTTATTTAGCCTATACGATTACAAATGCATCCACATTTGAGTTTACACTATCCCGCTTTTATACACTCCATTCAAGTGGCATGATCAGATATTTGCAAAAGCATATTTAGATTGAATGATAATTGCATATATTCTGGTCATTATTTTTTGTTGCCTGTTACTCTATTTGTGGTTTTAATTGCTTTGTTCTATATGTGACAATTGTACTTTTTATGCTGTCACTTCTGGCGGCTTAACACCCAACTCCTCAGCAAATCTCATTTTAAAACAGAAAATGAAATTGAGCAGTAAACATTTCCATCATGGCGTTAAACACAGTTAAAACATTGAAGGAAAAATATTAGCACTAGATATAGACAGGAATCAAGTGTTCCTAGAATCAAGGCATTGTAAGCAATTGCTCAGGAAAAGAAGTGTTAAAACAATTATTTTAAAAAAGTAATTTGAGACAGTTAAAAAAGAAATAACAAAGTTAAAAAATAGCTTTACAGAGGAATTAAAACAAGGGAAGATATATTGCCATGCCTTAACATGAAAAATTTTATTTGATTTTGTAATAATACATATCTTACGATTTTCGTTAAATATTTTTTTTACTTCGTGCAGGATTTAGCACATACACAATCATAATAACTCTCTTAGATATCAGCACAAATGCTCACAATTTGTTCAATATTGTCAGGAGGGTATGGAATGCCTCCTGTCTGACTGCAGTACTCTTCATGACGCTTTCCGCGATCTCCAGCAATTAAAATCTCCACGATCTCGTTAAATGTTTTTCACTTCGTGCAGGATTTAGCATATACACAATCATAATAACTCTCTTAGATATCAGCACAAATGCTCATCATTTGTTCAATATTGTCAGGAGGGTATGGAATGCCTCCTGTCTGATTGCAGTACTCTTCATGACGCTTCCCGCGATTTCCAGCAATTAAAATCTCCTCTGCCCCTTCAGCCTCAAAAAACATCACAAGAAAATGAGTATAAGCCATGTTTACAGTATTTTATGAAAATATTCATGTTTTTACTCGAAGAACTGACCAAATTGAAGTATCAGTTTTCAAAGTAATCAACCATTAATAATGCTTTCAAATCAGAAAGTGCATATAAATGTAAAGAAGCTTTTAAAACAAGTATGGCTGTTTACATAAACGAGACCTCATTTAATTCTTCAGAAAACAAAAGAAAACGTGTGTTTGAAAAAGATTCATTAGTATACAAAGAAAGCTGTATTAAAACACAATTTAATAAACAAGTGATGATACAAATGTTTCTCCTTATTTTAATCAATAATTGGGCAGAAAGCATAAAAAAGTACCTTTTCAAGCCTTCGCATTTGCTCAATTAGCTCAGTCAATCTGATATCAAAACCAGGGACAAAGTAGTCTCGATTCACGGCAATAAATCATTATTCCCGAAATGGCAAATGTCATGAAAACATAAAATATAGTTTTGAAATAAAAAAATACTTAAAGATACCGAATCAAAATTGCAAAGAATTACATTTAATGTTACTAAAGTTTAAGAAACATTTAATATTTAAATCAAATTCTGCTCAATATTTATACCTTTTCTTAATTTTTGAAACTGCTGTAGTAGTTAAAATATGGAAGTTGCTGGCATATAAAGAGTTTTAATTATACATACTAAATTATGCAGCTTTTTGTTTGTTCTGTATGGCCCCACGTTTTCACCAAAATCAGCATCTTCCATGATAGAGCAGAGGATCTTGATCATCATAGCCATCTCGGAACCTTTATATCCGCCTGCAATACATAACCCTTCCATCGTCATACAGTGTTTTTATTTGCGTTATCGTCGTGTAATTATGGAAGGTTTTTAACAGTTAGAAAGGTGAACAAAATTGCACGTCACCCTCCAACCTGTATCATAATTGTTTTACTGTATTTGTTCCAGCCCGAGGAGCTTAGTTTAATAACACGCTGGGTTTTCGTCACAGCCTTGATTGTGCTGACGAAAGCCAGCAGCAAATACTTTTATTGTGAGCAATGATTCGTGCTCAGAGTGTAAAGGGCATTCAAAGCGAAGTTGAAGAAGAGGTTTGGAATTCTTAACAAACAGTTCAAAGACGAAGGATATTGAACGAGGTAAAATAAATATTTAAATACATATTAAACAATATATTTTCTGAAACGTTTCATTAGCTAAACACGTCGCTGTCGAAATTTTACGGGACCCCGAACTATGTAAGTCACATTCAGATTTGTCGCACGTGTGCCGTATACAACAATCAACCTGAATATGTCGTATTGCCTTTTAACGCACGGCGTTAGTGGACATAAAATGTGTTACATGCTGCTTTATTTAAGCAGTTGTTGTGACGTGTTACGTACAAGTAGCCGTGCTATAAGTGATACTGCAAAACCGCAGCTATTTAACTTGTCCTTTTTTCAAAATGTGTGACACAAATTTCTGTTAGTTCATTGATGAAAGTTTAATTTTATCAGCTGTTTTACTCTGTCTCCGACAAAAAACAGACCATAAAATCACAGAGAATAGACATCTGCCATCTCTCTTCCAACACAAATCTGATTCCATGTGTGCATGCTCCTTGGTATACTAAAGCATAAATAACGGGCTTCTTCTGCGTTTATTCCGGTTAATTTTTCAGTTTTTACATATATTTTGCAGTTTCCCATTACTTTTAAAACACTTCACAATTAATATGGCATTTTACGATACAATAAAAATAGTTAATTGTTCCTGGGCACATCAAGGCAGTCTTTACGATGTTTTTGAGTAGGGCTGTAACTATCCCACACTGGTAGCGCATTTGGACGGATAATTCTTTTAGAGAGCACCTATTCGCGATTAAGAAACCAGTGGTTCAATTTAAATTGCTTCGAGCAATTGTGTTTAATTATGTTCACTATTTCTACCCTTTCTATCTTAGTGATTAGCTGTTATAACACTTTATGTTAGAATAAGTTTTATTATTTACTATTAAAAAAGCTTTAAAAGATTCAACAAATTTATAGCCAAACCAAAGAAGCTGCTTTTTGTTTCACTATATTTGTTCCTACGAAATTATTGCTAATGTCCTATAAGCGTCAGTATTACGGTGGTTGTGTGAATAAAAAGATCATCATACTCGCCAACAGTAATTGGCTCTGTAAACACAAATTCAATTTTTGTTAAAAATTTGCAACTTAGATTGAAATTTCTTAAAATTTCTTTTAACAGTAGTGATATGAAAGGAAGTTGGATTGTGGTATTACTGCAACAGCCAACAGTTTACTCGTGCAAAGTAAAAACGCAACAGCAAATTGAAATATTTATATTTTAAAAAATATTCAGCGCAACATTTTGCAAATTTTAGACAACATATAAACTTATATTTGCTACAATTAAATAAATAAATGAAATTAAAGACTACCAGACAACTTTAAAAATGGGCGTTCCCTGCATATTTAAAAAAATTCTATAATTAACTCCGATTTATATTGAAATTGCAGATGGAAAAAGGAGACGGTTGCTTCTAAAATGTCAAAATTTTCATATTTAAAGAAATTGTCTTATATTGAAAACAGGTCCCATGAGGAGCATTTTACTTCAGGTCCCAAGACACCATAGTAACTTTGGATATCGGTCATTTAGGTGCATTGCACCAAACCTTTTTATCAGTTCATAAATAAAAAAACAGAAAGTTTTTATCAGTTCAAAAATCTTTGGAGGTTTATTTATCTCGCAAAGCATTAATGTGTAATCTGATAGTAATTAGATAGATAAAATTTGCAACACTGCTTAGTTTACCAGAAATTGCAATCTGACTATGGGGCTATAGTCATTGTTATGGTGTATTCTGAGGGGATTTTCAATATTTCAATATTTTATTTTAGTCAATATTACCACCAGTATTTATTTTCATTTTAAGTCGAATGCTCTAATAAGCACTTTAGTTAATGATTGACTATTATTGTTTCATATTGTATTTGCGCTTAGAGGCATCGCAAAATAAGCGCCATATAAATGCCGTAATAATAATAATAATAATTTATGCTATTTTGCTGATACACAGTGATAGAAAACACAAAATAATAAAAACAAAATAATAAAAATAACTATAGCTGTAAACGATTTTTGGATATGTTGTACAATTTAGAAAAACCTTTTGTATATTTAAATAATTTTATGTGAGAGCAAAGTGTGTCTGGTATTTAAATGCTATTACGTTATGTTTATATAGTTTGAATAGCAGATAAATGATCAAACAAAATGCAATGAAGAAGAAGGACTAATCCCACTTAGTGAGGTTTTACTGTCAAATGGCCAAAAACACATAACTACTAAGTTTTACCTATCTTCTCTGTTTCTCTGTCTCTCCCTTTCTGTTTCTCTATCTTCCCCTATCACCTCCTTTTTTCTTTCTCTCTCTTACTCTATAGCTATCTCAAAAATAGAAATATAAATTATTTTGAAACGTATGTGGCTTCAAATAAAGGACGACAATTTGCTCAAATGATTAGAGTGAGGGTGTGATTGTCTGATTTTCCTAAATTAACGCTTGATGAGATTTCTGCAATCCAATAAAAATGTGGTATCGAATGCAACTTTCTGAGCAAACTGTAAGAGAGGATACATTTCTCATAACTGTCATGCAACATACAAATTTATTCCAAATAAAAATATTCACTAAAATCCATTAATTAATGCTTATTACAAAATAACCAGTTATAACTGAGACCCTAAAGTCTATTTCTGGTTTCAGGTATTACCAACATCCGATTAAACTAGATAATATGATATGCTTTGTAAAAACATGTTTACTGACGAAATCACATTCTCCCACCTTACTTGCAAACCTAATCGAGACTGAAAAATTAAGACTTAAAGCTTAAAATGTTTGTTCTCTTGAATCACAACAATGAATAAGCTTTGGAAATACAAATGAAAGAAGTTATTTCCCTTTTTTCAAGTCCACGGTAGTGCTTCCTTTCATTTAAACAGCGTAGTTTTAAATTGCGCATTTGTAAATAAAATCAGCAGCTTTCGATTAAAAGTTATGTTACATTACGACATTGTTTGCTTTGAAATATGTTTTCTTGCCAAGAATGACAGTGTGTAATGTCACTCTTGGCGTAATTTAAATGTAGATACAGATGTACAGATTCAAATAAAAGGAAGCTTTTTAAACATTCGCAATATTATATCAATAACAAATTAAGCAAAGAAGCAGCTCAAATTTCTCACATATTGTACGTTAACGATAAGTTCATTTTGAGTGTGAGTAGTAAAAACATATAATTGAATAGAGAAAAAGAATTGGATGAGTTTATTTCACTGTGTGGATGTATCTGCCATTTTATAAGATACTGCAGTGGAAAGGCTTAACATATGAGATACAAGCTTGTGAGAATTAGACGATGATGGCTTTCTTGTGTTCAGAAGAGAGTATTTTTTAATTTAGTTTGAGACAATTAAGGTGTTAAAACTGAGGAAATATCTTAAGAGTAAGTTTGTTTCAGTTCTGAAACATAACGCCTATACGAGTAAAATTTCTTTGTTTTTTCTGAAATTTGAACGTTGTTGGCCATAGTTCTGAAAATCGTGGTCAAATCACAAAAAAAACCATAAGCAAGTCATACTATAAGGAAAGGATGTGTAGAAAGAGAACCCGTTTCCGGCCAATATTTTGTGCAAAATCGCCAAAAACTATACATGTATGATATAGAATCTGCTTGCGAACATTCATGACAAAAGCAGTCGGATCGAATTTGCAGAAAGAGTAGTATTTTTGTGTTTTCTGAAATCATATCGTTTTTGGCAAAACTTCTGGTCAATCTTCGCTTAATCCCCAAATAAAATACGACATTATATGATATAATATATTATATAGCTATGAATGTAGTATGATCATGATGGAGAATTTCACATGAACGTTCGTGTCAGATTTCAAAGTGACCGAATTGGTGAGAATAGGAGCATTTTCTGTTTTTTTGCCAATTTGTTAATTTATGTGCAAAAGTTTTGACCAATTCACCATATAAATTACAAACCTGGTTCAGAATCTAAAGAGGCACACTTCCACTAAATATCAAAGCAATTGCACCACCGGAGTTTTACGTGCACGTCTGAAATTTGCCGTTTCTTTGCAAACATACACACACGACGGTAAAAGTGATGGGAACAGGCCAAAGACCAAAGCCGGCTTGGATATAAAAGGCATAGAGACAGATGTAGAAACGAATTAATTTTAAATTGTAATATCATATTTTATGACTTAAAACTCACATAAATGCTTTGATGGTCAAAGCTAGCTATATTCTTGTTAGTAACCGTCAGTATATTTAAGGGAAAGAAAATAGCCTGTAAAAACTAGTTTGAAGAACTGGCTAGAACAGTTTATTAAAGGCTATTTTGAATTAGAATAATTTTGCTATTATTTTGAATCTCTGCGTGCATCACGTGTGTTTCCTTGAAGATATAGTTGTATTTTTATTTAGATTGGAATCATATGCAAAAGAACTTCTCAAGGTGACCTAGTAAAACGGCGAATTGCTGTTTGAAACTACCAGAACTCAGATGAAGACTATGTAATTAAAGCCAAAACTGAGGTTGGCCAAAAGAGTATTGTAGCAAAGTATGAAGAAATTCGACAAATACTTTCAGCGAAGGAACGCAAACTGACAGGTACTCATATCCTTAAGAGTTGATATTGACTTACACATCCCCAAACGTATATAATCATAATTTATGATCACTCTGTAAGCTTACATTTATTCAATACACAAGCGTGTGTTTCGATGTTGACATCAGAACTGCAAATGGTCAGTAGACTTTGTGCAGCTGAGAGGGAAAAGCCAATTTCTTGGGCCTACCTCCATATCGTGACAATATCTAATAACAAAAGACAATTACGATTGACAACTAAAACATCCTACATTGTAGCTGTTGGTCCTGGAATTTGAATATACATTTATACAAAAAATAGATGTGTAATTCAAATGATCCCTTTTAATGGCAAATCATTTGCTAACGCAGATTTTAAAAAAGTGAAAAATGTATTTTGTACATTTGAAGTAGGCGAACCTAGTTCTAACCAATCTCCTGATTACTTTCGGTCAGTTTCGGAATATCCAGTCCTGTTAAGCCCAAAACAACAAAAGTTCTTCACTTTAATGTGTCTTTAAAGTTAAACAGTGAGCCAGTAAAACATTTGGACTCGGTAATGCGCACAAGTGAAAAAGTTCCTGCATACTATTTGAGTCTGATGTTACGATCTAAATTATGTGAAATTATGAGGGGAGTTGTAACAAACTCATATGCGTCTAATCAACATAAATTTAATAGCATTATTTTAACCTATTAATACACCAACAATGATAATAAATATAACAGGGCAGATCAAACCTTGACAAAAGTGAAAATAAAAAGCACGATTAACTTTTTTAAACTTTTTTTGTAATGGTTTCTCCATGTAAAACACTGCTACGCGATCTTACAACTGCTGAAAGAAATATTCATAACAATATCACGAGTAAAAAAAAAATAGTTTTATATCATTGCAAAAAGGTTAGATAAAACTTACCCTTTAAGGACCGTCCACAGCAAACATGCACCTCATTTTGTTTCAGTGTCGGCATTTCTTAAGTGGGGAATTAAACAGGGCCTATCAAAAGACACATTGGAGTTCCTAGTAAGTGAAGAATGTAGCGGCTGCAACAATCAGGGATATGGACAGCTTCGTTTACCTGGAGCTCAGTACGCACTTCTAAAGAAAGCATGTCGGAACTTAGAGAAGGTTTATAATCATTGCATAATACTTATTTTACGCTTAAAACTGCCAAATATAACTTATAAAATATATACTATAATCAGTATGACATACTTGTTTAATCAGGTGGCCTCAAGGAAACTGCTGATATTGAAGACAACGAATGCATTTAGTTGATCAAACAGACAGATGTTTCAGCTTCCTATATCATGTTATATACACAAAAATCTAAGAGATACCAAAAGTAGCATTAAACTTTTTAACAACGTCACACTCAAGAGGTTAAATAATTACCCACTGAAAATCACAAGTTCCTTTTGCTCCTACCCATCAGTATAAAAAGTGGTAAACAAAAGAAAACTGTGAAGTTTAAACGACAGTTTCATAGAAATATAACAAAAAACATGAAAATATTAAACAAAAAATAACCTAAGCATATTATATTTATGTTGACATTGTGTATACTTTGTAGTTACATTTGTTATTACATTTTACCATAAAATATTTATTTTTTTTTAATTATTAATTACCACACATCTTCCAGGAAGTTCTGTTTCCTTCCCATTTAAATTACTATTCATAAAACAGATTTTAAATAGGAAATGAAACACAAATGCGCATTTCGATCCACATGATAGAACGATGATATATTTTAGTTAGTCTACTGAATAAGTAATATGTTGTGCATATTATGTTACGTTATGAAAATTTTTTTAACAGGGGAAAGGAAGAAAAGAAAGAAAGAAGAAGCGGGGGCGATTAAGCATGGACCAGGATTAGCGTTTGAGGGTGAGCGGGAGTTGTAACCGCGAGATTATGGTTTAGTAGACTTTACTGGATAGTTTTTTCTTTTTCTTTTCTTTATTTGGTTTACGCTGGTAAACAGGTGTGTGTGAGGAGGGTCATCGCTCATAAATGTCAAGGGAAAGAGCTTTAAATGCACCAGTCTCAGCCAGTACCCTCCCCTACTTCTCCCCATGAGAAAAAAATCAACCGCCTTAAATAGCAGTTTGCAATGCTGGGAGGAGGCGAGTTCATTCGCTCCACGGCAATCCACCTAGAGAACTTGGTCGCTGTAAAACCATGCCGAATTTTAACAACGATTAATTTTCTTGCTATACTTTCAAAATATCTGCTTATGGTTTAATTGAAGACGGTTTCGTGCAGCATCTCGTTTGCACGACATCTCCAAAATCTGTTTACTGCAGGTTCTGAAAGCCTACAAGACGCTTGGGGATAAAACTCTGCAATTCTTGAAGTAAGAGAGCCACAAAATGATTAGTTTAGCCACAATTTTGTATGTTAAATATCTATTTGGATTTCATGATCGAACTACCCTCAGCTTAATTAGAAATATACGATAAGTTTTTATATTGATCAATTCCATCGAATATCTACCATTTTTGGTTAAATTTTGGAAAAGTTTAGAGTTAATGCTATCCAGCACACATATTTGACACAATGGCTTACCTTCGTCAAGCAAACCTATTATTATAAAAGGTGCCACAATCTATAAAAATTCAACGTAAAGAATTTTGTCAAATCAGTTAATTTTTGCTACATTTAACAGAACAAATGACTCATCTCACAATTAATTGGAAAATTCGATCAAAGTTCTTGTTTATTTTTCAGATGGTAAGGGATCCGTCAATTTTACCTCATTTTCGAACATTCTGTGTAATACTTCTAATAAAAATTTGTATACCATTCACTTGAACCATTATCAGAAAGCCAGTTACTTTTGTGCATAGAATAAAACATGGTACGACACCTCTGTTCATTAACAAAATTCTGCCCCGGAATAGCAAAGAATAATTGATCACGTTATGTTTCTTATCATAACGATTTATGCACAGTTCCGGAAACCTAATCTTTTCTGTTATCTAAAACTGACCATTCTGGGTAAGAAACTTGTGTGACTGGTTATTTTACAGCGTGCTGTCCGGATAAAATAAGCTGGAATCACTCACCCATCATGCTTTTGAATCAAAAGCTCAGAGAGACAGCGGAAAATTTTTGGGTGATATGTAACCCAATCTAAGGACGATGAAAAAACAAAAACCAAAGCCCGCCCCTTTGTGTTGATAGCTTTGAGATTTAACGCTTGGCTCAATTATGCCAAGGCCCAATTCCATCCTCGACAAGGCATTCGCAAAACATCAAAACATGACACTAACAAAACAGCCAAATATGAAATATGCATAACGACCACCCAGACAATTCATGCCTTTCGAAAACATGCTGTAGTTTATTTGCTACACCTCTACAAAACTATCACTAAAACAGATATGAGCAAAAGTCGTCTGGAGAAAACAAAGACGAAAGCATACGAGATGACGAAGTGGACAGCTATTACGTTCCAGGCGGAATTGATGAAACGGTCGTAATCGTGAAAGCAATGTTTGACTTTACTGCACTCACCTCGGAAGAGATCAGTTTTAAAAAGGGTGATCTGATGGAGGTCGCGGAAGAAAGGTAAGTTAGCATTAACAACATTTCACGGACAGCAAATCATCGCCTAATTTTGTTTGAATGCTCCATTTACCGGTTATATTATCACAAATGAAGAAATGACATGTGCACTGTAGCATGATATTAATGTTGGTCTATTTTATGTAAACTGCAAAAACTTGATTTCTATAAGAAAAGAAAGCGGATCTCCTTAAAAAGAATAATATGAAAATTCAAAAATTGCAACTATTTTCTTTTCCATTACCTCTCTTATCTCCTTACCTATTAATGGGGAAATTAATCATTTCGATTACTTATTTTAGTACAATGTTCATCGAAAAGAGTGTTGCACAATAGTACGTTGCACCGCATAAAATCTTAATTACACTCATACTATGGAGATTGGTATCATATAATGTATGTGATATCAAACTATGTATAAGTTTATACCACAGCTCTTTGGACTACTGGTTAATGGTGAAACACCTTCAGACGGGGCAAAAGGGATATATTCCAAACCAGTGAGTAACCAAAGAAAGTGCAAATATTAAATCATAAGAGTAGGTATTTTTCACATTTTACGCTTGCTATTTATTTATTTTAACTGCATGAAACTTAAATTAATCGATTGAGCTGAAAGGCGAGATAATCCGGGTGAGGATCATGTTATTATGTCCTACTGTTTTCTTAGAACATGTGAATTGTCAACTAAGGGTACGGTACTTAAGCGCCCCGTTGCAGAATGCTTAGCATATCATGGCATATTGTGCTGTGTATTTTAATCTGGAGCTTCTTTGCTGTTCGTACATAATTTTTCACATTTGTATTTTGTCCAGATGGTGGTTTGACATTAACCGACAAGAGTGTAATAAAATGCTGCTTCTGCCTTCCAATGAATATGGGACCTTTGTTGTTCGCAACAGCTCAGGTGCTTTTATGCATGATTTGTTATAGCTTGGTGTAGCACCCATTAAACAGGCAGGCTACGAGAATTTGTTTCATCAACTATTTATTTGCTATTTTTCTTTTCACGATGTGAAAGGAATTTAATAATGCCACATAATCAATGTCTCTTCCGTTGGGTTAGTTTACGACACAGCTTAAGCAGAATGAAACCTCAAGTTGATGCTATATATTGGCCACAAGATTTATGATGAGGTGGGATAAGCATAAGTTTAAAATAGAACGTTGCTTTTTAATTAGATGGGGATGGCATAGTGTTGTCTGTGAAGTGGTGTAGTCCAAGACAGCCAGACGCTCTTGGCGTTCAGCACTACAAAATTTTTCTCCAGATAAACGATGCTGCAAGACACCGTGGACGTCATTTTCAACAGTTGATCATTCAATTGAATATTACAGAGGTACTACTTTTGTAGAAATATGTGTCGGGAATATACGGAATTTATTTAAATATGTTTATCTAGATTAAAACAAAAAACAAAAAGCATTTTAGATCAGAATGATCTGCTTATTTTGTGCATAACAAGATTATATTATTCAAGCTTATTCAGTTTTGGACATTTCTTTTGCATTTTATACAAACATGGTTGACAAGTGTAAAATTATGAAAACTTGTCATGCTAGAGCATAACTCAAAACTTAACTATAATTTCAATATCCGTCAGTAGAATTTTAATGACACTTAAAGTATATGGGAGGGAGCGGCTCAAGTAACGGGAACCGTTTATCAAGGAACTCGTGAGCGATTTTATCTAATTTGCTATTCTCTTCATTATTTTAGTCATGTACATGTAAATATTTCCATTGATTACAGCAAAGTGGAGAAATCGCTTGGATTCAGCGGTAAAAGTGTTACGTCGTAATTGCACTGAAGCATGTGATTTTATCAACGAATCAAAACTTATGCACAAACTGCGTCACAAAAAGCTAGTGCAACTTTTGGGTGTCTACTAAGAACCTATTTATATAGCAACAGAACTGATGGTGAATGGTTCATTGCGCAACTATTTTGATAAAGTGCGATGTTGAAGAAATAAAGCTTGCCAAATTGGTCAATTTTGCTGTTCAGGTAATATTACAGGTTTTGTAATAAAAAAGTAAGACCATTAGTGACTTTCTCAGAGCTTATTAATATTGTCGAAATTGTTTCCATCCGTCTGTCTACGAAAGTCGATGGACATTTGCTGAAATTCGGTGGTGGAATGTTAATTCCAACTGCACTTGATATTCCATTGTCTCCTCCAATATCCTAAACTACTTACTGTCACCGAGGTAAAGCCCGTTGCAGATAGTGGGGCGCGATGGTTTTCAGTTTGTCAGTTGGCTGGTCTAAAGCAGGGTAGCGCCTTTTTGGGCAACAAACTATACGTTTCCCTTCAGTAACCTCGCTGCAGAGCAGGTCTTTAAATATTTGGCCGTTGTACCTGTGGCGTAAATGGCAGAGCAAGAATAAACGTCGCTGTTTAAAGAGCGAGAATTTTTCTGGAGATGCGCTCTTCGAAGGACTTCTTCGGTATAATCTTGTCCTTCCAGCTGACCGTCATCAGGCAACGCGGGTAGCGGGGATGAACGCTATTCAGCTTCAGATGAACAAGACACCAGCCTATCGGAATCAGGCATCGATTTTGCCGCTCAGGACTGCATTCTCAGTGGCAGCAGTACCAAAGGACAAAATTTGTTCAAATCGTCTTACTGGTTGTAGTTGACTGTGCCACAACAAGATGATTATCAACACCTCACAGTCTGTTGATTAGGGCATGTAGCTTTGCTTCACTATGTACTATTAGCACAGCATCGTCAGCGACCAATAATTCTATGTTGGTTGCTTTGCGGCGTTTAGATCTTGCTTGAAGGCATCGCAGGTTGAGCGGTTTTCCTTTAAACCGTAAGATGTCTCAACGAAAATGCCATATCAATCGTTAGCCTGTTTAAACGGAAACCGCAATGAACTTAGGTGCAGGTTGTGTCAGCAAGATCCTGGGGTCTCAATACAACTACCCTTGGGTATAATTTGCCATTGATACTCAGTAACGAGATGCTTCTGTAACTGTGGCCTTTGTCGCCTTTGTTTTAATAGGGTTTGCATATTCTGTGGCGGTCGAGCCTTCACTCTAACACTTGGGTGGTAGATTGTGGAAGATTGTAAGCAGAGTTGTTTCAGAGCATTATGGCGCCTCCGCCAGAATGCCACTCTTGCCAGGCGCTTTCACACTTTACAGGGGATCGATTATTTCATGATAGTTGGCTATGCGTCTAATATGCGTCTAACTCAACCACAGTTGGTAGCTATGGTACATCGTCGATTGCTGTCTGAGCTACTTCAGTATTATTCGAGTACAATTCGTGATGCTTTCACGCAGGGTAATCCAACACTGATTTGCATAAAATCGTGCAGTGCAGTTTATCGGCGTTTGAGCTGTGGAACACCGAATTCATTTTAAATAAGCATCGTTTTTGGCCCCAGTAGCGTGAGCTTCGAACCAGTCCATGTTTTAATTGATATTTACCCAGGTCAGTCACTGATTAGTTCACATTGGTGGATTTTTCGACCAGCCATCATCAATACTCCTGTCCACAAAGGAACCGACAGACCGATATTGAATTGGTATGCTGCATTTCCACCATGCCATACTCGAAAGGATTTTGAAGCATACCGCAAAGGGGTCGGTAGTATTAAATCGGCAAACCGGTCGTGCTGTATACCGGATATGACCTATTTAAATACAAGCTGCAGAATACCCAGTAACAACGAGGGGAATATCCATCCCCGGATCACTATTTTGCGGGTATAAGACTACATCCAGACTTAGAAATATACAATAGGACAACACCCGACAGGAAAACACCCGACAAATGATACTTTAGGACATTGCACTACAGGACAATATCAGACTTTTAAAAGACATGGGACAGTACAAACAAACAACGCATTAACTCTTTCCCTGTATAATTCTTGAAATTTGTAGAAAGTCAAAGTTTAAGAGTAATACCCGGGGAAGAAAGAAAAGAATACAAAGCTTAAATAGCTTAGAAATTTTTACCCACAGCTTCAAATTAGTAGACTGTTTATATTTCATGTTTGATTTTGCCTCGGATTTTTAAACCAAAAATTTTACAGAAAAGAATTCATCCCTTACTCTCATCGGTGACTTCAATTCTTAAGCACTTTTTTATGTAGAGTCTCAAACATGGTCTCAGTTGGCGATACATATGTGTTATTGTCTGGATTCTTTTCCGTCCTTTTATTACTTTCTGGTTAAGTACTGATATATTTTGGGTATATTTGCGGCATATATTTCTATCGAAGTTTAGTACTGGTGTGGAAATTTTGTTCCATGATTGCTGTTGTGTACCCTGTAACTTCATATTGCTCATAAATTTATAATCCAGTAAGAAAAGAGGTGTTTTGGTGGTGACATTTACAGAGGTGTTCGTTTTTTATTAAAATTGTGTTTTGCAAGCTTGAGAGAGAGAGAGAGAGAGAGAGAGTGAGAGAGAGAGAGAGAGAGAGAGAGAGAGACAGAGAGAGAGAGAGAGATAGAGAGACAGACAGACAGTGGAAGAGAGAAGGCATTTAGATGATATGCACCCAGAAGATCGACTTTTCCGATAGACTTAATTGTCCATACAGTGACTTAACGACAGTTTAGCATTTAATTACATGGCTTAGCTGAACCAAGCCAGTTTTAAACAGGCAAAGAGTTATTATATCGCAGTGTTCTTGCGACCATGACTGGACTTAAAATCGTTTTAAATGTAGGAATGTGAACTGAATTCCTCAAATGTGTTCAATGGCTCTAATAAGCACATTAAAAAATTTGGGTGTTAGTGGAATGTTATCATTATATCATATTACATTAAGCGCATAAAACAGTATCTTTGGGCTATAATTTATGTGACTTGCAGTTTTTTCTACCCATTTCAAAACATAAGGTATATTTTGAACACCAATATAAAGTATATTTTCATTTGCATACATTTTAATCACTTTCGATTAATTTCATCTTTATTTGTGTATTTATTTAAGCAAGTCAACATACCTCGAAACATCAAAACGGGCCAACATTGCATACCTTCGGTATTCATTCAAAAGATACAGTTGCAATTTCAGAGTAACTTTAAAGCTAAATCAACTCAAAACAATAGAAAATAAACCTGATTTAAAGAGAAAATTTTGTTAAAGCGTTTTATATTTCAAGCTTACGAGTAGTCAGTAATTTTAATCGCAGGCGGCACACATCAAAATACCATAATAATCCATAGCATGTGTTAAAACACAGTCGCGTCCAAATTCAGAGCCATTGTCGTGTGCAGAAATCATTTATTATCTTTCATTTTCTTACAAGGTCTCTGCTATGTCCATCCCAGCAGTATGGGTTGTTATCACACAAATGATACTTTAGTGCATTCATTGAGCCCTCCACGGCGTAGATAAGAAGCGTGTGCGTATGGCCGTCACCCTGTGACGTAATCACCGTAACATTTTTCATACCAGTTAAATCTGCGACCTCTCCTTCATCAAGCATGAATTCATGCACATGGCTGTCGAATTCGGCATCGGATTGCGTAGTCCTGTACGCATATGTGGGTGGTTCTGTAGCCTCCCCGCCACCACCAGACCCGCAATTACAGTCATAAGGATCATGTATCATGTATTTCAGTGTGTTCGGGTTCATAACGAGCTCTTTTAAGGCCAAGAGCTCCTTCATCACCGCGGAACCGTCACCATAAACTGGGGCAATGGGGTATCGCTGGCGCAGTGTTCCAACTCCGGGGATGTACGGGAAGCTGATTCGGTGTCCAGTTGCCACAGTCATTCGCTCGTTGCCTTGTTTGTCAAGTACGTATACTGGTTGCATTGGATCTGTGGATGTATCTCCATTTTCATCTGTGGCATTGAAGAATTCAAAAGGAGTTTGGTAGAATCTCCTCCCATTGGTTCCATTATAGGCATTTCCCTGTTGTCCATTCCTCCCATCTTCAGTTACGCTACCATATTCAGGATTTGACCAATCATCCCCTTTGTATGTTAAGTTGAACGGGTTCCAATTGGTCAATGGCGTAAGGTAAATGATTTCTAAAGGAATTGCCCATGAGAACCTTTGCTCAACAGTTTTGCAGTTTTCGCCTTCTTCATCACAACTGGTAAATGACATGGGATGAATTTTTGGTTGGGTATTTTGTGCAAAATATAAAGGAACATCAGAAAAGCCTCTATACCTATTCTGAGACCCCATCGCGTCCCATGAATTAGTGGTGTATGCTCTGTGATAACAAGCAGTATTTAACGGTTGCGTGTTGTTCTCGATATGCATGTACAAGTCTTCACCTAATCCATAATCTTCGAGATAACGGTCGTAGTTATCTTTGCCAGGGATCTCATACATCAACGAGTCAAGCAGAGCCATGCGGTTGTGACTGTCGGTTTCAAAAGGCTCATCTTTTACATTAAGCGTAAAGCGTGCCAAATTACTCTTTTCATAATTTTCCAATCCTTGATTGTAGCGCATCCTTGCGGACAGATCGTCAACTACTCTGAAGCGATTCAAGGGTAGGTCACGTGATAGAGGATGACAAAGGATATCATAGTTCCACTGCGCATATACTGGATAACCGTCCTCGGTTACGTTTATGATTATTTTCGGGAGGTAGGCAAGATTTTCATCTGGATCTTTAGAGCCTGTGTAGGAGAGAAAGCGAATTTTCTCCTCTAGCTCATACCAAGTGGAGGCGTCGAGGTAATGCCGGTCACTGTCAAAAGATTCGTCCACATCTTCATCTGGAACTGTCCACATCCCCTCCATATAGCACAGAACTGGCTTGAAAAAGGACTGGTAGTCGTATGTTGAGTTATCTTGGTCTCTCCAAGCTCGGAAGAAATTTCGCATCATTTTTATCTGTCCTTCTAAAGTTGTTTCTTGGTCGACGAACCACGGCACCCATGGGAACGGAAAGTCATAGGTATCCTGCCAGTCATGACTCCACGGACTAGCCTGTGTTATGGAATAGTCATTGTGACGTGTGCGGAACTCGACGCCATTCATGTTGACGGTCACCTCACCTAGCCCGACGGTTCGGATGTAGTCCTCATGGTCGTGGTTAGAAGCAAAGGCCCAGCCAATATAATTGTCGGAATGATACGGTTTTGTTCCTTCCCTCACATGTCGAACCTAAAATTGTCGTGTTCTTCCGTAGATATAGTTATTTTAATTGTAACATGTATGTAAAAAAATTAAAAGATACAAAGTACATATATCGATTCCTGAGTACCAAATTACGGGGAAAATAATTAAACAAAAAACAAAGCAATTAGCTTTGTGGTTATCAAATGTTTAACAGGCGTCTCAACTTACTTTCAGTGATTATTAATCATGCAGCTTAAAATATCAAGATATTGAACACGCAGCAGTCATCATTCAGTCTTCAAATATAAAGACTCTGCTGGTTCGAATTTCAATTATTAAAGCAATGAGGCTAATATACGTCTGTCAAAATAAAATACCCGTAGTATAGTGCTAGTGCTACCTGTTTGATGCCCGTGTCCGCTCCGGAGCGGACTTGCTCTTCTATAAACAGCTGATGCAGTACTGACTGACGAGCCAACTGTCCTATTAGGTTCCTCAGCTCGATCGTTTCATTGTCAGACCTCTTGTGGCGTATCAGCTTCTCGAGGTGTTCCAATTTGATGCCAGGAGAGCACAGACAAAGCTGAGAACTGAGCACCAGCAATGTTAGTACTCGTAGCAAGGTGAACTCCTGAAAGTAAAATGCATTTCATAGAAAACATAACGTAAAGGCAAAGGACATTAAATTTCCTCTGTGTTTCACAGAAACAACAACATATTAAAGAACCATTTACAAAAAATTCTTTTAAGTAGGTTCAAAGTGACAAGCGCATACAGGAACGCAGCTGAGAATCCAGCAAAAACTTTTTATACACAGTGGACTTTCAGCTAAAGAAAAAACCTTTAATGCAAAAACAGGCTTAGAAGATAAATTTGCAAAGCCCGATCACTGTTACTTTCAAATGGACTTCCTGAACATTGCAAAGAATATTAATGCTGACAACTTATTCTACTTAGACCTCGGATTTTTTGGGTGACCGATGCCACCAAGAAACTTACTGTAGGAAAAAAACAAATCAACCGTATGGAAGCTTTTCAGAACACGAATACAGACGTGTCACTTCGCTTAGATATGTGTTTGAGACGGCTTCATTTTTTTTTCTTTAAAATATTTACAAATTTCTTGGGATATTTTTAATGATAAAGGTATATCAATATCTTATTTTGAATAAATTAATTTTTATGAACTGTGGTGGTGAAGCTCTCAAAATGAAATAAGATTCATAAATGCAAGGATAAACCGAAAACAAAGAAAACGATATATTTTATGAACAAATACTGACAATTGATTAAATATGCCTTGAAAATACATTGATATATTTATATAGCATGGTATATGACAAGCTAACATTCTGCAATTAATATTTTATACAACTGAAGTAGTAACGTTACAAGTTTTAATGAAATATAACAGGCTTTCAGAAAATGAAACATGGGACCCAGAGTTACCAACCCTCCCCTCGCCCCTTCCACCCGCATAGCTTTAACCAGTTTGGTAGGTCAAAGAGTTGATTATTTTCATACCTGTCTCGGCAGTAACACCAAAAAGACAAAAAGAACATCAAAACCCGATTGTGTCTTGATAAGTTTAATGTATCTCTATTACTGAGCTTTTTTGGTATTTGTTGTGAGACATTTGTCAAAAATAAGTAAATAGATATAAATAAATGAATAAAAAAGAAGAGTCACATCCTTGTGTGACTCATTCTCTTGCTATAACTAAGAGACTTACCATTCTTCTGCGAAATTCTGCTTAATAATGATCAAGAGTATTGCAGACAACACTGAAAGCTAGCATTGGATGGGCGATTTTATATCGCTCGCGGTAGGGAGCAGTCATAATATATGCGAATGATATCCAATGCTCAACTATTCAATGAGCACTAAATGGATTTTTTAGATTACTGCATTAAACACTATGCCATGTATAGCCTAAACAACAGAATAAAGTGAAATTCCTCAAAAAGCATTGGACTATACTCACTTTAGTGTTAGTCTAGTTATATAAAAAGATACCGTTATCCTGAAGTGAGAAACTGTCATGGTGCCTAGCACAGCGCATACCAATGTCAGCATACTGTTCGGGATTTAGAAAACCAGTATGATTTGGACAGTAGCGTTGCAGAACTAGGATTTCCCAACAAAGCAAAGAGAAATATTAAATGCAATCATACAGCAAATTACCTATTAAAGGTATACATTGGTCATAATTCTGTCCCATTAAAACATATGTTTTGGTCCAGAGATTGGACATTTTTCCAAGTAGAGCAAACGAAATATCTGGTTTGAAGGATATCTTTTCCTACCCCTTTTCAATATAAAAAATTCTTCCTTAGCTGAACATGTTTTCTAAGGTCTATAAATCATTAGATTATATCTTCATTACCAAAGCGATTTTATTGCTACTTAAACTAATAACTGGGTCTGAAACTGTAACAATTGCTAAATTTATACTACATATAAATTAAAATCTGGCTTTTGAGGTTCAAAATGAGGATGATGACCTCTTTTCGTTAGATTGACTATAGTGTCTGCAATCTTTTCGTTAGATTGACTACAGTGTCTGCAATCTTTTCGTTAGATTGACTATAGTGTCTGCAATCTTTTCGTTAGATTGACTATAGTGTCTGCAATCTTGCCAAATACTGTTGTCTTAAATATTTGGCAAAAATTAATTTAATTTTAAGAAATTTCACTTACCTATTACTCACATCCATTCTTCAACTGGAATAACCGTGATGGTCAGAAACTTTTTAAAATGTATAATTTTGGATGATAGGATAATAACAGGATAATAACAGAATCTTAAAGTCTAGGGTGTTACGGGTTGTATCGTTATCGAAAACCGACCATGGGTTTTCGGTTCAGTTCGGTTAAAAACGAAAAAGAAATAAAGAAAAAAACTGCAGTATTTTCGGATGTTTTTATATATTTATTGCAGTTTTAAACTGTGATGCTATGTGATATACTTAAACGTAAGTTAGGACAAATCTGTGATGATTGCTATAGGGTATACTTTAACTTAATTGTAACTTCGATGACGTGAAATAATACATATGCTGATTGCTATTTTGATATATATTTATGACTAATTGAAGTTTCCATGACCTTTAAATATTTAATAAGAATTCAGGGACGTTGGTTATTTAGAAATTAGAATTTTGTCCCAAATAGCAAAATAAATTAGTGATTAATAAAATTTTTATTAGTCTGTTCCTTTGAGGAAACCTGTTTTAGGTGCTTCGTCACCGAATAAATACAAAATAATGCTTTATTAAAATCTAGTCTGTAATTTATCAAATTGAACGTTATATTTGTTATAAACTGGTGTTGATGTTTCAAATCAAACAGCTGAAAGGCATTTTACCTGTTGCACGGTAAATACGTAACTGAGTGCAAAATTTTAACGATTTTTGCAAAATCGTATAAAAAACGAACCCAATCGAATAAGTGAAGTGTACCGAGCCGAAATGGGTCTTGAAAATGGCATAACGTACACAGGCCTTTCAATGAATCAATGCCACCCTGTATGTACTATTGGTGATACATTAAATCACATTTACAAACCTGACTTTTTAATAACTAAACCAGAATGTATTTAGATTAATAAAACGTAATAATTTATGTAGCAATGTTTCCAATAAAAGTTGAGGACCTCTGACTGTGTTTTAGACAATTTGAAAGTGTGTTTTAGACAATTTGAAAGTGTTATTCAAAATACAATAACCTTTAATTTTACATACCTGACAAAGATGTATCTTAATAAATAAAGTGTTTTATGCAATCAGAGCTATAAATTAATAACAATGGTCCTTCTCGAGACGTATGTAAGTAGCTTATCTGGAAGTTATTCATCATCCACTGAGGGCTTAAAGGATCCATGTCGATTGCCAAGATAGTCACTGAGTGTATCTCTCGTAAAACATGAGTGTCGTATAATTTACTGGTCTAATTTTGTAAATTGGCCAGAAAACATGCTAAATTAATAAAGATATGTTGCATCATCTGTTGGCCTAAAATTACGCGAGAAGATTACGCCACAGCCACATTTCTTTAAACAAGTAAACATATCTCTTTGAGTGAACAAAATTCCAAAACACCGTTTACTAATATTTCAACATTGGAACATATCACTGACATGATTTTTATGTTTAGTAGTAGACAACATTTAAAATACACCTTTATGTAATAATAAGCAAACAGACATTGACAAATCACACAAGTCAAGCTTGCGAATGGACGCATGATATTGATGTGTGCTTAAAACCCATGAATAATCAGTCCTTCTCTAAAGCGATAGTCGAGAAACAATGGTTAATTTTGAATTCCGTACTAGGTGATCTAACCCAATCTGAGAAATCAGTTTTGCTTTCAACCAATCTTCTTCAGTATACTCAAAATGCATTGAAGTGTATATCTTCTAATGCAAGACCAGCTACACTCTTGTTAATTAAAATCGCCGACTGTTTATCTCGCACGTCATTTCCTAATTTATTTATATTTAGAGTAAATGACTTCCATCAGCGCTCATAATGTAACATGTTTGTCGGCGCAGTTTTGACATGTTTACAATTTAAACTAATTCAGGGGAGGAAAAACAAAAAATGTCCTACAAGAATGAGATGATGAAAAAACAACATCACTGCTACATTTGTGTCAAAAATCTTAGCACTTTTTGAACCACAACATGTCAAAAAGAATAGATTTTTAAAGACAACGCAGTAATTACTAGATGACAAGTTAACATAACAAATTATAAATTATTTATTTGTTTTTCCTTTTTCATCACATAAATTACTAACTTCATTGCTTGCAATTGAATACTTCATCAATTGACCTTTCTTCAAAATTAAGGTACTTTCTCTATGCGTCTTAGACGTTATTCTTGTTTCTCAAAAGCCTCAAAACTAATTTCATTTCATTTCCGTAAGCAGTTGTCGTATGAGCTAAGTATTGTTACGTTTATATACTTCGCTTCTTTTGAGTTACATTAATCTTGAAGGTCAACTTGGACCTTAACTAAAGTATTTTAATCTCACTTAATCAAGGTGACTTATTTGACCTAAATGTCGCAGGTAAAATATTATATTTTGCTTTTTTCTAAACTTCACATGTAAAATGTTGAGTTAGGTTACTTTATTTTAATGGAAATGAGCATTTATGGTTGCGCAAGAATTCGAATGACGCCATATTCTCACTTGATGAAGCGCAGCGTTTATACTGTATCACAATCTATAGTACGACCAGTTTTAGGTCCTGTACTTCACTACTGACTTTTCCGATTGCATGGATTGGTAGAAGCTAACCCATACAACAAAATAAATTATATCAAAGTTGAAATAAAATAAATTAATTCGCTTTTAAATTGATTATTTTCATAAATTGAATGTTATATGAATTGAACGTATTGGAGTTGACAAATTGCCTCGTACCACTATTATCTTTTTCAAAACCAGTCTTTCCGGTAAATAACTCTCCTATGCCTTATACATTGCAACACCAGTATTCAGTTTAACCAGGTCAATAATTTTAACGAAAGAAAGATAAATTAATATGGCACTTTCTGAGACCTTGAAAAATAACACAAACTGGCTTTTTAACCCTCAAAGGGCTATTGCCATGGCCGTGTCCGTCCGTCTGTCCGTCCGTCCGTCCGTGTGTTAACATTTGGCTTGTGAACAATCTTTAGCCTACAATTCTTTCGCAATTGCTAAAATATTTGAGATATAGTTAATATATGGACTAGTTAAGATCGGTATATTTGTTCACGAACAGTGGCTCAGCTGGACTTTGAATTTTTTAAAATGTACCATTATTGCTAGGTTATGGTTACATCTGTTCGGTATATAGTCTGACTTCCGCTAGAAAATAATGATGTCGCGTATCGACAAAGTTCGGAGTTCTTTCCTTGAAATGCCGTAGGTCACAGCAATTGGCGACGAGTAAATTGTGTTTTATGTTCCTCCTACTCCTGTGTTGATGTGGTGGTGGTGATGACCTGTTGTCGTTTCCATTAACGTCGAATTGTGATCTGTGAGTGTTGACCATGGCTAGTTTGATGAGGCGACTGGAACCTTTTGATGAGACCGAAGGCAGCTGGGAGTTGTGCAAATTGCGTCTGGAGCAGATTTCATCGCCAACGATGTTGCAGACGAGAAGACGGTTGCGGTTACACTAAGTGTGATTTGTTCCCCAGACAAGCCCGACGTTTGACCAACTCGGAGCCTAGCTGCGAGAGCACCTTAGTCCAAAGCCTAATGTCATTGCAGAAAGATATAGATTTTACAAGAGGCAGCAACATACTGGTGAGTCCGTGCCGGCCATATTGGGGTGCTGCAGAAGTTATCAGAACATTGCGAACATTGTTTGGCGGAACATCTACCCGACCAGCTAGTTTGTGGTATAAAAGTGAAAATAATCTGAAGAGGTTACTGTCAGAGAGAATCAGTGTGAATCGAATGCAACAGAAGACAGGAAGTCAGTGTTTTTGCTGTGGCAGAACAGGACGCGGCCCTGATGAATGTAGGTTTAAAGAAGAAAAATGCCATAAGTGCAGAAGAAAAGGTCACATCAAACGCAGATGCAATGTGAAGAAACAAAGCAAGCAGTCTTCAGTTGGTTAAAGTTCAAAGAAGCCTACGCGCAAGGGTAAGAAGAAAGTTTTCAATGTTGAAGAAAATGATATTGACCAGATGAAGAAGAAAGCGACTACGGCAGTACTTCCGGCGAAGAACTTGGGTTTACAGAAGTTATCTATGGCGTAAACAGTAGCAGGACAAGTAGACGTGACGCCATTACTGTTTGCCCGAAATTGAATGGAGCAGATGTGAAAATGGTGCTAGATACAGGCTCGGCGCTTTCGATCATGTCAAAACGTGATTGTAAGAAATACTTTGGCAAAGTTCCTATACTGGTGAGTATGTAAAACCAGAAGGTTATGTCAATGTTTAGGTCCAGTATGAAGGGCAAGAGCAGTGACTAAGGTTGTATATTCTGTAGAGGGGATGTCCACCCTTGTTTGAAAGAGATTGGTTATGCCATATTAAGCTAGATTGGCGAGAGATCAAGTCCATGAAAAGGTCAGTCAAAACAAGTTGGACTAGATTTTGAAAAATTACTCCTAGTGTTTCCAAGGTGATCTTGGTACACTCAAGGGAATAACGGCGAAACTCTACCTGAAGTCGGACGCAGTCCCCGTCTTCTGCAAGCCGCGACAAGTTACTTTTGCTTTAAGAGAACGAGTGGATAGAGAACTGAACAACATGGTCAGAAAGGTATCCTAACACCTGTTGAGTGGAGTGATTGGGCAGCTCCAATTGTCCCTATCCCGAAGCAAGATGGATCAGTTCGGATTTGCGGAGATTTCAAGGTTACAGTGAATCTACAACTACACGTCAATTCATATCCTCTTTCCCACAATTGAAAACATGTTATCCAATTTGGCATGGGAACAGAAGTTCTCCAAAATTGATCTACGAAGGGCATATCTACAAATGGTGGTAGAAGAAGAATACCGGAAATATCTAACAATCAACACGCAAAAATGGTTATTTCAATTTAATCGTTTGCCTTACGGCATTTCTCCAGCGTCTTCCATTTGGCAACAGGCTATAGAACACGTTTTGAAAGGAATCAAAAACGTGGAGTGCATTTTGAACGATATGATCATAACCGGACCTGATGACGACAGCCTGAAAGAGTATGGATTGAAAGTCAACCCGTAGAAATGCGAATTTTCCGAGATTCCATCGAGTTCTGTGCACAAAAAGTTGACAAACTTGGTATACACAAGTACAGTGAAATGTATCCCAATTGCGAAGTTGGGTAGCCCTCGTCAATTATTACCACCGTTTTCTGCCTAATCTGTCTACAGCACTCCGACCACTGGTTCAGCTACTTCACAAAGGACAGAAATGGATGTGGTCAACGGCGTGTGAGGAAGCATTTCAGAAAACCAAGCAACTCATAACATCAGATCTAGATTTGGCTCACTACGACCACAAATTACCACTACGTTTACACTGTCGAGAGTCGAGAAACAATGGTTAATTTTGAATTCCGTACTAGGTGATCTAACCCAATCCGAGAAATCAGTTTTGCTTTCAACCAATCTTCTTCAGTATACTCAAAATGCATTGAAGTGTATATCTTCTAATGCAAGACCAGCTACACTCTTGCTAATTAAAATCGCCGACTGTTTATCTCGCACGTCATTTCCTAATTTATTTATATTTAGAGTAAATGACTTCCATCAGCGCTCATAATGTAACATGTTTGTCGGCGCAGTTTTGACATGTTTACAATTTAAACTAATTCAGAGGAGGAAAAACAAAAAATGTCCTACACAGAATGAGATGATAAAAAAACGACATCACTGCTACATTTGTGTCAAAAATCTTAGCACTTTTTGAACCACAACATGTCAAAAAGAATAGATTTTTAAAGACAACGCAGTAATTACTAGATGACAAGTTAACATAACAAATTATAAATTATTTATTTGTTTTTCCTTTTTCATCACATAAATTACTAACTTCATTGCTTGCAATTGAATACTTCATCAATTGACCTTTCTTCAAAATTAAGGTACTTTCTCCATGCGTCTTAGACGTTATTCTTGTTTCTCAAAAGCCTCAAAACTAATTTCATTTCATTTCCGTAAGCAGTTGTCGTATGAGCTAAGTATTGTTACGTTTATATACTTCGCTTCTTTTGAGTTACATTAATCTTGAAGGTCAACTTGGACCTTAACTAAAGTATTTTAATCTCACTTAATCAAGGTGACTTGTTTGACTTAAATGTCGCAGGTAAAATATTATATTTTGCTTTTTTCTAAACTTCACATGTAAAATGTTGAGTTAGGTTACTTTATTTTAATGGAAATGAGCATTTATGGTTGCGCAAGAATTCGAATGACGCCATATTCTCACTTGATGAAGCGCAGCGTTTATACTGTATCACAATCTATAGTACGACCAGTTTTAGGTCCTGTACTTCACTACTGACTTTTCCGATTGCATGGATTGCTAGAAGCTAACCCATACAACAAAATAAATTATATCAAAGTTGAAATAAAATAAATTAATTCGCTTTTAAATTGATTATTTTCATAAATTGAATGTTATATGAATTGAACGTATTGGAGTTGACAAATTGCCTCGTACCACTATTATCTTTTTCAAAACCAGTCTTTCCGGTAAATAACTCTCCTATGCCTTATACATTGCAACACCAGTATTCAGTTTAACCAGGTCAATAATTTTAACGAAAGAAAGATAAATTAATATGGCACTTTCTGAGACCTTGAAAAATAGCACAAACTGGCTTTTTAACCCTCAAAGGGCTATTGCCATGGCCGTGTCCGTCCGTCTGTCCGTCCGTCCGTCCGTGTGTTAACATTTGGCTTGTGAACAATCTTTAGCCTACAATTCTTTCGCAATTGCTAAAATATTTGAGATATAGTTAATATATGGACTAGTTAAGATCGGTATATTTGTTCACGAACAGTGGCTCAGCTGGACTTTGAATTTTTTAAAATGTACCATTATTGCTAGGTTATGGTTACATCTGTTCGGTATATAGTCTGACTTCCGCTAGAAAATAATGATGTCGCGTATCGACAAAGTTCGGAGTTCTTTCCTTGAAATGCCGTAGGTCACAGCAATTGGCGACGAGTAAATTGTGTTTTATGTTCCTCCTACTCCTGTGTTGATGTGGTGGTGGTGATGACCTGTTGTCGTTTCCATTAACGTCGAATTGTGATCTGTGAGTGTTGACCATGGCTAGTTTGATGAGGCGACTGGAACCTTTTGATGAGACCGAAGGCAGCTGGGAGTTGTGCAAATAGCGTCTGGAGCAGATTTCATCGCCAACGATGTTGCAGACGAGAAGACGGTTGCGGTTACACTAAGTGTGATTTGTTCCCCAGACAAGCCGTCTATCCGGACGTTTGACCAACTCGGAGCCTAGCTGCAAGAGCACCTTAGTCCAAAGCCTAATGTCATTGCAGAAAGATATAGATTTTACAAGAGGCAGCAACATACTGGTGAGTCCGTGCCGGCCATATTGGGGTGCTGCAGAAGTTATCAGAACATTGCGAACATTGTTTGGCGGAACATCTACCCGACCAGCTAGTTTGTGGTATAAAAGTGAAAATAATCTGAAGAGGTTACTGTCAGAGAGAATCAGTGTGAATCGAATGCAACAGAAGACAGGAAGTCAGTGTTTTTGCTGTGGCAGAACAGGACGCGGCCCTGATGAATGTAGGTTTAAAGAAGAAAAATGCCATAAGTGCAGAAGAAAAGGTCACATCAAACGCAGATGCAATGTGAAGAAACAAAGCAAGCAGTCTTCAGTTGGTTAAAGTTCAAAGAAGCCTACGCGCAAGGGCAAGAAGAAAGTTTTCAATGTTGAAGAAAATGATATTGACCAGATGAAGAAGAAAGCGAATACAGCAGTACTTCCGGCGAAGAACTTGGGTTTACAGAAGTTATCTATGGCGTAAACAGTAGCAGGACAAGTAGACGTGACGCCATTACTGTTTGCCCGAAATTGAATGGAGCAGATGTGAAAATGGTGCTAGATACAGGCTCGGCGCTTTCGATCATGTCAAAACGTGATTGTAAGAAATACTTTGGCAAAGTTCCTATACTGGTGAGTATGTAAAACCAGAAGGTTATGTCAATGTTTAGGTCCAGTATGAAGGGCAAGAGCAGTGACTAAGGTTGTATATTCTGTAGAGGGGATGTCCACCCTTGTTTGAAAGAGATTGGTTATGCCATATTAAGCTAGATTGGCGAGAGATCAAGTCCATGAAAAGGTCAGTCAAAACAAGTTGGACTAGATTTTGAAAAATTACTCCTAGTGTTTCCAAGGTGATCTTGGTACACTCAAGGGAATAACGGCGAAACTCTACCTGAAGTCGGGCGCAGTCCCCGTCTTCTGCAAGCCGCGACAAGTTACTTTTGCTTTAAGAGAACGAGTGGATAGAGAACTGAACAACATGGTCAGAAAGGTATCCTAACACCTGTTGAGTGGAGTGATTGGGCAGCTCCAATTGTCCCTATCCCGAAGCAAGATGGATCAGTTCGGATTTGCGGAGATTTCAAGGTTACAGTGAATCTACAACTACACGTCAATTCATATCCTCTTTCCCACAATTGAAAACATGTTATCCAATTTGGCATGGGAACAGAAGTTCTCCAAAATTGATCTACGAAGGGCATATCTACAAATGGTGGTAGAAGAAGAATACCGGAAATATCTAACAATCAACACGCAAAAATGGTTATTTCAATTTAATCGTTTGCCTTACGGCATTTCTCCAGCGGCTTCCATTTGGCAACAGGCTATAGAACACGTTTTGAAAGGAATCAAAAACGTGGAGTGCATTTTGAACGATATGATCATAACCGGACCTGATGACGACAGCCTGAAAGAGTATGGATTGAAAGTCAACCCGTAGAAGTGCGAATTTTCCGAGATTCCATCGAGTTCTGTGCACAAAAAGTTGACAAACTTGGTATACACAAGTACAGTGAAATGTATCCCAATTGCGAAGTTGGGTAGCCCTCGTCAATTATTACCACCGTTTTCTGCCTAATCTGTCTACAGCACTCCGACCACTGGTTCAGCTACTTCACAAAGGACAGAAATGGATGTGGTCAACGGCGTGTGAGGAAGCATTTCAGAAAACCAAGCAACTCATAACATCCGATCTAGATTTGGCTCACTACGACCACAAATTACCACTACGTTTACACTGTCGAGAGTCGAGAAACAATGGTTAATTTTGAATTCCGTACTAGGTGATCTAACCCAATCCGAGAAATCAGTTTTGCTTTCAACCAATCTTCTTCAGTATACTCAAAATGCATTGAAGTGTATATCTTCTAATGCAAGACCAGCTACACTCTTGTTAATTAAAATCGCCGACTGTTTATCTCGCACGTCATTTCCTAATTTATTTATATTTAGAGTAAATGACTTCCATCAGCGCTCATAATGTAACATGTTTGTCGGCGCAGTTTTGACATATTTACAATTTAAACTAATTCAGAGGAGGAAAAACAAAAAATGTCCTACACAGAATGAATGATAAAAAAACGACATCACTGCTACATTTGTGTCAAAAATCTTAGCACTTTTTGAACCACAACATGTCAAAAAGAATAGATTTTTAAAGACAACGCAGTAATTACTAGATGACAAGTTAACATAACAAATTATAAATTATTTATTTGTTTTTCCTTTTTCATCACATAAATTACTAACTTCATTGCTTGCAATTGAATACTTCATCAATTGACCTTTCTTCAAAATTAAGGTACTTTCTCCATGCGTCTTAGACGTTATTCTTGTTTCTCAAAAGCCTCAAAACTAATTTCATTTCATTTCCGTAAGCAGTTGTCGTATGAGCTAAGTATTGTTACGTTTATATACTTCGCTTCTTTTGAGTTACATTAATCTTGAAGGTCAACTTGGACCTTAACTAAAGTATTTTAATCTCACTTAATCAAGGTGACTTGTTTGACTTAAATGTCGCAGGTAAAATATTATATTTTGCTTTTTTCTAAACTTCACATGTAAAATGTTGAGTTAGGTTACTTTATTTTAATGGAAATGAGCATTTATGGTTGCGCAAGAATTCGAATGACGCCATATTCTCACTTGATGAAGCGCAGCGTTTATACTGTATCACAATCTATAGTACGACCAGTTTTAGGTCCTGTACTTCACTACTGACTTTTCCGATTGCATGGATTGCTAGAAGCTAACCCATACAACAAAATAAATTATATCAAAGTTGAAATAAAATAAATTAATTCGCTTTTAAATTGATTATTTTCATAAATTGAATGTTATATGAATTGAACGTATTGCCTCGTACCACTATTATCTTTTTCAAAACCAGTCTTTCCGGTAAATAACTCTCCTATGCCTTATACATTGCAACACCAGTATTCAGTTTAACCAGGTCAATAATTTTAACGAAAGAAAGATAAATTAATATGGCACTTTCTGAGACCTTGAAAAATAACACAAACTGGCTTTTTAACCCTCAAAGGGCTATTGCCATGGCCGTGTCCGTCCGTCTGTCCGTCCGTCCGTCCGTGTGTTAACATTTGGCTTGTGAACAATCTTTAGCCTACAATTCTTTCGCAATTGCTAAAATATTTGAGATATAGTTAATATATGGACTAGTTAAGATCGGTATATTTGTTCACGAACAGTGGCTCAGCTGGACTTTGAATTTTTTAAAATGTACCATTATTGCTAGGTTATGGTTACATCTGTTCGGTATATAGTCTGACTTCCGCTAGAAAATAATGATGTCGCGTATCGACAAAGTTCGGAGTTCTTTCCTTGAAATGCCGTAGGTCACAGCAATTGGCGACGAGTAAATTGTGTTTTATGTTCCTCCTACTCCTGTGTTGATGTGGTGGTGGTGATGACCTGTTGTCATTTCCATTAACGTCGAATTCTGATCTGTGAGTGTTGACCATGGCTAGTTTGATGAGGCGACTGGAACCTTTTGATGAGACTGAAGGCAGCTGGGAGTTGTGCAAATAGCGTCTGGAGCAGATTTCATCGCCAACGATGTTGCAGACGAGAAGACGGTTGCGGTTACACTAAGTGTGATTTGTTCCCCAGACAAGCCGTCTATCCGGACGTTTGACCAACTCGGAGCCTAGCTGCGAGAGCACCTTAGTCCAAAGCCTAATGTCATTGCAGAAAGATATAGATTTTACAAGAGGCAGCAACATACTGGTGAGTCCGTGCCGGCCATATTGGGGTGCTGCAGAAGTTATCAGAACATTGCGAACATTGTTTGGCGGAACATCTACCCGACCAGCTAGTTTGTGGTATAAAAGTGAAAATAATCTGAAGAGGTTACTGTCAGAGAGAATCAGTGTGAATCGAATGCAACAGAAGACAGGAAGTCAGTGTTTTTGCTGTGGCAGAACAGGACGCGGCCCTGATGAATGTAGGTTTAAAGAAGAAAAATGCCATAAGTGCAGAAGAAAAGGTCACATCAAACGCAGATGCAATGTGAAGAAACAAAGCAAGCAGTCTTCAGTTGGTTAAAGTTCAAAGAAGCCTACGCGCAAGGGCAAGAAGAAAGTTTTCAATGTTGAAGAAAATGATATTGACCAGATGAAGAAGAAAGCGAATACGGCAGTACTTCCGGCGAAGAACTTGGGTTTACAGAAGTTATCTATGGCGTAAACAGTAGCAGGACAAGTAGACGTGACGCCATTACTGTTTGCCCGAAATTGAATGGAGCAGATGTGAAAATGGTGCTAGATACAGGCTCGGCGCTTTCGATCATGTCAAAACGTGATTGTAAGAAATACTTTGGCAAAGTTCCTATACTGGTGAGTATGTAAAACCAGAAGGTTATGTCAATGTTTAGGTCCAGTATGAAGGGCAAGAGCAGTGACTAAGGTTGTATATTCTGTAGAGGGGATGTCCACCCTTGTTTGAAAGAGATTGGTTATGCCATATTAAGCTAGATTGGCGAGAGATCAAGTCCATGAAAAGGTCAGTCAAAACAAGTTGGACTAGATTTTGAAAAATTACTCCTAGTGTTTCCAAGGTGATCTTGGTACACTCAAGGGAATAACGGCGAAACTCTACCTGAAGTCGGGCGCAGTCCCCGTCTTCTGCAAGCCGCGACAAGTTACTTTTGCTTTAAGAGAACGAGTGGATAGAGAACTGAACAACATGGTCAGAAAGGTATCCTAACACCTGTTGAGTGGAGTGATTGGGCAGCTCCAATTGTCCCTATCCCGAAGCAAGATGGATCAGTTCGGATTTGCGGAGATTTCAAGGTTACAGTGAATCTACAACTACACGTCAATTCATATCCTCTTTCCCACAATTGAAAACATGTTATCCAATTTGGCATGGGAACAGAAGTTCTCCAAAATTGATCTACGAAGGGCATATCTACAAATGGTGGTAGAAGAAGAATACCGGAAATATCTAACAATCAACACGCAAAAATGGTTATTTCAATTTAATCGTTTGCCTTACGGCATTTCTCCAGCGGCTTCCATTTGGCAACAGGCTATAGAACACGTTTTGAAAGGAATCAAAAACGTGGAGTGCATTTTGAACGATATGATCATAACCGGACCTGATGACGACAGCCTGAAAGAGTATGGATTGAAAGTCAACCCGTAGAAGTGCGAATTTTCCGAGATTCCATCGAGTTCTGTGCACAAAAAGTTGACAAACTTGGTATACACAAGTACAGTGAAATGTATCCCAATTGCGAAGTTGGGTAGCCCTCGTCAATTATTACCACCGTTTTCTGCCTAATCTGTCTACAGCACTCCGACCACTGGTTCAGCTACTTCACAAAGGACAGAAATGGATGTGGTCAACGGCGTGTGAGGAAGCATTTCAGAAAACCAAGCAACTCATAACATCCGATCTAGATTTGGCTCACTACGACCACAAATTACCACTACGTTTACACTGTGATGCTTCGGCTAAAGGAATTTTTGGTGTTATGTCTCATGTGTATCCTGTCGGTAGCGAAAGACCTATAAATTTTGCGTCTAGAACCCTTTCAAAGGCAGAATCTAACTACTCCCAAATTGATAGAGAACCGTTGAGCATTGTTTGAGGTATGAAGAATTTCAACATCTATTTATTTGCCAGAAAATTCACTCTGGTTACAGGGTTGCAATTTATTGGTTTCTGTATTCAATCCAAACAAAACGCATTCCGACAACAACAGCTTCCAGAATGCAACGATACGCCATATTTCTTTCCGGCTATAATTACGGCATAGAGTATCGAAAGACGAGCGACCATGCAAAATCAGATGGTTTAAGTAGACTGCCACTTCCGTCCAAGAATAAACAAGCTCTAAAGAGAAAGTTGTTTTCTACGCATCTCTACTAGAAAACTTTCCAGTATCCTTCAAGCAGATAGCCAAAGAAACCAGAAAAGATCAAAATTCTCTAAAAAATGCTCGAGTTCACAAAGTCAGGATGACCAGGTACAGTAGACAAAATTTTGGAGCCACACAAATCTCACGAAACAAAACTTTCTTCCAGAAAGTTTTCTAACACAGTCGTGGTTCCCGAAAAATTCCAAAGAACAGTTTTAATAGAACAGCATAGTGCCCATCCCGTAATGGCAAAAATGAAGAAACTTGTAAGATCATACGTTTGGTGGCCCACCATCGACAGAGATATTGAAATGCAGGTTAAAATGTGTGCAGCTTGTCAAGAAACAGGGAAATCTCCAGTGAAAGCTACAATTCATCCAAATCAACCCTGGCAGCGAATTCATCTTGATTTCACAGGTTTCTTCCAAGGACACATGTTTCTCATTATTTTAGATGCCCATTCCAGATGGCCAGAAATTCGAATTGTGGAAAATATCACAGCCCAAGAGACGATCAAAACATTTCAAGAACTGTTCAGCGCGTTTGGTATGTGAGACGTCAGTGATAACGGAGCTACGTTTCACTCTGATGCCTTCCAGAAATTTCTTAAGATGCTCGGTATTATCAAAAAACTACGAGCGTTTATAAACCTCCGACCAATGGCCTCGAAGAAATAATGGTCCAAAGTCTCAAATCTCAAGTCAAATTCAACCATGCACGAAAAAGTAACCCAGTTCCCCCTGATGTATCGCTCGACCAAAAATGCCACAACCAACGAAACTCCTGCGTTGCTCGTTTTTGGACGTAAAATCAAGAATACACTCGATCTGGCGAAACCCAACCTCCAAGACATTGTTTACCAAAAAGTAAACACTAAAGATGAATTCTCCCGAAAATCTTTTTCTGTCGGAGAAGTACTAGTTAGGTACTATAGACAGAAACACAAAAAGTGGATATTTGCCACGATTTTCAGAAAATTTGTGACTTAAATGTGTGAAGTTTCTGTTGGCAACACAATCTGGCGACGCCATGCAGATCAAATTCGTAGTTCCCAGAAAATCGGTTATGACCGACAATAAAATCCTACCAAAGGTTTAAACCCCAACACCGAATGATGATCGAGTCAGACTTCCATTTCTGAAGTGACATCTAGCGACCATACTGTACCCGGATCCACGAAAACTGAAAAGACTTATTTTTCAGTAAAAGATTGTAAAATTTAAAAGTACCTGAGTTTTTCAAAGACATTTCAATAACTGCATTCACCCCCCAAGACTGATTATTCGAGCACCGGTATAAAAATATCGCGTTCAGGTCGATCTTGAAAGAAATACGGCTTTAATGACTAGTGTGAATCCTTTACCTTTAGTTAAAATATCCCTGTGTACATAATTTATTTATTTAATTTAACTTATTTGCTTATTGATCAGATATCTGTGGTTCTTGTTTACAGAAAGCAGTCAATCAACAGTAGAGCTACACTAAAATTTGACAGTGCTGATCAAGTACAGCTTTATTGTAGTTCAAGCTAACTTCATTGCAGCTGCTGAATTTTACTAATGGAAAAGCTTAAAAACAGTTGATTTCTAAGAATATTCTTAAAAAGACTACTTTAAATCATAAGAGGTGGTAATTGTCGTATAGGAATTGTTATAAGTGGCTAAACACAACAATAGAACGCTGGGTCTTACACAGACACTCCTGAAGGACGCTTTATTTTGAATATCTGAGCTTCCATTTTATTGCGGAAGTAGCGAATGGACTCCAACGATAATAGAAAAAAGTTTAATTAATTTAAGTAAGTAATTCGATTTATAAATTTTCTGAGCATATATGGTCCTTATAGATTATTAAGGTTTAAAGTTTAAAGTCAATTGCAGGTAGCAGATCAGGAACTAAGTACAGTGATATCGTAGTTTACACCAAAGACAGAAGTCTTTAATTAGAGGGTGAGTGAGTGTGTTAAATCATGGTAGTAGTTGAAAAACGAGAGTTTAAACACAGGAAGTGACGTCATCATGACGTCACGAGGTGTGCTAGAACTCTCATGAGAGTTTAAGCACAGTGACGTCATAATGACGTCATAGGATGTTCTGGAACAGATATTAAAGCGCGCGCCCGTGTCAATGACATCATCATGACGTCATTCGTCACGTGACCTGTCAATCATGTGTCACATGACCTGTCAATCATGTGTCACATGACCTGTCAATCATGTATATGAGGAAAATTTTCCCGATCATAAACCTTCTGGCCTGAATGGCTCAGTTGGTAGAGCAGAGGACCCGTAAGCGGACCCATGATCTGAAGGTCAATGGATCGAACCCGCCCTCGGGCACCACTTTCATATCATGGGGACCCCCCCCTGGTGAAGAATCATATACCATGGGGACCCCCCCCCCCCACCTGGTGAAGAATCATATAACATGGGGACCCCCCCCCCCCCGGTGAAGAAGTATATCATATCATGATACCCCCCCCCCCTGGTGAAGAAGTATATCATATAATGGGACCCCCCCCTAGGATGTGATTCAACACTCCTATAAGAGCACATTGTCTGTGCACATATGCATCATTCATGCTCTGACTGCCGTTGGATACACATGGAAAAAAAGTGAAAACAGTTGCTCTTACCTATTGTGTTGTGCTGTGCTGTTGAAGAACAAGTGAAGGATTGACTGGAATACACATAGGAGACGAAGTGAAACTAGGATGTGATTCAACACTCCTATAAGAGCACATTGTCTGTGCACATATGCATCATTCATGCTCTGACTGCCGTTGGATACACATGGAAAAAAAGTGAAAACAGTTGCTCTTACCTATTGTGTTGTGCTGTGCTGTTGAAGAACAAGTGAAGGATTGACTGGAATACACATAGGAGACGAAGTGAAACATTAGTTATTCTTTGGAAAAGGAAAGTGAACGATTGGTTATTCTTTGGAAAGGAAGTGAAAGATTGGAGACGAATTGGCAAAACAGTCGTGGTAAGTGACTTTTTTTTTTTTTTTTTTTTTTTTTTTTTTGGGTTACACTATGTAACATTTTGTAACTCAAAAATTTTTTGGGGGTAACATAATGTAACACTGTTACACTATGTGACATTATGTAACATTATGTGACACTGTTACACTATGTAACATTATGTGACACTATGTAACATTATGTGACACTATGTAACACTGTTACACTATGTAACATTATGTGACACTATGTAACACTATGTGACACTGTGTAACATAATGTAACACTATGTGACACTATGTGACTATGTAACATCATATAGCTATGTGAACATAATTAGTCTAACGTATGTATGTCATTATCAGATCGTTCAACAGACAAGCCGCGATAGCTCAGTTGGCAGAGCAAATGGCTAGCAACCTGAGAGTCCCGGGATCGATCCCCCATCAGGGCAAAACTTTTTTTTGGTTTTTTGTTTTTTGTTCACTTTTATGACTGTGTGACATTATGTGACAACATGTGACTGTGACATCATGTGACTCTGTGACATTATGTGACTCTGTGACTTTTTTATTATTATTATTATTATTATGATAATATTTAATTAGTCATATTTCAATGGTTTCCCCATTACAGTAACCACACACATAGCATAAGTACATGTGTACAGAGTGTGGGGGGAAAACCGACTGAGAAATTTTAGAGTGCACTCGTACAGAGTGTGGGGGGAAAACCGATCGATAATTTCAGAGTGCACTCGTACAGAGTGTGAGGGAAAACCGATCGATAATTTCAGAGTGCACTCGTACAGAGTGTGAGGGAAAACCGATCGATAATTTCAGAGTGCGCTCGAGTGTGGGAACAATCAATAAATTTGAGAAGGAATGGGATTTTCCCTACGTTAAGTCCAATGTTATGTTTTAAGTTATAGTAGTTGGAAAATGACACTTCTAAAACACATTTAACAAATGTAGTTTTTTGATAACATATAATATATAAAATAAATTTGAACATTTTAGCATGCTACTTATTTGAATGTTCTAAAGTTATAGTAGTGGGAAAATGGTGGTTCTAGACCAACTTTAACAAATTTAGTTTTTAACACCATATGATATATAAAATAAGTTTGAACATTTTAGCATGCTACTTATTTGAATGTTCTAAAGTTATAGTAGTGGGAAAATGGTGGTTCTAGACCAACTTTAACAAATTTAGTTTTTAACACCATATGATATATAAAAATAAGTTTGAACATTTTAGCACGCTACTTATTTGAATATTCTAAAGTCATAGTAGTGGAAAAATGGTGGTTCTAGACCAATTTTAACAAATTTTGTTTTTTGACAAAATATTATGTATAAAATAAGTTTAAACATTATACAATGGTGTAGTAGAGTAAAAATGAGGGTTCTAGACCAACTTTAACAAATTTTGTTTTTTGACAAAATATGATGTATAAAATAAGTTTGAACATTTTACCATGGTGTAGTAGGGTAAAAATCAGGGTTCTAATCCAAAATTTTTTTTTTTTTTGAAAACATATTATGCTTTTCTTAATGCTTTCAGGTATCGTCAGAACACATCGCTCTCCGCTAGATGTCTCTGCAATACATGCCTAGGCGGTATAAATAGGATGAGTGAGACCTACATTTCATCATATCAGTTTAAGCAATTGACGTGACAACAACAATGGCATCTAATTCAGACACATCAGTCGTCTGTCATGATTGTAATGTAACATTTCCATCTCTGGAATTGTTCGTAGCACATACATGCAAACAAGCTAAGATGAAACGTGCTAATGAAGAGCTTGTTGAGATGATTGAAGCCAAGAGACGAAAGACGGTACAAGATGGTGTTATCAGACCTGATCCGTTCCTCTGCTGTGAATGCATTAAAATATTTCCATCTATGGATACTTATGATGCACATGCATGCATACCAGCTGAGATGGAAAATGCGTCTCATGAAGAACATGTTTCAAAGAAAGAAAAAACAGGACAAGTAGGGAGAGGTAGAAGGGTTAGTCTGGGAGAAAACGCGCAGGAAAGACGATTTGAGTCTGAGGATGGATCGGATTTACTGCTTGAAATGCGACAACAAGAGAACCGTATCAAGGCACATTTGTTGGAGACCTTAAACTATGGAATGAAATGGTACATTGTCGTTCATGCACGTTTCAAGAAACTGACAGCGAATGCTGAAGGTGTTATGGTAGAACAAGTGGATAATTCATTTATCAGTAGTCCAACATATACAGCATACAACCCAGCAGATATTGAGCAGGACTTGCCAGACGCCTATAAAGAATTGTTTACTAAGTTTGATGAACATGAGCGACAAGGCTCTGGCTGGGTATTGGATAACATACTATACATTGAAGTACATACAGCTACGTCAGCGCCACTGGATGCGAGTAGTTTTATTCCACTGCCGAAGAAAGTGAAGAAAACAAGGGGTGTGATAAACATTAAGAATGATGACAACAAGTGTTTCTTATGGTCAGTATTGGCGTACCTTCACCCTCATGACAGAAATGTAAATCGCGTGAATAATTACAAGCCATTTGAGAAGGAATTAAAGGTAGAAGGTATGGCATTTCCGACACCGATTACAGACATTCCAAAGTTTGAAAAGGAGAATGATGTGTCCATTAACGTGTTTGGATATGAACATGATGCAGTTGTTCCGATACAACTGAGTCGAAACACCAGTACGAGAGAAATCAACTTGCTTTTGATTAGCGATGACAAGAAAAGGCATTACTGCCTCATCAAGAATTTCAGCAGACTTATGGCTTATCGATCAAAGCATAATGGTGCAGCTTTTTATTGTTTCAACTGTCTTCACGGGTTTATGCGACAAGAGCTTCTAGATGAGCATCGTGAAGTGTGTGGCAAGCATGGCGCGCAACGTTTATCATTTCCCAAGGAACCATTCGTTAAGTTTAAGAATGTAGCCAAACAACAGCGAGCACCGTTTGTGATTTATGCAGACTTTGAATGTTTCACGCAAAAGCATGAAGAAGGAGACAAGTATCAACATCATCGTCCAAACAGCTTTGCCTATGTGGTTGTGAGCCAGTACAACACACGTGCACCAGTTGTGTATCGAGGAGACAATGCCGTAAAGGTCTTTTTAGACCATATGGTGAATGAACGCGATTGTATTGTACGTGGTTTAGAGCGACCAAAGAAAATGGTGATGACTTCCGAAGACAAAGAGAATTTCAAGAACGCCACTGATTGTTACATTTGTCATGAACCTCTAGGAGCAGATCGTGTGAGAGATCATGACCACATCAATGGCAAATATCGTGGAGCTGCACATAGTGAATGCAACTTACAATTCCGACTTAGAAAGGATAATCAAGAGGATAAAGATTCTTTTATCATTCCTGTGTTTTTCCACAATTTGCGAGGCTATGACAGTCACCTTATCATGGAGGAAATTGGGAAATTCAAAGATGAAACGATTACAGTCATTCCCAACACCATTCAGAAATATATTGCATTCACCATGAGCAATCTGAAATTTACAGACAGCTTTCAGTTCATGAGTACCTCTCTACAGAAGTTGGTATCCAACCTTGCAGCAGAAGGGAAAGATAACTTCTACAACATGACCTCTCACATTCACGATAGTGATCAACAAGATTTGTTGCTGAGAAAGGGCGTGTACCCCTACGATTACGTGGACGAACCATCCAAGTTTGCTGAAACACAGCTACCATCAAAGGACAAGTTTCATAGTCAGCTTAGCGAAGAGGACATTAGCGATGAGGATTATGTGCATGCGCAGAAGGTGTGGGATACATTCAACTGTACCACATTTGGTGAATACCACGACCTGTACCTGAAATCAGATGTGTTATTACTAGCTGACGTGTTTGAAAATTTTCGTCAAGTATGCCTCAACACGTATGAATTGGATCCTGCTCACTACTATACAGCACCAGGACTGTCGTGGGATGCAATGTTGAAAGCGACAAAGGTGAAGTTGGAATTGATCAATGACATCGACATGTACCAAATGGTTGAGCAAGGGATACGTGGAGGAATATCCGTAATCACGCACAAGTATGCGAAAGCGAATAATCCCTACGTAGCAGATTACAATTCTGAGATACCAAACAACTATTTGATGTACCTCGACGCAAACAACTTGTATGGTTGGGCCATGTCACAAAGCATGCCACAAAGAGGATTTATGTGGGTGAGCGAGCCAGAATCCCTCGACTTCATGGATGTGGATGAAGATGACGACATTGGATTCATTTTGGAAGTGGATTTAGAATATCCAAATTCAATCCATGATCATCATAATCACTACCCAGTGGCTCCAGAACGGAAATGTGTCAAAGTTGAAGAATTGTCAGAGTACAGTCAGAAGCTGCGGAAAGATCTAAACATGAAAGAGAAATCCAGTGAAAAGCTCATTCCTAACTTGTCTGACAAGAAGAAATATGTACTTCATTACAGGAATTTACAACAGTACGTCTCACTGGGGTTGAAAGTCACTAAAGTTCATCGCGCCATCATGTTTGAACAGAGCAAATGGTTGGCAAAATACATTACCTTGAACACGGAAAAGAGAAAATTGGCCAAGAACCCATTTGAGAAAGACTTCTTCAAACTGATGAACAACTCGGTGTTTGGCAAAACCATGGAAAATGTGAGAAAGCGAATCAATGTTGAACTTGTTCACAAGGAAAAGCGGTTCAAGAAACTTGTAGCCAAACCTTCTTTCCACAAATTCAAAATTTTCAACGAAGATTTGACCGCGGTACATTTACGCAAAGTGGATTTGCTTCTGGATAAACCCATTCAAGTTGGTTTTACCATTCTCGACCTCAGCAAAGTGCTTATGTTCAACTTTCATTACAACTACATCATGGTCAAGTATCCCAATGCCAAGTTATTGTTCAGCGACACCGACAGTCTATGTTACAACATAGAAACGGAAGATATCTACAAGGATATGCAGCAAGATGCTGACCTGTTCGACACAAGTGACTATCCGCCGAATCATTTCCTACATTCCAACGTAAACAAAAAAGTGCTTGGGAAAATGAAGGATGAGACAGCAGGCGTCCCCATTGAAGAGTTTGTTGGACTCAGACCGAAAATGTATAGTTTATTGTGCGGTGGGAAAGAAAAACATACAGCTAAAGGAATCACTCGAGCTTGTCAAAGACGCATTAAACATGTGCAGTATAGAGACAGTTTGTTCAAGAAAACTCAAACGATGGCTACAGGACACATTATCCGAAGTCATAGTCACCAGCTTTTCTCGGAGAAGTTGAGGAAAGTAGCCCTCTCCCCATATGACGACAAGCGATATGTGCTGAATGATGGCTATTCCACTTTAGCGCATGGACATTACAAGGCTGTGGTATAAAAGGGGGAGGTCCTCCAACGGAAGAGTTATTTGAGGTGTGAACATTGAAGTGTTAACATGGAACGTGAATGTCGTAAGAGATCTACAACTGATATGGATACTCTTGCAGATGCAGTTAAAGACTTCAAAGTGACAAATCCTACCACTACCATCAAGAAATTGAAAGTGGAGACAGCACCAACACCACAGTCGTGGGATGGAATGCTTTCTCTAGGAAATGGAAAGTATATCAAGATTATGAAACAAAGCAATGAAGGAGTGGTAAACATTCGCAAGTACCTGAGAGATGAGGGGACTGGAAAAAACCGTCCAACGAAAAAGGGAATTTTGCTGACAATACCTGAATGGAAAATGTTGAAGAAGCAGGTGAAAGAAGTGGATAAAAGGCTTCGCAGACAAGAAGACGGCTCATAACAAGGTAAAAACATGAATGCACTCATGCTGAACCGTGGTGCTTACCTTACTGTAAATGATAGGAATGAAGTGATACTAGGTTCTCAGACAAGTTATCATCGGTTTAAACCTGAAGTGTGGAAAGACTTTAAAAACATACCACTTGAACATGGGTTTAAACGTAGACTTGAAAATAAAGTGGAAGTGACGGTGGCTGAATATGATTCTAACATACGTGTAGAAATCTGTAGAAATCTTTTACAGGATTATCCAGAGGATTATAAGGGAGTTGTGCCAGATACACCATATACAGATTTGATCCTCTTTGATATCAAGAACTGGCGCGCAGTCTTACGATTCCTAGAAGTGATACAACATCCACTCTTCGCCATCTTGTGAGCATAAAAAACGTCTTTGCAGACAAGGAGACAGCTCATAGTTCATCTGACTGTTGAACGAGATGGGAGACTTTTTATCGGAATATGAACCCATTACGCATGGATTCTCATATCTGAGAAACGTATATGGTGACATCGTGCTAAAACATTTTGGAAAGTATATCATTCTATCAACTGACGAACAATCTGTGTTGAAAGACCATCTAGAGAAGCTGAGGATACCTGGCTTTCTCCTGAAACTCTCAGAGGATTTAGAAGTGCGTGTGACTGAGAACTGTTTAGACGTGTTTGTACGATTTCGCCAATATGACGAGCTTACAAAATGCTACGACTACATCACCCTCAACACAGTGGAATGGCACGCTCTGTTACAAGCATTGGATTGGAAAGAACCTAACGCTTGAATTCAAAGAGGAAGGAGTGCAACTCATGCGAGGCACCAAGTCCATTGAACTGACACATCCCATGTGTGTTATGGTGATGAACATTGACATGAATGATCATGGATATGAACTGAAACTGTCTGAACATGAAGATGTTAAAATAATAAAGTTTGGTAATGGACAGTGTTATGCTAGTTTTCATAGCATTTACAAACGTGGATGTAATGTCTATGATACATATATTAATTTAGATTGGTATGAATGGCATGTGTTTATTGATGTATTGAATGTATTTGTAAAATAAAAAATTCAATGTAAAATAATTGTTGAAATGTAAATAATGTATAACACAATAAACAAAGAATGTTGTATAAAACTGTCTTGTTTATTTACAATATTCATAATACAATTCACAATTACCAATAACTTAACTAATACAACTTAACTAATACAACATCAATAAAATAATGGTTTATAATGTCTATATACAAAATCCTTTACAACAAAATCACCATCACTTCTTCTTAATACATCAATGATTTCAAAAGGACTATGTCCTCGAGCTCTTTGAATTATATAATACACACAATAAAATCCACATGTAGAGGATATTGGTGTTTGTAATGGAACTGAATTATAAATGAAATTAAACTTTAAAAACTTATTCAAACGACTGTCTATAGGTAAAAGTCCATAAGAGTCAAAATATTCTGCAGGGTCTTCGTCATAATATACTGCCACCCAATGCTCTCCTGGCTCATCATGATCGTCTGTGTTGATGACATAGGCACCGCGTTGTAAAGATGGTAACTGGTCCATGGCAAACACACCTTGAAACAAGTCTTTTGTCGTGGCATCATGGGATAGGATGGCTTCTATCTGCTTCGTGTTCATGACTGGTAGTCGAATTGAATGCTACGATTTGCACTTATTTCAACAATGTTATCAAATTCAGCATACACTATAACATTGACTGTATTTTGCAAGGCACCAGCAAAATTCATTTCTAGTCTCAAATTCCCATGTTTGATAAGGGCATAATGATCAGCACCATCATAATCAGGTGTTAAGTCAAAAGAAAATAAAAAATAACCTCTAGGCCAATCTTCCCGTTTTATAATCGAACTTTTCTCACCATCCAGTCTATCAAAAGATTTGTAAAGTGTTTCAAAAGCATCAAGATATTTGCCTCGATTTATATCAAGCTTGAGAGGTTTTGATAGGACTGGTTCACCATCAGAGTAAAGCTGCATAAAGTTAAGATTGAAATGTTCAAAATTGTATGGATTTCTCAATACTGTTCCAGCAAAGGATTCATTATGAACCATTCCAATGACAATACGTTTTGGTAATTGACCTAAAAAGATGCTATCTTTCACAAAAGATTGAAATCCAGTTGGAATAGCTAAAACTTTACATTCTTTTCTAGTAACAATAAACTTAGCAGGACTTTTCATCAACGCATCTGCATGTCCCAACTGAATACCTGGACTAACCCTCACTTTGCGAATGGTTAAAAACGCTTCTCTCACTTCTACTTTAAAACCATTATTTGCAGCCATTAATACATATTCATCTTTTTGTCTATGCAAGCGTAATTTCATACTAACACCATTGGGAAGATAACGATCCTGCTCAAACAAATCTACCCTTAAACCACCTGTAAGCATAAACTCACGGCTTAGACGTGTATACAAATAGCGATTATGTAAACCATTATTTCCTGTTTCAGCTATATCACCACCTTCAATATTTACATGAAAACCTGATACATATCTTTCATGATTAGGTCTTTTCACCTCATGAGTATTCATTGACCCGGCAGTATCTTTATAGATGAGACGCATAGAGCGCTCAGAATGGAGATTTTCTTCCGAGTCATGAATGAGATGAGATATGATGCTGGTATAACCATGGGTATTGTTACTATGTGATACCAATCGATCATTTAGAAATAATTCAATATTGGACCATAACCCATTAAACAAATCATTGATGCATGACACGTTATCATCTACACCACACGCTTCTCCATCAACCTTTACAATGCGACATACAATATGGAGTTTACTGTTCTTTAAATCTAGATATTCTTCGGTACTCGCAGGAATGTAGAATTCTATTGGAGCACCTTCTCTAATAGTAGTTAGTGGTTGATAGTCTACATTATAGCTTTTTTCTACAGCAGTTTGCGTTGGTGGTATGTGAAACCATTCTAATGGAGAAAGACTACATTCACAAGAATGATTATGAATTAAAGACATGATTAAAAAATATCTTTCTTATATTTTGTTGATGTTATCCGTTTAGCTGCCTTTCGCCTTCTGACAGGTTTTGCTGGTTTCGCTCTCTTTTGTCCTCCTAACTCATCACCAAACATACGTTGTGCTACTCGACCTGTAACATCTTTCGCGACATCTTTTGCAGCCTTTTTAAGATGTGGTGCAACGATTTTAGCCCCTGCCTTAAGCAGTGGAATAGCTTTTCGAGCCAATGATCCCAGTATTGAACCAATACCATCTCCATATTGTATTCGCGCTCCTTTAAATCCTGGTAATTCTCCACCCACTTGATGAAGAAAATGGTTGCGATATATAGATGGATTGTGTGTGTATGCTTTCATAATGCTTTTGGTCGAAAATGAAGTTTACAGATCACCTTCCCAGTTTGAAATGGAACATTATGGTCTGTGTCATCCTTAATATTCATTTCTATCACATCAAATTTAGATGTGTTTACAGGAACATAATGGGGTTCTCCATAAGTTTTCATGATAATGTCTCCATCATGTCCTTGTATTGCAACAGAACGTAGCAAAGGAACATAATAATCACCAACAACTTGTGGCTCGCAAATACTACAGTACACATAAAGTGTATAAAACCCCTGTTTCACATCAGCTTTATATTCAGCTGTACACGTTTCAGTATACCATTGATTTGGGATAAATCCTAAAATCTCAGCTAATCCAGTGGAGAATGACACTTCAAAGCTATAATTTAGATATAGAAAAACGCGTCGTCTAATTTTATCATAGTTTATCCGAATACCTTCTTTAAGGTCATCTTTCATAGAATTAGTTGCTTCTTCATTGACTGCATGACATATTTCTTGTATGGATCTGTAGTAACCATAAGGAATATTGATTGTGCCAAGAACAGAATCTGTAAGTGGTTGTTGTCGATACTGAATAGAATAGTCCATTCCATGTCTCATGGTTGTCCATGTATGCGGATATTGAATTTCAGCTAATGCCACTTCATATTTTCCGTTCAGATAGATGGTTCGAGGCATACGAATTTGATAATTCGAAGTCTTGTTGTTGGGATAATAGTTCATACTAGCATTGCTAGGTAAAGTAATGTAAAAACTTGTTGACTCCATGACAGCTAAATCGTTTATGTGATGTAGATAGACTAGATGTGTATATACATTGCTTCATATTTGACACTCTTCATCCTCACTCTCTACATTGTTGTCTTCATTGTTATCTAAATTACTATCTACATGATCTACATTGGTATCTACTACTTCTCCCTGACAACAAGCACTAACACACCTAATTTTTACAGGAATAGTATTTTTATTTCCATTTTCTTTACAACAACAACACCATAACTCTTTAATCCATGTTAAAAAGTTTCCCATCCTTCTGGAAACAACCTTTGTTGACGTTGTTGTATCTCTTTTGTAATATCTTCACGAGTTGTCTTTTTACCAAAAACAGTTTTTGGAATATTAGCATCTACAATTTCCTCAATAAACTGCTTCCAACCATGCGGTGGTTCTCGTTGTTCTTTTCTTCTTGTAGCAACCAATGCTTCTTTCAGCAAATCAATAATGTTGGAATTTGTAATGACAGTACCCGTTTTTAAAACAAGTTCATTTTTATCTGTCCATCTCGTACCATATTTCTTAAGTTCTGCTAGAAGTTGTGTTAGTTTTACATGATAAATAGGTTGAAAATGGCTTAGAAACTGTTGGGACTTTTCTGATTTTTCTGCTTTGGATGATGTAACAGACTTTTGTCGCTGTTGTTGCGACTGAATTGTTCGTAAATGACGGCCAAGAACTTGAGACATTTCTATTGCCTTTTCACGAGTTCGTTTCCCACGTAAAAGTTTATTCACTTTCGTTTTGATTTCACCATCTTTTCCCTTCTTTTCTAACAACATTTTATATTCATATTCAGGAATGAGGACCATTTTCATAGTATGTTTCATTTTAACAGCAACTGAGCTAACAAGGGTAATGCAAATTTAGCAATAGCTCCAATGAATCCTCCTTTCTGATTAACCAACTTCTTTTTTCTTCGAAGTGATATCTTCTTATCTGCTAGTGAACGTAGGGTATGACGTTCACGCTTGAATACCTTATACCTTTTTGAGCTTAAGGGTAAATGCCCTCGCAATATATTCAAACAAATTTCAAACAAGCTAGTTAATTCCTCCTTAGTAGCTTGTTGTAGCAAGGATTTACGTCGTTTAGGCCCGCTGCGTGCGAGCAAGTGAAGAAAAGGTTGATTCGCTTGAATACGTTTAGACATCTTGGCTGCGAATGGTCAAGTGACTTGGTTCTTGTTCATACGCCACCTTATCAACATAGACGTAATGTGTATCTTTTGGTAAAATGCCTGTACGAATACGTAGTTGATCATTCGTCTTCGGCTTCAAATCAATGAATAAATAGCCATGAGGTTTGCTGGTAGCATCTTGATAGGCTTCTATGAGAAACTGAGATTTTCCAGGATACATTTGTCGCGCTAATGTACTTATTTGTTGACTGTCTCTAGGATTTTTAAACAGAATGATGTAATGTGTATTCAAACTAATATTTCGCATTTCTCTACCATGATGGAATAAATTATGCACAATAAAAATAATGCTTAGATTTTGATGACTGCTGCCAACACTAAATAGACGTGTCATTCGCTCATCACTATGACATTTGGTCATTAAGTCATCAATGATGAGTAAGTTTGGCTTTTTCGGGTTAAAACGCTCTTCAATGTCATCTGGAATGCCTTGGTAAAATTCCACACCCTTCATTCCCTTGTATAAAGGCTGATCTGCTGCATAGAGCCATAAAATGGTTTTTGGAGAGGGTTTAATTAACTTTTGTTCTAGAATTTCTCTAACTAGAGAAGTTTTACCACTGCCTGTAGGTCCAGAGACCAAACACGTGAATGGATGCTTCATTTTCGAATATCTGTTTCTTTCACCCAACTGTTAAACTTCTTTGGCCAACCTAACCACTTCACAAATAATTCTTTAACACCTCGTCTTCTTCGTGTTTTCAAGACCTTTTCAATTCTGTAGACTGATTCAATATCTTTTGTCACTTTCTGCAGTTCTTCTTCATAAAAATGTCCATCAATATCTTCATCTAAAAAGTCTTTCACACGATACAAGTGTATTCCTTGCTTCTTACAACGATGTGTGATAATGAACACTTCTTGCGTCCCCTTTATATGATAATCCCGTTGAAATACATATTTCATGTGAGAAATGCGAACCTGATCACCAATTTTAAATTTGTAGGGTTTTTTCTTCTTTGGTTTTAATTTCAATTTGTCTACATACATATACTTCCACACTTTCGATTCGTTGTCTTTACGAATATCTGCAGGAGCATACTTATTAGGGAGGGAGCCATGAGGTCTATGGTTGTAATTATACACTAAGTCTGGAAGGATGTCCATATATCGATACGTTTGATTATGTAGGAAATATCGATACATCATTCCCTTTAGAGTACGAATGACTCTCTCAGCAAAGTTGGCTTTGGTTTCATTCTTTGTCGTATAGGCATGTATTCCCTCCTTCTTCATAAAAGCTTTTACCCATCTGTTTTTAAATTCAGTTCCTTTGTCTGACCTTAGAGTTCGTGGTCTTCGTTGTGTTTCATGAAAAATCTTTTGAAAGGCTTCTATGACACTCGTATGTGATTTATTAGGCATTGGTTGCACCCATAAATATTTGGAAAACACATCAATGACAACCAACAAAAAACGGGTGTCATCATTATATGGAGCTATGTTTCCCATGTCAGCTAAATCAATATCCCACATGTCATCAATTCCACGTGTAATGACACGTTGCCTTTTAAACCTGTATTTTACAGGTTGTAGTAAACTGAAGGCATCTTGATCCTGTAACCATTTCTTCACTTGTGAATGAGTGACTGGTTGATCATGTTTTCTTAATATGTGATAAAGTTTGTATGGACCAGCAAATGCCCCGGGTTGACCAGGTTTAAAATAAATATTGGTTAGGTAGTCTTTCCACGTCGACATGTTAACACTAAATGATTAACACTTATTAACATATCTTACATTTTATTTTATCAACACATCTTGCATTTTATCAACATATCTTACAAATCAAGTATTGATACAATGGTGTGAATAATTGGAGTCCATTGATCTTCAATGAACATTAACCAACTACTTAATTCATCAAATGTGATAGCATCTACACCATATTTTTCACAACGTTGATTTGCATTATCTAACACTTTATCTAAATGAATGTAATATTTAGCTTCATTCCAATATGTATAGACACATGCAGAATGACAAGTATGTTCTGAACACTCTTCATTTTGACAAGCAGGACATACTAAACATGCAAACTTTTTTACAGCTAATAACATTTCTTCACAATATGTTTTTTGTACAATATATTGTCTCAATGTAATGTCTGTCATTATACTGCAATGTAGATTAGCCACTCTCTCACTTCATCAAACAGTCTTGGATCAAATCGAGCAAAGTGATATGCTGCTTCCACATCAAACTCCTCAGCTCCGTCAATATTTGAAAGCACACACTCTTTGATGAAATCCTCACGTAATTTCGGTACGTTCAGCGTGGAATGAGCAAGTTCCCAATAGATGTCAAAGTGTTCCAGTTGTTGTTGAATAGATCCAAAACGCGCCAGTTCACTTATCATGTAGTCCACATACGTCTCCTTGAAAAACGTTTCTACATCCATCTTTCACATATCCATATGACACGTCTACACACTTTGACGGCTGGCAAGCAAATGACTTGTAGTCTTACTCGGCAGATACTGTTAGTGAGCCGCACTTGTTGCAGAAGTTGTCAGGTTCACACAACTTGCAATTGTACTTATGGCAGTGACAATCATAATCCTCAGCATATCCGTAAGCACCACAATATTCACAGGTAAGTCCAAGTTGATTTTGCACGTTCATATTCTCCAATCGAACTTCAGCCAGTCTTTTCTTGGATAGCTTCGACACTTTCATTCGATTGTCCTTTTGCAGCTTAACAGGAGTTTTCTTCCCATGACATTCCATACATGGCAGTAAGGTTGAGGTTATGCTATGGATTTCCTGAAGCAATGTCTCCCATTCACCATCATTCATGTTGATGTAACGCGTATATTCTTTCCCTTCAAACAGTGATGTTTGCACAAAACTCACATAGCGCATATCCAAGTATGAAATGACTTCAAGCCACTTCGTTTGCGTTAAGTACAGTTTGAAGCCAATGTTGCGTAATCTTGTCAAGTTCTGACACACAATCTTCCACAAGGATGGTGATAAAGCAAGCCATCTCTCTCCACGTTTGATTCGAAGAAATAGCCCAAATTCTCCATGCTCCACAGTAATGGTTAAGTTTGCACTAATTTTAAAGCTGCTTGTCTTCTCCATGGCTGCGCGTTGAATGATGACTTCACTTCACCCTTCTCCTTTTATGTCATTAGAAATTGCAGAGTCAGCTTTTTTATAGTTCTTCAAACATTTTACAAAGCTTTGAATTCACTTCAACTCGTTCATTGTTGAATCGAACAAGTTCTGATGCATTCGTCGTCAATGGAACGCCATCATCATAATGTAAAATAATTCTAGCAGCTACAACTAGCATGAGTTCAGCTGCCCAAGTTGTATTCGCGCGGATAAATGCTGAATCAATGTCGTAAGTTGATGGTAAAAGTAGTTCTTCACATTCCTGTAGAAATGAGTGGATGAATTCATCTCTTGGAATTATCTTTCCAACAGCTTCCCAATGCTTATGCAAATTCTTCACTTGTAAAATCCAATTAGATTCAAAAGCAGGAAGCTTTGAAAACACATAGCCAACATAGTTCACTTTGAAGACGTCATCCATGGTCTCTACACATGGGTGAAGAAGTAATGTTGACATTGTTAATAATCGGGTGAAGGCGGAGAGCGATGTGTTCTGACGATACCTGAAAGCATTAAGAAAAGCATAATATGTTTTCAAAAAAAAAATTAAATTTTGGATTAGAACCCTGATTTTTACCCTACTACACCATGGTAAAATGTTCAAACTTATTTTATACATCATATTTTGTCAAAAAACAAAATTTGTTAAAGTTGGTCTAGAACCCTCATTTTTACTCTACTACACCATTGTATAATGTCTAAACTTATTTTATACATCATATTTTGTCAAGAAACAAAATTTGTTAAAATTGGTCTAGAACCACCATTTTTCCACTACTATGACTTTAGAATATTCAAATAAGTAGCGTGCTAAAATGTTCAAACTTATTTTTATATATCATATGGTGTTAAAAACTAAATTTGTTAAAGTTGGTCTAGAACCACCATTTTCCCACTACTATAACTTTAGAACATTCAAATAAGTAGCATGCTAAAATGTTCAAACTTATTTTATATATCATATGGTGTTAAAAACTAAATTTGTTAAAGTTGGTCTAGAACCACCATTTTCCCACTACTATAACTTTAGAACATTCAAATAAGTAGCATGCTAAAATGTTCAAATTTATTTTATATATTATATGTTATCAAAAAACTACATTTGTTAAATGTGTTTTAGAAGTGTCATTTTCCAACTACTATAACTTAAAACATAACATTGGACTTAACGTAGGGAAAATCCCATTCCTTCTCAAATTTATTGATTGTTCCCACACTCGAGCGCACTCTGAAATTATCGATCGGTTTTCCCTCACACTCTGTACGAGTGCACTCTGAAATTATCGATCGGTTTTCCCTCACACTCTGTACGAGTGCACTCTGAAATTATCGATCGGTTTTCCCCCCACACTCTGTACGAGTGCACTCTAAAATTTCTCAGTCGGTTTTCCCCCCACACTCTGTACACATGTACTTATGCTATGTGTGTGGTTACTGTAATGGGGAAACCATTGAAATATGACTAATTAAATATTATCATAATAATAATAATAATAATAAAAAAGTCACAGAGTCACATAATGTCACAGAGTCACATGATGTCACAGTCACATGTTGTCACATAATGTCACACAGTCATAAAAGTGAACAAAAAACAAAAAGCCAAAAAAAAGTTTTGCCCTGATGGGGGATCGATCCCGGGACTCTCAGGTTGCTAGCCATTTGCTCTGCCAACTGAGCTATCGCGGCTTGTCTGTTGAACGATCTGATAATGACATACATACGTTAGACTAATTATGTTCACATAGCTATATGATGTTACATAGTCACATAGTGTCACATAGTGTTACATTATGTTACACAGTGTCACATAGTGTTACATAGTGTCACATAATGTTACATAGTGTAACAGTGTTACATAGTGTCACATAATGTTACATAGTGTCACATAATGTTACATAGTGTAACAGTGTCACATAATGTTACATAATGTCACATAGTGTAACAGTGTTACATTATGTTACCCCCAAAAAATTTTTGAGTTACAAAATGTTCATAGTGTAACCCAAAAAAAAAAAAAAAAAAAAAAAAAAAAAAAAAAAAAAAAAAAGTCACTTACCACGACTGTTTTGCCAATTCGTCTCCAATCTTTCACTTCCTTTCCAAAGAATAACCAATCGTTCACTTTCCTTTTCCAAAGAATAACTAATGTTTCACTTCGTCTCCTATGTGTATTCCAGTCAATCCTTCACTTGTTCTTCAACAGCACAGCACAACACAATAGGTAAGAGCAACTGTTTTCACTTTTTTTCCATGTGTATCCAACGGCAGTCAGAGCATGAATGATGCATATGTGCACAGACAATGTGCTCTTATAGGAGTGTTGAATCACATCCTAGGGGGGGGGGGGTCCCTTTATATGATATACTTCTTCACCAGGGGGGGGGGTATCATGATATGATATACTTCTTCACCGGGGGGGGGGGGTCCCCATGTTATATGATTCTTCACCAGGGGGGGGGGGGGTCCCGATGATATGAAAGTGGTGCCCGAGGGCGGGTTCGATCCATTGACCTTCAGATCATGGGTCCGCTTACGGGTCCTCTGCTCTACCAACTGAGCCATTCAGGCCAGAAGGTTTATGATCGGGAAAATTTTCCTCATATACATGATTGACAGGTCATGTGACACATGATTGACAGGTCATGTGACACATGATTGACAGGTCACGTGACGAATGACGTCATGATGATGTCATTGACACGGGCGCGCGCTTTAATATCTGTTCCAGAACATCCTATGACGTCATTATGACGTCACTGTGCTTAAACTCTCATGAGAGTTCTAGCACACCTCGTGACGTCATGATGACGTCACTTCCTGTGTTTAAACTCTCGTTTTTCAACTACTCATGGTTTCATCTGTTAGGTATATAATCTGACTTCTGCTGGAAAATACCGTTGTCGCGTGTCGCAAAAGTTCTTAGTTCTTTCCTTGAAATGCCGTAGGACACAGCAGTTATCAAGTGTCGCTAAGATTTAGCTATATAGACTAATAAAGATCGGTATTGTATATGAGCCAGATTCGTTCAAGGACAGTGGCTCAGCTGGACTTTGATTTTTTTTATTTGTACCATTATCAATTGTCGTTAATATTTGGCTTGCGAACAACTTTGATACTCTGTAAAGGCCTTTATTGTCACTCTTTGCCTCTCAGAAAGACCTTTGTGAACATTACTATATACTCAAGAAAGGCCGTAATGACCACTCCTTGATGCTTATGAAATAACTGAATGAAAGCTTGTGTATTCTTCGTTCAAAGCTGCATTTATTAACAATAGTTCTGCTCAACTGTGAGGACTGCTTTCTAAAGGCAACTATCAATTCGTTAATCTCCGAATCCTACTTTGTTTAATAGCACAAATAGCGCATTAACTATATCCGTCCATGGGCAGTGGCTCAGTTGGACTTTGAAAAGCACAGTGTCTCATAATAAATGTTTCTGGTTTCTTTTTATCTTAAATCACTGTCATCCAATTTCAAGTGCTCTAAGTACTTGATGCAATTTTATCATAGGTTTCATTGGACTGATTGGTCCCCTACTACTTTTATTCGAGTATGCTCCCCATGGCTGAGGGCTTTGCATCTCTAATGCTTATGCTTTGCTTTAACTGGTGCAAAATAATTTATCAACTCTACTTGATGTATAGCCAAGCCAGCTCGGTTAGATTTTTTCAGATTTTCTTTGCGTTATTTGCCAGATAATGAGACATCTTGCACTTATTGACCGGACATATAGCAAGCAAGCATTTATTTCAAATCATTGTGGTCTTAGCAATATTCATGTCTTTCAACAGCTAAACATTGGGTGTAGCGGGCGATATTATATTACTCATATATTATATTACTCATTGTTTTACCCACACCTTACCTACTGTTGTGAAATATGGGCAAATACAACCAAAGCTAAGTTACAAGTATTATTCACCAAACAAAAACGTGCAGTAAGAATTGTCAATAATGCAGGTTTTTATGATCATACTAATGAGTTGTTTATTAAGTGTAACCTCCTAAAATTCGAAGAAATTGTAAAATTAAAAACAGCATGTATTATGTACAAAGTATTAAATGGTCAAATTCCAGTACGATTGCAAAGGTATTTCCAGATTGGCAACTGTGTTAGTTCATATAGCACTAGACAAGGTGATAAATTTAAAACCAATTTCATAAGAACAAGATTGAAGTCGTATTGTATATCAGCTGTTGGTGTTAAAACTTGGAATTGTCTTCCTAACAGCATAAGGTCGTGTATCAGTATTAATTCGTTCAAAAGGATTGTATTAGTATTTAAGGTATCCATAGCTGCTATGTTTCTAGTGTATTTCATTAGTACAGGCGTGCTCTAATATAAGTTATTTAACTTCAAGCCACGCCTTTCTTTTTTTTCAAGCATTACATCAAAAATTGTATTCAGTATTATAATGTTCAGTCTGGTCTAAATGTGCATTTGTGTTGTGCATTTTATTGTTTGAAAAAAAAAAAGAATGAATGAATAAATAAATAAAAAAAAAAAAAAAATAAGCTGTTTAAAGACTAAGCTGAAGATATCATAAAATAGCTATGAGCCAATTCGCACTTTTGACTTTTGCCGAAAAGTTTTTGCGTTTCGGCTGAATTCAGGTGGGATAAGGATATAAAGAAATGATAGGAAAAAACGGCAAAAATCAACAAAATCCCATTCTGCCAGAAATATAGTCACATGTTGGTTATTAAAGGGACTGAATAATATGTAAAATAGTTTTTAAAAGATCATATGATGGCTTTATAAATTCGAAAGTGTGCATGTTGAAAGAAAATTAAAATTTTGATGTTTTCCCCTTATTATTTCTTTATGATTTATCCCCTAACATTTTCAGTCGAATCAACACCTCCACCGGAAAAATCCGAAAGTGCGAATTGGCTTATTAGAAAATAAAGCTTGTCAGAAAATAAGAATTTTGTTAATAATTCGGAGAAGTCTTCATTTGCAAATGCAAACACTTTGTGTCAAACAGATAGTAATAATCGACAACTTGGCCGCTTATTCGCCATTTCGCAATGATCAAAAGACTTGTTTGTGTACAACTCAGAACGAGGCTCGAATGTCTACAGCAATATTTTTAGGGTCTTCCTGCTTTCATTCAGCAAAAAATGAGACGTGTTAAACAGCAGAAACATGACAAATATGAACTATTTGTTTATCTTTTTCATACCGGAACATTTTTTACGCAATATCTTACAAAACTACTTCACTTAAGTTATCTATTTTGCATATTCAGTCCTTTGAACTGCTTAAATAAACGGGAACTAAAATGGAATAATGCATTTTTCACGTTTAATAGATCACAAATCCTGCGAAAGGAACCGTTCTAGATTGATTACAAAGTAAATCTGAGTATTGAGGGTGGTCCGGGGTTCTGACTAAAAAATAAAGGTTTTGTAGAGTTTTTGGACCTATCTAAAATAGGGCTTTTCGGGATTTCGCGACCATCAAATTTAATAATACTTAATATGTGACGCATAAATTTATATGTACAAAAATTAATAAATCATAAAACATACATTTAAACTGGTTAGAATTTTAGAAAAAAAAATCCGGGTAACATTTTATCAGAATTTATGAATCAAAATACCTAAACAGAACACATAGCCCAATGAGAATTGGTCCTTGTGAGAATCATATATTATCACCCACAAAATTCGTCAATATGCTGTTAATATAAATGAAATGCAACAATGGTAAGTGAAAATAACTTTTGAAAATTCACTTGTTTATTTCCTATACAAACACGTATACTTATGCATGTATTTGAAGACACTGAAACTGGAATGCACCCTTCGCTAAGTAAAGACTTCAAGAAGAAGGCATTTGACTTGTGTTCCTTTTTCTGCCACTAGATGGCGAATGAATCATTGCGAAATCGGGAATAGAGTACCAGAAACCAACGACCGTCCGCCACTTAGCTCCGAGTCAGCTCTGACTTGTATAAATCGTATATATCTCTGTCAGAGCTACGAAGCCTTCCATTTTTACGCTAATAGGGATCAACTTTGAATGTTCTGAGGCACGAATCCTGCACGCCGGCCCCATTAATTCAGACATTTACTGAAAGTTCACGCACAAAATACCCTTTTTGCAAAATAGGCACAATTTTTAGTGAGCTGTATATTTCTTATTTGTTCATAAATGTGCAGAAAAATTAGCTTCCGCACCCACCTGTCAAATGTTTGTTTACATTCCGGCCTTTAAATATCACATAGCTGAAGTCGGATTACCAAAAATTTAAATAAAGGGGTCATAGTTTATTTGTAAAATATATACTAAGATAGTTGATAAATGCAGAGTTAGGTATAAATTTATTTTGTATACCCACAATATTTGACGTTTTATTTTTTACGTTCTTTTTGAAATATCAATTCCAAAGTTTTTGGTGGTTAATTGCAAAAATTATTGTTTCTCTTTCACGTAATAAAGTATGATCCCGGTATACAAACAAATGTCAGTTATTGCGGGAGAATTGTGGTTATTTCCGTGTTATTTTCTTTTAAAGAAAGCGTAACACAGAAGTTGTAAATAATTACCGTAGTGCTTTGAGGGTCTTCAGTAAATGCCAATAAATACTTGTGGGTCGTTGAATCGCTCATAAAGTAGCCACAGGGGTTTCTCAGAGCGAGCGCAGTTGACTTGCTTATCGTTATATAGCGAGGCTTTGAAGCGGTGCCCGGAAACTTTGTAGAGTACCGCTTCTTGGAGCTATCGGCCACTTTTGGGTGGTTCTTCAACGATTATTTTTTTTGTTTTTGGTGTGATGGAGTTCTTCTTTGGAATATCGATAGTGTAGAATTTTAGACATGTTTCCAGAGAATTACAAAGACAACTGTTGTGTTTGTGTTGAGTTATAGGGAAATTACATATTTCCGGGCAAAATATTTTTGGACAACTTTAATTTGCCATATTATTTGTCATCCCGAAATCTAAGAATTTTGCAAGTTAATTTATAAAATAACTACATAAACAACTAATATTTAAAGGAAAAGTATACCAAAATGCTGAACATGAGCTGGTTTAGATAGTCATACCATTTAAAGGTGTATTGTTTTCTATAGCCAACCTGTCGGGTGATAACTGGCGAGACAAAAATGACATTTTCGGGTTAAATGTTGTTTTCCGGGATGGCGAGCTTGCATGAATACTGGCGAAAGACATAGATTACTGGTAGAACTATATGCACACAAATATGGTGACAGATGTGCGTGTCACCCTGCCCCGGGGTGTGGGTGGGCCATTTACTGTTTATCTTGTATATATCTGAATACACGGAAGTGCGATATATTTTGTTCTCTCTCCTCACTTTCGTGACCGATTTCGGTAACGATATTTGGCACGAAGTTGCACCCTATGGGTAACCTACTAATGCCGCAAAATTGGGGCGTGTCACCTTACCAGTCCCGGGGTTGGGCCACACCCCCATCGTCAGCCTAATGCGCATAATGTAATCAATAGCTTGGCCGCTATCCGTTATTTGACCGCTTTGCTTGATCAAACTTTATCCACTTATAGAGTAGTACTACATGCCACAAACATGGTGACAGATGTGCGTGTCACCCTGCCCCGGGGTGTGGGTGGGTCATTTACTGTTTAATTTGTAAATATCTAAATACACGGAAGTGCGATATATTTTGTTCTCTCCCCTCACTTTCTTGACCGATTTCGGTAACGATATTTGGCACGAAGTTGCATGCTATGGGTACGCAACTAATGCCGCAAAATTGGGGCGTGTCACCTTACCAGTCCCGGGATGGGGCCTCATCCCCACCCCCACCGTCAGAATAATACACATAGCGTGATCGATAACTTGACCGCTATCCGTTATTTGACCGTTATATCCACTTATATAATAGTACTACATGCACACAAACATGGTGACAAATGTGCGTGTCACCCTGCCCCGGGGTGTGGGTGGGCCATTTACTGTTTAACTTGTATATATCTAAATACACGGAAGTGCGATCTGTTTTGTTCTCTCTCCTCACTTTCTTGACCGATTTCGGTAACGATATTTGGCACGAAGTTACACCCTATGGCTACGCTACTAATACCGCAAAAATTGGGGCGTGTCACCTTACCAGTCTCGATGTGGGGCGCCATCCCCACCCCACCGCCAGCCTAATACACAGAATGTAATCGATAAGTTGGTCCCTATTCGTTATTAGACTGCTTTGCTTAATGAAGCTTTATCCACTTATCCACTTTATGCACTTTTAGAGTAGTACAACATGCATACAAACATGACGACAGATGCGCGTGTCACCCTGCCCCGGGGTAGGGGTGGGCCATTTTGTTTAAAGTTACGTCTACGGGATAAGCCAATTCGCACTTTCGGGTCTTTCCGTTGGAGGTGTTGTTTCGATTGCAAATATTTTGGGATAAATTATAAAGAACTGTTAAGGTAAAAACATTGAAATTCTAATTTTCTTTCAACATGCACACTTTCAAATTTACAAAGCCATAATATGATTTTTAGACCCCAACGGGGCGAGCTCGGGGGTCTCTAAGATTGCCCTCTGTCCGTCCGTTTGTCCGTCCGTCCGTGTGTCACACTTTGGATGCTGTTTTGTTTCCACGCAAGTTCTCCGAAACTATTTACCCTAGGCATATGCAACCTTGCACGTGAAAATATATATATTGAAGTTGTGCAGTGTCGTGTTATTTTTCAAATGGGTCAAAAATTGCCAAAATGGCAAATTGTCAAAAATTGTTATCTTTTGAGATAGCTGCAATGTAAGACTTGGGTGCTTTCCACGCGATATCTCCGAAACTATTAATCCTAGGCATATGAGATCTTGCACAGTGAAAGTATATATATTGAAGTTGTACAACGTCGTGTTGTTTTTCAAATCGATCAAAAATTGCCCAAATTATGACTTGTCAAATATTGTGATCTCTTCAGATAACTGCAATGTAAGACTTGGGTGCTTTCCATGCGAGATCTCTGAAACTATAAATCCTAGGCATATGCTACCTTGTACAGTGAAAATATATATATTGATGTTGTGCAATGTCGTGTTATTTTTGAAATCTGCCAAAAATTACCAAGATTGCGACTTGTCAAAAATGTGATCTCTTCAGATAACTGCAATGTGAGACTTGGGGTGCTTTCCACGCGAGTTCTCGCAAACTATTTATCCTAGGCATATACTAACTTGCAGAGTGAAAATATATATATTGAAGTTGTGCAACGTCGTATTAATTTTCAAAGGGGCTAAAAATTGCCAAGATTGCGACTTGTCATAAATTGTGATCTTGAGATAACTGCAATGTAAAACTGGGCTGCTTTCCACTCGAGTTCTCAGAAACTATTAATCCTAGGCATAATCTACCTTGCGCAGTGAAAAAATATATATTGATGTTGTGCAACGTCGTGTTATTTTTAAATCGGCCAAAAATTGATAAAATGGCGCTTTGTTAAAATTGTGAAGTTTTTGAGATAACTGTAATGTAGGACTTGGGTGGCTTTCCCGCGCAAGTTCTCCGAAACTATTTGTCCTAGCTATATGCAACCTTGCGCAGTGAAAATGTATACATTGAAGTTGTGCAACCTCTTTTTATTTTTTAAATCAGTCAAAAATTGCCAAGATTGCGACTTGTCAAATATTGTTGTTTTTGAGATAACTAGTGTAACACTTGGGTGCTTTCTACGCGATTTCGTCGAAAGAGAGGGGCAAATACTTCAGTAGCTAATCTGATAATCTATTGAGCTCCTGTCACAGAGACGACGCAACGAACACGGCACCATTTCACTGTTCTCTCATCTCTATCAGTTCAAGTAATGTTTTTTTCGCCCAATCATTGCTCTCGGTTGCTGATTCATATATTCCAGTGATTGTTATCGCTTAGTCAATCAGTGTTCGCTTGGGGTCTGCGCTCTAGACGATGGCTTGTTTAAAAGCTATTTTACATATTATTTAGTCCCTTTAATAGCCAATATGTGAATATGTTTCCGGCAAAATTGACTTTGTTGCTTTTTGCCAGTTTCTGTTATCATTTCTTTATATCCTTATCCCAACTGAATTCAGCCGAAACGCTAAAACCTTTCGACAAAAGTCAAAGTGTGATTTGACGTATTTGCGAGAAAAAATAGGACTACTGTTGAGTATAAAGAAGCACAGGTGTCAATGGAGAAAAAGATCAGAACCACAATCTTATAGGTATTGTGCTATTCTTTTGTTAGAAGATAAATTTTTTCCACTGCGTAGCTCCTAGTCAGCTCATCCTTAAATTACTTCATACACGGGGTCTTCGTGGTGAAATCTGTTGAAAGGTAGGAATGAACTTTTGGGCGATAACATAATATATATAAAGCAAACACTATGTTTATGATGCATGTTATGCGTCCTACAGTAGTGTATATATTTATTTGTCTCTGCTTTATATTATTTGCTGTTGGGAAAGAAAGATTTCTTCCTTGTTATTACATAAGTTATACATAAAGAAACGCGTAACCAGCTGATTGATTGTTTTGGTCTGGTTGCGGGTACTAATTTGAGGGGTGTCAGCATAAGCTTCTTGCCCCAGTTCATAAGAAAAATGTTTGCAAACCGGTCCCTGAACAACTCTTTGTCCACATAACCTACAATATAACATGGCATTGTTATTATTGTTCTCTTTTAGTTATATTTCCATTGCATAGCTTTTCATATGAATAAAACATTATTGCTAATTTTTAATTAAAGGTAAATATACTGCAACATTCTCACCATTTGGTGATTTGGCGTAGACCCAATCGCCTGGCAAAGTGGAATCTAGGGACATTTCCATCCAGTTGTTTCGTAGATTAAATACATTGGCAACACCTTTCCGTTTGCCGACACACACATCAGTGCAGTGATGTGGTTCAAAGGTGTTGTCTAAAAATAATGTTATTTTGTGTCGCGTTTTATTTTAGTGCATTAGAATTTAGTAACATTTTTCACAATTTCTTTGAATATCAAAGTTTTAACAGCATTGGCTTTTTATTGTCAGCTCTTAATAAAACCTTATTAACTTTAATATCCCAACATAGCATTTCTATATTTGCTTAAAACAATGATTAACTATTGCTTTACATGCTTTTGATATGTTGCCTTGCCCCGTCGACCTATGACTTTTTCAGTGCTGACAGTGTCTTTTTTTTCCTACTCCGGTTTCATCAAAGTTGAAGATTTGGGCCGGTACATTCATTAAGTCAAGTTCTTTAAGTCTTCTTTCTGTAATATTGCACAACATGATTACTTAATTGTAACGGAATTTTTCTTTCAGTCATTAACTCCAACATTGCTTTGTAGGGCCAATTAAATATCTATTACATTGTCTATGACACGGTATGTGATGACTATTTTGGCAATGCCGAGTGTCGTGAAGTGCTTGTCAACGACTTTCATCGTCATGGCTTTGCTTTGGCCAGGCGTTTGGCCATTAATTTCTGTATTTTAATTGTTTTGTTTTGCTACTTGTACAACATTGCGAAAATTTTATTTACTCTAACAATCATTATTTAGATAATCTGAGCAAGTGACATCCTTTGTCCTTGTGCTGTAGTAATGTGGAGCCAAGCCCAAGCTGCAGCATTATCATATTGTTTGATGTACTCGACCGCACCATTTCCTCTTTTTTATCTCTCCTAACTAGAGGTGTGACGGTTCACCTCCGGCTCGGTTCGGTTCGATTCGGTTCAAAACAAATTTTCGGTTCGGTTCGGTTTTTTTCGGTTCGGTTCAGCAAAACCAACCGGTAGTTTTTAGGGTTTTTTTCATTACATATATAGTGCGTGTTTATTTATTTATTATTTTTTATTTATTTATAATTGCCTGCACTTAATCAGATATTTATTTTTACCTTAGAACAAATACAAAACCTAGCGTATAACGGTAATAGTGTATATTTATTACCTCAAAGCTTACTTACACAAGATTTACACTGTTATTGAGCATCTAACAATTTATTCTAAAATATTGTTTCAACAAATAATTTATTCTAAAATGTTGTTTTAACAAATAATTCGCAAATTACATCAAGATTTACGTTTGGCAATTCACAATATTTATTATCCTAAATAAAATACATGTAGTTACTAGCCAGGGCTCGAACTTAACTATTTTTGACTCGGAGCCACCGGGCTCCCGGGTCTGAAAATCTGGGAGCCCGACCCAAAATCTGGGAGCCCGAAGTATACATGTTTGATTAAATGAAAAAAAAAAGTGTATTCGAATTTTTATTAATGCCAGACTTGTCATAACACGAAATCTACGTTCTGCCAAGCTTCTTTTCTTCATTTACGTCTTGTTTGCCTTTTTCATTATTTTCCTCTTTTTTGTCCATCATATCGGGACGCCTTATTCAAACACCTGAAGTGGCCCAAAGATCAATAGCATGGCTAGGGTCAAAGCTAGATATTTCTTCTGATTCCAGTTGAACCATCATGAAGTAACTAACGTGATCATCACTTAGGCAGGACCGCCAATCACTTTTCGTTTTTTAGCCCCCAACCGGTGCTTTGTGCCCCGGAAGGGGCTTATGGATTGCGCTCTGTCCGTCTGTCTATCTGTCCGTCCGTCTGTCCGTCCGTTACCACTCATTCGTCTTAGATGTGTAGGCCATTTGGTCTGAAAGTTTACAGGACTCACCCCCATGGTCGTCAGCTTGATGCACACCAATTTGTTGGCGGTCCGATAATTTTTTTTAACTTTAGGGTTTTCAATACTGTTTTTTTAAACTTTGTTTGTGCGATATCTCCAAAATAGCCAATCAGTTCTTCATCATACCTTTCAGAAAGAAAGACCATATAGTGCAGATTTACACTGAGGAATTGTTTTGATTTTTTTTCTTCAAAAATTGAATTTTTGACGAATTTTTGAAATTTTCACTTAGGTGTTTATCTCAGAGATAACGAATTTGATTTTGATCAAAACATTTTTTTTTTTTGAATTTCACTTAGATGTGTTTTTAACTTTTTGACTATGTGCACATGGTATCTCAGAGATAACGAATTTGATTTTGATCAAAACATTTCATTAGATCTTCATCAAACCTTTTAGAATGAAAGACCATACTGTGACGATCATCACTAAAGGGTTATTTTTTATTTTTGTCAAAAATTGAATTTTTGACGAACTTTTGGTATTTTGGCACTTTGGTTTGTTTTTAGCTGTTTTGTACTTTGTTCACGCGATATCTCTAAAACATTTCATCGGATCTTCTCCAAACCCTGGAATTAGAAAGACCAGATAGTGCACATCATCACAAAGGTTGATTCTGATTAAAAATTGTATTTTGAATCATTTTTTTTTTTTTTTTTGAATTTTACTTAGATGTGTTTTTAACTTTTTGACTATGTGCACATGGTATCTCAGAGATAACGAATTTGATTTTGATCAAATCTAGCAGGAAGAAAACGCTATAGTGTAGATGGTCACTGAAGTAGTGGGTCTGTCTGGTAAATGGGTTAGGTTGGCCCAAGGAAAATGATCCAAATGCACTTCCAAATCCTGGAAATTATTCAGCATCGGAATGAGTTTGTTAACACGATATCTCAAGAACAACTGCAGGGATTTTAATCAAACTTGGTATGTAGCTTCTATGGGAACAAACACAGATCGGGTTTTAAATGGGCCAGGTTCGTCCATGGAAAATGCACCAACTGGACTTGGAAAATTTCAGCTCTTGATTGACTATTGATGGCCGTGTTTAACTGATTGGGGCCTGTGGGGAATATGTGGGCTATGCACACTGCTCTAGTTCCACAATGTAGTCCTGAAATGTTTCAAAGCTGATTTCTTATCAATTATGAACAAATTCATTGTGGAGAAACCTGATGTACTCTAGCATGCAGTTCTCAAAGCATGGATTTCTCATAAAATAATTAAAAATAATGAAGTTCATTGTTAAGTTTCTGACGTCACAATAAATAAAATCCGATTTCAGTATTGTAACAAAAAAAATACCGGATTTTCCGGGAGCCAGCCGGGCTCCGAGATCCAAAAATCTCGGAGCCCGGCGCGAAATCTGGGAGCCTCGGGCTCCCGGGCTCCCACTAATTTCGAGCCCTGTTACTAGCTATGCAGAATCCAGTCAAGTTACTTTATTAATTTTAGACCGCTCGATGAGGAAAGCGTCCGAAAAATAATAATGTCTTCATCTCCCAAGTCTTGCGATAGCGACCCAATCCCAACCAATGTATCAGTGAACTCCTCCCTCTCATTTGCAGAATATGAACTTATCAATTTCTACTAACACTTTTTCGGCCTCTTTCAAGCAAGCAATCGTTTATCCTCTTCTAAAAAAAGCCAAATCTCGATACTATTCCGATGAACTATCGCCCGGTTTCCAATTTATCCTTGGTCTACAAAATCCTTGAAGAGGCAATATGCCAACCATTAAATGTCCATCTCACCTCACTTAGTTTGGAAGAAAAGTATCAATCGGCTTACAACAAGTATCATAATGCTGAAACTGCCCGTATTCGTTTGTTCGATAACCTTTTGATCCAACTGGATAACCGCCAAGCTGTGTTTTTCACATTACTTGACTTTCTGCCGCCCTTGACACCGTAGATCATGAAATATATCTACGACGGTTGGAGTGCTCCTTTGGTGTCGCAGGTTGAGCCCTTGATTGGATATCATCGTACCTCCATGATCGCAATGCACGTGTTAAGGTCGATAGTGCACTTTCGGACTCTACTACCTTGGATTGCGCCCTACCACAAGGTTCCAAAATTGGACCACGAAGATATTCACAATATACCGAGCCATTGGGTTCTCTGATAAAATCGCATGGACTACCGTATCATTTTTATGCGGATGATTCTGGTCTAGAAAACGCCTTCAATCCACGCTCAGTCTCAGAACAGGGCGCTGCCCTTGCTCAAGTTTCTGACGCCATCAAAGATATCCGGTCCTGGATGACCGCTAATAAACTTAAATTGAACAAAGACAAAACTGATTTTTTGGTTATAACAGGTGCACGCAACGAGAAATTTATCAGTACCCATAGCCTACACCTCGACAATGGTGTTGTTAAGCGTTCCAACGTTGCTCGAGTCTTGGGAGTGCTCGCTGACTCGCATTTAACAATGGAGGCACATATAAACTCTGTTGTTCAAACGTGCAACTACTACCACCGTGGATACGTGATGTTCGTTCGCGTTTGAACGACGATGCTGCAAAGACACTCGTGCATGCGTTAGTGATCAGTCGCATCGATTACTGCAACAGTGTATTAATCAACCTCCCTAAAACGCAGATCAAGCGTCTGCAGCGCATCCTTAATCACTCTGCACGCATTGTGAGACCACCTAGTGAAGAAAGTGTTAAGGATAAACTCATGGCTCTCCATTGGTTTCCGACTGAGCGACGTATTGTGTTTAAACTCGCCCTTTTGTCTCATAAAGCCCTCAACAATTCACCACTTGAGTACATTACAGAGCTCCTTTCACCTTATACTCCATCGCGTAGCCTGAGGTCGTCTGATCAGTATCTTCTCCAAGAGCGTCGATCTAATCAGCTACGGGGAAACAGCGTTCAAAAATGCATCCCCCAAATTATGGAACTCTTTACCATTTAGAATATGACAGGAACGTGATATTTTAGTTTTGAGAAAATTACTAAAACCTTTTAGACTGGCATACAATTAATGTCAATTTTATCTAGTCAATGTTTTTTATTTTTTTAATTTTCAATTTCTTATTAGAATACCTATATTGTTGGCGCTTAGGATTTTACCATTTTAAGTGCGATATAAATGTGTTCATAACAATAATAAAAAAAGTGTGTAAAAATATTTGTTTATTTGTTCCATGTGATATATATATATATATATATATATATATATATATATATATATATATATATATATATATATATATATATAATATAATATAATATAATATAAAATAACATTACCAAATCAATGCATCACCTTGTTATAAATAGTAAAAACAAACCCGAACCGAAACCGTGATTGGACTTTTCGGTTTTCGATTCGAACCGAACCGAAGCCTTTTCTCGGTTCTCGGTTTACGGTACGAACCGTCACACCTCTACTCCTAACTAAAGAGTTGCATTTACTAGTACACTGTTACAACCACAGTTTGTGCAGAGATATTTAAACTCGTCGACATAGCTTATCTGCATTGCTTAATCGTTCTGGATATATTAGAACAGTGAAATAAAAGCAGAAGGTTGTAACATTTCACAACTTTCATTATATATTTCATTATATTGTGTCGCTCCAAAAGCTATTTCTCCACAGTTGACACCGCACAAGAGTCGATCAATTTCCACTTCAGTTGACATTTTTGTAAATGCTGCAATATGACGATAATGGGAGATTCTATGCACTGATCTAAAGAAAATATCTATTTTTCTAAGTTCAAAATTGTTATTTGACCATAACAATTATGCGCCATAATTTATAATTATAATCACAAAATAATTTATGTGATGCACCCTTTTTAAAATAACGCCATTGGCCACATTCGTGCGCCGAGTTGGGCAAAATTGAGATCAGTGACATGTTCTATTATAGGAACTATGACTCTTGCTGGGAAGGAAGCAAGAGTCATCTAGGACTGCATGTACGAGTGAGAGAAGAATTGGTAAGAGTAGATCGTAATTGGTGACAACAAAAAGTTCAATTCTAAGTGAATTTAATAAACCACATGCAAATTTACCTTCCTTTTCAACTGAAACATTTCTTCTTTTGTGATATTTGACAAACCAAAATTATCTTCAGCCACAGAAGATATTCTATTCAGTTTCACCACTTTGGAGGATCAACTGTAGCCATTTGCTCTCCCCTTCATATCTCTCTTTTGGAACTACGAAGCCTTCCATTCTTCCGATTATAAGAATCACCTTCATATGGTCTGAGGTATGAATCCTGCATAGTGGCCCCTATTATTCTAACATTTACTGAAGTTCATGCACAATATATCCTTTTTATAAAACAGGCACAATTTTTAATGGGCTGCATATCTTGTGTTTCTTCGTTAAAATGCAGATAAGTTGGCTTCCGAATTCACATGTCAAATGTTTGTTTGGGTTCCGAGCTTTTAAATGTCATGTGACCAAAGTCAAGTGACCAAAAGTTCAAATAAAGGGGTTATAGATTATCTGTAAAATACGTACTAAAATGGATAAATATAGAATTAGACATATTTTTATTTTGTACATCTACGATATTTGACTTTTTATTTCCTTCCGTGCTTCTTAAAATATCAATTGAAAAGTTTTCGGTGCATAATTACAAAATTTATTGTCATTTTTCACGTAATAAACCATGCTCCCTATATGTAAACAAATGTCAATTATTGCGAGAGATTTGTGGTTATTTCCGCATTCTTTTCTTTGAAAAAAATATAAAACAGGCGTTGTAAATTTTTGCCTTTGTACTTTGAGGGCCACATGGCCAAAAAGATATGTTGGTCGATCGTTGGTGCCTCAAAGCGAGCGCACTTGACTTGCATATGGTTATATAGCGCGAAAAGTAAATATAAATTGTAAATGGGCCAGGGTCGTCCAAGGAAAATGCACCAACTAGACTTTTCAGCTCTTTAAGCTCTTCATTTCAGCTCTTTCAGCTCTTCATTGACAACAATTATTGTTAACACGATATCTCAAGAAAAACTGCAGGGATTTCAATGAAACTTTGTATGTAGCGTCTGTGGGCGCTAACAAGGATAGGTATTTTAAATGGGCTAGGTTGGATCAAGGAAATGAACCGAGTGGACTTTACCAAATCCTGGAAATTATTCAGGATCGGAATGAGTTTGTTGACACGATATCTCAAGAACAACTGCAGGGATTTTAATGAAACTTGGTATGTAGCTTCTATGGGAACAAACACAGATCGGTTTTGGAAATGGGCCAGGTTCGTTCGAGGAAAATGCACCAACTGGACAAATTTCAGCTCTTGATTGATTATTGATGGCCGTTTTCAACTGATGGGGGGCCTGTGGGGAATATGTGAGCTATGCACACTGCTCTAGTTTTCTTTATATTTTTCTGTACTAGAAGCCTGCGGGTTTTTCTTCTGCAGAGCACCAGGAACCGTGAATTTGAGCTTGTCGGTGTTACAATGTATTTCTTGTGACAGTAATATTTTTGCTGATAATACGCCTAATCACACTTTGGGTGTTTGGAGTAAAATATGCAAATGATTTTGCGTTTGGACTGTAAACCAACCTATTTTTTTAACTTATGAACATATGGGGTGATTGAAAACACGATTGCTCTTTGATGCAAAGAAATTTGACATTAAGTTGTAATCTCTCTGTCATTCCTTCTGTTTCTGTTATTTTGTTTATTTAGTTTGCAGAATTTTTTGCACAATTCATAGGAACACCCAAAGCGTGATTTGAGTTATCAGAGTGCCTCCAAGCGAAATCGCTCTTCGGAATCAACAGAAAAGTTTTGACTCTGAGATGTTAGTTTGAACGTGTGAAAGATGATAAAAACACTGAAAAATTCGCTTTTCTGGAAGCACATTCTCAAATAGGTTGTAGTGCATACAGATAGCCTACTTTGTTTTGCTAACCCCTTGTGACTTATGTACTCCCGCTAACTGTAGCTCCCTTATCACATCATTCTGTTCACCAGCGTTTAGTTATTGCTCATTTTTTGTTTGTTCGGCCATCGCAGTTTGCCTTAAATAATCCGAAACCAGAGAACAACGCGTCATAGTTCATTTCAGCATTGTTTGTTTAAACATTAAAATTATGCTTCTTAATAAGCTATAAAGGGAAGTGTAATCTTGGTCAGTGCCCCAACCATTTGTTTTGATTTGTCAAGTAATTTGTGTTTAGTAGTGCTGTGCCGAATAGTCGAATATTCGTAAACGTGTCTCAGTATTCGAACAGTATTTTTGGGATGAATATATTAAAAAATGTAGCTATTTTACTTCATGTATTTATAACTTCTGAAAAAACAAGCAATTTACATCCAAACGTTAAGCACAGATAAACAACTGGCAATATTTGCTTGCACAATGTGTTGATGAATATGCGTTATGAAAGCATAAATCTACAAATATTACATATGACATATAGAGACTATACGAGATATTTTGAAGTGTTTCCTAAACATGTTAGAACTTCCGTTAAAAAAAACATGCAAAGTCATCGTGTAATCATAGCAGCATGAACACCCTTATGGCTATCAATTGTAAATACTCTTAACATTTAACTTCTCGAGCAAACGTCTTTAAAACGTTTTAAAAACTTAATTATAATGTGATCAAGTCAAGTCTATGAATGTTATGTATGCTCATATCTTGGTAGTGTTTTTGTTGAGAAAAATAAGCATATTGACGTTGTTCGGATGTAGGGAAGCGCTTCGACGGGAGACTAAGTGGCCGACCATGCTGAATACGCGCTCACAGGGCACAGTCGAGGCTAATGCACACAAATATTTTTTGGCAAGTACTCTCATATTTGGGAAGATTGGTTCCATAACCTGCCACCATTTTAATGGGTCTTCTTTCGATGTAGTTTCTGAAAGATATCTTGCAACTTTCTGTCCAGCTTTGAACCGCGTACTTTCTGGTCTTGACGATCGTTCATCTTTTCTAATGACAGCATCGTTCAGCCAATCCATAACGTCACTTGTATCAATCTTTGGTATCTTTTAACGACACACACTTTTCATCTGTACTTGTTATTACAATCTCTCGGGTTGATGGTTACTCTTTAACATCTTGAATTGAAGGAAGGGATGGTTCAGAAGGTACATCAGGATGCCCCAACACCGTTTCTCGTTTCATTTCTAAAGACCTGGCCCTGGCCATACCATTTACTTGAGCCTTTGGTTTTCCTGTAAGTTTCCCATGCCGTTCTTCTTTGAAAGTATGTTTGCAGCTTCTTTTACGTCTAAAGTTGCACGCACTGAAACACGAAATGCGATCCCATTTCAGAATACGGAAGGTCTTTGTTTCATTTGCCGCATTGTCGCTCACCGATGTAGGCTCGGAAAATTCACATTCTCGGACATGAAACCAAAGTATGAGCAATGTTTTCACCAGTATGTGAGTGTGTTATTTCTGATGTTTCCAAAACAAGGCTTTTCAGTTGCCATTCATAGTCAATAAAATGTACGCTCACAGCTCCGTAACTTTGCCCAACAATAGATGTCCAGATGTCGTGAGATTTTAGTCAGTCTTCTTTTGATACTGTTTCAAAACCAAAGTATTTATAAACGTGGGAACAGCCTTTTCCCCAAAAAACATCAACCAAATTGCTTTCTTCAGCCATGTTGTGCTCGCCTCTGATGAGCTCCTATGTAATTCAGTTTCATAACTTATCCTACATGTATACATGTAATGTATTTATTACTGAGTCTTATCCCCTGCCGTCCTGCTGGATTTGTATGTGGCCATAGAATCCTAAAATCCGGATCTCAACGTGTACTTTGGTTTCCAGAAGATATCTCCGAAACTAGTGAACGGATCCGGTTCATATTTGATATGCGTAACAACCAAGACATCTAGATGTACCTTTTGGGGTTTTGATCTGATCGAAGCCCATCTGGATCTGTATTGGGACTTAGAATACCTTCTCAATACCTGACATTTGTCTTTTACAATACGTGGACACACATGCACATTAAGATACAAAAGATAACATGAAATTATCAATTCAACACTCAAGGATTGACATCTACACTAAAATGTACATTTACTGTATGTGCTGCCGTCACATTCGCTGCAAAACACCGGAAACTACATTTCCTACAACGACACTTGGTTCGGATAATTTTCGAATTTCTCCTCTTTTGCACATCCTACGTAGTTCATTTATTTATGAACTGATGTTTTATTTACTTAGTTTAAGTGCGAGGTACAGCACCCGCCTTACTAATTACACCCACGGCGGGGGATATGGCAATTAATGATTGCTCTTGTTCTAATTGCTTTTCAGTTATGCGAATGTGCGTCACGTTCAACGACTGATTCATATCGGACGTCAAGTGACGTGCGTTTTACTCTTATATACATGTAGATGTGGGCGGAATCAAGAGTTGGCTCCGCCCCCTTAATTTGGTGAGAAAATATGTGTTGTGGATCACACACCGTTAGAGTGATAGCATTTACTTTGATCTCACCTCTTGCCGAATCTGGACAGTCAGCGAGGATCAAAGGCGGGGATTTACAAAGGACAGATCCAGGGGCTGGGCTAGATAACTATAGGGCCTTATACTTTGACTTTTATTTTATTTTTTATTACATTTTAAACCTTCTTATAAAAACCGGAAAAGGTCGGGTAATATTCGAATGTTCGTAAACAACAGTGACCGAATATTCGAACACTATTTCGGAATCGAATAGCCAGCTCTATTACTTAATAGGTGCAAGCCAGTTTACTGGGGAAAATGCTTTCCTTATTTAAACACCATCTAGTTGCCTAAAATATTAGTTTTAATTACCATTCTCTTAATCAGTAGCTTGTAGTAGACTGTATGTTTCGAACTGAATTTCTTATGGTGTACTGTGGATAAAACCACAAATCTTATAATGTGTTTCAGGTAAGGGAGGCATCCGTCGTCTGTATGCACGTATGCAAACTTTTAGTTAAAATTCTTCTTCTCCTTCAATTTTGATGGGATTCCTTTCAAATTTTGAACGAATATTGCCTAGATGGTCTTCTCTGGAACAAAAATAAATCTATAAATGGACCAAGTTGTATTTTTTCAGAAACTATCTGAAACTTCGTCGGGCTGTTTTTATCAAACCAGTGGGAGCATCCGTTGTCTGTGTGTACGTATGTTGACTTTTCCTTACAATGCTTCTTCTCCCTCAGTTTTCATCGGATTCCTTTCAAATTTTCTAAGAGTGTTTCCAGGGTGGTCTTATCTTGATAAAATACTTTTATTTTTGACTTGCCAAAAAAAAAAAAAAAATGGCGAAATGACGCCATTTGAAATTTTGTCAACCAATGTTCAAAATGCTTCTTCTCCCACAATTTTGATAAAATTCCTTTCAAATTTTGTACGAATGTTCCCTAGATGGTCCCCTCGTTGAAAAATTATTTTTGGCGACTCGCCAAATGGCGCCATTTTTAATTTTCCGATAGCTAGTTTTCAAAATGCTATCCTCAAATTCAGATTCCTTTCAAATTTTGTACGAATGTAGAGGAGCTGTTCATCTCTATATTCACCAAAATTGGCCAAATGTTAGCCAATTTTCAAAATGTTTCTTCTGCAACAATTTTGATCGGATTCCTTTCAAATTTTAACAGATGTCCCCTAGGTGTCCTATTTTGACGTATTGCGTTTTGAGGCGATTGGACCAAAATTGGCCATATGCCACCATTTAAATTTTTAAATAATTTTCAAATGAATCCTCTCCTACAATTTTGTTCAGGTTCCTTTCAAATTTTGTAAGAATCCCTCAACTGATCCTTTCTTGAAAAATTGCTTTTTGTAGTGTTGCCACATCATCCTTTTTTAAAAGGATTATCCTTTTTTTTAAAAAAAGCCCGATTTTATCCTTTTTTATCCTTAAATACTTTTTTTATACTTTTTAAAAATTTTCATCTTTTTTATCCTTTTTTTCACTTTTCATCCTTTTTTTTATTTTGATACTTTTTTCAATTTTTTTCGTTCAAAATACTATTTTTTTCCTATTAGATATATGTTTTTTTTTCTGCTAGAATTTCTTCTCACTCTAGTCATAATCCTTGATTAGGCCATAATATTAACCACTTTTACACTGTATGTATATGTAATTTCCAACTTTTTGCAGCGTCTGTTGTTAAAATCAATACATCTGTAGAAAAAGGGTATTTTTCATGGAACTGAAACGTATTCTTCGTAAATGTAATCAATATCTTATCACACTGTAAAATATCCAGTATTCTAAATGATGTTAAGTAGTTTTTATTACTTGAATGATTTTCAATAACTTCAAACTTCAATTATGAGTTGCATGTCCCTAGGGACCATCGATAAAGTACGTACGCACCTTTTTAGCCCAGCTTACGTTAAACGTAAGCTGGGGTATTCCTTTCGTACTGCGGATGGCGTCCGTTAGTTAGTTAGTTGTTTATTTATGAATGCATCTCCTCCTACAATTTTGATCCGATGTCATGTATTTTTGGTGTGAGGCATCCCTAAGGAGTCATGCATACGGCTTGTGCTTTTCTAGTCGATAGGGTGCTTTTTTAGTCGATCGGAAATTTTGTATTTTTGGTGAATTTTTTAAGCAAAAATTTCGAAAATAATTCACAATGCATCTACTCCTACAATTTTGATTCGATGTCATTTATTTTTGGTATGAGGCATCCCTGAGCGTTTGTGCATTCGGCTTGTGCGTTTTTAGTCGATCGGGTGATTTTTCAGTTTTTGGGGAATTTTTGAAGAAAAAATTTTAAAATGTATTTCCTCCTACATTTTTGAAGCGATGTCATTTATTTTATGAGGTACCCCTATAGGGTTATGCATACGGCTTGTGCTTTTTGAGTCGATCGGACAATTTTTGTAATTTTAATGAATGTTTTAAGAAAAATTTTCAAAAATAATTCAAATTGCATCTCCTCCTCCTCCTTTTTGAACCGATATCATGTATTTTCGGTGTGAGGTTTCTCTAAGGGATCGTGCGTACGGCTTGTGCTTTTCTAGTCGATTAGATAATTTTTGAATTTTGGGGGAATTTTTGAAGAAAAACTTTTGAAATGTATATCCTCCTACATTTTTGATCCCCTGTCGTTCATTTTTTTTGGACGTGAAGCTCCCTTAAGGGGTCCTGCATACGATGCGTGCTTTTTTATTCGATCGGACAATTTTTGTATTTTTGGAGAACTTTTGAAGAAAAAACTTTAAAATGCATTTCCCCCTGCAGTTTTTAACCGATTTCATTTATGTGGGGTTTGAGGCATCAATCAGGCGTCCTGCATAAGTTATGAGCATTTATAGTCGATCGGGTGATTCTTGAATTTTTGGGAAATTTATTACAACTTCAAAATGCATTTCCTTTTGCAGTGATTATCCGATTTCATTTTTTGGTATGAGAAATCGCTAGGTGGGTCGGGCATACGGCTGGTGCTGTTTGGCTTGATTTGGGAATTTCTGATTTTTTTTTTGGGGGGGGGGGGGAATTTTTGAAGAAAATAACTTAAAATGCATCTTCTGCTACAGTTTTGATCCGATATAATTTATTTTGGGTTTGAAGCATGCTCTTGGGATCTTGAATACGGCTTGGGATCTTGAAGAAAAAAATTCAAAATGCATTTCCTCTTACAGTTTTTATCCGATTTTATTTATTTTTTATATGAGGCATCGCTAGGTGGATCTGACTCGATTTGGGAATTTCGGATTTTTGTGGGTAATTTTTGAAGAACATACCTCAAAATGCATCTTCTGCTACAGTTTTGATCCAATATCATTTACTTTTGGTGTGAGGCATGCTTGGGGGCTCTTGAATACGTCTTATGCTTTTTCAGTCGATCAGGGGATTTTTGGGGGAATTTTTTGAAGAAAAAAATTCAAAATGCATTTCCTTCTACAGTTTTTATTCGATTTCATTTCTTTTTGGAATGAGACGTCACTCGAAGGGTGGGGTATACGGCTCGTGCTTTTTGGCTAGATTTGGGAATTTCTGATTTTTGGGGGGAATTTTTGAAGAAAATACCTCAAAATGCATCTTCTGCTAAAGTTTTGATCCGATATCATTTATTTTGGTTTTGAGGCATGCTGTATGGACTTTGAATACGGCTTGTGCTTTTTGAGTCGATCTGGGGATTTTTGGGAAATTTTTGAAGAAAAAAATTCGAAATACATTTTGTTCTACAGTTTTTACGCGATTTCATTTATTTTTGGTATGTGCCGTTTCTAGGGGGTCATGCATACGGCTTGTACCTTTTCAGTGAATTGAAAAACTTGTGAATTTTTCGGAATTTAAAAAAAAAATTGACATGCGAAACCGTCTGAAATGTAGATCTCGCATCAATGCACGTTAACCAAGCTTGCGCACTGGTCCAAAATGCGAAATGCGCATCAGCGCAAGTTAAATCGACGTGTGCACTGATCTAAAATAAGAATCACGCATCGACGCAAATTAAATAAACCTGCGCACTGGCGCAAAATAAGCAGCCCGCATCAACACAAGTGAAATAAACATCCGCACTGGTCCCAAATAAGACCGCGCATTAACGGAAGCTACATAAACATGCGCATTGGTCTAAAATAAATACCATGCATCAACGCAAGTTAATTAAACGTGCTCACTGGTCTGAAATGCGAACCGGGCATCAACGCAAGCTAAGTAAACATGCGGACTGGCCCGAAATCCCAACCGCTCATCAACGGAAGTTCAATAAATATGCGCCCTTGTCCGAAATGCGAACCGCGCATCGACGCGTTAAATAAACATGCGCACTGGTCCAAAATAAAAACCGCTCATCAACATAAGTTAAATAAACATGTTGAACGGTCCGAAATAATAACCGCGCATCAACTCAAGTTAAATAACATGGGCACTGGTCCGAAATGCGAACTGCGCAGCAATGCATGTTAAATAAACATGCGCCCTGGTTCGAAATGTAAACAGAGCATAATAGAAAGTTAAATAAACATGCGCATTGGTCCGAAATGCAAACCGCGCATCGACACAAGTTAAATAAACATGCGCACTGGTCCGAAATGCAAACCCCGCAAAATAATACATACTAAACATTCGAACTTAAGTAACAGAACTGCATTATAAATGAGCGAATATGTACAGTAAGAATTAGAACTTTACCTTTTGAGAGTGCATGAGGTTTGAAACATTGACTCCACGTGCAGTTATTAATGAAGTCCTACACTCTGCACACTACTCTACAGACTACTAAAATCTTCCCCCTTTCTTCCCCCTTTTCCCCTTTTGTCCCCTTACAGTAGGTGCATGTTCCCCCGCCTGTGGTAAATCTGTGTATGTATTTATCGGTCTATGTTCGGGCCAGTTGCTATATTAATTATTTAGCTTGCTCTTTGCCATGTCATCTTTTGAAGCCCAGTTTTTCAGGGAAAATCCCTTGCTCCTGCACTCTGGAATGGATCTTTTCGCTTTTCGTGAACTGGGACTTTGTCCTTGGACAAACTTGTTTAGACCACCCGACTATGTTCGGGCTTGTCTTATCACATAAATAGAGGGGTATTCGTCGTCTGTATGTACGTATGTATGTGTGTGAACTTTTACTTAAAATGCTTCTTCTCCCTCAGTTTTGATCGGATTCCTCTCAAATTTTATGCGAATGTTCTCTAGGTAGGCCTCTCTTTGAAAAAGTTTTTTGGTGATCCGCCAAAAATTGGCTAAATGGGGTTGGGGGGGGGGGGGGGGGTGGGGGCATTTAAAATTTTTCGTTTGCCAGTTTTCAAAATGCTTCTCTCACAATTTTGATCAGATTTTCTTCAAAGTTTGTACGAATATTCTCTAGGTAGGCCTCTTTTGAAAAATTACTCATTTTGGCGATCCGTCAAAAATTGGCCAAATGTGTGGGGGGGGGGGGGGCATTTTTCATTTTTTTGGTGTCTAATTTTCAAAAGGCTTCTTCTCCCACAATTTTGATCGGATTCTTTCCAGTTTTGAACATTTATTCTCTAGGTAGGCCTCTCATGGAAAGTTACTTTTTTTTGGCGATCCGCTAAAAATTGGCTAAATGGGAGCATTTAAAATTATTTAGTAGCCAGTTCTCAAAACGCTTCTTTTGGCACAATTTGACCGGATTCGTTTATAAATTTGTAAAGTACAATCAGGTATGCAAATGTTTTTAATCGCTGTGAAAACGAGCATTATAAATTACAAAAAATGATACAATGTGATTAACATTAATGTTTTCTCGATTTTCAGCAAAATATGAATTATCCTTTTTTTTCATACTTTTTTCCCCCAAATTTATCCTTTTTTTATCCTTTTTTTATCCTTTTTTTTTTTTTGATGACTCCGTGGCAACACTGTTTTTTGTAGTCATTTGCGATGTTTCTTTGTAATGTCAGTGTTATGGTTAAATAGAATAAATACATTCATGATGGGGTTTATTCCGATACAAAAGGTATCTCTTCCTGACAGTGGAAGAAACCCAGAGGGAAACCTGAAAGAAATGGTTTTCCAGACAAATTGGTCAAACCAAGTTCACATTTGGATGTTCATTTTATTGTCATGTAGTCAAGCTGTATCCATGGTGCATTATACTGTATATACTTATGCATATAAACACCGATTATCACGCATATCAGTGCCAGTTAATTCTACTCTTTACAAAGAAACATTAGCTTATAATTGATCAGAAATGAAGTTTCAAACAGGTCATTAGTAAAGGGGCCAAAAAAGTGGAATTTGGTGTAGGGTATTGGGCTAACTGTTCTTTAGACACAGCGCAAACACAAAGTTGGTGCATTAAGTCAAAATGTTTAGTACACAGCTTAAAGACGAAGTTGAATTCAACAGGTCTGTTAATATGGGTGATTGTTGGAATGATCAGACGGATGCGTAATACTACTAACCAATGAGAATCACGACTGCAGCCATAGAAGGCACAGCGTACCATGACAACAACGCATTGAAGTGACCTAAAGTCCAGACAGGGGTAGAATTTATCTCGTTTCCTTTACACATACTCAATAAATTAAAAAAAAAAGATGCATTAGGAAAATGTTCACTTAGCAAATAGTTGGAAAATGTCCAGTTGGAAAGTGTCCAGTTGGCAATTTTCGGTTGGAAAGTGTTCAGTTGGAAAGTGTCCCGGATGCCTTGAAAATACATCGCTGTTGCACCATTGACTGAAGAGGGATGAGACTACGCTTGTCCTTATCTCTGTAATAGTGTTATCACAGGCTTATCAGAGTCCGCATGACTGGGCTATCTTTGTTGGTCAAATTTTCGACTCGTATACTGAACCGCTGTCTTGCGCGGATCCGACATTTTTTTTTATTTGAGGGGATGGTAGTTGTTGCAACATCACAGATTTTTTTGTCGTTTTAAAAACAAAATTCGGGCCTTGGCTTGTGTGTGTGTGGGGGGGGGGGGGGGGGGGTAGAGGGAGGGGGGATGGGATGCACCCGCCCCCTCCTGTGACTGACGTGATGTATACTGGTTTCTCTCACTCGAGATAAGTTCAGTCACTCTTAATCTTGAGAACCACGGTGTGTGATATTACTTTATTCGTTGGTGTATGGGGAGGGCGCTGTAGCTTTGGATGTTGTCCGCCTGTCTGTCGCACATGGCAGTACACTCAGCATAAAAGGTTAATAAAAATCACCCATTGTTCGTACTCGGCGCCACTGATATCCCGTAACAGAGGCCAACATCGCGCAAATATAAACAGTAAAGTTATTTCCCTCCTTAACTTCAGGACTGGACTAAACCAATTTCGAGCCCAACTCATCCGTTATGACATCGGACTCCCGCAGTGTTGTGAGAAAAATAACTCCTTTCGACACCTGCAAACTGTTCTGTCGAGTCATTGTGAATTGATATTATCGTTTGGAGAGTGTTTGATTCGAGGTGCATTAGTTTTACTTCATTTCACAGTTTGAAATCCACAAAAAATGGCGGATAATTCTGAGGCACTGCATGCGGACGTACAGGAATATTACAGCGAGAGAATCAGCTGCAAGGATGATGTGAAAACGACTGTCAAGTGCGCTCTCGCAACGGACGCGAAAACGCGAGGTCTCACGAAGCTTGTTCATGACGCTGTTAAAAACAAGTATGTGCGGTGAATGACTTGTGCGCCATTAGTGCATTGTCTAATTGTATTAATGCGCCATTAATAAATTGTCACGAGTTTAACTAAGCTAAAGTGAAAATGCTTAAAAAAGAGCTGGTATTATTATTATTATTATTATTATTATTATTATTATTATTATTATTATTATTATTATTATTATTATTATTATTATTATTATTATTAAACATTATTATTATAAATTGGTTGTTTTGTGTTTAATCTAAAACAGGTCTAATGTCAGTCCTTGATTGACTATTGATGGCCGTGTTTACCTGATGGGGGCCTGTGGGGAATATGCACACTGCTGTAGTTGGATGTTTGATCACACACAGACTAAGAATAACAATTGCAAATTTCACAAAGGCTTCATTTAAACCACAAGCTCGCGTACCCTCCATTAAAACAAGGGAAAAAAACCCAACTATCGCGCAATCAAGAAAAGTTAAAGATACCAAACTCTGTCCTATTTAAACTCATTTCAGTGAATCTCTCAAATTTTGGAGGCTTAAAATCAGTGATTTTGCGACGTCACTGAGTGAACGAGTGACTTTGCGATGTCACTGAGCGAACCAGTGACCTTATAAAGTAAAAACTGGCTTAACAAATTCACTGTAACATATACACACATTATATTCAAAGTGTGGACATTTAAATTAGGAACGAACATTATACTCTGAAGAATGCCGGTCACCCCCCCCCCCCCCCCCCCCAGTATGTAACCCCCTCCCCCTCCCTCCGATATTGTCACCTGCTCTCATAAACCGGAATGCCTGTCGTGCGATTGATAGAAATCTGGGCTGTGTTAATGATACTTTTGCAATAACAGAAAAAGACGTTGTAAAAAGTATCATACTCTGCACGCCAAAATCAAGAAGTACTGCCTTAATGCTTCACCAGTATCTTTCTATTTATTGGAGAGGGTGGGGGTAATGACCGCGCTGCCACACTCAGGGAGGAGAAGGGGAGTGGCACTCACTGGGGCTGCTGATCGAAATGGGTCAAATCGTACCCAAAATATATGGTCAAGTGGTCGTAATTTTTTATTGACAGACCGCACCCAGAAAGTTCTGTCAACCCGTGAGTAATATTTTAATGCATTTTTGCAGTTACTCAGATGCTGAAATTTGGAAATATTCATTACTGGAGCTAATTTTCCTACGACGAGCTCTGGTGGGTTGTGATGTGTTGATTACCTACACAGAAGCTTCAGGCCCTATTTACTGGTGTAATGAGCACCTTAAACAAACGAGATATTTCGAGATCTGGCAGAAAGTCTCATAACCGCTTAAATATGCTGTTGAGAAAGCGAAAATGAAATTCTTTATACGTGTTACGCTTCTCTGTGTGACCTTTGTTCGTATTTAAATCTTAGAATCTTCTGGTGCATGTCTTCGAGTTAGTTTGGTGACCCTGACATCTGCACCCTGGGCACCTAATGCAAGTTTGTGTGCCGCCAGACCAAAATTAAAGCAAATCGGTTAATTTGACGCAGTTTGATGTTGAAACCTTCAACATCTGCAGGTACTATGGCTGTGGACTAGTCGCTCCGGAAGTGCTGGAAGGACTAAGCATTCTGGATCTTGGCTGCGGGGCTGGCATGGATTGCTTTATGCTGGCGAAGCTTGCGGGACCCAGCAGTGTGATCACAGGCGTTGACATGACAGAAGAACAGGTCCGAACTGTTCTCTCTTGTTATCTCCAACTAATCAAAATCGTTAACTATAAAACTGGTAATAAAAAATCCCATAATATATAACAATGGCAGTAGCAATAATGGGTAAAAATATGTATTTTAATGAGAAAATAATTATAAACATGTTTCTAAGCGTTACTTTTAGATACCACTACTTAATTAGCGGTCTTTAAACATGTCACAAAGAGTTGCTACGTAAGTAAGTATTAACTGAAATATCTATAAAAAACCAGATGTCACCTGTCTTGTTTTGAAACAGCTGAAGACAGCCAATGAATACATAGAGTACCACCGCCAGGCATTTGGCTACGCGAAGGCCAACACTGTGTTTGTGAAGGGCTACATAGAGGATCTGAAGGCGGCAGGCATCAAAGACAACTCGCAAGATGTTGTCGTGTGAGGCTCTTCCTTACGCAGTAATGAGATCTGATGCTTGCGATTGATTGGGTGCTTGTGACTGTTGGGACCACGTGGGTGCTTGTAATTCGTGCCTGCGTGGATGCGTGTGATTGTCGTTACTGCGTGGGTGCTTGTGACTGTTGTGACTGCGTAGGTGCTTCTGACTGTCGTGATTGCTTGTGACTGTGGTGCGGCTTATGACTGTTGTTATTACGAATTCTGTTGTTACTGCGTGGATTATTGTGACAGTTGTGACTACGAATGTTTGCGATTTGCGGGTGTGGTTTGTGACTGATGTGATTGTACGGATACTTGATTGTGTGGTGTTGTGGCTGTGGGTGTTAGTGACTGTTGTGATAGCACTTAACTCCACGCCCGAATACTTGTGACTGCAAGCATAAAAAAGTATTGTCTCAAATAAAAAAATAAGAATTGACAGAAAACAGGTCTGGCATGACTTTTTATATATAGGTCTAACTGTGTGATCAACCTGACAGCTGACAAGCGGCAAGCGCTGAGGGAGGCCTTCAGAGTGCTCAAGGTGATTTCAGTTATTCGGTTTATCGCGTGCTAATATTTGATCCCTGACCGTGTGGTTGGTGGGGGAGGGGGATGTTGCGTAGAGTGGTTATTAGTTGTGGGAAAGACACTCTTTCTCCCCCAAAGCCAGCAATATCATACCATTTAAACTCTTCAATCGATCTCCTGGAATTAAAGGCAGAGTGAATTTTATCAAATTCTTTGGGCTTTCAGCGATCTTTCAAATTGGATTAATTTTTAGAACCGATCTTTCTGAATTACCAATTGTTGTGGGAACGATGTTTTCGGACCAGGTAACCGCTCCCACCTAGTTTGATCGGGTTGTTTGTGAGTGTTTCGTTTTGTTTTTTTTGACAGAACGGAGGGGAGATGTACTTCAGTGACTACTATGCAGACAAACCGCTGCCGGACAGTCTACGCAAGAACAAAGTGCTGTGGGGTGAGCTGATGTCGGTAGCATGCCGAGCAGAGCTTCTTTATGTATCGTACAGGGGTGGGCGTAGGGTAGAATTATTCCTCCCACTGACTGTCTCCCATTTTCGCCCGGAGTGGTGTGGGTAAAGTGACACTGGATAAATTGATGCACGTAGCCACTGAGAATTATGGTGAGATCTATAAGAAATTGCTCAGTAATGTGTGTGTTTTGAGGCGTTCTCCGATTCGCGTTGTTTTTTTTTATTGTGACGCATACAGGGGACTGTGTCTCCAGCGCTCTATCATGCACGCAGTTTTTTGTGACGCATACAAAATTGGCTGCAGTGTTGGCCCACAAACGGTCAGATTTCAAAAAAAAAAAAAAAAAACCCCAGAAAATTAGCCATTGGTTTACGTTGTCACCTGTCAGGAATCAATTTATTTTTTGTGTGTTTTGCTTGCCTGCTATATTTTTAGTGTTGCTCTAAGGTACTCTCGCTATAAAATTTATTCCTTCGAGAAAGAAAGATCATATATTTGAGCAGTGCGACGTACAGTTAGTTTTCTCTTTTTTATGAAAATTTGCTATTTTTAAGCCAAAACTGATGTGAAATCATGAATTTTAAAAAATTATTATAATTTTTTATTATTATTATTATTATTATTATTATTATTATTATTATTATTTCGCCTAGAGAGAAACATCTTTAATTGCTTACTCATAGGACGTTACAGGTGCAAACAAAAGCACCAATGAAATGGGAATTGGTTTTTTACCTAAAACCTACCAGGTCCGGGTAAAAAGATGTAGACATCAAACCTGTTTATAGTTTCCACCTGTTTCTAGCGACCACTTTCCCGAATCGGATGAAAAGTAAACCCTGCCTGTCGTGACCCGGGTAAAAAAACCTTACACATTGCCTAACTTGAACGTGGTTTTTTTTTGTGACGCATACAGTGGGTGTGTCTCCGGCGTCCTCTTATGTACATGTTTTTTGTAACGCATACAGGGGAGTGTGTCTGCGGCACCCTCTTATGTACGTGTTTTTTGTGACGCATACGGGGGAGAGTGTCTGCGGCATCCTCTTATGTACGTGTTTTTTGTGACGCATACAGGGGAGTGTGTCTCCGACGTCCTCTTATGTACGTCTTTTTTGTGACGCATACGGAGGAGTGTGTCTGCGGCATCCTCTTATGTACGTGTTTTTGTGACGCATACAGGGGAGTGCGTCTCCAGCGTCCTCTCATGTACGTGTTTTTTGTGACGCATACGGGGGAGTGTGTCTCCGGCATCCTCTTATGTACGTGTTTTTTGTGACGCATACAGGGGAGTGCGTCTCCGGCATCCTCTTATGTACGTGTTTTTTGGTGACGCATACAGGAGAGTGTGTCTCCGGCGCCTTGCAGTGGGAGGAGCTTTACAGCCTAGCGGCAGAGATCGGCTTCTGCACGCCGCTCCAAGTCGCCGTCGCTCCCATCGTCATAGAAGACCCCAAGCTCAAGCCCCTTCTTGGTGAAATACTCTTTCGCATAATTGATCACATGTATCATTTAAATTCTTTAAAATCAAATGTAGACGAATGGATCTAAGCGTTAGAGCGAATTTTTTAAAGCAAATTCCTGGTGGTGTTACTGCCGGTGTAATAATGCTGTCGCAGTGTATACTAAGAAGATTGTGCAAAGAAACAAACAACGAGTTCAGAAGCCTGGACGATTACCTGAAATGCCAAAAAATAGATGATCGTCATTATACTAAAAAGGGATATAAAAGAGATATTTTTAAAGGTGTACTTTACGCTTATTCATTGCAGAGGGTTACTGCTTTGCGTCAGTGACGTATCGTTTGTTTAAGTGCGCGGAGTCGGAAGCAGAAGGCTCCGTGGAGGCGGTCTATAATGGCGGCATCCCCGGCCATGAGGAGCAGTTCGAGCTCACCCCAACGTTCCAGTTCCAGGCAGGTGTCCACCGGGGAGGGGAGGAGGGAGAGGAGGGGCAGGTGGGTGAGGGAGGAAGCGGAAGGCTCCGTGGAGGCCGTCTATAATGGCGGCATCCCCGGCCATGAGGAGCAGTTCGAGCTCACCCCAACGTTCCAGTTCAAGGCAGGTGTCCACCGGGGAGGGGAGGATCGAGGGAGGAGGGGCTGGTGGGTTGAGGGAGGTGTGGTTCCAGTTTCTGTAACTATACAAGAGAGCATGGGGATCGGCCATTGCGCTGACATTTTCGGTGTCACTGCAATGTATGTGTGCGTGTCGGTGGGAAGGTGGAGATGGGTGACAAAGATTTCTATTGATTGATATGTGAATCACTTTTGTTACCCTCAAATGATACAATAAGAGAGTGATACACAAAGAAAACGAACGGTTTAATAACATTTATAGGAATCGTAGCAGACTGCAAGTGAAACTAGAAACCATTTTAGACCAGCCACTTTCTCGGGCTGGTCTTACCACATCAGTGGGGAGGGGGATGTGGGGGGGGGGGGGGGGGGCAGACACCGGTCGTCTGTAACGAGGGGATATAATTTTCAGGTTGTCCGTCTGTCTGTCCGCTTTCGTGCGACCTCGTATCCGGTCTACATCTCGAAACTATGTGTCGTATAGCTTTTACCTTTGGCATACGGTTAGAACTTATATTTTGCAACGTCGTATTTTTTGTAAATTTCTCAAAAATACAACTGGTCAAAAATGGCTGTTCTTCAGAAATTTGTTAGCACGTGTTGTATTGAAACAGCCCATGCGTAGGATGGGCCCATCCAATAACAGCGAGGTATTGATTTACCCCATCTTCGTTGTTTTGCGCTTCTATTGTTTCAGCCCATAGTTGGCTATAGAAATAGCACATATTTTCTTCTCCCCTTGCAAATGCGAACAAACTGCCTTGAGTTGTGAACAAGATGGGCTGTTTTATGGTTGATGGGTGTAGAATGGGCCCATCCTATAGCTGTAAGCCACAGAAATAGCACATATAGAATAAGTATGTGCCAAATCTACAGACAGATGCATAGGAATACCCCATCCATAGAAACAACACATCTGATCAAAAATATGGGCCAAATCTACAGACAGTTGCATAGAAATACCCCATCCATGGAAATAGCACATGCAGGGCCGGCAGAATTGTACCTAATATTTGAGGCGGGGTCACCGTCTGCTCGGGACCTCAGTACCGCTAGTTGTTATGAGGTTCCGATCGAAGTGGCACTGAGGACCCGATGACACTGATGACCCGCTGGTGGCACTGAGGACCCAAACTATTTTTTACTTCAAAATGCTAGATTAGGCGGTTTTAAGCTGAAAGAAACGCTCAAAACAAAAACTTCTGCTCATATTGCTGCTTTGATCAAGCCTCTTCAAGGCTTTCATTACAAAGCCGATGGGACAGCAAAAAAAAAACACACACAGTTTGCCTTTGCTGCGTAGGAGGGGTGGGAGGGGGGTGGGGCTATATATATATATATATATATATATATATATATATATATATATATATATATATATATATATATATATGCCAAAAAGATAAATTTTGCATCTTTTTTTTTTTCTTGAACAATCTGTATATTTTATGAAAAAAACTGTAAGATGTTGAGATAAACATATATTGGGTGGTGGGGGGGGGGGGGGGGGGGGGGCGGGACGGTGGGAATACAAGAAGATAAAAGATCCCATGCCACCTCTGACGGCGTCGCCTAACGGGGTGGCAGGGAGGGGGGCGGAAGAAGCAGTGATTTTAAGGCACAATTAAAGATGGGGGCGGGGAGTTCGTATGAAAAATTTGTCGGGTCCTCAGTGCCACCGGGTCCTCAGTGCCACTTCAGGACCTCAGTACCACTAGTTAGGTCCCGAGCAGATGACAACCCTTACTGAAAAATATTGTCATTGTTTCGTCAATTAACAATTTTTAACAAGAAAAAAATAGCACCCAACTTTACTGAGGCTACAGACGAAGTCCCTATGTGTTGTGTTTTCCTTCACTGAGTCGTGTTTCATGGGGGGAAACTGTATGTGCTGTTTCAATAGCCTCTGTATTGATTTAGCCCAGCCATTGGATGGGCCCATACAATGATGTGGTGTTTCAATGCTGGGGTGTTTCAATGCTGGGGTGTTTCAATGCTTCAGCACGGAGATAGGTTTTGTCCAGACGCGTTCTGCGAAACTATGCGATCCAGCGTTCTGAATTTTTTGCAGTGAAAATATGTATATATATTGTTGATGTGCAACGTCGTCTTATTTTTTTATTTTAACGGAAATTTCAAGAGGTAACCGATCCTCTAATAGCGAGCGGCATCTTTCAGTTAGTTATCACCCAGTATGAACCCTGGTTAAGGTGTGTTTAAAGAACTGTTTAATTGTGTATCTACATTATTATCTGGGTAAACTGAGCATCTTAGGCCTGACTGTTATTGGTCTTTCAGTTTCTGATCACCCCCTCCCCCCCCCCTTTTCAGTAACGGGAGGATATTGTTATTATGTTGTCCGTCTGTCCAACCGCGTGTCCAGGCTACATCTCCGAAACTATAAACATGGTGATTCTGAAATTTCACACGGAAAGAGCAAACATTGAAGGTGTGGGACGTTGTATTTTCTCTTTTTTCGGATTTATCAAAATGACAGTATTTTTTGGTTATTGGAACATCCTATTTTCGACGTCGTGTCCAGGCTAGGTCTCCAAAACTATTGCATTTCAGATACGGTTAGAACACATATGTGTAGCATTGAAACACCCCAGCATTGAAACACCACATCATTGTATGGGCCCATCCAATGGCTGGGCTAAATCAATACAGAGGCTATTGAAACAGCACATAAAGTTTCCCCCCATAAAACACGACTCAGTGAAGGAAAACACAACACATAGGGACTTCGTCTGTAGCCTCAGTAAAGTTGGGTGATATTTTTTTCTTGTTAAAAATTGTTAATTGACGAAACAATGACAATATTTTTCAGTAAGTGTTGTCGTCTGCTCGGGACCTGACTAGTGGTACTGAGGTCCTGAAGTGGCACTGAGGACCCCACAAATTTTTCATGTGAACTCCCCGCCCCGCCCCCATCTTTAATTGTGTCTTAAAATCACTGCTTCTTCCGCCCCCCTCCCTGCCGCCCCGTTAGGCGACGCCGCCAGGGGTGGCATGAGATCTTTTATCTTTTTGTATTCCCACCGCCCCGTCTCCCCCCCCCCCCCACCACCCAATATATGTTTATCTCAATATCTTAGTTTTTTCCATAAAATATATATAAATACACATGTCTATTCACAATTTATTCAAGAAAAAAAAAAAAGATGCAAAATTTCTCTTTTTGGCATATATATATATATATATATATATATATATATATATATATATATATATATAGCCCCCCCCCCCCCCACCGCTCCTACGCAGCAAAGACAAACTGCGTTTTTTTTTGCCTTTCCCATCGGCTTTGTAATTAAAACCTTGAAGCGGCTTGATCAAGGCAGCAGTATGAGCAGCATTGTTTTGGTTTTGAGCGTTTCTTTCAGCTTATATATAACCGCCTAATATAGCATTTTGAAGCATTCAGCACCACTGGTGGTACTGAGGTCCCGCCTCAAACATTAGGTACAATTCTGCCGGCCTTGCATGTGCTGTTTCCATGGATGGGGTATTCCTATGCAACTGTGCAACTGTCTGTAGATGCGGCCCATATACTTGATCAGATGTGTTGTTTCTATGGATGGGGTATTCCTATGCATCTGTCTATAGATTTGGCACATACTGATTCTACATGTGCTATTTCTGTGGCTTACAGCTGTAGGATGGGCCCATTCTACACCTATCAACCATTAAAACAGCCCATCTTGTTCACAATACAAGGCAGTTTGTTCCCACTTTTAAGGGGAGAAGACAATATGTGCTATTCCTATAGCCAAATATGGGCTGAAACATTAGAAGCGCAAAACAACGAAGATTGGGTAAATCAATACCTCGCTGTTACTGGATGGTCCCATCCTACGGATGGGCTGTTTCAATACAACAATATGGAAGGTGTTCCGATTCATGAAAAATTGTAAAGGAAAAAAACTACAGTGTTTTGAAATTTGGTAAAACTTCTCGTTTGATATAATTTTTCCTGTGAAACTGAACGGTCTTGGAGACGCAGTCTTCCAAGCTGTGTCTCGAAAACTGCTTTTCTGATTTCTTTAAAATTTGAAAAACGAATAACACTGATACTGAAAATTGCCAGAGTGGATTATTTTTTAATAAAAAAATTAGCTTTTGTCGAAACTTTAAAAATGCAAACCTGTTAAAATTGTCAAAAACGTAATGAAAGTGGCAGTAATAGTAAAGCATTTTGATACCTATATCACAGGTCATCCGGGTTACACGGGGGATCGTGTCTCTCTCAGGCTCTAGTTCAACTAACTGAAATAACCAATGTGCCGGTTTCGAGCACCGATAGTTTCGGTCGGTGATCGTTTTCTGGTGGCCGATAACGAAGCATAAAAAGGCAATGATAGAAAGTAGCTGTCACAGGCATTAATCCGGTGTTATTGCCAACTCATTGATGTCCTTGAGTCGGATTACCTGATGTCCATTTTCATAAACCCACGAAGTATTGTAGCAATGCCTATATGTTTGTGGCCTGCTTTTGCATTAGTTTGCACAGAATCTCTCGTTACCAAACCGATAAGTCGAGAATAATTAGAAGATATTGAATTATTTTGAGTCTGTATGAGGTATTATTGACCACTTAGAAAATGAGTTGAGATTTAGATTGCAATAAACCACAGTATACTGTGTTACGTTATTTAACTGCCATTTTGATTGCATGAAAGCTATCAACATTCGCTTTTTCCGGTTAATATTGGAAAATTGTTGACTTAGAAATCGGTTAATGATAGTAGGGCATTTTCCTTAGTCGTTTAGCAATACAAATGACTGAAAAAAAAAGAACACCGTTAACGTTTTCGCTCTGATTTCAGAATGGGGTCCCTCGCACTGTCCCCACAGAAATCGGAAGCATTTTGACAGAATCAAGATTCAGGAAATATTTTGAGGTTGGAAAAACTAGCAAGGACAAGTGTGAGGTATGTCATAGATTGTCATACTTTTTTCCCTTTAAATTTTACAATAAAAATGTCCAATTATGAAAAAAATATCACCTGACTAGGATAAATTGTATGACACTTAGGAAACATTCGTGAACATTTTCTTGTTCGTTAGACCGGCCGGCTTTGTAGAACTGGTTTAGTCCAATCTATATTTTTATTTGTTGCTTTCAAAATTAGATGAATGTTTTCTAGGTCGTTTTGTCTTAAATCTACTTTTTTGTGCGTAGGATAAGGGGAAGGGGGGTTGGGGAGGGGCATTCCCGCTGGCATTTCATGTACATTTTTTTTTCTTTTTCAAAATGTTTCTGTTTCTGAACTTTTGGTCGAATTATTTCAAGGCAAAAATAAGTCGTTTTCTTTTTGTATGTGTTTGTTAAAAACACATCTTTTTTCTGCAATTTCGAATAGGTTGCTTTTATATTCGGTGTGAGTATTGCATAGGTTGTCCTCAGAAACGAAAGTCTTAAGATTGTACGCTACAAGATCCAGATGTTTCAGCAGTACTTGTCTATGTATGATATGGTGCTGGTCTTAGTTATAGAGTAACCGTTAAACATGTTTAATTTCAAGCTTTTTTCAAACGGGAGCACCGATAAAGGAAATACGTACAGGAAATACAACATCTCCGTTGAAAAAAAACAGCATCTTATTTTAGAAACAACATCAATAAATAAAGATGAAAAAGGCCTAAATAATTTCTGTTACTGATTTACATTTCAGAATGAAATCAAGAAGAACCCTTTCAATGAACTGTCACACGCCACGGCCGCACCTGCTAGCTGCTGTCACTAGTGCTTCCTCACCAAGCAGCTATCACACGCCACTGCTGCGCTAGCTAGCTGCTGTCACTACTGCTTACTCAACAGGCAGCTGTCACACGCCACTGCTGCGCTAGCTAGCGGCTTTCGCTAGTGCTTCCTCAACAGGCAGCTGCCGTGCGAGCTAGCTGCTGTCGCTAGTCCTTTCTCATCCGACAGCTGTCACACGCGACGGTCGCGCCAGCTAGCTGCTGTCTGTCGCTAGCGCTTCCTCAACAGGCAGCTGTCACAAGTCACCGCTGCTCCATCTGGCTGGTGTTGCTAATGCTGCCTCACCAAGCAGGTGTCATCGTTGAGCCAGCTGGTGCCAGTGCTGCCTACTACTTCAGCTGCCACTAGTAAATCATTATCCAGCAACTGCCACTACTACTGCCTGGGACGGAAGTCACTAGTGTTGCTTGATAAAGCACCTGTCCCTAGTACTTTCTCAAGCGCCACCTGTCACTATTTGCACCTTATTTAGCAATTATCACAAGTAGCGCTTCAGCTGCCTGCTGTCGCTTGCTCTCACCTTTTGCTATTACTAGTATCACTGGAGTCAGCTGCTGTGCGTTTTATATACAGATGTGTAAACTGTTGAGAACTCTTCTAAAACACATTTTTTATTATTCACTGTAAAGCTGGTTAGCGGCAGCAGTTAATGATTTTAATCGATGAGTACTCAAATAATATATAAATAAATAAAATTTTGATTAAAGAAGTACCTAAATACAATAAAACACACACAATCAACAATCAACAATGCATTTTAGACTTTACTGGCGTGGGAAAACTTAACTTTTAACATATTATGTTTGTGTAAACACTCCTAATCAAAGGAACTGGTTTTTAGCCCCCTCCCCCCCAAAAACCGAGGCTTTATGTCTCCGAGGGGGCTTATGGATTGGGCTGTGTCCGTCTGTCCGTCCGTCCGCTATTACTCATTCCTCTTAGATGTATAGTTTGGTCCGATACTTTACAGGACTCACCCCCATAGACTTAGCTTGGTGCACGAAAAATTTTTTGGCGGTCCGACAAAAATTGGATTTTTGGCGAATTTTTTTAAATTTTGGTGCTTTCAGTGCTGTTTTTAGACTTTGTTTATGCGATATCTCAAAACAGCTCATCAGCTCTTCACCCTACCTTGCAGAAAAAAGACCATATGGTGCAGATTTGCACTGAGGATTTATTTTGATTTTTGTCAAAAATTGAATTTTGACGATTTTTTTAAAATTATCACTTAGGTGTTTTTTATTTGTTTTGGACTTTGTTTACGCGATACCGCTAAAACATTTTATCAGATCTTCATCAAACCTTTTAGAAAGAAAGACCATACGATGACGATCATCACTAAAGGGTTATTTTTTTTATTTTTTTGTCAAAAATTGAATTTTTGACGAACTTTTGGTACTCTCACTTTGGTTTGTTTTTAGCTGTTTTGGACTTTGTTTACACGATATCTCTAAAACAGTTCATCGGATCCTGACCAATCCGTGGAATTATAAAGATCAGATAGTGCACATCATCACGAAGGTTGATTCTGATCAAAAATTGTATTTTGAACATTTTTTTTTTAAATTTCACTTTGTGTTTTTAACTTTTTGACTATGTGCACACGGTATCTCAGAGACGGCTAATTCGATTTTGATCAAATCTAGCAGGAAGCAAGAGCCTATAGTGTAGATGGTCACTGAAGTAGTGGGTCTGTCTGATGTGACGGGCGGGAGGGGGGGAGAAATACCCGTTTTTGTGTTAGCAGAAACATTGCCCCCGGACCGGGGTTTTATGGGGCTTATTTATTGGGCTCTGTCGGTCCGTCTCCTTGTATCGAATTTATTTTTAAATCTACTCATCGCCATCTCCGGTTTGGGGCTGTGCTGTTGACGATAGCTTGTGTATTGAGCTTCTTTTAAGACAAATTTTGTGTTAGAATTCAAGAGGATGATTCTTTGGCAATATCTATATATGGTTATTTTGTGGAAACAATGTTATGTGCAATTATTTAGGCAAAACTACAGCATTTTCCATTGGATTTCAATTATATACGTGTCAGATATTTAAACGTAGATGTCGTGATTGTCTAGTTTCACAAGTACATAAAATAATTTCTTTGTTTCTCATCTTCATTCGGTTCACATAATTGAAAATTAAAAAAAACTCGATTTATTGGACGGGTGAAAAAATTGAATAAATACTGCTATTGCTGCTACTACTACTGCTCTACTATACGAATAATAACAATTAAACCCAAAAGGGCAGAAAAGGGCTAAAATTGCCTTTCACAGGACACGTAAAGTAAGAAGGAGTGTAGGATATTTGACCAACCGAAATTTGAGCAACCGCAATTTGACTAACTTCATAATTTATTGTTTTTCGTACCACTTATCAGGGAAACATTACCAATCACAAATGTTCCGACAAAAGCAACATTTAAACAGTTGTAACACTGCAAGTAAAAGTACTGTCAAAAAACTACAAGGATGGTAGTAATCTCATATCCTCTCAAAGCTTCACACACAACTTCACGTACAACTTTCGCCCAATATCTCTAGAAAAAACTACCATTCTCATCAAAACGTCTTCCTCGAAAAATTGCGATCTAGACCCTTTACCGACAAAAATCCTAAAACTATGTGCTGAGCTTTTCCCCGCTATTCAAACGATCATAAACCGCTTACTTAGCGAAGCTAGCGTTCCACCGTGTCTCAAACAAGCGATCGTCACACACCTATTAAAGAAGCCTACCCTCGGAAAAATTCCAAAGAACTACAGACCGGTTTCTAATCTGGAATATTTGGCCAAGCTCCTCGAAAAAGCAGCTCTGGAACAACTACATCAGCACTTTGAACTAAATAATCTACATGAACCCTTTCAATCTGCGCACAAACCTTTACATAGTACGGAAACTGCTTTGATCAGAATAATGAACGACATGTTTCAAGATATAGATAACCGGAAAGTTGTTTTTCTGTCACTGCTGGACTTGTCGGCTGCTTTTGATACGGTTGACCACGAGATATTGATCAACCGTATCGAGAAGTCACAAGCTATTAGCAATAAAGCATTGGACTGGGTACGCTCATATTTGTCCGGTCGGTCTCAACGAGTGTGTGCGTATGGTGAAACATCTGAGGATGTCACTCTTACCTGCGGACTCTCCCAAGGCTCCCTGTTTGGACTCGAAATGTATAATAAGTACATGGAACCCCTCGGAAAATTGATTCTTCTCGTGATAAGGTACCACTTTTACGCCGACGATTCCCAGCTATGGTAGACAGCTAACCCACGATTACTCCACCCAACATTATCGATTGACCCACACTGAAGGCACTACAACGTGCCCAACTCATACGCCAGTGACCAGTGAGATGGGGTACGTGCCCATCTCATACGCCAGTGACCAGTGAGGTGGGGTACTCGTACAAGACAGATAATGCGCTCATTCAGTACATGACCAAACATTATTTAATATACAACGAACGTTCTAAAATGTGCTTATGCAAGATTTCGGTCACTTTACTAAGTGATCTGGATTAGTCTCGGTACCTGATCCCTGCGAATCCGATTCTAGTGGACGTGACGGACGCACCATTTTTGTCAGGGAAGATGGAGTATCGGCTTCGCAGGGGTGAAGCATCGAGTCTAAGCGCCAAGTAACGTCAAGGTGTTCGGACTTCGGTAGAAATGTCTCCTGATTACTAGAGTGCACGGTGATCTTGTCTTGAAGTGAAACTAAGGGAGTCGAACCAAAGTTATCGTCAGCCTTGCTTCTGGCCCTTTTTAGCCCAGCTTACGTTACACGGAAGCTGGGGTATTCCTATCGGTTTGCGGTGGCGTCCGTTAGTTAGTTAGTTGTTTATTTAGTACACTGTTTCAAAATGCATCTCCTCCTACAATTTTGACCCGATGTCATTTATTTTTGGTGTGAGGCATCCCTAAGGGGTCGTGCATACGGCTTGTGCTTTTCTAGTCGATCGGGTGATTTTTTAATTTTTGGCGAATTTTTGAAGAAAAATTTTTAAAATGTATCTCCTCCTGCATTTTTGACCCGATGTCATTTATTTTTGGTATGAGGCACCCCTAAGGGATCATGCATACGGCTTGTGCTTTTTTAGTCGATCGAACAATTTTTGTATTTTTGGGGAATTTTTTTAAGCAAAAATCTCGAAAATAATTCAAAATGCATCTACTCCTACAATTTTGAGTCGATGTCATTTATCTTTTTGCACGAGGCATCCCTAAGCGGTCATGCATACGGCTTGTGCTTTTTAGCCCAGCTTACGTTACACGTAAGCTGGGGTATTCCTATCGGTCTGCGGATGGCGTCCGTTAGTTAGTTAGTTAGTTAGATAGTTCGCTGTAAACTTTGTTTCAAAATGCATCTCCTCCTACAATTTTGATCCGATGTCATTTATTTTTGGTGTGAGGCATCCCTAAGGGGTCGTGCATATGGCTTGTGCTTTTCTAGTCGATCGGGTGATTTTTTAATTTTTGGCGAATTTTTAAAGAAAAAACCTAAAAATGTATCTCCTCCTACATTTTTGACCCGATGTCATTTATTTTTGGTATGAGGCACCCCTAACGGGTCGTGCATACGGCTTGTGCTTTTTTAGTCGATCGGACAATTTTTGTATTTTTGGGGATTTTTTTAAGCAAAATTTTTGAAAAAAATGCATCTACTCCTACAATTTTGATTCAATGTCATTTATTTTTGGTGTGAGGATTTCCTAAGCGGTCGTGCATACAGCTTGTGCTTTTTTAGTCGATCGGGTGATTTTTGAATTTTTGGGGATTTTTTAAAGAAATTTTAAAATGTATCTCCTCTTACATTTTTGACCCGATGTCATTTATTTTTGGTATGAGGCACCCGTAAAGGGTCGTGCATACGGCTTGTGCTTTTTTAGTTTGTATTTTTCCAGGAATTTTTTAAGCAAAAGTTTCGAAAATAATTCAAAATGCATCTACCCCTACAATTTTGATTCGATGTCATTTATTTTTGGTGTGAGTGCATACGGCTTGTGCTTTTTAGTCGATCGGGCAATTTTTGTATTTTTAGGGAGTTTTTGAAGAGAAATACTTCAAAATGCATTTCCCCCTACAGTTTTGAACCTTTTTTTTTTTTTTTTTTGGTTTGAGGCATCCCTAAGGGGTTGAGAATACGACTTGCGCTTTTTAGTCGATCCGACAATTTCTGTATTTTTTGGGAAATTTTGAAGAATAACTTCAAAATGCATTTCCTCCTACAGTTTTTATCCGATTTCATTTATTTTTGATATGAGGCCTCCTTAGGTAGGTCTCGCATACGGCTTGTGCTATTTGACTCGACTTGGGAATTTTTGATTTCGGGGGAAATTTTTGATGAAAATACCTCAAAATGCATTTTCTCCTGCAGTTTTGATCAAACATCATTTATTTTGGGGCTGAGGCATGCTTAGGGTGTCGTGAATATGGCCTGTCTTTTTCAGTCGATGAGAGAATTTTTGAAGAAAAAAATCAGATTTCATTTATTTTCGATATGAGCCGTCTCTAGGGGGTCATGCATACGGCTTGTGCTTTTTGAGTGAATTGGAAAACTTTTGAAGTTAAATGAACTTGCACAATAGTCAGATTTAACAACCGCACATCGGCGCAAGTTAAATAAACATTCGCAGTAGTCCAAATTAAGTACTGCGCATCGATGCAAGTTAAATAAACATGCGCATTGGTCCGAAATGTGAACTGCGCATCGACGGAAGATAAATGAAGATGCGAAGTGATCCAAAATAAGCACCGCGCATCAACGCAGGCTAAATAAACATGCGCACTGGTCCGAAAAAATTAACTACGCTTCGACGTAAGTTGAATAGACATGCGCAGTGGTCTGAAATGCGAACCGCGCATCAACGCAGCCTAAAGAAACATGCGCACTGGTCCGGAATGCGAACCGCACATCGAGGCAAATTAAATAAACATGCACAGTGGTTCGAAATGCGAACCGCGCATCAACGCAAGTTAAATAAATATGCGCACTGGTCTGAAATGAGAACCACGCATCAACACAAGTTAAATAAACATGGGCAATGGCCTGAAATGCGAACCCCGCATCGACGGAAGTTAAATAAACATGTGATCCGGTCCAAAATAAGCACCGCACATCAACGCAAGTCAAACAAACATGCGCACTTGTCCGAAAAAAAGAACCACGCATCGACGCAAGTTGAATAGACATGCGCAGTGGTCTGAAATGAAAACCGCGCATCAACGCAAGTTAAATAAACATGCGCAGTGGTCCGAAGAAAGAACCATGAATTGACGCAAGTTGAATAGACATAAGAGTCGGGCATCGACGGGACTTAAATAAACGTGTTCTGGTCCGAAACGCAAATCGCGCGTCAACGCCAGTTAAATGAACCTGCTCACTTGTCCCAAAATGCGAACTGTGCATCAACGCAACCTAAAGAAACAGGTATACTGGTCCGAAATGCCAACCGGATATCAACGCAAATTAAACTAGAAGCTCATTCCGCTAGCGAAATGTTAAACACTTCACAAAAATTAAAACGCAAAAACATTCCTTCAATGGGTTATTTCTTGAATAATACATTGCAAACAACACAGCTTGAATAAAGCCGAGTAGTGTTTGGTTTTTGTTGGCTTAAGGTTTTATTGACTGAGCAGGCATACCACGTGTTATGTATTTACGCAGTGAGAGCTCGCACAAAGCTCAGAGCTGTGTTCTGTGATGTACGTTAAATGCACTGCGTTTACTTGCAAAAATACACTCTTTTCACATGGCCTTTTAACAAAGAAAACGAAACCGAAGACAAAAATAAAAAGTGACATGCACACGTTCAGATCAAGCTCTTCTTAAGTCCCAAGTTTCATGGTCCTAGGTGTCAGAGAAGAAGTAGACACAAAAAATCGGAAAAAGTGTCAAGAAGAAAAAAAAAGGACGAATTTTGCTCGCACAAATTCATATAACCCTTGCAAGCCAAAGGCTTGTCAAGTGTTAATAAACATGCACACTGGTCCGAATTGCGAACCGCACATAAGCGTAAGTTAAATAAACATTTGCACCGGTCCAAAATAAGTACCGATCATCAACACAAGTTAAATAAATATGCACAATGGTCCAAAATGCGAACCACGCATCAACACAAGTTAAAAAAAAAACATGCGCGCTGGTCCGAAATGCGAACCGCACAGCAACACAAGCTAAATAAGCAAGCACACTGGACCAAAATAAGCACCTTGCATCAACGCAAGTTAAATAAACATGCGCACTATTTCGAAATGCGAACTGCCCATTAACGCAACTTAAATAACATGCGCACTATTCAAAATAAGAACTGCGCATCAACGCAAATTAATAAACACGCGCACTGGTACAGAATAAGAATCGCGCATCAACTCAAGTTAAAGAAATATGCGCATTGACCTGAAATAAGAACCGCGCATCGACGCACGTTAAATAAACATACGCAGTGGTTCGAAATGCGAACCACGCGCCAACGTAAGTTAAATAAACATTTGCACTGGTCTAAAATAAGCACTGCGCATCAACGCAAGTTAAATAAACATGCGCACTGGTCCGAAATTCGAACCGCGCATTAACGCATGTTAAATAAACATGCGTAATGATCCGAAATTCGAACTGCTCATCAACGCAAGTTAAATAAACATGCACACTGGTCCAAAATGCACACCGCGCACCAACGCAAGTTAAATAAACATAGGCACACGTCCAAAATAAGCACCGTGCATCAACGCAAGTTAAATAAACATGCAAACTGGTCCGAAATGCGAACCGCGCATCAAGGCAACCCAAGGAAACTTGGGCTGTCCGAAATAAGTACCGCTCATCAGCGCAAGTAAAATAAACATGCGCATTGGTATGGAATAAGAACCGCACATCAACGCAAGGTAAATAAGCATGCGCACTGATCCGGAATAAGAACCACACATCAACACAAGGTAAATAAACATGCGCACTGATCCGAAATAAGAACCGCCCATCAACACAATGTAAATAAAGATGCGCATTGATCCGAAATAAGAACCGCACATCAACACAAGGTAAATAAACGTGCGCACTGATCCGAAATAAGAACCGCACATTCACAAAAGGTAAAAAAAAACATGGGCGCTCGTCAGAAATGCGAACCGCACATCAACGCAAGTTAAACTAAAAGCTCATTCCGCTAGCGAAATGTTAAACACTTGACAAAAATTAAAACGCAAAAATGCTTCCTTCAATGGATTATTTCTTGAATAATATATTGCAAACAACACAGCTTGAATACGTCTTATAAGCCGAGTAGTGTTTGGTTGTTGTTGACTTAAAGTTTTATTGACTGATCAGGCCTACGCCTTAATTGTTATCTATTTACGCAGTGAGAGCTCGCACAAAGCTCACTGAACAAATGTGTATTCTGTGCTGTCGTTAAATGCTACGCATTTATTTGCAAAAAATACACTCTTTTCACATGGCGTTTTAACAAAGAAAACGAAATCAAAGACGAAAATAAAAAGTGACATGCACATGTTCAGATCAAGCTCTTCATAAGTCCCAAGTTTCATGGTCGTAGGGCCCATAGTGTCAGAGAAGAAGAATACTCAAAAAATCGGAAAAAGTGTCAAGAAGAAAAAAAAGGACGAATTTTGCTCGCACAAATTCATATAACCCTTGCAAGCCAAAGGCTTGTCAAGTGTTAATAAACATGTGCACTGTTCCAAAATGGGAGCCGCGCATCTACGCAAAATTAAATAAACATGCGCACTTGTCTGAATAAGAACCGCGCATCAAGGCAAGTTACATAAATATGCGCACTGGTCCGAAATGCGAGCGTTGTTTGAAGGTATCTATGGCAGAATATCCAGTCTACCAGAGATACAAAAAATCTGTTTCCCATTTTTCTGGGAAAGAAATCTTTGTATGCATTTATCGGTTTATGTTCTGGTCCGGTGCTAAATTAATTATTGGGCTAGCTCTTTGCCGTCTCATCTTTTGAAGCCCAATTTTTCAGGAAAATTCCCTTGCTCATGCACGCTGGAATTGGTCTTATTGCTTTTCGTAAGCTGGGACTTTGTCCTTGGACAAACTTGTTTAGTCGATCGGGTGATTTTTTAATTTTTGGCGAATTTTTGAAGAAAAAATTTTAAAATGTATCTCCTACATTTTTGATCCAATGTCATTTATTTTTGGTGTGAGGCATCCCTAAGGGGTCATGCATGCGGCTTGTGTTTTTCTAGTCGATCGGATGATTTTTTAATTTTTGACGAAGTTTTGAAGAAAAAATTTTAAAATGTATCCCCTCTTGCATTTTTGACCCGATGTCATTTATTTTTGGTATGAGCCACCCCTAAGGGATCATGCATACGGCTTGTGCTTTTTTAGTCGATCGAACAATGTTTGTATTTTTTATGGAATTTTTGAAGCAAAAATTTCGAAAATAATTCAAAATGCGTCAAGTCCTACAATTTTGATTCGATGTCAATTATTTTTGGTGTGAGGCATCCCTAAGTGGTCATGGATACGGTTTGTGCTTTTTTAGTCGATCGGGTGATTTTTGAAATTTTGGCAAATTTTTGAAGAAAAAATTTTTAAAACATCTCCTCCTACATTTTTTATCCGATGTCTTTTATTTTTGATATGAGGCACCCCTAAAGGGTCGTGCATACCTCTTGTGCTTTTTTAGTCGATCGGACAATTTTGTATTTTTAGGGAGTTTTTGAAGAAAAAACTTCAAAGTGCATTTCCCCCTACAATTTTGAACCAATTTCATTTATTTTTCTTATGAGGCATTCTTAGGTTGGTCGGGCATACGGCTTGTGCTGTTTGACTCGACTTGGGAATTTTTGACTTTTTTTTTTGGGGGGGGGGATTTTTGATACGGCCTGTGCTTTTTGAGTCGATCAGGGAATTTTTGAAGAAAAGATTCAAAATGCATTTTCTCCTACAGTTTTTATCAGATTTCATTTATTTTTGATATGAGCCGTCTCTAGGGGGCCATGCATAGGGCTTGTGCTTTTTGAGTGAATTGGAAAACTGAAAAAAAATGAAATGAATCTCGTACAGCGCGTAAACGCAAGTTAAACTAGAGCGGCCAGTGCACACAAAACATAAGAGTACAGGCTTATATTACACACTTTCAAGCGATACCTACTTAAGTTTCTTGTTTTTGTGAACAAAAACAAATGTCTCCCCGACTAAACCCATGACCCCCCCCCCCTCCCTCCAAACTGAAACAAAATATTCATTTCTACAAACATAACCTTCATTCATTGTAAAAATCTTAAAATAAACCAAACAGATGGTGGTCACTAAAACAGATATAAATGAGCATCTTTTTTTCATCGGAGTCTGAAAGGTGGTCGCTAAAACGGGTTTTACTGTAGGCCCCTCTTATCCAGATCTGAAGTTGGTCACTATAGCAGTTTTACATTTTTATCCGGGTTTGGAAGGTGGTCAAGACAGGCAGGTTTTACCGTACGTCTTTTTACCTGAATGTGGAAGGGGTCACGACAAACGGTTCTTACCTTACATCTTTTTATCCGGGTCTTGAAGGTGGTCGGGATTTTTTTTCGCTAACCATTATCCTCCACACGCCCTCCCCCCCGCCCCCCAGCTATTTACTGTAGGTCCGACTATAAACACAACTCTAACCCTTTTACACAAGGCAACGGTAACAGTCTGTACCCTAAGTGTAGTTATAGCCATGATAGACTACCTTGTCTTCGCACATTCCCATCGGCCGAATAGCACTAGGAAGGCATTCTTCATAACTGCGCATCAGAGATGACACACCTCGGTGGAAGAAGGGGGAGGCATTTCGTAGGCAAAATGGTGAGCTGCTCCTCATAACACAAGATATCAGACGACCCAATTTAATAGCGAAAAATGCTTCTGCACACAATGCTAATCGATACAGCATGGCTCCTATATATAGCACATCTTGGCAACCTAATCAAGTATGCGGCGAAAAAAAAATCAATAGATAGAGCTGCTTAGAGCTATAAAACGACAATAGCATTCCATGACCTCGTAGATAACTCCATCATGCACCGCAACTGACACTGACCCCTGACTGAGTGGCATGTTACGTAACAACCACAGATGAGAAATGCACAAAAAGCTCAATTTCAGGCAATAACAAATAACAATGGACCGACAATAATGCTGTTACTGTTTTGAAGCTTTCTAAAGAATGCAGGAACACTAGAGAATCTTCGGGAAAATCTTCCGAAATCTCCAGCGCAGTTAACACTTATGCATAGATAACAAAGCAGCCAAAAATGGGGAGGTTGGGGTGGGGGGGGGGGGCTGTTGACGTTATGCACCTTTCTTGATTTTCCGTTATCGAGATATTATGCATAAAAGATCTGGTTCAAAATATGCACATTTTACGCGATGACGTCATACGCCGCTTTCGTTCGTTCTACTCGTGAAAAATATTTAGAGTTTCTTTCGGACCTACCAAGCAATAATTCAAAGTTTCAGCTTTCTCCGGCGTCCAGCAGCTGAGTAATTTCGCACACAAGATTTTTACGCAATGACGTCATACACCCGCCCTAATCACGTGACGCGCCAAAAATTGATAAAATTTGAAGTCGATAGGACTTTCCATTATCGAGATATTTTGCACACAAGACCTTGTTTATAAAATAAAACATATTTTACGTGATGACGTCATACGCCGCATTCGTTCGTTCTACTCGCGAAAAAATTCTATAGAGTCTTTCGGACCTAACAAGCAACAATCCCACCAAGTTTCAACTTTCTCCGATGTTCAGCAGCTGAGAAATTTGGCACACAAGATTTTTACGTAATGACGTCATGCACCTGCCCTAATCAGGTGACATGCGTAAAAAGTTGACAGAACCGTCCGACTAACCCAAAGAATATCTATATAAAATTTGAAGTCGATAGGACTTTTCGTTATCGAGATATTTTACACACAAAACTTTGTTTATAATATATACATATTTTACGTGATGACGTCATACGCCGCATTCGTTCGTTCTACTCGCGAAAAAAATCTACAGGGTCTTTCGGACCAACCAAGCAACAATCCCACCAAGTTTCAACTTTCTCCGATGTTCAGCGGCTGAGATATTTCGAACACAAGATTTTTACGTAATGACGTCATACGCCTGCCTTAATCACCTGACATGCGCTAAAAATTGACAGAACCCGCCGACTGACCCAAGGAATTTTGATATAAAATTTGAAGTCGATAGGACTTTTCGTTATCGAGATATTTTACACACAAAACTTTGTTTATAATATATACATATTTTACGTGATGACGTCATACGCCGCATTCGTTCGTTCTACTCGCGAAAAAAATCTACAGAGTCTTTCGGACCAACCAAGCAACAATCCCACCAAGTTTCAACTTTCTCCGATGTTCAGCGGCTGAGAAATTTCGCACACAAGATTTTTACGTAATGACGTCATACGCTTGCCCTAAAGACGTGACATGCCTCAAAAGTTGATAGAACCGTCCGACCTAACCAAGGAATAATTCGATCAAGTTTGAAGTCGATCCGACGTTTCGTTCTCGAGATATCTTGCACACAACACTTTGTTCACAACAGACTGACACACACACACACAGACACACACACACACGTACACACATACACACACACAGAACGTACAAACACTATATGTCTCCCCTTGGTCGGGGAGACATAATGAACTTGCACAATAGTCAGATTTAACAACCGGACATCGACGCAAGTTACATAAACATGCGCAGTAGCCCAAAATAAGCACTGCGCATCGATGCAAGTTAAATAGACATGCGCACTGGTCCGAAATGTGAACCGCGCATCGACAGAAGACAAATAAACATGCGAACTGGTCCAAAATAAGCACCGCGCATTAAGGCAATTTAAATAAACATCCGCAGGGGTCCGAAAAAATGAACCACGACGCAAGTTGAATAGACATGCGCAGTGGTCCGAAATGCGAACCGCGTATCAACGCAACCCAAAGAAACATGCGCACTGGTCCGAAATGCGAACCGCACATCAACAAAAGTTAAATAAACATGTGCACTTGGTCAAAAATAAGAACAGCGCATCAACACAAAGCTAAATATATATGCGCACTGGTCCGAAAAAAGAACCGCGCATCAACGCAACCCAAAGAAACATGCGCAGTGGTCTGAAATGAGAACCACGCATCAACACAAGTTAAATGTACATTCGCAATGGCCCGAAATGAGAACTGCGCATCGACGGAAGTTAAATAAACATGCGAACTGGTTCAAAATAAGCACCGCACATCACCGCAAGTTAAACAAACATGCGCACTTGTCCGAAAAAAGAACCATGCATCGACACAAGTTGAATAGACATGCGCAGTGGTCCGAAATGAGAACCGCGCATCAACGCAACCTAAAGAAACAAGTACACTGGTCCGAAATGCGAACCGCACATCAGCGCAAGTTAAATAAACATTTGCACTGGTTCAAAATAATTACCGCGCATCAACACAAGTTAAATAAATATGCGGACTGGTCCAAAATGCGAATCACGCATCAACTCAAGTTAAATAAACATGCACACTGGTGGAAAATGCGAACCATTCATCAACGCAAGCTAAATAAACAAACACACTGGTCAGAAATGGGAACCGAGCATTAATGCAAGTTAAAACTAAACCTCATTTCGCTAGCGAAATGTTGAACACTTGACAAAAATTAAAACGCAAAAATACTTCCTTCATTGGGTTATTTGTTGAATAATATATTGCAAACAACACAGCTTGAATACGTCTTATAAGCCAAGTAGTGTTTGGTTTTTGTTGACTTAAGGTTTCATTTACTGATCAGGCATACGCCGTGTTATCTATTTACGCAGTGAGAGCTCACACAAAGCTGAGCAACTGTGTGTTCTGTGCTGAGCGTGAAATGCTTCGCATTTACTTGCAAAAATACACTCTTTTCACATGGCAAGAAATCCGGTCACTGTCAAGAAAAAAAAAGATATCAACGGTTGGTCGCACAAATTAAAAAACCCCTTGCAAGCCAAAGGCCTGTCGGACATGTGCACTGGTCCGAAATGCGAACCGCACATCAACACAAGCTAAATAAGCAAGCACACTGGACCAAAATAAGCACCGTACATCAACGCAAGTTAAATAAACATGCGCACTGGTTCGAAATGCCAACTATGCATTAACGCAACTTAAATAACATGCGCACTATTCAAAATAAGAACTACGCATCAACACAACTTAAATAAACATGTGCACTGGTCCAGAATAAGAACCGCGCATCAACTCAAGTTAAAGAAATATGCGCATTGGCCTGAAATAAGAACCGCGCATCGACGCACGTTAAATAAATATTTGCACTGGTCCAAAATAAGCACCGCGCATCAACGCAAGTTAAATAAACATTCGGAATGGTCTAAACTTCGAACTGCTCATCAACACAAGTTGAATAAACATGCGCACTGGTCCGAAATGCAAACTGCGCACCAAGGCAAGTTAAATAAACATATGTACAGGTCCAGAATAAGCACCGTGCATCGACGCAAGTTAAAAAAACATACAAACTGGTCCGAAATGCGAACCGCGCATCAAGGCAACCTAAGGATACTTGTACACTTGTCCAAAATAAGTACCGCTCATCAACGCAAGTAAAATAAACATGTGCATTTGTCTGAAGTAAGAACCGCGCATCGACGCAACTTAAATAAACTTGCGCACTGGTCTGAAGTAAGAACTGCACATCAACACAAGGTGAACAAACATGCCCACTGATTCGAAATAAGAACCGCACATCAACACAAGGTAAATGAACATGGGCACTGATCCGAAATAAGAACCGCTCATCAACAAAAGGTAAATAAACATGCGTGCTGGTCCGAAATGCGAACCGCGCATCAACGCAAGTTAAATAAACATGCGCACTGTTCCAAAATGAGAGCCGCGCATCAAGTCAAATTAAATAAACATGCGCACTTGTCTGAATAAGAACCGCGCATCGAGGCAAGTTACATAAATATGCACACTGGTCCGAAATGCGAGCATTGTTCGAAGGTATCTAGGGCAGACTATCCAGTCTACCAGAGGTACAAAAATCTGTTTCCCATTTTTCTGGGAAACAAATCTTTGTATGTATTTATCGATCTAATTATTGAGCTAGCCTTGTGCCGTCTCATCCTTTGAAGCCCAAATTTTCAGGGAAATTCCCTTGCTCATGTACGCTGGAATCGGTCTTATTGCTTTTCGTAAGCTGGGACTTTGTCCTTGGACAAACTTGTTGTATTTGTCTGAGCTGTTGTTCCGTGCGGAGAAACATCTTCCAAGTAAGCAAGCAATTGTGTTTGCTTAGAAGATAAGTTGTTGAGGTTGAAAATAATGGACACAGGTTAATTTGTGGAAATAACAGTCATTTCTCACTGTATTTTTTTTACAATAGCTATGTAATACAATGCAACACTGCTTTCCTTTTCCATCTACGTACTTTCCTTTTTTAGACACGCCCTAAAATTTGTGAAAAGTGCTATTTTTAGACATTTTCTTACTTTCTTCAACTTAAAAACCAAATAGAAAAAATTTAATTCTTATATCCTTGGTGTAGATTTTTAAATATCATACTTAATGTGATGCAAAGTATCCATTCCATTTTTAATAGTGTCCTCTTGTTTCTTTGGTCTTCTAGCTTTTAACGCATTAGGATAATTCGAAACCATTTTCTTTATTCCTTTCCAATTTTCAAGACAAATTGATCAAAGTGATAACTTACCTGCTCCTATATAGGTTCTATAATGTATTCTCCGGTTTAGAAAATGTTGCATGTGCGAACGAATTTTCTTGGGGATAAATACGGGAGATTGGATTAAAACTGCTTAAAGTTGGAATAGAAAGGATTTAGTTATTTGGAATCTTCGTGAAATTTGCTGCTTAATACTCAAATATCTCAGCTTTCAAATCAATTAAGGACAGTGTCATGAATTTATTACTGAGATCTGGGATTAAGGACAATTGTAGTTGTTCTTTTATTATCGAGAACTTGGAATATAGGTTATTTCTATTGCCCTATTAAAGTGAAATAATCAAGTTATTTCATGCATCTTGTATCATTTATTGCATTAACATGCAAAGCAACTCATTTATTGACTTGTTAAACACTACACGTTTAAATAAATACTTGAAACCCCATTATCTGTTGTTAAAAAAAATGCTAGAATGTTTTAGAAACGCGCCATGCTCGCAAACATCTCTGCCCTGTTTTACTTGCAAAACCCTTTCCCATAGACTTCCATAGTAAAGGAATGTTTCTCCGCACGGATGTTTCTGAGCACAGAACACCGTTGCCGGGGCGCTAAAAGAAAGTTTCCTTGTGTTTGAGTCCGTTTGAGTCTGCCTTCGCCCTTAGTCGTCGTCTCACTGCAACAGACAGAGACCGGTTAGAGACTTGCTGTAGCCGCAACGAAGGGGCCTAAGGAGCATAAGCCGGACAGTTCGCACTGAGAATAGTCCTTTCAGGTAATATTTAATGAACGATTTAGGCGTTGACCAACAATCCGTTTTCAGTATGTCAGTTAAGGATACGCTACGCAGATCCCTGATTGAATTGGCAACTTGCCTTACTTGTTGGGCTTTAACGTTGCCTCTGTCTGGACTTTACTGTAACCATCTAGAATCACATTTTTTATATATTTGGAAATGGTCTGTTTTGATAGATCTTGGACTTGGGTATAACGGAAAAGATCAACCCTTTTTGCCTCTACTTTCTGTAACCTTGTGACCGCTGAAGATACTTACGCAGAGCCCGAACTGAGCAGAGAGATACCATGCCTGGCTTCATGTCTCCCTCTGCCAAGCTGGCAGTGTTATTTATTCAAAGGTACCAAGACCAGAGGTCTCGATGTGGGTCTTGTCCATGAACCTTGCCCTCGATCTTAGAAAGACTTTTTTTCCACTCACTGTTCTCCTTCATGATCTAACGATCCGGGGCGTGGACTTCCCCCTTTCTCTTGCCAGTAGGGTGAAAATGGCGGTTCTGCTGCACTTTATGACGTCATACTGTCTGGAAGTGACGTCATCATGTCTAGACCGGAAGTGCCGTCTGGACCGGAAGTGACGTCATCATGTCTGGACCGGAAGTGCCGTCTGGACCGGAAGTGAGGTCATAGTGTCTGGAAGTGACGTCATAGTGTCTGGAAGTGACGTCATAGTGTCTGGAAGTGACGTCATACTGTTTGGACCGGAAGTGAGGTCATAGACGTAGTCATGGTAACGAAGCATAGTCATGGTAGCCATGTAGGCGTAACCCTGATAACAAAGTCATGAGTCTTTTCTTTTTTTGTTCCAACTCATTTGGTTCTGCCACCGAATCTAGCTCAGTGACGTCAGTCTAAAACACACACAGCTGTTGTTATGCAGTATTTGTAAACAGACAGACGGCAAAGCCAGCGTGGATGCTGTAACAGATGGTAAAGCTCACTTTCTCTGAGGTTGCGTGTTCAAATCATGCCGGGGTCACCATGTGTCGCGAATAGCGACGGGAGTGTGTTCACACGGGCCACGAAAATAAGTAAACTGACATAACCTGAATTTTAATACTTTTATTTCAACACACAAAAAAATACAACGTTTTAAATTCCCCAACACACCAAATATGTTTAATGAAAACACCTTATTAAAGACAAACATATTCCAACCTGTACTAAACCTGGTGCACCACAATGCACCACACGCTGCTCTCCTTGTAGTAACACAGTACCTCCTCTATGTATTCACTGAAGCTGTGCCCGTCAAAGTACGGACCGCACCATGAAGTTGCACCCTTCCGAAAGGTGCTGTAACACTCACAACGCGCTGCTCTCAGTTCCTTTGACACACCGCCGCTGCACCCGTTATGCACCTCAGACGCACCAATTGAACATCGCACTACACCCGCTCTTGTACACACGCTGTGCCCGGCACCATACTGCCAGAACTCCCACTTCACCGGCCCATCTTAGCAGACATGCTGAATAACACAGAATCAAATGATTCTTTTACTAATCAGCTCTACAAAGCTTTTAAATACATTCATTTTGATCATTTTGCTCCCCCTCCCTTAAATTAAAATTATTTAACTAGGTTTTTTTTTGTTGCTCTCGTTGACTAGTTTTGTTTTTAACCCTGTGCTCCCGTACTGGTTTATGAATTGTGTATTTCAACTGGTCAGTCTGTTTTGCAACATTTTACAGCATTGTAGGATTTTTTACTAAAAAAGTGTGCAGACACAAAACAACAGATAAAAACTTACCTCAATATATTATCTCTTACTAATCTTAATGAATATGTTACAAACCATTTACTATGCTATCCTAAAAGAGTTAGCATCCATATTAAAAGTTAAACGTTAGCACATATTTTTTAGAATGCTCTTTCAATATGTAAAACCTCTCGCAACTTCTCGCCTGTTCTCTAACAGCATTTTTTCTAAGACTCATTCTTCTCTCAAATAGCTGAAAAGTACAAAGTCTACTCTGCTAGACTAAAACACACACACAGTTCTTGTTATGCAGTGTTTGTAAACAGACAGGTAGCAAAGCCAGCATTGCTATGGATGCTGTAACAGGTGGTAAAAATCAACATTGCTAGCAATAGTATGATAATGGGGATTTCAGCCCAGCCCCCTATAACGTTCGTTATAGTTGATCGATTTGTATGAAAATTTCGCTGTTTGATTCAGTTTTATATCTAGTTTTAACATAGTCATGGGCTAGTTGCACCGACGGCTGTATGCATTTTTTTGTCGCATGCCGCCATTTTAACTAAAAATGACCTAACTTTCGTTATACTTAACCAATTTGTATGAAAATTTCACTGTTTGATTCAGTTTAGTTTAAATTCTGCCGAGTCAACAATTTTAACAAGTTTGAACAAGTTGCACATCATATTTTGATTACATGTTCAACATGTTCAACATGTTCAACATGTTCAACATGTTGTTCAACATGTTCAACATGTTGTTCAACATGTTCAACATGTTGTTGTTCAACATGTTCAACATGTTGTTGTTCAACATGTTGTTGTTCAACATGTTGTTCAACATATTAAGACAACTCATTATAGAGCATAAAAGGCACCTGCCCTCAGACATAACGCACATTCTGTATCAAGATACTGAAGAGTGAACATGTCTGCAGTGAGTGAACAACAACTACCATCTATGACAATGCCTGCAGAAAATTTTATAGCAAAGCCTGAGACAATACCTACAGCAAAGTCTAAGGCAGTGCCCATGGTAAAGTCCAAGGTGAAGTCACGTCAGCAGCGTCAAAAGCGGCCACATTTTAGAAAGATAAAACCAGATGAGGTACCAGCTAAGACGGCGTCGTGTAAAAAGCGAAAAATTGAGACAGAGTCTAATATGAAGCGAGAACCGGAGCGTAAAGCTGATAGCACCATGAAGAAGATGTGTGTAGACGATTCACTGGTTATGATACCCATTAATGGAGAAACATATATTAAATTGGTGAAATATCAACAGAAAGTGATGGTTAACATTCGTAAATATATTACGAATCATGCATCTGGGAGGTTATATCCTACCAAGAAGGGAATTTTGTTGTCATTGAAAGACTGGCAAATGCTGAAGAAGCAAATGACGTCAGTGGATCTCATGCTTCAGAAAATGGATGCGTATAAATGTAGTGACTGTCAGAAGATGGTTGAGTAGAAAGTCATATGCGACTGTATACACTTTTAACAGTATGACTATGAAATGAATTAACATTATCTATGTTGATGTGAAGTTAGATCTTATAACATTTATAAACTTACCAATTTAAGTTCTTATGAGTAGGTACATGTATTGGCATAATATGTATTTGAAATAGTTTTGTTTTTATCATAATTGTAAATATTTGTAATATTTAATAAAAGAAACACATATGATGCTTTTCAACTTATTTATTTTTCTCATGCCATACTTGGATATAATACATAATAATAAAATACTTGAATATAATACATAATGATACAATACTTGAATAAAATACATAATAATACAAAATTAATTATAATTCTTCTGCATCTGTTTCACTCTGTTGCACCTCACTGTCCATGCCACTTTCTTCGTCACTGCTACCATCCTCCTCCTCCTCCTCCATATCTAGTAGCTCTTCAAAGAATGCATTGTTTTTCCTTATAGCCACCTTTAGTACCTTTGAATACTTATAATGTTTTTCATCAACAAAGTAATTAAAGTCCTCTAAAATCTTTTGATAATGTTGACTTTGTTCTAGACGCTGGGTATAGTTGAACAGTCTCATAAACAGTTGTTTTAGTCCATGCTTATAAATGGGTCGAAGGTCATAACTTGCTATTTCACGCGCATTTTCAAGTCCTTGTTCTTCATAATCTAAAACCTTTTCTTGAAATTTGTCATCATAGTCATCGTAGACTTCTTGAACCATATCATACCAAACAGAGTCTATTTCTGACTCACTTTCAGAGTCCGTTTCTGACTCACTTTCAGAACTCCTGTCATCAACATCCTTACCACACGTCTCCATATGTTTGAGCAAAGCTTCTTCGCTGTTGTATAATGCACCACATTCTGTACAAGCATGTGCATTCTTTTCAGCTATGTTAACGCTTTGACTTTCCATAGAAGACTCATCTAAAGTTTCCGTAAAAGGTAGTTTTACAGGGTTTTCCATATCCGATTCTTCATCCACTTCTGAAGTGTGAGCAACCTTTAAGTGTCTTTTAAGACTTTGTGGCCAATTGTAAGATTTCAAACAAATGTTGCATTTATACATCCTTTAGGTTCAACCTACACTATTCAAATGATGAGAAAGTCTTTAAACATAGCTTTATATACAACTTATTGAACATGTTGAACAACTTGTTGAACAACAACTTGTCGAACATGTTGAACAACATGTTGAACAACATGTTGAACAACATGTTGAACATGTTGAACATGTTGAACAACTTGTTGAACAATTTGTTGAACTTGTTCAAAAATTGTTGAACAATACTATGACGTAATATGTTCCAAAAATAACACATGATTGACAGGTCATGTGACTAATGACCTCATGATGACCTCATGATGACGTCATTGACACGGGCGCGCGCTCTTTCAATTACCTGTTTCAGAGCCCCCATGGGGGTAACTGTTTTAGAATCCCCATGGGGGTTCTGAAACAGGTAATTGAAAGAGCGCGCGCCCGTGTCAATGACGTCATCATGAGGTCATCATGAGGTCATTAGTCACATGACCTGTCAATCATGTGTTATTTTTGGAACATATTACGTCATAGTATTGTTCAACAATTTTTGAACAAGTTCAACAAATTGTTCAACAAGTTGTTCAACATGTTCAACATGTTCAACATGTTGTTCAACATGTTGTTCAACATGTTGTTCAACATGTTCGACAAGTTGTTGTTCAACAAGTTGTTCAACATGTTCAATAAGTTGTATATAAAGCTATGTTTAAAGACTTTCTCATCATTTGAATAGTGTAGGTTGAACCTAAAGGATGTATAAATGCAACATTTGTTTGAAATCTTACAATTGGCCACAAAGTCTTAAAAGACACTTAAAGGTTGCTCACACTTCAGAAGTGGATGAAGAATCGGATATGGAAAACCCTGTAAAACTACCTTTTACGGAAACTTTAGATGAGTCTTCTATGGAAAGTCAAAGCGTTAACATAGCTGAAAAAAATGCACATGCTTGTACAGAATGTGGTGCATTATACAACAGCGAAGAAGCTTTGCTCAAACATATGGAGACGTGTGGTAAGGATGTTGATGACAGGAGTTCTGAAAGTGAGTCAGAAACGGACTCTGAAAGTGAGTCACAAATAGACTCTGTTTGGTATGATATGGTTCAAGACGTCTACGATGACTATGATGACAAATTTCAAGAAAAGGTTTTAGATTATGAAGAACAAGGACTTGAAAATGCGCGTGAAATAGCAAGTTATGACCTTCGACCCATTTATAAGCATGGACTAAAACAACTGTTTATGAGACTGTTCAACTATACCCAGCGTCTAGAACAAAGTCAACATTATCAAAAGATTTTAGAGGACTTTAATTACTTTGTTGATGAAAAACATTATAAGTATTCAAAGGCACTAAAGGTGGCTATAAGGTAAAACAATGCATTCTTTGAAGAGCTACTAGATATGGAGGAGGAGGAGGATGGTAGCAGTGACGAAGAAAGTGGCATGGACAGTGAGGTGCAACAGAGTGAAACAGATGCAGAAGAATTATAATTAATTTTGTATTATTATGTATTATATTCAAGTATTGTATCATTATGTATTATATTCAAGTATTTTATTATTATGTATTATATCCAAGTATGGCATGAGAAAAATAAATAAGTTGAAAAGCATCATATGTGTTTCTTTTATTAAATATTACAAATATTTACAATTATGATAAAAACAAAACTATTTCAAATACATATTATGCCAATACATGTACCTACTCATAAGAACTTAAATTGGTAAGTTTATAAATGTTATAAGATCTAACTTTACATCAACATAGATAATGTTAATTCATTTCATAGTCATACTGTTAAAAGTGTATACAGTCGCATATGACTTTCTACTCAACCATCTTCTGACAGTCACTACATTTATACGCATCCATTTTCTGAAGCATGAGATCCACTGACGTCATTTGCTTCTTCAGCATTTGCCAGTCTTTCAATGACAACAAAATTCCCTTCTTGGTAGGATATAACCTCCCAGATGCATGATTCGTAATATATTTACGAATGTTAACCATCACTTTCTGTTGATATTTCACCAATTTAATATATGTTTCTCCATTAATGGGTATCATAACCAGTGAATCGTCTACACACATCTTCTTCATGGTGCTATCAGCTTTACGCTCCGGTTCTCGCTTCATATTAGACTCTGTCTCAATTTTTCGCTTTTTACACGACGCCGTCTTAGCTGGTACCTCATCTGGTTTTATCTTTCTAAAATGTGGCCGCTTTTGACGCTGCTGACGTGACTTCACCTTGGACTTTACCATGGGCACTGCCTTAGACTTTGCTGTAGGTATTGTCTCAGGCTTTGCTATAAAATTTTCTGCAGGCATTGTCATAGATGGTAGTTGTTGTTCACTCACTGCGGACATGTTCACTCTTCAGTATCTTGATACAGAATGTGCGTTATGTCTGAGGGCAGGTGCCTTTTATGCTCTATAATGAGTTGTCTTAATATGTTGAACATGTTGAACAACATGTTGAACAACAACATGTTGAACATGTTGAACAACAACATGTTGAACATGTTGAACAACAACATGTTGAACATGTTGAACAACATGTTGAACATGTTGAACAACATGTTGAACATGTTGAACATGTTGAACATGTAATCAAAATATGATGTGCAACTTGTTCAAACTTGTTAAAATTGTTGACTCGGCAGAATTTAAACTAAACTGAATCAAACAGTGAAATTTTCATACAAATTGGTTAAGTATAACGAAAGTTAGGTCATTTTTAGTTAAAATGGCGGCATGCGACAAAAAATGCATACAGCCGTCGGTGCAACTAGCCCATGACTATGTTAAAACTAGATATAAAACTGAATCAAACAGCGAAATTTTCATACAAATCGATCAACTATAACGAACGTTATAGGGGGCTGGGCTGAAATCCCCATTATCATACTATTGCTAGCAATGTTGATTTTTACCACCTGTTACAGCATCCATAGCAATGCTGGCTTTGCTACCTGTCTGTTTACAAACACTGCATAACAAGAACTGTGTGTGTTTTAGTCTAGCAGAGTAGACTTTGTACTTTCCAGCTATTTGAGAGAAGAATGAGTCTTAGAAAAAATGCTGTTAGAGAACAGGCGAGAAGTTGCGAGAGGTTTTACATATTGAAAGAGCATTCTAAAAAATATGTGCTAACGTTTAACTTTTAATATGGATGCTAACTCTTTTAGGATAGCATAGTAAATGGTTTGTAACATATTCATTTAGATTAGTAAGAGATAATATATTGAGGTAAGTTTTTATCTGTTGTTTTGTGTCTGCACACTTTTTTAGTAAAAAATCCTACAATGCTGTAAAATGTTGCAAAACAGACTGACCAGTTGAAATACACAATTCATAAACCAGTACGGGAGCACAGGGTTAAAAACAAAACTAGTCAACGAGAGCAACAAAAAAAAACCTAGTTAAATAATTTTAATTTAAGGGAGGGGGAGCAAAATGATCAAAATGAATGTATTTAAAAGCTTTGTAGAGCTGATTAGTAAAAGAATCATTTGATTCTGTGTTATTCAGCATGTCTGCTAAGATGGGCCGGTGAAGTGAGAGTTCTGGCAGTACGGTGCCGGGCACAGCGTGTGTACAAGAGCGGGTGTAGTGCGATGTTCAATTGGTGCGTCTGAGGTGCATAACGGGTGCAGCGGCGGTGTGTCAAAGGAACTGGGAGCAGCGCGTTGTTAGTGTTACAGCACCTTTCGGAAGGGTGCAACTTCATGGTGCGGTCCGTACTTTGACGGGCACAGCTTCAGTGTATACATAGAGGAGGTACTGTGTTACTACAAGGAGAACAGCGTGTGGTGCATTGTGGTGCACCAGGTTTAGTACAGGTTGGAATATGTTTGTCTTTGATAAGGTGTTTTCATTAAACATATTTGGTGTGTTGGGGAATTTAAAACGTTGTATTTTTTTGTGTGTTGAAATAAAAGTATTAAAATTCAGGTTATGTCAGTTTACTTATTTTCGTGGCCCGTGTGAACACACTCCCGTCGCTATTCGCGACACATGGTGACCCCGGCATGATTTGAACACGCAACCTCAGAGAAAGTGAGCTTTACCATCTGTTACAGCATCCACGCTGGCTTTGCCGTCTGTCTGTTTACAAATACTGCATAACAACAGCTGTGTGTGTTTTAGACTGACGTCACTGAGCTAGATTCGGTGGCGGAATCAAATGAGTTGGAACAAAAAAAAAAAGACTCATGACTTTGTTATCAGGGTTACGCCTACATGGCTACCATGACTATGCTTCTATGACCTCACTTCCGGTCCAAACAGTATGACGTCACTTCCAGACACTATGACGTCACTTCCAGACACTATGACGTCACTTCCAGACACTATGACGTCACTTCCAGACACTATGACCTCACTTCCGGTCCAGACGGTACTTCCGGTCCAGACATGATGACGTCACTTCCGGTCCAGACGGCACTTCCGGTCTAGACATGATGACGTCACTTCCAGACATTATGACGTCATAAAGTGCAGCAGAACCGCCATTTCCACCCTACTCTTGCCTGAGGCCAGTGTTAACAGGAAGGTGAATCTCATCGTTGCGTTTTAGGAGATATTACCTCGTCCTAAAAAATGCCCTTCCTTTGGACTAATTGGACTAATTATAGGACCCATTGCCCTATATTGCCCTATATATGTGACTGATGGGGGAGAATTTTCTTTGAAGTGTCTGCATAGCACAGACAGTGCCGGGTCTTCTTCTAGGTCATAAGCCGTCGAGGACTTCAACCTAGAACCTATAGCCGCTCAATAACCCTCGATCGAACCCACCTTCAGGCGTTCGGACGTGAACAGGTGATCCAGGAAATCTGTCACTACTGCTGGTGTAGCCTGGAATGGGTCTAACTGAGCCTTAACACACCAACTAGCATATTTGTTCCACAACTTCGCTATAGATGGACTCCCTTTTGTTATTTACCATTTTCTGCCACTTCCTTGGAGAAGCCTTGCCTCTCTAAAATGAAAGGACAGGCACTTCAGATGTAGGTCCAGGAGTTGGGGGTCGGGTGGAGGTATGGTCAATGGAGCTGAGACAAGATCTCTGGGTCGCAAGGCAGTCTCAGCGGTGGACTGGCCACGCACTTGGTCAGGAGGGAGAACCAATGGGCTTCGGGTGACCAAGGGCTTTCAAAAGTAGGTGTCTGGATCTGAGTAACATTGCTCTCTGGATAAGATTGGTTGAGGGGGGAAAGGCGTATAGGACCTCGTCCCTTGGCCACTCGCAGGTCAGGGCGTTGATCGCACAGGCTCGTGTGCCTGGACACGGGGAGATATACCGTGGTAGCTAGGCCGTCATCGCGTTTGCAAATACGTCCAGGGTCGGCCTTTCTCACGGAGAGTGTTTGATCACCCATTCGAAAGTCTGGGTTGATAGGCACCACTCCGTGTGTATTACCTGGTCGATTTTGGAAGGGAGGTCTGCTAACACATTCAGGGATCCTGCCAGATGCCGAGCTGATAGGTGAATACTTTTCTGTCGAGCCAAGCTCAGGATGCCGTTGGTTAGCTCGGTGAGTTGCTGGGACCTGATACCCCCTTGTTTATTCTGATATGCCACCGCCGTGGAGTTGTCTAGGTAGAACTTAACGCATTTCCCCTCCAGACCGTGGGATAGGTCGGTTAACGCTATCCAAGCTACGTCAACTCCAACCAATTTATGTGGCGGCTTCTTACCTGCTTTGGCCACGAGATCTGTCACATTCTGCCCTGGAAATGAATTTCTCACTCCGGCAGAGCGGCGTTAGTTTGCATCTCTAATTCCGGGAGTGGGGTCGAGAAGGGAAACCCTCGCCCATGATCATTCTGTCGCACCACCAAGCTAGTGCCTGATAGGCATTCTTGGATACTCACATTGCTGCCACGGGGTGCCTCCCTTGACGCAGGGCACGTCTGATTTCTGATTGAAACTGCATGTAGTGGAGTTTCCCTAGATGTTGCTACTAGACAGCCCAAGACACCCTCGAACCTGGTTCTACGGCCCGGATGGCGGTCCGAATCCTTTCTAGACGCTTGGGGTGGGATAAGCTCTTGTCAAGCTTAAATCCCATTTCCCCCCCCCCTCCCAAAATACACCATCATTAATTTGGTACGAGTTCGGACTGCCTTTGTTGCCTGATTGACCAAGGTCTGTTCTTTTACCGTGTCCTGGTCGTGATGAACCACTCCAAGTATTGGAATACTAACATACATTGGATTCGGGCCCAGGCCTTGAGAATTTTCATAGTTTTCGTGAAGCCAAAGGGCGCCGTGGAGAGACCGAATGGGAGAGCCTGGTACCAAAACTTCTTTTGCCCTATTTGAAAACATGGGCACTTCCTGGCCGAGGGGTGCAACGGTACGTGTAAATGCGCGTCGACAGGTCTATGAACGTACCACCACACAAGCCCACGTCCAGCGAGCTCTTTATTACCTGGGTTATGTTCGCGATAGGAACTGATTTATGGTGGAAAGATCTATAACTAACCTCCAATCCCTCGATTTCTGGGTACCAGAAAGACCCAGCTGAAAAACCCTTTTTGGTTTTCTGGCTCCCTTATCGCTCCTCGCACTAAGTCTTTGACTATGCTCTGCAGGGCTAGGTGCTTTGTCGGGTCTTGGTCGTAGGACATATATGTGCAGCCTGGGGCTTGGTTGCGTAAGGTATGGATGGAATGTAACCCCGTGGGTATCGTCTGAACGGAACTGCGTAGCCCTCTCTTAGCCAACGCGCCACTCTTTAGAGCACCCATCCCTCGTCAAGCTGGCCAGAATTTGCTTAGCTTGCCTCTATAACTTTATAAAGTATCATGAGGCGCTCCCTGTGAGTACAGATGAGACGCTCCCTGTGAGAGGAACTTTGACTGATTGTTACCTGCACTGTTGCGAAGTCTGTAGGGGCGTTTCGCCGCCGCTCTGCAGCCTGGACTTCTTCGGCGGAAAAGCTGGTACCTGGCCGCTAGACCGCGACCTATCTTGGCGTGGGGGCTGAGAGTATCTGCGCTTCTGCAGGCGCGAGAATCGTCTGGTTGCCCTTGCCATGAGCGCCAAGTCTTGTGAGAGGGACCTAATTTCCTGGTGCAGTCTTTCTAGCTCCTGCGGAGGAAACAGTTCTTTCTGCCCTAGGGGCGTTCCGTAGGTCACGAAGGCCCTTCAAGCTGGATCAACAGTGTTGCAGGGACGCGTCATGTCGCAGGTATACCATTGAAGTGGTTAGATAGGTCGCTAGCTTAACCACATCCCTGGTCGCTAAGGCTAAGTACTCCAGCAGTTTGAGTGCCCCCGGGTCCGTCAGTCGTAGGTTATCCACGCGCTTTTTAAGTGCACTCAGCGTGTGGTCCTGGAAGGGCAAGATATTTAGTATGAGCCTAGCTGAGCTTTCAATGGACTCACGACCAGTGGAATGTCTTAGTCCTGATGGGCTGTTACAACGCCTCTAGCGGTATAAGATTATCAGACGAACGTTATGGCCCCTGCATCACTGCCCAGTTCTGACAGCACTCGGCCCTCGCTGGCCTCTGAGCATTTGAATTCTCTACATCGCACCGACAGGGCTTTGGTTACCCCCCCCCCTCCTCGCTGGTCTTCAACGTAATGAAGGTTTGCGTCTGAGGAAGGGCTGCTTCTAATGTAATGGGATCGGCGGATGATCTCTCTCTGATACTGGGCATCCGCACTCAATACCCGCGAGCTTGGCAATTTCCTGTATGACATCCCGGAATGGCACGTATTCGGGAGCCACTGAGTTTGCCAGTGGAGAAGTCAGTGTTTCCGGTACGGGGGATAAATCTGGGGGAGACGGGGTGCAAATGGGCCGTCTACCAGCCGCGCTGGATCATTCCTCTGCTGTTGCCTTTTGCCTTATCCGGTCGGTCGAGGGGAGAACAAACTGTACCGGGGAGAGAACCCAACGGGTTAATCACCTACCGCGTCTCTCTCTGAACTCTATTCCTCGTCCGAGCTACGATCCTCGATGTGCGACAGGCCTGGCTCTTTGGCGACTAAGTCCGCGATGGGTGTGTAAATAGCTCTTTCCCTTTCTTTGTGGATGATAACTAAAGGGGACATCCAACCCACCGGGGTGAGCTCCTCGCCATTGTCGACCTGTTATGCTGTTGAAACTTGGCCCGATGGGGTAAAACGTCGGGCTCTCTCTCGCTGAGGGTAATCTTTTCTTGGGTGTCTCTGGTGTCCAGCCCCTGTGGTTGACGTGTGGGGGCGGGGGTAGATGCTGAGGTAGTAATAAACACCGCCAGCACCGGGGGTTCATCCGGTGGGCGAGATATTGTCTGCATCGCTCTTAACTATGAAATGTTCAGCAAATCCGATTGAGGCAGCAGAGGCGTATCCAGAGCCTGCGACGGAGATACGTCCGGGGGTAGTGGAACTCCAAACTTCCCTACACAGCTGGTAAAGCACGCACCTGACTCCGTATGTGTAACTGTCACATTGTCCTTCGAAGTGGGCACAGACGGTGGCGATGCTAAGCTGGAGTCCTTCGAGAGAACTTTTTCTGTTTCCTGGTGGAGGGCTGACCAGGCTTTGTCTGTGATAGCCCTCTAATCCAGGACTTAGGCTTCTTGAGCTTTCTGAGCAACTCAAAGTCTGATTCCGCACCCCTGTCTGAACACACTGGGGAAGAAACCTGGCCAAGCACAAGCGAAGCAGCTCTTCGCATATCGAGCGACAGGGATTGAGCATTGCGATGCACTCCGTTTTACGTTCTTGGAGCGGATCTTCTCCAAGGTGTCGCAGTTTTGTGGGCTAAGTGAGCACACTCCTCGCAGGTGTGAAGCTCATCACAGAGGTATGTCTGTGTCCCTCTGCATCTGTCGCAGAATGAGTGAGGATTGACTACTGATACTGATACTGGGTGTATGCACGAAATCTTCAGTTTGCTGAGGTGTAGACTAGCCTCTGTTATGTCTGAAAACGAAGCAAAGATAAGAATGCATAAGTAACTTGTTCGTAAAGTATTACCAACACTCATCTCAAAATACTGAAGTCTGTACGGAACCAAGCTCTTTGCTACACCTGTCGCCCCGTTCTACTCTGAAGTTATTGGTAGCCTGCTAGGAAGCACCAAGCTACGCAGCTAGGCCACAAGTGACCAAGGTGTAGAACGTAGCTTGAGATCAGGACAGACGTCAGCAATCTAAAATGACCAGTGCTCCTATATGGGTCATCAGTTAGTACGCCTAAACTAGTAAACAGTGGACACCTAGGAGTAGGATTTTTCGGGGAAGGGAAACCGCCGTGGTGCAAACTCAGATTTACTAGCAGAGAGAGTGGGAAGGCAAAATCTCCCAAACTCCAGATCTCACAACGCTCGTGTTAAAATATCCAGTAAAGGAAAGTATTATAAATTTTGAGACATTCACCTTAAACTGAAGGCAGTAAAACAAAAAAATGTTCTGCCTAGAGAAACGCTTGTGGTAGATGCCGCACGCAATACGAGAATGAGACTTGGTACCAAGGTACCAAGGATGCTGATTGGCTGCTATCTAAAACGTGACTATTCGAGCCACTAAGAAAAATTCGTAGTTCCCAAACTGTGTGATTCTTAGAGTTTACGAGAAACCCGTATAAAAGTGGAAATGAGCGAATTCGGAGCTTTTACCAAGTAAAAGACCTGATATGCGCTCTTGTCATCTTTTTATAGGAAAATGCAATATTTCCAATTTTGAGAGCCTTTATCAATTTTTAATGTTACTCCGAATAAAAATGAACCACAACCTTTACACTTTTCAACATGTTGTAAACAGTGTTTAATGATTTATGTTATAAACTAGACCGAATTCCGCTAGATAGCGGAATAACCCACTTGCAGAAACCACTTAAGAAAATACTTGTATTACATTAGGACCGAGAAGGTCAAAGTCACGCAGTATCCCTTCTTTGTCGTTGCTTTGGCCCTACTGATTGAAAATGAACTCAAAATTGCTCTGTCTCTAGCCATTTTCGAGAAAATAGTCAACTTGCAGTTTTTTACCTTGACTGAACAAGAAGCAAGACCACTGAGATACATTTTACGTAATGCTGTTTAGGTCCAAAGGGTAAAAATGGGTTCAAAATCGCTGTCCCTATAACTTTTTTAAAGAAAAGTCGTCCTACTGTTAACGGTACACGAGGTGACGTGACCTTTGACCTTGAACCCCAAGGTTTAGGATGCAGGGTTGCCCCTACTAAATACGTTTATATATTCAAACTGGGGTGTGAACACTTTTTTATGGCAACTCTTCGTTTTGAAAAATACTTCGAGGTCAAGTAAAAATATTTGGAACTGATGCCTTGTGATTGTTTTTAAGTGTGTAAAATATGAGACTCCGCTGAGGAGAGCTAGGAGGAGTTTTCTGGAAACCATTTTGTAGAAAAAATAACTCTGATCTCAATTTGACCTTGAACTTGAATGTTGAGATAAAAAATGTGCTCATTCACTGAGACCTTGTCATCCTGCACATGTGGCCTTCCTCCACCAAACAGTATAGGAGGAGTTTTCTGGAAGCCAACGGGAAAAGAGAAGAAAAAAAAGAAAAAAAGGGCAGAAAGTGCAAGAATAACTACAAACTTATTCCAAGTTGGAAACGAAGTTTGCAAGTGGAAATTATATAAGTTACTTTTTTAAGGCTCTTAAGTGTTTCGTACATGAACATGCAAGCGCCGAAGGTTTGCAAGAAAAATGCTTCATCCGAATTTCAATTTCAGTACTTTTCCTTCTTTCTGGGTATTTTTTTATTACTTCTATATTTTTTATACACCCGGCCGGAGTTTTCTTTTCACTCGAAATTTTTAAACTCGGTCGGATTACTTCTTTTTTAGCCCAGCTGATCAACTTCGTTGAGTTATTCCAATTACTTTTACCCGTGATCCGTGTATATGTGTTAAGCTTGTGAAATTCTGTCTCTCTTAAATTCTTATTCGATTGCTTTAAAATTTAAAGTGTTTACCAGGTAGTTCTCTACCAGCTTCGCTCTTATTTTAACGAATAGGCACAAATAGGCAAGGTTTTGGCTAAAATAGATCAAGTTTGAACTTGAATACCCAGTAGCACATTCCGACTCGATCCAACGTTAATTAACGTTTGAAAAGTAAACGTTTCAAGCGTATTTGTTCTTACTCGGTGTGGAAATGTGGGCTTAAAGTAGTTAAAGTATCTCTTTTTTCCTTCTTCTGTTAGTTTTTTTTCATTTTTTATAGCCGAAACTTTTGAGTCGGTTTCCAGACATCTCCTCCGAAACGGCTTAAGCTAGACGAATGAAATTTGGTACACTTATAGTCAACTATGTGAACTGGTGCCAAATAATTTTTTATTGATATATGACGTCATCAACGTCTTGTGACGTCATGGATATTTCAAAGTTTATATCTTGAAAACGGCTGGACCTAGAGATTTCGGGCAAAATGCGTTATGACAAAGGACTACTTTTTGACACAGGACATCGTAGTAATGTTGCTTTCAAACGCATGACGTCATAATGACGTCATTTTTCCGTTCGTTTTCCTGGTCTGATTTAAACCGGGATGTTGATACAAATCATGCAGACTGCTTAGTTTGTACGAATTGACGGTTAAATAATAATTTTTAACCATCCAGTGCTCTGCAAAACACCCAACCCTTATTCCCTAAAAACGTACGCAAAATGCCCGTTCTGAATGCCTAGTCTCCACGGTCATTCTCAGCAGAGCATTACTGTTTGTGAGCCTATGCATAAGCATAGGGCATATTCGCTTGTGATTGGACGATATTGGAAGGCTAAGTGCCTGCAATGCTGCTTTTTACTGAGGTCGCTGAATTGCACTTACCTGGCTTTTTACAAGCAGCTGACAGTGCGCTTTTCATTACAAAGAGAACAAGTTTTTTTTTAATTTTTAAGGCTTTGTTGCAAAAGCATTCACTTGACACATACGATTACAAGTTGCTATTGTTAGTCCTTTGAAAAGGAGTGTCTCACATAGTTTTATAGAGGATAAAGAATAACTGCTCTTCCAAAGTAAGTATAATTTATGTGCTTGATAAGACCAACCAGAAAAAAATCACACCAGACCCAGCACCTCCACCTGCTTTAGGACTTTAGGTTAGGTACAAATTTCGGTGACCTTGACCTCAAGTTTGCTTTCGAGTCAAAAGCCTGAAGTTGCACTTCATCTCAAAAACTATAAGAGCAACTTTGACTTCATTTTCGACCTACATCCCCTCTAGGACGTTACTTAAGGTATAACTTCTGGTGACATGGACCTTACCCGACAAAATTTTAGCGGATATTATACGTGTAAAATACGTGGGCAAAATGGGAAAATTAGGTGTAATATACGTGTATTTTGGCCACTTTGCTCATCGATAATGCGCATAAAAATACGCATATTTTCCCACGTAAAACTTTATATGCATTTTACATGCATTTTACACTAATTCCCACCGATTATTAAACGCCTTTTACACGTATTTTTTCCCACGGATATTAGACGGCTTTTACGCATTTTTAAAACTTATCTTACATGCATTTCAGAGTTTGCCAACCAATGTAATGACCCAGATAGCAGTCCCACATGTATTATGCACATGAACCTTTATCACTATAGTGCAGTTATAAAGTGTTCCTTAAAACAATTTTCAACATAAAAATTTTGGTGAAATTGGTATTCCCATGTCTAACTTTCTATTATACTTAGATAAAAGGCAGCCCTCAACAAAATATGCAGCATTTAGCATAATATATTATCGCTCAATGGCGGCTGTTTCCAGTCTGCGCTAATAGGCCCACATTGCCAGACTACGTATAATATGCGTATATTTTCCCATGCATTTACTACGTAGAAATTTTCACGCATTATATACGTGTATTTTAGATGGGAATACCCATATGGGAAATCCCCACGTAAAATATATGCTTAATATGCGTCAAATATTACACGTATAATATGCATGGGCGAAAATGCTTGTAATAAACGTTCTTAAATATGCGTCTTATATACGCGAATAAAAATGCATTTAATATGCGTTTCTAATATGGGCATCTTTTTTACCATGCAAAATATATCCATAATATGCGTCCCTAGATACGCCTATAATATGCGTAGGAAAAAATGCGTATAATATGCGCATTGAAAATGGGCATATATTTTCCCGCGTATTTTATATGTGTAATAAACGTTCCTTGATATGCGCATATTGTACGTGGGAAAATCAATAGGGGCATCTTTTTTCCAACGCATTTTATACGTATAATATATGGTTCTAGAAATGCGGATATTTTTATACGTAATTTATACGTTTATTATGCGTTCGAGTAAAGATGCCCATTTTGCCCATGCATTTTAGATATTAAATACGTATAATATACGTATACAGTTTCGTAGGGTAAGGTCACTTTCGAGTCAAAAACGAGAAGTTGCCCTTTATCTCGAAAACGGTAAGAGAAGAGCCATTTCGACCTCATGTCGACTTCCACCCTCTTCTCAACGGTACATAAGATATACCTTTCGGTGACTTTGATCTCAAGGTAACTTTCGAGGCAAAACCGGAAGTTGCACTTATCTCGAAAACGGTAAGAGATAAACCATTTTTGACCTCACTTCCGACCTCCACACCCTCTTCAACGTTCGTAAATTTTAACTTTCGGTGACTTTGATCTCAAGGTCACGTTGGAGTAAAAAAACCAAAGGTTGCACTTTATCTCGAAAACGGTAAGAGATAGGCCAATTCTGAGCTCATTTTCGACCTCCACCCCTCTACGACGTTACGTAAGGTATAAATTCCTGTGATCTTGACGTCAAGGTCACTGTCGAGCTCTAAACTATAAGTTGCACTTTATCTCGAAAACGGTAAGAGAACAATTCTGAGCTTATTTTCGAGCTCTACCCACTCTACGATCTTACGTAAGGTATAACTTCCAGTGACCTTGACCTTAAGGTCACTTTCGAGCCCCAAACCGAAAGTTGCCGAAATCATGTGACGGGATAAATAGTGGAAGAACATGCCTGAACATGGATATGGCGATAGTTTCAGTCGGTCGGTAAATCGCACAATGTAGATAACACCTCTGATATTAACTATCAAGTAAACCTTTGAGACTGTTATAAAGTGTTTTCAAGCGTTTATGGCGTCACTCGGTGGCGAAATCGGTCTAGTTTAAGATTGCGACGTCGATCCAGCCTAACTGGAGTACTGTAAAAGCCTTACGTCTGAAAAGGAACATGCATATAATGTTGGGGATGCCTCCCTGGGGGTCACTTGGGATCATATACGCCATAATGTTTGCACTCCCGCCCCCACCCCCAAAAAACAACAACGAAAAGGTTGGGGATGGTTTTGAGGCCATTCGGTGGTACGCGGATACTTTCAGTCAAAGTTAAAAATGTTTATTTACACTTGGGACAACGTCCCAAGGAGATTTTAAATTACCTCGAATTCCGTACATTTCTCTTTTCTTCCCTTTTTTAAATTTTTTTTTATATTTCGTTTTTTTTGTTATTCTTCGTCACTTGGTTTCCGCGCTTCTCCTCCGAGACCGTTTGAGCTAGGAAAGTGAAACTTGGCACACAGATAGGATGTGTGGCAAACTCGATCCACGCGAAAAAATTTTTACGTATGACGTCATCTTCCGCATCTTATGACGTCATGAATATTTTAGAGCTTAATATCTTCAAAACGGCTGGAGCTAGAGATTTGGCGTCAAATACGTTATGAGACTACTTTTTGACAAAGGACCTCGTGAAAGCCTTAATTTTGGCGTATGATGTCATAATGACGTCATTTTTCGATTTTTTTTCCTGGTCGGTTTTAAAGCGGAAATTTTTGTTATTGGTATACAGAACGCTTAACTGAATACCAATTGACGGACAAAAGTTACTTTAAACTCTCCAATGCCCTGTAAAACGCCCCCCCCCCCGAAATGCACACAAGTGTTATAACATCTCACAGTATCTCACAGTACAAGGTGCCTATTGTGGGCACGCGATTATGTATAATGCAGATCAATACGGCTGTATATGTGGTTTGTGGCCTCTCCCAGAATGAAAAGCTACTCTGTGGCCAGGTGACCATGCAGTACTGTTGTTTTGTAGGTAGGTGGCTGTGATGAACTGGGCTTTTTTTCAATGCTGCAATCAGTGAAAAGTTGAGCACGGAGAGCAAATGTTGTATTTTTATTAAACTTTTTTTTTTACAAATAATTGCGTTATAATTTGTGAATATATTGAATGCTACGGAACTGTGGTAGTGATAACTGTGTAGTGTTCATTTATTGATCACTCTTACTATTTTGTGACGATATATTATTTCGAAAACACCGATAGGTGCATAGTTCCCACTTGCAAACTTAGTTTGCAAATGTGTATAAGTTTGTAGTTTTTCTCGAAATTTCTTTTTTCCTTTTTTTCCGTCACGGAGGTTTCCAGAAAACTCCTCCTGCGCTATTTGACGTAGAACGATGAAATATGGTACAGTGATAGAGGGTGATGAGCTTTCGTCAAATCCGCAAAATTTTGTTAACTTGACCTTGAAGGTCAAGATCAAATTGAGGTCAAAGTATTTTTTACCTGAAAGTGGTTTTCAGAAAACCCCTCCTACAGAGTTTTTGTCGTAGAAAGACGGCATGTGGAAGAGACATAGAGGGTAATGAGTTGTCGTCAAATCTCCAAATTTTTTGGACCTGCAACCTCAGAGGTCAAGGTCAAAGTGAGGTCAAAATATTTTTTGAAACGCCTATTTATCACGAAAAGTACCCATAAAGGTGCTCAAATCCCAGCTTGAATACATAAAACGTACTCTGTAGGATCACTAATCTAAACCTTAAGGGTCGAGGTCAAAGGTCACGCGACTTCACCCGCAGTTAACGACAGGCCGACTTATCTCGAAAACGGTTAGAGATAGAGCTATTTTGAGTTACATAAGAGGTATTTCGGTGACCTTGACCTTCTGGATCACAATAAAGGTAAAAAAACGGAAGTTGACTATTATCTCGAAAATGGTTAGAGATAGAACAATTTTGAGCTCATTTTCGACCCTTTGGGCTTACACAACGTTACATAAGAGGTACCTCGGTGACCTTGAACTTCTGGGTCAAGGTTAAGGTCAAAAACCGGAATTTGACTATTATCTCGAAAGGGGTTAGAGACAGAGCGAATTTGAGCTCATTTCCGATCATTTGGGCCTAAAAACGTTAAATAAGAGGTACATCGGTGACTATGACATTCTGGGTCACGGTCAGGGTCAAAAACCGGAAGTTGACTATTATCTCGAAAACGGTTAGAGATAAAGCAATTTTGAGCTCATTTTGGGCCTAAACAACGTTACATAGGAGGTGCCTCGTTGCCTCTTGCGCGTTCATAGTAAGTTCTTAATTTTAAGAGTTCAGAATCGTATTTTTTGTGCCCCAAGTGTAATTTTCGCTACTCGGTAGCGAATACGGTCTAGTTTTATTTTTTTCATATTTCGTTTTTTTTGTTATTCTTCGTCACTTGGTTTCCGCGCTTCTCCTCCGAGACCGTTTGAGCTAGGAAAGTGAAACTTGGCACACAGATAGGATATGTGGTAAACTCGATCCACACGAAAAATTTCTTACGTATGACGTCATCTTCCGCATCTTATGACGTCATGAATATTTTAGAGCTTAATATCTTCAAAACGGCTGGAGCTAGAGATTTGGCGTCAAATACGTTATGAGACTACTTTTTGACAAAGGACTTCGTGAAAGCCTTAATTTTAGCGTATGACGCCATTATGACGTCATTTTCCGGTTTTTGTCCATTTTAAAGCAGAATTTTTGTTATTAGTATACAGAACGCTTAACTGAATACCAATTGACGGATAAAAGTTACTTTAAACTCTCCAATGCCCTGTAAAACGCCTCCCCCTCCCCGAAATGCACACAAGTGTTATAACACGCACATCACAGTATAAGGTACCTATTGCGGGCACGCGATTATGTATAATGCAGATCAATACGGCTGTATGTGGCTTGTGGCCTCTCCCATAATGAAAAGCTACTCTGTGGCCAGGTGACCATGCAGTACTGTTGTTTTGTAAGTAGGTGGCTGTGATGAACTGGGCTTTTTTTTTCAATGCTGCAATCAGTGAAAAGTTGAGCACAGAGACCAAATGTTGAATTTTTATTAAAATTTTTTTTACAAATAACTGCGTTATAATTTGTGAATATATTGAATGCTACGGAACTGTGGTAGTCATAACTGTGTAGTGTTCATTTATTGATCACTCTTACTATTTTTTGACGATATATTATTTCGAAAAACCCGATAGGTGCATAGTTCCCACTTGCAAACGTCGTTTGCAAATGGGTATAAGTTTGTAGTTCCCACTTGCAAACATAGTTTGCAAATGGGTATGCTTTGCAAAAAATTCCGGCTGTTTATTCCTTCCTTTTTTTGTTTGTTTTTTTTTTCTTTTTTTTTCGTCACGGAGGTTTCCAGAAAACTCCTCCTACGCTATTTGACGTAGGACCATGAAATTTGGCACAGAGATAGAGGGTGACGAGATGTCGTGAAATCCGCAATTTTTTTTACCTTGATCAAATTGAGGTCAAAGTTTTTTTACCTCAAAGTGGTTTCCAGAAAACTCCTCCTACACGGTTTGTAATAGAAAGACGGCATTTGGCAGAGACATAGAGGGTAATGAGTTGTCGTGAAACCCGCAAAATTTTTTTACCTTGACGTTCAAGGTCAAGGTCAAATTGAGGTCAAAATATTTTTTCAAAAACCTATTCCATCACGAAAAATTGCTGGAAATAGCGCTGAAATCCTTGTTTCAACACGTGTACGGTGTCAGTAGGCAGTAACATCATGGACGAAATCTCGACATTCAGTGTCGAGGTCAAGCTCATGTGACTTTTGTATATTGAAATCCGTTAGAGAAAAATTGTCCATTATCTCGAAAGCGGTTAGAGATAGAGCGATTTTGAGCTTATTTTCGACCCTTTGGGCCTAAAAGATGTTATATAAGAGGGACCTCGGTGACCTTGACCTCTTCCCTCATGGTCAAGGTCAAGAACCGGAAGTTGACCATTATCGCGAAAACGGTTAGAGATAGAGCGATTTTGAGCTTATTTTCGACCCTTTGGGCCTAAAAGACCATATATAAGAGGTACCTCGGTGACCTTGACCTCCTCCGTCATGGTCAAGGTCAAAAACCGGAAGTTGACCATTATTTCGAAAACGGTTAGAGATAGAGCGATTTTGAGCTTATTTTCGACCCTTCGGGCCTAGAAGACGTTACATAAGAGGTACCTCGGTGACCTTGACCTCCTCCGTCATGGTCAAGGTCAAAAACCGGAAGTTGATCATTATTTCGAAAACGGTGAGAGATAGAGTGATTTTGAGCTTATTTTCGACCCTTTGGGCCTAAAAGACGTTATATAAGTGGTACCTCGATGACCTTGACCTCCTCCGTCATGGTCAAGGTCAGAAACCGGAAGTTGATTATTATCTCCAAAACGGTGAGACATAGAGCGATTTTGAGCTTATTCTCGACCCTTTGGGCCTAAAAGACGTTATATAAGAGGTACCTCGGTGACTTTGACCTCCTCCGTCATGGTCAAGGTAAAAAACCGGAAGTTGATGATTATCTCCAAAACGGTTAGATTATCTCCAAAACGGTTCAGGATAATAATTCGGAAGCTGACAATCTTGTGGAAAGACAGAAATGTTTCTTTGACCAGATAGATTGTACCATTGCAAGTGGGTGCCATTTTGCTACGTGCAGCGAAATTCGGTCTAGTTTTTCTCGAAATTTCTGCCCTTTTTTATCATTTTTTTTCGTCACGGAGGTTTCCAGAAAACTCCTCCTACGCTATTTGACGTAGGCCGATGAAATTTGGTACAGTGATAGAGGGTGATGAGGTGTCGTCAAATCCGCAAAATGTTTTGACGTTGACCTTGAAGATCAAGGTCATATTGAGGTCAAAGTATTTTTTTTACCTCAAAGTGGTTTCCAGAAAACCCCTCCTACAGAGTTTGTCGTAGAAAGACGGCATGTGGCAGAGACATAGAGGGTAATGAGTTGTCGTCAAATCCGCAAAATTTTTTGACCAGGAACCTCAGAGGTCAAGGTCAAAGTGAGGTCAGAATATTTTTTGAAACGCCTATTAATCACGAAAAGTACCCATGAAGGTGCTCAAATCCCAGCTTGAATACATAAAACGTACTCTGTAGGAGGAAAACTTCCATCACTAATCTTGACCTTGAGGGTCAAGGTCAAAGGTCACGTGACTTCACGCGCCGTTAACGACAGGCCGACTTATCTCGAAAACGGTTAGAGATAGAGCTATTTTGAGCTCATTGTCGACCCTTTGAGCCTAAACAACGTTACATAAGAGGTACCTCAGTGACCTTGACCTGGGTCACAATAAAGGTCAAAAACCGGAAGTTGACTATTATCTCGAAAACGGTTAGCATGTGCTTCTGACATCATTGATCTGCTATAAAGCATTGCTGTGTTCTTTTATGATTTGCAAATAGCTAGATTTTATTTAATATCTAATTATGTCTGAAAATTTTCATTCTCCATGCAAACCTAATCCGGAACAGAATCAAGAATCAAAATGCGAATTTAAAAACTGAAATAAGATAAGAAATTTTTAGCTCAGTCAATAAGTATTTTTGTAGTATCCCAAGTGTTTGTTTCGCAACTCGGTTGCAAAATCGGTCTAGTTTTTACCCAAAGTTTAACAACCCCTTCTGTGAACACTCGCCTTGTCGCGGTGACTAGATAAATTATGAACACTTTAAGACGGTGACCTTCAGTTGAATAGCAAACTGTGAATAATCAGACCATTTCAAGCCTCGCAGCATGTTGGTACTTTAAACAACACACAACAGGATTTGCAACTAGGACTTCAACCATTTAATATTGAACACTTGAACAAGAGGAATATTGTTTTAGCACTTTTGGACTTGTGGCAACAAATTTCTTTTCGTCGTCATCCATTACATAAGGTCTGTATTCTACATATCATAATTTAGTATAAACAATTTTAAAATCTTGAAATAATAAAGAGAACTTCCAGCAGAAGATGCTTTCGAAATGTAAAAGACTTTTGAGGGTAAAGCCAAACATCGTTGGCCATTCCACGTTTTGAATCGCTATGAAATGTATTTTATTAAAAGTTGAGTATGCGTGTCTGTCATCGATTATATGTTTCTAAAGTATAAAAAAATAATTTGTTGCACTTAACCTCATCCCGAACTGTCAGATTGTTTCGATATTTTTACAGACATTCTAGAGGTTCCCAGTTAGCATAATTTTTCGTCCCAAGTATAAAACGCGTTGTTTTTAGATGGGATTTACGTGGGAACGTGGGACGTTGGCATGGCCACACAGAAAACATGTGTAATATATGTGGACATTCCCACGGTGTGATTTCCGTATAAACTCTACATATAATATACATAGGCTTTCCCACGTATAAAATGCACGGGTAGATACACGAGTAAACTGCATGGTTTATCCCGTGTAAGGCCCACTGTGGGCATTCCTCTGTATAATATACGTAGAATTCCCCACTTCTAAAATGCATGGGTAATTAACGCATATTATATGTATATTATACTTTTGAATTTCCACGTCAAATTTCATTAGAAGTCATTTGTATATTACACGTATATTTTACGTGGGATTTCCCATATGGGCATTCCCATGTAAAATACACGTATATAATACGTGAAAATTTACACTTAGTAAATGCATGGGATAAATGCATGGGATAATATACGCATATTATGCGCAGTCTGGCAATGTGGGCTTATTATCGCAGACCGGAAACAGCCGCCATTGAGCGATAATATATTTAACTTTTGCTAAATTCTGCATATTTTCGTGGAGGGCTGCCTTTTTTCTAAGTATAATAGAAAGTTAGACATGGAAATACCAATTTCACTAAAATTTTTATGCTTAAAATTCTTTTAAGGAATACTTTATAACTGCACTATAGTTATAAAGGTTCATGTCTGTGTATTCGATGGAGTTATCGGGTATGCCCAGGGTGGGTCGTCCCTTTAAAATTCCATGCTTAGTATGCGTGGGAATTCCCACATATAAAATGCATGGAAATATATGCGTATAAAATGCATGGGTTCACATGCGCATAATAGACATCGGAAAGAGTCTCAAAATCTCCTAAATCCCACGTAACTACATGGGAATTCCCCAACAAAAAAACACATTATTTATGCGTGGGTACGTGGGAATACCCACATATATTATGCATAGTCCCCATGTGGGACTGCTATCTGGGTTGTGCTTAAGCTAACCTCATACTTCAAACACTTGTTTTAATGCGACATACCAAGTAATAAAGAGCATGACATAAAAATTAACTTGATGTTCTAAATATATAACGCCACTTTGTATTGAATCACTCATATTAAAGAAATGTACACTCGCAATTTTTGTAAATTCCAGCATCTCTCTGATGACAAATGGCGTCCATGTTTGGCCTTTCATTTAACAAAAAGCCAGTGAGAACTGGGATTTCAACAAGAACATATGAAAGCACGTGTTTTGGAATTTGCGACAATTGCTAAACCCCCAAATTTAACATCCAGACTTGGTGGCCGTCACTTTTTTCCAATGCGAATTTGATCGCGTGGTAGTTTAAGGTATACATTGGCGACGGGTTGGGGTAGGGGTGGGAGGAGGGGAGGAGAAAGAGGGGCTCTCTGTATTCTCATGCTGGGGGAAGAAACCTATGATTCGATGTGGTGAGCTACTGGAATATTATCTGGCTATTTAACACTTGACAAGCTTTTGGCTTGCAAGGGTTATATGAATTTGTGCGAGCAAAATTCGTCCTTTTTTTTTTCTTCTTGACACTTTTTCCGATTTTTTGTGTCTTCTTCTTCTCTGACACTATGGGCCCTACGACCGTGAAACTTGGGACTTATGAAAAGCTTGATCTGAACATGCGCATGTCACATTTTATTTTCGTCTTTGATTTCGTTTTCTTTGTTAAAACGCCATGTGAAAAGAGTGTATTTTTTGCAAGTAAATGCGTAGCATTTAACCCACATCACACACAGTTGCACAGTGAGCTTTGTGCGAGCTCTCACTGCGTAAATAGCTAACACGGCGTATGCTAGATCAGTCAATAAAACCTTTAGTCAACAGAAACCAAACACTACTCGGCTTATAAGACGTATTCAAGCTGTGTTGTTTGCAATATATTATTCAAGAAATAACCCATTGAAGGAAGTATTTTTGCGTTTTAATTTTTGCCAAGTGTTTAACATTTCGCTAGCGAAGTGAGGTTCTAGTTTGTAGGCTGTTTTACCTTTCAGAGATCTTAAGAGCACTTGCAATGGCTGATTCATCCGAAACACTGCGGACGGAAGTACAAGAGTATTACAGTGAAAACCTCAGCTGCAGGGAAGACCTGAAAACCGATTTGAAGTGCAACATCACGAATGACTCGAGGCCACGGGAGCTGATCAAATTCATACACGAGGCTGTCAAGAACAAGTAAGTGCGCAAATTTGTCCCAAAAATTGGTGGAACGCCGAGTTTCAGTCATCTATCCCCAGTTATACAACAACCCTTTTATTAAAGGTGTCGCATGTGACTGACCATGCAAAATTTGCACAAGCATGCACTGCAATATGAGGTTTTAATCACCAGGTCACGCATAGAATCTTGTTTGATCTGCAAATATCAAAACGTAATATACCACCGAGCTCTTTACAGCGTCGCTTTCCCTATATCTGTACAATGCCGGGGGATAGAAGTTGTTTCGAATTTAATTTTCAATCCATCCGAAACCTTGGTGAGACGTCAGCTAATCGATATCTATCCAACATCCGAAGGTAGACGTTGTTTCGACTTCTATAAGCAACAAAAACCCGAAGTTGATCCGTCGTCGTGTGCGGTGTTTCTCCGACGTAGGTGCAACGTCGCAATGTTTACTGAGTCAACTATACAAAAGCATTGTTTTTGATCATGTAGAAGCCATGATCGAAGAAGTACGAACTGTTGATACTTCTTTGAGCATTGTGTTGTATTTTATTTTTGAATGGTTTTATTTGACAAAAAAAAAAAAAAGGCTGGAATTTGACGAGAAAAAAAGTATTATCTTTTATCGACTTTGCACAGCTATTTGAGTAATGGATTTTGTGCGTTCCAGTGCATTATCGAATCTTGTTGACTCCTTGATCTTGATATTACGAGTTCTGGAATAAAAAAAAAAAAAGAAAGTATCCATAGGAAGTGTATGAGTGACGCCTGTCGGGTGTCCTGAATATGTCAACTTCTGTAAATAAACCAGTAACTTTACCAAATAAAATAAACTACTATATTTTATCAAATCTATCAAAAAAAAAAAAAAAAAAAAAAAAAAAACGACCGGTCTTTAAGTAAGCGCAATTTGTTGTCTGAGAATCAACTTCTTTTTTCAGGATATTAGCTGAATATTTGCTGCAGAAAAGATCTCAGCCTCCACCCCTACCCTCCTCCCCCACCCCGTTTATACCACCAGTGAGCGATATATATTTCTTGAAAAAGATCCATTGAACGTTCGTTTCGAATTTAACATTAAGTCAGCGATCTCTTTAACTAAAAAGGTTCGATTGGGTAATATATTCGATTTTTTTTAAATTCCAGACCCAAGTAGCAACACCCTCTCGCTCTGTGACAGGGAGGGGGTGGCCGGGTGGCAGCAACATTTATGGGCCATCCACACAGTTTAAGAGCGTAACTCTGTCTTCTTCTCAGTTTTCTTTCGTCCTTTATTTATGTAATTTATTATTATTATTTTCGCTATACTTAGCTGTGTGAGACAGCGCTAAAATGTTCGCCTACTTAGCAAGTAGGGCATTATTTATGGGGCAGATTCTCGACGCCTCAGTAATTATTTTGCTTTCAGTAACCCGTTGTATCAGGTTTCACAAATTTGATTAAAGAAGGGGCATTATTTCAAAATTAGCACTTCGCGTTTAGGGGTCGTTTAAAAAAAACCATGGACACGCATAGTAAGCAGTTGGTACGCGAGTGCCCCCACCCCTACCCCCATCCTAGTCTTGGTAATTGCTGGTAAATAAGTAGTGTAGGAAAGAATTCAGTGGATGTAATTAAACAAGTTTGTCCAAGGACAAAGTCCCAGCTTACGAAAAGCAATAAGACCCATTCCAGCGTGCATGAGCGAAGGAATTTCCCTGAAATATCAAGCTTCAAAAGATGAGACGGCAAAGAGCTAGCTCAATAATTAATTTAGCACCGGACCAGAACATAGACCGATAAATGCATACAAAGATTTCTTTCCCAGAAAAATGGGGAACAGATTTTTTGTATATCTGGTAGACCGGATAGTTTGCCATAGATGCCTTCAAACAACGCTCGCATTTCGGACCAGTGCGCATATTTATGTAACTTGCCTCGATGCGCGGTTCTAATTCAGACAAGTGCGCATGTTTATTTAATTTGCGTTGATGCGCGGCTCTCATTTTGGAATAGTGCACATGTTTATTTAACTTAATAAAGATTAATGCGCGGTTCTTATTCCAGACCAATGCGCATGTTTATTTTACTTTCGTACTTATTTTGGACAAGTGCACAAGTTTCCTTAGGTTGTCTTGATGCGCGGGTCACAACTTTCGTACATTATCGCCCAATGTTCCCGATTATCGCCCACACGAAAAATATTATATTTATCATATTATCGGGTCCTAGAATTGTTTCCTGCACTTTTAAAGCGAAAATTACAACTTTCTTGCATTATCGCCCAATATTCCCTATTATCGCCCACACGAAAAATATCATATTTATCATATTTTCGGGTCATAGAATTGATTCCTGCACTTTTAAAGCAAAAATTACAAATTTCTTACATTATCGCCCAATGTTCCCTATTATCGCCCACACGAAAAATATCACATTTATCATATTTTCGGGTCATAGAATTGTTTCCTGCACTTTTAAAGCGAAAATTACAACTTTCTTGCACTATCGCCCAATGTTCCCTATTATCGACCACCCGAAAAATATCATATTTATCATATTTTCGGGTCACAGAATTGATTCCTGCACTTTTAAAGCGAAAATTACAATTTTCTTACATTATCGCCCAATATTCCCTATTATCGCCCACCCGAAAAATATCACATTTATCATATTTTCGGGTCATAGAATTGATTCCTGCACTTTTAAAGCGAAAATTACAACTTTCTTGCATTATCGCCCAATGTTCCCTATTATCGCCCATCCGAAAAATATCATATTTATCATATTTTCGGGTTATAGAATTGATTCCTGCTCTTTTAAAGCGAAAATTACAACTTTCTTACATTATCGCCCAATGTTACCTATTATCGCCCACACGAAAAACATTATATTTATCATATTTTCGAGTCCTAGAATTGTTTCCTGCACTTTTAAAGCGAAAATTACAACTTTCTTGCTTTATCGCCCAATATTCCCTGTTATCTCCCACCCGTAAAATATCACATTGATCATATTTTCGGGTCATAGAATTGATTCCTGCACTTTTAAAGCAAAAATTACAATTTTCTTGCATTATCGCCCAATGTTCCCTATTATCGCCCACACGAAAAATATCACATTTATCATAATTTCGGGTTATAGAGTTGTATTCTGCTCTTTTAAAGCGAAAATTACAACTTTCTTACATTATCGCCCAATGTTCCCATTATCGCCCACACGAAAAATATTATATTAATCAATTCTTCGGGTCCTAGAATTGTTTCCTGCACTTTTAAAGCGAAAAATACAACTTTCTTGCTTTATCACCCAATATTCGATGTTATCGCCCATCCGTAAAATATCACATTGATCATATTTTCGGCTCACAGAATTGATTCCTGCACTTTTAAAGCGAAAATTACAACTTTCTTGCATTATCGCCCAATGTTCCCTATTATCGCCCACACGAAAAATATCACATTTATCATATTTTCGGGTCATAGAATTGATTCCTGCACTTTTAAAGCGAAAATTACAATTTTCTTGCATTATCGCTCAATGTTCCCTATTATCGCCCATCCAAAAAATATCATATTTATCATATTTTCGGGACATAGAATTGATCCCTGCACTTTTAAAGCGAAAATTACAACTTTCTTGCATTATCGCCCAATATGTCCTATTATCGCCCATCCGAAAAATATCATATTTATCATATTTTCGGGTTATAGAGTTGATTCCTGCTCTTTTAAAGCGAAAATTACAATTTTCTTACATTATCGCCCAATGTTCCCATTATCGCCCACACGAAAATTTTATATTTATCATATTTTCGGGTTCTACAATTGTTTCCTGCACTTTTTAAGCGAAAATTACAACTTTCTTGCATTATCGCCCAATATTCCCTATTATCGCCCATCCGAAAAATATCACATTTATCATATTTTCGGGTTATAGAATTGATTCCTGCTCTTTTAAAGCGAAAATTACAACTTTCGTACACTATCGCCCAATGTTACCTATTATCGCCCACACGAAAAAATATTATATTTATCATATTTTCGGGTCACAGAATTGTTTCCTGCACTTTAAAGCGAAAATTACAACTTTCTTGCATTATCGCCCAATGCTCCCTATTATCGCCCACACGAAAAATATCATATTTATCATATTTTCGGGTCATAGAATTGATTATTGCACTTTTAAAGCGAAAATTACAACTTTCTTACATTATCGCCCAATATTCCCTATTATCGCCCACACGAAAAATATTATATTTATCATATTTTCGGGTCCTAGAATTGTTTCCTGCACTTATAAAGCGAAAATTACAACTTTCTTGCTTTATCGCCCAATATTCCCTGTTATCGCCCACCCGTAAAATATCACATTGATCATATTTTCGGGTCACAGAATTGATTCCTGCACTTTTAAAGCGAAAATTACAACTTTCTTGCATTATCGCCCAATGTTCCCTATTATCGCCCACACGAAAAATATCACATTTATCATATTTTCGGGTCATAGAATTGATTCCTGCACTTTTAAAGCGAAAATTACAACTTTCTTGCATTATCGCCCAATATTCCCTATTATCGCCCATCCGAAAAATATTATATTTATCATATTTTCGGGATATAGAATTGATTAATGCTCTTTTAAAGCGAAAATTACAATTATCTTGCTTTATCGCCCAATATTCCCTGTTATCGCCCACCCGTAAAATATCACATTGATCTTATTATCGGGTCATAAAATTGATTCCTGCACTTTTAAAGCGAAAATTACAACTATCTTGCATTATCGCCCAATATTCCCTATTATCGCCTACCCGAAAAATATCACATTTATCATATTTTCGGGTCAGAGAATTGATCCCTGCACTTTTAAAGCGAAAATTACAACTTTCTTGCATTATCGCCCAATGTTCCCTATTATCGCCTACACGAAAAACATCATATTTATCATATTTTCGGGTCATAGAATTAATTCTTGCTCTTTTAAAGCGAAAATTACAACTTTCTTGCATTATCGCAAAATGTTCCCTATTATCGCCCATCCGAAAAATATTATATTTATCATATTTACGGGTTATAGAATTGATTCCTGCTCTTTTAAAGCGAAAATTACAACTTTCGTACATTATCGCCCAATGTACCCTATTATCGCCCACACGAAAAATATTATATTTATCATATTTTCGGGTCCTAGAATTGTTTCCTGCACTTTTAAAGCGAAAATTACAACTTTCTTGCTTTATCGCCCAATATTCCCTGTTATCGCCCACCCGTAAAATATCACATTGATCATATTTTCGGGTCACAGAATTGATTCCTGCACTTTAAAAGCGAAAATTACAACTTTCTTGCATTATCGCCCAATGTTCCCTATTATCGCCCATCCAAAAAATATCATATTTATCATATTTTCGGGACATAGAATTGATCCCTGCATTTTTAAAGCGAAAATTACAACTTTCTTGCATTATCGCCCAAGATTCCCTATTATCGCCCATCCGAAAAATATTATATTTATCATATTTTCGGGTTATAGAATTGATTAATGCTCTTTTAAAGCGAAAATTACAATTATCTTGCTTTATCGCCCAATATTCCCTGTTATCGCCCACCCGTAAAATATCACATTGATCTTATTATCGGGTCATCAAATTGATTCCTGCACTTTTAAAGCGAAAATTACAACTATCTTGCATTATCGCCCAATATTCCCTATTATCGCCTACCCGAAAAATATCACATTTATCATATTTTCGGGTCAGAGAATTGATCCCTGCACTTTTAAAGCGAAAATTACAACTTTCTTGCATTATCGCCCAATGTTCCCTATTATCGCCTACACGAAAAACATCATATTTATCATATTTTCGGGTCATAGAATTAATTCTTGCTCTTTTAAAGCGAAAATTACAACTTTCTTGCATTATCGCAAAATGTTCCCTATTATCGCCCATCCGAAAAATATTATATTTATCATATTTTCGGGTTATAGAATTGATTCCTGCTCTTTTAAAGCGAAAATTACAACTTTCGTACATTATCGCCCAATGTTACCGATTATCGCCCACACGAAAAATATTATATTTATCATATTTTCGGGTCCTAGAATTGTTTCCTGCACTTTTAAAGCGAAAATTACAACTTTCTTGCTTTATCGCCCAATATTCCCTGTTATCGCCCACCCGTAAAATATCACATTGATCATATTTTCGGGTCACAGAATTGATTCCTGCACTTTAAAAGCGAAAATTACAACTTTCTTGCATTATCGCCCAATGTTCCCTATTATCGCCCACACGAAAAATATCACATTTATCATATTTTCGGGTCATAGAATTGATTCCTGCACTTTTTAAGCGAAAATTACAATTTTCTTACGTTATCGCCCAATATTCCCTATTATCGCCTATCCGAAAAATATCACATTTATCATATTTTCGGGTCATAGAATTGATCCCTGCACTTTTAAAGCGAAAATTACAACTTTCTTGCATTATCGCCCAATGTTCCCTATTATCGCCCACACGAAAAATATCATATTTATCATATTTTCGGGTCATAGAATTGATTCCTGCTCTTTTAAAGCGAAAATTACAACTTTCTTGCATTATCGCAAAAGGTTCCCTATTATCGCCCACCCGAAAAATATTATATTTATCATATTTTCGGGTCCTAGAATTGTTTCCTGCACATTCAAAGCGAAAATTACAACTTTCTTGCAGTATCGACCAATATTCCCTATTATCGCCCATCCAAAAAATATCATATTTATCATATTTTCGGGACATAGAATTGATCCCTGCACTTTTAAAGCGAAAATTACAACTTTCTTGCGTTATCGCGCAATGTTCCCTATTATCGCCCACTTGAAAATATCATAGAAATGACCTACTGACAACAAAATTACTGAAAAGTGCAACCAAAAGTACTTGCATGTAACATATTGTGCCCCTCTGCAAATTGAAACTGCTTTTTTAAGAAGAAAAGTGGAAATTTCCATTTTTTCAAAAGCTGCAAACTTCGAAGCTCAGTAGATTCAAAAATAAGGCGAAATTCAAAAATCGAAAAATGTACTTTTTTCACCCCTTAGTTCTAGTTTCTTCATAACAAATTTCGGAATCTTCCGATGAAAAATGAGGGACTAGATAGATTTTTTCGTATTTTGCCCAAATTGGCAATAAAATCGCCAAAAATGGTTTAACCAAAAAAATAAAAAAAAATTCCTAATGCAGTAGAAGGTTAAAAACTCGCGTTTAAAATTTGGTACGAATCGGATGAAAAATAAAAAAGATATTCCACTTTACCTACTTTGTTAAGAAAAAAAATGGAAATTTGCCAATTTTTAGAAGTTGCAAACTTTGAAGCTCAGTAGATTCAAAAATAAGGCGAAATTCAAAAATCGAAAAAAGTTCTTTTTTCACCCCTTAGTTCTAGTTTCTTCATGAAAAATTTCGGAATCTTCCGATGAAAAATGAGGGACTAGATAGGTTTTTCGTATTTTGCCCAAATTGGCAATAAAATCGCCAAAAATGGTTTAAACCAAAAAATAAAAAAATTCCTAATGCAGTGGAAGGTTAAAAACTCGTGTTAAAAATTTGGTACGAATCGGATAAAAAAAAAATATTCCATTTTAACTACTTTGTTAAGAAAAAAAAATGGAAATTTGCCAATTTTTAGAAGTTGCAAACTTTGAAGCTCAGTAGATTCAAAAATAAGGCGAAATACAAAAATCGAAAAAAGTACTTTTTTTACCCCTTAGTCCTAGTTTCTTCATAAAAAAATTCGGAATCTTCCGATGAAAAATGAGGGACTAGATAGGTTTTTTCGTATTTCGCCCAAATTGGCAATAAAATCGCCAAAAATGGTTTAAACCGCAAAAATAAAAATATTTCCTAATGCAGTAAAGGGTTAGGAACTCGTGTTTAAAATTTGGTAAGAATCGGATAAAAAATAAAAAAGTTATTCCACTTTTAACGGTCGCGGGACGGACGGACGGACAGACGGACGACACTTGCCCCCATCTGTATAGCCCTGTTGGCTAAAAAGCCAACTGGGCTAAAAAAAAAGACATCGGATCAAAAATGTAGGACGAGATACATTTTAAATTTTTTTCTTCAAAAATTCCCCAAAAATTAAAAAATCACCCGATCGACTAGAAAAGCACAAGCCGTATGCACGACACTTTAGGGGTGCCTCATACCAAAAATAAATCACATCGGGTCAAAAATGTAGGAGGAGACACATTTTAAATTTTTTTCTTCAAAAATTCCCCTAAAATTCAAAAATCACCCGATCGACTAAAAAAGCACAAGCCGTATGCACGACTCCTTAGGGATGCCTCACACCAAAAATAAATGACATCGAATCAAAATTGTAGGAGTAGATGCATTTTGAATTATTTTCGAAAATTTTGCTTTAAAAATTCCCCAAAAATACAAAAATTGCGCGATCGACTAAAAAAGCACAAGCCGTATGCACGACCCTTTAGGGGTGCCTCATACCAAAAATAAATGACATCGGGTCAAAAATGTAGGAGGAGATACATTTTAAAATTTTTTCTTTAAAAATTCGCCAAAAATTCAAAAATCACCCGATCGACTAGAAAAGCACAAGCCGTATGCACGACCCCTTAGGGATGCCTCACACCAAAAATAAATGACATCGGATCAAAATTGTAGGAGGAGATGCATTTTGAACCAAAGTTTACTAAATAAACAACTAACTAACTAACTAACTAACTAACTAACTAACTAACTAACTAACTAACTAACTAACTAACTAACTAACTAACTAACGGACACCGCCCGCAAACCGATAGGAATACCCCAGCTTACGTGTAACGTAAGCTGGGCTAAAAAACGACTCCAGATTACAACCATCTGTATCTGTAAATAAATCAAAACATAAGTATTGAGAAGCCTTTTCTAATGTCAAGTCAACAACATAGCAAATCCATGCCCATAATGCAAACTTTAAATCCTCACACTTTTTAGTCCTCGTATTGTTGAAAACCTAACCGATGTTTTCGTGTTTCTTGAAGTCAAATGTGGGAGAGAGAGGAGATTTCGCGAAAAAATTCCTTATTTTAACTTTACATATGACATGTTAACACTCAACCTCTTTAAAACCGCTTCAGATTATGATTTTGCTTTTAAAAAATCACAGTCATAGAGTAAAACTTTCTGATTGTGGTTCGAATAGTCCTGACCTAGATCTAAGCCAATCAGAATCACTGGTACCCTGGTACCAAGCTTCATATTCGTTCTGCGTATGGCACCAGCCACACGTGTTTTTAGGTAAGCAGCGATTTTTCTTGTTGCCGCCAGCTTAAAGATATTTGTCTCCACTTTTCAACATTAATTCGTTGAATATTATGTTTATTTATTTGGGATTGAAGTGTGAGTGTAATAGATTCACCCTGTTTGGAGAGTTAACCTTTCGTACGTACGTGTCTGGATCTGTTTGTATCTATGGGGTTTTCCTTTCCCCGAAAAGTTTTATTCTTGAGCACTCCACCTTTCTTAAGTATGGGGCGTCCAGGGCAGACAATACCAACCCCCCCCCCCAAAAAAAAGAGACCGAAATCAACAGCGACTTCTGAGACAACGGCAGAGTTGGACCTGCCGGCAAGATGTGAGTGCTCGATTATTAACAAAACTTTGGCAGCGCTACACCTGGATATAGAGTAAGCTCTTTCCGACGAGGGCGAGTTCATGTCACCGGTCTCCGTTCCGTTGGTCAAGGAAGATATGACAGTCACACACCCATCCGTCTGGAGCATGTTTCAAAAGTTATTTGGTTGGGTTCGGCATTTCCCACCCGTCTCGCCGTGATAAGACTGCATCCTTGAATATTCCATACCTTTCTCCATGCACCATGAGCTACATTTTCGCACCCGCCCCCCACCCCCGCCCCACGGACAAGCCACCCATGCTGCCAGTCTCCATTCCTATGAATATGTTGACCCCACGCGCAAAACCTTCCCCCACCCCCAACCAGTGACCGAGATCAAAAGTACTTCCGAGGTGATAGTGGTTAGCGAAAGCCAATCTTCGGGCTTACTCAGATCAGGCAAAGTCTCGCTGTCTCAAGTTGTGGATTGAAGAGGAGCTTGCGCCTCTGCACAGATCACCTCTAGTCTCGATACCAAGAAACCGACAGAAGGCTATTTACACCCCAATGGGGCGGGGGCTGGACACACAAACGCGCCAAGTCCTTAACGGGCAGTGGCGCTAGCGGAGCTCAGAAGAACACGGTTCGTGAGCGAAAGGTGATTTAGAAGCCGAATCTTCAAATGGCGTTTCATCCCCCGTGCAGTTCAACCTACGAGAGGTCGGCCCTATTTTCTCCCCATGCAAAGGTCAGCGCTTGTGGAAAAATTCGACAGCAACGGACCAGTGCACCGATGAGTGCACCTTCTCCGCCGGACTTCTCGTCAACTCGGGAGGCTTCCCAATCTCCGTTGATCACGTTAGTCGCGGGGATGCAATCCAAGAGACTGCACGAGTAGAGAAACAAATCGCCGATCGATTTGCATGACGTCTCAAGCCATATATTCACAACCCGACTCCTTCATCGCTTCAATACGATCGAAGGCGTACCCAACTCGATAACCGCACACTGCAGGGAATTCAAGCGTATAGACGGCGGCGAGGGCCGAATGATTTCTTGCTTTTTTCCATCCAAGTGCTGTGCTTTCAAATACGGATCGTATCGATCTGCCAACGACCTGATATCCATGGATCCCCTATATCAACCAACCGAGCGCACGGTTGGAGGAATTCTGAGCGAAGTAATTGGAAAATCCCTCTGGTTGATTGGACGCCAATGGGATCGCGTTTTCAGATAGACATGTTCTGAACGTTTTGTCGTTCCAGGAACACACTCTGAAAGCCTTATAGACGCAACTGGACACCCTCCGTACGACTAATCCGGTGGTTACCAAGCTTCTAGAGTGCCTGGCGTTGGCAACTAGGGACGCTGGTGACATGCCTCACTACCAAGGTCTCCGCAAACTTCGTCACTTCCCGATCCTGTGGCAAATAGAAATGTTTCCCCAAGAGAAAGTGGAAAGCAAGAAAGCAGAGCCTTGTTTCAAGACATGGCTGTCATAGCAAGAGCGAACACACCTTACTAGCGACCACAGAAACGTAAACGGTTGTTATAGACGTTGCAAGACAGATCTAGATCCAGCAGTTACGCCAGGACTTCTCCGAAGAAAGTCAAGCTGTCAGCCAATACCATACATGTTTGCAGGCCTACTAGGAATACATATACCAACCAACCAAAGTATCTCTCAAAGACAAGGGTTTCTTCTCTAAGTAATACTTTTTCAAACTCAGACAGTACAAGGGCTTGCAGCCATCCAGTGCGTCCTTGTCCGTAGGAGACAGCCTAGACAAGCTCTGGTCCGTTTGGTGAGAGATGAGTGCTGCAAAAGAATACTGCACTGGCTCAGAGAGGGCTACGCACTACTTTTCAAACGGAACCCTTGGAGTCACAAGCTACCAATATCTCTCTGTGACCAAGCCCCAGACTACCTGGCTGCGTCCTACCACCAAGGCTCGGAAAAGCACCTAAAGCACTCCAAGATGGTAGAGCAGTAGGGGTGATGCCAGAAAACCATGCAGGGTTCTTCAGCAGGGTTTTTCTGGTTCCCAGAAATCAAGGGTGGCGGTTGGCCATTGATCTATCCACTCTAAATGAATTTCTCCACATGACCTCGTTTCAGTTGGACACGATCCAGGGCATTAAGGAGGCTCTGGGGTACATCCATGAGTTTGTCGGGCGCTTACCTACATTTTCCTCTTCACCCGTTGGCGAGAAAATATCTGTGTTTTCAATAGGTTAAAGAAATACCGGTTTCTGGGTCCCCCCCCCCTTAAGTCTCTGCATGGCACCTTTCATTTTCACAAAGACTGTGAGTTCTCAAGGCCAGTTACTTTGGTCTTCCAGTGCCTAGACGACTGGTTCCTAGCTCAACTCTAGCGGAGACAGTGCTTCAGCAGACGGAGGCATTAGTCAACCAGACTGTGAAGGTATCATGGTCAATATCGCTCAGAGTCAGAGCTCGACTCAAAACAAGCCATGGTGTTGTTGACGGGGGGGGGGGATGGCATCTAAGAATAGCGTAGACATATCCAACTCCCGAACGCCGAAAAAAATCCGACTGGCAATCCGAGCCATCAAGCAGGGATCGGAGGTGAGCCTAGCCAAGATGGAATCTCTTCTTGGCTGCCCGAGAGAAGGGATACTCTTCTGCAGCATTTTCCCAGAGTTAGAAGTACAGACCGATACGTCTGTTTCGGAAAAGAGAATACATTTCCAAGCAGCATGTGGCAAAGCACCTGGTCAAACCTGGTGAAGAGTCGCCACATCAACTGGTTGGCCCTCCAGGCAGTGTAGTTAGCTTTGACAAGCTAACACATCAACTGAGAGGTAGTAACTTAGACTTAGACCACTCTACAGTAGTAGCTTATGTGAACAAGCAAGGCGTGCCAAGTATCTTCAAATCTTCATATTAACCAGCAGCATTCTGCTATTTATTAGCCCATCAGTTAGCAGATCGTTTGAGCGTGTTAGCAGTCCTTGCGTCCAGGGACGACGGGCATTACTCGCGGAGTAGTATCTGTCGAGCCGTGCGGTCACTCGGGTAACAGATAAATTCCCGTGGGGACCCCAACGATGAATCTGCTTGCTAGCTCGATGACGATCAATACATCCAGGTATTTCTCCCAAGCCTTGACTCTCAAACTTGGGCGATCGATACACTAATTTCCGGCTGACCATGGGACGAAGGACTCTGCGTCCCGGCAATCGATCCAGCAGAGGATCCTATCATTCAAGTCCAAATATTTGCTCCTGGTAGTCCTTCAATCGCCAGAGGCACCTTGGTTCCCTCTTTTAACCAGATACATGACCGAGCCACCCAGAAATCCAGTCCCAGCCCCATTGAATGTATTTCCGCCCAAACACCACCTATTGTCCTTACACTTAAGGTACCTGCCGCTGCAGTCCTAGAAAAACGAGGTTTCTCTAAGAAAGTAATTGGGAAGATGGTAAATAGCCATAAATGTTCCATGGCTAAGGTATATCCTATCACAGTGGAATAAGTTTGCTGGCTGATGTGCTAGGTCTCAGCTAGATACATTCCACTTCTTGGACTCTCTTTACCACCGAACGTCTGAATGTAAGTTTGATTAAGGGTTATCGAGCAGCCACTGGCTCCAGGCTTAATGACTACCGATTTCGGCCAAGGAGAAGACCCCACTCTGTTATTGAGACATTTCAAAGTAGATTCTCCGAAGTGGGGAACCAACTTATTGCAGTGGGATCTTTGCTTGATACTGCGTTACCTTCAAAGGAGCTATACCTTTGACGACCTTTGACGACGTAAAGTTTACTTCCTTCTAGCCTTAGGATCAGGCAAAGGAGGTGCGAAATCCACGCCTAGAACCGTCAGATTTTCAAAGAGAAGGCTTAGTGACTTTGGGTCTTCCTTCAACCCGGAGCAGGTTTCATGGGTAAGTAAGACTCACACTGTCTCTGCGGGTCTTAGTAGGTTTGAGCAGATAACGTTACTGGCGGACAAGGAGACAGAGGCTTACGTAAGTCCTTGCAGGTTTAGGAAGAGCATAGGAAAGATAGTTAAAGGTGTTAGCTATCTCTTTTATGCCTAACATTAATAGGATTTGCCTAAACAGACGATTTCAAACCATATCAACGGTGTCATCCTAGCTGAGTACAGTAAATCTCAGTCAGAAGTCTAGTAAGGCAGGTAGCCAATTCAATTAGGGCTCGGTGTAGTACATCCTTAGCAGATATTCTAAAACGAGTTGTTGGTCTTCCCCATAAGGTGTTCGCTAATCTTATTCTCCTTACCAACAGAACTGTTTATGTTCGTGTGTGCAGACTTACTCTTAGTCGCTAGTTTCAGTGCACTGCGTAGTAACCAAGCAGCTGGCACGTAGCAGCTGCTGGTTGTGTGTTCAGTTTATTTGTGACGCCAAGACAGGCCTTGGTACGTCATCCCTTGTTAGTCTGGTTCTCCGCTCTCGTCCCATGAAGGGGTGTATGTGTACTTAGTAACCAAACACTCCTCACTGGACTCGTTTTGGCCCCTGACTATCCTTCAAATTACTGGATATCAAAGTTTTGGCTTCATCTGTCAGTGCGATGAAAGCATTGTAGCGCGTCACCTGATCTTATACTAGTACCTTATCTCATCTCAATCAAAGTCATTTGGCCTTGGTTCGTTCTTCCGTGCAAGTGCTGTTGACCGAATGTATTCTAAGCTAATTGGGTACATTAAACACATGAAATTAATGTTAATATAAGTTTTTCTCGGTTTGGTTCTCAATACAGGGTACCTCTGCTATGGTTTCTAGTCCCGTGTAAATAACCTAATTTAGAGCTTGTGCGAAGTAAAACTGATGTTCTTTTATTCTCGTAAAACGCTTTTTACGAGTAAAAACGTAATTCGTGTTCTCCCACCCATCCACCCCAATTAACCTGCGTGTGATTGATACATGGGAGCAAAACTCGAATGAGGCTTGGAACCTGGGCACCAACGGTTCTGACTGTCCGAGATCTAGGCGGTGCCTACTCGAGTCAGAATGAGAAGATTTTGTTTATGATTGCATGAATCATTTAGAGTTATATGAGAAGCGCGTATAAAAATGAAGAACGCGAATTACGTTTTTATTCCAAGAAAAGCGTTTTTTAACAATAAACAGTTTAACAGTAAAAAATATAGATCACGTTTTTAAGCTAGGGTTTTGTCACTAAAATGAATCTCGAATTTGAAAAAAAATATACAAATAAATTAACATTCCATGGCTGCTTCGTCTAGTTTCCCAAGCTGCAACTCTGCTACTTTTAAGTACCATAAATAAAGGCGGAGGACAAAGATAGAGTTAAATACAAAGATGTGTTATAAATTTAGAAGTAAACACCACGGCATTGCATTAACGACGGGATAGCGATGTTGTATGGATGTCGGGTAAATAACATTCTATACAACTCGTCGTCCAGAAAACGACAATCATAGTATGGTCACCGGTAGTGTGGTCGTATTGTGGTAGGATACGTAGGAGGTCAGTTTCCATGAATATTTCTCAAAAGTAGATGGGCAAAAAATTGGGCGCTCTTGAACTCTCTTATCTTACATCGCCGTTTTGATCTACTTTCGAAGTGACCTGTAACGGATACCATTTCCGCTGAGCGGTCGACTGCACCCTTCCCCCTGCAATTTGACGGGGTCGTCATCTGCCCTCCTCCTTTTTAGTGGAAAAAATTCTTTAAAAAATTAGGCAATTGTGATGACCCTTCTACTTCGTCTCTGAAACAATTGTTCTTCATTGATCTATTCACCAATATCGATCTTAGGAGAGACTGATCCATGAACTAATTGCAATTCTAATTGCAATTAGCTTCCCATTGATGAATTGCTATTTACCGAGGTGCAGTACATTCAATAAAATAAGTATAAATTTGTTAATTGTGCTTTTGTAAGCCAAGAACACAAGGAAAAATATATCGAGGGGGCAAGCGACCACCCTTCCACTTTGAAGGCGGGAGGTAGCCTACCGGGTTGCAAAAAAGGGGGGACAGATGACAGGGGGCAGTTGACCGGGGAGCAGATGACCGGGATTCGGTCTGTAGACTTCTTCATGTTTTTCACGGCGATGTCCGTTGTGATAGACCCTTTGCAGCTGTAGCGACCTGTGTTCGAGCATTCCCGTCGGATTGAAGCCTTTTTCTTGTTCTTCTTGGTGTACGTATAGCCATGGTAGCAGAGTGTGTCTCCATGTTGTTAAAAATTATTCGTTAAACGAAGGATATGAAGTACCATGTTTCGAGGGGTTTAGATGCTTGAAGGATTCCCAGATAATTGCAATCGACCGTACTTGCAATCAAATTGCAATTGCGCTCGCTCTTTGATCCAGATGAAACAAAACAACATCAATACATGCTTTTGTTCCGGTATCCAGACAAAAGGGCCTTGGACAAAAGGGCCTTGGACATATGGGCCTTTCCCAAAACGGCCTTTCCCGAAAAGGCCTTTCCCAAACGGCACTAAATGAAAAGTTGGACAAAAGGGCCTTGAGAATTTTTTCAAGGATTTTGAGTTTTAATTATTTAATGAAATATGTAATAAAATAACAATTAAAACAACAAACTTCATTGTGTTTTTACAGATAACTGCCTTGATGTTTTGTTTCAATTACTCCTCATCACTCTCTTGAGATTTCCGAAGCACTGTGCCCCAGGATAATCCCTGTTTGTACCAATCACTGCCTTGATGTTTTAATCATTGCAAAAAAGATTCTTTCAATTACTTCCCATCACTGTCTTTAGATGCCAGATTTCGGAGTCATTGTACCACAAAAGATAAACTCTGTCGTTTGTTTCGTTCCTCTGCACTGTGCTGTTTAAACACCCACGCTAATCGGGATGATGTTGGCGTGGCAGTGTCTGGCCTTTATATAAGGAGTTCTGAATTTGAGGTCTTTACTTGAACTGTGACGATTTTTTTAAAAATCAATAAACTTTGTTTTTGGAGTTGTTATTTTATTACACAAAAAATAAAAATTTTGAGAACCATATCTATGAAACACTTTCTCAAGGCCTTTTTGTCCAACTTTTCATTTAGGGCCGTTATGGGAAAGGCCTTTTGGAAAAGGCCGTTTGGGAAAGGCCTTTATGTCCAAGGCCTTTTTGTCCAGGGCCCTTCTGTCTCGGATTCTTTTATTCCTTTTATCCATTTGCAAGGACCGCAATTGCAATCAAATTGCAATTGCGCCTCCTCTTTGATCCAGATGAAACAACATCAATACATGTTTTTATTCCTTTTATCCATTCGAAAGGGCCGCAATTGCAATCAAATTGCAATTGCGATCACTCTTTGATTCAGATGAAACAATATCAATACATCCTTTCATCCTGATGAAAGGACATTGGCACATATTTTCATCGTGATGAAAAGGTGTTATATTAATAATAAACACGCAGTTTAAAATAACAATTAAAAATTGTAAAATACAGAAATATAAAAAAATTCAAAAATATATCTCAGGACATAATATATATATGTAAAATAGGGGGGATCTGTTCCGGAGGGATCTGTTCCTACCAAAGAAAGGGGAGTCTGTTCCTGGGGGTCTGTTCTGGAGGGGGTCTGTTCCTACATTCTTTCTGAAGATATCAGTGGCGAAACCATCGTGAACATCCCCTTCTTCTCTGAAGACCACAACTGCTGGTCGACAAAGTGATGACCAAATCCTATTCGTAGGTAAAGAAAACTCAAAATTCAGAATAAAAGAAAGCTGTGATAATTGACCAAACCCTAGGAAAAACAAGTTCGAGATCCCGAGCTTGATGTCACCAGGATAAAATACCGGAATTTGTATATATTAACGGATAGCAATTGTATCATGTTGAAATTTCGGGATTTGCACCAGATCTGAAAAACAATCGGGACAGCTTTAAAATAGATTCCCATTCTTTTACTTTTCCTGTGGAGACATTGTTTAGCAAGAGTGGTTAAGAATCTTTTCCAGGATGTTAAAACAGAATGTTAGAACAGTACTGAATGATTAATTTATTTTTATAGGATATAGCATTTTGAAAATTTCAGTGTAAGAAATATTTAGACATAACGGACTACAGTGGATAACTCTATATACAGTGGAACCTCAGTCCGGACAAACCTCGATACATCGGACACCTTACTAAACCGGATAGCTTTTTTCAGTTCCGTTTAAATTTCAATAGACTTGTGTATTAAGGAAACCTTGGAAAAGCGGACGTCTCGGAATTCCGAATACCGGACAACATTTCCAGTCCCAAACTGAAGTTTTGCTGCATAAAAATATTCAAAATACCGGACTATCCTAATGGGGAGCTCTGTATTAATTTCTTTTTTCAAATGTAGAGGGCGCTAATGAGCATTAGGTCCAACAAAGCTCCTTCCGGTGAATCCCTTAATAAACAACAATTTCATCGAGTGTTTAAACAGGATTTCTTAAGCATTTTAATTGTTATTACAATGCATTACGGACATTGGACATTAAAGCAACTGAAAGAAGAACGTAGGAAAAGAAATGCACGCATAACCGGAAAAAAGCAGAATTAGTAGAGACGTACGAAGCGCTTTACTTCATTTAGTCCTTTTATGAATACAAAACTTTAAACACATGCCCGTTAATATCAAGTCCTATAATTTCTGACTCGAGCTGTTTTAAAAAAATATTCTTTAGCGATATTTATAAAGGAAAACGAAATATTGCTATACTCATGATTTGGAACTAAAATATGAGATCCTTTTTGCATTTATTCTAAGCATCGCGTTTACCACGTGCTGCCTGCAGTGCACTGACAGTGTGTTTATTTTGACATTGGGCTGTAAAAACTTATGCATTCCAGGCTTGAGTCATACGACAGAAACCAGGATTTTTCAAGCCAAAGCGCTCCCGCCGAGCAGTTTTCTATGCATACTCCAGAAGCAACATCTTACAAGGATATCAATAGTACTTCACCCAAGTGTGTAATTTGTATGTAATCATTTGGAGTAAAATGTTCCTTACAAACAACACTGTATATTTTTGGCTCAAATTTATCACGTTTTATAGCTATTACCCAGCGTCGTTTTAGACTTTCTTCCTTTGAAAACCAATGTCCCCCACGATTTGAGCATTTTGGAACTGAACAACACGTACTAGGCATCTTAATTCACAAAATAAATTCACTTTCACACATTTCTCAATATGGGTGCTTGATGTTTGTTTGACCTAATCGCATTGCGCATGCGCCAGTTTCCATGGCAATACAGAACTGCCCATTAGGGGTGAATATTTATCTTAGGAACCCAAGATGTTTGTCCATTGTATAATATGCAGTCCGGAAAATTGCGGGATGTGCCTCTGCGTTTACCATCACTATTGACAAAAAGTGTCAAGAAATAATCCTTAAGCCACTTAGTACCGTACTTGGGGAGGGGGGCGGATCGGCGTGTGCTCTACCTCTTGATGCTCCGGCTAATTCTTTGTCCGCTTTAATCCTTTTTCCACTGGATGCTGCACTAGAGGCGGGTGGGGACGACTCGGCATCTGTTCAGTCTCTTGATGCTCCAGTATCAGAGCCTTAGTATATAAGTTTAGGTCGCAGAAGATGTTCGCTAAAGATAATTGGAGAACAAAAATGGGGACACAAAGAGAACGAAAGGAGCTTAATATTGGTGAAAAAGTTAGGCTGATTAATGCGAGCAAAGGAAAAACTATAAGGTCATTAGCTGAACAGTTTGGATTTAGAAAAAGAACTGTCTCAGATATTCTTAGAAAAGAGGAGTTGCTTAAAGAATACGACGAATGTGAAAACTCAAAAATGAAAAGACCTTGCTACAGATCAAACACGGAACAATTAAATTCAGCAGTGCATACTTGGTTTCTAAGAGTTCGCACTCAGAACCTACCGGTTTCAGGTCCTATTTTCCAGAAAAGACCTTTGATTTTGCAGAGCAATTGGAAATAACACACGGACACACGATCGAACGAACACAGAGACTATGCAGAGTCCTTAAGATGTTGTTAAAGAATATTAAAAATGTACGTCATCAGAAGGGGTTTCTTTGCTGAGAATTCTCATGCAAAGACAATGGATGACGTCACAACTATGGTTTAAACCCTTGTTAATACGAATTCGTTTGCTTATAAACGTAGTGTAGAATTGGATCTGACCTGCGTAAGTACATTTGCACTTGTGACATTATGCGAACACTGAAGCGACCAGTGCATTTATGTTGAGTCGTAACAGATAAACATAGGTGGGGGGGGGGGGGACATTCACGTACCAGTCGGTTATCATGCATGTCCATACTTTTTAAAAAGACCCCTAAATGCGGACAGCTAATTTTAAATAATAATCCTTTTTAACAAAACGCAGAGTGCGGTTTTAAGAGAAGTCCCTTTTGTGGCAAACGCGGCGTACTGAATGAAGAATCCCCTTTTTAGCAGCAAAAAAGCACTTCACGCGGACAGCGATTGACTTCAACATTACCGCCTTTCTTCGCGTTTTTTGCCCTCAAGCAAATAAGTAAACCAGGGTGGGAGCGGCACTTGTAGTACATGTGTTACCATACGTGTCCAAGCAATGCGGAGAAGGAGGGGCAATTCTGGGGACCATGCGCTATCCGCGCGGAGCGCTAATTTAGTTTAAAAGTGTTGATACTTTCCATTCAGCGCTCCACAAAAGAGGAGGTTGTTTCAGATCTGCACTTTGCGCCCGTCAAAGGAGAGAAACCACACTCTGCACAAACTGTACAAATAAAATTTTAGATATGTGTCTAGTTTTAGTCCTGTGACGTGTGAGTTCTGCATAATCTAATACTCTACGTTTAAGGGGCAAAATCTTGCAGAGTATGTGCTTTTGTTTTTAAAAAACTTGGCATGCCGCGTTAAGGGTTCTTTTACAAAGGCGTGTGCACAGTGAATATATATATATATATTGAAGTTGTGCAACGTAGTGTTATTTTTCAAATCGGTCCAAAATTGCAAAAATGGCGACTTGTCAAAAATTGGGATCTCTTCAGATAACTGCAATGTAAGACTTAGGTGCTTTCCATGCGAGTTCTCTAAAACTATTTATCCTAGGCATTATGCTACCTTGCACAGTGAAAATATATATATATTGAAGCTGTGCAACGTTGTGTTATTTTTTTAAAATAGGTAAAAATAGCAAAAATAGCAACTTCTCACAACTTCCCAATTTATTAGATGAATATAATGTAAGACTTAGGTCGCTTCCACGCGAGTTCTCCGAAATTATTTACCCTAGGCATATGCAACCTTGCACAGTGAAACTATTTATTGAAGTTGTGCAACGTTGTGTTATTTTTCAAATCGGCAATTGCCAAAAATTGCCAAATTTGCGACTTATGGTGATCGGTTGGGGTCTGCGCCTTCGACGATGGCTTGTTAGCATTATTTTACTTCTTAGCTGTTACTATATAACAAATACGCTGTTGTGCAGTTAGATGTGGCAAGTGCAAATCTACTTTATTTGTAGTTTGGACCGCAATTAATTAGACCACAGCCGATCGAGCCCGGGGGTCTATAGGATTGCCCTCTGTCCGTCCGTCTGTCCGTCCGTCCGTTCGTCTGTCCGTCCGTGTGTCACACTTTGCATGCTGTTTTGTTTCCACGCAAGTTCTCCGAAACTGTTTACCCTAGGCATATGTAACCTTGCACAGTGAGAATACATATTTTGAAGTTATGCAACGTCGTGTTATTTTTCAAATCGGCCAAAAATTGCTAAAATGGCGACTTGTCAAAAACTGTGATTTCTTCAGATAACTGCAACATAAGACTTTGGTGCTTTCCACGAAAGATATCTAAAACTATTAATCCTAGGTATATGCTACCTTGCACACTGAATATTTATACATTGAAGTTGTGCAATGTTGTGTTATTTTTCAAATCGCTAAAAAATGCCAAAATGGCAACTTGTTGTGTCCGGTTGGGGTCTGCGCCTTCGACGATGGCTTGTTTACCTGTATATTTTAGAACTTTGGCTGAAATCCAGTTTTCCGTATCGTGCCAGGCCCCAAAAGTACCATGTTTTCAGCTAAAGTTTTCTACCGCACACACACAATTAACATCCAAAATAACGCTAACAAGTTACTTTTTGCCATTTTTGTGGAAGGTGTTTGCCCTCAGCTTCTTGATCAAAACAAACAGTCCATAAACCTCAGTGTCGGTTTTTCCTTTGAAAACAAAGATACGCAATTTATTTTTATTCCGGGCAAACTAAAACTGATTCCTTTACAATCTTATTTTTATGTTTCTTCTATCAAGTCTGTCAATTATTTACTGCGATTTACCAAAGGAACTATTTGGTTAAGTTGTTGCTGGTCAACCAGGACATTTGTTTGTTTGGTGTTTGACGTCCCGTTCACCAACTCTGATGGGTATATTAGGACGCACTTGCTAAAGAAACAAGTGAGAGAAAAAGAAGGGAGAATGAAGAAATAGTAAAAGGAGAGTTGGAAAGATATTCCGATTAGCCGCCTCTTACGCCATGCAAGGACCAGAACGCAGTGGGTGTATTCTTAAGATTCCCCCCCCCCCCACCCCACAGGGGGATCAACCAGGTCAACCAGGTCTGATTTCAGATTCAACTCTACACTCAACTCAAAGGTCAAAGGCCAGTTTTATTTGTCCGTAACTCCGTAAATACATTGAAATTAACTTATCTGCTGATGACAGCAGTCTTTCACCACAAACAAACAAAACTCCAATGTGACACTCGTTGCTGCATGCTCCCTTAATCCCTGCTGATTGATTTTGAGCAAAACCTGAGTTTCACGTATTGTTTGGGCAGAAATTGACCGTGATAAGACAATGAAATTACGGAGTTATCGTTTTGTTATAAATTACTTGGGGTGCTTAAGGGTAATTCATACCGAATTGCAATTGAAATACAGAGATATCGCTTCGAAAAAATCGAAATGGGAGGTGTTAAGCGGAAGAGAATTGAACCTTAACTGGCGGAAAAACTAAAAATGAGGCCTAAATGACGATTGGGAACAAACATTTCTTGCCGATTTGCGCTTTGAGTCTTGCAGTGGAGATCCTTTATCCGATTGGAATTAAGGTCAAGAATAGGACAATTCAAGTTCAGCCGAGGTGATGCCTTTTCCAGATGCGAAGTCGGTGATTGATCGGCTTGTTCAATTCTCATGTGCAAAGGACATGCCCGATCTTACCGATTTGTTGTTCACGGCCAGGGACATGACTTGCCAAAAGCAATAATTATTATCAGTTGTGCATAACAGTCACTAGGCTAGTATTGAACGTTATTTTGTCAGAGTCGAAAAACAGTGAAAAATTATTTTTTTAAAGACACATTGTAAAATTTATTATTCTGTGAAATATTTGTGAAGAAAAATGAGTAAAGCTTGATTGTATTTTTCAAAGACACTTGATGAAGAAGTACTATTCTGTGAAAAGTATGAGAAGAAAAACAAGTAAAACTTGAGTAATAGAAACAGTCTTAACTCATTAAGCAGCTTTCGTTTATTTTTGTTATGACAAATAAATTTCAAAACTGTTTCATGTCATTTTCTTGTTAAAATGTCCAACCTGTCCATTAGGGACACCTGTCTATGAAGGACAGAAAAGCTCAGTCCCTCGCTGTCCTTAATAGACAGGTTTTACTTTACGTGTTTCTTGATGTGCATACCATTATGCCAACGGTCACTTTGCTAATTTCTATTTTGCCAATTTCCATTTTGATACCACACCCCTACCATTTTGCCAATTTCCTTTTTGCCAACAAAATAATATTTTGTAGAATTTAATGTTTAAAAGAATATAGTGTTTGAATCGATACCTGAGGTCAAGGATTAGGGGTGCAATTGAGATTCCATTGATTCTTGGCTTAGGGATGTGGATTCACAAATATTTTCAAGTCGTGTCTGCATTCGATTTAATACCCGGGGTCAAGGATTAGGGATGTAGAATCGCGAAATGCCCAAGACGGTATCCACCCATTACACCCACGCCCATTGCGCCTACGGACACTTCGCCCCCACACATTACGCCCCAGATAAAAAAGTGGATATTTCGCTCCCGTCCTTTTTAAAAAAAATAAACAGGTAATCCAGTGTCAGTATTTATTGAAAAGTAAAAAGCACAAATCTAGCAGCTGCTAATGGTTTATTCTCAGAACTAATTTTCTATCTCAGTCAGTGAAACAAAACAACAAATCTAGCAACTACTAATGCTCTATCTCAGAACTAATGTTCTGCTCAGTCAGTAAAACAAGTCACACATTTAAATCTTCTTGGCTTTCTCTATTGGCACTACGCCATCTGATGTTGTAGCCAAGCCCTCTCAAGAAATCTTCGACCGATTTTCGTCCAGCTGCACTCTCGATGCACAGAGTTTTCAGGCCCCTCTGCAGAGCACTGTATTCCTTGCGGACTCGTTTTCGCGGAGGATCTCCCTGCATGTCTTGGTCAATCAGGGTTCGAACTGTTGCCTCCTCCTGCTTGATGGCGGTGATGAGAGCCCAAATTGAAGGGTGTTTGTAACCTACCAAGTGAAAGAAGCGCTTGTTCTTTGCCTTGCACTGGTTGTTGGTCCTGGGCTTATCGTTGAGGGTTGCCTCGTGGATATTCCTGACTTTTGGCGGGAACCGCGGTGGAATCCTTCGAACACGAATCCCGTTACCGTCCTGGCCGTTTGGGATTCCAGCCCTGCGGTATGTTCCTTCTAAGTAAGTTGATGAAAAATAACTCAACAGCAGCTCTGCCCCTTAGGTGTAGTTTCACGGAGATGCTGAAGTCCGTTATTAACGTCTTCCGGCGGCAGGAAAGCCACGCCATCCAGCTTTCCACAAGGTTGCGATACCGTGGCACAAGTCCTAATTCCTGGATTTTGCGCTAAGTTGCCTGCGTGAGGTGATAATAGCACGCCCTGGCATAAAGCTCTGGCCCCAACACAGTTTCAAGAGCCCGCAGGACCGATTACGCAAAATCGTAAAGGGTGGTAACTGGATCCACCGGAAGCTCCTGAGATTCGCAGTAATCAACGCTGGCTTGAAAAAACTCTTCGTACACTGCCTGCGATTTTCTATGAAGGAGTCCGTAGATGGTAGTGACAGGCGTATAGCCCAGTGGAATACGAATCACGTACAATAGGGTAAATCCCCGACACGCTATTGAAAAATTGCCGTCCATGAACCAGGTACGTGCCGTGCTGAGTAAACGCAAAGCCGGTCGCGAAGCAAAAATCAGCATACGGCTGTCAGCGTCCTGTCCGATGTCATAAAATAGGAAACAATAATCTTAATAATCGATTAAATTGCATTAACAGGCGAAAGAAAATCCCTAAACCCAAATCGTATTAAGCCAGTAATACCATAGCACCTTCGACAACTGCCCCCTCCCTATATCGCATGCAATTACAATAGGATTAAATTAAATACCTGCCCGTAATCCGCCTTACAAAGATTGTTTTCGCTCCATCGAAATAGCTTATGATAGATCTCCGATAATTTTCATTTGAAACAGCGTATTAAAATCTCGGGGGCGTGATGGGCGGAGGCGATATGGGCGGGGGCGCAATGGGCGGAGGGGGGGGGCGAAGTTACCGGGGCGATATGGGCGGGGACGTAATGTCCTGGATTCGCCCAAGACGTGTGTGTCCGCCCTCGATTCAATACCTGAGGTCGCGGTTTTGGGATGTGGATTCGCAGAAGTGGTGTACACACTCGATTCAATACCTGAGGTCTGGGTCCAAAAAACTGGAAGACTTTTTAAGGGGTATTGGACATTGCATTAGGTTGAGGCATTGAATTGCGAAGTTGGAACTTTGTGTAAATTTCTGTTTCACAGAAAGAGATTGTGCAGCAGCCAGATTAGAAATTGACAGTAGATCAGGATGCTGTTTGGGTCTAAAGTACAAGTACTGAGTTAAATTTGCCAGTAGATTAGTGAGATATTTTCTGATTCAGCAGCAGTCCTGAGTATAAATTGTCATGGAAAACAGTTGGAGTGTAAGGATCAGTGTTGAAAATTAAGAATTATGATGTCAGAAAAGTATGCAAATGAGATTGTACAAGGCGTCAATATGTTTTTGTTCAATAAATTATTGTGTGTTTTTCTTTGTCTTTTATTTATTTTTCTATAAAGAAAAAAATACTTTTTCATACAAAATATTATTGTGTTCACAAAATGGAAATTGACAAAATGGTCGAGGTGTGTTGTAAAATACAAATTGGCAAAATAGCAATTGGCAAAGTGGCCATTAGCAAAGTGACCTTTGGCAAAACGACCTATACCCTTGTATGAAGTTTTATCAATAGAAATGGAGGAGTTGGTGGGAAGAATTGCTTATTTATGTTAACGCCTTGACCGCTAGCTTGAAAGTGACGGGAGCAGAGAGATTTTCGCGGAGTTGTTATGTGAGCCAGTGAGGGGTGACGGAAAGGAAACTTATTCGAATTGGTCAGCTGTGATGGCTACGCGTTGCTGCCCGTTAAATAAACCTAGGTTAGCTTATCATACTGAAAGAAAGAAGAAAACAGAAGAATAGCACAAAGGGCTCCACTTTTCTGGGTTGTTAGTGCTCGGGCACTTGGGAGAAGAGGAAATGCTTTCTGCAAATGATAAGTCTGTCACTGTTTAAACAAAGTTTACCTTTGATTTCACAAAAATGTTCAACTCGATTTCATAAAAGTATCAAGAAGAACTTACAATAATTACATTTCAAAAGATTTTTATCTTTGCAGATATTATGGTTGCGGACTTGTTGCGCCAGAAGTGCTGGAAGGATTGAACATTTTGGATCTTGGCTGCGGAGCTGGCATGGATTGTTTCATGTTAGCAAAGCTTGTGGGGCCCAATGGTTTGATCACTGGTGTTGATATGACTGATGACCAGGTCAGCACGTCTTTTGCTGTGTATTTCAATCACTTGTGAATTTTTAGTATCTTAATCCAAGCAAAGTTTCAGGTCATGTTTGAAAAGATCAGAACGTTACAAAAGAACAGCTTAATATGCGGCAATGCAGCAGATAAAAAGTTATTATCCCCTCGCCCAACTGTGTTGGCGAAGGGGATATATGATTTGGTTAGTCCGTTCGTCCCTCTGTCCGTCTGACCGTCCGTCCGTCGGCTCGTCACGCTTTGGGGTAGTGGTCTTGTATACACAACTCCTCCTTAATATATATATATATATATATATATATATATATATATATATATATATATATATATATATATATATATATATATATATATATATTTCGTTGTCATGAAGGCTTAAGTCTTGTTAACGATGTTAAAAGTCGCATATATTATAGCATAATATTACGCAATACGGTGAAGTAAACACTTCCAAAGAAATGGAAATCATTAAGCTTTATGCATTCAGCATAAAGGGAATGACATAAATCACTTTTGTTGCCAAAACAATAAATGCCATGTAACCCTAGAACTGTACACACGAGAGGTGCTCTGAATTTGAAAATGTTTACTTTGGATTATGGTTGCAGTATTTTAGAAATTATTATCCATTTCTGCTAAGATAAGGCAAAAATTGTTGAGAAATAAGCCATTTACGTATTCTGCAAACTTACGTAAAATGTGTAACACTCGGATAATTGTACATGCAATAAAGTTAAAAAATATGTTTTAAAGTTAATCAGAAGTATATTATTTATTCTAATTTCAAACAGCTGAAAACCGCTAATGAATACATAGAGTACCACCGCCAAGCATTTGGCTACGAGAAGGCCAACACTGTGTTTGTGAAGAGCTACATAGAGGACCTGAAAGCGGCAGGCATCAAAGATAACTCACAAGATGTCATTGTGTAAGTCGTTAACATACAAGATCGGGAAAAATATTACCTTTGCCTCTAGGCAAGGTTAGTCAAATCACGCGCAGTATTAAACTGGCTAGATCTGGCCCATATTGCTTCTAACTGGCGAGCATATACAGTTTGATAGGAAAAATTATGAATACTGAAGCAAACTGTGCCAAACGGACACTTAAGGGAATGTATTTGAGATAGTGTTCCTTTTTATTTGATGAGTCAAAACCAAGCAACAAAAATAAGTAGCTAATATAAACAATTAATATCTCTCAGAAAGTCAAAAATTGTTTGACGATAAAAAGTTATTCATTGGGAGTTTCAGGTTAATTCAATGTGTGTCTCATCTAAATATCAGTTATAGTTGTCACTGTTTTCTGTTGTGGCGTTGCTCTACTCACATGCTTTGTAAATGTTTAGAAATCCAATGATTTAACACTGACTCTTTAAAATACGAAACCTATAGAGTGCCATTGAGGTTTTCACATCATGCTTATGGTGTTTAGATCAAACTGCGTGATCAACCTGACAGCAGATAAGAGACAGGCGCTTCAAGAAGCCTTCAGAGTGCTAAAGGTAACACTACGTCTATGAGATGATCATTGTATTATCCAGGAATTTGTCAACGACCTTGAAGTAAAAATAAATTGTATACGGATAAAGATCAAATAAAGATACAAACTTTGATAACGTTTCCGTGATCTTCTATTCATGACATTCTGTTTGTCATCTTGTTTATTTATGCTCAGTTACGCGCACAATAGATTACATTAAATGGGCGAAAAAAACTAGCTTAACAACTTGTATGTTTTAGAATGGAGGAGAAATGTACTTCAGTGACATTTACACAGATAAAGAAATACCAGACAACCTGAAAAAAGATAAAGTTTTATGGGGTAAGAACGTTTTCAAGAGTTCATAGTTTTGTTTGACGTATTGAAACGTTGTTGACCCATATATACACCGTCAATTTTAGCAAAATATTTTCTTTTAAACTGGACAAAATAGATCTATTGAAGTTTTTAAAGGCTGTATACTTGTATACTAAGAAAAATGTATACTTGCTCATGTAAGGAGTAAGAAAAATGTATACTTGCTGATGTAAGGAGTAAGAAATTTTCACTCCACATATTTAATTCTATTATAAGTTTAATGTTTTGCGTAACGTTACAGAAATTCTTCTGATCAAAATAAATCTGGTATTTTTTAGTCAAATGTAGTTCAAGTTTGAAAACTTAAAAGGAACTGCTTACCATATCTGTTGTGACAAATATATCCATAACAATCCAGCTAATGGTATTTACTTGAAAATGCCTTGAAACATAGGTATGCGGTATTTCTTGTAGAATCTCCCCCATCCGCCCCTTTCCGATCTGTGCCTTCCGGAGGTATCTCCATAAGTGTCACTCCAATGGGTTTAACTATCTCTCCTTATTTAATTATTCGACAGTTCATTTGTATAAATGTTTGAATACCGCTGTACTTAAAGTAGCACAAATATCTAATACTATTTCATAGTGGTCATACGGGGAAAATTTGAAATTGACTTGTGAAGTATTCTAGGAATGAAGCAAATGCGGCTGACAAGTGGATTAAATTCATATCGATACTTGCAATTAACAGCTTTAAAGGTGTTTTTGTTGAGTCTGGGAGTAATAATGAAAAGTGATATTGCCATCATTTTCATGCATTATGTATTTATGTCTCCCCAGACCGAAGGGAGGCATACTTATTTGTTCGTCTTGTGATGCGAGTGTGCCTGTGTGTGTTTCAGCAAAATGCTGTGTGCAAGACATCTCAGAAATGAAAAGTCTCATCGACTTCAAAACTCGGTCTGTTTATTTACCTGAAAAGTCGAACGGTTCTGTCAGCTTTTGTTGCATGCTACAATACTAAGAAAGGCGTATGGCGTCTTTCCTAATACTCTTGCGAGCAAAGTTTCTCAGTCGCTGAACATTGGAGAAAGTTGAAACTTGGTGGGATTGTTGCTTGGTAGGTTCCAAAGAGTACGTCATTTTTTCTCTAGTAGAAAGAACGATAACTGCATATGGCGCCATCAGGTAAAATATGTATATATTTTGAACAATATCTTGTGTGTAAGATTTCGTTGATCATCGGAGAAAGTTTAAACTTGGTTGAATTGTTGCTTGTTAGGTCTGAAAGCTTCAATCAGATTTCCCCTAAATACCAAGTAGAACGGCATATGACGGCATTACGTAACATGTTATCTGTTGTTAAGCGAAATAGTAGCCATGCTGCAGTTTTTCCTGGGATAAGTCGCTTGTTTTTTAAACATTTAACTTGTATAGAACATTGAGAAAGGTTTATGTCGTCAGTAAAATATTACGTGATATATTGTGTAGTGAATCTAAGCTTCCTCCCCAACGTTCCTCGTTTTAACGGTTCTTTTGTTAACCAAGCATGATGATTTTAACTGGGAACTTCAGCTTTTTCTGAAGATTTTTGAATATTCCTGCATTCTTTAGACATACTTGAAAACAGTAGCAACACAGACACCGGTCGATGGCTATTACTTATATTGCCAATTATTGACTATTTGATTGTTACTCACCTACAGCTCTTACGTAGCATGTGACTCAGTCATGGTGAGTGTCAGTTATGGTACATCATGGTGTGCTTGTCTGCTCTAACAGGTTTGAATGTGGGTCAGGTAAAAGAGTTGTATGTTTATGCTAAGAAATATGATATAGTTGATTTGGTAGGAGTTTAAAATGACAGAAAATAACATTCCCGAATTAGCCATAAAACATAGTGCACCTCTTTCTTCACTAAAGCAATTGCAAGAATTTAGCGTATTAGTTTTTTAAAGAGTTTGCAGGATTCGTGAAGTGAAGTGTGGGGAATGTACTGTGATGAAAAAGATAACATATTTGATGTTGCACATTTTGGGGAACATTTATGTGACCAGTAGTTTTCTTTACTTTTTAATCCTTGACAATGCATAATAATTATGTTTGCAGAGAAAAGAGAAAAGAAAATTGCAAATGGGTAATGTGGAATTATGGATTTAGTCGGGGAGAAGTTTGTTTTTTGTACGCTTCTACAAAGCCTGTACACTAATGTTTTGCGTACAGTGGCCGCTCTGGTTCAGTCTTCCCTAGATATTAAAATATATTTTGATTTCTGCATTTAAAAGCCCACTTGGCACCACTACCCTACAAAATACCAAAATTCGAAACGAAAAATAAACTCTCTTTTTATGCAACTGGGTCGCGTAACTGAAATATGTTTCAGTAGCATATAACAAAAATATAACATACAATTTAAATACCTGCTGTTTTATGTTGACAAAAGATTCTCAAGGTCATTGAGTAGCAACAATATAAACAGTTTTAACAGTGCGTTTACGTTAATTTGAATAATTTTTAATTCTCAGAATTGTATAAAATCAGTGTTAATGTTAACCAGGAATGCTTCCCTCTTCACGCGGACTGCACATTCATGTAAACGCACTTCATAAACGTATGTGTTGAACTAAGGTCACTCATGGCACAACTGCCAATCATAATACAGTGACGCTATCTCTTACATTTATTCCGCATTAAATCACATATTTCATGTTGTGGTGGATTTTTATTTAGCACTTGACAAGCCTTTGGCTTGCAATATGAATTTGTGCGAGCAGCCGTTGGTATCTTTTTTTCTTGACACTGATCGGATTTCTTGTGTCTTCTCCTCCAATGGCATTTAACGCATAGCACAGAACACACAGTTGCTCAGCTTTGTGCGAGCTCTCCCTGCGTAAATAGATAACACGGCGTATGCCGGATCAGTCATAAAACCTTAAGTCAACAAAAACCAAACACTACTCGGCTTATAAGACGTATTCAAGCTGTGTTGTTTGCAATATATTATTCAAGAAATAACCCATTGAAGGAAGATGTTCTGGTTGCCAACGGAATCAGTTAACTGTAAGTTAACACAAGAGATTAAGGTGAGAGGGATTACGACATACAGTTTGTCGCAAATCGCTGATATTTTTAGTCAATTAACATCGTCCGGGTCTGAACAAGGACCACAGCTGTGTAACCTGTACCCCCACCTCCTTATTCGAGAAGGGCGTTCGGCTGTAACCCCTCTTCCGCTTTGTTGCAACCTGTTTATTTTTAATTAGGTCAACTAAGTGCATTACATCCATTCTTATCATTTCAGGAGAGTGTTTATCCGGGGCTTTACCGTGGGAAGGCCTTTACAGCCTAGCTGAAGAGATAGGTTTCTGTACTCCAGTGGCTGTCACTGTTTCTCCTGTAGTGATCAAAGACTCCAAACTGGAACCTCTCCTAGGTAAGTCAATGATTGCCTCTGTTGCCTTGATGCAGTTGGTTCTCCCAGGCGAATTAACAGTTGATTGGGCAATTAAGTTATCGCGAGACACAAAAGCCAACTGGTGTGAGTTTACCGTACATTAGTGTAAGCGTTCTAGTTTAGTTTTAAGCTTGAGATGCAGGCATTTTGTAATTTAATCAAGCAATTATTCTCGGCATTGAACTGTCTGAACTCTGCGTGCACAATACCTTTATGTAGGGCATGACAAATTGCACATGATAAAAATAACAAAAATCATATAATAGCTTGCACAAATAACATATTTTCAGAGGGTTACCGATTTGTTTCCGTGACATACCGCTTATTTAAGTGTCCCGAAGCGGAAAATGAAGGGCCTGTCTCAGCTACGTACTTGGGCGGCATCTCTAAATCTGACGAGCAATTCGACTTCGCCACATCGTTGAAATTCAAGGTAAAAACATATAATACTTGAACTAGGGAAGAAATACTCATGACATTTACTGCTGATTTTATGAAAACTTGACTCATTTTTCTTTTTTAGCCCAGCTTACGTTACACGTAAGCTGGGGTATTCCTATCGGTTTGCGGGCGGTGTCCGTTAGTTAGTTAGTTAGTTAGTTAGTTAGTTAGTTAGTTAGTTAGTTGTTTATTTAGTAAACTTTGGTTCAAAATGCATCTCCTCCTACAATTTTGATCCGATGTCATTTATTTTTGGTGTGAGGTATCCCTAAGGGGTCGTGCATACGGCTTGTGCTTTTCTAGTCGATCGGGTGATTTTTGAATTTTTGGCGAATTTTTAAAGAAAAAATTTTAAAATGTATCTCCTCCTACATTTTTGACCCGATGTCATTTATTTTTGGTATGAGGCACCCCTAAAGGGTCGTGCATACGGCTTGTGCTTTTTTAGTCGATCGCGCAATTTTTGTATTTTTGGGGAATTTTTAAAGCAAAATTTTCGAAAATAATTCAAAATGCATCTACTCCTACATTTTTGACCCGATGTGATTTATTTTTGGTATGAGGCATCCCTAAAGTGTCGTCCATACGGCTTGTGCTTTTCTAGTCGATCGGGTGATTTTTTAATTTTTGGGCAATTTTTGAAGAAAAAAATTTAAAATGTATCTCGTCCTACATTTTTTATCCGATGTCTTTTTTTTTAACCCAGTTTGCTTTTTAGCCAACAGGGCTATACAGATGGGGGCAAGTATCGTCCGTCTGTCCGTCCGTCCGTCCGTCTGTCCGTCCCGCGACCGTTAAAAGTGGAATAACTTTTTTATTTTTTATCCGATTCTTACCAAATTTTAAACACGAGTTCCTAACCCTTTCCTGCATTAGGAAATATTTTTATTTTTGCGGTTTAAACCATTTTTGGTGATTTTATTGCCAATTTGGGCAAAATACGAAAAAACCTATCTAGTCCCTCATTTTTCATCGGAAGATTCCGAAATTTTTATGAAGAAACTAGGACTAAGGGGTAAAAAAAGTACTTTTTTCGATTTTTGAATTTCGCCTTATTTTTGAATCTACCTAGCTTCAAAGTTTACAACTTCTAAAAATTGACAAATTTCCAATTTTTTTTTTTCTGAACAAAGAAGTTAAAGTGGAATATCGTTTTTATTTTTTATCCGATTCGTACCAAATTTTTTACACGAGTTTTTAACCTTCTACTGCATTAGGATTTTTTTTATTTTTTGGTTTAAACCATTTTTGGCGATTTTATTGCCAATTTGGGCAAAATACGAAAAAACCTATCTAGTCCCTCATTTTTCATCGGAAGATTCCGAAATTTTTCATGAAGAAACTAGAACTAAGGGGTGAAAAAAGTACTTTTTTCGATTTTTGAATTTCGCCTTATTTTTGAATCTACTGAGCTTCAAAGTTTGCAACTTCTAAAAATTGGCAAATTTCCAATTTTTTTTCTTAACAAAGTAGTTAAAGTGGAATATCTTTTTTATTTTTCATCCGATTCGTACCAAATTTTAAATGCGAGTTTTTAACCTTCCACTGCATTAGGAATTTTTTTTTATTTTTTGGTTTAAACCATTTTTGGCGATTTTATTGCCGATTTGGGCAAAATACGAAAAAATCTATCTAGTCCCTCATTTTTCATCGGAAGATTCCGAAATTTGTTATGAAGAAACTAGAACTAAGGGGTGAAAAAAGTACATTTTTCGATTTTTGAATTTCGCCTTATTTTTGAATCCACTGAGCTTCGAAGTTTGCAGCTTTTAAAAAATTGGAAATTTCCATTTTTCTTCTTAAAAAAGCAAAGTTTCAATTTGCAGAGGGGCACAATATGTTACATGCAAGTACTTTTGGTTGGACTTTTCAGTAATTTTGTTGTCAGTAGGTCATTTCTATGATATTTTCAAGTGGGCGATAATAGGGAACATTGGGCGATAAAGCAAGAAAGTTGTAATTTTCGCTTTAAAAGTGCAGGGATCAATTCTATGTCCCGAAATTATGATAAATATGATATTTTCGGATGGGCGATAATAGGGAATATTGGTCGATACTGCAAGAAAGTTGTAATTTTCGCTTTTAATGTGCAGGAAACAATTCTAGGACCCGAAAATATGATAAATGTGATATTTTTCGTGTGGGCGATAATAGGGAGCATTGGGCGATAATGCAAGAAAGTTGTAATTTTCGTTTTAAAAGTGCAGGGATCAATTCTATGACCCGAAAATATGATAAATGTGATATTTTTCGGGTAGGCGATAATAGGCAATATTGGGCGATAATGTAAAAAAAATTGTAATTTTCGCTTTAAAAGTGCAGGAATCAATTCTATGACCCGAAAATATGATAAATGTGATATTTTTCGTGTTGGCGATAATAGGGAACATTGGGCGATAATGCAAGAAAGTTGTAATTTTCGCTTTAAAAGTGCAGCAATCAATTCTGTGACCCGAAAATATGATCAGTGTGATATTTTACGGGTGGGCGATGACAGGGAATATTGGGCGATAAAGCAAGAAAGTTGTAATTTTCGCTTTAAAAGTGCAGGAAACAATTCTAGGACCCGAAAATATGATAAATATAATATTTTTCGTGTGGGCGATAATAGGGAACATTGGGGATAATGTAAGAAAGTTGTAATTTTCGCTTTAAAAGAGCAGGAATCAATTCTATGACCCGAAAATATGATAAATGTGATATTTTTCGTGTGGGCGATAATAGGGAACATTGGGCGATAATGCAAGAAAGTTGTAATTTTCGCTTTAAAAGTGCAGGAATCAATTCTGTGACCCGAAAATATGATCAATGTGATATTTTACGGGTGGGCGATAACAGGGAATATTGGGCGATAAAGCAAGAAAGTTGTAATTTTCGCTTTAAAAGTGCAGGAAACAATTCTAGGACCCGAAAATATCATAAATATAATATTTTTCGTGTGGGCGATAATAGGGAACATTGGGCGATAATGTAAGAAAGTTGTAATTTTCGCTTTAAAAGAGCAGGAATCAATTCTATAACCCGAAAATATGATAAATATGATATTTTTCGGATGGGCGATAATAGGGAATATTGGGCGATAATGCAAGAAAGTTGTAATTTTCGCTTTAAAAGTGCAGGGATCAATTATATGTCCCGAAAATATGAAAAATATGATATTTTTTGGATGGGCGATAATAGGGAACATTGGGCGATAATGCAAGAAAGTTGTAATTTTCGCTTTAAAAGTGCAGGAATCAATTCTATGACCCGAAAATATGATAAATGTGATATTTTTCGTGTGGGCGATAATAGGGAGCATTGGGCGATAATGCAAGAAAGTTGTAATTTTCGCTTTTAAAGTGCAGGAATCAATTCTGTGACCCGAAAATATGATCAATGTGATATTTTACGGGTGGGCGATAACAGGGAATATTGGGCGATAAAGCAAGAAAGTTGTAATTTTCGCTTTAAAAGTGCAGGAAACAATTCTAGGACCCGAAAATATCATAAATATAATATTTTTCGTGTGGGCGATAATAGGTAACATTGGGCGATAATGTAAGAAAGTTGTAATTTTCGCTTTAAAAGAGCAGGAATCAATTCTATAACCCGAAAATATGATAAATGTGATATTTTTCGGATGGGCGATAATAGGGAACATTGGGCGATAATGCAAGAAAGTTGTAATTTTCGCTTTAAAAGTGCAGGAATCAATTCTATGACCCGAAAATATGATAAATGTGATATTTTTCGGGTGGGCGATAATAGGGAATATTGGGCGATAATGTAAGAAAATTGTAATTTTCGCTTTAAAAGTGCAGGAATCAATTCTGTGACCCGAAAATATGATAAATATGATATTTTTCGGATGGTCGATAATAGGGAACATTGGGCGATAGTGCAAGAAAGTTGTAATTTTCGCTTTAAAAGTGCAGGAATCAATTCTGTGACCCGAAAATATGATCAGTGTGATATTTTACGGGTGGGCGATAACAGGGAATATTGGGCGATAAAGCAAGAAAGTTGTAATTTTCGCTTTAAAAGTGCAGGAAACAATTCTAGGACCCGAAAATATGATAAATATAATATTTTTCGTGTGGGCGATAATAGGGAACATTGGGCGATAATGCAAGAAAGTTGTAATTTTCGCTTTAAAAGTGCAGCAATCAATTCTGTGACCCGAAAATATGATCAGTGTGATATTTTACGGGTGGGCGATAACAGGGAATATTGGGCGATAAAGCAAGAAAGTTGTAATTTTCGCTTTAAAAGTGCAGGAAACAATTCTAGGACCCGAAAATATGATAAATATAATATTTTTCGTGTGGGCGATAATAGGGAACATTGGGGATAATGTAAGAAAGTTGTAATTTTCGCTTTAAAAGAGCAGGAATCAATTCTATGACCCGAAAATATGATAAATGTGATATTTTTCGTGTGGGCGATAATAGGGAACATTGGGCGATAATGCAAGAAAGTTGTAATTTTCGCTTTAAAAGTGCAGGAATCAATTCTGTGACCCGAAAATATGATCAATGTGATATTTTTCGTGTGGGCGATAATAGGGAGCATTGAGCGATAATGCAAGAAAGTTGTAATTTTCGCTTTAAAAGTGCAGGAATCAATTCTGTGACCCGAAAATATGATCAATGTGATATTTTACGGGTGGGCGATAACAGGGAATATTGGGCGATAAAGCAAGAAAGTTGTAATTTTCGCTTTAAAAGTGCAGGAAACAATTCTAGGACCCGAAAATATCATAAATATAATATTTTTCGTGTGGGCGATAATAGGTAACATTGGGCGATAATGTAAGAAAGTTGTAATTTTCGCTTTAAAAGAGCAGGAATCAATTCTATTACCCGAAAATATGATAAATGTGATATTTTTCGGATGGGCGATAATAGGGAACATTGGGCGATAATGCAAGAAAGTTGTAATTTTCGCTTTAAAAGTGCAGGAATCAATTCTGTGACCCGAAAATATGATCAATGTGATATTTTTCGTGTGGGCGATAATAGGGAGCATTGAGCGATAATGCAAGAAAGTTGTAATTTTCGCTTTAAAAGTGCAGGAATCAATTCTGTGACCCGAAAATATGATCAATGTGATATTTTACGGGTGGGCGATAACAGGGAATATTGGGCGATAAAGCAAGAAAGTTGTAATTTTCGCTTTAAAAGTGCAGGAAACAATTCTAGGACCCGAAAATATCATAAATATAATATTTTTCGTGTGGGCGATAATAGGTAACATTGGGCGATAATGTAAGAAAGTTGTAATTTTCGCTTTAAAAGAGCAGGAATCAATTCTATTACCCGAAAATATGATAAATGTGATATTTTTCGGATGGGCGATAATAGGGAACATTGGGCGATAATGCAAGAAAGTTGTAATTTTCGCTTTAAAAGTGCAGGAATCAATTCTATGACCCGAAAATATGATAAATGTGATATTTTTCGGGTGGGCGATAATAGGGAATATTGGGCGATAATGTAAGAAAATTGTAATTTTCGCTTTAAAAGTTCAGGAATCAATTCTGTGACCCGAAAATATGATAAATATGATATTTTTTGGATTGGCGATAATAGGGAATATTGGGCGATAATGCAAGAAATTTGTAATTTTCGCTTTAAAAGTGCAGGAATCAATTCTATGACCCGAAAATATGATAAATGTGATATTTTTCGTGTGGGCGATAATAGGGAGCATTGGGCGATAATGCAAGAAAGTTGTAATTTTCGCTTTTAAAGTGCAGGAATCAATTCTGTGACCCGAAAATATGATCAATGTGATATTTTACGGGTGGGCGATAACAGGGAATATTGGGCGATAAAGCAAGAAAGTTGTAATTTTCGCTTTAAAAGTGCAGGAAACAATTCTAGGACCCGAAAATATCATAAATATAATATTTTTCGTGTGGGCGATAATAGGTAACATTGGGCGATAATGTAAGAAAGTTGTAATTTTCGCTTTAAAAGAGCAGGAATCAATTCTATTACCCGAAAATATGATAAATGTGATATTTTTCGGATGGGCGATAATAGGGAACATTGGGCGATAATGCAAGAAAGTTGTAATTTTCGCTTTAAAAGTGCAGGAATCAATTCTATGACCCGAAAATATGATAAATGTGATATTTTTCGGGTGGGCGATAATAGGGAATATTGGGCGATAATGTAAGAAAATTGTAATTTTCGCTTTAAAAGTGCAGGAATCAATTCTGTGACCCGAAAATATGATAAATATGATATTTTTCGGATGGTCGATAATAGGGAACATTGGGCGATAGTGCAAGAAAGTTGTAATTTTCGCTTTAAAAGTGCAGGAAACAATTCTATGACCCGAAAATATGATAAATGTGATATTTTTCGTGTGGGCGATAATAGGGAACATTGGGCGATAATGTAAGAAAGTTGTGATTTTCGCTTTAAAAGTGCAATAATCAATTCTATGACCCGAAAATATGATAAATATGATATTTTTCGTGTCGGCGATAATAGGGAACATTGGGCGATAATGCAAGAAAGTTGTAATTTTCGCTTTAAAAGTGCAGGAATCCATTCTATGACCCGAAAATATGATAAATGTGATATTTTTCGGGTGGGCGATAACAGGGAATATTGGGCGATAATGCAAGAAAGTTGTAATTTTCGCTTTAAAAGTGCAGGAAACAATTCTAGGACCAGAAAATATGATAAATATAATATTTTTCGGGTGGGCGATAATAGGGAACATTGGGCGATAATGCAAGAAAGTTGTAATTTTCGCTTTAAAAGTGCAGGGATCAATTATGTGTCCCGAAAATATGAAAAATATGATATTTTTTGGATGGGCGATAATAGGGAATATTGGGCGATAATGCAAGAAAGTTGTAATTTTCGCTTTAAAAGTGCAGGAATCAATTCTATGACCCGAAAATATGATAAATGTGATATTTTTCGTGTGGGCGATAATAGGGAGCATTGGGCGATAATGCAAGAAAGTTGTAATTTTCGCTTTTAAAGTGCAGGAATCAATTCTGTGACCCGAAAATATGATCAATGTGATATTTTACGGGTGGGCGATAACAGGGAATATTGGGCGATAAAGCAAGAAAGTTGTAATTTTCGCTTTAAAAGTGCAGGAAACAATTCTAGGACCCGAAAATATCATAAATATAATATTTTTCGTGTGGGCGATAATAGGTAACATTGGGCGATAATGTAAGAAAGTTGTAATTTTCGCTTTAAAAGAGCAGGAATCAATTCTTTAACCCGAAAATATGATAAATGTGATATTTTTCGGATGGGCGATAATAGGGAACATTGGGCGATAATGCAAGAAAGTTGTAATTTTCGCTTTAAAAGTGCAGGAATCAATTCTATGACCCGAAAATATGATAAATGTGATATTTTTCGGGTGGGCGATAATAGGGAATATTGGGCGATAATGTAAGAAAATTGTAATTTTCGCTTTAAAAGTGCAGGAATCAATTCTGTGACCCGAAAATATGATAAATATGATATTTTTCGGATGGTCGATAATAGGGAACATTGGGCGATAGTGCAAGAAAGTTGTAATTTTCGCTTTAAAAGTGCAGGAAACAATTCTATGACCCGAAAATATGATAAATGTGATATTTTTCGTGTGGGCGATAATAGGGAACATTGGGCGATAATGTAAGAAAGTTGTGATTTTCGCTTTAAAAGTGCAATAATCAATTCTATGACCCGAAAATATGATAAATATGATATTTTTCGTGTCGGCGATAATAGGGAACATTGGGCGATAATGCAAGAAAGTTGTAATTTTCGCTTTAAAAGTGCAGGAATCCATTCTATGACCCGAAAATATGATAAATGTGATATTTTTCGGGTGGGCGATAATAGGGAATATTGGGCGATAATGCAAGAAAGTTGTAATTTTCGCTTTAAAAGTGCAGGAATCAATTCTGTGACCCGAAAATATGATCAATGTGATATTTTACGGGTGGGCGATAACAGGGAATATTGGGCGATAAAGCAAGAAAGTTGTAATTTTCGCTTTAAAAGTGCAGGAAACAATTCTAGGACCAGAAAATATGATAAATATAATATTTTTCGGGTGGGCGATAATAGGGAACATTAGGCGATAATGTACGAATGTTGTGACCCGCGCATCAAGACAACCTAAGGAAACTTGTGCACTTGTCCAAAATAAGTACGAAAGTAAAATAAACATGCGCATTGGTCTGGAATAAGAACCGCGCATTAATCTTTATTAAGTTAAATAAACATGTGCACTGTTCCAAAATGAGAGCCGCGCATCAACGCAAATTAAATAAACATGCGCACTTGTCTGAATTAGAACCGCGCATCGAGGCAAGTTACATAAATATGCGCACTGGTATCTATGGCAATCTATCTTGTTGTTTGAAGGTATCTATGGCAATCTATCCAGTCTACCAGATATACAAAAAATCTGTTCCCAATTTTTCTTGGAAAGAAATCTTTGTATGCATTTATCGGTCTATGTTCTGGTCCGGTGCTAAATTAATTATTGAGCTAGCTCTTTGCCGTCTCATCTTTTGAAGCTTGATATTTCAGGGAAATTCCTTCGCTCATGCACGCTGGAATGGGTCTTATTGCTTTTCGTAAGCTGGGACTTTGTCCTTGGACAAACTTGTTAAAAATTGGATGCATGTGTGAGATGTGTCATTCCTTTTCCTCATCTGAATATTAAAGTTCTTTTCAAAGGGACGCGGGGGGGGGGGGGAGGAGGCAGGGGTGAGATGGCTAAGAAATGGTTGTTGCCCTCTTTTGAGGTCAATTTTGAATTCTCTAATTCTCGAGAGATAAGCAGTGGCAATGATCAGTTTCTGTTGTTGTTTAGTCTGTTGTTATTGAGGACTTTTCCCAGTCGCATATACCACAATTATACCCCCTTCCCCTCTGAAGCAGCAACCGCATGTTCTTTGAAATCGAGCGTTGATCAACAATCTTGTCGTTTGTGAGGGCTAAAAAGTGCCTCGATGTTTCTGCGAAACAGTTTACGAAAATTCAAAATATACATGACAAATTATGTTGATCTATTCTGTTTCACAGGATAAACTTTCATTTTGATTTTCTCACACGATGAACTAAGTGTTTTTATTTATTTACATTTCTTCTTTTGTCTGTTTTTTTTTAAGAATTCACTTGTAGCGCGTAGGTAGTCCTAAGTGAAGGCGCCAGCTCCTTGGTCTGGTTTGTTCTCATTATTCCCACTTGGCATTGTAAATGCCAAATGGGGATGGATTGCCTCGAATTCTTCACCTATTTTTCCTTTTTTTTCTCGCTTTTTTTTAATTTTTTTTCTTCTTCCGCCGAATCGGTTTCCAGACATCTCCTCCGAGACCGCTGAAGCTAGACCAACCAAACTTGGCACATGTATGGAGGGTCATCTGAAGTGGTGCACCTGATTAAAATTTTTGACCTTGACCTTACTGGTCAAGGTCAAATCGCGAAAAAGGTCAAGCGGTTTTCTGACAATTACTGCAAGGCCGTTGAAGCTAGAAAAGCCAAACTTGGCATATATATAAAGGGCGATGTTATCTAAAGCAACCAATAAAAATTTTTGACCTTGACCCTGACCATGACCTTGAAATTGCGAAAAATGTTATTTAAGAAAAACAATGAGTTATCTCGAAAACGTCCGAGACCGCTGAAGCTAAACCAACCAAACTTGGCACATATATGGAGGGTCATCGAAAGTGGTGCACCTAATAAAAATTTTTGACCTTGACTTTACTGGTCAAGGTCAAATCGCGAAAAAGGTCAAACGGTTTTCAGACAATTACTGCAAGGCCGTTGAAGCTAGAAAAGCCAAACTTGGCACATATATAAAGAGCGATGCGATCTAAAGCAACCGATAAAAATTTTTGACCTTGACCTTGACCATGACCTTGAAATGGCGAAAAAACGTTATTTAAGAAAAACAATGAGTTATCTCGAAAACGGAAAGAGATAGAGCAATTCTGACCACATTTTCGACCTCCACCCCCTATACGACGATACTTAAGGTATAACTTCCGGTGTCCTTGACCTCCAGTTCACGTTCGAACCCCAAACCGGAAGTTGGCCTTTATCTGGAAAACGGTAAGAGATAGAGCAATTTTGACCTCATTTTCGACCTCTACCCCCTATACGACGATACGTAAGGTATAACTTCCGGTGTTTTTGACCTCCATGTCACTTTCGAGCCCCAAACCGGAAGTTGGCGGGGGATGGGCGTATGATTTTATTATCGCACTTCTCTATAATTCAGAGACGATTATATATATATCATATTGCTGTCATCGTAGGTAAGTCCTTTTCTATGCTGTACTGACTCGGAAATCCCTCCCTCCCTCCCTCTCGCTAACGTGATTATGCAGTTCCACAATGTTATCATATCGTTTACGATCCCAAGCATTGAGGGAAATCAAAAATACCTTTCCTCTCTTTATCTCAGTGTGACATTATTTATGGCGGCTTTTGGTACATTTCGTCGACATTAATTGCCCAAATGCAACAAATATTGGATGGTGATGGTGGTTGTTAAGAGGGGGTGTGGGAGGTTTGTGTGTTAGATTTCTTTTCCCTTATCGTCCTTCAAGTTTTACATATCCTGTGTGTGTTTTTTTTTGTGTGTTTCTGCTGCATTTTTTGGAGTAGTCTTGCTTTTCCTATGCGCTATTTGATGTACAGTATCAATTCTACATCATCCAAGTTTGGATCTCTCTCTCTCTCCCTCTCCCTCTCTCTCTGTCTCTCTCTCTGTCTCTCTCTCTCTCTCTCTCTCTCTCTCTCTCTCTCTCTCTCTATATATATATATATATATATATATATATATTAATCACAGGATGCACACACACACACACACACGCACATATATTATATATGTGTGTGTGGCTGCATCCTGTGATTAAGTGATTTATTCTACTATATGATAAACATTTTTGGTGTGCGTATGATTTTATTCCCACTTGGTATTTAAAATACCAAATGGGGAAGGATTGCCTTGAATTCTTCACCTATTTTTTTCTCCCTTTTTTTCTTTTTCCGCCGAATCGGTTTCCAGACATCTCCTCCGAGACCGCTGAAGCTAGACCAACCAAACTTTTCACATGTATGGAGGGTCATCTGAAGTGGTGCACCTGATTAAAATTTTTGACCTTGACCTTACTGGTCAAGGTCAAATCGTAAAAAAGGTCAATCGGTTTCCAGACATCTACAGCAAGGCCATTGAAGCTAGAAAAGCCAAACTTGGCACATATATAAAGGGCGATGTGATCTGAAGTAGCCGGTAAAAGTTTTTGACCTTGACCTTTACCTTGAAATCGCGAAAAACGCTTTTTAAGAAAAACAATGATTTATCTCGAAAACGGTAAGAGATAGAGCAATTCTGACCTCATTTTCGACCTCCACACCCTATACGACGATACTTAAGGTATAACTTCCGGTGTCCTTGACCTCCAGGTCATTTTCGAGCCCCAAACCGGAAGCTGGCCTTTATCTCGAAAACGGAAAGAGATAGAGCAATTCTGACCACATTTTCGACCTCTACCCCCAATACGACGATACGTAAGTATAACTTCCGGTGTCCTTGACCTCCATGTCACTTTCGAGCCCCAAACCGGAAGTTGGCCTTTATCTCGAAAACGGTAAGAGATAGAGCAAATTTTGGGCCTTGACCTTACCGGTATAGTTAGTAGCATTTAGGAGGATATTCTACATTCAGACATGAGAAAATTGTTAACAAACTGCAATATCATCTACCTTCCGTTTAAAGTTATCATTCCAAGTGGGGCTAATTCGCTGTGCGAATTTCAGTCTAGTTTAATGTCCACTTCCTTTGTTTCTCCAATGACTTATTTTGAAGAACGAGGCAAACAAAGTCGCACCTCTTTTGTGAGGCAGGGCATTCTCAAAAATAACGACCCGGTACACAGGTCATTATGTCTCCCCGACCAAGGGGAGACATATAGTGTTTGTACGTTCTGTGTGTGTGTATGTGTGTATGTGTGTGTTTGTGTGTGTGTGTGTGTCATTCTTGTGAACAAAGTGTTTTGTGCAAGACATCTCGAGAACGAAACGTCCGATCGACTTCAAACTTGATCAATTTATTCCTTGGTTAGGTCGGACGGTTCTGTCAACTTTTGACGTACGTCACGTGATTAGGGCAGGCGTATGACGTCATTACGCAAAAATCTTGTGTGCGGAATTTTTCTGCCGCTGAACATCGGAGAAACATGAAACGTGGTGGGATTGTCGTTAGGTTAGTCCGAAAGACTCGATAGAATTTTTTCGCGAGTAGAACGAACGAATGCGGCGTATGACGTCATCACGTAAAATATGTATGTATTTTGAACAAGATCGTGTGTGCAAAATATCTTAATAACAGAAAGTCCTATCGACTTCAAATTTTATATGAATATTCCTTGGGTCAGTCGGACGGTTCTGTCAACTTTTCACGTGTATGACATGATTAGGGCGGGCGTATGACGTCATTGCGTAAAAATCTTGTGTGCGAAATTTCTCAGCTGCTGAAAATCGAAGAAAGTTGAAACTTGGTGGGATTGTTTCTTGGTAGGTTCGAAAGACTTTGTAGAATTTTTTCGCGAGTAGAACGAACGAATGCGGCGTATGACGTCATCACGTAAAATATGTATATATTTTGAACAAGATCTCGATAACGGAACAAAATATCTCGATAACGGAAAGTCCTATCGACTTCAAATTTTATATGAACATGCCTTGGGTCAGTCGGACGGTTCTGTCAACTTTTCATGCATGCCACGTGATTAGAGCAGGTGTATGACGTCATCACGTAAAAATCTTGTGTCCGAAATTTCTCAGCTGCTGAACATCAAAGAAAGTTGAAACTTAGTGGGATTGTTGTTTGATAGGTCCGAAAGATTCTATAGAATTTTTTCGCGAGTAGAACGAACGAATGCGGCGTATGACGTCATCGCGTAAAATATGTATATATTATAAACAAGGTCTTGTGTGCAAAATATCTCGATAACGAAAAGTCCTATCGACATCAAATTTTATATGGATATTTCTTGAGTCAGTCGGACGGTTCTGTCAACTTTTCACGCATGTCACGTGATTAGGGCATTTGTATGACGACATGTGTGTGCGAAATTTGTGTGCGAAATTTCTCAGCTGCTGAACATCGGAGAAAGCTGAAACTTGGTGAGATTATTGCTTGGTAGGTCTTTAAAATTTTTTCGCGAGTAAAATATGTGTATATTTAGAACCAGATCTTGTATGCATAATATCTCTATAAATTTTAAGTCGAAATGACTTTCCGTTATTAACGGAAAGTCATTTCGACTTAAAATTTTATATGGATATTCTTTGGTTCTGTCAGACGACTGTTTCAACTTTTGACGGGTAAAAAATTATCTGTTGTTAAGCAAAATTTCTCGACATCGGAAAGTCGGATCGACTTTAAATTTGGTGGAGTTATTCCTCGGATAAGTCGCACGGTTTTGGTACATCATTATCAAACTCGTGTAAAAAATCACGAAAGGTGCATAACGTCAACACTCCTTCCCCTCCCCCCCCCCCGGCCTCCCCATTTTTTGGCTCCTTTGTTATCTAAGCATAGGTGTTAACTACGCTGGGGATTTCAGAAGATTCTGGAGTGTTCCTGCATTCTTTAGAAATCTTCAAAACAGTAACAGCATTACTGTCGGTCCAATGCTATTTGTTAGTGCCTGAAATTAAGCTTTTTGTGCGTTTCTCATCTACAGCTGTTATGTAACATGCCACTCAGTCAGGGCTCAGTGTCAGTTGCGGTGCATGTTGGAGTCGTTATCTACGAGGTCATGGAAAGCTATAGGTCTTAACAGGTCTAGCTATTGATTTTTGTTTCGCGCATACTTGATTCGGTTGCCAAGGTGTTCTATATATAGGAGCCATTTTGTATCGATTGGCATTGTTTGCAGAAGCATTTTTCGCCATTAAAGTGGGTCATCTGACATCTTGTGTTATGAGAAGCAGCTCACCATTTTGGCACCGAAATGCCTCCCCCTTCTCCCATCGAGGTGCGTCATCTGATGCGCAGTTATGAAGAATGCCTTTCTAGTGCTATTTGGCCGATGGGAATGTTCGAAGACAAGGTAGTCTATCATGGCTATAGCTACACTTAGGGTACAGACCGTTACCGTTGCCTTGGGTAAAAGGGTTAGAGTTGTGTTTATAGTCGGACCTACATTAAATAGCTGGGGGGGGGGGGCGTGTGGAGGATGATGGTTAGCAAAAAAAAACCCGACTGCCTTCAAGACCTGGATAAAAAGTAAGACCCGTTCGTCGTGACCCCTTCTAGATTCGGGTAACAAGACGTACGTTAAGACCTGCCTGTCTTGACCAACTTCCAGACCCAGATAGAAAATGTAACGTACAGTAAAACTACTATAGTGACCAACTTCAGATCTGGATAAGATGGGCCTGCAGTAAAACCCGTTTTAGCGACCACCTTCCAGAACTCGGATGAAAAAAGATGTCCATTTATATCTGTTTTAGTGACCACCATCTGTTTGGTTTATTTTTAGTTCTTTTACAATGAATTAAGGTTATGTTTGCAGAAATGAATATTTTATTTCAGTGATTAAAAAAACAGGATTTTTTTTTGGGGGGGGGGATCATGGGTTTGGTCGGGGAGACATTTGTTTTTGTTTACAAAAACAAGAAACTAAGTAGGTATCGACTGAAAGTGTAAAGCATAAGCCTGTACTCCTATGTTTTGTGTACACTGGCCGCTCTAGTTCTTTTTGAGAATGCCCTGCAAGGTGTGACTTTGTTTTCATTGTTTTTTAAATTGATTCACTGAAAACAAAAGACATAGTCATTCATCAAATGGAATTTTAACAGGAATCAAAAACATCAAGAATCTTCGCCTTGAAAAAAAAAGATTTATTTAAACTTAAAAACATATATTCCTTAACAAATATTTTAATACCTAAATACCTGCCGAATTCTTTAGTTTTTACGGGAGTGGGGGGAGGGGGGCTGTCGCGATTTAGTCGCGACGAAAATGAAAAAAAAACGCATCTCATTTTCTACGTTAAATAGTCGTCGACAGACGTCGTGACCTCAAAAAGACGTTTGATAGACGTAAGAATGATCACTTAATCGATTTTTTTCTCTCGATTTCAAATCTCAAGCAAAACGCTAGAGTTTTACGACGAGTAACATTAACTTAAACAGAAGAAAGTAGAAGCTTTCAAATAAATTACCTTCTAGCTAATGCCGGAATTCATTTTCAAAAATTATGTAAGGTCCATCCGGTCTTAACATGCTTGTGGTATCGATAGATCCGGCAGGCTCGTTAACATTATATACTTAAATAAATCCATCAATATCCAATCCAATGTCAAAATTCCCAGAGTCCCGCTGCAATTCAGAAGGCTTCTGGGTAAAAAAAAATCATTTTCTGAATCGTCCTCCATATTAATTTTGTCCCAAAAAAAAGCTCGTGTTGACTCTTGCATTAACTACGTTGTTATGAATGATCGTTCAGTTTTTTATACCTTGTCATGATTGTTATTCTTTATTTGTCACCTTAATCGCAGAACAATAGGGGTTGACGGGCCAGGGGAGGCGGGGTCAATTCGTCTGGCACGTGGACATTAAGTATGAGAATGCCTTCCTTCTCGGTAAACTCTATTTTCATGGCCCTGTCTATTCACGCCTCGGGCTGACGCCCTCGGTATGAATAGACAGGGCCATGAAAATAGAGAATACCTCGAAGTCAGGCATTCTCATATACTTAATGTCCACTTCTTTTGTTTTCTCCGATGACTTATTTTGAAGAACGAGGCAAGCTAAGTCGCACCTCTTTTGTGAGGCAGGGCATTCTCAAAAATAACGACCCGGTACAAAGGTCATGCTTTTTGAGAATGCCCTGCAAGGTAAGACTTTGTTTTCATTGTTGTTTAATTTGATTCATTGAAAACAAAAGACATAGTCATTGATCAAATGGAATTTTAACAGGAATCAAACATCAAGGATCTTCGCCTTGAAAAAAAAAGATTTATTTAAACTTAAAAACATCTATTCCTTAACAAATATTCTAATGCCTAACTACCTGACGAATTCTTTAGTTTTTATTGGAGTGGGGGAGGGGGCTGATGAAAGAGATATATCGACACAGACGTTCGACAGCCGTCGTGATTTAGTCGCGACGAAAATGACAAAACGCATCTCATTTTCTACGTTAAATATTCGTCGACAGACGTCGTGACCTCAAAAAGACGTTTGATAGACGTCAGAATGATCAATTAATCGATTTTTTCTCTCGATTTCAAATCTCGGGCAAAATGCCAGAATTTTACGACGAGTAACATTAACTTAAACAGAAGAAAGTAGAAGCTTTCAAATAAATTACCTTGTAGCTAATGTCGAAATTCATTTTCAAAAATTATGTAAGGTCCATCCGGTCTTAACATGCTTGTGGTATCGATATATCCGGCAGGCTCGTTAACATTATATACTTGAATAAATCCATCAATGTCCAATCCAATGTCAAAATTGCAGAGTCCCTCTGCAATTCAGAAGGAGTCTGGGTAAAAAAAATCATTTTTCTGAGTCTTCCGCCACATTAATTTTGTACCAAAAAAAAAAAGCTCGTGTTGACTCTCGCATTAACTATGTTGTTATGAATGATCGTTTAGTTTTTTTTATCTTGTCATGATTGTTATTCTTTATTTGTCACCTTAATCGCAGAACAATAGGGGTGACTGACGGACCGGGGGAGACCGGACCAGACCAATTCGTCTGGCACATGGACATTAAGTATGAGAATGCCTTCCTTCTCGGTAAACTCTATTTTCATGGCCCTGTCTATTCACACCTCGGGCTGACGCCCTCGGTATGAATAGACAGGGCCATGAAAATAGAGAATACCTCGAAGTCAGGCATTCTCATATACGTAACCTTCTATTAAAAAGACCAGTATTGCATGAAAAGATTGTTGAAAGGCAACTACAGGGTGTACCCGTTGTTATAAAACAGCCGACATCTGAGGAAATCTATCTACAGTGCGTTTCATAAATGTAGATTTTTTAGGGCGGGGGGGGGGGGAGATGGGATTGGGCAGGAAAAAAATGTTGTTTTCCATGAAATGCATCCAAGTTTCGTTTTATAGCTACAGTTTGAGACCATGAAACCAAACATGATGGGGGGTCAGAAACAAATTTCGCAAAATGACCAGTGAACCTGTTTTTATAGACTTCTCAATAACACCTTAAACATGTGGCGCTTGAGATGTTACGGACATCAAAATTCTCCAGCTCACCAAGGCCACACAAACTCTTTGGGCACTGCTGCAAACTGTGCCTCAATCTCTTTGAGTGTGGTTTAATGGAAAACCTGCAAAAATCAGCTCTCTTTTCTACATATAGTCAGTGATCTGTGCCGAGCTGCTTTTGGCAACAATAATGTCCATGGATGCTGTGACTAGCCCACACAATGAAAAATAGTCGAAAGTACGAGCCAAGTTGGAGACCCCTGTGTCATATTTCTACCAAATTTGGAAAATTACACCCTTGCCAGCCCCTTCTCCCTCCTTTGTCACATTAATTGCATATGAAGCATATGTATGTGATGTTTTCTCTTTGTTTTGTGCCCCGCCCCCCCCCCCTCCCATCCCTCTGATATCGTACTTACTATGCCTAAGTTATTATTTATTACATACAGTGTACATTTTCTTGGTGTTGGACTTTTGCAAGCTTGAGTGCCTCCGCCTTGCGTCATTTGCATTTGTGTGTATTGTGCAATCGAGAAAAGAAATAGCGGTAAATGCAGTTTACCCAAACGTTCCTACTTCTATTCCAGTGCAATTGACTGTATTTTGTCTGATTATGTGCTTGGGACGAGAGTAAGTAATTCAACATCTCGGCTGGATGGAACAGCCGCTAAGACTCTTTAAGTTTCAAAGGAATCTCAAACTTCAACATGAATCGTGTCGAGCACTCCCTGAGCTTTCCATCAAGTGTGGAGAGGCTCACTTAAACACTGAATCAGTTTCACAAGCACTTACATGTTGTATCTTTTTCACAAATCCATAAATATTTGCTATAAAACGATATTTTTGGTATCTCCACCATCAGCCTTGAAACGTTATGGCCTGGTAGACGGCTGTTTGGAGATCATTAATTCTTGTTAAATTTGAAAGGCTTTGTTGGGCTGAAACAATCACATAGAGGGAGGTATAGCTTTTTTTAAAATAATATGAAAAATGTCCAAAAAAAGGCAGTTTAAAGAACCCAGATTTTTTGTGTCCAAAATAGGTTTCATATACATTTTTACACTTGCATTAAATAAGTTGAAAAAATGTCCAAAAAGGCAGTTTAAGGAACCCAAATTTTTGTGTGTCCAAAATAGGTTTAATATACATTTTACACTTGTATTATACATAATATAATAACAATAAAATAAAAATATGGATCAAAAATAGCTACAAAAATGGCTGCAATTTAAAATTTACTTGTAACTATTATGGAGCAATAATATATAATATAGTAAATGACATAGTATATGTTATAATTAATACTTTCAATAACATCATAGAAAATTGCTGTTGAATGCAGTTATAAAAACTAACTTACATTAAAAATAGCATTTATTATTAATATGTAAGTATGTTTTTATGCCAAAAAAATTGTAACCACATTTATATAAGTTCGAGAAATTGTTTGTTAAAGATTTTGTACATCTGCATTGCAAGAAAAATATTTTAAATGTGTTATAAATCTATTGTGGACAAATTATATTATATATAAATATGATTTTGGCTGCAAAAATTGAGTCCCCTAAAAGTAGGGAGAAAACGAGAGTTCAAGCACAGGAAGTGACGTCATCATGACGTCAGGAGGTGTGCTAGAACTCTCATGAGAGTTCAAGCACAGTGACGTCATAATGACGTCATAGGGTGTTCTGAAACAGATATTAAAGCGCGCGCCCGTGTCAATGACGTCATTCGTCACGTGACCTGTCAATCATGTGTCACATGACCTGTCAATCATGTGTCACATGACCTGTCAATCATGTATATGAGGAAAATTTTCCCGATCATAAACCTTCTGGCCTGAATGGCTCAGTTGGTAGAGCAGAGGACCCGTAAGCGGACCCATGATCTGAAGGTCAATGGATCGAACCCGCCCTCGGGCATCACTTTCATATCATGGGGACCCCCCCCCCTGGTGAAGAATCATATACCATGGGGACCCCCCCCCCCCTGGTCAAGAATCATATACCATGGGGACCCCCCCCCCCCTGGTGAAGAATCATATACCATGGGGACCCCCCCCCCCCCCGGTCAAGAATCATATACCATGGGGACCCCCCCCCCCAGGATGTGATTCAACACTCCTATAAGAGCACATTGTCTGTGCACATATGCATCATTCATGCTCTGACTGCCGTTGGATACACATGGAAAAAAAAAAAGTGAAAACAGTTGCTCTTACCTATTGTGTTGTGCTGTGCTGTTGAAGAACAAGTGAAGGATTGACTGGAATACACATAGGAGACGAAGTGAAACTAGGATGTGATTCAACACTCCTATAAGAGCACATTGTCTGTGTACATTTGCATCATTCATGCTCTGACTGCCGTTGGATACACATGGAAAAAAAAGTGAAAACAGTTGCTCTTACCTATTGTGTTGTGCTGTGCTGTTGAAGAACAAGTGAAGGATTGACTGGAATACACATAGGAGACGAAGTGAAACATTAGTTATTCTTTGGAAAAGGAAAGTGAACGATTGGTTATTCTTTGGAAAGGAAGTGAAAGATTGGAGACGAATTGGCTAAACAGTCGTGGTAAGTGACTTTTTTTTCTTTTTTTTTTTTTTTTTTTTTTTTTTTTTGTTTTGTTCACTTTTATGACTCTGTGACATTATGTGACAACATGTGACTGTGACATCATGTGACTCTGTGACATTATGTGACTGTGTAACTTTTTTTTTTTTTTTTTTTTTTTTTTTTTTTTTTTTATTATTATTATTATTATGATAATATTTAATTAGTCATATTTCATAAGTACATGTGTACATGTGTACATGTGTACAGAGTGTGGGGGAAAACCGACTGAGAAATTTCAGAGTGCACTCGTACAGAGTGTGGTGGAAAACCGATCGATAATTTCAGAGTGCACTCGTACAGAGTGTAAGGGAAAACCGATCGATAATTTCAGAGTGCACTCGTACAGAGTGTGAGGGAAAACCGATCGATAATTTCAGAGTGCACTCGTACAGAGTGTGAGGGAAAACCGATCGATAATTTCAGAGTGCGCTCGAGTGTGGGAACAATCAATAAATTTGAGAAGGAATGGGATTTTCCCTACGTTAAGTCCAATGTTATGTTTTAAGTTATAGTAGTTGGAAAATGACACTTCTAAAACACATTTAACAAATGTAGTTTTTTGATAACATATAATATATAAAATAAATTTGAACATTTTAGCATGCTACTTATTTGAATGTTCTAAAGTTATAGTAGTGGGAAAATGGTGGTTCTAGACCAACTTTAACAAATTTAGTTTTTAACACCATATGATATATAAAAATAAGTTTGAACATTTTAGCACGCTACTTATTTGAATATTCTAAAGTCATAGTAGTTGAAAAATGGCGGTTCTAGACCAATTTTAACAAATTTTGTTTTTTGACAAAATATGATGTATAAAATAAGTTTAAACATTATACAATGGTGTAGTAGAGTAAAAATGAGGGTTCTAGACCAACTTTAACAAATTTTGTTTTTTGACATAATATGATGTATAAAATAAGTTTGAACATTTTACCATGGTGTAGTAGAGTAAAAATGAGGGTTCTAATCCAAAATTTAATTTTTTTGAAAACATATTATGCTTTTCTTTTCTTAATGCTTTCAGGTATCGTCAGAACACATCGCTCTCCGCTTTCACCTGATTATTAACAATGTCAACATTACTTCTTCACCGATGTGTAGAGACCATGGATGACGTCTTCAAAGTGAACTATGTTGACTATGTGTTTTCAAAGCTTCCTACTTTTGAATCTAATTGGATTTTACAAGTGAAGAAGTTGCATAAGCATTGGGAAGCTGTTGGAAAGATAATTCCAAGAGATGAATTCATCCACTCTTTTCTACACGAATGTGAAGAACTACTTTTACCATCAACTTACGACATTGATTCAGCATTTATCCGCGCGAATACAACTTGGGCAGCTGAACTCATGCTAGCTGTAGCTGCTAGAATTATTTTACATTATGATGATGGCGTTCCATTGACGACGAATGCATCAGAACTTGTTCGATTCAACAATGAACGAGTTGAAGTGAATTCAAAGCTTTGTAAAATGTTTGAAGAACTATAAAAAAGCTGACTCTGCAATTTCTAATGGTATAAAAGGAGAAGGGTGAAGTGAAGTCATCATTCAACGCGCAGCCATGGAGAAGACAAGCAGCTTTAAAATTAGTGCAAACTTAACTATTACTGTGGAGCATGGAGAATTTGGGCTATTTCTTCGAATCAAACGTGGAGAGAGATGGCTTGCTTTATCACCATCCTTGTGGAAGATTGTGTGTCAGAACTTGGCAAGATTACGCAACATTGGCTTCAAACTGTACTTAACGCAAACGAAGTGGCTTGAAGTCATTTCATACTTGGATATGCGCTATGTGAGTTTTGTGCAAACATCACTGTTTGAAGGGAAAGAATATACGCGTTACATCAACATGAATGATGGTGAATGGGGGACATTGCTTCAGGAAATCCATAGCATAACCTCAACCTTACTGCCATGTACGGAATGTCATGGGAAGAAAAATCCTATCAAGCTGCACAAGGACAATCGAATGAAAGTGTCAAAGCTTTCCAAGAAAAGACTGGCTGAAGTTCAATTGGAGAATATGGACGTGCAAAATCAACTTGGACTTACCTGTGAATATTGTGGTGCTTACGGATATGCTGAGGATTATGATTGTCACTGCCACAAATACAATTGCAAGTTGTGTGAACCTGACAACTTCTGCAACAAGTGTGGCTCACTAACAGTATCTGCCGAGTAAGACTACAAGTCATTTGCTTACCAGTCATCAAAGTGTGTAGACGTGTCATATGGATATGTGAAAGATGGATGTAGAAACGTTTTTCAAGGAGACGTATGTGGACTACATGATAAGTGAACTGGCGCGTTTTGGATCTATTCAACAACAACTGGAACACTTTGACATCTATTGGGAACTTGCTCATTCCACGCTGAACGTACCGAAATTACGTGAGGATTTCATCAAAGAGTGTGTGCTTTCAAACATTGACGGAGCTGAGGAGTTTGATGTGGAAGCAGCATATCACTTTGCTCGATTTGATCCAAGACTGTTTTATGAAGTGAGAGAGTGGCTAATCTACATTGCAGTATAATGACAGACATTACATTGAGACAATATATTGTGCAAAAGACATATTGTGAAGAAATGTTATTAGCTGTAAAAAAGTTTGCATGTTTAGTATGTCCTGCTTGTCAAAATGAAGAGTGTTCAGAACATACTTGTCATTCTGCATGTGTCTATACATATTGGAATGAAGCTAAATATTACATTCATTTAGATAAAGTGTTAGATAATGCAAATCAACGTTGTGAAAAATATGGTGTAGATGCTATCACATTTGATGAATTAAGTAGTTGGTTAATGTACATTGAAGATCAATGGACTCCAATTATTCACACCATTGTATCAATACTTGATTTGTAAGATATGTTGATAAAATGCAAGATGTGTTGATAAAATAAAATACAAGATATGTTAACAAGTGTTAATCATTTAGTGTTAACATGTCGACGTGGAAAGACTACTTAACCAATATTTATTTTAAACCTGGTCAACCCGGGGCATTTGCTGGTCCTTACAAACTATATCACATATTAAGAAAACATGATCAACCAGTCACTCATTCACAAGTGAAGAAATGGTTACAGGATCAAGATGCCTTCAGTTTACTACAACCTGTAAAATATAGGTTTAAAAGGCAACGTGTCATTACACGTGGAATTGATGACATGTGGGATATTGATTTAGCTGACATGGGAAACATAGCTTCCTATAATGATGACACCCGTTTTTTATTAGTTGTCATTGATGTGTTTTCCAAATATTTATGGGTGCAACCAATGCCTAATAAATCACATACGAGTGTCATAGAAGCCTTTCAAAAGATTTTTCATGAAACACAACGAAGACCACGAACTCTAAGGTCAGACAAAGGAACTGAATTTAAAAACAGATGGGTAAAAGCATTTATGAAGAAGGAGGGAATACATGCCTATACGACAAAGAATGAAACCAAAGCCAACTTTGCTGAGAGAGTCATTCGTACTCTAAAGGGAATGATGTATCGATATTTCCTACATAATCAAACGTATCGATATATGGACATCCTTCCAGACTTAGTGTATAATTACAACCATAGACCTCATGGCTCCCTCCCTAATAAGTATGCTCCTGCAGATATTCGTAAAGACAACGAATCGAAAGTGTGGAAATATATGTATGTAGACAAATTGAAATTAAAACCGAAGAAGAAAAAACCCTACAAATTTAAAATTGGTGATCAGGTTCGCATTTCTCACATAAAATATGTATTTCAACGAGATTATCATATAAAGTGGACGCAAGAAGTCTTCATTATCACACATCGTTGTAAGAAGCAAGGAGTACACTTGTATCGTGTGAAAGACTTTTTGGATGAAGATATTGATGGACATTTCTATGAAGAAGAACTACAGAAAGTGACAAAAGATATTGAATCAGTCTACAGAATTGAAAAGGTCTTGAAAACACGAAGAAGACGAGGTGTTAAAGAATTATTTGTGAAGTGGTTAGGTTGGCCAAAGAAGTTTAACAGTTGGGTGAAAGAAACAGATATTCGAAAATGAAGCATCCATTCACGTGTTTGGTCTCTGGACCTACAGGCAGTGGTAAAACTTCTCTAGTTAGAGAAATTCTAGAACAAAAGTTAATTAAACCCTCTCCAAAAACCATTTTATGGCTCTATGCAGCAGATCAGCCTTTGTATAAGGGAATGAAAGGTGTGGAATTTTACCAAGGCATTCCAGATGACATTGAAGAGCGTTTTAACCCGAAAAAACCAAACTTACTCATCATTGATGACTTAATGACCAAATGTCATAGTGATGAGCGAATGACACGTCTATTTAGTGTTGGCAGCAGTCATCAAAATCTAAGCATTATTTTTATTGTGCATAATTTGTTTCATCATGGTAGAGAAATGCGAAATATTAGTTTGAATACACATTACATCATTCTGTTTAAAAATCCTAGAGACAGTCAACAAATTAGTACATTAGCGCGACAAATGTATCCTGGAAAATCTCAATTTCTCATAGAAGCCTATCAAGATGCTACGAGCAAACCTCATGGCTATTTATTTATTGATTTGAAGCCGAAGACAAATGATCAACTACGTATTCGTACAGGCATTTTACCAAAAGATACACATTACGTATATGTTGATAAGGTCGCGTATGAACAAGAACCAAGTCACTTGACCATTCGCAGCCAAGATGTCTAAACGTATTCAAGCGAATCAACCATTTCTTCACTTGCTCGCACGCAGCGGGCCTAAACGACGTAAATCCTTGCTACAACAAGCTACTAAGGAAGAATTAACTAGCTTGTTTGAAATTTGTTTGAATATATTGCGAGGACATTTACCCTTAAGCTCAAAAAGGTATAAGGTATTCAAGCGTGAACGTCATACCCTACGTACACTAGCAGATAAGAAGATATCACTTCGAAGAAAAAAGAAGTTGGTTAATCAGAAAGGAGGATTCATTGGAGCTATTGCTAAATTTGCATTACCCTTGTTAGCTCAGTTGCTGTTAAAATGAAACATACTATGAAAATGATCCTCATTCCTGAATATGAATATAAAATGTTGTTAGAAAAGAAGGGAAAAGATGGTGAAATCAAAACGAAAGTGAATAAACTTTTACGTGGGAAACGAACTCGTGAAAAGGCAATAGAAATGTCTCAAGTTCTTGGCCGTCATTTACGAACAATTCAGTCGCAACAACAGCGGCAAAAGTCTGTTACATCATCCAAAGCAGAAAAATCAGAAAAGTCCCAACAGTTTCTAAGTCATTTTCAACCTATTTATCATGTAAAACTAACACAACTTCTAGCAGAACTTAAGAAATATGGTACGAGATGGACAGATAAAAATGAACTTGTTTTAAAAACAGGTACTGTCATTACAAATTCCAACATTATTGATTTGTTGAAAGAAGCATTGGTTGCTACAAGAAGAAAAGAACAACGAGAACCACCGCATGGTTGGAAGCAGTTTATTGAGGAAATTGTAGATGCTAATATTCCAAAAACTGTTTTTGGTAAAAAGACAACTCGTGAAGATATTACAAAAGAGATACAACAACGTCAACAAAGGTTGTTTCCAGAAGGATGGGAAACTTTTTAACATGGATTAAAGAGCTATGGTGTTGTTGTTGTAAAGAAAATGGAAATAAAAATACTATTCCTGTAAAAATTAGGTGTGTTAGTGCTTGTTGTCAGGGAGAAGTAGTAGATACCAATTTAGATCATGTAGATAGCAATTTAGACAATAATGTAGACAGCAATGTAGAAAGTGAGGATGAAGAGTGTCAAACATGAAGTAATGTATATACACATCTAGTCTATCTACATCACATAAACGATTTAGCTGCCATGGAGTCAACAAGTTTTTACATTACTTTACCCAGCAATGCTAGTATGAACTATTATCCCAACAACAAGACTTCAAATTATCAAATTCGTATGCCTCGAACCATCTATCTGAACGGAAAATATGAAGTGGCTTTAGCTGAAATTCAATATCCACATACATGGACAACCATGAGACATGGAATGGACTATTCTATTCAGTATCGACAACAACCACTGAATGATGTTGTTCTTGACACAATCAATATTCCTTATGGTTACTACAGATCCATACAAGAAATATGTCATGCAGTCAATGAAGAAGCAACTAATTCTATGAAAGATGACCTTAAAGAAGGTATTCGGATAAAGTATGATAAAATTAGACGACGCGTTTTTCTATATCTAAAATATGGCTTTGAAGTGTCATTCTCCACTGGATTAGCTGAGATTTTAGGATTTATCCCAAATCAATGGTATACTGAAACGTGTACAGCTGAATATAAAGCTGATGTGAAACAGGGGTTTTATACACTTTATGTGTACTGTAGTATTTGCGAGCCACAAGTTGTTGGTGATTATTATGTTCCTTTGCTACGTTCTGTTGCAATACAAGGACATGATGGAGACATTATCATGAAAACTTATGGAGAACCTCATTATGTTCCTGTAAACACATCCAAATTTGATGTGATAGAAGTGAATATTAAGGATGACACAGACCATAATGTTCCATTTCAAACTGGGAAGGTGATCTGTAAACTTCATTTTCGACCAAAAGCATTATGAAAGCATACACACACAATCCATCTATTTATCGCAACCATTTTCTTCGTCAAGTGGGTGGAGAATTACCAGGATTTAAAGGAGCGCGAATACAATATGGAGATGGTATTGGTTCAATACTGGGATCATTGGCTCGAAAAGCTATTCCACTGCTTAAGGCAGGGGCTAAAATCGTTGCACCACATCTTAAAAAGGCTGCAAAAGATGTCGCGAAAGATGTTACAGGTCGAGTAGCACAACGTATGTTTGGTGATGAGTTAGGAGGACAAAAGAGAGCGAAACCAGCAAAACCTGTCAGAAGGCGAAAGGCAGCTAAACGGATAACATCAACAAAATATAAGAAAGATATTTTTTAATCATGTCTTTAATTCATAATCATTCTTGTGAATGTAGTCTTTCTCCATTAGAATGGTTTCACATACCACCAACGCAAACTGCTGTAGAAAAAAGCTATAATGTAGACTATCAACCACTAACTACTATTAGAGAAGGTGCTCCAATAGAATTCTACATTCCTGCGAGTACCGAAGAATATCTAGATTTAAAGAACAGTAAACTCCATATTGTATGTCGCATTGTAAAGGTTGATGGAGAAGCGTGTGGTGTAGATGATAACGTGTCATGTATCAATGATTTGTTTAATGGGTTATGGTCTAATATTGAATTATTTCTAAATGATCGATTGGTATCACATAGTAACAATACTCATGGTTATACCAGCATCATATCTCATCTCATTCATGACTCGGAAGAAAGTCTCAATTCTGAGCGCTCTATGCGTCTCATCTATAAAGATACTGCCGGGTCAATGAATACTCATCAGGTGAAAAGACCTAATCATGAAAGATATGTATCAGGTTTTCATGTAAATATTGAAGGTGGTGATATAGCTGAAACAGGAAATAATGGTTTACATAATCGCTATTTGCATACACGTCTAAGCCGTGAGTTTATGCTTACAGGTGGTATAAGGGTAGATTTGTTTGAGCAGGATCGTTATCTTCCCAATGGTGTTAGTATGAAATTACGTTTACATAGACAAAAAGATGAATATGTATTAATGGCTGCAAATAATGGTTTTAAAGTAGAAGTGAGAGAAGCGTTTTTAACCATTCGCAAAGTGAGGGTTAGTCCAGGTATTCAGTTGGGACATGCAGATGCGTTGATGAAAAGTCCTGCTAAGTTTATTGTTACTAGAAAAGAATGTAAAGTTTTAGCTATTCCAACTGGATTTCAATCTTTTGTGAAAGATAGCATCTTTTTAGGTCAATTACCAAAACGTATTGTCATTGGAATGGTTCATAATGAATCCTTTGCTGGAACAGTATTGAGAAATCCATACAATTTTGAACATTTCAATCTTAACTTTATGCAGCTTTACTCTGATGGTGAACCAGTCCTATCAAAACCTCTCAAGCTTGATATAAATCAAGGCAAATATCTTGATGCTTTTGAAACACTTTACAAATCTTTTGATAGACTGGATGGTGAGAAAAGTTCGATTATAAAACGGGAAGATTGGCCTAGAGGTTATTCTTTATTTTCTTTTGACTTAACACCTGATTATGATGGTGCGGATCATTATGCCCTTATCAAACATGGGAATTTGAGACTAGAAATGAATTTTGCTGGTGCCTTGCAAAATACAGTCAATGTTATAGTGTATGCTGAATTTGATAACATTGTTGAAATAAGTGCAAATCGTAGCATTCAATTCGACTACCAGTCATGAACACGAAGCAGATAGAAGCCATCCTATCCCATGATGCCACGACAAAAGACTTGTTTCAAGGTGTGTTTGCCATGGACCAGTTACCATCTTTACAACGCGGTGCCTATGTCATCAACACAGACGATCATGATGAGCCAGGAGAGCATTGGGTGGCAGTATATTATGACGAAGACCCTGCAGAATATTTTGACTCTTATGGACTTTTACCTATAGACAGTCGTTTGAATAAGTTTTTAAAGTTTAATTTCATTTATAATTCAGTTCCATTACAAACACCAATATCCTCTACATGTGGATTTTATTGTGTGTATTATATAATTCAAAGAGCTCGAGGACATAGTCCTTTTGAAATCATTGATGTATTAAGAAGAAGTGATGGTGATTTTGTTGTAAAGGATTTTGTATATAGACATTATAAACCATTATTTTATTGATGTTGTATTAGTTAAGTTGTATTAGTTAAGTTATTGGTAATTGTGAATTGTATTATGAATATTGTAAATAAACAAGACAGTTTTATACAACATTCTTTGTTTATTGTGTTATACATTATTTACATTTCAACAATTATTTCACATTGAATTTTTATTTTACAAATACATTCAATACATCAATAAACACATGCCATTCATACCAATCTAAATTAATATATGTATCATAGACATTACATTCACGTTTGTAAATGCTATGAAAACTAGCATAACACTGTCCACTACCAAACTTTATTATTTTAACATCTTCATGTTCAGACAGTTTCAGTTCATATCCATGATCATTCATGTCAATGTTCATCACCATAACACACATGGGATGCGTCAGTTCAATGGACTTGGTGCCTCGCATGAGTTGCACTCCTTCCTCTTTGAATTCAAGCGTCAGGTTCTTTCCAATCCAATGCTTGTAACAGAGCGTGCCATTCCACTGTGTTGAGGGTGATGTAGTCGTAGCATTTTGTAAGCTCGTCATATTGGCGAAATCGTACAAACACGTCTAAATAGTTCTCAGTCACACGCACTTCTAAATCCTCTGAGAGTTTCAGGAGAAAGCCAGGTATCCTCAGCTTCTCTAGATGGTCTTTCAACACAGATTGTTCGTCAGTTGATAGAATGATATACTTTCCAAAATGTTTTAGCACGATGTCATCATATACGTTTCTCAGATATGAGAATCCATGCGTAATGGGTTCATATTCCGATAAAAAGTCTTCCATCTCGTTCAACAGTCAGATGAACTATGAGCTGTCTCCTTGTCTGCAAAGACGTTTTTATGCTCGCAAGATGGTGAAGAGTGGATGTTGTATCACTTCTAGGAATCGTAAGACTGCGCGCCAGTTCTTGATATCAAAGATGATCAAATCTGTATATGGTGTATCTGGCACAACTCCCTTATAATCCTCTGGATAATCCTGTAAAAGATTTCTACAGATTTCTACACGTATGTTAGAATCATATTCAGCCACCGTCACTTCCACTTTATTTTCAAGTCTACGTTTAAACCCATGTTCAAGTGGTATGTTTTTAAAGTCTTTCCACACTTCAGGTTTAAACCGATGATAACTTGTCTGAGAACCTAGTATCACTTCATTCCTATCATTTACAGTAAGGTAAGCACCACGGTTCAGCATGAGTGCATTCATGTTTTTACCTTGTTATGAGTCGTCTTCTTGTCTGCGAAGCCTTTTATCCACTTCTTTCACCTGCTTCTTCAACATTTTCCATTCAGGTATTGTCAGCAAGATTCCCTTTTTCGTTGGACGGTTTTTTCCAGTCCCCTCATCTCTCAGGTACTTGCGAATGTTTACCACTCCTTCATTGCTTTGTTTCATAATCTTGATATACTTTCCATTTCCTAGAGAAAGCATTCCATCCCACGACTGTGGTGTTGGTGCTGTCTCCACTTTCAATTTCTTGATGGCAGTGGTAGGATTTTTCACTTTTAAGTCTTTAACTGCATCTGCAAGAGTATCCATATCAGTTGTAGATCTCTTACGACTTTCACGTTCCATGTTAACACTTCAATGTTCACACCTCAAATAACTCTTCCGTTGGAGGACCTCCCCCTTTTATACCACAGCCTTGTAATGTCCATGCGCTAAAGTGGAATAGCCATCACTCATCACATATCGCTTGTCGTCATATGGGGAGAGGGCTACTTTCCTCAACTTCTCCGAGAAAAGCTGGTGACTATGACTTCGGATAATGTGTCCTGTAGCCATCGTTTGAGTTTTCTTAAACAAACTGTCTCTATACTGCACATGGTTAATGCGTCTTTGACACGCGCGAGTGATGCCTTTGGCCGTACGTTTTTCTTTCCCACCACACAATAAACTGTACATTTTCGGTCTGAGTCCAACAAACTCTTCAATAGGGACGCCTGCCGTCTCATCCTTCATTTTCCCGAGCACTTTTTTGTTCACGTTGGAATGTAGGAAATGATCCGGTGGATAGTCACTTGTGTCGAACAGGTCAGCATCCTGCTGCATATCCTTGTAGATATCTTCCGTTTCTATGTCGTAACATAGACTGTCGGTGTCGCTGAACAATAACTTGGCATTGGGATACTTGGCCATGATGTAGTTGTAATGAAAGTTGAACATAAGCACTTTGCTGAGGTCGAGAATGGTGAAACCAACTTGAATGGGTTTATCCAGAAGCAAATCCACTTTGCGCAAATGTACCGCGGTCAAATCTTCGTTGAAAATTTTGAATTTGTGGAAAGAAGGTTTGGCTACAAGTTTCTTGAACCGCTTTTCCTTGTGAACAAGTTCAACATTGATTCGCTTTCTCACATTTTCCATGGTTTTGCCAAACACTGAGTTGTTCATCAGTTTGAAGAAGTCTTTCTCAAATGGGTTCTTGGCCAATTTTCTCTTTTCCGTGTTCAAGGTAATGTATTTTGCCAACCATTTGCTCTGTTCAAACATGATGGCGCGATGTACTTTAGTGACTTTCAACCCCAGTGAGACGTACTGTTGTAAATTCCTGTAATGAAGTACATATTTCTTCTTGTCAGACAAGTTAGGAATGAGCTTTTCACTGGGTTTGCCTTTCATGCTTAGATCTTCCAGTAGCTTCTGACTGTACTCTGACAATTCTCCAAATTTGACACATTTCCGTTCTGGAGCCACTGGGTAGTAATTATGACGATTATGGATTGAATTTGGATATTCTAAATCCACTTCCAAAATGAATCCAATGTCATCATCTTCATCCACATCCATGAAGTCAATGGATTCTGGCTCGCTCACCCACATAAATCCTCTTTGTGGCATGCTTTGTGACATGGCCCAGCCATACAAGTTGTTTGCGTCGAGGTACATCAGGTAGTTGTTTGGTATCTCAGAATTGTATTCTGCTACGTAGGGATTATTTGCTTTCGCATACTTGTGTGTGATCACGGATATTCCTCCACGTATGCCTTGCTCAACCATTTGGTACATGTCAATGTCATTGATCAATTCCAACTTCACCTTTGTCGCTTTTAACATTGCATCCCACGACAGTCCTGGTGCTGTATAGTAATGAGCGGGATCCAATTCATACGTGTTGAGACATACTTGACGAAAGTTTTCAAACACGTCAGCTAGTAATAACACATCTGATTTCAGGTACAGGTCGTGGTATTCACCAAATGTTGTACAGTTGAATGTATCCCACACCTTCTGCGCATGTGCATAATCCTCATCGCTAATGTCCTCTTCGCTAAGCTGACTATAAAACTTGTCCTTTGATGGTAGCTGTGTTTCAGCAAACTTGGATGGCTCGTCCACGTAATCGTAGGGGTACACTCCCTTTCTCAGCAGCAAATCTTGCTGGTTACTATCGTGAATGTGAGAGGTCATGTTGTAGAAGTTATCTTTCCCTTCTGCTGCAAGGTTGGATACCAACTTCTGTAGGGAGGTACTCATGAACTGAAAGCTGTCTGTAAATTTCAGATTGCTCATGGTGAATGCAATATATTTCTCAATGGTGTTGGGAATGACTGTAATCGTTTCATCTTTGAATTTCCCAATTTCCTCCATGATAAGGTGACTGTCATAACCTCGCAAATTGTGGAAAAACACAGGAATGATAAAAGAATCTTTATCCCCCTGCTTATCCTTTCTAAGTCGGAATTGTAAGTTGCATTCACTATGTGCAGCTCCGCGATATTTACCATTGATATGGTCATGATCTCTCACACGATCTGCTCCTAGAGGTTCATGACAAATGTAGCAATCAACAGCGTTCTTAAAATTCTCTTTGTCTTCGGAAGTCATAACTATTCCCTTTGGCCGCTCTAAACCACGTACAATACGATCACGTTCATTCAACATATGGTCTAAAAAGACCTTTACGGCATTGTCTCCTCGATACACGACTGGTGCACGTGTGTTGTACTGGCTCACAACCACATAGGCAAAGCTGTTTGGACGATGATGTTGATACTTGTCTCCTTCATGCTTTTGCGTGAAACATTCAAAGTCTGCATAAATCACAAACGGTGCTCGTTGTTGTTTAGCCACATTCTTGAACTTGATGAAGGGTTCCTTGGGAAATGATAAACGTTGCGCGCCATGCTTGCCACACACTTCACGATGCTCATCTAAAAGCTCTTGTCGCATAAACCCGTGAAGACAGTTGAAACAATAAAAAGCTGCACCATTATGCTTTGATCGATAAGACATAAGTCTGCTGAAATTCTTGATGAGGCAGTAATGCCTTTTCTTGTCATCGCTAATCAAAAGCAAGTTGATTTCTCTCGCACTGGTGTTTCGACTCAGTTGTATTGGAACAACTACATCTTGTTCATATCCAAACACGTTAATGGACACATCATTCTCCTTTTCAAACTTTGGAATGTCTGTAATCGGTGTCGGAAATGCCATACCCTCTACCTTTAATTCCTTCTCAAATGGCTTGTAATTATTCACGCGATTTGCATTTCTGTCATGAGGGTGAAGGTATGCCAATACTGACCATAAGAAACACTTGTTGTCATCATTCTTAATGTTTATCACACCATTTGTTTTCTTCACTTTCTTCGGTAGTGGAATAAAACTACTCGCATCCAGTGGCGTTGACGTAGCTGTATGTACTTCAATGTACAGTATGTTATCCAATACCCAGCCAGAGCCTTGTCGCTCATGTTCATCAAACTTAGTAAACAATTCTTTATAGGCGTCTGGCAAGTCCTGCTCAATATCTGCTGGGTTGTATGCTGTATATGTTGGACTGCTGATAAATGAATTATCCACTTGTTCTACCATAACACCTTCAGCATTCGCTGTCAGTTTCTTGAAACGTGCATGAACGACAATGTACCACTTCATTCCATAGTTTAAGGTCTCCAACAAATGTGTCTTGATACGGTTCTCTTGTTGTCGCATTTCAAGCAGTAAATCCGATCCATCCTCAGACTCAAATCGTCTTTCCTGTGCGTTTTCTCCCAGACTAACCCTTCTACCTCTCCCTACTTGCCCTGTTTTTTCTTTCTGTGAAACATGTTCTTCATGAGACGCATTTTCCATCTCAGCTGGTATGCATGCATGTGCCTCAAATGCATCCATAGATGGAAATATTTTAATGCATTCACAGCAGAGGACTGGATGAGGTCTGATAACACCATCTTGTACCGTCTTTCGTCTCTTGGCTTCAATCATCTCAACAAGCTCTTCATTAGCACGTTTCATCTTAGCTGGTTTGCATGTATGTGCTACGAACAATTCCAGAGATGGAAATGTTACATTACAATCATGACAGACGACTGATGTGTCTGAATTAGATGCCATTGTTGTTGTCACGTCAATTGCTTAAACTGATATGATGAAATGTAGGTCTCACTCATCCTATTTATACCACCTAGGCATGTATTGCAGAGACATCTAGCGGAGAGCGATGTGTTCTGACGATACCTGAAAGCATTAAGAAAAGCATAATATGTTTTCAAAAAAAAAATTAAATTTTGGATTAGAACCCTCATTTTTACCCTACTACACCATGGTAAAATGTTCAAACTTATTTTATACATCATATTTTGTCAAAAAACAAAATTTGTTAAAGTTGGTCTAGAACCCTCATTTTTACTCTACTACACCATTGTATAATGTTTAAACTTATTTTATACATCATATTTTGTCAAAAAACAAAATTTGTTAAAATTGGTCTAGAACCACCATTTTTCCACTACTATGACTTTAGAATATTCAAATAAGTAGCGTGCTAAAATGTTCAAACTTATTTTTATATATCATATGGTGTTAAAAACTAAATTTGTTAAAGTTGGTCTAGAACCACCATTTTCCCACTACTATAACTTTAGAACATTCAAATAAGTAGCATGCTAAAATGTTCAAACTTATTTTATATATTATATGTTATCAAAAAACTACATTTGTTAAATGTGTTTTAGAAGTGTCATTTTCCAACTACTATAACTTAAAACATAACATTGGACTTAACGTACGGAAAATCCCATTCCTTCTCAAATTTATTGATTGTTCCCACACTCGAGCGCACTCTGAAATTATCGATCGGTTTTCCCTCACACTCTGTACGAGTGCACTCTGAAATTATCGATCGGTTTTCCCTCACACTCTGTACGAGTGCACTCTGAAATTATCGATCGGTTTTCCCTCACACTCTGTACATATGTACTTATGCTGTGTGTGTGTGGTTACTGTAATGGGGAAACCATTGAAATATGACTAATTAAATATTATCATAATAATAATAATAATAATAATAAAAAAAAAAAAAAAAAAAAAAAAAAAAAAAAAAAAAGTTACACAGTCACATAATGTTACAGAGTCACATGATGTCACAGTCACATGTTGTCACATAATGTCACAGAGTCATAAAAGTGAACACAAACCAAAAAAAAAAAAAAAAAAAAAAAAAAAAAAAAAAAAAAAAAAAAAAAAAAAAAAGATGACTTACCACAAGTCATTGGTTAATTTGTCTTCCAATCTTGCACTCCCTTTTCCAAAGAATAACCAAATCTTTCACTTCTCTTTTCCAATGAATAGCTAATGTTTCACTTCCTTTTTCCAAAGAATAGTCAATGTTTCACTTCGTGTCCTATGTGTATTCCAGTCAATCCTTCACTTGTTCTTCAACAGCACAGCACAACACAATAGGTAAGAGCAACTGTTTTCACTTTTTTTTCCATGTGTATCCAACGGCAGTCAGAGCATGAATGATGCAAATGTACACAGACAATGTGCTCTTATAGGAGTGTTGAATCACATCCTAGTTTCACTTCGTCTCCTATGTGTATTCCAGTCAATCCTTCACTTGTTCTTCAACAGCACAGCACAACACAATAGGTAAGAGCAACTGTTTTCACTTTTTTTTTTTTCCATGTGTATCCAACGGCAGTCAGAGCATGAATGATGCATATGTGCACAGACAATGTGCTCTTATAGGAGTGTTGAATCACATCCTGGGGGGGGGGGGTCCCCATGGTATATGATTCTTCACCAGGGGGGGGGGGTCCCCATGGTATATGATTCTTCACCGGGGGGGGGGGGGGGGGTCCCCATGGTATATGATTCTTCACCGGGGGGGGGGTCCCCATGGTATATAATTCTTCACCAGGGGGGGGGGGTCCCCATGATATGAAAGTGATGCCCGAGGGCGGGTTCGATCCATTGACCTTCAGATCATGGGTCCGCTTACGGGTCCTCTGCTCTACCAACTGAGCCATTCAGGCCAGAAGGTTTATGATCGGGAAAATTTTCCTCATATACATGATTGACAGGTCATGTGACACATGATTGACAGGTCATGTGACACATGATTGACAGGTCACGTGACGAATGACGTCATTGACACGGGCGCGCGCTTTAATATCTGTTTCAGAACACCCTATGACGTCATTATGACGTCACTGTGCTTGAACTCTCATGAGAGTTCTAGCACACCTCCTGACGTCATGATGACGTCACTTCCTGTGCTTGAACTCTCGTTTTGTCCCTACTCCTAAACTACAACTTTACCGATAATTTTAAAAGTTCGCCATACCGCCTATATTTGTCATATTACCAGAAATAGTCTTGCAAAAATTGAGTCCCCTAAACTACAACTTTACCGATAATTTTAAAAGTTCGCCATACCGCCTATATTTGTCATATTACCAGAAATAGTCTAATAGTGAATGGTGCTAAGGGCATTCACAACCAATTTAAAGGCGATTCAACAATTGGTTGTGAGGGGAGAGATTTAGATATCGAAAATAAAATAAAAAAGTGTGATTTTTTTTTCGCTTTACCCAAAAAGTAACAACCTGTATGTTGATCGCTAATGGAAAATGTGCATGCACTAACAGAACAATCTGAAACTGATGTAAACTTGCAAAGATTGTGGAACGTGTATACTTACATACATACATGTCAGCCCGGCTATCAGCCTCCCCCCCCCCCCCCATAGCCATAGAACAGCCTAGAATGCTCAGCTGGCCTGATAAAAGTTAATTAAGCTGATATTTAGTAAAGACCTTTCCAGACAAAGTGCCCAAAATCGTACCAAAGCAGGGGTACCAAAAGTAGCAGGATTTTCTTTTCATAACTTGAAGCTCACATAGCTAGACCCAGCATGAGTAAATCAAAGTATAAGACAAATATTATGAGAAAGTTACGTTCAACTAATTATTTCTTTTAGATCGGTGAAACCAAAACAGTACCAGCTGAAATAGGGAGTATTCTACAAAACTCGAGGTTCAGCAAGTATTTCCAAGTTGGAAAGTCTGACAGTAAACAATGCGTGGTAAAGTGTTTCTATTGCTTTCAATAAATTATGTGAATTGCGAAACATAACAGCACAAAATGAATAATCAGCCGTTCTGACGTCGGGTTTTGATTGTTTGTGGCAGTCGAAACAACGCGAAAGCGACTTGTTTAGAGGTAGGGCAAATATATAACTTAAATCGCCGTCAAGACAGCGAAAATCATAGTGTGGTCACCCTCCGTCACGGTACCCACACCTTTGGGTCATCCGGTCACGCAGGATATAAGTCGATTCCCATTAATAAGGAAAAAACATGTGAAATGCTCGTATTCTATGCGCTTGTCTGGGTCTACTTTCAAAGTGAACTGTCACAGTCACCATTTCCGGTAAGCGGTTGCACGAAAGTTATTTTATTTGTTTCGATTTTGCAATATCTATGCAAGGTCTTTTTTCCGGCGTTGCACGAAAGATTATAATTAGATGCAGGAGAAAGCTGCGCATAACAGCGTGTTATGATGCATTGGTCCCGTAGCCGACCTTGGAGAGTTATACCTTTGAAAAATTAGAAATTTGAATCTTAGAAAGAATATTCATTAAAATCAAACAAAATTAAAACTTATTATAGGTTCCATTTGGATGTTATTAATTTCAGCTTTGTCGCAAACCAGAATTGTGTGTGACAACAGATATCACTTCCTTTTTCAGAGTGCACTGAAGAAGAACCCGTTTGATCAGCTGTCGGGAACACCTGCCCGATCAGCTTGTTGTTGCTAGTGCTCTGACCTCTGCTACGCATGCGTAACTCACATCAGTTGTCTGGAGCTGCTTTATAAAGAAATTTAATTACTGGATGAACATATTAAACATAGGGATGGCATTTATGTATTTTAATGCCTGTGATGCTTTTGTAAGTATCTGCGGTTATAATGTAACACCCGCTCCTTTCACATCATCTTTGGGCCTGATTTTTCTCCAAACCAAAAATTACTCACGGTGCTATTTAATGCTGGTTGGCACCTAAGCAACATTTCGATTATAGTGATATTAGGTCGATTCGGTTGGAAAACGGTCGCTGAAACAGAAGCAACGTTCTGTCAACTAACTAACCAACAACCAACCAACTGGGGTTTGTTGCTACTCACATTTTTTTTCTAATAAGTACCGGATGATGACGCACAATTGGGATATTGGGAAAATTATCATGTGGATATTAGGGAAGTCAGAAAACCAGATAATAAAGCCAGTCTGATAGTGATAAGCATGTCGGCATCACAGTTAACAACAAAGCAACATTTGAAGTGTAGCTGATGTATTTCTAAGAACTGTATTATAAAGAAGAAGATTGCCATGGTGAAAGTTTTATGCACTTGGTACGGTTTATGTATGTTTGGGGGAAAAGATGTTTTCTGAACCATTTCTAACATATTTTTATACGTAAATTTTATAAGTTTAACATCGGTATTAACGGGAAAGGTAGAGAACATTTGTGCCATGCGCGTAAATGTTACGCATTATATGGAAAGTCTCGGCGTCAAGTTTATGTATCAAAATAAAGTTGGCGTATCTGGGCATGGGCACCAAAATGCAAATAGCCAGTAATTTTAAATGCACATGAAATAAAGAAATTCATCACTTGTGAGCCTTTTTTGTTAAACAAAATCAGTAGCACGGAAGAGCTTTGGACGAGGAACTTGTAGGAGCTTTGGATTAGGAACTTGGAAGAGTTTTGGGTAAAGAACTTGGAAGAGCTTTGAATGAGGAACTTGGAAGACCATTGAATAAGGAACTTGGAAGAGATCTGAATAAGGAACTTGGATGCCCCGTAATAGAATAGTGATTTATAAACATGTTGTTCACGAACACAAGTTAACACAACAAATGTTCATAAACAGTGTTTTTTTACAAGTAACTTTCTGAAAAATATAATAATTGAATATGGACAACGACCTTGAAAAAAATCCCTTAAAATTTTAACGAAGCGATAGCTAGCGAAAGAAGCTCTCGGTATCATGACACTTTTTGCTCTTCCATATATTTATCTATTTATTTACTTTGGTATATGTTATAGCCGAATCCGGGACAGAAGGGCCCTAGACAAAAGGGCCTTGGACATAAGGGCCTTTCCCAAAAGGGCCTTTCCCAAAACGGCCCTAAATGAAAAGTTGGACAAAAGGGCCTTGAGAAATTTTTTTTAGATATGGTTCTCAAAATTATTTTTATTTTTTGTGTAATAAAATAACTCCAAAAACAAAATTTATTGATTTTATTGCCTGATTCACCGAGACAAATTTTTGGCTGTCCTTTATTACTTTGTCTAAAATCCGTTGCTGTTGGTCACAGTTCCAATAAAGACCTCAAATTCAGAACTCGTATATCGGCAAGACCCTGACACGCGAACATCATCCGGCTTAGCGCGTGTGTTTAAACAGCACAGTGCAGAGGACAGAGATGATTTTTGTGGCACAATGACTCCGAAATCTGGCATCTAAAGACAGTGATGGGAAGTAATTGAAGGGATCCATGCATAAACTTGATAACTCCACTTATCAGGAAAATGCACTATTACCACCACGGTATTTCTTGGCCTCTGTTCTATCACATATGTAAGTCTTACACCTCAAAACCGATTAGAAGTGGGTATTTTTTAGGAAAATGCGATGGGAAAAACGTATGTTTGTTACTAAAATTTCAAACTTTAAAAGCGTTTTTCTCCACTGCTGATAACTGCAGTTATCAAATTTATGCATGGGCCCCTTCAATTGAAAGAGTCTTTACAATGAGTAAAACATCGAGGCAGTGATGGGAAAGGCCCTTATGTCCAAGGCCCTTTTGTCCAAGGCCGTTCTGTCTGGATACCGTTATAGCCGATTATGTTGGATTGAAATGCCTTGGGCCGAGAAAAATGTTGTAACTAGACAGAATTCCGCTACAAAGCGGAATTGGCCCACTTGCAGAAACCATTACAGAAAATATTTGTATTAAATTATGACCAAAAACCTCAAAGTCAGGTGCTTTAATCCAGCGGGTTCAAAATGAACCCAAAATCCCTCTATCTCTAATGGATTAGAGATAATAGTCAACTTTTGTTCACCTTGACCGTGACCCAGAAGGTCAAGGTCACCGAGGTATCTCTTATGTAACGTTGTTTAGGCCCAAAGGGTCGAAATGAGCTCAAAATCACTATCTCTAACCGTTTTCGAGATAATAGTCAACTTCCGGTTTTTTACCTTGACCGTGACCCAGAATGTAAACGTCACCGAGGTACCTCTTATGTGGTGATGTTCAGGCCCGAAGGGTCGAAAATGAGCTCAAAATGAGCTCAAAAATTATGATTGTCTACAGGTGTACCAAATATGAAGTTCCGCTGACTCAAGCGCACTGAGGAGTTTTCTGGAAACCATTTTATGGAAAAAATAACTTTGACCTCAATTTGACCTTGACCTTTGAGCTCAGAAACATTTACGGATTCACCGAGACCTCGTCACCCCCTACACGTGTGGCAAATTTCATGTCCCTCTGTCAAAAACTGTAGGAGTTTTCTGGAAACCATCGAAATGTGAACTTAATATGAACTAACATGACAACACTTTCAACTCTCACAAGGGAATTACACGTATCGCTGAAGCTATTGCCATAAATCAATAACTGTTTAAACCTTTTGATTAGCAGCGATATGAATAAATATCCTGAGTACCAATGTGTCTATCACATGTGATTTTGATCACGAGTTCACCAGCATTCCAGAAAATTGAAATGATCAACAGCTCTTCACAGCGAGCATATCATTCATTGTTAATAACTCTTGCATGAAAATCACATTTCTTTGCAGCCAAACGTGTTATATTGAGTAATATTTATAACTATGTTCCATGTTTCAAGACGTCAGAAGTCGACTCGTACAACCGCATTAAATGACTCTAGCATGCCCAATCAAAAGTGAGCATCCCTTTGTTAGTGTTAGTTCATTTATTTCTATATTTATTAAATCTCTGTTAGAGATGAAAATATAACAATTATTTAATGCTTTCAAATAAAATGTCTGTAGTAGTCTAGGGCACAAACCAACCAAATTTGAAACGAATTGTAGGAATCATGCATGTGTTAAGCCTAAAAAATGAAACATTCATTATTAGCCAAATATTGACCAGTTCGTCAAATAACAGGCCAGCACAAAATCATTTTGAGATTATACTTGACAAAGTTGACAACTGTCAGACAAGAATTGCAGCCGCCGCATTTTGTGTGCGTTGGGTGCGCTTTGTGGCAAGTACAAAATAATTAGCAATTCCTTGTGGCATCCGGCTTAGAAATGAAATGAACTTTACTTCTTACATTCCCTACAGAAAAAAAAACATTTCTGAGGAAAAAACGGGGGCGTATTAGCCAACGAGGTGCTTCAGTTCGGCGCCCTTGCCGCCGTTCCTTACGAATGAGGTAAATTGGCTAATGATGGCAACATACTGGCCTATTTTTGCCAAATTTGAATATCCGACAAAAAATGTATGCGGGTAGCATTTCACATGCGTTGAGTTCCAAGTATCGAAAAGTGACCTAAGCTTTTCCGCATTCACCAAAAATGCAGGGGATCACCTGTGAAAAATTCCTGCCAAAGTTCTTCAGTCGACATTTGTAGCAGTACAGGCATTTTATATGCGTTGAATTTTAAAATAAGGGAATTTCTTTGGCAACTTTGCCAGTTGTGTCGTATTCCCCAAAATAAGAGCATATCTGATAAGTGGCCTTGGAACACTCCTGACGAACATTGAATGACCAGCATTTAGGTACTTTAAGTCTTAAGTAAACTGGACCTGTTTTTGACCACTTTGTAAAATAAGAACAAATCTGGCGGAGAACTATATGAGGAACATTCCAGCCATATTTAAAAGTGATTTATGCTTGTATTTAACAATATAAACTAAAACACTGGGATTGTCAAATGTACTCCAAACAAGAAGTCATCGGGGGCACAGTTTCCAAACTGATTGGATTCCGTTTACTGAGGGCTTCAAGGTCTTGTCAAGCAATGGCATGACTTGAATATTACCTGTTTGTTTCAAAAGATGAATTTACTACTTTGGCTGCATATCGCTAAGTGGAGCAGTTTTTGCTATTATGTTTACAAGAAATTGAGAATTTCAGTCGAAACCCAAAATTAAAAACCGCTGTGGTTTTGAAACGGCAGAGTCGTGTCTTAAAATTTGGTGATGCTCAGTCAAGCAGGTTTGCGTTATCGTGTTTAGAAATTTCAGATGAAAATCCAAGATGGTGTTTAGAAATTTCAGATGAAAATCCAAGATGGTGGTTCGAGGCCATTTTGAATTTTCCAATTCAATCGAAAATACGGTTCCGATTTCCAGATGGCCAAGCTAAATGTAAAATTTGATAACAATCAATGAAGTTGTTTGTGAGTTCTTATAGCTGGCGATCATTTTGAATTTTCTAACTGATCTCCAAATCAACCCCAGACTACTGGACAACAGGGGCATGTAATTCAAAGTAATTCAGTAACACATATGTCCCACAAACACATTGATAAAAGAGATACAACCATGAAAATATGATGTAATTTTATTATACGCTTGCATTCGATACACAGAATAACGGATATACACACAAAGCTGGTATACCAATTCGATAGTTCCCTTTGCAAAAAGCTTCCCTTCTGCCATATATCTATGATTGACTTGGTCCTAGAGAGCAGACGTAAATCTTTGAGCAGGTAAACTGAGTAACGCATACACCATGTTATTGATCCATTGTTGAAATAGGGTACACTGTGCACCGTGTGCACATTTTACATGTCAACAAAATATTACTGTTTTTAAGACCTTCTTATTACTTTTCTTGCACCTTTTTAAAAAGAACAATTCTCAGTTTATACACAATTTCAAGCTTAATTTATTGCACAGCAAAGATGTTTGAAATGCAAAGGAAAAGATTGCATGGGGACACTATTACTTCCCACATTAGGCGCTCTAAAAGGCCGGGGGAGAACTCCGCCTTCCAGCCCCGGCGTGGAGGGGGGTACAGTTCTCCAAAGCAAATGACATGCAATCGCGCACGGAAGACTTACACAATGTCAACGCTTTCTGTGGATTGAGTTTGAAAAATATTAACTTTGGCTCCATAACATTCATTTAAAAGCTTAAAAAGCTGTAATACATCACAGTCACCAAATAGCACATTTTACAGGTACAGACTATGCGATGTAGCTATGCCCATGATAACAGGCCCACAAGCTCTGACCACAACAGAAAACATCTGCTATGCATGATCGTCAAACCTGTTACTTTTTTTCTCATCGTCAATATTTCTCGTCAATATAATAAGTTTATTTTCTGAATTTCTCCTCCAACCAACAATTGATGAGATATTGCGTATGGAATTTTAAAAATCGTGCTATCACGTGATTTTAGCAATGGCGCACCTGGAAAGTTGTCCGAACCAACTTTTCTACCCAAGGTCCATCAGACTTTCCATAAAAGATACGTTGTTGTCCAACAGCTAACCTCTACGCGGTTCGGTCTGTTGTGTAAGACCATTTTACTCCGCAGACCCACTGGGGATTCAGTGAAAATAGTACTCAGAAAAGCGAGGAACTACTTATTAAAAAATCCATCCGCCCTTTGTCTATACAAAACAGATAAGATCCCACCAGAGGTCAGCTGTTTTATAACAACGGGGAAGATATCGGTTTTTAATTTACTGCTACTGATGCCAAAACGTTCACTCGCCACAATTCATTTATGTTCACTTTTTCAGGAATGCACTTTCAAATGGATGCCATTTTACAACATATCTACACGCTATCACAAACAAGAATTTACGGGCCGGCCGGAATGGTTCAAATTATCCGAATAATCAGTATGAATACTCAAAACACAAACATTTGACTCAGAAATCTTAGCTTAATTTGATTCTCTATTTTTCACAAACTTCGGTTGCAATACTGCCTGCGGGGTTAGTTAAATCCTCCTGCAATCTAAGGTGGGCCGCCCCTCCCCCCCCCCCCCCAGGTGGGCCGCCACCGAGATTGTCCGTATATGTGACACTAGTGATATATTTTGTCACGGGACACAATGCATCCTACTAACCTTCTCAACGATCCTCAAAAATAACGAAGTGGCTCAACTTCCCCCCCCCCCCCCCCCACCCTGCTACAAACAACATCAAGTTTTGTAAGATAGCAAACTTATGGGACAACTTGCCCCAGTCACTGGATCAGCTTACCTTGTGACTGGGTTAATTTGACCCATTCACAACTTTAAATTAAAGACTTACCAGTATTACCATGTAATCTGGGGGCCACTACAATAGGCCTATAGTAAGCAAGTGTGGCGCGTATAATGTGGTTTGCAATGGTACATAACACATCTTCATTACACAGTCCTTTTTTTAGCAACTATAAAACAGCGAGAAATGGCTTAGATCTTCCCCTGCTTCCCATACAAGTGACAAGCTAGTACAAGACAGTGAACGGATTTCTTGGATCAGCGCTAACTTAAATTTAACGGCGAATAGACGGCTATAACAGAGATTGCTACGTACAAGTGATTCCTATTTCATCTCCCATCCTGTTATCCCAGTAGCGTGACGTCGCCCACTCCTCTCCCTTCGATAGCAGCTCGATCTTTTAGCGATGATTTATAACGTTTACCTCAGCAACAAAGTACAACAGCCTTAGGGTTGTTAGTGAGTTAATGAGTGACCCCTGGCTTTTGCAACACTTTGGTTGACTGGTGAAAAATTAAACATAACACTACCAGCTATATAAAAAAATACTAAGCATTTTTAACTTGAATATCACAAAGTAAGAAAGAACAGAACACCTGTTGCCAGGAAAAGTGTCGCTGGACAACCACCGCGAATTTTATTTATTTTTTAATAAAAACTGTCAGCTTTTTTCTTTTTAAAAATAAATGCTAGAAAATATCCTTTGCTGTTTTACCCCCCCCCCCCCCCCCCGCCTTAGGATTCTTTTAATGTACTGGAATTACGGTTCATGAGATGAGACTTCATGACGTCAATCCTGGCTCACCCTCATTTAAAATGAACAAATAACAGTCCTGTGATTTGATTAGCCTTTTTATAAAAAGGTGCCAATTAAGAACAGAGTAAAAAAGTCATATTTTTGTGTAAGAGTAAATATTTTGACAAAGAAAAAAAACTATATGGCACTGATTACAGACAGATTCAGATCTTCTAACTGAAATACTTGGATGTTGTATCCTTGGCGTTCTCCTCCTGGGCCTTGTCCCTGACGCTCACGCTTTCGTTTCCCAGCACGTAATACCGCAGCGGTTTCTTGGCCCACTCTTCAGCATAATCGACACCAATGCGCGCGCATCTCACTACACTCTCCTCGCCCACATCCTCACCACTCTCCAGCCAGATCAGGTCACTATTACAGATATGCTTGCGGTTGAACGTCGCCTTGTCTATGCTAAAGGCCTGTGTGAGTTTAGAAGGACCGCTGCACAAATCTTTGGTCTTCAGTGGCTTACCGCCTGCTTTGCGGTTGCGATTTCGCAATTTCGTCATGGCAGCGATGCTGCTGTCGCAAGGGTCGATGGCTCGTATCAGCACGGCACAACCATCACCTGTCACACCAAATAATTAAACCAGCAAAAATTAAGAAAAATTTAAGAAAAGGTGAGCGCAAAATTTTTGCCACACGTAAACTAAACAGGGAAGAGCGGACGCTCTGTCGCAAAAGTAGTAAAAATATTCACTTCAATGCATAATATTTCTCACGATCGATCTGAAAGCTATTCCATGCAAGGGTTCGGGTTTTGAGCAAGCGGAGGGGGTAGTGGGGGTGTGGAGGTGGGGGGGGGGGGGGTCCGATGTTTTCAAGACAAAGGGATTAATTGTGACTTACATTTTCGAAAAATCTGCAACTTATTACGTTAGAAAAACAAATTGCGCTAATTATTCAGGGTTATCTTCATTCCATCTTAGCTCAGGCAATACGCCGCAAAAAAAAAAAAAAAAAAAAAAAGAAAAAGAAAAAGAGCACGGCACTTGCCCTGGCTTGAGATGTTGATGCAGGTATACATGCCATAGATGTGGTACACATAGACCGTGCCAGGCTCCATGAACATGGCCGCGTTCCTCTCCGTGCGCTTCAGCTTGTACGAGTGAGCTGCCTTATCATGCTCGCCCACGTACGCCTCACACTCCACGATGCTGCCGCGAACCGTCTCACCGCTGTCCAACTTCCGCGCAAGGATTTTACCCAGAAGTGCGCGTGCCAGTTCTGGGCACTTCTTTTGAAAGAAAGTAACGGGTAGCCTTATTCCATTGTCTGTTTTGGAGGCTGTGGGTATGTTGGTAGCGGCTTCAACAGGCGTTTGAGGCGCGGTAGATTCTGAAGGCGCGTCTTCTTTACTAGCAGAAGATCCGCTTTCCTTACGGGCTGATTTGGTACGGCCCGCTACGCCGTCTGTCAGCACTGAGAGGATCTTCCTTTTCCGAAGTCTCGACGCCATTTTCACACTGCTGTAAACAAAAATATGAGTGATTTGAACATTGTACACAACAAATCGGGGTACATTAAAGCGATAATGGCACACAGGAATCTACGCAGCAACCCGTAACAAATCAACGCTCATGTCACACGGGAAGATTCTAGGAGCGATTCAGAATCATCGGGGTGCAAAGGCGTTGTCCACTTTTGTGTGTGGTGTTTTTTTTTCAGAAAATGTTATTTAGCGTTGTCCAGATACAAGTGCTCACCTTTTTTGTGTGCAAGGGAGAGATGGAGAGGGTGGGAAGGGGGAGGGGGGGGGGTTAAGGGCGGTACTTTTTGTTTTGTTTTATGGAAAAATATTTGAGCTAATACGTTTATCATCATCATTGAAGAAGTGGCCCACACGACTACAACATAGCCCTTTTTATCACGTGATGAACCCCATCCCACACGGTAGGAACACATGTTTACGCATCAGGCGTCGGCTTTCATACTATTTTTATTCGTTGCTGTTTAGCATAACTTGATAAACTTTCAACATGCCGTTCTCACATCAGAAAAAAATCCAATGACTAACTGGAGTAAGTTATGACAAGCATGTGAGACATGTCATGAAACTGCCGACTATGCACTACATATATAGTTTCAACAGATATCTACGCGAGCCAGCTTCTCAGCCAAAAGCATACGAAATAGGCCAGCTGAACTCGTACTCTAAAACGCAACTTGTACTTAATAAATTATATGTACATCATTGATTTATATTTCTTCATCCGTTGATTTCATTATCTATTTATTTAGTGTGTGTATTTTTTTTTTCAATTTTCTTATTACGTATTTTTGTTCAGACAGAAAAAATGATTATAATAAGTAACTACTAAACCTTTTTTGTTAAGCGTTACATGTGCCAGTACGTAAAACGCCGTCCAATATAATTAGACTCTGACCGCCACCAGGCCACAGTTTACCGACCTGGTGATAGGCACAAATTGAGAGGATAGCGTTTTCTCTAGTCTTTATTCATGAAGAGTCAATTCCAGCATGTTTTCTGCTTCAGAAGAGCAAACAGAGCCACTTCTCAACACTTTTTTCTGGGCGAAAGGAGGCAATTGTGGTATTTTCTCGCTCAACAAGTCAATTCCAGTACATTTTTTTTTGTTAATAAGACGTGTAAATTACAGTACTTCTGCTGAAAAACAGTCAATTCTTAGCACTTTTTATGCCTTCCGCACCATCATTTTCATATTAAACACTTTTGCATCAGCAGACTGTTTTTAACATATTGTTTTATTCCATAGTATCTGCTTTCTTCTTGGGCACACCACACCTTCACAACTGTACATGTTCAGAGTTAGGATATTGTGGATTTTCCACTACTCCTTGTCCGAATTTCAATTCCAAAAACTGTTTTGCATTATTAGGAGCCGACGCAATAGTACCAACAAATTCAATGCCAACCAATGGTTGCAAAAACTCTTCGGGAAATTCCGTGTCCTGGACATGATCTTTGAACCAATAATCTTTAGTCATTATTCCATTCTGAGAATAAAACGGAAAGATATCTACATGGAGGTGATTCAACGCACTGTAGTGAACACGATAGAAGTCGCCCTCGCTGGCTTTCTCCCACACGAATCCGTGATCGTCTTCGTATGACCTTTTCCCAGCCTCAGACAGATGCTGCGACTTACTTATATCGTTGCTATAGATACCAATGTCTACGTCATAATCCCAGGGTATGATATCGCCACTGCGCACAGCCCCCAGCAGACTGCCTCCTTCCAACCAGTAGCGGACTCCCTGAGTCTGTAAGACCGAAAACACATACTTTGCAGTTGTTCTCAGGTGGCCCAAACAACAGGGAGGCGTCCACCTCTGTTTGTATAAATACTCGGGCATACCGTTGTATATGGTGCCGAAACACCTCTGCGTGTTTTTGTCACAGCCGTGCCACTCCTCTTGTCCGTTAGTGTGGCGGACTAATTTAATGCCCAGTTGGGCATACATAAATGTGCGTCTACTTCGCTCATTTCCTTCGTGTTTTAATTGAGAATGAGGATCACTCTGTGGTGTTTGTAGTGGTGTGAAATAGCGCTTTTGGGATACCGCAATTGCTGCATTTCTCGTTGAAAGTTGGATGTAAATTGAGCTGAACACTGGCCGAAGGAATGGCTTTTCAAGCTGTAGAAAATAGTCCGTTTCCATCATGATGACGTGTGTTCCAGTGACGTAGTTACAACCTTTCTTATTGGTTGACACGAACTGCAATGTCCATTCCCTAACTTTGAACCTGACCTCATGACACTTGATTTCTTCTAGGGGAAAAACAACTACTTGTACATCTCCGTGTTGTTCCCTAAGGGAAGAAAACGAGTCGATCAGACTCGTGCTTTCCCATTCGGAATTAAACGCAAATCCATCCGGAACAATCAAAACGTATTCAGAGTTCAAGAATGTTTCTGGTCTTAATTTATACAATGTTTTATTCATGTACAAGTCGGTAAGAATGACTCGACGCACTTTATCCATTACAGAAGAATCCAACTCTTTCAAAGGTGGATATATTTCGACATCAGATAATATCACAACACTATCAAATGCTGAAAATGACTCTAGGGCACTTGAAATTGTATTGCTGAACGGTTCAAATTCTAGCATTATAACGCCTATTGATCGGGAAATGTACTTTCTCGAACACTCCAAATCCCTTGCCAATAAATCGGTTTTACTGTCCGAGTAGAGGAGAAGAATCAAAACAATATTCATGCCAACGGAAACTGTGGTTGCTATGCGACTCCGCGTTGTTCTCCTCATTGTTGTAGAAGTCCAATGAAAACACCAGAGGCTAAATGTGCATCCTGGAAAAAAATAAAGAAAACCAGCACAAAATGCAGGCCACAGCTTTGGTGTAACTAGCCTCTTCTATACGCGGTGCGCAGCTTTCTTCTGTTCCCATGAATCTTTTTTCTTTTTCCTTTCTTTTTTTTTCACTCGCAAAAAAAATTTTGCAAGTTATACATAATCTCACCAACTCCCCTTTATTCAAGCAATGAACAGCACTGAACAATTTGTATTCCACAAGGTTCGCCTGCCTAAGAAGGAATATCCGATTAGTGATTTTGTTATACAGAAAGTTTTCTTTGGAACTCGAAAAAAAATACCACTAAAGCTTTGATATTCAAAGAGATCGCTTTTTTCCGGTAATTCGAAAACATGGATCCCCAACTAATCTACCATCTGAACTGGCAATGCATTTTTTCCCAAAAATTTAGAGGACAGCTGACAGATGTCTCAATTTTATTATAATACCGTATTATTTAAAATAAGACTTCTGAAGCAAATAAAAATCCAGATATTTGCTGGTAGGTTATTCCGGAAGAGACAGGCGATAAATCCAATGTCACAGAAATCGATTTTCTTTTCATCATTTCACCATTTTATGTTACAGACTATATAAACAACTTATTTTCTTGCCTTATACATAGAAAAATATGAAAAACATTGCAAATACAAATTACGTTTTAAAAAAATATAGATTTCAATTGGTCATCCAATCCTGAACTATCGACATTTTAATAAACAGCCTAATGTAAATTCAATTTTTCAATGTTTTTATTTTCCTTTCGCCAAAAGAGAAAAACTTACACGGTTCAACTTATTTTGGGATGAGAAAAATGAAGTACTGATTTCTGTGACATTTGAATTATCGGTAGTCTATTTCGGAATAGCCTACCAGAAATATCTCGTTTCTTATTTGCTTCAGAATTCTCATTTTAAATAACAAGTGTTTTATATATTGTTTGGATCCCCAAGTTGAATTGGGTTCGGCGGACCGACCTCCGTCTTGTACTAGTACCTCTTTATTGTGTCATACACGTTACAGATCAATAAGATGAAAGGTGCCTTCGTCATTTTAATTTCTTGTTTGTGATAACTAGGGCTGTGTTCCGAGACCCGGCAATTTTTCGTCGGGCCGGCCGGGGTCAAGCTGAATTTCGGGCAATCTCGGACCGGGCCGGCTTTTTTCATGATACATTATATTTGTACTCGATAGATCTCTTTCAATTTTACCCATTTCAAATATATCGCTGTTTTCAGTATTGATTTCTATGTTTTTGTGAAATGTAGTTATTTAGTTTTGTTCACATTTGAATAACAAGAATGTACAGAAACATTGTGACCAGCCGAGATCTAGTGAATCTATGAATAAGCTTACTGGTTGCCAAAAGTGGCAGTCACATTGTAGAAGTTTGTGTAAGGACAAAGTCCCAGCTTACGAAAAGCGATAAGACGAAATCCAGAGGGCATGAACAAGGGAATTTCCCTGAAAAATTGGACTTCAAAAGACGAGATAGCAAAGAGCTAGCTAAATAATTAATTGAGCAACGGACCCGAGCATAGACCGATAAATACATATACAAAGATTTGTTTCCCAGAAAAATGGGAAAAATCGTGTGTACCTCTGGTAGACTGGGTAGTCTACCAGAAAAACCTTCAAACAACGTATCGAAATTGTATCCACACATGTGTACTGTTGACATGTACTGTAGGACATACACAATTATTTCAAGCAGCAGAAACGACCATAAACGACCAAACACATGTGCCTTTTGAAAAGAAGAAAGCGCCGCGTCTAAAACATCATTACTTAAAATTTAATGTTTTGGTATGTATTATTTTGCGGGGTTTGCATTTCCGACCAGTGTGCATGTTTATTTAACTTGCGTTGATGTCCGTTTTCCATTTCGGAAAAATGCACATGTTTATTTAACTTGCCGTTATGCTCTGCTCGCATTTCGGACCAATGCGCATGTTTATTTAGCTTGCGTTGATGTGCGGTTCGCAAAGCGAACCAGTGCGCATGCTTATTTAATATGCATTACTGCGCATGTTTACTTAACTTGCGTTGATGCGACGCTCGCATTTCAGACCAGTGACCATGTTTATTCAACTTACGTTGATAAGCCGTTCGCATTTCGGACCAGTGCGCAAGTTTATTTAACTTGCGTTGTTGCACGATTCGCATTCCGTACTTGAGTTTTAGATAACTTTTTAGGATATAAAAATTTTTATTCTTAAAGCAATTTTTGGTCTCTGTATGAAAAGGATACTGAGTGTAGTGAAGTGAAACAATTGTCTGCGTGTTTAACCATTGTACCTAATGGTCATTAGATATTCAACAGAACAATTGAATCAGTTTGACATGACACGTTTGGCTAGACACCAAGCCCATTATATTAGAAACCTTGGTCTTGCAAGAAAAAAGCGTACACATCGTGGCTCTAAAAGGTCAAAATGTAGGATAAAAACAATAAAGCCAAGTTCTCGACCTTAATCAGCTGTGTTGTGCCATGGGGCAAACAAACAGAATTTGATATATATTGGTAGTTCTCTGGATACTAAATGTGAAAAATTGAAATGTGGCCTGATTAATGCAAAGTCAGCGAGAAACAAAACAAGCAATTTATATGATCTTATTATAGAGCGCGACTTAGATCTCCTTTATCACCGAAACTTGGCTTGGACATGATGACGACTATGCAATTCTATCCCAACTGGTGCTCGAATGCTACCTTGCCCTGTCTTATCCACGATCAACAAAACGTGGCGGTGGTGTCGCGACCATTTATCGTTCGGACATACTGTTTAAGCCTCACCCAATACAGCAACATAGCACTTTCGAACTGTTGGGAGCGGATATTACTGTGAGTAATCAGCGTATGCACTTGTATGCAGTATATCGTCCTGACCCTTATGGCAAGAACGTTTCAAATTTTATGACGAATTCTCAGAATTCCTTATTTCGACACTCGCTTCTTCTAAAACCCACAACACCATGGTTGTCGGAGATTTTAATTTGCATCTGGATCGTTCTAATGATCAGGATACCATGCGCTTCAATTCAATAATCTCATCATGTGGCCTTTCTTAAATTGTGAGACTCCCAACACATCAAAGCAAGCATAGTCTAGATGCAGTTTTGGTCTCTGACAGCAATATTATGCCGACATCGACTGATGTGTACGACCTACAGATCTCTGATCACTATCTTATAACATACGATATTTAAATTGCTAAGCCTCTACGTAGTTAGAAAACTGCTTCCCATAGAAAATTAAAATCAGTTGACATTTCAAGTTTTAAAACGGATATCGCTTCTGTTTCTGTCGATAAGTGTGCTACAGTTGACGAAGCTGTCACTGTTTATAATGAATCTGTACAGAACATTGTCACAAAACATGCACCTACCACTAAAAACGTGTTTAAGTTCGCCCAAATACGCAGTGGTATTACGGCGAATGTACGTCAAGCAAAATTGATTCGACGCAGGTTATAGCGCAAGGCCGTAAGTTCTGGACTAGACTGTGATAAGGATAAATATTTCCCAACTGATGAGGCTAAAACCCAGTTTCATTCAAACCAAGTTCTTGACACTCAACGTGATCAAAAACAATTGTTTAATGTGACGAATGTCGACGCTCCCATCAAATGTTCCCACGGACACAATGTCCAAAGTGTTCAATGATTTCTTCATGAACAAAATAATCAAAATACGCAGTGATATCTCGTTCTCCGAAAGAGGGATTTTACTCGATAATATACGTGAAAATATCGGAGCAGCACCATTCGAATACGCCTTGTCTACTTTCTCATTAGCTACACAGGAAGAAATTAAGTGTCTAGTGATGAAAGCATCGCCCGCTACGTGCGACTTGGACCCTTTTCCTACTTGGTTAATGTAATCGTGTTGTGATGTTATTGTCCCAGTGCTCACAAAAATAGTTAGTTTTCCCTTTCTAATAGCACTCTTCCCACTTCGCTGAAAAATGCCCTCATACGACCTCCACTGAAAAAGGCTAGTTTAGATAAAGAGGTTTTGAAAAATTTTAGACCCGTGTCGAATTTGCGCTTCCTGTCAAAATTAATAGAGAGGGTTGTAGCCAAACGCATAAATGATCATATTATTTCTAAAAATTTGCCTACAAAATATCAATCGGCCTACCGAATGTTTCACAGTACGGAAACGGCACTACTGCGTGTAAAGAACGATATTATGCAAGCTCTCAACAACAAGAAAATGGTAGCACTAGCAATGCTAGATCTAAGCAAAATTGTTCGAGAAGCATTTTGGAAATTAGGCACTAAAAATTAAAAGATGCCCCCCCCCCCCCCAAATCCATTTGGCCAATTTTTGGCGGATCGCTAAAAAGTAAATTTTCAAGGGAGGACTATGCTGACAGCATTCGTACAAAATTTGAAGAAAATCTGATTAAAAAAAATTTTGGAGAAGAAGCATTTTGAAAACTGGTAACAAAAAATTTTAAATGAACCCATTTTAGCCAATTTTTGGCAGATCGCCAAAAAAGTAATTTTTCAAGAAAGGTAAACCTAGAGAACAACTTCTGAAATTGGAAAGGAATCCGATCAAAATTATGGGAGAAGCTTTTTGAAAATTAGACACCAAAAAATTTTTAAAAATGCCCCCCTTTGGCCAATTTTTGGTCGATCGGAAAAATGAGTAATTGTTTTGATAGAAAAACCCAACTAGGGAATATACGTACAAAATTTGAAGTAGATCTGATTAAAATTGTGGGAGAAGAAGCATTTTGAAAATTAGACACAAAAATTTTTTTTAAATGCACGCCATTCGGTCAATTTTTGGCGCATCGCCAAAAAAAATTTCAAAGGCCCCCTTATTTAGCCAATTTTTGGCCGGCCGCCAAAAAAAATTTTTTTTTTTAAGAGAGGCCTAACTAGAGAACATTCGTGTAAAATTTGAGAGGAATCCGATCAAAACTGAAGGAGAAGCATTTTAAGTAAAAGTTTACACACGTACATACGTACATAAAGACCACAGATGCCCCTCTATTGATGGGATAATACCAGGCCGACATAGTCAGCTGGTCTAAAAAGTACACGAGGACATCGCACTGTATTTACTTATACGAGTGTATATATACATACACAGATACGCACAGGACGCACAAACAGTACATGTCTCCCTTTGGTCGGGGAGACATAATTCAGTTTTGTGTGGAATTACTTTAAAATGAGTGAGTGTTTTTTTTCTTTTCGAGTGTTTTAAATTTTGCGTTTTTTTTTTTTTTTTTTTTTTTGGAGGGGAAATCTAGAGCCTCAAATCTCTAAAACCAGGTCAAACTGCACACACCCACTTTGATAGTTATTTTTAACATTTGACAAGTCTTTGACATGGTCAAGGCTTATATGAACTTGTGCGGGCAGCCTTTGGGCTATTTTTTTCTTTTGACAGTAAAAATTCATAGTCTTGTCTCAGCTTCTTCTCTGACACTACAGGTCCAAGGACCACAAAGTTTGTACTTATGTAGAACTTAATCTGAGGGTGTGCATCCCGCCTTTTTTCGTCTATGATTTCGTTTTCTTGCTTAAAACGACATGCGAACACAGCTGATTTTAGAATAAACAAGTAAGTATTTGTGAAACACAAGCAGGCCCCAACCGCCCCCAAATTCATAGGGGTATAAAGCGATGACGGACAGACGGACGGACAGACACCCCAAACCTATAGGCCCCAATCCGAAGGGTTTGTACCTAATAAAGCGCACTTAAAAGCAAAGTAACGGTTGAGCAAAACAGCACAGCTTATGAGCGTTAGGCGAGTCCTGCCTACACAGAGAAAGTGCTAGCTCGATCAATCAATAAGGCCGTTGAGCCAACATAACCAAGCAGATAAACTTTATAAACCGCATACGTGCTACGCCATGAGCTCTGTACTTAGTTGTATTACAGACTATGCGGCTTGTGAAAAAAAAACTTCATGTTGTTCAAGAAACAATAAGCCGTTCAAAGAAATATTTATAACTTTTAATGTTTGCCAAGTGTTGAAGATTTTGCTTGTAATGTGCGGTTCTAGTTTTACTTGGTTTGCATGTGAACATGTGATATAAAGAAGCAAAACTGTTTTATTTCAATTTTCTTGTAAAATTACTGTAAAAGAACTGATTTTTATTCAGTGCTTTAAAGTATCTCTCTCTGTTTTGAAAGGGTATCGCATTGTACGTTTAGGTTCATATTTAACAAGCATGTCAGAAATGTACGTAGGGGCAGTTCCGCTGAGACCATTATAGACATTAACTGAAATTTTAAATATAATTCTTTATTCAACGGGTAGCCAGTGTAGCTCTATCAACAAAGGCGTGACATGGTCATACTTAGACTTCAGGGCTATTAATCGTGCACACATATTTTGAAATTTTTGAAGCAAATACTTCGGCGAAACACCACCAAAAAATACTGGTCAGGTCAACACCAGTGTCTGCTTTCGTTAACAAGAGCCATCAGTGATGGCAATACCTCTCGCCCACGTACAGGTCTCCTCAAGGGTATATTTTGACCGGTAAATGTGTATATAAAAATTTGGTGATGATCGGCCAAGTATTTTTTTCATTTATTGTGTTTACAAGAAATGCTAACGAAAAATTCAAGATGGTAGTCGACAACCATTTTGAATTTTTCAATCGGAACCAAAATCAATAGAAGCCAAGAACTAGACCCGGTAAATGTGTGTATAAAATTTGCTGATGATCGTCCAAGTAGTTTTTCACTTATCGTGTTTACACGAAATATTCAAGATGGCGGGTGGCAGCCATTTTGAATTTTCGGAGCGGGCCGAAAATCAATAGTAGCCGAGATTTTGACCCGGTAAATGTGTGTGTAAAATTTAGTGATGATAAGCAGAGTAGTTTTTCACTTATCCTGTTTGGAAGATTTTTCACGAAAAATTCAAGATGGCGGCGGGCAGCCATTTTGAATTTCAAAATCAATACCAGCCTAGTTCTTTACCTGATTTCTCCCTGCACAAAATTTCGTGATGATCGGTCAAGTACTTTTCCGGCTCTGGTGTTTACAAAAAGTTGGTGTCAACAAAGAAGATGGCGGCCCGGCGGGCATTTTGAATAGCGCGATCGGGGCCAAAATCAATACCAGCCTAGATCTTTACCTGATTAGTTCTTGTACAAAATTTCGTGATGATCGACCAAGTACTTTTCAAGCTATCGTGTTTACACGATTAGGGTGACGGACAGACAGACACTACGACGATGAGAAAACCCCTTCGACCAATTTTGGCCGAGGGGTAATAAAAAAATTCAAGACGACAGGGTAATACTCCTAGCACTAGTTAAGATTTCAGTGAGAGTATTTCTGGTTTTTCGCCAATATTTCCGCCAGTTTTTGTTGAATTAAGAAAATAAACTAACAGCCAAGAAAGAATTCGAAACGCATGCGCGAGGAACTACAATCGTGAAATTTTAAAACAAACAATTTTGGAAACTTTCCGGTGAAAAAATGCTCGTACCTATCCGAAGAACACAAAAAAATATATATAAATAAACAAAGTCTTCGATCGAGTTGCTCTGACCGGAATTAAGTTTTGTAAACAATCAAAATCGAGTCTTTACAACCCAACGAGTCAAGAGCCGCCTAGCAACGACCCGGAAACAAGAATTTTTTCATCAACCGAAAACATCATGCCGCCGAAAACAGTTTGTGAAATATGTAATAAAAAGAAAAACAACGTAGATATAAGAAACACTGATAGAAGAGAATGTGAAGAATGTTACAAGACAAGTACTGTGGGAAAAAGGGACCCTTGAAGAAGACTTATCTAGAAATATTGAGCAACAGGCACACAGCACACCGAAAAATCGGCAAGAATCAGGAAAACATTTCCTGTGTATGACTTGTAAAAATGCGTAGACAATCTCATAGCTTGTGAAATGTGTGAAAAATGGTTCTGTGCCGAGTGCGCAGAGTTAAAACCTGATGAGTTCAACGTTCTCATAAACAACAATGAGACCCTAAAATTTTTCTGCAAAGAATGCCTTCCTAACCTAAAGAACGCGCTGTTACAAACACGAAGAGAAGATGGGAAAACTCCAATATCATCGCCAAGAACTTTACAATTCGACAAAGAAACAGTAGCTAATCCAGGTGCGTCTAACCCACTCTCCCTATCCCTGAGCTCAAGAAAATAAACAGTGAAATAAAGAAAACCTATGCTGACTCAGTGAAAGAGCTAAAAACACACAATATAACCCCTACTCAAACGAAACCAAAGGAACTACTTAATACCTTAGAAGAATACAACAACAGAGAGAAAAGGAAAAACAACCTTATAATATACGGTTTGTCAGAAAACGGTCACACACCGTCGCAGCTAAGGGATATGTTTAAGGAACTCCACATCAAGGAAATAGACATAACGAAAAACATCCGACTTGGCCCTGCAACAGCTCAAGTAATAGAAAAACCACGACCACTCCTCATTACAGTTAACCGACCAAGCAGTGAAGATGAGCATCATGTCTGTAGCTAAAAACCTCAGGCAATCAACGATATTTAAAAAATACTTTTATTGCTCCCGATCTCACCCCTCAAGAACGTGAAGAAAACAAAAAACTAGTCGAAGAGCTAAAATGGAGAAGAAAAAATGGCGAGGACGTCATCATACGAAGAGGGCAAATCATTCAAAAAACGGCACGGACTGACGAAACTATTCGAATCTACTGACAACCAACTACCAGCAGGAATAACAGAACAAAGAACAAAGAAAACGTCAAGATTAGATACAACTTCCCTAGCGTTTATTGCACAAACGCCCGCTCACTCAACAACAAAATGGACGAACTTTCGTGTGAAATAAAACAACGAAAGATCCCCATAGCCGTTATCACCGAAACATGGTTAAACGACGAGATTCCAAACAATTTATCCATCATACCAGGATATCAACATATACGAAAAGACAGAATTTGCAAAAGAGGGGGTGGAATCTGTATGTACATAGAATCAACAGTAAATTTTAAACATTGGAGCGAGTGTGAAAGCCATGACTTCGAAACAATATGGATAACCATAAGACCCACCAAATTACCTAGAAACATATCTTGTATAGCCATTGTTGGCATCTACCATCCGCCACAAGCAAACCATAGACTTATGAATGAACACCTGTCAAATGGAATTGACTATATTCTCTGTAAACACCCATTAAGCGGAATCATGGTGATAGGTGACTTCAACAATCTCCCAGAATGGCACCTGAAAACGCACTTCCAGCTAAAGCAAATTGTCAATAAGCCAACCCGAGAGGAAGCCATTCTTGACAAGTGCATGACAAACATGGCAAAGTACTACACGGAACCGACAACCCTTCCACACCTGGGAAAGTCCGACCACAGAGCGATTCTGATAAAACCATTGTATGAATACCATCACGAACCAAACGTTGTCGTTACCAAGATTAGACGAGTCAATGGTAAAAACGAAAGAAACCTGTTCGTTCACTCCCTCAACAACACGGACTGGAGGGAAGTGTTTAACGCAGCGACATGTAAAAAACAGTTCGAAATCTTTGATGCAAAAATGACACAACTGATCAATATGCACTTTCCAGTTAAACAAACCAAGCGCCACGAAAGAGACAAACCATGGATAACACCGGAATTTAAGTGATTAATAAGGCGAAGAGAACAACTAAGGACAAAGGGCGAAAATACGGAGTATAGAAAGATCAGAAACATTATTAACCGGACAAATAAAAACCTAAGGAAATCCATCTTTGCCACTAATATCCGAAGCCTCCGGGAGAGTGACTCGAAACAGTGGTGGAGACGAATTAAAGAACTAACTGGACTCGAAAAGAATGAACAAACAAAAATTTTTCAGAGTCTAGCAAGCGAAAACTCCGAAGGAAACCTACTGACTTTAACTAACCAAATCAACACCTTCTTCCAAAGCATTTCAGCCGACCTTCCTCCACTATCCGGCCTCAACCGTTACTCCAGCAAGGATTCCGCAGTACCTGACGAACATCTGGTATCAGTTGAGGAAGTTCAAAAGCTAATGATGAATATAAAGCCAAGAAAAGCCGCAGGACCCGATAACATTGAAGCATGGATGCTTCGGGACCTGTCACCAATCCTCTCAAAACCTGTCACGGCAATCTTCAACAGCTCTATCCGCGAAGGGTACGTACCTGAAAAGTGGAAACTAGCAACAGTTACCCCAATCCCAAAAAAGTCGCCCTCCAAATCAATAGAATCCGACATACGCCCAATATCGCTAACATCACTATTAGCAAAGGAACTTGAACGAATTGTTATCAAAATTTACCACAAATCAATAACGCAAGAGGAGGCAAACGATCTTCAGTTTGGCAACAAAAAAGGTGTATCTACCACACATATGCTGGTTGAGATGTTACATGATTGGTACAAGGCATCAGACGAAGGAAACGACGTCAGAATAATCTTTCTCGACTATGCTAAAGCATTCGATAGGATCAACCACAACATGCTGCTGCAAAAGATGGAAGACATGAAAACACCACAAACAGTGCTGAAGTGGTTAGCTTCTTTTCTTACCAACAGAATGCAACAAGTTAAAATTGGAGACTACATATCATGTCCAGTGCACATAAAAGGGGCAGTACCTCAAGGAGCACTGTGGGGAATGGAGTGCTTTTGTGCCATGATAAAAGACCTAAAATCAACATTGCCACTATATAAATACGTAGACGATAGCACACTTTATCATATTCATAAAAACTCCGAAAGTCACAATCTGACTCTCCAAGAAGCCTTGGACCACATAGTTCAGTGGACTACAAACAACGACATGAGAATTAACCCCACAAAGACCAAAGAAATGATTATAACCTTTGGCAAACATCACCGAGACAAGATGCCAGAACCTCTGCAAATCGCAAACTCAACCATTAGAAGAGTAAATTCCACGAAGCTAGTTGGAGTCATGATCCAAGACGACCTCAAATGGGACAGTCACATAGAATCCATAACGAATAAAGCGCGAAGCAAATTGTTCTTTCTAACGCACCCGAAGAGATCAGGGGCAGACAAAGACGACCTACTTAACTTCTACAAAGCCGTTGTAAGATCCCAGCTGGAATACGCAGTACCTGCATGGGGAACAAGCATTACAAAAGAACAGACAAATAATCTAGAACATATACAGAAAAGAGCCCTACAAATTATCAACCCACAACTACCATATGACCAGTCATTGCTACTACTCAACCTTGTAACACTTGAGGAAAGAAGAAGAGATATCTGTAAAAAATTCTTCAAGAAAATTCAAGCTAGCACCGACAAAATAAATAAACTTCTACCAAGCCCTAGACAGTCATCGTACACACTGAGGACAGCCAAACAATACCCAATCCCAAACGTAAACACAAGGCGATACAAAAATTCCTTCATCCCCTTCTCGCTGTTCAACTTTCAGTGACTTTATATTTTAGCCTATAGACAGCGTGAAATTCTTAAACTTAAAAATAACTAGAGCGGCCAGTGCACACAAAACACAAGAGTGCAGGCTTATATTACATACTTTCAATCGATACCTACTTAGTTTCTTGTTTTTGTGAACAAAAACAAATGTCTCCCCGACTAAACCCATGACCCCCCCCCCCCCCACCCTAAACTGAAAAAAAAAATATTCATTTCTGCAAACATAACCTTCATTCATTGTAAAAAAAAACTCAAAATAAACCACAGAGACGGTGGTCACTGAAACAAATATAAATGAGCATCTTTTTTCATCGGAATCTGGAAGGTGGTCGCTAAAACGGGTTTTACTGTAGGCCCCTCTTTTCCCGATCTGAGGTTGGTCACTAAAGCAGTTTTACTGTACGTTACATTTTTATCCGGGTCTGAAAGGTGGTCAAGACAGGCAGGTTTTACCGTACGTCTTTTTACCTGAATGTGGAAGGGGTCACAACAAACGGTTCTTACTTTACATCTTTTTATCCAGGTCTTGAAGGCGGTCGGGATTTTTTTGCTAACCAACAACCTCCACACGCCCCCCCCCCCCAGCTATTTACTGTACGTCCGACTATAAACACAACTCTAACCCTTTTACCCAAGGCAACGGTAACAGTCTGTACCCAAAGTGTAGCTATAGCCATGATAGACTACCTTGTCTTCGCACATTCCCATCGGCCAAATAGCACTAGGAAGGCATTCTTCATAACTGCGCATCAGATGACGCACCTCGGTGGGAGAAGGGGGAGGCATTTCGTTGGCAAAATGGTGAGCTGCTCCTCATAACACAAGATATCGGACGACCCAATTTAATAGCGAAAAATGCTTCAGCAAACAATGCTAATCGATACAACATGGCTCCTATATATAGCACATCTTGGCAACCTAATCAAGTATGCGGCGAAAAAAAATCAATAGCTAGAGCTGCTTAGAGCTATAATACGACAATAGCATTCCATGACCTCGTAGATAACGACTCCATCATGCACCGCAACTGACACTGACCCCTGACTGAGTGGCACGTTACGTAACAGCCATAGATGAGAAATGCACAAAAAGCTCAATTTCAGGCAATAACAAATAGCAATGGACCGACAATAATGCTGTTACTGTTTTGAAGCTTTCTAAAGAATGCAGGAACACTAGATTGATTGATTGATTGGTTTAACGACACTAGCAACCCGTTAGGGTCATATTGTGTCAGGTATATGTTATTGAGAAGGTATATATTAGGTATATATTATAGGAAAGGTGGTGGAGGGGCGAGATGGTGAAAGGAAAGGTAATTACTGAAGTGTTTATTATAGATAAACGTTATTGCCGAGGTATATATTATAGGTAAGGTGAGGGGGACGGGGCGAGATACCAGTAGAACTGAGAAAAACCCAGTAAGACTGGTACCCCGAGGGGGGTCGGAATATCGACTCCGGCCCCCCTTTGGGTCAAGGGGCTCCTTTAAAAATAAAGGGTCGGACCCAAGAGAGGCAGTTTAACGTCATGCCCGGGACGAGGAACACTAGAGAATCTTCCGGAAAATCTTCCGAAATCCCCAGCGCAGTTAACACCCATGCATAGATAACATAGCAGCCAAAAATGGGGAGGCTAGGGTGGGGGGGGGGGGTGTTGACGTTATGCACCTTTCTTGATTTTCTATACGAGTTTAATAATCTTGAACAAAACCGTTTGATTTATCCGAGGAATAACTACACCAAATTTAAAGTCGATCCGACTTTCCGATGTCGAGATATTTTTTTAAGAATAGATAACTTTTTACCCGTCAAAAGTTGAAACAGTCGTCTGACTGAACCAAGGAATATCCATATAAAATTTTAAGTCGATAGGACTTTCCGTTATCGAGATATTACGCATAAAAGATCTGGTTCAAAATATACATGTTTTACGCGATGACGTCATACGCCGCTTTCGTTCGTTCTACTTGCGAAAAATATTTAAAGTTTCTTTCGGAACTACCAAGCAATAATCCCATCAATTTCAGCTTTCTCCGGCGTCCAGCAGCTGAGAAATTTCGCACACAAGATTTTTACGCAATGACGTCATACACCTGCCCTAATCACGTGACACGCCAAAAATTGATAGAACAATCCGGCTGACCAAAGGAATAATTATATAAAATTTGAAGTCGATAGGACTTTCCGTTTTCGAGATATTTTGCACACAAGACCTTGTTTATAATATATACATATTTTACGTGATGACGTCATACGCCGTACTCGTTCGTTCTACTCGCGAAAAAAATACACAGGGTCTTTCGGACCAACCAAGCAACAATCCGACCAAGTTTCAACATTCTCTGATGTTCAGCGGCTGAGAAATTTCGCACACAAGATTTTTACGTAATGACGTCATACGCCTCCCTTAATCACCTGACATGCGCCAAAAATTGATAGAACCCGCCGACTGACCCAAGGAATACTGGTATAAAATTTGAAGTCGATAGAACTTTATGTTATCGAGATATTTTGCACACAAGATCTTGTTCAAAATATATACATATTTTACGTGATGACGTCATACGCCGTATTCGTTCGTTCTACTCGCGAAAAAATTCTACAGCGTCTTTCGGACCAATCAAGCAACAATCCCACCAAGTTTGAACTTTCTCCGATGTTCAGCGGCTGAGAAATTTCGCACACAATATTTTTACGTAATGACGTCATACGCTTGCCCTAATCATGTGACATGCGTCAAAAGTTGATAGAACCGTCAGACCTTACCAAGGAATAATTCGATCAAGTTTGAAGTTGATCCGACGTTTCGTTCTCGAGATATCTTGCACACAACACTTTGTTCACAACAGACTGACACACACACACACACACATATACAGGTATGTCGGGAAACAAACGACGAATCGCGATTTCTTCTCCAACTCGCGAAATGTACGCCAAAAATCTAACTTCGTTATTAGGGACTTTTCAGACATAAGTTGTATATGAAAATCTCGGTAGATTTTTTTTACATTCAATTCCGAAAGCGAAAATATATAAAAGACAACAGATTAAGAGAAATTTAACAAAGCATGAACCCTGCGAAACAGAATATTTTGTTTACATAATTTGCATATTTTACACCATTTTTTGATATCTGCAACTATAAGTTTGATGTGAATCGAGACTGTGTAAAAAATGTAAACAAACCGATTTTGTTTATAAACAAAGGCCACGTGCTTTCTGTAAAAGAGTATTAGGGAAACACTAAATAAAAGCCAAACAAGCGTAGAGTTTGTTTTCTTTTATTTACACCTTTTATTTTATTTATTACATAATCCCAATGTAATATTTATTTTCTTTCATTTCTATACATAAACTATTTAACATTAATTGAAGATTTACAAAATATTGAAGAGCAGCACAAAAGATATTAAAACAGATGAATGTTTAAAAACATAGATTTATATTATACAGATGAATTGTTTAAAAACAAAATACAGATTTATACAGATGAATGTTTAAAACCAAAACTCTTTTAAAATATAACCAAAATACAGGAAAAATAATACAACAAAATCCTTCACTGATATAACCGTCTTGTGTAAATAACCAACTCTATCTGATTTTCAAGCTCAGTGTTATGTACACTACTTAAAATTTAATGATAGGCCGAAAAAAACGTGAGGCAATGAGATATAAACCACATAAAAGCTTCCTAAAGAAAACAAAATACACAGCAGAAACTTTCAAACTAACTTGCGAAATGTACGTACACAACCATGCACAAAATTTGCAAGTTTAGAGACCATGCAACACAACTTGGGTGTACTACCCCTCTCGTGACGTTCATAAAGTTAATGTCGGTGACTTCGTATGAGAAAAATTAACTGAAAATAACACAATTAAAACTTTCAAACTGACATGCGAAATGTACGTACAAAATCATGCGAAATGTGCGAACACCAAAATTTTTTAATCACGGAAACATCGGCAAATTTTCCAAGTTTTGAGACAATGTCACGTTTGCGCGTACGCCCTTCTCGCGACGTTCATAAATTTAAAGTCGGTCACTTCGTATAAGAACAGTGAACTGCAAATAACAGGTAAAACTGACAAGCGAAATGCACGTTTATACACAATCATGCGAAATGAACGTATAACAACCATGCATGTGACACGGTCTCAAACTTTTGACAATTTTGCCGATGTTTCTGTAAATAAGCACATTTTGGTGTTCGCACATTTTGCATGGTTGTGTACGTACTAAAGTAGGTGACTTAGTATGAGAAAAGTGAACTGCAAATAACACAATTAAAACTTTCAAACTGACATGCGAAATGTACGCACACAACCATGCGAAATGTGCGAACACCGAAATTTTCTTAATCACGGCAATATCGGCAAAATTTCCAAGTTTTGAGGCTCTGTCACATACCTTTTGCTCGTACTACCCAATCTCGTAACGTTCATAAACTTTGAAATTGGTCACTCCGAACAGAGAACTTTCGAACTGACAAACGAAATGTACGCTCATACACAACCATGCGAAATGTAATGCAACCACGCGAAATCTACGACGCAAGTATTTATTTTTTTTAAATACATAGGCAAACTTGGCAGCTTTTGTCACCTGTCACATGAAACTTATCCGTACTACCCATCACCGCCACTTTCATAAATTTACAGACTGTCACTTTATACAAGAAAAATCAAATGCAAATAACACACTGAAACTTGATACGCGAACGCACATAACCATGCGAAATGTACGAAACAAAAACACTTCTTAATACCTCGGCAAATTTGGCAGGTTTTGAGACCCCGTTACATGAAAATTGCCCGTACTACCCAGAACCGTGACGTTCATAAATTAAAAGTCGGTCACTTCGTATAAGAACAGTGAACTGCATGGAAAAAATGATACAAAAAAAAAAAAAAAATTCCCCACACTTGTGTAAACCAAAACAGAATCCCACGAACATGACATCACCGCGAAATGTCCCCAAAACAGTTTATTTTTTTAACGGATTTGAAGCTTCATCCGCCTTTTTATTTTTCTTGTGAAAATTTGAAAGGTATGCCCGCAACTGAACTTTGTCCCTGTGTCCTAAAATATCACATGCTAAATGTACGTCCAAAACCATGTATGTAACAGGGTTTCAAACTTCAAAAATTTTGCCGATGCTTCTATGAATTAGAACATTTTGGTGTTCGCACATTTCGCATGGTTTTGTACGTACTTAATTCGGCCACTTGGTGTGAGAAAAATGGACTGCAAATAATGCAGCTAAAGCTTTCGAATTGACAAGCGAAATTTACGTACACAATTATGCGAAATGTGCGAACACCAAAATGTTCTTACTCACAGAAACATCAGCAAAATGTGCAAGTTCTGAGACCCTGCCACATATCATTTTCTCGTACTACATCGTCTCGCAACGCTCATAAATTTAAAGTCGGCCACTTCTTATAGGAGCAGTGAAATGCAAATAACACAGCTAATACTTTCGAACTGACAAGCGAAATGCACGCACACATCTACAACCATGCGAAATGTAGTGCAACCACGCGAAATCTACGACGCAAGTATTTATTTTTTAAATACATCGGCAAAATTGGCAGCTTTTGTGACCCTGTCACATGAAACTTATCCGTACTATCCATCACCGCCACTTTCACAAATTTACAGTCTGTCACTTTATACAAGAAAAATCAAATGCAAATAACACACTGAAACCTGATACGCGAACGCACATAACCATGCGAAATGTACGAACCAAAACACTTCTTAATACCTCGGCAAATTTGGCAGGTTTTGAGACCCCGTTACATGAAAATTGCCCGTACTACCCAGACCCGTGACGTTCATAAATTAGAAGTCGGTCACTTCGATTAAGAACAGTGAACTGCATGGAAAAAAAACTGATACAAAAAAAAAAACTCCTCCCACTTGTGTAAACCAAAACAGAATCCCACAAAAATGACATCACAGCGAAATGTCCCCAAAACAGTTTATTTTTTTTTTAAATGGATCTGAAGCTTCATCCGCCTTTTTATTTTTCTTGTAAAATTTTGAAAGGTATGCCCGCAACTGAACTTTGTTCCTGTGTCCTAAAATATCACATGCGAAATGTACGTCCACAACCATGTATGTAACAGGGTCTCAAACTTCGAAAATTTTGCCGATGTTTCTGTGAATTAGAACATTTTGGTGTTCGCACATTTCGCATGGTTTTGTACGTATCAAAGTCACACTTGGTGTGAGAAAAGTTGCCTGCAATTAACACAGTTAAAGCTTTCGAATTGACATGCCAAATGTACGTACACAACCATGCGAAATGTGCGAACACCAAAATGTTCTTACTCACAGAAACATCAGCAAAATTTGTAAAGTTTTGAGACCCTGCCACATATCATTTTCTCGTACTACATCATCTCGCAACGCTCATAAATTTAAAGTCGGCCACTTCTTATAGGAGCAGTGAACTGCAAATAACACAGCTAATGCTTTCGAACTGACAAGCGAAATGTACGCACACATCTACAACCATGCGAAATGCAGTGCAACCACGCGAAATCTACGACGCAAGTATTTCTTTTTTAAATACATCGGCAAACTTTGCACCTTTTGTGACCCTGTCACATGAAACTTATCCGTACTATCCATCAACGCCACTTTCATAAATTTACAGTTTGTCACTGTAAACGAGAAAAATCAAATACAAATAACACTCTGAAACCTGATACGCGACCGCACATAACCATGCGAAATGTACGAACCAAAACACTTCTTAATACCTCGGCAAATTTGGCAGGTTTTGAGACCCCGTTATATGAAAATTGCCCGTACTACCCAGACCCGTGACGTTCATAAATATGAAGTCGGTCACTTCGTATAAGAACAGTGAACTGCATGGAAAAACTGATACAAAAAAAACTCCCCCCACTTGTGTAAACCAAAACGGAATACCACAAACATGACATCACAGCGAAATGGTCCCGAAATAGCGTCTTTTTTTTAAACGGATCTGAAGCTTCATGTTACCATGAAAACACTGACATTACTAACACCATGGAAGACATCACGTTTCACCGCCAGAAAATGCAACGACAGAAACATAAGCATAAAAAACATGTTATACAATGAATAGCAACGAAGGAAGTGTATATTTATCCTTTCTACTTCGCTACCGTGCGCTTTGCGTCTTCAACATTTTTCCCTTCCCACTCGAGTTACACAGTTAGTCCCACACACGAACCCCGTGCCAAGGTAAGACTTGAACGTCACCGCACAGCCCCCCTCCCTTACTTTCATTTCTAACAAGTACGCTTTCTGACAGCGAAACTAAAAACAAATTAAAACAAATACTCGCTGGGTCAAACAGCATGATTTCATAAAGACAGGTGTCCTGACTTAATACTGGAAAACGAAAAAACCTGCCCCGTAATTTTTGAAAGCTCTTGATAAATCGACAATCCCCTACCACCAATCCCACCCACCCACCCCCAATATTAAATGAGTATGTTTGTCAATACACCTTTTCCTGTCTACCTAGCAAGTGCTTTGTTTAAACCAACCGCACGAGTTTAAGTAATAACGCCACAACCGATGGCCCCCGATGCCGACTTACAACACTACGTCCAGTGTTACCATGAAAACACTGACATTACTAACACCATGGAAGACATCACGTTTCACCGCCAGAAAATGCAACGACAGAAACATAAGCATAAAAAACATGTTATACAATGAATAGCAACGAAGGAAGTGTATATTTATCCTTTCTACTCCGCTACCGTGCGCTTTGCGTCTTCAACATTTTTCCCTTCCCACTCGAGTTACACAGTTAGTCCCACACACGAACCCCGTGCCAAGGTAAGACTTGAACGTCACAGCACAGCCCCCCTCCCTTACAAATTAAAATAAATTTTGCCGATGTTTGTGAATTAGAACATTTTGGTGTTCGCACATTTCGCATGGTTTTGTACGTATCAAAGTCACACTTGGTGTGAGAAAAGTTGCCTGCAATTAACACAGTTAAAGCTTTCGAATTGACATGCCAAATGTACGTACACAACCATGCGAAATGTGCGAACACCAAAATGTTCTTACTCACAGAAACATCAGCAAAATTTGCAAGTTTTGAGACTCTGTCACATATTATTTACTCGTACTACCCAATCTCACAACGTTCATAAACTTTGAAATTGGTCACTCCGAACAGAGAACTTTCGAACTGACAGTTAAAAAGAAAACTCCCCGCACTTGTGTAAACCAAAACAGAATACCACAAACATGATATCACAGCGAAATGTCCCCAAAATATTTTCTTATGTTTTAAACGGATCTGAAGCTTCTTCCGCCTTTCTATTTCTCTTGTACAAATTTGAAAGGTATGCCCGCAACTGAACTTTGTTCCTGTGTCCTAAAATATCACTTTCCTCTGAAAGGCAGGACTTGATTTCTTTCATCGTTGGCGGCTTGTATCGGTCAATGTGGCCTTGGAAATGTTTATGCACCGCCTCTTTTTCCTCTGTTGTCCACGGCCTACTCGAACCTGTAAAATAATTTGCACAAGTGTAAAACATGTGTATCTAGCAAAATAAATTTGTGAGTTTACATTAAGTGTCGAGCATTGCAAAAGATAAGGCGAGATTATAAAATGTAAGTGCAATGAACTGTCAATTCTTGCGAAAGCACACGTTACATTCAATATAGTTTTCGCAACGCTATTAACAGAACCACGCGAAATGTACCACCTAAAATTTATGTGAACCGAATGCTTTCTGTTAAATCCTACCTTTAGTTTTCTTGGGACTCTCTGACCTGCGGCTGTGACCGGATTTCTTCCGTTTCTTTTTCATAAGTGATGATACTGAGGTGACAGGCAAAGGAATTTCATATTCCACCTCGTCTGAAAGAAAAACATAAATGAACACGTCTAAATGCAATGTTTTTGCTTATATGCAAGAGAAATTAATTATACATAGTGAAGGGTCAACAACATACAATTAAAAACAATGTTAAATATTCATCTACACTAAAATTTTCTTAGTCTCTCACTCCATGCGAAATGTGAAGTACATCTTTCTTTAATATTTTTGCTTGTATGCTTGTACCTGAACTATCGTCTGAAGCATCAGCGGTCGGTGGAGCAGGAGCGGAAGGAGCTGCTGTTTGTTGTTTTTTTGCTTTGGTACTTTTTTTCTTCTGCGCTTTCAGGAAATTGAAGATTTCTCTCACAGAACGACCCAGTAACATTTCCTCGTCTCGAACTCGATCCTCCACTTCATCTAACGTTGGAAGACTACCTCTGTGGTGTAATTCTTTGTTGAATATGGTCTTCATGAGAGCCACTTCAACTTCACTGAAGTGGGGACGAGTTGCTTGATCGCCTGTAAAAACATAAAAAAATGCCACTTTGTTATAAATAACATTGGCGGAGTTGCAGCAGTACCAAAAACCTGCGAAATTCAAAGGTCACACATTTTATTACTACTGTCTCATGTTTTGTACAGCCTTGTAAATGATAATTACATTCTGAACAATGTTTAAAAAAAAATAATAAAAAAAAAACGTTTAATGAAATAGTCATTACAAATATCACCCCTTTATCATCTTACACAACTTTACTCCTGACTGTTTACGCACAATTCAAGCGAAATCCGATTAATAGGTTTCTTACCCAGCAGTCGTTGCTCCGTCTCTCTTATGACGTCCACTTCTCCCTCTCCGTCTGATTCTTCAACATCACCTGCGAACAGCATAGACGGGTATCAAATTAACTCCCAATTACATATACACGTCATTTTCGCGCCAAACTGAACTGTGTGTTACTTCAAATCTTCTCAGCTGTAAAACATACATGGGAACGGGGTCGAAAAAAGTAGGAAAATAAACGTACTGAAACACACACATCTTAAAACATTTTTTGGGTTTTTTAACATCTCCCTGTTACAAAGTCAGCTAACTATACTTTTCAAATTTTCTTACAAATTTTGAAGTACATTTTGCACGTAAAGTGCAACATAAACCTACTTTCCGTTGGTCCACCCTGTGCAGTCACCTCGCCAATTTCCACATCCGGCAACGCTTCGTAGCCCGTTTGTTGGTATGGTTCCCTTGGCTTCCCACTGTTTATGGCAATGAGGACCTGTGCCACTTTACTCTTTTCGACAATGTCGACCGGTAATCTGTAGTAATCCCTATGAACCCTTATGTCGTGACCCATGAAATTTGCCAAAAAGTCCTGCTCTACGTGCGGCAAGTTTAACACTTGCGACATCGTTGCAAGGTGTTTTCGCATGTTTGTTGAATTAAAAATGTTCAAGTCGGTAAGGCCTGCTTCCACTGCTACTTTTTTTACCGCGACGTGCCCCTCCATCGGTGTGTTATAATTTCCGGGACGTGCAAAGACATAAACCGAGTTCTTGTGGACGTACTTTTCGCGTAGCTTCAGCAGCAGCTTGATGTTTTCGTGCATATCGTTTGTTAACAGCACCGATATTCGTCTAGAGCATTTCCCCAAGAACTCAATCCTGATCAATTTGCTTGCCAACTGCTTTTCGAATTCCTGCATTCCCGCTAGATATTCGGGATCTGGCTCTGATGAAATTTTCAGACCGTCAGTTAAATCCTTCAATAGCAACCTTTCGACCTCACCACTGCGTTTTCTGTTGAACATTATCACCTGTGCGAGGGTATACACCACGACTTCCCTATAGATGTCTTCTTTCGCCGGTTTCGTATGAAGTACCTTCATTCTGTTCGATATGTGTTGGAAAAACTTGTCAATGTCTTGAAACATTGGCAGAATTTTTCTCTTGTTAAATTTTCGTCGCTTTAGCAGGAAGTTAGCTCGTCTGGACAAACATGTGTAATAACGATCGAGCACAGAATGGAACACAGAGGCAATCTTGTTTTTCGAGTAGTCTCCATTTCGTAGGCAATGCATCTCGTATTCGGTTGCAAGGGTTCTTAGAGTTCCTCCTAATCTCATAACCGCCGATGGATGGCTGAATTCTTCTTGTGATGCTGGTCCTTCGTCCTGGGACATTTTAATAACGCTCTCCATTAGCCTGTAGTGGCCAGGGTGGACTAGGTCTTCACTGCTTACGAAAACATCGGGATATTTCTCGCGACACAGCTTAAGTAACTTTGCCAAAGCTATGACGGGTTGTGTTATCATACTTTGCGCCTTCGACATATGACCATGTTTATCGGATAAAAATTCCATCAGCTCTAGCAGCAACTTGTCGTTCTTTATGATCTCCGTCGTATGACACGGGTGCATGCGTGCCAAAGCCTTTTTAACAGATTCAGACTTGGTGTCCACTTGCATCATTTTAGCTCTTGCCTCAGGAACAAGTCGTTTTCGCGTAGTTTTTTCGGGCGTATCAATTTTCTCTCCTTTTTCCCGTCGATCTGCATTTTGCTTACATTCCCTCCTTTGATGACGTGCGAAGTTTTCTTTCGTTATCATTGCCTTGCAGTATGGACACAACAGGTACTCTTTTTCTTCAGTCGCTCTCTCCCTCTTCCTCATGGTGTTTCGGTATTTGACAATTAAGTCTTTCAACCCTTTCTTTTTGGCCTGTTTGTTGTACCAATAATCTCCCAATTTTCGAATTCTATCCCATTCCAATGCACGAAAACGCTTGTCTTTGATTTCTTTTATAACTTTTATTTCGTCTTCGTTTCGATGGACGCCTGTGCAATGTTCGGCTACACGTGCAATCAATTTGTGACAGAAGAAACAACAATGCTTTTTTTTACTGGCTGGGTCCAGTCTTGGTAGATCGAAATCACTATCCGCAGTTGCTACCGTTGAAGATTCAATTGCAGTAGCTGGTTCTGTATCCGAGGTTTCGCTTCTTAAAGCTGATGGTGTTGAAACCGTTCGTTTCGCTGACTTGCGACGTGATTTCATTGGGGTCGATGTGACGGGCGTAGATACGGATCTGTCGGTACTTGAACTAAACATCGGTCCCTCTGTTGTGTCTTTTTCTCCAACAGGCACCGATGGGTCCTCCATCTGACCGTGTTCGTCGCCTGAGATCTCGCTACTTTTCACTGATCTGCGAACCGTTGCTTTCGCCGCTTTTCCTGGAGTTGTGACAGGGGTTTCATTAGACTCACTGCTACTTGTAGTAAATGTATGTTTTTTTCCTGGTAACCTTTTCTTTTTCGCAGTGGGTACGGAGTCTGAATCACCATCATGAGCGTGGCCAGAGCTTCTGACGGACTTGGGCTGTAACTCCGACTTTGTAAGATATTTCTGTCTCCCTCTTTTGTCTTTCTCTGGCGCCGATGAGGCTTTCAATTGACTGTGTTTGCCACCTGATCTCTGGCTACTTTTCACTGCTGGTCTGCGAACTATTGCTTTTGCACCTGATCTCTGGCTACTTTTCACTGCTGGTCTGCGAACCGTTGCTTTCGCTGCCTTTCGTGGAGTTGATGTGATAGGGGCTTCATCAGACTCCTCATCACTGCTACTTGAACTAAATTTATGTTTTTTTCCTGAGAGCCTTTTCTTTTTTGGAGTGGGTACGTAGTCTGAATCATGGTCACGATCGACGGAAGAGCTTTCATCGGACTGGGGCTGTAGCCTTTTCTGTTTAGGGCGAATTCGCAGTGAGAAACTCTTTGGCTTTTCTATCTGGGCCACTGATACGGGAGAACTGTTTTCTATCTGAGCCATTGGTACGGGAGAACTTAATACCGATGAATCTGAGACGTGTTGTTCAACATTCGGTTCTAACGGAATGACCTCTCTTAGGGACACCTCGAACACCTCAGGATCACAATCTTTTCCCGCCTCTGCAATAAATATATTAACCTAAAATAGCACTGAAATTCAGACAAAGAAATCATGGCAAATGCAAAGCAAGTCATTTTTACACAAGTAGGACAAAATACTACCATACCACAGCGAATGTAACCCCCTCTCATATGTTTGCATCATGAGCTGGTTACTTCAATTTGTTAATAACATTAACTGCAAATGCTAAACCTCATATCGCACTTTTTGGTTAAAAAATAAACATTGTTGTGTATCAACATGTCGCAGTGAAACGAACCGAATTTAAAAAAAAAAAAAACCACAGCAGACTCCAGATTTAGGGCACCAAGTGGCGAGTGCTGAAACTGAGTTCAATCTATCTTTTTTTTTCTTTGAGAAAGGGGCGGGGTGAGGGGGGGGGGGGAGAAGGTTGCAACCCACCATAGCCCCCTAATTACACCAAGTACACATTTTTGATTCTGGTGTATCAACATATTGCAGTGAAACGAACTGAATTTTGAAAAAAAAACCACAGCAGACTCCAGATTAAGGGTACCAAGAGGTGAGCGCTGAAACTGAGTTCAATCTATTTTTTTTTCTTTGAGAAAGGGGCGGGGTGAGCGGGGGGGGGGGGGGGGAAGGGAAAGTTGCAACCCATCGTAGCCCCCTAATTACACCAAGTACACATTTTTGATTCCGGTGTATCAACATATTGCAGTGAAACGAACTGAATTTTGAAAAAAAAAACCACAGCAGACTCCAGATTAAGGGTACCAAGAGGTGAGCGCTGAAACTGAGTTCAATCTATTTTTTTTTCTTTGAGAAAGGGGCGGGGTGAGGGGGGGGGAGAGGGAAGGTTGCAACCCATCGTAGCCCCCTAATTACACCAAGTACACATTTTTGATTCTGGTGTATCAACATATTGCAGTGAAACGAACTGAATTTTGAAAAAAAAAACCACAGCAGACTCCAGATTAAGGGTACCAAGAGGTGAGCGCTGAAACTGAGTTCAATCTATTTTTTTTTCTTTGAGAAAGGGGCGGGGTGAGGGGGGGGGGGGAGAGGGAAGGTTGCAACCCATCGTAGCCCCCTAATTACACCAAGTACACATTTTTGATTCTGGTGTATCAACATATTGCAGTGAAACGAACTGAATTTTGAAAAAAAACCACAGCAGACTCCAGATTAAGGGTACCAAGAGGTGAGCGCTGAAACTGAGTTCAATCTATTTTTTTTTCTTTGAGAAAGGGGCGGGGTGAGGGGAGGAGAGGGAAGGTTGCAACCCATCATAGCTCCCTAATTACACCAAGTACACTTTCTTCATTCTGGTGTATCGACATGTTGCAGTGAAACGAACTGAATTTTGAATAATAATAAACATAGGCATCGGAGATGCAGAGCCTTCAGCCAATAACAGCTACATCACTGTGGTCCAGTTACTCTTTTGAAATACCGCCCGGATAAAAACAACATACAAGGTGCAACGGATGAAGCGGCGGACGGGTGTTTGCACATTTACACTATATATACTTTCTTCCTGTAAAGTTTCGTGAAGCTCCGATAAATAGTTTTTGAGATATCGCCCAGACAAAAAAATTTACGGACAGACGAACGGACAGACCGATAGCAATAGCTCCCTACTAACACCAATATTACGTCCTGCGATTTTGTGAAACAAGCCGTTTGGGTGTGGGGGCGGTCTCGCCAGCAATAATGTCTTCGTTTAACGGTATTAATATTTTTCTGACCACTACACTTTACCACTGCACAAATGCTCAATACCAGCGAAATGGACATCGCATAAAAACTATTTTACTTACCACCTTTTGTTTCTTCTGTCAGCGCGCAAAACCTTTCCAAGACATGGTGCTGTTGCTCTTGCATAAGGTCCTCCTCCCTTACAGCTGTTGATGGAATAGGCCGCTGCCGAGATGTTACGGGTGCACTACAGGTCGTCAAGTGCTCTAGAAATTCAGGATCAGGTTCGGCGTCATCACGCAACATCTCAGAAAATGATAAATTTGGAAAAAAGTTTTGCTCTTGTGCTGTTGTAGCTTGTGGCTGACAAAGTTCATGGCTAGTTTGCTCCTGCCCCTCCCCCTCATCACTTGCTTTGGCCAAGACATCTGCTGAAACAAAAGAAATAAAAACAAAATGCATTTCTAAATATCTTTTCCATATAAAACACACTCAACATGCGAAACGCGATATTGCTATGTTTTAGACTTGCACTTAACCTGGATGGTTTCGCTTGCTTGACGTCCTCATCAGTTTACAACCATACCGTAAAATGTATTATATTGTATTAAAGCATACAGCTAAAAAAAAATGAAATACGTAAAACCTACCCAAAATAGCACTTGTATCTACTGTTTGCAGTGAAGACCTGGGTTCAATGTGGGAAAAAGTTATGCCTTCAGGTTTCAGTCCTTCTACCACATCCCTCACAACACATGTCGCAATTTCCTGTCCCGCAAATACCTCCGCATCTACCCCTCCAGGCCTCTGTACCATCCTGCAAACAAGTCCGGCAGCTTCTACAACAAAACAAAATGACAGACATGAGAGTTACACAAGCAAATGGTAAATGCATTTATGTGATATACGCGAAACCAGATGCACTGCACACTTTTTTTATGTTCAACTTACTTGATAACACATCTAAAATGAGAAAGAAACAAAGCCAATAAATAACTCTGAGTTACCTTGTTGATTAAAGTGCAAGGCGAAAAGCGCTGTATTTTAATTGATAACAAAGCTAAATACGACTTACCCATTGCATTTGCAAGGTAGGTATTCCCTGGTTGGACCGTGTAAGTACCTTCCGTCTTGTGGGACACCTCAAAGATCTTGACTGGTTGAGGTACAGGTTTCACCACTCCTAAAAAAGTTAAAAGGATTTTGAATTTAAGTCATATTTTAGTTTCTTTCCGAGCATTTTTCGTGGGCGCAAACACAAAATTATTTGGAACAGCGAAATGGGCTGCAGTTGCAAACCCTAAAAACAAAAATAAGCAACACACGAGGTGACCACTTTAAACACAGCTGGGCAACAGAACATCTTATGCTTCAATAGTTAAAAAAAAATACACTTACCAAGTAATTTGCCCTCAAACGACTCTGTAGCACCCAATTTCGCATCTTCAGCCAGTTTTGTGTTACTAAAATGTGTAGCTGCCCCCTCTTTCTTTGACTTGCTAGCAAACTTTTGTAAAAGGGCACCAACGCCCGTAATAACGGTATCGCTTCCCGGACTACATTCAAAAGTGTCCCTGTCTTCTGTCTCACGCCTTCCCCTTGCTGCTACGGGAACATTTTCTGAAAATGTATCACATTCTAACTACATAAGCGAAATGAGCAGCACATCAAAGCTGGACACCCTGGATTGCATTTGTTTTGCAAACTCTAAACCACTGCGGATTCGCACGACAGAGACTGACAACTTCACGTGAAATCAAAATGCCAACTACGCTTAAAGAGACCATGTAGCGGCCAGGAATAACCTTTACATTCAATCTTCAATTCAAAGCTGTACTCACAAAACTCTTTCAATCACATTCGGAAGACCTGGAGGGCCACTACTGCTGTTGCCCTACTTGAATTTTGCACGTGACATCCTGCTAAGGCAGTGCTTAAGCAATGCCTAAGCAGGATTTCACATGCAAAATCCAAATAGGATAGCAGCAGTAATTGCCCCCCCCCCCCCCAGGTCTTCCGTAATCACAGCAGTGATAAGCAGTCCTTTTCGCCGACAACCATAATGCAAGAAAAAAGTTTTGAATTCTTTAAAATGCCAGCACCCGATTCCCTTGACCAAATCTGCACTACTGCTACATATGTCAGGATACTCCTTCCGACACACCTCAGCAACAATTCTTACCCTTTATAAATGCAAAAGCATCACTTACCCAGCGACTTCTCATAAGACGCCCCTTGAACAGCCGATTCCGCATTCGCTGTGTCTTTTTCGCCCTGCGATGAATGTGTGTGTGCCCCCTCTTCCCTTTTCACCGATCTCTCACAAAGCTCCTTTGACATGATATCAACGCCCGTAATGACGCAATCGCTGTCCGAACTACGTTCTTCGGATTGCGCCACCCCCTCCCCAACGGTGACCGTAACGTCTGTGTCACGGCTTCCGATTGCAGCAACGGGGACATTTTCTGAAAAAGTATAACACTGGTATTACAAACGCTAAATCACTGAATTCGTACGACAGAGACACTGACAACTTCACATCAAGTCAAAACAGCAACTAAATTTGAAAAGACCATGAAGCGCCCAGGAATAACCTTCACATTTCATCTTCAATTCAAAGCTGAACTGTACAAAACTCTTACAATCTTAGCAGTGGGCACCGATAAGCAGTCCGTTTCGCCGACAACCACAACGCACGAAAAATGTTTTGAATTCTTTGAAACGTCAGCACCTGGTTGGCTTGACCAAATCTGCACTAGTGCTACATATATCCCGATACACCTTCCGACACATCTCAGCAACAATTCTTACCCTTTATAAATGCAAAAGCATCACTTACCCAGCGACTTCTCAGACGACGCCCCTTCAACAGCCGATTCCGCATTCGCTGAGAGTTTTGTGTCTTTCTCGCCCTGCGATGAATGTGTGTTAGCCGACTCTACCCTTTTCACTGGTCTCTCACAAAGCTCTTTTGACATGGTTTTAACGCCTTGAATGACGCAATCGCTGCCCGAACTACGTTCTTCGGATTGCGCCATCCCCTCCCCAACGGTGGCCGTAACTTCTGTCTCATGGCTTTCGATCGCTGCAACGGGGATATTGTATGAAAATTCTGTGCAAGCGAAATGAACACATGTTTTAAAATTAATTTGAACTCTGTGATTTCTTCCAATGCCAATGTTTCATTCTAATGTAACAGCCGAGTCATAAACTATGACGTCCTTATTTAATCCTTGAACAATTTAAAGCTTAGCCGCACAGGACATGCATGTTCAAAATTCTGACAACAGTCCGTTTCGCTCCAGTCTTACAAGTTCCGGTTCAGGAAAATAACGAAACTGCCCTTCGGATCACACCCACAGACACACAAAAAAAAAAGATGTCGAATGAAACGAGAAATACGCGTCAAGCAAAATATATGTTGTATATTCGTCCATCTGTTATTACCTGAAATCGACGCAGGGATATTTTCCGCTGCTTTCTTAATCTGGCTACAGGCTTGGTTAACATCCGAACTGTCATCACTATCTTTAACCGGTCCCCCAACAATTTCACCCACAAAATGGGTCAAGTGGCTCTGATCCCTGCGGCATAACCTCTTTGCGGCTTCTGCCCAGGCCTTGATATATCCCTTCCCGGGGTTTTTACACACCTCTTCTGCAGAAAAAAATGACGGAATACTTAATCATTCCACATTTCATTCCATACAAGTTTAGACGCACATAAATCATTCCCAAAAACCATGCGAAAACACACTGTGTGTAAAGGAAAACGATACTTTTTTATCATTCCAAGGCGTGAGCACAAAAATGACACGGACACAATGGTAATTTAAGTTTGTGTTCCACGCAAGTTACAGAGAGAACAGATACCGAAGAGAAAATTTAAAAATAGGTGTTATACGAATAAGTACAATCTCGCATATACAGTCCGTTTAGCAATGAGAACGTGCAACTGGCAATACAGGGATTCGGCACTTCATCTAAAATACTGAAAAATACAAGTCCTTTTGGGTCTGATGCTTCCAGTTAGATAATCGAACCTGCAAACTAATGAAGCATTAGCATGCAAAACTCAACGGAAACGGGGATTTGCAAACCATAAAACGACAAAACAGACATTTAACCCAATCACCGGGAAGGAAAAAAATCGAACAAGTATAATCTCGCATATACAGTTCGTTTAGCAATGAGAACGTGCAACTGGCAATACAGGGATTCAGCATTTCATCTAAGATACTGAAAAATACAAGTCCTTTTGAGTCTGATGCTTCCGGCTAGATAATCGAACCTGCAAACTTATGAAGCACTATCATGCAAAACGGAGATTTGCAAACCGACATTTAACCCAATCACAGGGAAGGAAAAAATCTGTCATTTCTTAATAACATATTACCAATTCCCACAGCCATAGGAAACGGTTTGAGCTTCCTGGGATCGGAAACTTTCTCCGGACTAAAAATGAAAGAATGTTTTGAAATCATGGATCACTCTCAGCTGCTGTAAGGACGTCACTTCTGTCCTTGTCAAGTTTTTTTTTCAGTTATTACAGGAGCAAAAAAAAAATGTTACGATACACTGGTCTTTCAACTCTACAAAAGTATAATTTCTGCGAATAGGACGTCATCATTCCACAAGAACACGCAAAAACAAAAGGGAATCTAAATCAAACTGGTTGTACAGGACGTCCACGACCTGGAAAGGAAAGCAATAGAAAAAAAGTTTAAGAACTTACGCAAAGTCAAAACCGCAAAACGAGACTTCTATACTTCCGTCAGGGTCCCGGCCTTCCACATGTGCAGGCCACCACTTCCTTCTATAGATGTGAAGCACAACGTCACCTGTTCTGTAGCGCTGCAGATCAACGAACTGTTCTTGGACCTTGGTCTTTTTAATCCACCCTTTTTTCCGCGGCATCTGTGAAAGCAATAAGAGAATGATCATTAGCTGAATATATTGGGAATTTGAAATAACGACAACACAATCCATAAATCTTAGCGAAACTAACCGACAAGTGACCGGATACATTTGGTGTAGCATTGTGATTTTCTTTTTCTTTCTTTTTTTTTTTTACTGCTATGGCCATATCGGGGCCCCCTGCCACATTATTCTGATATGGGGCATTCAAAATCTCTCTAACCGTGGAGTCCCTCACGGAGTAGCAAGAAGGAATCTCAATCTTAGGTATGACCCGACAGCATGAGCTATAACTGCGCGAAATTGACCTATTTTTTTTACATTCTAAGAGATCATCCATGCCGTTTTTTCTTCTATCATTACATCCTAATCCCACCTGAATTCAGCCGAAACGCAAAAGTTTTTCCGAAAAAGTCTAAGTGCGTATTGGCTTATTCTTTTAAGCGTTCAAGGTGGAGGGGGAGACAAAGCATCCGGACTGCGTTCAGGGTAGGGGGTTTAAAATTGGCAAAAGTCTGTGTACGTATTAACAGGGCTGGAAATTGACGGGGATCAGAGACCCTCCTTTTTGGCTACCCAGAGTCCGACTCAGCCGCAAAAAATCAGGTCTTCTTGCGCCCTATGTTATCTTAACACGGTTCGGATCCTCCCTAAATAGCTTTGGACCCTTTTTCAAAGTCCTAGGTCCCAAGGACCCGGACCAAAAGAAGCTAGTTTCCAGCAGTGGCCACTTACAAAAAATTGTAAACCAAGAAATCCAAGAAAAGACAACATCGACAGCATTTTCAAGCGAAACTGAGCAACAATTTTCTGAGCGAACATTTCTAGACACATAAATCCGTAAAATAAAAAGATATGTTAGCTCAGAATGTGCCGTCCTCACAATCAAGCCTGTATTTTTACAGCAGTATCTTACACAAAAAAGTGCCACAAAACACACCAAACACGCTAAAACAACATTTTCTCGTGATTCACAAAATCACCGCGCTTTTAACATTTGTGTATTTACCTTTCAGGTGTATCCTTATTAACTTTGTATCCACTTTTAATTTTTCAAAAATTATCCACATGTAACCTGGAAGCTTTCTGCATTGAAAGTGACGCCACCAAGAACAAAGCCGCGCGCATACACCTCGTGACAGGTTAATTTGCATACTGAGTAAAAAAAAAACATTCAACTTCATGTACACAGTGTAGTGTTTCGCAGATAATTTCATTCCAAACCTTACAATATTTTTTATAAACTAACACAAACTAAAAAATATCACCAAACAAGCATTTTAATGGCAGAAAAACCTTGACAAAATAACGGATTATTTCGCGCGCAAACAGTAACAAGGCAAGTCAATCATAAAAGTAGTGCACACACAATTAAAACAGCGCTCAATAATATACAGTCAGCCTGTCATGAGCGTGGGAACCTCGAGCTTTTAGCCCGTTCAAAGATCAAAGCAAATCTACTGCGAAATAGAGCTTCTGATACGTGTTTGAATTGGCAATTCCGAAGGAGGACGGGGGCCTGGATGGAGAGGGGGGGGGATCTGAGAAGCATATATGGAAGATAAATATGACATTTTTCGCGTGTAAATAGTAAAAAGGCAAGCCAATCTTAAAAGTAGTGCTCAAACAAATAAAACAGCGCACAATAATACACAATCAGCCTTTCACATGTGCGTGAGAATCTCTCGCTTTAGCCCGCTGACAGATGCAAGCAAATCAACTACGAATAGTCGTTTCGGTGTGTTTATCAACTGTCAATTTCGCAGTTGGCGTGTACAAGAGAGGCGGAGGAAGGGTGAGGGGGATCTGGCCGTCAAAATTTTTTTTCACTTCTAGACTTTACCAGTGCATTTCGCTTTTTTGGGGAAAGGGTGGGGTTTTCCCCAAATGCAACCAACCCCGTTGTTGCACCAATTTAACAGTACAAATACTACAATTGTTGGCTAAAAAAAAAAGCCGTTTTGATCTGCCAAAACGTAAAGTCAACGTGAAACGAATCGATTTCTCTCTCTCTCTCTCTCTCTCTCTCTCTCTCTCTCTCTTTTTTTTTTTTTTTTAAATAAAGCAACTCAAGATTAAGGACAGTGAGATAGTGAAACTCAGTTAAAGCGATATTTTTTTGGATAAAGGGACGGGGAGGTTTGCACGTCATTGTCTCCCACTAGCTACACTAATTGAGCATTAGCTACACTAATGGAGGGAGGAGTGGGGGAGTCGCGCACCCTCTCTATTTGCGTTAATACAAAAATGCACTTTTGAAGTATTAGTTTCAGTCCAAGTGAAATAAGTCGAATTTGAAAAAAAAAAAGACAGCACAAGATTAAGGTCACCAAGCAGTGAGAAACGAAACTCAGTTTAAGTGATATTGACGGAAAGACTGAGTGTATATTAGACTTCTACGCACATTACACACGCTTGTACACCCCAGAAAAATATCAAATGGCATCACTCAAGAACCTGCCTCTACACGGCGTAACCAAGCGAATTTGGGAGAATTTAGTGGCCACAGCACACTCAAGTTTAAGGGCATCAAATAATGAGAAACAAGTAATATTTGTGAAACACAAGCAGGCCCCAACCGTCTCCCAAATTCATAGGGGTATTAAGCGATGACGGACGGACGGACAGCCCAAACCTATAGGCCCCAATCCGAAGGGTTGGGACATAATGAAAGCCAATTTCAGCGATATCCACAGAAAGAGTGGGTGTAAATAAGACATATGCGGACATAAAACACGCTTGCACACGCCAAGAAAAAAAAGTTTAAAATGAATGGTACTGAGAGTTTACAGTTACTGCATCTCACACGCGACACGCATACATGTCGCTTGCTAAACTAACATGAACAGATATGAAACTCAGATAATGCAATATTTTTTTTTCCGAAAAAAACGGACGAGGGGGGGGGGGATTTGCCCGTCATTGTATTCTCCTAGCTACACCAATGGAGCAAAACATTTTTGAAGGATTGCGTCCTGCAGTCAATAAAGCAGGCCGTTTTTAGTACGTTTATCAACTACCAATTTCGCAGTTGGCGTGTGCAAGAGAGCAGGGAGGAGGGGGGAGGAGGATCTGGCGAGAAAAATGTCTAGGTTTAACGGTGTTAATATATATTTTTTTCACTTCTAGACTTTACCAGTGCATTTCGCTTTTTGGGGAAAGGGTGGAGGGGTTTACCCCGAATGCACCCCCCTCCCACCCAGTTGTTGCGCCAATTTAACAGTACAAATACTACAATTTTTGTCTCGAAAAAACAAGCCGTTTTGGTGTGTCAAAACGTAAAGTCAATGTGAAACGAATCGATTTCTCTCTCTCTCTCTCTCTGCTTTTTTTTAATAAAGCACACTCGAGATTAAGGACAGTGAGATAGTTAAACTAAGTTAAAGCGATATTAACAGATAGACTGGGGTGAATTTGACTTGAAACACATAAAACACGTTTGCAACCCCCCCCCCCCCCCCCCCACAGAAAGATACAAATGGCACAGAGTAATAACTGCATCTACTGGGCGAATCAAGTCGAAATTTGAGAAAATGTTGCGAATACAGCACACTCAAGTTAAGGCCAACAAGTAGTGAGATATGAAACTCAGTTAATGCGATATTTTTTGATAAAGGGAGGGGGAGGGGTTGCACGTCATTGTCTCCCACTAGCTACACTAATGGAGCAATATATTTTTGAAGGACTGCGTCCTGCAATGAGCAAAATAAACCGATTTCAATGCGTTTATCAGCTACCAATTTCGCAGTGGTTGTGTATTAGAGGGGAGGGGAGGGGTTCTCGCCTACAAAAATCTTAAGTTTAACGGTTTTAACATTTTTTCCAACTAACAGGCTGTACCATTGCATTTTGCTTTTGTTACTGGAGGGGTGGGAGTGGGGGCGGTGCACCCCTCTACTTGCGCTAAAGCGACAATGCACTTTTGAAGTATTATATTCAGTCAAAGTGAAATAAGAAGAATTTGAAAAAGAAGACAGCACAGTTAAGATTACGGTCACCAAGCAGTGAGAAACAAAACTCAGTTCTTCAAGTGATATTGACGGAAAGACTGAGTGTATATTAGACTTGTACGCACATGACACACGCTTGTACACCCCAAAAATATAAATGGCATCACACAAGAATCTGCCTCTACACAGCGAAAGCAGGCGAACTTGGAAGAATTTGGAGAACACAGCACTCAAGTTTAATGGCATCAAGTAATGAGACATTAAGTCAATTTCAGCGCTGGCCACAGAAAGATTGAGTGTAAATAAGACATGTACGGACACGAAACACGCCTGTTCGCACAACAAAAAGTTATAAATTGCACTGAGAGTTTACAGTGACTGCAATTCACACACAACACGCGTACATGAGGCTTGCGAAACAGACCGGCTTACATAAAGAAACCGAAAATAATATGTCAAACAAATGACTTGGTTAAAAAAAACAAGAATCTACGAAGAATAACAAACTCTAACGATTGCTTAATAAAATATGTGACACTTTGCTTCAGTTAAACAAAAATATGTACTTAAAAAAATGAAGTGGAAACTTTCTGGTATTATCGTCCACTACCAAAAGGGGTGTTGCCTTGCTTACCCTCAACTTTAACTTTGATTTTTGAGATTTATAGGCTACAAACAAAACAATAAATAACTTTAAAACGTATTTGCGATATTATTCTTCCTGTTTTAAATACAATTATACGGATATGCCACCCCAGAATCTACTAAAATGTAGGCCAAAAAGTAGACAACCACCTGGGGCCGGGTCCATTCCAACACGTGGTCGCGCTCCCCTGACACATGTGCTAGCACCTGATTGGTTGAAATGTGATATAAAAATAGATTTCACACAGATCGAAAGATGTGTACGTCTTCTGATTGGCTCTCGTTCCACGTGCTTTTCTCACACAGAGTTCATGGTAGGTAGCCACCTATATGTTGGTGTGAGAACTATTTTACACAGAAATTTTGAAGGTCTCTGTAAATTTCTGCGAAATAGGCATGTGGTCTCAGGTGAAAGAGCACGTCCTGTTTCGCAAAATGAGCCCCTTACACAGATTTGCGAAACGGACGACCCGACCAAAATGCGAAACGGACCGAAATTCGGTCCGTTTCACTTTAACATTGCAACGTGATACACACCAATTCGTCTTGTTTCCCGACGAAGCCGCATCCACACACACACACAGACACACACACACACGTACACACATACACACACACAGAACGTACAAACACTATATGTCTCCCCTTGGTCGGGGAGACATAATGAATACCGAGCAACTAACAACGAGAACAACAGATAACAACAGATATTTTGAAACATTTGATAAGTGTTCACAATATCCGTCGAATATTTACCCTGTATTTTCGAACGCAATTCAACCTTAACGGTTGCAAGTTTCGAAATAAAATGATATCTTATCTATCTTATCTTAAGTTACCCAAAACCACTACCCCTCACCAAAATTTCAAGAGAGTAAGACTACTTAGACTACTTAGGCCTTCAGTTGAGATTTTTTCGCCAAAGTTTCTACCAATTTTTGGCGAATCATAAAAAAGGCCACTAAAACGAAAAATAAGAACCCAATCTCATAATCGGATAAACCAATGCATCCGTTTATCCCAATTGTTTGAAATTTGTTTGAAATGACGGTTTTGACCAAAATTTTTGCAAATTTTCACTACGTTACTAGTTTCGGAAGTCTATGGGAAAAAACATTAAAATCTACAAAGTGCGGGATTTTAATTATAAAAGGTTAAATAACTCGAAATTTCTATGTTTTCAATGTAGTTTTTTCAAATTTGTTTCTTTTTAGTTTTGTTTCTTTTTATTTTTGTTTCAGTCTCAGCATGCGTACTACAAAGTATGAACTATGATTTGGTTCATACAGTTTGACGAATACAAGCTTTCTAGGATTCTGTCTGACATTTTTATATTTGCCGGAAACATGAAACTCCGAAGTATGTTATGTACCAGTACGACTACACATTTTTTACAATGGCATGAGTATGAATCAGAGACTGAGATAAAATTATGACTTTTATGATTGTGATTTAAAATCAAAATATGTACCACTAACAAGGCCGAGCCTGGCACTGCTGATTTAAAACACAGGAAACCCCTGACATATAGGAGTAGGCAATAAAAAACCCAAATGTATACTGTGTGTTTCTGGGGTAAACAGGGTTACAAGCCGATTCATAGCTTATGTCTACGGGATTTACGAACCACAGGACTCAAATTGTTGGAGGATAAACATCAACAGAGAAACATAGAAGTCAATGGAGAAATAAATCATAATCACTTGGGAATAGAAATATACAAGTAGACTAAACTCCTCAAACTTTGGATGAAATACAAAAAAAAACTCTGAAGTACTTGTAATTACTCTCAAAAAATGTCACAATACGTATTTTCCCGACTGGGCAGTAGGATGAAATAACGGCATAAATGACATTTGTGGGATACAAGAAATATATCTGGATAGGCGGCTGTGAGGTACAGGCAGTAGCAGGTATTCTACCCCCGTACTCGTATGCCGAATTTAAAATCTTACATTATCGCCTCGGTTTTACCGAGCATATTGGAATGCTTTTTACATGTCAACTAAAATTGTATATCCTAGGAGGCTTTTCTGGTATTTCTTAGTATTATGCTACAATCCTTTAAATTTTATACGTGACTAAAAACCACAAATCCGAGTACAATCATGGTCTCGGACAAGCTCGTTTCAGCAGAAAACCGTTTAACTGCTAAAAGTGATTTTTCTAAAATGGCAGCGACTCTCTGTCTATCTGTATCACCAACAGTTATACAATCAATATCGCAGAAAATATGCTGAATCCAGCAGAAAATCAGACAACAGAAAATAAGGCCAGCAGAAAACAAGAAAATTCACCCGCGGTAGTCAAATGTTTCCGGAAGTCCCTCAAGAAGACTATTACTCAAGTAGGTTGCATTGTTATGAAACAGCTGGCCTCGGATGAGATCTATCTGTCATGCATAAACACAGAGCGGTTGGATATTTTATAAATTAGCTCCGCTCTTTTATGAGCATTATTTTGTTGAAATCCCCAGTGGGCCTGAGGAGTAAACAGATATGATACACAACAGACAAATCGCCGTAGAGGTTGGTTGTTACACATATTTTTCTAAAAAAGTAATTCCTCTCTTTTAGGAGTACTATTTTCGCGGAATTCCCAGTGGGTGCGGGGGTGAATAGGTGTTATGCACAACTTACCAAACCGCCGAGAGGTTGGCGGTGGAGTAGCAATGAATTTGGTTGTAAAAATAGTTCAATTGTGCCATACAACTAAAGAAACACACCTCTTACGGAATTTTTAACAGAAAAAAATTCTCCATTAATCTGACACAACAAATGCAAGAAACGACAACATACGTTGACGAATTTAAAAAGGTTTTATTGAAAATTTTTAGTCAATGATAGGATGTAGAAAAAATGAAGTAAAAAATCAAATAACACTCAGAATGTAAGTATTTTATTGCGGTGAGACAATGCTGAATTAAAAGAATTTAAATTCAATCTCTGTTATTTCTGCCTCTCTGACACAATATCTTGTACACAGCGTGTCAATTAGTTCGTATGCATTTGGTGTTCAATTCCAACCACCAGTTCGAGTCTCCTACACTGATAGCTTGGTAGTCTACAAGCCAATATTTTCAAAATTAAAATTGAAGTATTTAATTTCTTGATACTCATTTTTATGAGTAAAATATCTTGTAGACGTAGAAGCTATCACTTGAATTACACTCACCCAACTCCCCGTCATTTGGGATCGTGGTGTCCGGTAAGTTGGGTGCGGTTCGATCACATGACTGGAACTGCACCGACGCTGATTGGTCGGTTGGTTGACAACGCATTGTAATCATAGTAGCAAGGGAAACCCGTTCAAAATTTACTTTGAGAAATTCGCAAAATTTCTATTATGGATCGCAATAAGTAATGTTTAATAGATTGGAAAACCAATAGTGATGGCTTCTACGTCTATAAGGTATTTTACTTACAAAAATGAATATTAAGATATTAAATACTTCAGATCTCCCGTTGATTTTAAAATAACTAAGATATGAGTAATTAAAATATTAGTAATTCAACAAATGATTTAGTTTGGAAATCCCGCCGTTAACAGTTTTTGCTGGTAGCTTTAACATTCTACAAGGCCACTAAATTATTTGGGGATCTCTCCAGAATTAGCAAATACCGTTTTTGTCAGAAATGCAAAGAATTATCTATTGAGCCAAAAAAAAAAAATGGTTGTATTTCTAATTTGTACCTCATACATACATTTACTACGGATTTCGCTAGAATACATATATCGTTAACCTCCGATAAAATCTGGAACACGATACCATACATATAGTGTGTACCTCAAGGCCTTCATGAAAAATCATAGATGAAACATACTTATACATTCTTTCTGGCGCTTCTGCAACATCGAATCCAATTGCTACCTGTTTATTATATAAATCTATGTATCTCTGCATTCATTGAGCTACAATCCTCTAAGTGCAATCTGAATGGAACCGAACAATTTCCCCTCCATAAATGCCGTTTCTTAGTCATATCCAACTAGGTAGCAAAAGGAACAGATATTTGGGCCTCTAAAAATGTGGTATTTTGCAATCTAGCGAAAACCTGAAGAACAGATGATTTTTATAATATCAGTAGGTTACCTGGAATGGGACAGATGGCAAATTTCTACATAATTTAGGGAACAGATTTTCCACTGGTATTGACAGAAACAGCTAGATAAGAATATGAATAGATAAATTCGAAATAGCAATTGGTTTACTGGACCACGCATAGTTTTATATAGCAAAAACACATAATATATATTCTGACAGTATAATGAAAAAAAAACAAAAAAAAACAAATAATTATTCATTTTATTACATTTTCCTCATGTTAATTACATTTATGTTTAGTGATTTTTTTACTCTTCACTTGTAGTTTATGATATCTGCGAATTTTAAATATCTGCTTCATTAATCACTGAAAACTTCTATGAAATATATCAAGCCATAGGATAAATTGGTTCCCACAAGCAACTCTAGAGTGGAGTTTATTGCCGGTCTGGCCACATGATTAAATAAATAAATGAATTGACGGACTGCTAGTCTTAGTCACGTGATGTAACGTTTGCTGTGCGTTTCTTTAGATGAGTAAGCGGTTTCACTGTCTGTAGTTAAGGACTTATTGCAGTCTGTGGGTTCGTAATTGCTAAAACACTCTTACAAACCTTTAACATATTTTAGTCAGTGTACAAATCCAAAAATGGATGGGTTTGATGAAAATCTGGATGAAATTCTGTCAAACAGCCCGATCGATTTCGAAACTGAGTTATTTCCAGACTTAACGAGTACAAATAAAATATGCGAGTGGTCACTTGGGCGCGCCCCTTGCGTCACAAACCAAACAGAAGGACTTTTGATTCGTAGATCGTGTGACAGTCGAAGTGAGGATGCTTTGTCAAACGATTCTGATGACTCGGGCAGCACGATTGATGTAGGGGAACCAGAGCACGTACTAGAAACTCGAAAATCTAGCGAGGCAGATAATGAACTTGTTTCTTATTTAACTGGCACTGATAATAAATCAAATCAACAACTGTCTGAGCGGAATGGAGTAAAAATAGTGAGGGTTCTTACGAAAAATCCATCGAATAAAGCAAGCCTCGGTGGTCCCAGAGTGTTAAAAATCGACTCATCTGGTAACCAAAGAATGCTTCAAACTGTTCGCGTAGTAAACCAATCACCACAGATAATGAAGGTGGAGAAGGGTAGGTTAAGTCCGCCCGTGTTTGATACAAACTGGTCGCAGAACCAACGGTGCTTGTCTAAAAGTGCTATAGCTGCAAGAGAAAATCGCGAAAAGAAGAAAAAATATGTATCGGAACTGGAGAAAAGCGTTCGAGAACTTTCAAGCGATAACAAGGTGTTACAGAAACAAAATGCTTCATTCAGTGACACAGTTGACTGTCTCAAAAAAGAAGTAGCGTATTTAAAAAGTGTCCTTGCAAATCAAAGTACACTGTCAAGATTGTTGCAAAACATTCCGGGAATATCGGGCATTTCACTGTCGTCATCTGAGACCGCCCCAACTACAGTGAATAGTAACAAGCGGCGCCGTGAAGGTGCAAGCAAAGACGAAAACGAGAATGACCAACCATTGGATATTGGACCCACGAAACGTTTCAGGAAAGACAGTGGTGAAAACCACCATGATTCTCTTTCAGATTTACAGACAAGTGGCGTGGGGGACGAGTCGTCTGGTGGAGTTTGCCTTCATGTGTCCGGAAACGCAGTATCTCTCGAACTGTGCGCAAATTGTAACCGAAAGTCCAGATCTTCGCTTTTGTAATTGCTGAAAAACAGTCACACTTGCATTCAAAAGTGAAAGAACATGCCAAACTGAAATGGTCGGTATTTGTTTTGAGTGGTCGGCTGAGAGGTGTAGTTTACATTTGATCGTGTTAAATTTGCATGAACTTGAGAAATTAGACCTTTTCCCTAAGAAAACAGCTGTGGCTTTCAGTAAAGGTGTTTGAGCGGAGACAGGCGCGCTCCAGGCTAAGGGAGGGTCTCCAGCTGCAGTGTTTTTCTCAGGATGGAAAGGCAGGGGGCTTAATATCCCCCTCTGTAAAAAAAATAGAGGCTTTTTCCCCATGGTAGGGGATGTCGTAGGGATCCTACATAAGATACCAAGTACTAATGTTCAATTAATCTATTCTAAACCGTAGCCATTTTGTTTTGTTTTCACCAGAAAGGGGGATTTTAGGGAGTGTTCTCGTGAATATGAAACGATTCCACACAAATTGTGGTGTGTAAAATGACCTGTGGCCAAAATAAATTGTAATGTTCATCCGGCCATCTAACAAAAATCCCCCCTCGGTAGAACAAGAAGGGGCTTTTAAATTCAGTGGGAGACTTTTTAGCCCCCCTCGTGTTCCAGAAAGGGGGCTAAAATGGTGAGGGAGGGGGTGAAATCCCCTAAATCCCCCTCTGGGAAAAACACTGCAGCTGAGATGAAAAGGTAGAGTTTGACTGTCTGATAAGCAAGTTTTGAATTCGGACTTGTGTCTGAAACAAAGAAACAAAATTAAACAATTTTCCGTTACTTTTCAGTGCAGGAATCGAGGCGATATTCTGATTGGTGGCGAAATTGGGTGGAGTATGAATTGATTAATATTTGGTCTGTGTCAGTTTATGTTAACTTAGCATATTATGCAAGCATAATTAAGATTGTTGATGAATTTAGGATGGGCGAAACACTGTACTAGACTAAAAAAATAAGTACGTTATTTTTCTTCACAAAAAAGCACCTTTTGTAACATCGAGAATATAGTGACTTAATCTGGGAAATAAACGTGAGCAGATAATAAATAGGTAATTGGCGAGATGTGCTCCTACACTATACCGGTACATCCGAAATATTTCCTGGTCTGTCCCATAAAATTAAAGGTTTTTATAGAGATCAGTTCTAACGATAAGCAGTCCCCGAGAAAGAAGATAAGAGGCAGTCAGAGCTGTAACATGCGAGTAGCCATATGATGTCCCTAGGGAGAATTTTCCAATCCTCAATGCATTTTGATGAATTGAGCTGTTGTGGGAGAGCCACCGACCCCCCCCCCCCCCCCGATTTGTGAACAATTCGGGAGGATGGGGGAGAGGCAGGCTTAGGTCGGTTTAATGTTGGAGCACATAAAATAGTTGTTTTAGTAAAAAATAGTCAACAGTTTTGTTTGTTTTCTGTTTCAGAAGATGCAAGGCCCTGATTGGCCTTGATTGAGAAGCGATGGCGTTTATTTGGCTTGGCACGGGAAGCGATGCCAAGTTAAAATTTTCTTTCGACATTCCGATTTAAATGGTAGAGTATTTTGATTTAAGTTTTCTTAACTGCCAAGTTCTACAAAAGATTATTTTAGTGGAAATTGTTCAAATTTGTCAAATTAATTATTTATTGTATTTTTTTTTTTGCTCGATGTTCAAAGTTGCCTATGTTAAAAAATAAAGAAACTTGTACAAGTATCGACTGTGCTTTTTGTATTTTGCATGGCTAACGCGCATTTTGACATTTGACCGGATTCACCAGTTTATGGAAACTGCATATCATGGAATTCGAACAGAATCTGAACATTTTGGCATAAGTTTGCATAAGTTGGTGAATTCTGGTGGCAGTCAAGGACATGTAATATCTCTGGCTTTTGTTGCCTTTCATGCCTGTGTACAGACTGGAGAGAACCTTCATTGCACCTTCGTAAGGTCCTTTCTTGCGTTTATTAGTAAGTATAAGGAAGATGGATCAGGTATTGGGTTGTACTTAAGTGAATCGAGTCAAAGTTTTAGACGTTACGTGAAGGAAAAATTTAAAAGATATGGTAGTGTTGGATGAGCTTTTCGTTTAATAGTGCTAATCAGACGCGGATACTATGAACTGGAGTTTTTCACGTGTAAAAATATTTACTGTTGGTAGTTCAGTGGGCGGATTGGTCCCCAATTCCAAGGGAATGATTTAATGCAAGGTGAGCGGAATGCAGTGGGGTTTATTGGGTTGAACATCCTTTCACACGGGATTCCACGGGATTCCACTTGCATTAATGCGCATTCATTCACTTGGAGTGCGAGCCCATTTTGCTTATTTGTTTTGAAATGTATAATTGCTTATAAACTGAATTTTTGCGTGAATGGATGTACAATAAATATTTATTGAATATAACTGTTTGTCTGTTTCCGAAACGTTTGTTTACCCTTTGCTCTTGGAACTGCCTATCCCCCTACCACCTCTCGTGAAACAAAAGAAATATTACTTTGATTCATGCAATTGGTTTGTGAAAGAGCAAAAACAATGTAGTTCATATCGTTAAACCTTTGCTATGTTCCCAAATTTTCGACAGATAATCCTTGCGGGTTTTTCACCTTTTACACAATTTCAAAGCTGTGCCACTTCTGGGATTGTGCTGTGACCGGCGAGAATCTAAATTGCGCATAAGTTCTCTGGACATTTCATTTTTATTCCCTACAGATGGAACCTCGGGAATATATGCGATCGACCGCGTGTCGGTCTGTCATCAAGAGCTTGTTTAATGAAACTTGGTATGTAGCTTCTATGGGAACAAACACAGATCGGTATTGTAAATGGGCCATGTTCGTCCAAGGAAAATGGACCAGCTGGACTTAGAAAATTTGAGCTCTTGATTGACTATTGTTAACACGATATCTCAAGAACAACTGCAAGTATTTTAATAAAACTTGGTGTGTTGCGTCTGTGGGCACTAACAAAGATCGGTATTGTAAATGGGTTACGTTGGCCCAGGGATAATGAACCAAATGGACTTTGAATTTACCAAATCCTGGAAATTATTCAGCATTGGAATGAGTTTGTTAACACAGTATCTCAAAAACAACTGCAGGGATTTTAATAAAACTTGGTGTGTAGCTTCTATGGGAACAAACACAGATCGGTATTGTAAATGGGACAGGTTCGTCAAAGGAAAATGCACCAACTTGACTTGGAAAATTTCAGCTCTTGATTGACCATTGGTGGCCCTGTTTAACTGATTGGGGCCTGTGTAGAATATGTGGGCTATGCACACTGCTCTAGTTTTATCAGACATTAACAATTAAAACTACCAATATTTAACGACATATTTATTGAAAGAAGAAAAAAAAAACAAATAAAAATGCAAAACCCAGAATTGCCATCGTGTTAGCAGGTGACAGATGTCAAAAGAACATTGAAGAAAGTCTTGATGCTCATAATTAGCCCCCCGCCGGGGGACTAGTTTTCGGGTTTGTCCGTCTGTCGACACCTTTTTTGTTAACACACTCAAGCCTATATTTTTCGGCCGATTGTTAAGATATTCTATATATGGGTAGTACTGGAACAAGGATCGGTATTGTAAATGAGCCATGTCGGCCCAAGGACATTGGCCGAGCTGAACTTCACAGATTTTCACAACCCTTGCACACTGGAATGAGTTTGTTAACACACTCAAGCCTGCATTTCTGCATCAATTGACAAGATATCTTAACTATAAGTAGTATTGGAACCAACAAGGGTTGATATTGTAAGTGAGCCATGTCGGCCCAAGGGCATTGGCCCTGCTGAACTTCAGAAATTTTCACAACCCTTACATACTGGAATGAGTTTGTTAACACACTCAAGCCTACATTTCTGCATCGATTTATAAGATATCTTAACTGTAAGTAGTATTGGAACCAACAAGGTTTCCTGTCCATCGATCGTTTTTGTGGCCGGGGACATTAATCAGTTTCACTGATGACTTGTCAGTTTGTTTTCAAACGGACCCTGTTAGCACTCGTGCCGAAAAACATTTTACCGCTGTTAATTATGTACCGCGGAAGAAAAGTAGTTACAACCAAGCAAATGTTTGGCCAAAAAGCAAGTCGTTATGCTGTGCGAGTGAATATACGATTCAGTTATGCAAAAGTAGTTCTCAGACTATGAGGTCATTAACAATCGCCATACTGTATGTTTTCAGTGTGGCCGCTGCCATATTGGCAGCCATCTTCTACTCGACATCACGGTGATATGAGTCAACTATGGCCATCGTGTACAAGATGACCGTAGTTGACTCATAACACCGTAATGTTTATCAAATTTCAAAATACTGTCATTTTCGTGAATCCGAGTAAAATACTACGTTGCACACCTTAAATGCATGCTTTGTCCGTATGCGAAATTTCAGAACAGTCCGATTAATAGTTCTACCCTGGACACGATCGAAAATACGCCGAATCAAAAACAATCCTGCCATTTACAATTTTCATGAATTCTTAAAAAAAAAAAAAACCTACACCTTCAGTATGTGCCCGATCCGTGTGTGAAAATCCGCATATAGACAGACGAACGGACAAGCTTAGAAGTATATCCCTGCGTTACACGGGAGATAAAAATCGAGTAAAAATAATCTGGGTGACAGTTTTGCAATGACCAAAAAAAAAAAAAAAAAGGGAAAGGCAGAAAAGGTACTTGGAATGGCCTTTCAGATGAGAAATTTTCTCAAAATTTGCGCTGGTGCTTTCGCGCTCGCGTTTTTTTTTTTTTACACGAAACACTTCAAGGAAATAGCGACTTGTGTATTGGTAAAGTAGATGTATCTCGTGCCATAAAAACATGTTTAACTAGAGGCTCATTTCGCTAGCGAAATGTTAAACACTTGACAAAAATTAAAACGCAAAAATACTTCCTTCAGTGGGTTATTTATTGAATAATATATTGCAAACAACACAGCTTGAATACGTCTTATAAGCGGAGTAGTGTTTGGTTGTTGTTGACTTACAGTTTTATTGACCGATCAGGCATACGTCGTGTTATCCATTTACGCAGTGAGAGCTCGCACAAAGCTCAGCAACTGTGTTGTGGCTGTGCATTAAATGCTACGCATTTACTTGCAAAAAATACACTCTTTTCACATGGCGTTTTAACAAAGAAAACGAAATCAAAGACAAAAATAAAAAGTGACCTGCACATGTTCATATCAAGCTCTTCATAAGTCCCAAGTTTGATGGTCGTAGGGCCCATAGTGTCAGAGAAGAAGAAGAAGAAGACACAAAAAATCGGAAAAAGTGTCAAGAAGAAAAAAAAAAGGACGAATTTTGCTCGCACAAATTCATATAACTCTTGCAAGCCAAAGGCTTGTCAAGTGTTAATAACCAGTTTCAACACGGCAAAAATAAACTAGAAATAAAAAAATCGGCCACAGTCGGGTCGAACATTTTTTGAGATAAAAAGGTCGCCGGAAAATATAGAAACTTCCTCTTCCCGGTCTAAAAGACGGGGGCGTCCCGACCGGTTCTCATGAATCGCCTGATTTAAAAGTAAGGCCGAACCCCAGGCAGAGATGGGGATGTATCATAATGTTCTCGCTCCCGCACTTAGTACTTCCATTTCCTAAGCCCCCCCCCCCCCCCCCCCCCCCCTCCCTCAAAAAAGAAAAAAGGGGGAATTAACTCATGACATGGTCTAACAGTCATGTTTTATCAATGCGATGTAGAATACCTGGGAGTGAAAAAACATGCTGTTCTAGACAAAATTAAGTGGACAAAATTTTCAAAATAAATTAATCTACCCGGGGGTGTAATTCCAAGAAAATCGTTTGATCGAAGGTTCAAGTTAAACAAGACGAGGATGGCGGATGGCCAGAGATCAAAGAACAATCCAGAAAGCAAGTATCTCCATTTTTCCAGAAAAGATGTAAAATACCCTACGCCCAACCCCAAGTGTTAAGGTAATAGACATGATGCCTGGTGACAGTTTTTGCTGATTCCTTGCTATCTATTTCCTCTGGTAGTCCCTACTCCCCACACTTGAAATGGGTGGACCAAATCATCCTCCCCCCACCATATCCCAACTGAAAACAACCTCGTGATGACTTCAACAAATGAAGGCTTGCTGTTGTGGTTTCTCAAAATTGTGGTTCGTAGCCTTTTGGCAAAATCCCAGTTAAACGTTTCAGGATTTAATTGGTTAACTATGTGGCTGCGCCTCTAGCTGCATAAATAAAACACAGGTTGGGATCATTTGTTTTTTTTTTTTTTTGTTTTTTTTTTATAAAATCAAACACGCAAAATTATTCACATCTACCAAAAAGAACCAGATTTGTCCTCTGCACACAACCACGTCTTATTTTAATAAACGAACAAAAGAAGCAAAAACACACAAAGAAGAGATTAAGGTGCAATAAAATTTTTCTAAGCGACAAAGGCATTGTGACGTAAAATCATTGTGACAAAAAAATATCAGAATGACCTTAATCGTTTTACACAACACTGTATATAACAAATTATTTTCATTTCTTGGCAACAACGTACTTTTTATTAAGCTCAAATGCACTTACTTTGAAAACTAGACCATTCTAAGCATTTCATTTGAAAAATTTTAAGCTACGTATTTAAAAGCCAGTGATTGGACGCTGATAAAGGACCCGCTATTTTAACCAATCAAAACACACGGAATTAACAGCAATACTTAAGTTTAGAAAACAAAATTGGTTTTTAACAACCACAGTGATAAAAGAAGACAAATATCAAGGTAAGCTATCAAGGGTTTATTTAGGAAAAACCGGATTTTATGGTGGAAAGGGTGGGAGGTATGGGGAAATTTGAAAACTCTTTAATGCTGCCGCCAAGCGCTGTGCATCGAGCGAATGTGAGTAGCAAACAGGCCAAGAGAAAGGATCGAAGAGAAGGGGCAATAGAAAAAAGCGCGACAAATAAAGGCAGGCTGTGAAGCACTGACAGACATACCGGAGTTGAGTGGAGAGACAGCGCGAACAAAAACCGTCACCATGGCCGAGTTGAGAATATACCAGGAAGAGGTTGCTTGTTTACGAGTATACGATACCGACGAGATAACTGGCAAGAGCAGGAACAAAGACCGCTTGGGGTCAGTTAAAACTCTGTTTAAATGCAATTAACCAACTCAATTGTCCAAAAAATTATATGCCCGTTTCGAACCCTGTGCGCAGAAAAACTGAATATCAGAATAAAACTAAACAAAGTGCCCTTTTAAAATATGCACACTGTATAAGTTCTGACTACCTTGGGTGGCATTACTGCACACAGAGGCCCAGTCTGGCAAATTCATGATGAAGAGAGCGAGTTCAATCCCATAAATAATAAAAAAATTTCTACAGAACTCTCTAATGCACCCAGTTTTGACTTAAATATTGAATTCCTGAACAAATTGAACACATTTCTTGAACAAAGGAGTACAACTTACAACTACTAATATAATCTTTCTCTCTCCCTCATATATGCGTCTTAGTTTTCCACATTTTTTCCTTATTCAGACTACATTTTGCCGTTTAGGTGAAAAAAATAAAAACAGTACCACTTCATAATGAACACATTCAGAACCACTACATTACGCAGAGATAGTCACAAAAGAGGCCGACTTTACACTGAAAGTTTGAAATACAAAGAAAACTGTTGACTAATAAAGTAGAGGTGTTCACCGAACAAAAACTATAATGCTTACAACACAAGATTCAGTGATTAATCCGGGGGCTTTTGTAAAAGAGTGTATCCGAACAATCTGTTCAAAGTGGCCACGACACTACAGCATCTTGAGTGCTATCACAAAATGAGATCAAAAACAATTATTTCTAAACAAATAATTCTTAATAATATCACGAATCAAAGTAGCTACACATCCCCATCACAGGACACTAAAACAGGGGGTAACATTCCACTACGCCTACGGTCATCAGCCGAGTTTTTATTGGTGTAGTCAGTTATTAATTGAAGTTTTGTGACTGATATGATCAATTGTGACTGATGTTAAATCATAGATTTTGATTGCAAATTTTATTGCGCTTAATAGCCACGAAATTACCAAGGTTAACAGCCGGAGATGGTGATTAATTTTAGATTGGTCTCGACTGCCGTTTTTGCAATTGTTAGCCAAATTTGGGTTTAGTCTGGTTAAGAATTAGATTGAAATAAAAATAACATTTTCTATTTTATTGAACAAAATCTATAATATACATATCTACTCAAATTAAAAATAGCTACTGTATTCCACGCTGCTTTCTGTAACATTCTAATTACTACAACTGCACTTGCAACGATTCCGGCTGATTGATGTTTTAATTGCAGTGGTGTAATTACAATTATCAGGTTTTTGGATCTCAAATTGTTCAATGTTTAAAAGATAATTCTACGTATCATTGACCACATCAATCAACATCTCTGGTTCATGATCTTTATATTTGATGTCGAGGATGTACAGAGTCCCGTGAAGGCGCTGAGGACCGTAGGCGTTGTGGACCGTAGGCGTGGTGGTATGTTATCAAACAGGGTCCTTCAAATCGACAACACATCAGTCATGTCGTTCCATCTGCCCTATCTCATATATGTAATCCGTTTTTTGAGTCCCCCGCTGGGGGACTATAGTTTTCGGGTCTGTCTGTCTGTCGACACCTTTTTTGTTAACACACTCCCGCCTACATGTTTCGACCGATTGTTAAGATATTGTATATATTGGTAGTACTGGAATGAACAAGGATCGGTATTGTAAATGAGCCATGTCCGCCCAAGGACATTGGCCCAGCTGAACTTCACAAAATTTCCCAATCCTTACTCAGTTGAATGAGTTTGTTAACACACTCAAGCCTACATTTCTTGATCGATTGTAGAAATCTTTTACATATAGAAAGTATTGGAACCAACAAAGGTCGGTATTGTAAATGAGCATTGTCGGCCCAAGGACATTGGCCCAGTTAAACTTCAGAAATTTTCACAACCCTTACATACTGGAATAAGTTTGTTGACACACTCAAGCCTACATTTCTGCATCGCTTGACAAGATATCTTAACTGTAAGTAGTATTGGAACCAACAAGTGTTGGTATTGTAAATGAGCCATGTCAGCCCAAGGACATTGGCCCAGCTGAACTTCACAAATTTTCCCAATCCTTACTCATTTGAATGAGTTTGTCAACAAACTCAAGCCTACATTTCTGGATCGATTGTTGAAATCTTTTACATACAGAAAGTATTGGAACCAACAAAGGTCGGTATTGTAAGTGAGTCCTATCGGCCCTATCGGCCCAAACAGGGTTCTATCGGAAAATTAGTGTATTTTTTTTAACAAAGAATCTACGTTAAATATATATTACGAATCCACATTAAATGTAACAACAGAATGCTCATAATTATGCTATTAAATAGACAGGCTGCTTATTTTGTGTCTCAACAAATTACTCTTGTCCATGCCCTTCAGTTTACGAACAAGGATTGAACTTTAGTAATCTCAGAATATTCCACTTTTTTTTAGGAAAATATTAATGGGCATTTGGTGTTTGGCATTTGTATCTTAAACCAAATACAAATCACAAACAATTGCAAATCAAGGGCAAGGTCACCAGGGCTGTTCTCGACATTATCTTGACTATTGGAAATATGTGGAATAAGATTTATAAAATGTTTCATTAATTCTGTCAGTTCACCTTCGTGGTGTGGAAGTAATCGAGGCACTCGATCGGTAAGCGAAGGGTCTCCAGTTCCAATCCACCTTGTCACAATTTACACGAGCCTACGAATTGTTCACTAACTCTTTAACGCCAAATGACCTCCTGTCTTTGAATACGAACTCATGTAACGAAATACAGTGAGACACCATTCTTATTTAAAATTTAAAAATTAGCGTGGATTCGTAACAGAAAACACACTAAAGATGGAGAAAATCACCAACTATATTTTAATTTCAAGTAATCCTTTACAATTTCTTTTTTGTCAATGGTGTCCTCAGAATGTAGCCCCAAATTTCAAACCAAGGACACAACATTTCTTAACACAATTATCGCAGTTTTCGTTAAGGCCGAATATACTCGTCTCTATCCCAAGACGAGAAAAAAATGTTCTTGTACCACAGCCGGATTTTAAAAACATTTTGAGGAAAAAAAAAAAAAAAAAAAAAAAAAACCATTATATCACGGAAAAAAGAAACAAGAATTTGGTCAGTGTTATTGAAATTAAGTCTTACTGAAAAGTGAAAAAAAAAAAAAACGTCGCTGGCCGGTGGAATCATTTAAGAAACTAGAATCTCATTTCGCTAGCGAAATGTTAAACATTTGACAAAAATTAAAACGCAAAAACAATTCCTTCAATGCGTTATTTGTTGAATAATATATTGCAAACAACACAGCTTGAATACGCAACTCTGTGTTGTGCTATGCGATAAATGCTCCACATTTACTTGCAAAAAAATACACTGTTTTCACTGGTGATGTGATCTGTCACCGATGGGTCCGGTTCGGTTCGGTTTCGGTTTTTAAAGAAAAATCCGCGGTTTTTTTCGGTTCGGTGTCGGTTTTTTTCAGACTATGCAAATATATGTAAATAAAGATATCCCAATTAATTTTTTGTTTTTATTCTACAACGTGATAAGTAAACACATTGTTTAACTAAAAACGGAACTCATCTGGAAGTGTAAAATACTGCTGCACTAAAAGAGTGAACTGAAACATTCATAGTAGTTAAAATGGTCCTGAGAAAAACAAAAAATAATGTTGATTAAAAACCGAAAATGAACCGCGCTTATTCATAGAGCACGGTTCGGTTTAACCGAACCGCCACCTTCACGGTTAACCGTCCCAAACGGTAAAACGTCACATCACTACTTTTCACATGGCGTTTTAAACAAGAAAACGAAATCGAAGGAGAAAATAAAAAGTGTCATGCACACGTTTATATCAAGTTCTACCTAAGTCCCAAGTTTCGTGGCCCTAGGGCCCGTAGTGTCAGCTGAGTAGATGACACAAAAAATTCCGTTCACTGTCAAGAAAAAAAAGGAAGATACCAACGGCTGCTCGCACAAATTCAGAAACACCTTGCAAGCCAAAGGCCGTGAAAACGGTCTAGTTATATATGTATCTTCATTGTAGAAGTACATCAATGCATAGTTAACACTTTCGTTGGCGTTCCACCGACTGGAGAGCATAAACATAGGCGTCGGAGATGCAGAGCCCTCAGCCAATAGCGGTTACATCACTGGTTCAGTTACTCTTTTGAAATACCGCCCGGACAAAAACAATATACAAGGTGCAACGGATGGAGCGATGGACGGGTCCTTGTACATGACATCTACACTACATATACTTTCTTCCTGTAAGTTTTGGTTAAGATCCAATGAACAGTTTTTGAGATATCGCCCGGACAAGAAAAAAGTTAAAAGTGCGACGAACGGACAGATGGATGGACATGGGACAAATTGAATCTACCACTGCACATCTGCACTATATATATATACTTCCTTCCTGTAAGGTTTGGTGAAGATCCAATAAATAGTTTTTGAGATATTGCCCGGACAAGAAAAAAGTTTAAAGTGCGACGGACGGACAGTCAGATGGACACCGGACAAACTGAACCACCCGTTGCACATCTACACAATATATACTTCCTTTCTGTACGATTTGGTGGAGATCCGATGAATAGTTTTTGTGATATCAACCGGTCAAGAAAAAAGTTTAAAGTGCGACGGACGGACAGACGGACGAACATGGGACAAATTGAACCCACCGTTGCACATTTACACTATATATACTTCCTTCCTGTAAGGTTTGGTGAAGATCCTATGAATTCTTTTTGATAAATCGCCCGGACAAGAAAAAAGTGCGACGGACGGACAAGAGACAAATTGAACCACCCGTCGCACATCTATTTATATATACTTCCTATAAGATTTGGTGCTGATCCGATGAATAGTTTTTGAGACATCGTCCGGATAAAAAAATTTTACGGACAGACAGACGGACGGACACACCGATAGGAATAGCCTTCAGCCAATATTGGCTTAGGGCTAATTAAGCACTACTTTCAAGCCGATCGAGCGTCCACGAACCATCACAAGCATTTATGTGAAGCTCCACGTCGTGAAATTGCCGGAGAGTGTCCCGGTGGCCGATGCTGACCACGGTGATGCCCAGTCTTTTACACCTGGCGTACATGAATGTTTCCATCTCCACGCTTATCTGGCTGGTAGCTTCGTCCAACACTGCAAGACAATGTATTTCGTTATGTTTAAGGCAAGGCCACAACGGCAGCTTGAGGACCCTGGAAATATCTACTTAAGATACTGCCTTTTATTTAAAATATCTAGTAATGGTTTAGTTTATAGTATTAGTATTTTTTTCGCTGAATATTGCTTAAGTAATGATCTGTCATCAATCACGACAGATTTCGAAAAGTTTGTGAAAACTGCCGAATATTTTCGTAATAGTAAGTAACTTCAACACCATTTAAATTTACCGAGTCATAGTGACGGAACAAAGTACCTGCGATTGGCGGTCTGTGAAAGAAAAGTCTAACAAAACTCAACCTCTGCATTTCACCGGGAGATAGCATGTCATACCTGATTAGAAAAAGAAACCGTGAGAAAACTGTGTCTATTGCATCACATGTACAACCCGCCCTGGACTATCAGTTCATCCGGAATCGGACGGCACAAGTTCACAAGGTAGGCAGTTTCGAGAAATGACCCGACGTGCACAATAAGTGATAAACATGTTCAAAATGCCACAACTGCTTTCAGGTTCCCCCCCCCCCCCCCCACCCTCCATGAAAACTTTCAGGGCGACGTGATTCCACAACACCGCAAGTTGTCACTGTGAACACCTTTAAATATGACTAAATTCACACCCTGAGATGGACAGGCGATTGTCAAACTGTCAGTAAGGTGTACACCTTCATCATTGTTTTTTTTTTTTTTTCTTTTTTTTTTTTCATTTATAATACGTTTCGCGTTGTTCCATGAAAAACCAAAGCACAAGTTCATGTATAAATCAAAGTATGCGTGCACGCAGGGGCGGGACAGATAAGCACTGCGTCGGAGGGGGTGGGGCGGCGAGTTGAGAGGACTTGTGCGACACGGGTGTCCAATGTTGCTTACGGTGCAGACTACTTTTAAAAGATAACAGCAAAGAAAGACAGTTACTGTTTAAGCCATAGCAAAAATTCCCAACCACATTCAAATCACATTTACTTCTAAATTGAGTAAATCAGTCAAGTGACATAATTCTTGAAACACGGGTCTGATACTTGCCAATTCCAGTTGGTAGAAATATCTAACGAGCCTAATCTTGTCACCAGGTGATACAAGTCAACTTCTTTCAAAATAGTGATTAATTCCCTATCGCCTAAAGCTGTAACACACGAAGCACAAATAACTAATTGTAAACCTTTGGCTTAACTTCACTGGATTATGCGTTACAGAATACCCTATCCCTTACAGAGGTGAAGGTAATGTCTCGCGCATGTGCTGTTAACTGGTTTCAACTGTTTTTGCAGAAAAAGTCTCAATACCTGGCGTTAACACTGACTTAATTGATATGTAATAATGGAATCCGGCCCGGACCAAAATGGTCCGAAAAAGTGCAAGGGGGGGGGGAGGGGGGGACAAAATGGACCGACCAGATTTTGGTGTCTATGAAATGGAATAGAATGTATAGTTCATAGCGTATAAAACGGTTGAATGTTACGGACATGAGATCTTGTGTTGTGTTGTATTGCTGAAATCGCGTATTTTTGTGTTGGTAGCTTTTGATGAGTAGGTAAATGAAACCATATGGTGAGTAGTGGAAGAAATCGTACGGATCTGAAAGTAAGGTTGGAATGTTAGAATGCATAGATACAAGACAATAGTAGATTGCACATCCCCCGCCGCGCTCATCTACGACAAAGTCTAAACTGTCAAAAATCGCCACAATTACATGTTTTGAAGAAATCGAAAAATAACCTGACTTTGCACAACTACACTTTATATACTTTCCAGCTGTCGCGTTTCATTGGTCTACGGCGAATAGTAACAAAGATTTAGCCTGGACAAATTTGTCCGAAAAACAACAAGTCCAAATTGTGAAAAATCGCCAAAATTACATTTTTTGAGAAAATCGAAAAATAACCTGACCTTGCACAACTACACGTTATATGCTTTCTACCTGTAGGGTTTTATAGGTCAACGGTGAATAGTACCAAAGAAACACCCTGGACAAAGAGGATTGAGGGCGGACAGACGGACGGACACGAGGCGTTTCTATATCCCCCGCCCCCGGCTAAGGCGGATCATAATAAAAATGTAAAAAAAAAAAAAAAGTGTTTTAATTTCCTTCAGTAAGAAATGGGGGGGGGGGGGGCAAAATACTAATAAAAATTACCGGCACCGTCGATCTACACAACGTACAGACGGATCGACAAAAGCATTGGCGGACAAGTGAAACAGAACTTAGATGATATTAATCAAGCCAGGCCGGATAAAATTCGGTGTAATTTTAACTCCATAACATCTCTTAGTGCCAATTTGTAACAGGCCATTTTTGGGCCGGGCCATTTTGTCTCCCTTGCACTTTTTCGGGCCATTTTGGGCGGATACCGTAATAAGGTAATAAATGATTGCATTGAACATGCACATAAACCAAACTATTCTCGCAACATGACTTTAGTCAATTATTTGGTGTACAAAATAAACATCTCATGTGATTTGTGTGATTATATAATAACACCACATTATTTAAAGCAAGAATTCAGAAGCAAATAAGAAACCTGATATATTTTTGGTAGGCTTTTCCGGAATAGACTACCGATCAATAGAATGTCACAGAAATCAAAACGTTTTTATTATTTCATCAGTTTAGGTTGTAAACTACATAAACACGTTATTTTCTGCGCTTATAAATAGAATGACATCAAAAGGGTTATGGCCAACTCATCCAAATACCAACTCATCCAAATTTGGTCAACTCATCCAAATATGGTCAACTCATCCAAATTAAATTGGGCAACTCATCCAAGTTATTTTCTCTCTCTTTTTGAGACTTAAATAAAATCTTCAAAGAGGCGTTTGATCTCTCAACTTCTAATACTGTCGCTTCTGACAGATTCAATTGAATTGGATTATATGGAGATTGCAGCCGTGTATTTATTTTGAGTGGATTACCACTTCAAGTGAAAGCGTAAAATTTTTATAGACTGCAATTGTTATAAATTTGTATTTGCAATTGCAATTAAAAGGGTTGTAATTACATTAAGTACGATGAGTGGAATTTAAGTATATTGCAGCTGCTACGGAGTTGTGAGAAGCTTTCGATTGTTAGTACGTAACTGCATTTCAAACAGCCCAGTGTAAAAGTTTGAACTGAACTGAACGAAAAGATTATATTACCAGTAATTAATGAATATACTGTTGATGGTGTCCCAATCTTGTTCCGAACTCATTGTAAACTTTTGAGTTCAGAACGAAAAGACTGAATAATTAAATTAACTGTAATTACTTCTTATAAAAATGTCGAAAAAGTAGCAGATTTGATGTGCTGAAATAGATTAGCACAGAAATAAGTATTTTTGCTGCACTTAAATTAATAAGTGTGTATTTTGAAAGATAAACTGTGTTAGGCAATGCATGTAGATTTTTTTGTAAACGACATGCATGCTACAAGCGAACCAGATAGCCAATAAAACACCAGTTGTTAAATGAAAAAAAGCTTTTAACTTCATTTTTCAGTCCCTTTTCCCCAATCTATAGATAAACAGTTAAAACCCACTATAAAGAAACATAAATGCAATTCACTAGACACAAACCACCTTGCTTAAGCCCCGCCAAATCCCGTATCTTGTACAATTACAGTTAACTGTTTCATAAAATCTGATGAAAAGGTCGGATTAGCTTGCTTAAGCCCCGCCAAATCTTATATGAGTTGCCTATCTACCATTACAATTAACTCCGATAAAATCAGAGAAAAAGTTCATTAAAGCATTTTTACTTTCAAAAGAAATGCCACTGAAGTGTGTCTCGAAAATTTGAAATGAACCTTTTTCTAATACATGTCGCATAAAAAGACGATTTATATTTGAAAAAGAAAAAATGAAAAGTCGTTAATTTGGATGAGTTGACCAAAATGTTTGGATGAGTTGGCGAAAAAATTTGGATGAGTTGGATGGGTCAAGCAAACAGAAAACAATGCATTAGATAAATAAACGAGGAGCAGCTCACTCCCTTAGTTCGCTTTAAGTGTGACACTGTTTGGATAGTCACCCAGAATTATGCAATTAACCGGTGTGCTTCCCATTTTAACGTGAAAAAGCTATGCGTTTATCCAGTTTATGCGATTAAGCGTTATGCAATTATCCGGTTAAATTTCCAAAAGATAGCATTGGAAATAGTTTGGGATTTGCGAATAATATGCAGTTAACCGATTTATGCGTTTAACCGGTATGCGATTAAGTGATTTCATCTGTATATAATATGTAACCGGTTTTTGTTGAACACGAAAAAGGCTAGCAGTTCAGTACCAAGTGTATGAGAAAATATAACCAAGAACAAGTGTTTTCCTTTTCGTTCATAGTAAAAGAAATAAATTAAATATTGTGGCTATGAAGGTGTTACACATGGCCAAAATTTGATGCCTTATAATTGTAAAATAATTACAAGAAAAATAAACAAACCGCTTGCTGGAACTTCTTCACATGGATAGATTATCTGAAACAAGAGCAATCAATAATTACCATATCCCCCGCCGTGGGTGTAATTAGTAAGGCGGGTGCTGCACCTCGCACTAAGTAAACATCAGTTTATAAATAAATGAACCACGTAGGATGTGCAAAAGAGGAGAAATTCGAAAATTACCTGAACCAAGTGTCGCAAAAAAGTAAAACTCATTATTAGACATGCCGCCGGTCATGGATACCAAACATGAGACTGACAAACCAAGCAATTGAGAATGTATCGCCCAAAAACCAAAGTACACACTGAGATCGGGATTTTTATATTTTAAGTCCCATTGTAGATCCGGATTGGCTTGATCCTACTTAAACCCCCAAGTCACACAACTACACTATATTGTTGTTATGCATACGAAATGAGAACCGAATCCGGCAAATATCTTAGAGTTATCATCTAGAAAAGAAAGTAGACATTGAGATCCGGATTTTGGGATTCTAATCCAATTACAGATCCAGATGGGCTTGGATCCGATCAAAAACCCCAAAAGCCACATCTAGATTTCTTGGTTGTTTCGCATATCAAATATGAACCGGATCTGGTCACTAGTTTCAGAGATATCATCTGGAAACCAAAGTACACATTGGTATCCGAATTTTCGGAGATATCGTCTAGAAACCAAAGTACACGTTGAGATCCGGATTTTGGGATTCTAAGTCCAAACACAAATCCAGATGGGCTTCGATCCGATCAAAACCCTAAAGGGCACATCTAGATGTCTTGGTTGTTACGCATATCAAACATGAACCAGATCCGCTCAATAGTTTCGGAGATATCGTCTGGAAACCAAAGTACACGTTGAGATCCGGATTTTGGGATTCTAAGTCCAAATACAAATCCAGATGGGCTTCAATCCGACCAAAACCCCAAAAGGCACATCTAGATATCTTGGTTGTTACGCATATCAAATATGAACCGGATCCGCTCACTAGTTTCTGAGATATTATCTGGAAACCAAAGTACACAATGGGATCCGAATTTTGGGATTCCAAGTCCAAATACAAATCCAGATGGGCTTCGATCCGATCAAAACCCCCCAAAGGCACATCTAGATGTGTTGGTTGTTATGCATATCAAATATGAACCGGATTCGCTAACTAGTTTCGGAGACACCGTCTGGAAACCAAAGCACACGTTGAGATCCGGATGACTGACTGACTGACTAACTAACCAACCAAAAAACCATCCAACCAACCAATCAACTATCTAACTAAACTAACTAGTTAACTAACTATAGCCATCCGCAAACCGATAGGAACACCCACACGCCATCGGCAAACCGATAGGAATACCCCAGCTTACGTGTAACGCAAGCTGGGCTGAAAACTATGAACTCTATGCTCAAAAACGGATATGTCTCCCCCAGCGGCACAGTCTGTCAAAGGGAAACGCCTCTAGCTTGAAAGAATTCTGCATTATGTAACAAATCTAAAAAAATTCGCCAAAAGTCGAAAAATGGCCGGTGTTGCATGCAGACAAACGTCTGTGATGGCAAACGTGCCTTTACTATAGGTTCCTATGGAAAAGGGGTTTTGGTTTTAAAAGGGAGAAATACGATGAGTAAAAATCAGCAAGGTATATAATGCAAGGTAAGTCATTACAGTTTATTACTGATAACGTTTCTTAAATCATGGATAATAACAGTGCAGCGGATATTGTTTCTAAACCTGGACGACCCGTAAAAAGTTCGGATACTGTTCAAAATGGAAAGGATACTTTGCATCATATCAAGTAAGGACATATAAAAGAATTTCAAATGCATCTATTTTGTGTAAATATGGAAGCAGTTTTTTTCAAGTCAAAAGTTGAATATTTTAAGGCTAATGACTATTTTATGGTTTATGAATCAATGTATACAGTACATGATTTTATTTTTTTGCAAACAAACTCGTTTCAATATTGGCACAAGATGGAAGGATTAAGGGACGTTTGCCATCGAAACAATTTGCTTTCGCACAATTTGCCGTGATGGCAAACGTCAATATTTACTTGTGGGCTTAAACAAAAGACAACAGCAAATAAGGTTAAGGGACGTTTGCCATCATTTTCCTCACACCCCGGTGCGTTCCCGGAAACGTCGACGTTTGCCATCACGGCACGTTTGCGATCACCCAACACCGGATATGAAAGAAAATATGTGGGCATTATTTGTATGTCATAGGCAACCCGTGTGTAAAATTTGTTTGGGATCGCCCTGCTCGTTATTGAGAAATTGCCGCTGGCAGACATAGATACACTGCGAAATGTTGAAGTCAAAAATTACACTAGAAATGTGTCCTGTGGGAATATAGGGAATATAGGTTTATTTGCTTATGCCACCCAAAACAGTGAATAAATCAGAGTTCTTTGGCCCGTCTTATTCCATTGAATTCGAGCACCATAACAGAAAACCAAAATATTGACCGACAAGTGCGATTAATTAGACGTGGCGGTTAATGCTGCAATATTAAAACATCAGATGGACATCCTCAGGTCAGGTTTATCACATACAACACACAAAAGTATTTTCATCAAACAAGAAGCAAAACTAGTATAAATTCAGTCACCTACCACGGCCACACGGGCTAAACGGGAGGTGCACATCTACATTATATGCATAGTCATTCTCAATGCCTTTGGCACTGATACGTACAAATGAATAGCGCAACCTCATTAAACAAAATTTCAGGTTCAAATTTGTTTAATTAAATACCAGTGAAAAAATTATCTAAGTTCAGACACTCACCACGGTTACACTTACTGGTGGATTTCGATCAAAAGCGGCGGCGCACATGTTCATTATACACAAAATCATTCACAACGGCTTTGGAATTTATAGACAGAAATCGCTAGCACAAGTTCATTACACAAAACTTCAAGCTATTCAACAAATACGACTGAAAAATTGTCTAAGTTCATACACTCAACACGGCCTAACCCAAAAGCCGATTTCGGTCAAAAGAGGAGATGCACATCTTCATTATATATCTAACCACTTCCAATAGCTTTGGAGTTTATATACAGCAATCGCTAGCACAAGTTCATTACACAAAACTTCAAGCTGTACATTAAATATGCCTGAAAAATTACCTAAGTTCAGACACTCACCACGGCCGTACCCATCGGTCGATTTAGGTCAAAAGGGGAGGTGCACATCTTCATTGTATATCTAATCATTTCCAATGGCTTCGAGATTTATAGGTACAAACCCTAGCACAAGTTCATCACACAAACTTGAGTACCCAAAGCGTTACGCACGGACGGACGGACAAGGCAAAAACTTCACGACCCTCCGACTAACGTCGGGCGGGTCATAAAAAATTCGCTTAAAGTCGAAAAATAGTCGGATACGAAAAATAAATATACGGGCATTATCTGTAGGTTATAGGCAACACGTGTGTAAAATTTGGTTGCAATCGGCCGCCTCGTTATTGAGAAATCGCTGCTTTAAGACGAAGATACACTGCGAAATGTTGAAGGCAAAAAATTAAAAAAATTCGCCAAAAATCGAAAAAGAGTCGGATACGAAAAATAAATATACGGGCATTATCTGTCGGTTATAGGCAACATGTGTGTAAAATTTGGCTGCCTCGTTACTGAGAAATCGCTCCTGACGGACGGACATACGGACGGACAGACCAATAACAATATATGCTTCCCTGAGGGGGAACCCCCCCCCCAAAAAAAGAAAAAAGAAAAAAAAAGCTTAAGACTAATCTTCATCTAACACCTCACGTGCCAACAGTGACAGTGTTTATGAAGTGTGGAGGCTTACTTGATCCCGTAAGGAGCCACTTGTGAGGAAAGGTTTCTGTGGCAGGAATATGACGCCGTGCCGACCATGGTATATCTGCCGGTCTACATTACCTGCAACGATGCAGTGTATGCCCTTTACCAATGACTCGAGTCCGAGATAATCGGAACTTTTCAGATAGCTTACTTCGAGATAACAAGGAAGCATTGCAGTACTGGTATCACAAACCCGACAGCAACGAGTTACCGACAGTTTGCCTTATTTTTATACTATTGTGTCCTAAACCTTCAGAGCATTACCCGGGCCGGGGTATTATCCATATGAACAGGCCAGAGTATTACCCATATGGACGGGCCAAAGCCCGTCAAGGACGCGAAGCAGTGAGCTTTTCCCACAGCCGCTATCACCAGTGATCAGCATATTCACGCCAGTCACGATCTGTAAGTTGAGTTCTGAAAAGACAGTGAAATATACTGTGTACAGACGAAACCGGTTAATCGCATAGCCAATTTGCCAAGCCCTGTTATGCGTTTATCCGATATATGCGTTTATCCGGAGTACTCTTGCCGTGCCTATTTTTTCATTTGCGGTAGTTATTAGACGTGCACCCCCGCCCCTCCTCATCTCCGCATTTGAGAAACTTTGTTATCCAGTTCTTTTATTACTAGTATTTTATCCGAGAGACTTAGGCCTTTTCGTTTTGATTTACTTTCTGCCATTTTAACGAATTAACCATGACCGACACAGTTTCGAACTATAAGTGGTAAAATGTCTCCTTGGTTAAGTATTTAATTGATGACTTTGCGCTCACGGTTACCTGAGGCAACGTGGGGATTAGGGGTTTCAGGCAATTATTTAGTGAGAGCTCGAGCAGGGTGGGGATTAGCAGTTGCAGGCCATTATCTAGCGTCAGCTAAGGCTGTGCGGGGATTAAGGAAAAAGGTCATTATCTAGTGAGAGCTGAGGGAGTGCGGTGATCAAGAGTTCGAGACTTACTGTTAACAACCGCAAATTGGGTTGGTACATGTACACAATGGGTCAAGCAAACAGAAAACAATGCATTAGATAAATAAACGAGGAGCAGCTCACTCCCTTAGTTTGCTTTAAGTGTGGCACTGTTTCGATAGTCAACCAGAATTATGTAATTAACCGGTGTGCTTCCCATTTTAACGTGAAAAAGCTATGCGTTTATCCAGTTTATGCGATTAAGCGGTATGCAATTATCCGGTTAAATTTCCAAAAGATAGCATTGGAAATGGTTTGGGATTTGCGAATAATATGCAGTTAACCGATTTATGCGTTTAACCGGTATGCGATTAAGTGATTTCATCTGAACTTGATTTTCAAGTTTTGAAAAACTGAAAATTTCATTCTCCCGCGTCACTTTAGAGAAACCATAGAAGCTCTCAATGCATACACGATGATGGGAACGAAACGAAAGCATCATGAATTCACTTATGTTTTAGAACAACAATCGTTTTAAATAAAATAGGACTCCAACCTTCATACCAGCCTTTTTCTTTACAGACCTTTAACGAGCACAGTGTCGGAATTTGGAGGCCCGTAAGACACCCCTTCAAGCCTGTAGGCTGCGTTAATGGGTTCCATACTAGTTGTGCTTGGCCTAAAACAGAAAACACAAGACACTCTAATGCTCATACCGGCATCGTAACTCCAAAATAAAATCTGGTTGAAAAATACTTTTATTTCCGTAGTTAAAACAATCAAAATTCGAAGTATGCGCTTTTTCGCTTTATGTATTGATGCGCATGCGCATTAGGTGCTGTGTATGACACTAAAACTATAATATCCAGTGGCACCCTCTAAGGTTAATGATCATAAACAAAACTAGCACATTAACTACTGGATGAACAAAACTAAAATTTGCCAATAGATCTATTTTTTTTTAAATTTCATTTTATAATTTCCTTACACTATGTCGACATTGAGGACAGTGTCGCTCTCAGCGGCAAGTTGCATGTCACTTGAAGAATCCAGTAGCTGATTTGTCTCCAAGTCGCCAAGCCTTTCTATCAGAATGGACACACTGGAGAGCAGAAATGAGTCACTCTTCATGGCAAAGGCATTGTTGTTACACATGTTGTTACCGTGTGTCAGTGTGTTATTCTCCTTTTTACCTGTACCTTTGAAAACACTGAGATTTTTCAGACACTCGCCCGGAAAACACAAAAATAAAACATGTTACCGTTTTGAAAATTTTGAAAAATTGTTTGAAAATTTTCCTAATTACTTATCTTTCAAATGGCATTATTTAAGTGTCAAATCATTACAGATTATACTTGCAGATTGTGTAAGCTCTACATGAACTCTTCGCTCCCTCCCCCCTCCCCCCCCCCCCCCCGCCTCCAAACTCTTTCCCCTCAAGGGCTAACTGGTGTATTTTGAGAGTATTTGTAGCTTTACGAAGACCTCGGTTTTTGAAAAAAAAACTGGGCGTGTTATAATTTTATTTCAATTTAAGGGTGTAGAGTAATACTTTGATTCCGTAGTAACTTAACCATCATACTTCCACCCCCCTCGCCCCCCCCCCCCCACCTACCGCGCCGCCTTCTTTTAGCCCCGTTCACAAATTCAAACCACTCAGATACTAGCAAAAACATGACTTTGATTTCACGAATTAAACGATCCCTCCCCCCCTCCCCCGCACAACCTACAGGCAACCAAATTCAATTAAAACCTTCAAATAATATTCCACATTCCTGTAAAGTGACCAGATCTTACCGGTGGGTGGTCCCGGCTATGTCTGATATCGTGACAGACATATCGATGAGTTGTGTGAAGCAATTGATGAGGTTCATGGTGATGAACGAATTCTGCCAGCAAAACGTAGTAAGCAAAAGAACATATTCTGTACAGAAGAAAAATTACGGCAGGAAACGTCTTAATTTACAGAGTATGAAGAAACAAATGCATTTGTTTTCAGCGAATTCGAAAAAAAAAAATTTGCAACCAGCCCCTTCAAGAACACCCTCCCCCTACTCGCACCCCCACAATGCATAGAAATAAAATTACACGTATCTCTTGCTGTTTTCCAGATAGGCCCCGCTCCCAACCCCATCCCAAAATATTTATAACTGCTGAAAGCAGACTGAAACATTTATGAAAAATATCGGGATAAACAAAACATACTATTATAAAAACATGAAGACACATGCACAATTTCTGTGATCTGTGTACCAATACCGAAGTTATGTAATGAGTACTGTTACTGGAGCTACCGCACAGTACTTCTATGCATTGTATGCCACTACTTACCGCACTTATGAGTTGTGCTATTTCTGATGGTGACAAGTCATCGTATTTCCCTCCAAATATAGGAATAGCAATGATGATGTAGCTCAAAATGCTGCCAAGGTAATCGGCACAATAAATCGACACTGTGAAGTTAAACGTTTTGCTTGAAAAACAAATATCCGGTCCAGGTGAAGTAAGAATCACCATGTTTTTGGAATTAGCAAATCTACATTAATTCACTTGTTAGGTTAAAATTTTCAAAATACACGACAACCTCGTTTACTCGAACACGGTTTACTCGAAAACCTGCTTTACTCGGCGTAATTTTCAAGTCCCGCTTTTTTACTTACCTAAGTCTTATAAAAATTCGAATTTTTTTAACTCGAAGTAATTTTCAGGCAAAAGATTTTTAATTCAAAATAAATTGTATTTTAAAGAATAACAAAAGAGAAATTAAAATGAATTTTTGTTAGAATTAAGCATTTGCGCATACTGGGATCGATGGTTTAGTATTTTTAAACCAAACGTTAACAGAGCACATAATGTTAATCAGCATTATGGGAACTTGACAAGTAAACTGAGCTCGCTATGTTAAATGTATAATTAGAATACGTAGTACTGAGGCGATGCATTGTAAGAGTGCACAGTGGTTATGCATGAGGTGGGATCAGAGTTGCAGGCAGCGCATGCGCAGTGATAAGCATCTTTTCCCAGCTTTTAACGAAGAGTTAACGCGGTGCTAGCCATATTCTTGCGCTTTTTTAAATTTTAATTTTAATTATCAGTTCCATATTCTGCGAAATATAATTAACACCAATCGAAATATTACTTCAACCATTGGGCCACACCTTCATAATTCTCTACTGAGGATTATTTTATAAGATTACTAAACATCCCACGAGCTGTTATGTCAGAGGATTTCGGACATTCATTTGTCAAGAGGATTCAACGCTATTGCTTTAGCAAAAAAACAGTACAATCTGGCCTTGGACCATGTTTATGGCAAGATCTCATTCTTCAGCTTGCCAGGCTGTGGGATCGACAGCCTTCTTTACGGCATGGGTTGGCTAGGGGACATTTCAATGGATGTGGTTCTGATCGAAATCGACCTTTGATATTCTAGCCTATCGCCTCTGGATTTCGTCCTTAAAATGCAGCGCTTGGTACACATTCCCCGTTCAATGGGAGTACGAAAGATCATCATGTAACTCATTTGGTTTCGGGATATTAACCGTTGGCTCAAACCGACACAACGATCTATAGAGGAGTACAATATCACAGCACAAGCGTCAAACGACCAGCTGAAACGTGTTTTTTTTTCAACTCCAGTGACTGATGCCTTTGTCTACAAAGTGCGTCACATTTAGACTAACTATTTGCAGCTTTTGAGCGATGGCGTTCACCCGTACCAGCAAGGCCTTGCGAAATTTGGAAAATACTACTGAGAAGCATACCTCTTGGCATCAAAACACCTGAGATAAGTCTCCTTGTAATCATGTTAAGACTTATTTCTGCCAGGGTTTCGATCTATTTACTGTGTAGTCACTTCCTCGCCCTGTATTCGCATTTGTGCGTTTATACTTAGGGCTCTATCTACCCAATTCTTTTTGCCTGTACTCGCATTTGTGCGTTTATACTCAGGGCCTTTATCTACCCCTTTTTTTGCCTGAAGACACTGGTGGTGTTTATAGTTTAACCTCAATTGGCTATCTGTTTATTTGCCCAGTTTTCGATTGTTGGCGTTTATACTTTTCCGGCTTCCCTTTTCCGACAGCAATTTGTTTCCATCTGCATCTGTCAATCACAGGTGCATATCCAGGTATAACAATGGGAAAACCCCCTGCACTCGTCCATTGCCTTGCTCGGTTTATCTCCTTATCTGCGTATGCCCCCAAAAAGTGAAGCCAGATCATCCAGACCAATTATATCCTCTTGCAGCATTACGTGCTCTGTTTCCGCGTCAGACGCCATAAAAGATGCCATTTGGAAAAGTGAAACAGTGACTAAATTTCTAAAATTTATATTTTCAACCCCTAATGGTAATTATCTGGATAGAGTTAGAAAACATCTTCAACTATTCAGACTTAGACAATAATGCTATAATTTTATTGCTGTCATCGACAATTTTTCAGGTTAACCTTTCTTTTCAAGCCATTTCCGGTTGCTTTTCAAATTTCAGGCTCCACTGAAATTTACATTTTGCCCTTAGTTGACACTTATGTCAATAGGCCTTTATAGCTCACTCGGTAGAGCGCACGCCATTAGTGCTAGACGCATGGAACAGGGTGATGCACACTGTACTACTTCTTCGAGTGCTCCTGTGCAGCTGGAGCTGTCGGAAGTAACCCAAGACAAGCACGGGCCCGATACTTCCACGACGCTTTGATCGTCATGTTTTCGGACGACGACGCCCAAGGTATGTCCAGATCTGCCAGTCATACAGGGGCACTTGATCTCCCCCATAAGCGCAACAGTTCCGGAAAAAGTTAAAACTAAAGAACCGTAAATATGTGGACCTGATGTCACTGCCAAGACCGGAAACCGAACAGCCAACACGTATTTACCGAAAAATGGCACCATAATTAACCTTCGGCAGCAAACAAGCGAAACGGATTACGCCATTCGAACAATGGACGAACGTATTCTTCATTTACTCTGCAGTGTGCTTAGACGCACATCCCAAGGAAACTGGGTCCATCCTGACTTACATGTCATTCATAAGAAACATGGCCTTTAAAAACCCACGGTTTCGGTTACGACGAAACATTCCGCCGGGCATGTGTCTCAACACCACTGGCATGGGATAAGCCACTTATAAACCAATATATCGGTGCACTGATGTTGTCTTTGCAGGCTCCATACCACGGACAGCGTCAGTCCTTTCTTTCAAAACCCAAGCAATTTAACAATGCAAATGCAAATACAACCACAGGTGTCCCTCCTGCAGTGGGGGCCATCAGTTGTGAGGACTGTGTACACTACAACTTCCCCAAGTAAACATACAGGGCACAAATGCAGATCAAAAGCAACCTTCTCAAAAGTGAGTTATGTGACATCAACGTGCCACTCCTGGCATCCCTTCTTGAGGGCTATGAGCCGAACAGAACATAATTTCTAATATTAGGCCTCACTCACGGTATCATGCTACAGTGCAACATATTCCCGCATCGCCTTACCGTGAAAACCACAACTCGGCGCTGCAAAAGCACGACGTAGTGGAACAGCAATTAAGCAAAGAAGTCTCCTTGGGGCGAATCGCAGGCCCCTTTAGCACGCCGCCTTTCCATGACTTCTATGTTTCGCCAATTGTGCAAGTGCCAAAGAAGGCACCAAGTAAGTACCGCCTCATACATGATCTAAGCTTTCCGCGCGACCTAGCAAATGTCAATTCCCAAATACCTAGCGGCTTTTCATCCGTGTCGCATGAAACACATGACCGCGTCCTAGGTATCATAATTCACCAAGGCAGGGGCTGTTTAATCGCGAAGACGAACATTGAGAACGCAGTCAGAATGCCAGCTCACCCAAAAGACTAAATTGCTGGGTTTCACATGGAATGAGCGATTTGATTGCGACAAACCTGTCACTATGGGCGCTTCAACACCATGCCTAAATTTCGAAGCACTGAGCAAAGCACTACAGTGGATACTTCAAAACAAATTCTATGTTCCGCCATGTCTTATATATTGGATGATTTCATGTTTTTTTATTTGATTTTTTGATTGATTTTAATTTTTTGAAGACTGGTTCACCTTACGAAAGGCGCCACAATGAAATACCATTACGTACGCATATGAACCTCGGCGCGTCGGGACATACGAGCATGACAAATGTTTTTGGACAAATTTAACGGGGTTACCCTAATTCAGAAGGAACCATGGACACGCTCCAACACCATACGGCTATATTTGGAGCAGCAATGACACAAAGCCAGGGAATTTCAACACATGTTATTGGAAGTTCCGATGATGCTTCAACCGGAATATACCCTCTCGAAGTTACCGCAAGATCCCTTGTGCTAAACTCTCTTTCGGCAAGCTCACTTCGTTTATACAAAAGTGCTTTACAACATATAAACGATTCATGGGTGAATACTTTATGGGCGTCCCAATTCTGCCTATGTATCCGAACTACATACTTGTGTTTATCGCCTTTTTGTTCATGAACGATTATGCATTGGGTACGAAAGTGTCAACCATCTTCTTTGAATTTTGTTCAGAATCTCGCCAATAGTCAAGGTATTCATTCCCATTTTACAACTCGAAAAGCGCTACTCGAGGTCCAAAAGTTAAAACCAACTCCGGATATACGCCTGCCCATCACGTTACCCGTTCTGAAACGTCTGTACATAGCAGCAACAGTTCTATATGATGCCGAGAATGCGCTGCTATTCCGATCAATGTTCTGTTTAGCATTCGCTGCCTTCTGGAGAGCCAGGGAACTGATAGTGTACACGGGTCAAACGCCTTACCTTCAGCACCTGTCCAACATTTCTTTCAATAGGAAAGCCGCATCCATAACGGTAACCTGTAGCTCTTCTACTGCTCAGTGACTGCGATAACTAGATATGTGACTATGACAGGTCAAAAACCAGGACAACTGTTTCTCCACAAATCAAGCCCAGTAACTCGCAATTATTTTGTTAAATCACTAAATCAATGCGTTCACAACGTTCAGTTGTCACACCTGCCATATAAAACCCACAGCTTCCGTATCGGTGCAGCTACCAACGCTATCGCTGAAGGGATGTCACCAGAATAAACCAAACTTATAGGCGCTTGGCGGAGCACAACTCGTCAGCCTTTCAAAAATATGTCCGAGTCCCAGGCGTGCAATCACTTCAACACTGACTCGCATTTGTGCGGAGCCAACCGTCTCGTTTGGTCTTCGCCACTGGGATAGAATTAAGTGGACCACTGGAGTGGCCACTTTTTATCTTTCCCAGCCAACAATATAGTACGGGATCACATAACATGTATATTCTCTGTTTCTTTTTTCCCCGCGTTATATCCCTCAGGTAGCGGTAACTGTTAACACTAGGTATTAACAGTTTTGGCGTGATTACCACCACCGTACTGTATATTCGTTTAATTTATGTGTAAGTTTCACTTTGTTCAGTTGTCATGTGAAATTGTTGCCGTCAAACAAGGCAAAGCTGGTGTAATTAGTAATAAAGGGTCAAAGCAAACGCTCGACCAAACGGCACCGGAGGGTTTATTTCCGTTTGTTTTAGTGGTCACATCAAAGACAGAAAGGTTTCTCTTTGAATCAAAGAACTTGTGTCCATTGATCCTATTCTTTTTCTCAATCTTACGAATCCACATCGCAGTTAATATGCTCCTGCAGTTTTGAAAAATCTCAGTTCAGTTGAACTATTCCGGGAAGGATTATACGAATACCTATACGGCATGTGTGATTGCAATTTTAAAATACAATACCGACACCAATAGTACAGGCGTTTAATGTGCACCAATCGGTAAAAATACTCAGGCTACCATGACGGTGCTCAACTGTTGTCTTTGCCCCAAACAAGCGATTAATCGTGTTGCGCTAGAACCAACGCGGATGAATCTCTGACCTCAAAAGCACATCAAACGACAATGAAAGATTTTTTTGAAGTCAAAATTCGCAAATAGTCACCATAATAAAAGGCAATGAACAACAGTTTAAACTTAAAATTGGTGAATAATACCCAGTATGAGTGTAAAATGTATACTTGTACCATATGAATGCGAAGAGATGCTTGTATATGCTATATGAAAATATTGTTTTGTTTTACCCAACAAGACACCCAAAACATGGTTAACTCCAAAACACGGTTTACTCGAAATAATTTCAAATACCCGGCGACTTCGAGTAAACGAGGTTTTAATATAGCACTGAAAAGCGGATTATTTATTGATATTCTCGCTTATTATAAATGGGTTTGACCGTAATCAGCCTTAGATTATGTGTGAGAATGAAAGCTGCATGCATTGCTTTACTGCACACCCTTCAGAATCTAAGAAGAAGCAGCAACAAAGCTATAGAATAATATTGTCACATGCGAATAGAAAAATAAAGCCAAGTAGAACGACCACTGCACTCGAAACATCAGTGTACAGGGATATATCGTATACTTTCACTTGACACCTATTTAATTTCTTGTTTTTGTGAACACTTATGTCTGCCCGACCCAATCCATGTTTCAGCAATACCCAGTTCCCATTTTTCCCTTTTACAGAAATAAAAGAAAATTTCTGCAAATGTAATTAACATTAATAATGCAAAATTCAAGAAAATACAAAATTATTCACAGGAACGGCCGTCAAAGTATTAAAAAAACATGCATTGTGTAATTAAATGCAAATTTTTTTAATAATGGGATACCTCCTAACTATCTCTCCCCTCTCTCCTTCCCGAAAAAAAACACGTTTCCTTCACGTATCTCTCCAAGATGGGCCCGGAACTTTATCAACCCAAGTCACCTTAAGAGCCCTGCACAACTCTTTAAATAAAACTGCACACCACACTGTTCAATTTACAAATTGTTTACGTGACGAAATGGGTGAACAGTACTTTAAGAGAAATTTCGAGAATGTTATTCTCTTTACCGGTTACTCCACACACCACTCTGAATCAGTTGCATCATGTTTCTTAGTATGGATCTACCGCTTGCCGTGTTTTCTGTGACACAGGCAATCGCAGCAGGTTATGACTTGCATAATGCAATGCAACTGGAATGGACCACTGGGCCAGAAATTCATTTCGTAATACCATTCGGTACGCCGCGCTCACGGAAAGGCAGAAAACATGGCAAAAGACAGTGTAAGAGTCATGGAACTTTGACCTATGCTGCCATTGTTTTGAATGCCCCAAGAATGGTGGCATGATCAGTGTTTCTGGAAAACGCTGTAAGCCCCACTATAGTAATAACAATGCAATTTTATTCACGATACGTCGTTAACTAAGTAGCCAAAATATATCACTCAATATTTTGCTCATACAAAGTTGAAAGTCGAGTTTACGTTTTCGCACACAAAATATTGTTAAAAATACAAACATATCTACATTATGACGTCAAATGCCCGTTCGACTTTTTTCCGATGTTCAGCGGCTGAGAAAAAACAAGATCTTTATGCAATGACGTCATACGCCTTCCCAAACACGCCTCAAAAGTTGACAGAACCGTCCGACCTACCCAAGAAATAAATAGTCCAAGCTTGAAATCGATCCGACTATTCATTCTTGAGATATCTTGCACATAACATTTTATTGACAAGATTGACACACATACACACACACGTAAACAGAACGTACAAACAGTATATGTCTCCCCCTTCGTCGGGGATTGTATATGTCTCCCCCTTCGTCGGGGAGACATAAATACCACAACTGTAAAGATCATGATGCACGGAACAGATTTTTTCTAGCCAATGCTGGACTTACTGTTGAGGAAATACTCTCTGAAAACGAGTCTCTGCTGGGTATTGAGGAGACGACGCAGTTTGGCATCAGTTTTCTTATGTTCCACACGGCCGGCGCGAAAAAAGGCAGCCGATTCACTGTTTGACCTAATTTGCATGTGCTTATACCTGCGAAATAACCAGCAGGACACATAACCTTCCATGGCGGGACATATAACAGCGTTTCAACCACCAGCCTTTAACAACAAACAGGACTTGAAACAAAACGATTCCACATGAATTAACACGCGACAAGAACTTACGCGACTTAAAAAAAAAAGTTAAAAAATGTGTAACGAAGCTTTTGTCAAATTACGCAGTGACCAGCAAACATAATGCGACTGGACGAGCACAGAAAGTGGAACTTACGAATCGATGAAGTTTGATAGTTCCATGTAAAAAATTTATAGTTAACGTACACTGTATTTGAATAAATAGAGATTACCGAAAATCTCCTTCACGCTGTTGCTGTTTATGCACTAGCGCCGCCACAGGCGACATTATGAACTTGTTGATGACGGAGGACACGAGAAAGAACAAGACGATACACAGGGGGCCGATATAGCCCGTACTGAAAAAAAACAAGGAATTAACAAGAGGATGTGTATTAACTGTGTATGTGTATCCCGCACCCCGCTTCCATGTCCCATCGTGTTGGTCTGGCAATTACTCAAACGAATTACTTATTACATCCTACTTACAAGGATCATTCTACCAACTCATGACCGCCTAGTATATACTTTATGGGCTTGACATGACTGCGGAATTTTAAATCGCTATGGGATTAATTGGTGCCCCATCGAAAGCCTGAATTCTCCCTCCCTCGTATTTTCTCTGAAAATCATCGACAAGTTATCTTGATAAGACATTGTATGAAGTTGACACAAACACATCTGAGTGTATATTTTGCAGTTAATAAAATCTTACTTTTGCCACGTTTTGTACGTATAATACGCTATGGTAAACGGGCTAAGAAGAAGCACTGCTACTATTTGACTGTAACTATTGCACAGTTTCTCAACATCTTGCGTTATCCTTTGGTCACTAAAACATACGAACAAGCGCAGGGAATATACATACATACATATATATGTAATTTTTCTTGACAATATTAGCACAATTACAGAATGGACAATGCTGCTGATGGTGATAAAATTAGGCTTTGTTGCAAGAACAGTAAACTACAAGCATCAAGAAGCAGGTGCGTTATGCCAGAGCACTGGGACGCGTTATGCCAGAGCACTGTGACGCGTTATGCCAGAGCACCGTGACGCGTTACTCACGGGTTATCCACAAAGGCATCCGTGACGTTCACATGATAATACAGCACATCGCGGAAGTATAAACCATGCAGGTGCTTGGTGATCGCTCCCCTGCTGCACACATAGAACACGGAACTGATGTACTTGCCACTGCTCTTCACCTGTAGGAAAACAAATGGCCAATGCCCTGAACAGTGAACAAAATCAATACAAAGTACACAAAATGTTGAGTCATCAATAAAGAGCTAACAGCACCACACTTAGTACATATACGTTAACGTAGTGTGCAGTCGTAGGCCATGGGTACTTACTATGTCATTCCATTACAGTTTACAATAACATTCATCTGATATTTATTTTTAACTTGAAGAAACACAGTAACGACCTTTATCGTTTACTTACTAATGCGATGGAAATGATAAGGCCCAATGACAAGACGGTATGCTTTAGGAAAGCGGCTAGGTCTTGGTCAGCTAGCACCTTGTAATACTTGCTGGCTACTAACCCCACGTTGTAAATTAGGATTTGCTCTATGAATATACAATAAGAGACACACCGGTAACGTGACACTTTAAGAGCTATAACAATTTCTAGCTAAATGCATTATTTATTAATAATATGCAATGACCTTGGGATGGCTCTTGCGATCAGCCCATTGTTTATTTTATAAAATATCTCCCCAATCCCCGAAAGAAATGGTGGCACTCACCTACAAATTGATTACCATGAGTAATCATCACTCCTTTTTTTAAATGACCTCCTAAATGGCTAGCTAGCGCAAAGTTTAAAAAAAAAACACATCTTCTAGAACCAAACGCGGACACTCCGCAAATGATATCCCCCCACCCCGGCCACCCTCCTCCCAACACAAAGTTTCGAATACAAACTCCAACGTTGACTGCAATCATAGCGCGAAAACTATAGACACTTACACTTAATAAGTACATGTGTACTTTTTTGACGCGGAAAAATTACCCCATTTACCAAAGTGGCACTCCCAGCGGTGGCTTCTGACCCCAAAATGTCCCCGCGTTTTCTTTTTGCTTTTGTGGACGCGCATGGTAACACAACTGGCCCTCCCGGAATTTTATCGATCAGTTTCTTTAAAATATTACTGCTGTAGCTTTTTCTTAAGAATAGTATGTATGAACGAATAAGACCTCGTTTTGTCATCAAAATGTATGTAGTCCAACGTTACCAAAACCTACACACGTCTGCCCACTTCAGGTCTAGAAGACTGTACCTCGGACAGTCACGAATGATAAAAGAGAGAGAGAAAAAAAGCGTCTACCTAAAATCTCCATACAAAGCAATGAAATAAACAACAGCAGTGAGACACATCTCCAGCTTGGAAAAATGACCTTCTGTAAATTCCAAAACCGCCGAACAAATGCTGCATTGAATCCATGCCTGAAACAAAAGCAAGGGGAAAAAAAATACAGTAAACCTCGATAAACCCGACAAACTCGCTATTACGGATTTTTTCCAATCCTTTTCAGTCCTACAATAAAGAAACATCAATAAATTATTCAACTCATGCTTCTGGACGCCAGACCCCAGTTTGTTAACAAATGCAAGGTTTTCTGTCAGGTGAACACCAAAATACGGTTCTTGAATGTCCCCTAAACGGCTTTGTTATGGGAACAGGATAAATGTGTCATGTGTTAACCTATTGTTTTAAGGTGTTAACGGCACGTTTACCATGTGTTTAGTGTGAGAACAGGCACACAATGAAACCGCTTGTGCTTATACCACAAGCAAAAACAAAAGCATTGGCAATACAATGGATTCTTAAGACAGCAAATGAAAGGTTGAATAACTTCTGAAAAAAAAGCTTAATATAACATGTCAGCCATTATGTGGTGTGGGGACAAGTGTTAACTTTGATTTGTGTGAAAAAATAGAACGATAAAATAGAAAGCATTCCTAACGGATACGAATCAAAGGACATATTTAATAACTATTATGCTAGTCCATCAGTGTCCGGTTTCCTGAGGCTTTCCTGCACATATATCAATATAAAGTCAAAGCCAAGGGTACACTGTGGTCCAAACCACACTTTCACTGGATTCCGCTTGGCATGTGATTGCTAAACCACCAATACGTTTTTTCCCTTTTGTTTGCTTGTTTACCTCTGCTACACCATGAAATGTATGCTTAACGTCAGATTTAGAGCACCTTTTAGGTCAGATTTTAATTTTGCAATCTTTAACTTTGAGGGTATCATGTCATTTTTCTTATTCTTAAATACTGAATTACAATGTAATTTTGATTAGAATATATGTTGGCCGCTTGGGCCTCAAAATGCACATATTTTACACAAAAGCCGGTAAAAATATATATAAAATATATAAAATAACCAGTGTTGCAACACTGTAAAACACCATCATAAAAGGTCTTGCTGATTTGTTACTGCCATGAAGATTACTATGGGAACGCTGCCACCTAACGGCATGACAATACACAATGCTTAGGTTGTCTGAAGATGGCTAAAGAAAACCTTAGTATTTCACACACATTTTGCCATTATGCTATGCTGATTAATGCAATTGTTATACAGACTTTTATGACATTTCCGGGAAAGAAGTTAGTATCTATTACCGGTATCGGAGCAAGTGGCATCCCGTAAATCGCAATTGTTAGTTTTGAACAAATGCAAAATTGCAAAGTAAATCACAAAAACAATACGGCAGTTATCAGTGCCGTATTTTTTATGTTTGATAAATATTTATACGCCACAAAATCGTTCTTTTACAATTATGACAACTTATATCACAGCCTCGAGTTTCAATAACAATAATTATTTACGCAGTAATTCTGCTTAATATGGAACTTTAGGGGATTCTTTTGGTATCGATAGTTCCACAATACTTTGAAGAAGATGCCCTTTTTATTATTTTACATTACTAATTTTAATTAGGGGATGGCGAGTAGAACTTTAAGTTCTTATTCTTTGTATACATCAGTATCGCTGTGTAGCAGCTTTTTGTGAACAAGTTCCTCTTTGAAATAAAGTGTTTCATAAGAGAAAGCTATATCTTTTAAATAATAAGGTTTGTATCGTCACCTGTTATTCATTAGCAAAAATTTCTGCGATTGCTGGTGGGAGTTTTAGCAAGCGCGAACGCTTTTCACAACACCCTACCTCTACTAAGAATTTTTGTCAATGCTAACCAGGTTCGCCGTTATTATCCACGGTGGAAAAACCCGTGGAAAGAAAAACGTGGTGTTTACCGTCCGACAAAAAGATCTTTTGTCAGTCAAATTACGAAAAAAACCCGACGCTCTGCAGTTTCTCGCAAAAGCCTACGACTAATTCCTTGTGATAATCGTTGTACTAATCCTTGTCGATTGAAAACGGTATTTCTCTTCTCCAATCTATTTATCAGTGCTTACTTATTGGTCACATGAACTTTGTTGTTTTAGGGCGTCAGTGTAGTTTGCCTTCGGCACACACACTAGCCCGTCACGTTTCATTTTCTTATTTTATTATGCGGTGTGACTTTGCACACTTTGTGTAAACTTTACAATCACACAATAATCATTGATATTTCAGGCAAATTTAAGTATATTTTCCATTTTTTTTCAATTTCTGTCACATTTTTTTTTAAAATTTTTGCTGCTTTTTCAGCTTTTTTCCCACTGCCCGGGAAAGATAGGTTTTATCCCAAAAAATGCCGACCAGCCTGGAAAAGAAGGAGAAACCCAACGAACAACAAAATAAACTTCTAGACCAAGGACTGGCAGGCCTTTACAACACGGATATTTAATTTTTCTCTTTTTATAAAATTTGTTTTAATTTCACCAAGAGTTGTTCAAATAATTTTTTATTGCTATTCTTCCTGCAAATCCGGCCCCATTGCTTTAAAAGTTCACAGGGAATGTCTCCCCTCAAGTTCCTGCATCACGCCTGCACTTTGTTTTGATGATTTGACCAAATTGGCCAAAATACTGGCCAAAAACGTTTAAATTGCAGAACAATTACACTGTGCGCCTTCTTGACATCTCTTCTCCAAGGCGGCCGGATTGGTTAATGGTTGCGAAGCAAGAGGTCGATGGTTCAATCCCCGCTGAAGGCGTACTTTTTCACTGTCTCCCTTCATATGTTTTGCAGACAAGAGTTCTGCGTCCCACAGAAGCATACATAGGTAATACCACATTAACTCATGTTAGCGGCTCAGAATAATTATTATTGTAAGATCCATTCGTTAAATTATAACCATCCCGGGTTTAAAATAGTGAACAATGTCCATATATGGGAACACTGAAAACTGGCTTGAGCAAAATTCTATGAATAATCAGTATATAAAAACACTTTCTTCTCTTTCTTTTTTCTTCCTTCTTTTCCTCCCTTCCGTCCCTGATCAACGGCTGTACAGTGGAGTTGCAGTATTTTTGTAATCAGCTCTGCAAAAACTAAACAGATAACTTTAAGAGAAACAAAAATAGTACTGTTCTTCCCAAAGATCCCACCCGATTACTTTTGATAGCTATATTGCACATGAGGTTTTCTATCAAACGTTAATTTTTTCAAAATTGGTTCATTTCTCTTTTCACATTTGTTATGTCTTCGCTTTTAAGGCTGGGTACAATGTCCACGGAGGACTTTTATGAAAGGCTACAAATTACTGTAAAGTCATCTTATTTAAAAACAACTTTTGTCTTTCGTTATTGAAAATCATTGGTCGGTGTTGAGGTGCAATGTTCTGCAATTGTCCACGCAACAGTATTATTGAAGACTGCTGATATCTTGCCGGCCGGCAGATGGTAGCCACTCTTAAAATGTGCTGTATCATGTTTAGCAGTGCCCCAATCAAAATCTCTGTCGTGACCGAAATGCTGCCACATTGTAAAGTCCCAGTGGATCCCTTTTACGAGTAAAAGAGAGAGAGAGAGAGAGAGAGAGAGAGAGAGGAGAGAGGAGAGAGGAGAGAGAGAGAGAGAGAGGAGATAAAAACTGGTTACAGTAGATCATCACTGGTGACATTAAATATTGCATTCTGACTCCACTGAACAGACGAGATGTAAATTTGGCAACACTTTCGACTCAAACATTCTTAAACATACTTAACAACCAAAATTGTTTTCAGCCACGGAAGACGTTCTTTTTCATTTCACACCACTATGGATTTGATTAAATCAGGCGTGCCACACAACTCCCAAAAAACGACTTTTCCTCAAGTTTCCTGACTTTTCCTAACGGGGTGTCTAAAATGTGAGAAAACGCACTTAAAGTTCCCAAGATTCAAACACAGCCATCGTTGGGAATGCAATAAACCAGATAAGAAGATCGATATTTCGATATTCAAATATCCTGAATTTTTGTGACTCAATACATTTTTCTTAACTTTTCCTCGGTGATTTTTTTCCACACGTATTCCTGACTTAGCCATAGCGGACTCCTGTGGTCTTCTTTTGACGGCAAAGACCTTGTTTTTGTTTTTGTTTTTTTTTGTAAGAGAACCTGGTTTTTGTAATAGACTATCTGTAGCGTCGAAAGATTCATCGCTTGGAACGCCAACATCTATTTTCTATTACAGTAACTTTCACCCTTTCCTTCTCAGGGTCCACCGGGACTAGGATCTACTGTGCAAGTAACCAATCATGTTCCTACAATTAAGATACAGTAATTTTAACGGTTTAACGGGTAAAAATATGGGTTTTTAATGATTTTAGGGAAATATGCCAGATGTCCCTAGCAGAGAGACAAAACAAAAAAAAAAAAAAAAAAAAAAAAAATACGCACACACACACACGAAAGTGTGTGTGTGTGTGTTGCGATGTCTCAGATGTCTCTTGCGGTCTTCCTATAACAGAACTTGTGACTTGCTAATCTCGGTCCACGACTCGGGCCAATGGCATTATTTTAGAAAGAGTGCATTACATAAATGGCTAAATTATAAATTACGGCGCACAATTTTAATCTCGAGATCAGGATAAAGAATCCCCCATTGTCACCCACAACTACAATGAATTCTGGAACTGCAAAACCACTATTTACTCAAGTTTGGTAGTTTCTGGATATCTGGATTCTACCAGTTTATTTGTTACAGTGGCTAACATTGCTGAAGCTGTTTCTGGCTCCGCTGCCATCACACTTGGATCCAAAGAAGTCAGAAAGAAATATAATTGTTCTTTCTATATCACATTACTTCATAAAAAAATTACGATTTTTTCATGAAGGAATGCACTCAATATCTGTGAGCTATGCGGCAACGGTTGCTCAATTCCGTTTTAACTTTATGTGCACCTTTGTGTTCAAATTTCAAAGTCTTCTAAGTTGATCTCATAATTCTTGTTAGTCACAAATGTTTACAAACATTAATCTACACTGAAAAGCTCACATAAAATTACCAGTAGCCATTACAAAAGAAACAGAACACACAATGCCGAATACAATAGTATATCATAACATATAACATATAACGGTGTCACTAAATTAAAGTCAGCCTCGACAGATTTGAAGAAAAGATGCGTCGAAGGCGCAAAAAAATTATTCAAGATAACAATATATAAAGTAATTAGCTTTACAAAATTCACTGTGTTTTCCCTTTGTTTTAGGCTGGCAAAATAAAATTCCCTGTATTTTCCCTGTGTTCAGGCGAAATGTAAAAAATCCCCTGTCTTTCCCCTTTCTGGAACAGCTCGTCGTGATTTTCACGGTTTTTCCCTGTTGTGAGCACCCTGCAGTGATCCTTTCTGTCCTAGGAAGAGAGAAAGGGTCCGCTGGGACTAGCTGGTATACGTACTCGTAGGTGGTAGCAACCCTTGTACCCTTTGTATATCTTCCTATCTGGGAAGATACCAACAACCATCTAGACCTATGATGTTTTACATGTTATAGGGGTCCCTCGTTAATTCGTACCCCTCGGGACCAAGGGAAAAAGTACGAATTAACCGAGGGTACCAATTAACCGGGGGTCAAATTTTCGAATGGACAAAAATAACGATGAACCTTTAAGCCTTGCGCGCTTTCGAGCAGGCTCAAATTGGCTGGTTTCAACACCATTGATTATTTTATCCTTATTCTTCATCCACGAAGCAAGTGTATTTTTAGGTACCCCGTACTCCGTCATTATTTCAGTTCTGGTTTTTGAGCCACTCGTTATTTGCTTTAACACTTTCAACTTAAGGTTCATTGTGTAATCATTATGTTTTCGTTTTGATGCCATTTTGCAAGTTGAAATGATTGACCACTGTTCACAATTTATATACACGCTCTGGAGTGCGAAGTGCCCACAGAAAAAAAACGGCATCTTAAGCTGCTGCATAGTACGTGACAGACGATGCTCCAGATTAGTGGCCAGTGGAAAAGGCTGTGCGCACCAAGACACTCCGTGTATTGAGTAGACCATGTCAATCATAATCCCTAAACCCCCATCATTACTGCCCCACAATTCGCATTATGCAACCCCTTCATCTCGCTACACATGATGCCTTAATAACGTGTTGTTTTAACTGAATTAGCCAAGGAACCGAATTAACCGAGGACGAATTAACGAGGGGCCTCTGTACTTAGAAATAATAAATAGTGTTTGTAATTTTAAAAAATCAAAAAAATCTGTCGTTTGCGACAATTTAGACATGTCTATTGTTAGAAAACTAATTCCTAGTATTGTTAAACCACTAGTGCATGTTATTAATTTATCTTTGTCAAGTGTTATATTTCTGGATGAAATGAAAGTTGCTAAAGTGGTGCCTTTGTTTAAAACTGGTGAAAATCGTTGTTTTCTAATTATCGTCCGGTATCATTGTTACCACAATTCTCAAAAGTTCTGGAAAAAGTATTTTATGTACGTTTGAACAAATTCATTGAATCTAATAACTTGTTATCTACTTCTCAATATGGTTTTAGGCGTAAACGTTCTACGTCGTTAGCTATAACTAAACTTGTTTAAGAAATCACTGAAGCTTTAGATAATAACAAAACTACTATAGGGATATTCATTGATTTAAAAAAAAAGCATTCGACACGATAAATCATAGTCTTTTGTTATAAAAACTTGAGCATTTTGGAGTAAGAGGTTTGGCAAAAAATTGGTTAACCAGTCACATTTTTAACAGAAAGCAGTATGTAAGATAGAATTATTTTGAATCAGATTTGTTAGAAATTAAATGTGGAGTTGCACAGGGATCCATTTTAGGACCGTTACTCTTTATACTATATATTAATGACATTTGCAATATCTCGGAATTGTTTAAGTTTGTGCTCTTCGCTGACGACACAAATCTCTTTACGTCAAGAGAAAACGTTAAAAGTTTGTGTCAAAGCATTAATTCAGAGATAGAAAAGCTAAATGTGTGGTTCAAAATAAATAAATTGTCGTTAAATGTCAGAACGACTAATTTTCAGGTTTTCTTTAAGATAACAGTGCCGCATGAAATTGTAATGTCTATGAATGGAACTAAAATTGAAAGAGTGTACGTAACTAAGCAGGGTTGGCAAGTTTCGTCCCTCGAGAGAAACCTCCCCGAAATTTCCCACGGAACTTTGGAAAGGGAAGAAATACTTTCTTCCCTTACCTTTGGGAAGAAATGAAAACATATTATTTTTGTCCAATGTTCTTTTTAAACAGGTAAGTATTTGTGAAACACAAGCAGGCCCCAACCGCCCCCAAATTCGTAGGGGTATAAAGCGATGACGGACAGACGGACGGACACCTCAAACCTATAGGCCCAAATCCGAAGGGTTGGGGCCTAAAAAGAAAGCTGTTAGATACGAATTTCCCCTGATAAACAAGTAAGTATGTGTGAAACACGAGCAGGCCCCAACCGCCCCCCAAATTTAAAGGGGTATAAAGTCAATTTTTGACCACTTCTGGATGAGTAAACATCCGGACCACTTCCGGATGACCAACAATACTAAAAGGCACAACTACAGGTCAAGACCTTTCATTTGAGCCTATTCTCAATGTTCTACGACCAATAGAACCGGAGATATGGCGTGTACGACAAGTAAGTATTTGTGAAACACAAGCAGGCCCCAACCGCCCCCCAAATTCATAGGTATAAAGCGATGACGGACAGACGGATGGACACCCCAAACCTATAGGCCCCAATCCGAAGGGTTGGGGCCTAAAAAAGCGATGTCGGACAGAAGGACGGCGAGACAGACATCCCAAACCTATAGGTCCCAATCCGAAGGGTTGGGGCCTAAAAACCGCTCTTGTCATTGACAGAAAGCAAACATCATAGAATGGCTGAAACATATATTTCTAGGACTGTGGTCACTTGAGCAAACAAAAGTTTTATCGCTTACGTAATTCTGCTCTTTTCGAACTACCCTGCTCCTAAATAACCGCACAGGCTTCATATATTTCTAAGCTGTTGGTCACTTTAGCAAACAGACTCAATACACATAAGCACACATTATTTGCCTATAGTCCTATTGACTGTCCTGTTGTTCATCAGCAGCCATTGAGCGGGTCTTTTCCAACTTTGGGATAATTCACACACGAATTCGGAACCGCCTGGGACACGAAAAGGCATCAAAACTCGTGTTTTGCTACATAATGCTTCGTGGAGCTTCGGAAATCGATTAGATTTTGATTAAAAGTACACAAAGCCAATATAGAACCCTCTGAAAAGTAATTAGACTTTTCAAGATAAGTGTAGTTAAGTGTGGATTTGTGTATAACCAGTGTATATAATTTGTGAATTTAAACCAATTTGTGCATATGGATACTTTTTTACACGGAAAAGTCACAAGTACGCCCTATTAGTAAGTTTCTTCCCTGTTTCTTCCAGTTCTTCCCGGAAACTTCCATTACTTCCCTATTTCTTCCCTAACTTCCTAGTTTCTAGTTTATACCGATCTTCCCGGAAGATTGCCAATCCTATAACTAAGTTTTTAGGAGTTTATATGGACAGTAAATTTACCTGGAAAAATCATGTTATGAACGTTAAACAAAAATTATCAAAATGTATGTCAGTTATATACAGATCTAGTCAATTATTAGATACCAATGCATTTCGCACTTTATATTGCAGTCTTTCTTTTTACCTTATCTGTCTGTAATTTATTTAATTCACATGTAACAGTATCAGCTAATTCATGTATGTCAGATCCGGATTTAAATGCATTAGTATCATCTGCAAAAAGAATGAAACGCAAAATATTCGATACTTTACAAATATCATTCATGTAAATAATAAAAAGTTTTTGACCTAAAATTGACCCCTGTGGTACGCCGCAAACTATATTCAATAGACAAGAACGGACATCGTTTATCTGTACGAACAGCTTTCTGTTTGAGAGATAGCTTTTTAACCACTTTAGACCATTTTCTCAAAAACCGTAATGATACAATTTTGCTAAAAGAATATCATGATTTAGAGTGTCGAAAGCTTTACGAAGGTCAATGAACACACCTATGGTACATTTCTTTTTATCTAAGGTTTCACATATTTCTTCAATAAGCTCTAATAACGCAATATTTGTTGACCTGTTCTCTCGAAAACCGTATTGAGATTCACTTAATATCCTATTGTTATCTAAAAACCCGTACGAAGAAATAATCGATATTTCACCTATAAATTACCCATATTATGGCCGTAAAATGAAGTTTATGGCTTATTTAGACCAAGACACGTAAATTAGACCAATAATCCTGGTCAAAATTTCAAAGTTTTGGGTCAAAATTATCATCCATAATTTTAAACCCATAATCCGGGTCATACTTCCATTTTTTACCCATAATATTGAACTTAACGATTTTTTCTTAATTAAAGTAACTTGGCAAAAAATAAATAAATAGTACAGTTAAATATGGTCGTGAACAATGGATATCCTTAGATAACATTTTTCAGCATAATCAAAGTGAAAAGCCGAACACATTAATTTTGTTATTATTATGTATTATGGAAATTTTAAGAATTCTTGCCAAATTCTTCATTTGAAATTCTGGTGTTAAATTTTGGGTTATTTTTATGGCCATAACGGGAACATTATGGGTCTTGACTAATTTCACTCATATTTTGGGTCTTGACTTGACTCCTGGTGTTAAATTCGGGCCATTCTTATGGCCATAACGGCACATTATGGACCATAATGGTCGGGGAAAATACAGCCATAGTATGGGTTACAATATGGGTCTGTTTTTTTTTCGTACGGGAAAGATTGCAGCTGGTGATCAAATAATTTTTTCAATACTTTGGAAACTTGTGGAAGAAGAGATACAGGTCTATAGTTATTGAATTCTTATTACAAACACTTTTGAACAGAGGTAACACTTTTGCTATCTTCATTTCATCAGGAAAAATACCAGATGAAAAGGACAAATTGCATACATGACATAAGTGTTAACTTACAGTATCTATGACGCTTTTTACAATTTGAATTGAAATTTCATTACAATCTTTAGAAGTTTTACTCTTCAATTTTGACACGACCTTAATCAACTCACTCTCAGTTACAGGTTTGATAAAGAACGAGTTGGGATTAGATCCTGGCATATAATCTGAAAAATGTTTACCCCCTGTTGAGGGTATTTTGTCAGCCAAATTTGGCCCAATATTAACAAAAAACTTATTAAATTCGTGTGCAATACTTCTTTCACTTGAAGTAGTTTGGCCGTTGCCGTTATTAAATTCAACCGGTAGCTGAGAATGATCTTTATTTTTTATAACACTATTTATTATCTTCCAAGTTGCCCTTATATTTCATTTCATTGTCAGTATTTCTGTTGGAAAAAAAAATTTTCATACAATTTATTTTTCTTTTGACAAGCGTTAATGAGCCCTTTAGTTAACCATGGCTTGTTTTTACTTTCATTGTACACATTAACCTTTTTCAGCGGAAAGTTTCTATCATAACAGTTTTTAAACATTTGCATGAACATATCATATGCTATATTTACATCATGTTCGTAACACTTTTTCCCATTTAATATCAAGCATTTCTTTTCTAAAATTGTCAACTTTAACTCGTACCCATTTGATTTTATCTTTGTTAACTTTAGATAAGCCTCTATGGTAACAGGAGCTAAAAATTTGCAAATGATCAGTTATATCATTGCACAGTATGCCACTGACATTTTCACAAGCAAAATTGTTTGTAAATATATTATCGATTAATGAAGCATAATATGAAGTTACATGAGTAGGTTTGTTTATCATAGGGTACATGCCGTACGAAAATAACATGTCTACGAAATATTTTGAGTCTTAATGACCATCACTTTTAAACAAGTCTAAGTTGAAATCACCACATATATAAATCGACTTATTTGAATTTATATCCTTTAACATTTCTTCAACATAACAAAGAAATTGTTCTAAACTAGAAGCTGGAGTTCGGTAAATGCAAGACACAATGATATTTTTACCATGTTTTATAAACGGTTCTAAAGATAGGCACTCAAATAATCTATCTTTGGAAAATGAAAATTTTTAATTTTAGTACAGTCCAAGTCCTTACGTACGTATAATGAAACAGCACCTCCCCTTTTTCCATCTCTGAGCAAACTGCACATTTCATAATTTTCAAGCCTAAAATCTGTCAAATCTGATTTTGAATCAAGCCTCGTTTCGCTTATAGCTATGACATGAAATTTCTTTGAGAGATTTGACAAGTAATTTTTTTATATGCCTAAAATTTGTTCTTAAACTCCTTGTATTGAAATGTATCAAAGTGAAACCATTTAGCTGTTTTGCTTTTGAATGAAAATTTGTGTCTGTATAGTAACAACATTCAAAATTGTAATTCTGAGAATAATTTGCATCTGGGTCTAGATCTTTATCCCAGCCATTATCAGTACTTCCTAAATCGTAGAATTTTTTGCAAGGTGAAATCAGATCATCTACTGTAGACCTTGAATAGGTCTTCACTAATATCTATATTTGTGTTCAAATATGCAAACTCGTCTGTAACGGCTGATCCGTTGACGAGCAGCTGCTCACCGGAACCAAATGAACCAATCAAATTTAAGTAGGTCAAGGCAGCCATCTTGAATAAATCTATTAAACTACGCAGTTGGTAAAATTCGGAATTTTGTGGATATTTTCTTAGAATTAGAGGGCGAAAAGGTAAGAATCATATGTTATTAAATTTCTCAGTATATATAGATCATCCAGATGTAAATTTTATTAGAATTCACTCCCAGTTGTGCCACTAATTTGCGATGATTTCTCGGATCACATAACGTACCGCCCGTTCTGTTTGTGTTCGGGGATTTTCGAGTAAATTGAACAGATTTCTGTGGAATATTAGTTTTAAAGTATTCTTGCCGAAGCCAGGATTAAGTACCGAAAATAGTTACCGAGTTTTGTATTGTTCTTTTCAGTTTTTTCACGATGTTTTGGCGTTGAACAAAGAACATTCATAGACCAGAGTCTTGCCAATAAACATCCGTTTACAACTTTAGCCTTTTATTGAAACGAACCAGCAGTTACAGTGAAAAAACTTGCCACATTGAAATCACCATTTCTGGACAGATTACTCTTTGAAGAATTTTGACCGAAAATCTGGACATATTATTGGCGCATTGACAGTTATACCTCCGTGTTAACGGATAAACCCCACATGGAATAATACGCGGTGTACACTGGAATAATACGCGGTGGGACTTCTCACGAATGAGCGATAAATGACGTTTCTGGGACTTAAAACCAACTACACTTTATATCGGAGCATTTTTGAGTGGCATTCCGCTGGGACGCTTATCGCAAATACACTGCAATCAAGTGTGATTCGTGAAACAAACTTACAGCAGTGACGCAAAACATAAAACCGTGTGCACAGTTGACAGCTGTTTGTTTATTATGTTCACGCGGCAAAGTGATCAACACGATATTCCTGCGTGAAAACCCTGTGTGCTGGATGTGATACCCACAAGTGAGCACAACGCCAACAGCACAGCATTGAGAAAAGCACTGCCACGACTCTGTCAACAGTCAGACCCGCAACGCTAGCCTTCGGTGGAAAGTGCCAATCGAGGAACGACACTGCCTTTAAAACCTGATGACACCTGCAGCGGCTGCACCTGACAAACCCGCGAGATATCTTCAAATGTGAAGAGAGTCGGAAATGGAGTATCCTTTGAAACTTTTGTAAACTTTAAACGAAGGTTTTAAGAGCATCTTACTTTACAGATGCGCAAACGGTTGGATTATAAAGTTCACTGAAAAATGGCACTGATACTTGTATAAACTTTTGATACAGTCTCTGTGAGTTTACCACAGCTTTATGTCAAACTATACCCTGTAGATATTCAGTTAAATTTTTATGTGCTCTGATTTCGAGGCCACTTTATCGACGTTAAAAAAAAAATACGAAAGGTTGATTAAAATTCACAAAATTGGATTTTTCGGTTAATTGGTTCTGACAAAGGTTGTACTGAATGTTAAAGGGTGTGACATAGTACATTAACGGCTGGGTATATCTACGGCAAATATAGTATGTGTGTTGTGGTCTAACAGCCGTAGTATCTGAAATTATTGTATGGTACACGTATTATATGTCTGAATCCCAACCTCTTGGCACTAAATGGAACATGCAAAAACATCTTTGCTGAATACAGCTTGTGATGTAATCCAAATGTATAATTAAAAGTACAAAGATGGCAGGGAAAACCCAATCTGACATAGAAATGGAGCAGCACGTACCATTTGAGGGTGAAACAGAGGCTTTACCGCAGCTCTGTACACCCCCCGATTCCCGATTGGATCGAGAGGAAGAGATCGTGGGATCTGTTAGAGGCCATGTAGAGGACCCTTATCGGCATGAAGGATACGAGGGCCCTATCGGAGGTGTGCCTAGTAGCAATCCTGATGTGCGCAGGCGAGTTCCCACTGAGCGCGGTGCAGAATACATGCTGGATGTGAGACGCAAAAATCTACAGAGGTGCATCAGCAAATGGCGTAGTCTAATTGATGAAGCTTGGGATCTGATCGCAGATGCCGATAGTGCAGAAGCTCTAAAACAGAAACGCGAAGAAGTGAAGATGGTTTTAGAAGAAGTTCAAGTTGCTTCAGGAAAGTTCCTAGAAGTGTCTACAATAGATGAGATACCTATAGATGCTATAGAAAGAGACATCATGGATCTTAAAAAAGGCCTGAATACAAGAATAAAAGAGCTAAAAGACCAAGAAACAATGTCAAAAAGGTCTCAACGATTTGAGGTCTCATCACGTCGTTCCGGAAGATCTGCACGATCCCTGAGATTAGAAGAAGAAGCTAAAGCTGCGGAATTAAAAGTGAAGCTCAAATATCATCAAGCGGAGGCAGCCGCCGCCAAGATGGAAATTGAGAAAGAGCTGGATATTACAAATGCTCGTCTTGAAGTGTTAAAAGATGACTACAACGATGGACCTAGTCTAGATCGCTTATCAGATGAAGAGCCAAGTGAAACGAAGGTTGCGCGATACCTCGACACGCTTTCACAAGTATCGCAAACCGTGCCTGTACCTCAAACCACCAATGTTACATCAATTACCATTGTTTCGACTGCCGAACCAACAACAATTACGAGTTATCCTACTTGGATCACAAGAGAACCATACATCGTCCCTAGCACAGGGTTTGTGCGCGAACGCGATTTCGCCACTGATGCGACGCCGAGTCAGCCTTTGAATCCACATGCCATTCCATTTACATGGCGAGCTGCTACAACTAGTCATGGAGGAAACACTGCCAGCCACCAACATCCAGTTATGTCCACTGGATATGGGCCACAGATTGGAAATACTCCAGGCAGATCTCCTGAAGGTGCTCCACAGAGTTTATTCGGAACTCCATACCGTACCCATCCAACGACGAGTGGAGTTGAGCAGCGACGAAGTGTTAATCAACCAACATATCAAGGCGGAGATACATCACAAAATATGTTAGAATCGATGACAAGACTGATGAAAAGACCACCTCAAGATATTGAGAAGTTCAGCGGCGATGCTCTTCTGTATCGAAGATTTGTGCGACAGTTCAATAACTACATCAGTGTGTACTGTGAGAATGATTACGAAAGACTGACCTACTTAGAGCAGTTCACTATTGGAGAGGCCCATAAAGTCGTAATGGGATACTCAAACCTTGACTCAAGTACTGGGTATGCAGCCGCGATAAAAGAGCTGAATAACCGATACGGAAATGAAGAAAATATTGCAAACGCTTACGTTCAGAAAGCGCTGAATTGGCCGGTTATTAAGATAGCGGATGTCAAGGCCCTTGACGAATATTCGATCTTCCTGAGAGAATGCCTCCACGCCATTGAAGAAGTTGGTGCATTGGGCGTTCTTGAGTATCAAGGCAACCTAAAAGCAATGGTAGAACGCCTACCCTACCAACTACACGACCGGTGGAGAACTGTAGTTGATTCCCGACTATCTGCAAACGTTAGAGTTCGGTTTGCCGATTTAGTGGACTTCGTATCACTAGAGGCGAGGAAATCCAGAAACCCTGTTTACGGCCGAGATGTACTGAAGTGCCCGACGGAGAAAGATACTATAAAACCGAAGAAGCAAAATCGACAGTCGCAAAAATTACCAGAGTCACAATGTCTGGCAACAAGGGCTGAGAAGGATTCGGAAACAAAACCTAAGAAACAGGAAGAAACCAAAAACTCGCCGCCTTTCCTGCAGCGGCAATCACGACATTGATGTGTGTGAAGACTTTCAACACAAAACCCTGGAAGAACGACAGAAATTAGTGAAAACTAAAGGGTTGTGCTTTGGATGTTTGCAGCGGGGCCACCTGAACAAAGATTGTAAAAATAAAAAGAAATGCCGAGTTTGCCAGAAACGACATCCAACAGTGTTCCACGACTACTACAAGGCTCGTACACAATCCGGAAGAGAACAGAACGATAAAAACAGCAAGGAAAAACAATCTGCCGATCAAGCTATTGCTCAGCAACCAGATACAGCAGTTTCTCTCTGTATGAACGGGGCGCAGTCCAAAACAAGTGCCATGGTTTTACCAGTGTACGTATCTCACAGCAGTAATCCATTGCAAGAGAAATTAGTATACGCACTATTGGACACGCAATCCGATACTAGTTTCGTAAGCAACAATGTGTGTGACTTCCTAGGAGTTGAAGGCATCGAAACTCATCTGCAGTTGTCGACGATGGCTTTGCAGAACACACTGATAAACTGCCGAAAAGTTACTGGCTTGAAAGTACGTGGACACAACAGAACGAAGAGAATACCAATACCAAAGGCATATACACAAGAATCCATACCAGTGAACCATGACCACATACCGTCTCAAGAGACCGCAAGAAGTTGGAATCACCTAGAATCGATCGCTGATGAGATGCTACCGAAAGCAAACTATGAAATCGGCCTTCTTCTGGGTTATAATTGTCCTCAAGCAATAATGCCTCGAGAAGTGATCCCTGCTCCTAATGAAGGACCATACGCTATCAGAACGGATCTAGGATGGTCGATAGTTGGCACGACAGCCAGTGAAGATGAAGATAATCTGTGCGAGGTCACAATCAGTCACCGGATAATGACAAGAGAAACTATGCCGGAACTTCAAGACGCAAAAAAGACAGTTTCATTCTCTATAAAAACGGCAAAGGTAAAAGAAGTAGCAAACCCCAACGATGTACTCAAAGTGTTAGAATCCGATTTCATCGAGAGGAAACAGACCGAGAAGAAACCACTGTCGTATGATGACAAGAAATTTATGAACGCCCTTAGTGAAGGAATTCATGTGAGAGAGGATAATCACTATGAAATGCCACTCCCCTTCAAGCAGCCGAAACCAAATATGCCGAACAATAGAGAGCAAGCCGAATCGCGTCTGATGCAGTTAAAGACCAGATTGGAAAGAAATGAGAAATTCCGAAGGGACTATATAAATTTCATGAATGAAATTATCCAAAAGGGATACGCGGAAGAAGTTCCTCCCGAAAAAGAACCGATTGAAGGGCAAGTATTTTACATCCCCCATCATGGCATTTATCATCCTCGAAAACCGGAGCAAATAAGAGTAGTTTTTGACTGTAGTTCAAAGTACAAAGGTGTAAGCTTAAACGATGTACTACTCCAAGGCCCGGACATGATCAATGACTTGATCGGAGTCCTGTGTCGATTTAGAAGAGAACCTATCGCGATAGCCTGTGATGTTCAAAAGATGTTTTACCAGTTTCATGTGAACCCAGATGATCGTAACTATCTACGATTTCTATGGTGGAAACAAGGAGACACCTCGACAACAGCTAAAGAGTACCGTATGACAGTTCATCTCTTTGGCGCAATCTCGTCACCCGCTTGCGCCAACTTCGGGCTAAAGCAAGCAGCTGAGGATGGAAGACGTGAATTTGGAACAGCACCATCTGAGTTCTTGAATAACGATTTTTACGTAGATGATGGGCTGACCTCAGTTACTGACTCATCGGATGCTATCGATCTTATACAGAAAACAAAAGACCTGTGTCAAAGCAGAGGAATCAAACTGCACAAGTTTGTCTGCAACAATAGTGACGTCTTAACAGCAATTCCAGTCGAAGATCGCGCTAAGAGCGTTTCTACCATTAACATAGGTCAAGAAGAAACGCATGTGGAGCGAGTATTAGGCGTACAGTGGTCAATCGATCTTGACTGTTTCCAGTTTAAAATAAAACTGAAAGAGAGACCAGCCACGAGGCGTGGAATACTATCAACAGTTTCCTCGGTGTACGATCCTCTGGGATTTCTCTCTCCAGTTCTGTTGAAAGGAAAGCAGATACTACAGGAAATCTGCAAAGACCAAAGCGATTGGGACGATCCCCTCTCCGACGAGATTGTTACGAGATGGCGTAATTGGTGTTGCGAACTGAAGTCTTTAGAAAACCTCAGAATACCACGATGTATTAAACCTGATGACATCAAAGTGAAACACGTCGAGCTACACCATTTCTCAGATGCCAGCAATCAAGGATACGGAGAGTGTTCCTACGTAAGGTTCACTGACGAAACCGATAGAATCCACTGTGCTCTGCTATTTGCAAAAGCTAGAGTGACCCCCCTGAGACTAATATCCATTCCCCGTCTGGAACTCACTGCAGCATTGCTTTCCGTGAAGATCGGTGGCATGCTAAAACACGAGCTGAGGTACAATGACGTAGCTGAATATTTCTGGTCAGATAGTAAGGTAGTCTTAGGATATATAGCGAACAACGCCAGGAGATTTCACATATACGTCGCAAACAGAGTGCAACAGATTCGAGATCAAACCGAAGTGAAACAATGGAACTACGTCAAAACCAGCGATAATCCAGCAGATTATGCTTCAAGAGGATCAACAGCACAGAACCTCCTGAAGAACTCGACGTGGTTTTCAGGTCCAACATTTCTGTGGACACTCGACTGGAGGTCATATATGGAAGAAAATCCGATGCAGAGAACTTTCAGTCCTGATGATCCCGAAATAAAGAAAGCGACTACACTTACGCTACAATCACAAGGACAGGACATCAAATTCGACCTGGAACAACGTCTGAGTAATTTCTCCAGCTGGGAACGCGCGCGAAAAGCCGTAGCGTTCTGTATAAAATACATACGCATATTAAAATCTCGAGTACATGGAGACAAATCAAGAACAAAGACAACCGTAACAGCAGCAGATTTGTATGAAGCAGAGATGGAAATCATCAGATCAATCCAACAGAAAGCATTCAAAGAAGAAATTAAGATACTGAAATGCATTAGCGAAACCCCAACAGTCGACAGAGCAATTGAGAAAGAACGCAAGACTAAAATAAAGAAAACCAGCAACATCTATCGCCTTGACCCGTTTATTGATCCAACTGGGTTGTTGAGAGTTGGTGGAAGGATAAAAGCTGCCTCGATAGATGAAAGAGTAAAGCATCCACTTCTGCTTCCAAAGAAAGGTCACATCAGTCTACTTATTGTTAGATATTGTCATGAAAGAACCCACCATCAAGGACGCGGCATGACAATGAATGAACTTAGGTTGTCCGGTTACTGGGTGATAGGGATGAGCTCAACCGTCGCATACTGTATACGAAGATGTGTTATATGTCGGAAGTGGCGAGGATCCGTAACTGAACAAAAGATGGGCGATCTACCTGTAGATAGGACTGAAGCAGTAGCACCTTTTACCTATTGTGCTGTCGACCTGTTCGGTCCTTTCATGATTAAACAAGGTCGCAAAGAACTCAAGAGATACGGTGCTCTCTTCACCTGTCTTTCCTGCCGTGCGATTCATATCGAAACTACGATTGATCTGACAACCGACTCGTTTCTGAACGCTTTAAGACGATTCATCTCCATACGAGGACCAATTCGGCAACTTCGTTGCGATCAAGGAAGCAATTTTGTAGGTGCGCGGCGTGAATTACTACAAGAGGCTCCGAACATCGACCAGCTAAAGATACATGACTTCCTCACTAGGCAAGGATGCGACTGGTTTGAGTTTAAGATGAATGTACCTGCATCAAGCCATATGGGTGGAGTATGGGAACGTCAGATTAGAACTGTAAGGAGCGTTCTCATCTCTTTGTTAGAGCGGTGTGGTACACAACTAGATGATGAAGCGCTTAGAACACTACTTTGCGAAGTTACTGCAATTGTGAACAGCAGACCATTGACTACAGACAACATAAACGATCCCACAAGCCTAGAACCATTGACTCCGAATCATCTCCTGACGATGAAGTCTAAGGTAGTACTCTCACCTCCAGGAAACTTTCAGCAAACTCATCTGTACTCCAGAAAACGATGGAGAAGAGTGCAGTATCTGGCTAACGCTTTCTGGAATCGATGGCGTAGCGAGTATCTATTATCGCTGCAAACACGTCAAAAATGGTTACATCCGAGACGCGAAATGCAAAAGGGAGATATCGTACTCTTGAAAGATGTCAACCTACCACGCAACCGTTGGTCTTTGGGTCGCGTTGAAGACACATACTTGTCATCAAGCGATAACAAAATACGCAAGGTGAAACTGCGCATTGGCGACCCAACACTGGACAAAAGAGGCAGACCAGTTCAGAGTGCTACTTTTCTTGATAGGCCAGTACAAAAGCTAGTCCTTCTTTAAGAAAACGAGACCGGAGCATCCCCGCCAGAAGAGCCTTAAAAATCCCGATTGTGATATGTTATGTCGAAAAGACTCGGTGAATACATGAACTGAATTCGTCGCTTAGTGCCAGTCGTGTTAGTGCCGTTCCCCTTCCCGATCTGATCCGTCCTTCCGCATTAAAAGGTTGAATTGTGAATGTATGAATGTAACATGTTGAAAACTCATAGATGTGACAACTTAAGACTGCGTTATAATGCTGAAGCTATTGTGACGCTTTTGGCTCGTCGTGGCCCACGGTCTGAAATTGGGTCGAGAATTGCTCTGCTCTATTAAAGCGGAAACTCTTTAAAATCAACAAATGGGTTTTTTTTTGGTAGCCCATTGCAGTAAGATAATTTATAAAACGTCAGATCATCGAAATTGAGTTGAAAGTACAATTTTATTTTACTCATGCTCTGAAGCATCTTGAGTAAATATTGTGCTGAAGTCAAAGTAAAATTGAATTGTAAAGTAAAATTTTAAGTTTTAAATTTTGAGGAGCCATGTAACGGCTGATCCGTTGACGAGCAGCTGCTCACCGGAACCAAATGAACCAATCAAATTTAAGTAGGTCAAGGCAGCCATCTTGAATAAATCTATTAAACTACGCAGTTGGTAAAATTCGGAATTTTGTGGATATTTTCTTAGAATTAGAGGGCGAAAAGGTAAGAATCATATGTTATTAAATTTCTCAGTATATATAGATCATCCAGATGTAAATTTTATTAGAATTCACTCCCAGTTGTGCCACTAATTTGCGATGATTTCTCGGATCACATAACGTACCGCCCGTTCTGTTTGTGTTCGGGGATTTTCGAGTAAATTGAACAGATTTCTGTGGAATATTAGTTTTAAAGTATTCTTGCCGAAGCCAGGATTAAGTACCGAAAATAGTTACCGAGTTTTGTATTGTTCTTTTCAGTTTTTTCACGATGTTTTGGCGTTGAACAAAGAACATTCATAGACCAGATTCTTGCCAATAAACATCCGTTTACAACTTTAGCCTTTTATTGAAACGAACCAGCAGTTACATCGTCGTCATCCACATCATTAAAAGGGAAATTTCTTGCACAATTAAAACAGTAATAATAATAGTCCATTTCACTTTTTCTATTTAATTCAAGTTTCGATAATTTTGCAAATATTCTAAGAACCCACAATGAACAAATGTCACACTGGATGGCATCGGATTTTACATTTTTGACACAAATTGTAACAGTGACCAGTCTAAAAAATGTTGCAGTATATGGGTCCTTAGGGACAATACAGCATTTAGGTTAGTAGTCTTCGGTCACGAGTATTTAAGCAGCGGATTCGCGAAATTTCTTTCTCTTTGCACGTGGAAAGGAAGAAAGACACATCTTAAAGGAAGCTCAGGAACAAAAAAGGAAACTTGAACAGAACTTAGGTTGGTAACTTAGTAATTTTTTTTGAGTTTGCATAGTTTGCTGTCTATGGTTAGTAAAAGTGTGGGCGATATTGAGAGGTATTTATACAACGAAGATATTTATTAAATAGCGTTTCGCCAGCCATTTTGTCGTGAAATTAGTAGTCCGTTGGACTTGTATATTTGACAGCAAATTTATATCAAAATTTCTCTGTGAATGTTGTCGGAATTTAGAAGGCAAAGTGAATTGAAATCTCACTCCGTTCGTATATACAATGCAGGACCAGTTATCTGGAATCAGAAATGCGTGGCGTGTAATGGCTTGTACCACAGTCCGTGTAATGGCTTGTACCACAGTCCGTGTAATGGCTTATACCACAGTCCGTGTATTTGGGATAAACCTAGATAAATTCTATCCCTTTTTGTTGGTGGCTTTTGCCTCGAGTTTATAAGCAGAATACTGCCCCCCCTGGCCGTTTTGTTCGGCGTGAAAAATCGTAAAAAATATTATTTATTCGTTGCCAAATCGGTCTACTGGCCCAGCAGTTATTCCGTTTGGATTGGATTCTAATTCTGACTATCGTCTTAGCTTTGTGTATGTTTTTAAACACAAACCAGTTCGTAATTGGAACTTCGTAAGGCCTTATTTTGATATATTAAGTCCTGCATTGGCCTTCTTTGGAAGATTGATTTATTTCTTTTTTTTTTTGGGAAAAAATTATACGGTTCGTACAGCTCGCACAGTGTTTAGTTAACAAATTAGGGTTATTTCAAGGAGGGTTTTAGAAGCAGTGTTAGTGTTTAGGCTCTACGCGTTCAGCCGGTGCACATGTCCTAGTCACGTGACTTTAGCGCGCTGTCTCGTGATGGGGGCGACCGGTTCACATGAGCACGTGACCTGCACTTAACTTGCATCTTTACACTTGTACTTTACATCAGGGTCACTCAGTGGAATGTCTGGTTTTGTTTATTTGGTTAGTCAGTCAGTGTGTTAGACTTCAAGCAGTATGCCCAGCTGTTAGCCGTCGCGTTATCTGGAAGAGTCATGGCCAAACTTCGGTCAGTATTTGGTAATTTATTTATTTATTAATTATTTATCTATTTATTTATTTTTTCGTATATTTGGTATTTATTTATTGTGTTTGTTGAAACGATTGCCATGTTACAATTCGTGAGACATGCTGTGTAATAAAGCATACGATATGTGCATGTCTTGTTTGTTTGTCTGTGATTTCGGTGGATATTTAGTGCATTTAAATAATTTGGTGGATTTGGCCACCGTATGATTAAATACAGATTGCTTCTTGCCATACCAACTTATGTAAAATTTGGAATGCAATCGGAGTGAGCTGTGCACGCAAACAGTTGATAAAAAGTCAAAGAAAGAATTTCGTAGGTGATTTTGTTATTTATTTTGGTTTATTTATGCATGATTATTTATTATTTTTGTTTCATTTTGACTTGCAGTTTTACCATGTGAAATAAAATGAGTAAAGCAACAGCCATGATCTTCTTCACTTCGTCCGCTCGTCCGTCGGTCCGTCCGTCTGTCGGTCTGTCTTGTGCGAGTCCGTCACAGTAAAACGAAGTACGAGGAGACATCTGCAGGCCGTGAATGCGTGAATTGCGAGATTCGGGAGTGAACTTCGCGTTTTGTCAGCGAACTTCGCGCTTCGTCAGTGAACTTCGTGGTGCATCAGTGAACTTCGCGTTCCATCAGTGAACTTCGTGTTGCATCGGTGAACTTCGCGTTCCATCAGTGAACTTCGTGTTGCATCGGTGAACTTCGCGTTCCATCAGTGAACTTCGTGTCGCGTCAGTGAACTTCGCGTTGCGTCAGTGAACTTCGCGTTGCGTCAGTGAGCTTAGCGTGAGTGATGCCATGATGTCTCTTACGGACTCAAGTTTTGATTTACTAGTGATTTTTGTATTTTGTCGGTTCTTTTACACACACACCGAGTGGTGTTTAAAGTGAATATCCGTAAAGCATTTTGATTGAACTTTGAGGTTAAAAGAAAGGTTTTTGTCAATTTGTTTACAAGCTAACCATGTGGTTCGGTTTATAAACCATCAGCGGGTTTTTTTTGTGAAGGCTTCGAAGTCTGAATATGGAATTTGAACATTGTGTTAAGCCGTCTACAGTCATAAGTACAGTAGAACCTTTGGTTCGAGTGGTTGACTAGCCTAAGGCTGGTGTTATTGTCGGATAATAATATCAGTGGGTTGTAAGGTGTGTCGTTGGGATTGATATTGCCAGCTGAAGTTAGGCAGTTGGTGGCATTGCCACCTGAAGTTTGTTTAAGTCAGATGGCGGTATCCTTGGCGGATCCTTATAAGTAATATGTTTAAACGGTTTTGAAGCTAGCGAAAGAGTTTTACGGTTAATTTTACGCAATTATTAAATTTCAAGGAAATTGCTAGCAAGAGCTAAGTGGTGAGCCAGCTGGATTTGGTGAGCCAGCTGGATTTGCTTTAGTAAGTCTGAAGTTGTGTTTGTTTGGGGAGCAAACTGTTACTTGAAGTGTCGTTCGTGATAGTCATGTGACGGTTGCTTGTCAAACATTCAGTTAGTCAGACTGAGAGGTTTGCAGCTGACTTCGGTGGTTGCGTGTTATGTTCGAATGGCAATGTTGCCAGCTGAAGTTTCATTGTGATAGGCAGATGGCAATGTTGTCATCCGAGAAAAGGGGTTAATATATCATAGCGGTGATAACTGAAATGAGTTCTGTTTAAGTGGGTTGAAGTGTGCGTGCAAATTGTAAATAGTGTAAAAAACGAACTTGTTTAACACAAACGCACAAGTTTACGCGTTAGCAAGTAAAGGTATGTCCACTGGAAAGAGGCCGAAAGAACTGAAATCGGAAATATTTTCCGATTTAGAACGTCTGATTTCTATGAGTGAATCGGGACTTCGTCCTGAGGAGGATCGTTTAGAGGATCCGATGGAATCGGATTTTCGTGTTGATGAAGGTGATCGTGTGTTTCTTCAAACGGAGGTCAGTGGCACTGATGTAGTACAAGAAGTGCCGACAAGGAGCATTCGTCAGCGTAGTAATGCTGACGTAGTGCAAGATGCGCAAGGAAGGGGCGCTCGGCAGCGCACTCTTACCGTAAAGGGAAAGGAATACAGGATTAGTCGCGTGACAAAAATGTTTAAGGATCGTGTATCAGCTTTGAATAAAAAGTCGATGGCTATAAGCCGTCTGCTTTCTTATGAACAAGCTGATGTTAAAGGTTTGCAAACGCTACGGGATGAGTATGAACTGGAATTGAAGGTCATCAGTGGTTGTTTTGATGAGCTTAAACAACTGACTGATGATCAAGTTGATCCGAAAATTCAAGACAAGTTTGAGGAGGTTGAAGCAAGGTCGTGTGAGGTTCTCTTGAATATGGGTAATACTATTAGCCAGATTTTAATAGAAACTCGTAGCAAGAGTTCAGTTCGTAGTAAAGCCCCGTCAAGTAAGTCGAATAGTGTTCATTCTGCGACGTCAAGGTTAGCTGAAGCCGCGGCTGACGTGGCTGAACTTGAAACTAGAGTTAAGTTTTTAGAGGTTGAGTCAAAACAGAAGGCTCAGCTTGAGAAAACACAGGTCACGAAGGATCTTGAAATTGCCAAGGCTAGAGTTGAGGCTTTGTCCAGACTAGAAGGAGATTCTAGGGATAGTGTCTCGGAAAGAGGTGGTTTGAATTTGGAAGGTGTAGATAAAGAATTAGACAGGAATAACTATGTGAGGGCGTATGTTAACGCAAATCAAGCCCCAGTTGAGCCTCAACAAGAGTTGTTAAAGGTTCTTTGTGAACAGTTGGCATTGTCTAGGCTTCCCATTCCGGAACCAAGTGTGTTTACAGGAGACCCGTTGCAATTCCCTAGTTGGAAGAAAGCGTTTGAAACTTTAATTTCCAGTCGCTCGATCCCAAAGGATGAACGTGTTCACTATTTGAAAAGGTACTTAGGAGGTGAGGCGAAGGCATGTATTGAGGGATGCTTTATGGTAGCTACACCTACGGCTTATGAGGATGCGTTTAGGTTACTCGAGGGAAGGTACGGTGACACGTTTGTGGTAGCAAATGCTTTCCGGGACAAGCTTGAGAGTTGGCCAAAGATACAATCAAGAGATAGCTCAGGTCTTCGAAAGTTTGTTGATTTTTTGAGACAATGTGAGAGTGCAATGAAGTCATTAGGTAGTCTTAGGTTTCTAGACGACGATCGCGAAAACAGAAAGCTTTTATTGAAGCTACCGGATTGGCTAGTGACAAGATGGGGTCGCATTGTGTCGGAGTGGAAGGTTGTGAAGTGTGAGTTTCCACCTTTCAAGGAGTTTGTGAAGTTTCTGACAAAGGAATCGGACATTGCTAATGATCCGATTACGTCGATTCAGTCGCTAAAGGGTATGTCGGACGGTAAAGGCGCTCGCGCCAAGGTAGGAACTTCCCTTAACACTGGTGCCAAGAAAGTTTTGGTTTGTTTTCACTGTAAGAAGAACCATCCATTGCATGGCTGTAAGGCGTTCCTTGAGCAGTCGCTAGAAAGGAGAAAGGCTTTGGTAAAGACAAAAGGTTTGTGTTATGGTTGCCTAGGAAAGGGTCATCTCTCTAAAGATTGCAAGCACAAGTCCACTTGCGAGGTGTGCAAGAAAAGACATCCAACGGCTTTACATGACCCCAAGTTAAATCAGCCCAAGGACAAGTTTAAGACACCAGTTAAGCAGTCGTCACTTAAAGCGGATGCAACTCCTTTTCAACCCCAGGTATCGACAGTTAGTCCAAAGGCAGGGCAAGGTTTTGGTGGTTGCGATTCGGGGGCCCGTTCAGGTGCAGTCTGCATGAGTGTTGCTAGGGAAAGCACTTTGAGTTCTATGATTGTTCCGGTGTATCTGTCCCACATTAGTGATCCGTCTAACGAAAGACTCGTTTATGCTTTGTTGGATACGCAGTCAGATACTTCTTTCGTGTTGGACTCTACCTGTAAGGCATTAGGGTTAACGGGTTCCCCAGTTAAGTTGTCACTGTCAACAATGTTTGCAGAAAATAGGCAGGTAGCTTGTGAAAAGGTAAATGGCTTAATGGTCCGTAGTTATGACAGCGAACTGAAGATAAGTCTCCCTCATATGTACACACGAAACATAATGCCGGCTAATAGGACGCACATACCGTCGGCTGAGATGACTAAACATTGGCCTCGTCTTCAAGCAATCAACAATAAGCTTATGCCTGTTAGTGATTGTGAAATAGGTCTGCTGATAGGGTACAACTGCCCAAGAGCTTTGATACCTAGAGAGGTGATCACGTCGTCCAATAATGGTCCATATGCGCAACGTACGGACTTAGGTTGGGGCATTGTTGGCGTTATAGACAGTGTATGCAGTGACGAGGATGTCATAGGTCATAGTCACAGGATTTTGGCTTATCAGGTCTTAGAGTCAGAAAGGGCTGTGTGTGTATCGTTGAAGTCGCACACCAAGGAAGTTGTTACACCTAGGGAGGTATTAGGTATCTTAGAAAGGGACTTCCAGGATTCAAAGCAAGGTGTAGGTTTGTCTAAGGAGGATCGGAAATTCTTAGATATTATGGAAGGTCAGGTAAGGCAATTGGCAGATGGACATTATGAATTGCCTTTGCCGTTTAAGTCGGATCAGTCGCATGGGCTTAGGAACAACATTAGTCAGGCTTTTAAGCGTTTGGAACATCTGAAATCCCGTTTAGAAAGAGACTCTAGTTATAAGACAGACTATGTCAAGTTCATGGATGACATGATTGAGAAGGGTTACGCAGAAAAAATCCCCGATGAGGAATTAGATCAACAAAAGGTTTGGTACATTCCCCACCATGGCGTCTATAACAGCCAGAAAAGAAAAATTCGGGTGGTCTTTGATTGTAGTGCAAGGTATCAAGGGAAGTCGTTGAACGATTGTCTCTTACAAGGCCCAGATCTAACGAATTCGCTGATAGGGGTACTTTGTCGTTTTCGGAAAGACGATGTGGCGTTCATGTGCGATATCACTAAGATGTTTTATCAGTTTAGGGTTCGCCCAGAACAACGTGATTTCTTGCGTTTCCTTTGGTGGGACGATGGTGACACAAGGTTACAACCGTCGCAGTATAGGATGACAGTTCACATTTTTGGGGCCAGTAGCTCTCCGGGTTGTTCGAATTTTGGTTTGAAAAGGATGGCATCTGACTTTGAAGACCAGTTCGGTTCAGACGTAGGAGATTTCATCCGGGATAACTTTTATGTGGATGATGGTTTAAAATCCGTAGCAACTGAGGAGATAGCTATCGACCTTATTTGTCGAACTGTTCAGCTTTGTGGTAAAGGAAAACTGAAACTTCACAAGTTTGTTTCCAATTCTAGGAGAGTACTTGAAAGCATTGTCAAGGAGGATAGGGCAGATGATGTACAGGAGGTGGATTTAAGGTTTGAAACTCTACCCGTAGAAAGAGCGTTAGGGGTGGAATGGTGCATCGAGTCTGACACTTTTAGGTTTCGAGTAGTACTGAAAGATCGTCCTTTTACCAGACGCGGATTGCTATCCACTATTGCTTCCATATATGACCCTTTAGGATTCATTGCGCCTTTTACCTTAGTTGGTAAACGAATTTTGCAGAATCTTTGCATTGACGGATTTGGTTGGGATGATTCGATTCCGGAATCCTCTCGGTCGAAATGGCAGCAGTGGTTGAGTAGTGTGGTTGAACTGAAGGATCTGGACATAAATCGGTGCGTGAAACCAAAGGGGTTTCAGGTCAGCAAAGTCGAGTTCCACCACTTTTGTGACGCCAGCTTGCTTGGATATGGTCAGTGTTCTTACCTGCGTATGGTAAGCGAAGGCGGTGTACCACACGTTACATTAGTGATGGCAAAGGCCAGAGTTGTGCCTATAAAACCAGTTACTGTCCCAAGACTTGAGCTAACGGCGGGTGTGGTTGCAGTAAGGGTAGCTGGGTTGGTTGGACAAGCGTTTGGTTACCCAGATGCAGAACATGTCTTCTGGACGGACAGCAAGGTGGTCCTGGCCTACATAGCAAATGAATCGAGACGTTTTCATCTCTTTGTTGCCAATAGAGTCGGTTATATTCATTCGAATACAGATGTTAGCCAGTGGAAATATGTGCCGGGTTCAAGGAACGTCGCAGATATTGCTTCTAGAGGCAGCTTAGTCGCTGAGTTAAAGGCTTCTCGTTGGTTTGTTGGTCCAGAATTTCTTTGGCAGTCCACCATACCGTTCTTTGGTTCGGTGAGCATAACGTTAGAGAATGTGGATCCGGAGATTAAGAAAGCTCAAACTTTGGCAAGTGCTTCTAAGGAGGAGTTTGAACTTGAACGTTTTGAACATGTGTCGAGCTTATATCGCCTAAAGAAAGCAGTTGCGCTGTGTATCAAATTTGGCAGAGCATTAAAGAGTAAGGTCTCTGATTCCATTGAGGTGCATGAAAATGCGGGTAGTTTGTATGATTCGGTAGAAGTTGCTGATCTGAGAGAGGCAGAGTTACGCATTGTGTCTTTGGTTCAGCGTAAGGCATTTGCGGATGAAATGAAGATTATTCGGTCCGAAACAAACTCTCTCCAACGTAAAAATCCACTACTGAAATTGGATCCGTTTGTCGACAGCGAAGGTATTCTCAGGGTAGCTGGTCGAATTAGAAGAGCCGGGTTCGACGATGATTTGAAACATCCAATTCTGCTTCCAAGGTGTGGACATTATACCCAATTAGTAATAGGACACAGCCACGCTTATGTTAAGCACCAGGGTAGAGGCATGACTTTGAATGAGACTCGATTGTCTGGCTATTGGATTGTTGGTGGTAGCTCTGCTGTATCGAAGTACATTTATAACTGCGTTACTTGTAGGAAGGTTCGATCTTCGTCTAAGTCACCAAAGATGGCGGATTTGCCAAGTGATCGATTAGAGCCAGGTCCCCCGTTCACAAATGTGGCGGTAGATTATTTTGGTCCATTTATCATTAAGGAATACCGCAAGGAAATCAAACGGTGGGGTGTTATTTTCACTTGTCTATCTTCAAGAGCCGTACACTTAGAGATCGCTTCGTCGCTTACTACTAGTTCATTTATAAATGCTCTCCGTCGCTTTATAGCCATACGAGGTCCAATCGCATTGCTTAGGTCAGATCAAGGAACTAATTTTGTCGGAGCTAGGAATGAATTGCAGCAGGCTGTGAAAGCTATAGATAATAGCAGGGTTCGAGACTTCTTAGTCCAAAATAGTTGTGATTTTGAGGTAAGAATGAATCCACCACATGCCAGTCACATGGGCGGTGTCTGGGAAAGATTAATACGTAGTGTCCGTAGCATCTTAGAGGTTATTCTTTCTCAGCAAGGTTCGCAACTCGATGATGAGTCCTTACGCACCTATATGTGCGAGATTGCGGCGATAATCAACAGTCGTCCTTTGACTTTGGAGTATATGAATGATACGGATTTTCTCGATAGCTTAACCCCGAATCACCTGTTAACCATGAAGTCCAAAATCGTTGTGTCTCCACCAGGAGAGTTTAGGCGTGAAGATGTTTATTCGGTCAAAAGGTGGCGTAGAGTTCAGTACTTAGTGGATTTGTTCTGGTCTCGTTGGAAAAAGGAGTATTTGCATGTTCTGCAAGCTAGACAGAAATGGCTGAATCCGAATAGAAATATGAAAGTAGGTGACATAGTCATAGTAAAGGAAGAAAATGTCCCACGTAACAAGTGGACCTTAGGTCGCGTAACTGAGACTTTGGTCTCGGAGGATAATTATGTGCGTAGTGTTAAACTGGCTGTCGGCGACAGCAAATTAGATAAAAATGGTAAACGCGTTAGAGAGGTAACTTATTTGGAGCGTCCTGTTCATAAATTAATATTATTAGTGGAAGCTTAACGTGATGGTGATGTTATAGTTTGTCGGATTGTTATCGGGGTGTTCCCCATCGAGGAGCCGTACTTAGCAAGACTGCTTCTGATAGGATGCTTGAGTCTGAAGTGTTAGATGTTTCTGATTAGTGGTCCAGTATGATGGTTGCACAGTTGTTCATGTACACTAACACTTCTTATTGTTGATTTGTTCATGTTACAACAGTTATTCATTTTGTTAAACACGGTATAACTATGCAAACTTGTTTACAAATGTGACAGGAAATTCAAAATTGAAATATTTTAAATTTGGGGAGCCATGTAACAGTGACCAGTCTAAAAAATGTTGCAGTATATGGGTCCTTAGGGACAATACAGCATTTAGGTTAGTAGTCTTCGGTCACGAGTATTTAAGCAGCGGATTCGCGAAATTTCTTTCTCTTTGCACGTGGAAAGGAAGAAAGACACATCTTAAAGGAAGCTCAGGAACAAAAAAGGAAACTTGAACAGAACTTAGGTTGGTAACTTAGTAATTTTTTTTGAGTTTGCATAGTTTGCTGTCTATGGTTAGTAAAAGTGTGGGCGATATTGAGAGGTATTTATACAACGAAGATATTTATTAAATAGCGTTTCGCCAGCCATTTTGTCGTGAAATTAGTAGTCCGTTGGACTTGTATATTTGACAGCAAATTTATATCAAAATTTCTCTGTGAATGTTGTCGGAATTTAGAAGGCAAAGTGAATTGAAATCTCACTCCGTTCGTATATACAATGCAGGACCAGTTATCTGGAATCAGAAATGCGTGGCGTGTAATGGCTTGTACCACAGTCCGTGTAATGGCTTGTACCACAGTCCGTGTAATGGCTTATACCACAGTCCGTGTATTTGGGATAAACCTAGATAAATTCTATCCCTTTTTGTTGGTGGCTTTTGCCTCGAGTTTATAAGCAGAATACTGCCCCCCCTGGCCGTTTTGTTCGGCGTGAAAAATCGTAAAAAATATTATTTATTCGTTGCCAAATCGGTCTACTGGCCCAGCAGTTATTCCGTTTGGATTGGATTCTAATTCTGACTATCGTCTTAGCTTTGTGTATGTTTTTAAACACAAACCAGTTCGTAATTGGAACTTCGTAAGGCCTTATTTTGATATATTAAGTCCTGCATTGGCCTTCTTTGGAAGATTGATTTATTTCTTTTTTTTTTTGGGAAAAAATTATACGGTTCGTACAGCTCGCACAGTGTTTAGTTAACAAATTAGGGTTATTTCAAGGAGGGTTTTAGAAGCAGTGTTAGTGTTTAGGCTCTACGCGTTCAGCCGGTGCACATGTCCTAGTCACGTGACTTTAGCGCGCTGTCTCGTGATGGGGGCGACCGGTTCACATGAGCACGTGACCTGCACTTAACTTGCATCTTTACACTTGTACTTTACATCAGGGTCACTCAGTGGAATGTCTGGTTTTGTTTATTTGGTTAGTCAGTCAGTGTGTTAGACTTCAAGCAGTATGCCCAGCTGTTAGCCGTCGCGTTATCTGGAAGAGTCATGGCCAAACTTCGGTCAGTATTTGGTAATTTATTTATTTATTAATTATTTATCTATTTATTTATTTTTTCGTATATTTGGTATTTATTTATTGTGTTTGTTGAAACGATTGCCATGTTACAATTCGTGAGACATGCTGTGTAATAAAGCATACGATATGTGCATGTCTTGTTTGTTTGTCTGTGATTTCGGTGGATATTTAGTGCATTTAAATAATTTGGTGGATTTGGCCACCGTATGATTAAATACAGATTGCTTCTTGCCATACCAACTTATGTAAAATTTGGAATGCAATCGGAGTGAGCTGTGCACGCAAACAGTTGATAAAAAGTCAAAGAAAGAATTTCGTAGGTGATTTTGTTATTTATTTTGGTTTATTTATGCATGATTATTTATTATTTTTGTTTCATTTTGACTTGCAGTTTTACCATGTGAAATAAAATGAGTAAAGCAACAGCCATGATCTTCTTCACTTCGTCCGCTCGTCCGTCGGTCCGTCCGTCTGTCGGTCTGTCTTGTGCGAGTCCGTCACACAAATACTGCATGGAAAACTGGTCATGGTTCTGATTCATTGAAGTTGTTAACCGTTTTTATGTTCGTTGACTGTTTTCTTTTCTCGCCGCCATCTAACATATATATGTTCCCCCCATAAACTTTATCGGCTCATTGCATTCGCAAGTGACGTGGAAAGAGGCGTAAGTCTCAAAACATGTTGAAAGTTTTTCTATTATCGCTCACATTTACATCAAATTCTATTTAAATGAGTTCTTCTGAAATTAATAAAGTGTAACAATCGATTCATAAATTTGAGATTTTGTATAAAATTTCTAATCTGGTCGCTGACATTGCAATAAAGGCAATTTAAACTTGCATTTTCAATCGATCGGTCAGGTCAGTTTCAAATCACGTGATTACTGCGCCATCTTGAGAGTGATTACACCTTAGCAACAGACATTGCAAAGGTAAACAAGCAACTGTCAAACGGCTGTCAAAGTAATATTTACGTGTTAAAAGATCTAAAGTAACATTTTTTTTTATTAAAAGTTATATATATTTACACACATATATATATATATTACATATATATTTACAATGGAGACATATATAAACACTTTAGAAGGGGATCATTTAGCACGATATGTTCACAAAATGCGGCTGATCGGAGATGTGGATCCGTACAAAGTTAAGATGAAAAGTATGACCACTGATCCGGCGCAGCTACCAGAAATTAGTTTTTCGGACATTGTAAACTATTGCTTATTTACCAAAAGTTCTTACACTATGGACCAACTAAAAAGTTATAAAACTTTAGACGCATATAACAACTTGGTTTCTGGATGGGTCTCAGATGTCTGCACTAGTCGCGGAAAATGTCTTGTCCGCGCAAAAGTGTTACGATCACAGTCCCTCAATATGGACAAGTACCAGACCTGGGTCATAGCAGAGCCATCCATCCGGAGAAATTTTATCGTCACACTGCAACTGTCCAGCTGGTCTGGCAGAAACCTGTACACATGTCGGGGCCTTCGTTTTAATGTTGATGCTGCCGCACGACTGGAGAAATCGAAAACTGTAACAGATGTTTCGTCTTACTGGATGTTGCCGGAAAACGTAAACAAGGCCCCATTCGCAGAAATCCGAAACATTAACTTTCATCGGCCCGTTCGTTAAAAAATGCTGTTGAATGTGCAATTTCAAATGCCCCAGTTGCTACAAAAAAGAGGAAAACACTTCCTAATGTTCCAGAATTAGTTTGGGATGATTTGAAAAAAAGTATTTACAGAATTACATAACACAAAAACCAAGCCAGCTATTTTTAGCATAGTGAAAGAGTTTAATGACTGTTATATACCAAGTTGCGCTCAACAGAATAAGCCGTGGTTAGCCTGTGAGTTGCCAGTGAAAGACAGTGACCGCATGAGTTAAGAACAGCTTGACTTAGTTGTAGATAAACTGTTTTCTTCTTCTGTTTTTACTGTGAATGAGGAGCAGTCAGAATGGGTAGAGTGTTCTACTCGTGTACAAAGCAAAAGTGCCATGTGGCATCGATATAGAGCTGGCCGAATAACTGCATCAAATATGGGAAATGTTTTCAAATCGTCTGATGACAACCCAGCCCCATCAACAATTAAATCAGTTTGTTATCCTGAGTATTCGTCATTTCAGACAAAGGCAACAAAGGTATGAAGTATGAAATCACTTATTATTTTGAAAACAATAATCAGATTTAAAAATGATGTAAGCCCAGTATAATAATTTACAACATCATCACGACCTTCGAAAAACTTTTCGTTCATTTCAAGTTCAACGACTCTCTTTTTCAAATATATATTTTCATTCAACAATTTATTATAATTGTTAACAATGTTATCATTTCTCCTCCACGTTTTCTTTCTTTAGTTCATTTTGGTCTCTGCCAAGATCTAACAATGCCCTGGCCGCGTCATTTTTTTCTGTTTGACTCCCGCTCTTGGGAACGTTCATATCTGAAAAAATATATAGATGTGGAGTGAATGTGGCAGTTGGGAGGGGGGTGTCTGTTCAGCAATATATAACCACATACTGATGTAAGAAAGCGTTGACAGCCCAACCCCCCCCCCCCAAAAAAAAAAACAACAATAAAAAAACATAAACAATTTTTTCAGGTCTTTATTTTAACTCCAAATAGAAGCCCCGGGGTTTCTATTGGGAAACAGTTTCCTAATAAGAACCCCGGGGCTTTTCTATGTGTGGGGGGGGGGAGCTTCTTTTCGGAAACTGCCGGTACCTTGCTATTTTATTGGCAGATCCTAACAAAGCTTCCTCAAGGGGTTCCGCCTTCCTCTTAATATTGCTGAGCAGCAATGTCGGCACCCAATCAAGATGGCTAACGTCGTAAAGCTTGGCTGGTTTACCTAAATTTGAAAAAAAATTGTTCAGCAATATATAACCAATTACTGATGTAAGAAAGCGTTGACAGCCCAACCCCCTCCCCCCCCCCCAAAAAAAAAAAAACACAAACGATATAGAAGATGGCAAAAAAAATAAAGAAAATGAAAAGGCCAAATAAATGTTTTAGTCAGTACTTTTCTGTGTTTGCTACTGTGGGTTCGACTCCCACAGAGTTCTTGCATAACGATTTCTTATGCATAAACTGGCACTCTACGGTAGTAGCACAGCAAGAAAAGTATTAGACCATAAATTTTTTTTTGCATGTTTACCTTCACAAAAATGATTTGAACAAATCCTTGACGCATCTGTGAATTCCTTTTTCCCGTTGACGGCCGCCGTCCATTCTCTTCCTTTATTTTGTGACAGACAGTGTGTTTTTTCGCCTTTCGCCCCCCCCCACCCAACTCCCCTGTCAATTCACTTCGTCCATCTACTCCCTCCCCCCCCCGACACCATATCTAAGAGCCACATACTGATGTAAGAAAGCGTTGACAGCCCACCCACCCCCCCCCCAAAAAAAAACAAAACAAAACATAAACAATACATAAGATGGCAAAAAATAAAGAAAATGAAAAGGCAAAATTCATGTTTTAGTCAGTACTTTTCGCTGTTTGCTACTGTGGGTTCGACTTCCACGGAGTTCTTGCATAACGATTTCTAATGCATAAACTGGCACTCTACGGTATTAGCACAGCAAGAAAAGTATTAGACCATAACAGATCTTTTTTTTTTTGCATTTTTACCTTCACAAAAATGATCTGAACAAATCCTTGACGCATCTGTGAATTCTTTTTTCCCGTTGACGGCCGCCGCCCATTCCCTTCGTCTCTTCTTTGTGACAGACAGTGTGTTTTTTCACCTTGCGAATGAATAACTTTTGGTATTCTGAAGAATCGTATCTTCTTTTGTCTCCTGCCCACACACATTAGTGCACCCGTTGACAAAACACGTCGTTGGCATAGTGAAAAAAGTCAAATAGAAGTCAATATAAATAAATGCTGATTAAACTGTCTGCATTAAGAACATATTTTATATGAACTGAACCTTATCATAGCATATCAAGATTAAAAAAATGCTAAGCATATTGAAATTTATAAATTTTTAACAATTTATTAACAAAAAGCCTCAAGACAGGTTTCAAAATGCATTTTAATTACGACAGGTTTTTCATTCTTTACCAATATGTATATATAAAAGCCTGTAACAGTGTCTCGTATAAGAACATATTTTATAAAATTTGAACCCTATCAAAGCAATCAGATATACGGAAGATGCTTACCATATTACACTTAATCAGTTTTTAACAATTTTTGAATAAAAAGCCTCAAAACAGGGTTCTAATTTCATTTTTATTACGAGGGGTTTTCATTGTTTACCTGATTACACTGTTTGTTGATGTGTAGTTAAGGAAATGAAAACTCTCAAAATGGCGAATGAAGTCTCGTAACGTCACACGGGAACTACGAATAGAACGTTTGAAGTAAAATCTACCCGTGCGTTTACGTGGGCAATAACTGGTTCCAGAACCGCATAGCTGGGTCTAGAACTGCCGTTTATCTGACCAACTGTCGGTTCTCGTGAAGAAAATCGTACCCGAGCCACACTTCGGGTACGCCCTTGACCTTTTGGAATAGACTATTAACAACATTTTAAAATTTTAAGTCAGTAACTTTCTCATAAGAAGTGGTAATATATGATAATTTGCATTGTAAAATATGATAAATTGAACAAAAAGACAGGAAACTCTTACAGAATGTGGTTTTATATTTGGCAGAAGCAACAATGTTTCGACTGCTGTTTTGATTGAAAGTCTTGAAAGATATATATTTTACTAATCAGCGAGTGAAATGCTTTATATCAAAGTATTTTCAACTCAATATTAGTAATTGTTTACGTATTTTAAATGATATCTGTGTATTCATCTTTGTTTACAATTGATTTGCACTTAAAGTTTTTGGCATAACTAGATTCAGAACCACCCATTTATCTGGAGGGCATAACTAGAACCAGAACTGCCACAGCGCATGTCATCGGTTCTGGTTCTAGTTAAGCTCCACGTAAACGCACGGGTACCGATCATCTATTTTTTTTTGTATTTTAGGTAAACGTCCAGGCTCCTGAACTTTCGCTTGTTGTCTGTTTGCTTGCACAATTGCACAATCTTCTTAGTATACACTGCGACAGCATTATTACACCGGCAGTAACACCACCAGGAATTTGCTTTAAAAATTCGCTCTAACGCTTAGATCCATTTGATTTTAAAGAATTTAAATGATACATGTGATCAATTATGCGAAAGAGTATTTCACCAAAGAGAGGCTTGAGCTTGGGGTCTTCTATGACGATTGGAGCGACGGCGACTTGGAGCGGCGTGCAGAAGCCGATCTCTGCCGCTAGGCTGTAAAGCTCCTCCCACTGCAAGGCGCCAGAGACACACTCTCCTGAATGCATCACAAAAAACACGTACATGAGAGGACGCCGGAGACACACTCCCCTGCATGCGTCACAAAAACACGTACATAAGAGGACGCCGGAGACACACTCTCCTGTATGCGTCACAAAAAAACACGTACATAAGAGGACGCCGGAGACACACTCCCCTGCATGCGTCACAAAAACACGTACATAAGAGGACGCCGGAGACACACTCCCGTGTATACGTCACAAAAACACGTATATAAGAGGACGCCGGAGACACACTCCCCAGTCTGCGTCACAAAAAAAACACGTACATAAGAGGATGCCGGAGACACACTCCCCTGTATGGGTCACAAAAAACACGTACATAAGAGGACGCCGGAGATACACTCCTCTGTATGCGTCACAAAAACACGTACATAAGAGGACGCGGGAGACACACTCCCCTGTATGCGTCACAAAAAACAAAAACACGTTTAAGATAGGCAATGTGTAAGCTGGTTACTATAAACTGGGATAATACTCCACGTATTCTTAAACCGTGCCTGGAAGGCGGTCACTACAGAGGTTTTACTGAATTATTTTTTACCCGCGTCACGACAGGCAGGGTTTACTGTTCGTCTTTTCATCCGATTCGGGAATGTGGTCGCTAGAAACAGGTGGAAACTAAAAAAGATTTTGGTGTACATCTTTTTACCCGGGTCTGGTAGATTTTAGGTACAAAACCAATTCCCATTTCATTGGTGCTTTTGTTTGCATCTGAAACGTCCTATGAGTAAGCATATAAAGATGTTTCTCTCTAGGCGAAATAATAATAATAATAATAATAATAATAATAATAATAATAATAATAATAATAATAATAATAATAATAATGATTTTCTAATTCATGATTTCACATCTGTTTTGGCTTCAAAATAGCAAATGTTCATAAAAAATAGAAAACTAACTGTGCGTCGCACTGCTCAAATATATGGCCTTTCTTTCTCGAAGGAATAAATTTTATAGCGAGAGTACCTTAGAGCAACACTAAAAATATAGCAGGCAAGCAAAACACACAAAAAATAAATTGATTCCTGACAGGTGACAACGTAAACCAATGGCTAACTTTCTCGGTTTTTGCAATCTGACCGTTTGTTGGCCAACATTGCAGCCAATTTTGTATGCGTCACAAAGAACCACGTGCATAGGAGAGCGCTGGAGACACAGTCCCCTGCATGCGTCACAAAAAACCACGTGCATCGGAGAACGCCGGAGACAGTCCTCTGTATGTGTCACAAAAAAAACAAGCATGTCCAGTGACATGGTGACCAGCCGTGACCTACAGAATATATATCCAAGAATCACAGACAAAATCATGATCAAATTGGCAGACAGCGGTTACGAAAAAGCCGTAACTGAATGGAGAAAATATTCGCTCACTTGCTCGGTGTAGTTATGGCTGATGAGGAGTCATTCTTTCACTTCTTTCATAAGGGGACAAAATTAAAAAATGTCCCCCATTTGGCCAATGTTTGGCGCATCGCCAAAAAAAGTAATTTTCAAGAGAGGTCTACCTTGAGAACAACTATCAAAAATTGAAAAGAAATCCGATCAAAATTGTGCGAGAAGAAGCAGTTTGAAAATTGTAAACCAAAAAAATTTAAAATGTCCCCCATTTGGCCAATTTTTGGCGGATCGCAAAAAAAAGTAATTTTTCAAGAGAAGTCTACCTTAAAAATAACTATCAAAAATTGAAAAAGAATTCGATCAAAATTGTGCAATAAGAAGCAATTTGAAAATTGTAAACCAAAAAAATTAAAAATGTTTCCCATTTAGCCAATTTTTGGCGGATCGCCAAAAAAAGTAATTTTTCAAGAGAGGTCTACCTTGAGAATAACTATCAAAAATTGAAAAGGAATCCGAAGAAAATTGTGCGAGAAGAAGCAATTTGAAAATGTGACATAAAAAAATTAAAAAGTCCCCCATTTAGTCAATTTTTGGCGGATCGCCAAAGTGAGTAATTTTAGAAAATAGGCCTACCTAGGAAATATTCGTCCAAAATTTTAAGAAAATCTAAGCAAAATTGTTGGATAAGAAGCATTTTGAAAATTGGCAACCACAAAATTACAAATGTCCCCCATTTAGCCAATTTTTGGCGGATCGCCAAAAACAGTAATTTTCAAGACAGGTTTAGCTAGAGAAGAACTATCCAAAATTGGAAAAGAATCCGATCATAATTGTGGGAGAAGAAGCAATTTGAAAATTTGACACCAAAAAATTTAAAAATGTCCCCCATTTAGTAATTTTGGCGGATCGCCAAAATCAGTAATTTCACAAAAGAGGTCTATCTAGGGAATATTTGTGCTAAATTTGGAGAAAATCTGATCAAAATTGTGGGAGAAGAAGCATTTTGAAAATTGGCAACCGAAAAATTTCAAATGTCCCCCATTTAGCCAATTTTTGGCGGATTGCCAAAAAAAAATTTTAAAGAGAGGCCTATCTAGAAAACATTCGTGTAAAATTTGAGAGGAATCCGATTAAAACTGAAGGAGAAGAAGCATTTTAAGTAAAATTTACACACGTACATACGTACATACGTACATCCGTACATACGTACATACAGACGACGGATACCCCTATATTGATAGGATAAGACCAGCTCGACATAGTCGGCTGGTCTAAAAAAAAAACAACGCGAATCGGAGAACGCCGGAGATACCCTCAAAACACAGACATTACTGAGCAATTTCTTATAGATCTCACCATAATTCTCAGTGGCTACGTAAATCGAGTCAATGGAAGGAATAATTCTGCCCTACGCATATCCTTGTACGATACATAAGGAAGCCCTGCTCGGCATGCTACCGACATCAACGCACCCCACGGCACTTTGTTCTTGCGTAGACTATCCAGCAGTGGTTTGTCTGCATAGTAGTCACTGAAGTGCATCTCTCCTCCGTTCTGGCAAAAAATTAAAACGAAACACTAACAAACAACCCTATCAAACTGGATGGGAGTTCCCACAACAACTGGTAATTCAGAAAGATCGGTTCTAAAAATTAAAATAATTTGAAAGATCATCGCCAGATTTAGCTGAATACAACTCGAGACGCTCGCTGAAAGCCCAAAGAATTTGATAAAATTGACTGCGTTTAATTCCAGGAGATCGATTGAAGAGTTTAAATTCTACGCTCTTGCCGGCATTGGGGGAGAAGAACGGTCTTCCCCACAACTAATAACCACTTTACGCAACACCCCCTCCCCTACCAACCACACGGAGACGGAGATGGGCGCTCAAGCGAAGAAACACGCATGATATAAAGCCTCACATGAAGCATCAAGCGGTCAGGGATCAAGTATTAGCACGCGATAAACCGAACAATTGAAATCACCTTGAGCACTCTGAAGGCCTCTCTCAGCGCTTGCCGCTTGTCAGCTGTCAGGTTGATCACACAGTTAGACCTATACAGAACCAGTCATGCCAGACCTGTTTTCTGTCAATTCTTAATATTTCTATTTGAAACAATACTTTTTTATGCTTGCATTCACAAGTATTCGCACGCAGAGTCTCATGCTGTCGTAAGTCACAAAACACCCACAGGCACAACAAACCACACAATCAAGTATCCGCACAATCACATCAGTCACAAACCACATCCGCAAATCGCAAACAATCGTAGTCACAACTGTCACAATAATCCATGCAGTAACAACAGAATCTGTAATAACAACAGTCATAAGTCGCACCACAGTCACAAGCAATCACCACAGTCAGAAGCAACCACGCAGTCACAAGTCACTAGCATCCACGCAGGCACAAGCACCTACGCAGTCATAACAGTCACTAGCATCCACGCAGGCACGAATTACAAGCACCCACGTGGTCCCAACAGTCACAAGCATCCAATCAATCCCAAGCATCTAATCTCATTACTACGTAAGGAAGAGCCTCACACGACAACATCTTGCGAGTTGTCTTTGATGCCGGCCGCCTTCAGATCCTCTATGTAGCCCTTCACAAACACAGTGTTGGCCTTCTCGTAGCCAAATGCCTGGCGGTGGTACTCTATGTATTCATTGGCTGTTTTCAGCTGTTTCAAAACAAGACAGATGACACCTGATTTTTTAGATATTTTAGTTAAATTCAAATTACATTTTAATACTTACGTCGCAGCTCTTTGTGACATGTTTAAAGACCGCTAATTAAGTACTTGTATCTAAAAGGAACGCTTAGATACAGATTCATAATTATTTTCTCATTAAAATACACATTTTTACCTATTATTGCTACTGCCACTGTTACATATTATGGGAGTTTTTTATTAGCAGTTTTATAGTTAGCGATTTTGATTGGTTGGAGATAACAAGAGAGAACAGTTCGGACCTGTTCTTCTGTCATGTCAACGCCAGTAATCACACTGCTGGGTCCTGCAAGCTTCGCCAGCATGAAGCAATCCATGCCAGCCCCACAGCCAAGATCCAGAATGCTTAGTCCTTCCAGTACTTCCGGAGCGACGAGTCCACAGCCATAGACCTGCAGATAACGCGGAAGGTTTCAGCATTAAACTGTGTCAAATTAACCAATTTGCTTTAATTTTGGTCTGGCGGCACACAAACTTGCATTAGGTGCCCAAGTAATTTCTGTCAGGGTCACCAAACTAACTCGAAGACATGCACCAGAAGATTCTAAGATTTCAATACAAACGAAGGTCACACAGAGAAGCGTAACACTATTACGGAATATTTTTTACTGCGCGGATAAAGAATTTTATTCTCGCTTTCTCAACAGCATATTTAAGCAGTTATAAGGCTTTCTGCCAGATCTCGAAATATCTCGTTTGTTTAAGGTGCTGATTACACCACTAACTAGGACTTGAAACTCCTGTGTAGGTAATCAACACATCACAACCCACCAGAGCTCGTCGTAGGAAAATTAGCTCCAGTAATGAATATTTCCAAATTTCAGCATCTGAGTAACTGCAAAAATGCATTAAAATATTACTCACGGGCTGATAGAACTTTCTGGGTGCGGTCTGACAATAAAAAATTACGCAAACTTGACCATATAGTTGTGGTACGACTTGACCCATTTCGATCAGCAGCTCCCGTTTTCGCAATCCAGTGAGTGCCACCCCCTCCCTGAACGTGGTAGGGCGGTCATTCCCCCACCCTCTCCAATAAATAGAAAGATACTGTTAAAGTATTAAGGCATTACTTCTTGTTTTCGGCATGCAGAGTATGATACTTTTTACAACGTATTTCTCTGCTACTGCAAAAGTATCATTAACACAGCCCAGATTTCTATAAATCGCACGACAGGCATTCCGGTTTATGAGAGCAGACGACAATATCGGAGGGAGAGGGGGAGTTACATACGGGGGGGAGGTGACCGGCATTCTTCAGAGTATAATGTTCGTTTATAATTTAAATGTCCACACTTTGAATATAATGTGTGCATATGTTACAGTGAATTTGTTAATCCAGTTTTTACTTTATGAAGTTACTGGTTCACTCAGTGACGTCGTAAAGTCACTGATTTTAAGCCTCCAAAATTTGAGAGATTCACTGAAATGAGTTTGAATAGGTCAAAGTTTTTTTTTTTTTTTTTCTTGATTGCGCGATAGTTGGTTTTTTCCCTTGTTTTAATGAAGGGTACTCGGGCTTGTGGTTTAAATGTGGCCTTTGTGAAATTTGCAATTGTTATTCTTAGTCTGTGTGTAATCAAACCACATCCAACTACAGCAGTGTGCATGGCCGACATATTCCCCACAGGCCCCGATCAGGTAAACACGGCCATCAATAGTCAATCAAGAGCTGACATTAGACCTGTTTTAGATTAAACACAAAACAACCAATTTATAATAATAATAATACTAATAATAATACTAATATTAATACTAATACTTAAACTACTACTACTACTACTACTACTACTACTACTACTACTACTACTAATAATAATAATAATAATAATAATAATAATAATAATAATAATAATAATACCACCAGCTCTTTTTTAAGCATTTTCACTTTAGCTTAGTTAAACTCATGACAATTTATTGATGGCGCATTAATACAATTACACAATGCACTAATGGAGCACAAGTCATTCACCGCACATACTTGTTTTTAACAGCGTCATGAACAAGCTTCGTGAGACCTCGCTTTTTCGCGTCCGTTGCGAGAGCGCACTTGACAGTCGTTTTCACATCATCCTTGCAGCTGATTCTCTCGCTGTAATATTCCTGTACGTCCGCATGCAGTGCTTCAGAATTATCCGCCATTTTGTGTGGATTTGAAACTGTGAAATGAAGTAAAACTAATGCACCTCGAATCAAACACTCTGCAAACGATAATATCAATTCAGAATGACTCGACAGAACAGTTTGCAGGTGTCGAAAGGAGTTATTTTTCTCACAACACCGCGGGAGTCCGATGTCATGAAGGATGAGCTGGGCTCGAAATTGATTTAGTTTAATGGAACAGCTTTACTGCTTATACTTGCGCATCAAATCGATTTTTCCTGTGTTGGCCTCTGTTACACGATATCAGTGGCGCCGAGTACGAACAATGGATGATTTTTATTAACCTTTTTATGCTGAGTGCACTGCCATGTGCGACAGACAGGCAGACAACATTCAAACCTATAGTCCCCCCTTACACCAACGAATAAAGTAATATCATACACCGTGGTTCTCAAGATTAAGAGTGACTGAACTTATCTCGAGTGTGAGAAACCAGTATACATCAGGTCAGTCACAGGAGGGGACGGGTGCATCCTATCCCCCTTCACTCCTCCCCCCTCCCCACAAGCCAAGGCCCGAATTTTGTTTTTAAAACGACAGCAAAATCTGTGATGTTGCAACAACTACCCTCCCCTCAAATGAAAAAAAATGTCGGATCCGCGCAAGACAGCGGTTCAGTATTAGAGTCGAAAGTTTGACCAACAAAGATAGCCCAGTCATGCGGACCCTGATAAGCCTGTGATAGCACTATTACAGACATAAGGACAAGCGTAGTCTCATCCCTCTTCAGTCAATGGTGCAACAGCGATGTATTTTCAACGCATCCGGAACATTTTCAAACTGAACACTCTCCAACCGACAACTGCCACCTGGAAATTTTCCAACTGGATATTTTCCAACTATTTGCCAAGTGAGCATTTTCCAAATACATCTTTTTTTAATTCATTGAGTATGTGTAAAGGAAACGAGATAAATTCTACCCCTGCCTAGACTTTAGGTCACTTCAATGCATTGTTTGCATGGTACGCTATTCCTTATATGGCTACAGCCGTGATTCTCATTGGTTAGTAGCCTGATCATTCCAACAATCACCCATAATAACAGACCTGTTCAATTCAACTTCGTCTTTAAGCTGTGTACTAAACATTTTGACATTATGCACCAAGTTCGTGTTTGCGCAGTGTCTAAACAATAGTTAGCCTAATACCCCACACCAAATTCCCTTTTTGGCCCCTTTAGTAATGACCTGTTTGAAGCTTCACTTCTGATCAATTATAAGCTAGTAAAGAGTAGAACTTACTGGCACTGATATGCGTGATAGTTGGTGTTTATATGCATAAGTATATATAGTATAATGCACTATGGTTTCCCTGTGGGTTTCTGGGTTTCCCTCTGGGTTACTTCCACTGTCCGGAAGAGAAACCTTTTGTATTGGAATAAACCCAACCATGCACGTATTTATTCTAATTAATCATAATTTGAAGTAAATCTACGTCACTTGTCTTTACGTTTTATTTTGTAATATGCCTTCTCGCATCTAGCACTACTTCCGCTTAATTATAAGATAAACCACAAACATTGAAATATAGAGGCCCTTAGGGGCTTGCATGCATCAAATATTTAATGCTATAAAATATATAAAATTCTAGCGCTAAATGCAAGTAATTTAATTCGAAATGAAATTTCGAAGGTGACAAATAAAACGTCAAACAATAAGTACAACTGCAGTGTTCATTCCCTTGTCTACCTAATGTCCTGTACCTGTCTGTTCAATACTCAGATCGACAATTCCAGATACAAATTCGACAGTTTTCAATTGCATTAAAATTATGGGATGCATTTATTGAAATAAAAAATTAATTCTTAAGCTAAAAAATCCTTTTTGAGATAAATAATAAATTTTTGGTCTAAAAATTCATTTTTAGATGTCAATTTTTTCTACCTGTAATGACATTTGGTATCATTAAATGTATTCTTCATCTAAAAAATTAACAGTTTACGATATTAACACAATAAACATTTTAATATATCAAACAAACTTACCGAAATCAAGAATAATTTTTTGAGATATAAAGTTGATTTTTAGAGATTCAAAGTTCAATTCTTCATATCGAAAATGAAAAATAGTTGATAGCAAAATCTAAATAATTCATTTTCTTTTTTATGATATCAAGAATTTATTTTAGATAACATTATTTCAGAATGAGACTGCTTAATTTATATTTTGAAATCCTTAGATGATTTTTTACATAAAATTTCAGTCTATTTTTTTTGTATATTCAGAAGCAAGCATCTATAAATGAAAGAATGACTGGTCCTTGTATACAGAACCAATCTTTTAATTTTTACTATACAAAAGAAAGCATTTCTTGAGCTCAAAAACCGTAGTTCTATTATTGATATCAATCATTTAGTTTTTCATTTCCAAATTTAATTGTTAAGTTAATAACATTTTTTACATTTATTTATTAATACGTTTAGTTATGTTTTGATATCAAAAATTAGCATTAAATGTTAAAACGGCATTCCATATAAAATTATTTCATCAATGATTTCATTTGCTGAATAGATTTTTGCATATACTAATTTCTTCTAGGTATTTTCAACGCTGAAAATCTTCTTTAGTACCAAATAAACTACCAATAGTTTGCAAACTTCCCATTCATCAGTTTTACCCCAGACGTCGCATCTCTCAGTCTGTATTTAATCCACTTCGTGTTTTTCTGGAACAAAGTTCTAGACATGTTTTTAAGTTTATTTTATGTAATGCTGCATATGCAAAAGAAATATCATCTGCACATTCATAGTTTTAGGTGACAGCACTGGCGTCAAATTGGAGCATATACGATCTTACAAGCCATCTAGCAAAAACCTTATATTTGCTTATACTTGAGATAAGTTTGAAATCAACACAAAGGCTCATAATAGTATAATATATCAGTTAAGTTACTATGCGTGTTAATTTATCTCTTTGCCATTTGTAAGCCGAATGTATGTCGTTGAAAACTAATCGATAAGTCATTTATCCAAAGCGCAGCAACACAGGCTAACTAGTTACTATATATTATTGTAAGCAGCCCCTAATCAGAAACACTTCATAGCAGACAGACAAATGGTTTCCTTTTAGGTTCGTGTGGCAGGCGCATTGCACTTTCTTTCTTTTTTGTTTATTTTTTAAATAATCTTATTATTTTTTTAATAATCTTGTTAGCTTGCACTTGACAAAACAAGAAGTAGATAACGGAATGCGTCCTGTTTTTCAATATGTGATAAGCGTCATGGAGCTTTAGTGAACGTTTTCATGATATGGCTCACAGGAGTTCACGATATTGTAACAAGCATTAGGAATATCAAGAATTCACAACAGACAATCTAGTGCTGAGAAATCACTGCACGAATATAATGATTAATTCTGTCACACTAAATTACAGCGGTTGAAAAGTTGTTTTTAATCACTTGAACTGCAACTTTTACCTAACTTTAACTTTACTGGAAACTGTGATAAACGCAGCATTTGCATAACAGTTAAAAAAGAAATATTAGTTATTATTATATACAAATAAAATAACAGCAAAACTTTACCAGTTACTGTGAAATAACTAAACAGAACATCAGTTTGTCCTAAAATCCTAAAATTCTCATTTCTTGGCCGGTCTCACAGAAAGACCTGATTGCGACTTTGCGATGCCATCATTAGGAATGTCAGTATCTATTTCAGCGTGAGAAATGGGTTTTAAAATTCTGAAATTTAAACTTTCATAGATTTCCGGCGAGAAACAATCGACTGTTTAATGGTTTAATCATCGGAGTAGAACTTCCGCTAGATAGCACTATGTTACTTGGAATCATAGTTCGGCCAGCAATCGATTTTAGCACTGACTCTTGGGATTTTATCGCTCCAGTCGGCTCTTTCTTCAAACAGATGTTGTGAATGGCTGATTTGAAATACATAGTGTCTCCAAATAATATTGTCCACAGAGACTTCGTACATGAGAGTACCGATTTTTCTGGTAATGACAGCAAATGCTCATTGTTCTGTTTCTATTGGTACTCACGTACGAGCACCTTTTCTCCAACACTGAAAGACTTTCGAGTGATTTAATCTTTGTTGTTCCCATTTAGGTAATATTCGATATCCTTGAGATTGGGTTTCGCAAGGTCAAGTCGAGCTTTGATTTGATGTTGATGGTTCATAAACACCGAAATTTAAAAAATTTCGTGAGGGCGTCAGAATGGAAGGTAGCACCATTGTCGTTGCAGATCACGTCACATACTCCATAAGCACTAAGCAGTTCTGGTATCACTTTTATTGTAATTGTCATCCATGATGCGTATTTCGGGCCATCTTGTATACGTATCAATGATTATGATATACATGTGACCTTGAAATGGACCGGCAAATCGATATGTATTTATGATCATTCCCAGGGGTGAACTTTAGCTTTGGTACTTGATTTGATAGTGTCCAAACATAGGTGCTCATTTTCACTTCAGCTCCATCATCTTTGTCGATGTTAGAGAACCAAATGTAAGATCTCGCCATTTTCTTCTTTTTTACCATACCAGGGTTTGCACTATGGTGGTCTTTTAAAATATAGTCTGGAACTTCTCATAGCCTGGGAAGTCTGTTTGAAGGATATTGGATATACCACTTCTCTTCAGATGAACTATCTATTCAAACAATCAGCATTTGTGTGATAACTGACCTCGTAATTATCTCCAGACAGAAAATTTTGCATCGTTGCTTCCTTGTAGCGTTGATTGCGGAAGAACATTTCTTCGGGCTAAAAATGGAAAAAAATACTTTGCGATCGCTTACAAGCAAGAATTGACGGGCGAACAAATACATGTTGAATTTCTTGATACTCCAAATTATGTTGAGAGCTTCGCGATCGATCTGAAAATAATTTCCTTCGATTTTTGACAGAGTTCTTGAGGCAAAATTGCTTGGTCGCACATCTTATCGGGTAGTTTACAGAAATAATGCCGGGAGTACATTTGGAAGATACATCACAATGTAATCTTAGGGATGGATTCGGATTGCTATGTGCAAAAACAAAATTTGAAGTGGTTAATTCCTTGGTTTTTGTGAAAGATGTTTCGCAGGTGCTTGACCACTGCCATACATTATCGTTATAAAGAATGGACAAACAAAATGTAGAACTAGTGAAAGATTTAGGGAAAAGTTGTTGATCTTTTGAATACCTTCCTGAGATGGTTATTGTAGTCAGAACCGGCAACAATCATAGATAGCACCAAGAATGCATTGTACTTTCAATATCTGTTCCATGCCGCGTTGCTAAAGTGAAGTAGCAGGTATTATTCCTTAAACTAGTTGGTTAAAAATAACAAGACTCTTCTCAGTGTAAGATATTTCTTTGATTCTTCTCCCATGACCATTTGGATGTATGCAGTTTCATGGCCAATCTTTGAAAACTTCTCTCCATCAGCCGGGGTTGCAAGAATAATTTCGACCTTGGGTAGGATTCAACGTTGAACTGTGGGTTCACCGTGACCTTAAAGTCGTTGCATATTCTTATGGACCCGTCTTTCTTTGGAACTTAAATTATGGAAGCAGCCCAATCGCTCTATTCGGCTGGCAATAAGATTTCCTTCTTAACCATGTTTTCTAATTCCCTGTGGACTTTTTCTCTCATGACACAACGTGCTTGCCCGGGCTTGTAGAATTTCAGGCCAGCTACCACTTACAAATATCTTGCCGTTATATCTTTAAGCTCAGCAAGGTCACTGTTGATGCACTCCGAATACTTCTGTATAAGCTTGTCCAGTTTTTTTCTGCCCATCAGTCGCCCTACTTGATTTTATTTCTTTCCAGTCCAGCCAGATATCATTTAATCAATACCTTCCTAATGGTTTACCATTCATCGTTGGACTGATAGTAATGGTTTCACTTTATCGCTGTTTGGTGTTGCTTACATCACATATAACTGCTGCAGTGTACTCTAGATCTGAGCTGGAAGTAGTATAATAATCCGTTTCTTCGTAATCTGCCGGGACTGTTAAAGCAATGTAAAAGTGAAATAGCACCGGCTATTACCAAAATTGTCAACTTATCTTTGTCAAACTCCTAAGTACCCGATCAGTTTAAGCAGGCTGTAGTAAGACCCCTTCTGAAAAAGGCTTCTCTCGACAAAGAAAATCTCAAAAATTACAGACCAGTGTCCAACCTGTCTTTTATATCAAAGTTAACTTAGAAAATTGTAGCAAATCGTCTTCAAACATACCTGGACAGTAATAGCTTACTCAATCCATTTCAGTCAGCCTATAGACGTCATCATTCTACCGAAACTGCACTTCTACGAGTGCACAATGATTTGGTGACAGAACTAGGAAAAAAGAAAATGGTTGTGTTATTACTTTTGGACTTAAGTTTACCGTTTGACACAATTGACCATGGGATCCTACTGGAACGCCTCCATCGCCGGTATGGCATACGTGACAACGCCCTTCAATGGATTCGATCGTATCTGCAAAACCGCGCTCAGTTTGTGTGAATTGCTGGTCTTTCATCCGCTAGCCATATATTGTCTACAGGAGTACCTCAGGGTAGTGTACTCGGCCCAGTACTCTTCACGTTGTATGTTGACCCTCTACATGATATCACCTCCCGGCATGGGGTCAAAGCCCATTTTTACGCTGACGACACCCAAATGTATTTGGCAATAGAACCGTCGGAAAAAATGACTTCGTCGTTACAGCCCTATGGAATCATGTGTCTCGGATATAAAGCTTTGGATGCAACACAACTATCTAAAGCTCAACGATGACAAATCAGAAGTCGTTCTTATGGGCTCTCGCTACAATCTTTGCAAATATCCCACTGTCTTCATCCAAGTTGGCGAGCTGTTACTTCCAAGTGTACATCAGGTTAAAAACCTAGGTGCTATATTTCACTGCGAGTTATCAATGGATAAATTTATAGCCGCTAAGTGTTCTTCGGCTTCATATTACCTAAGAAGCATCTCTCGCATTAGGAAATACTTGGATAAAGAATCTACACAAACTCTTATCGATACCTTGGTGACTAGCCGTTTTGATTATGCAAATGGTTTATTGATTAGTGCGAACAAGTCCTCCATATCCAAGCTTCAAGTTATTCAAAATTCGGCCGCCAGACTAGTAGCAAGAGTTGCAATGAGGGAACCGACCACACTCATTCGAAAGGTATTACACTGGTTACCGATTCAATTTCGAATAAGATTCAAAATTTTAGTTATCTGTTTTAATTGTGTTCGTGGTACTGCTCCAGCCTATTTATGTTATCTTATTTCACTTTATAAAACAGCAAGAAGATCTGAAGACAAAATGTTACTAAAAGTTCCTTTTACAAGAATTAAGTTCGCGGAGAATTGTTTTGAACTTAAAGCGCCACAATCGTGGAATGAACTTCCTATTAACTTGAGATACTGTGATAATTTGCCTATAACTATAACTAGTCTATGAATATCTTTATTTCTAGTCATAGTACCATTATTTGTATTAAATTTTAGTTTGTAATGTTATTCGTGATGCATATTCTGTTTTTGTGAGGCGCTTAGAGCTTATATGAATAATAATAATAATAATAATAATAATAATAATAATAATAATAATAATAATAATAATAATGACTCTTCCTGTTCATCAATATTGAAAACTTTCTTCTTTGTCTTAAAATGATTTGACGGCTTTGACTTGTTCGTAGCCTTGCATCTACACTTAATGTCACCTTTCTTACCACAGTTGTGCTAAGTCTGGTCCTTAAACCGGCATTTGTTGACGCTGTGGTTGTCTCTTTCACACCTAAAGCATCGACTTTATTCACTTTATTGGCGCTAACTGTCGTTCCTTGAATTTCGGTTACATCTTATATGGCCATTTCTATAGCGATGGCTATCTTTTTGACCTTCTTGCACACTACGGTCTTCTATGACAACACTCTCTTCAGCGTGTCTTCGCTTAATGTCTCACACACAAGCTGGTCCTCAAATGCTTTGCCAGCCTACCAGTGAACTCACAGTGTTCACTCAACTTCTTAAGCACTTCCACGTTACCGTCTCATCTGTCTGGTGCTGGCGCTTAAAGCAAAAATACCGCTCACCAATCACATTTGATTCGGAAATTTCAAGATCTTTTAAGAGTTGTGCTAGCCGCATGGTCAACGGCTTGTCTAGAGAGCATGTAACAAGGAATAGGCCTTCCCGCCTATCATGCCCAACGTAACAGCCACTTACTTCGCGTCGGTCACGTCGGTTGTAATGAAATACTGCTTCAGTCTCTCTTTGTACATATCTCGTTCAAAGTAGCCAAAGGAAACGGACACTCACATCGCTATAACTTCAGAATCGCTGTACTAGCAATAACAGTCTTCGTCTTCTCTATGGCTCAACAACATCAGAGGAAGGTCGTACTCGTTACCATTGGTTGTGTATAAGGAGGTTTCGTAAAACTATAGAAAGACGCTTTGTTAAATTATTTATTTTGTCACCATGTTTATTTATGATCAACTGCGCATTCTCTCAGTGTCGCACACCAGTGGATAACATAACATTGTATCTCCCCGACGATTGTGTGATCACATACAGACACTTAACAATATCGACAGACGACTGCTGGGGAAACAAAAACCGGCCGGTCATTCATCTACTAATTGTATACGTCCAAAGTACTCAACGCAGGGCTACGTTTTAATTAGCACACAGTAGCAGTATCGCAAGCTTATTTTTCAGAGTGTCGAATTAATCACTCAAACTTACCTCTAGGCACGAATCGTCGTAGTCGTCATGCCATAAATATTGTTTTCTTTCCGTTGGCCATCAAGCCCACGCTTGCTGCTGCGGCTTCCACTCGCTCTAATAGGGCTTGAGCTTGGTTTATCTGGCCGTTAATAAGCGCGATGTCGTCCGTGAAGTCGAAGTCAGTGATAACTTCAGGCCTTACTCTTCGACTTTTCCTGGGACATAACTGGAACCCTAGTTCTTATTTCCTGCCTTCTATAGCTAAACCAAGGTCGAAGACGACGGGGCAGACCAGCAACTTTGTTGGCAGCCAGCTGAAAAATTTTGGCTGTGTATAAAATTTGAAGTAGGATGCATAACGTTATCTTGAGGCCAGACATGTGGCTAGTGGTTCCATGTGGTTCCTAAAGCTAAAAACATTACCTCTGTCTGCATTACCTCTGCCTGCATCAAAGCGGCTGAAATTTACTTAAGTATGTTCTTGTAGCAATACCTTATCCCAGAGAAGACGTCCTATGAGATTACGCTTCACATGGCATTGTTATTTCTAACCAAGTCAACATCACAGAAGGAAGATATTGATACATATTTCTTTTCGATAACTTTCTGAAAAAACGTCTTTTCAGGAAACTAGTTATTTGAGACTGAATTTCAAGTTTTTGGATTCAATTTCTGCGCTGCTAGAAAACTCAACAAATTCATGTAAGACTTTTAAACCAGAAATACATACTTTCACTTTCACTATTTTATCTTTAAGAATATTGTTCACACTTTATTCATTCACATTGAGATTACTGAATCCTCAGGTGCAGTGAAAGTTTATATAATTTTATTCAGTACAAGTTTTTATATTTTGCATGTCAATGTCATATACTTTATATGAGGAAATGTTATGAAATGTATTCCAAGGAAACAAATCCCAGTGGGTGTGTAAATTCAAGAGCCAGCCGATCCATCGCAAAAGTTTTGCTAAGTAGTGTATAATTTTTTTCTAACAGCTCGTTTGCACATTTACGGCGATGCAATGTGCTGCGCTCCGCTGCCAGACATCATTGTAATAAAAGCAGCTAAATACTTCGCTACAGTTCAGAACTGTAAACAAAAGGTTTTTCTTCCGTTACAATAAATACATAAGCTACTGCATTGCACAATACTGTTTCTAATTCAAACGCCTGAGATGCTTTGCAAAATAAATTATGGAATAAATAAATGATTCAAGTAAGTCACGCATGCTGTCTTTAAAGTATAAAATGTCTAATCATTTCTATTTTCTTGCTGTCAATTTTTGTTGAGCATTGTTGTGTTTGACAAATGAAAACACAGACAACAGACAGTTCGGGTAATGGGTATTCACACACATGCATTCTTCAGAAGGATTGCTGTGTGTCATAAATCCGTTAAATATAATTCTTCTTCCAAAGCAGCTCGAAAGCAATTAAGTTTTGTCCCAAAATTTTACACTGAGTTATTTGTAACGTAAATAATAACTCAACGTAAGGACTAAGTTGTTATTTTTCAAAATATTATGCTAAATTAGTATTTAGTAAAAACCATTTTGAAATGGATTCAAATACCTGCCATGTTTCAACTGCGATTGTTAAATTTAAGTAAATGTTATTCAAAAAGTTTGTGTTTAAAGCTATTCCTAAATTAAAGCTGTTCGGTTAATTCAAAAGATATTAACAAACCATCATAGAATCAAACTTACAGGTTGTTGTAGGTTTTATTCTCATGCAGCAACTGAAAACGAGGATGATATCGAAAGCATAGTAGGATTGTATTATGGTTTACAGTAATTAAAGAATGGCATTTTATTCAAGACATTTGTGTATAATATTTTTTAGCAGTAGTTGTATAATGGGCGTCCTAAAACAATATATGATGGGCATACTAAAACAGTGACGTCATGAGTGTTTTAGAACGCCCATGGGCATACTAAAACAGTGATGTAATAATGACGTCATAATGACGTCAGAAAGGTGTGGTGGATCAGATTGATAGGTCTGAGCGCGGACCCATGCCAATGACGTCATAATGACGTTATAATGACGTCATCATGACGTTATGACGTCATATTGACATCATAATGACGTTATACTAACGTAAGACTCTCCTAAGCAGCATAACCCTAACCCTAGGTCACCTGTTATTCATCATGACGTCATTAGTCACGTTGCAGTCAGTCACGTGACCTGTCAATCATGTGTCATGTGACTCCAACCGTATATGAGGAATGTTTTCCCGATCATTAACCTTCCGACCTAAATGGCTCACTTGGTAGAGCAGAGGACTCGTAAGCGGACCCATGATCTGAAGGTCGGTGGATCGATCCCGCCCTCGGGAATCACTTTCATATCATGGGGACCCCCCTCCCCCCTCCCGGGTCCTCCATGTGAGGACTTCCACCATCTGTCTATCATATCATGGGGACCCCCTAGGACATAATATGTACGGACACCCCCTCCCCCTCCCCGGGTCCTCTATGTGAGGACTTCCACCATCTGTCTATCATACCATGGGGACCCCCGGGGGTCCTCCATGTGGGGACCCCCCAGGACATGATTCAGCACTCCTATAAGAACACATTGTGTGCGGACATGTGTTTCATTCATGCTGTGGCTGCTGTTGGATACACATGGAAAACAAGTGAAAACATTTGCTCTTGCTGTCATACTGCTGTACTGTTGTATATTGTGCTGTTGTTGGATATTACATGAGGAACAAGTGAAGTATTGGTTGGAATACACATAGGAGACAAAGTGTAAGATTGGTTATTCTTTGGAAAAAAGGAAGTGAAAGATTGGCTGTAAACACATAGGAAAGTGGCAGATTGGAGGCATGGAATCGTGGGAAGTGACTTTTTTGTAACTATGTAACATTATGTTACACTACGTAACATTATGTAACATTATGTAACATTATGTAACTCTGTAACATTATGTAACATTATGTAACATTATGTAACTCTGTTACATCATGTAACATCATGTAAGATCATGTGACACTATGTAACATCATGTGACACTATGTAACATTATGTGACATCATATGACTATGTAACATCATATGGCTATATGACTATGTGAGGACTGTGTAATTGCTATGTAAGCATAATTAGTCTAAGGTATGTATGTCATTATTAGATCGTTCAATAGAGCTGCCTGTGTAGCTCACTTGGTAGAAGCGACGACTCGTAAGCAGAAGATTGATGGTTCGATCCCGGCTCGGGACAAACTTTTTTTGTTGTTTTTTGTTTACTTTTATGACTATGTAGCATCATGTGACATTATGTGACATCATGTCACTGTGACATTATGTGACATTATGTGACTCTGTGACTTTATGTGACTCTGTAACATTATGTAACATTAGGTAACATTATGTGGCTCTGTGACATCATGTAACATTATGTAACATTATGTGACTCTGTAACATCATGTAACATTATGTAACATCATGTAACATCATGTGACATCACGTGACTCTGTGACATTATGTGATTCTGTGATTCTGTGACTTCTTTGTAACATAGTAACTATATTTTCACTGATAATATTTAATTAGTCATATTTCAATGGTTTCATATTGAAATATGACTAATTAAATATTATCAGTGAAAATTGACATAGAAACATAGTTACTATGTTAAAAAAAAGTCACAGAGTCACAGAATCACATAATGTCACAGAGTCACATGATGTCACATGATGTTACATGATGTTACATAATGTTACATGATGCTACAGAGTCACATAATGTTACATAATGTTACATGATGTCTCAGAGCCACAAAATGTTACATAATGTTACAGAGTCACATAAAGTCACAGTAACATAATGTCACATAATGTCACATGATATTGCATATGCATAAAAGTAAACCAAAAAAAACAAAAAAAAGATTGTCCCGAGCCGGGATCGAACCACCAATCTTCTGCTTACGTGTCGTCGCTTCTACCAAGTTAGCTACACAGGCAGCTCTATTGAACAATCTAATAATGACATACATACTTCAGACTTATTATGCTTACATAGCAATTACACAGTCCTCACCTAGTCATATAGCCATATGATTTTACATAGTCATATGATGTCACATAATGTTACATAGTGTTACATGATGTTACATAGTGTCACATGATCTTACATGATGTTACATGATGTAACAGAGTTACAAAATGTTACAAAATGTTACAAAATGTAACATAATGTTACATAATGTTTCATAATGTTACATAATGTTGCATAGTTACATAATGTTACATAATGTTACATAGTGTTACATGATGTTACATAGTTACAAAAAAAAACTCTTTGCCAATTCGTCTCCATGCCTCCAATCTGCCACTTTCCTATGTGTTTCCAGCCAATCTTTCACTTCCTTTTTTCAAAAGAATAACCAGTCTTACACTTTGTCTCCTATGTGTATTCCAACCAATCCTTCACTTGTTCTTCATGTAATATCCAACAACAGCACAATAGTACAACAGTACAACAGTATGACAGCAAGAGCAAATGTTTTCACTTGTTTCCCATGTGTATACAACAGCAGCCACAGCATGAATGAAACACATGTCCGCACACAATGTGTTCTTATAGGAGTGCTGAATCATGTCCTAGGGGGGGGGGGGGGGGGGGGTCCGTACATATTATGTCCTGGGGGGGTCCCCATGGTATGATAGACAGATGGTGGAAGTCCTCATATAGAGGACCCGGGGAGGGGGTCCTTACATATTATGTCCTGGGGGGGTCCCCATGGTATGATAGACAGATGGTGGAAGTCCTCACATGGACGACCCGGGGGGAAGGGGGGTTTCCATGGTATGAAAGTGATGCCTGAGGGCGGGATCGATCCACCGACCTTCAGATCATGGGTCCGCTTACGAGTCCTCTGCTCTACCAAGTGAGCCATTTAGGTCGGAAGGTTAATGATCGGGAAAACATTCCTCATATACGGTTGGAGTCACATGACACATGATTGACAGGTCACGTGACTGACAGCAACGTGACTAATGACGTCATGATGAATAACAGGTGACCTAGGGTTAGGGTTATGCTGCTTAGGAGAGTCTTATGTTAGTATGACGTCATTATGATGTCAATATGACGTCATAACGTCATGATGACGTCATTATAACGTCATTATGACGTCATTGGCATGGGTCCGCGCTCAGACCTATCAATCTGATCCACCACACCTTTCTGACGTCATTATGACGTCATTATTACATCACTGTTTTAGTATGCCCATGGGCGTTCTAAAACACTCATGACGTCACTGTTTTAGTATGCCCATCATATATTGTTAAAGGACGCCCATTCTACAACTACTTTTAGCTTTACAACACAACTATGTTTTCAACTTCCTGCTTGGTTTAATTCAAAATTAAACTGACATAAAATTTTATTATATTTTAAGAGAATCTGCTTCTTTTACTCTAAGACTTAATTGATGTTACAATTCAGGTCTGAAAGGACTGGAGGGTGGGGGTGGTGGGATCGCAAGCCTTGCATAACTGTAACACCCAGTGCTAACTGCAACACAAATCCCAATGCTTAATCCTTGTGCATTGAAAATAAAACTCATTAAACACAACCCGAAAGATGTAGATAGGAAGTCCTCGCTGTTAGCAAATCTGGTTGGAAACTCCACTATCGCGCTGAATAAAACGGGACATTGCGCTAATGGCATTTGTCGCAGCCCTTCTCCCCCACCACCCGAATTAAAAAAAAAATAATATAAGCTATTTAATTACCATATCTTAAAAGTTTGTGTTTTGTGATCTAAATAAACGTCTAAGTTTTTACCAGTGCCTATTGAGGTCTCAGTGATTTCAAAAATGAGTATAATAGAAGTATCTCGTGTGGGAACCGGCACAGATAAACTAGTGACTAGAATTTTTCCTTGTGTGTGCATGTGTGTGTGTGTGTGTGTGCGTCCGTAAAAGGTAAACCCAAAGGCAAGTTTTGCCAAAACCACTGACATTGTAACCGAAATGGCAATCGTGTTTTTATATACTCAGAAATAGATGTCATAAACGTATAGCATGGTTAGGAATTTAACCATCTTATCACGTTTCATAACACTTTTCATTTCTAGAATTTTGCTACGTAAAATAATGATCTTAGTAGTAGATAAGTGGGATTCCGAAAACAGGAAGTGACGTCACAATGAACGTCATGTTGAACATATTGAACTTGTTGAACAACATGTTTAGCACGCTGAACAACTTACTGAACAATTTGTTGAACAATTTGTTGAACAATTGTTGCACAATACTATGACGTAATATGTTCCAAAAATAATTCGAACACGTCTTTGGAATGGGCTTGCCATTCGAACACATGCTTGAATGGGCGCGGTCTTCCTACATAACTAACCAAAGAAAAAATATATATCAAATAAACATGCGTAACAAAGAATTTCAAATTTTCCGGCGTACCATGGCATTATATATTTTCAAGAACTAAATTTGCTAAAGTTGGCCTAGAACCCTGAGTTATCCAGTACTATGACCTCAGAGCGTTCGAATAGATAGCATGGTAAAATGCTTAAACCTATTTTCTACCTAATATGTTTTCAAAAACTACATTTGTTAAAGTTGGCCTAGAACCCTGGCTTATCCGCTACTATAACTTCAGAGCGTTCGAATAGGTAGCATGGTAAAATGCTAAAACCTACTTTATGCCTAATATGTTTTCAAAAGCTACATTTGTTAAAGTTGGTTTAGCACCCTCATTTGCCCACTACTATGACTTCAGAGTGTTCGAATAAGTAGCATGGTAAAATGCTGAAACCTATTTTATACCTAATATGTTTTCAAAAACTACATTTGTTGAAGTTGGCTTAGAACCCTCATTTTCCCACTACTATAGCATGGGGGTTTTGGACCAGACATGAATGTGTGCATTATGGTTGGTGGTTCGAGCCCAGGTATGGGCGGCCTAACCCTAGACCATACTATATGACTATGTGACCAAATCACATGACTAATCACATGACGTCATTATGATGTCATGATATCATTATGACGTCATTGACACGGGCGTGCGCTCTACCAATCAGCATCAGACGTAGAATCCCCATGGGGGTTCTACGTCACCCTTCTAACGTCATCATGACGTCACTTCCTGCAATAGAACACCCATGGGGGTTCTACTTCATCTTATCATCATTATGACGTCACTTCCTGAAGTAGAACACCCATGGGGGTTCTACTTCATCTTATCACGTCATTATGACGGCACTTCCTGCAGTAGAATGCCCACGGGGGTTCTACTTCATCTTATCACGTCATTATGACGTCAGTGTTTTCGGAATCCTATGGGAGTCCGAAAACATCGTACACGTCATTATGACGTCACCACCTGTTTTCGGAATGCCACTTATCTACAACTGATCTTCAAACTGTGTTTCTATGAAATAAGGATCCATATCACAGTTTGTGACCAAGGAGCTTATTACGCAGAATGACGGTTCCGAGACCAGTATCTGTAGATGAATATAGAATGGACTCTCTTTAACCATAACAGAAAACCTGTATTGGCAACATTGACACCATTGCATGCTTAACATACGGAAACAAAAAGTTTACGAGTAAGATCCGAAAGTAATTCATCGTTATTTTGGATGATTACACGTTACAATCAGGAGAAAAAATTAGCCTAGAAGCAATTAACATTTAAACAACCTTTATTTCCTTAGCAACACTCTAGGAAACAACGTGTAGTCATGACCTTTATATTTCTTATGCAAGCGTCAAAATCAGCTTTGCTTTGGTTCTAACTACAGAAGTGGAGAAAACTTATGCAAGGTAAATTTGATTCATTTTAGCACGGCGCTTGCATTGTGCCATTCTACACAATTATATCAACACGTTATACCTCAGTCTATTTGGTATTTTGTTAAAAAAATAACCATATCCCCTGAAAAATAGATTCCCGACCATCCGCCCACTCCCCACTTAAGAAAAGCCTCTATCTTTTGAACATTTGTTGGAAGCACAGGAAATTGCAAAAGTAGCCTCTGACAACTGAATACAAAACGAAAATAAAAAAATTCACATATATTTTATTTCTAACGGAGAAGGTTCCATAGCAGGTGAATGTGCCTGGTAAATGAAACGCACCGGTTAATTGTCGTACAAAACATTTTAAAAACATGTCTTATTTTGATGTAAGATTTTGAAAAAGCACTTGATAGTGTTGAGTGGGGTTATACGCATAAAGTTTTAGAAAAATTTGATTTTGGCACGTCTTTCGAAAATGGGTATCTATCTGTTACAAGAATATATCTAGCATCGTCATTAACAATGGCTATTCCTGAGTTTGGTTTGATATTAAATTTATATTATATTAGTGTTAGATAGAGATGCCCATTAATTGTTAACAGCATAATTTCTTTTGTACGTTAAGCCATTGGCAGTGTTAATTACAAATGAATAACAAATATTCACTTTATGTTTTGGCGACATTGAGTATAAGATCTCTCAATGTGCAAATGATGCAAATTGTTTACTGAAGGATGCTAATTGAATAAACTGTTTGTGATTACAAACTGATTCACAAGATATTCTGGTGTGAGATAAAATAATGAACAATCGATGCTAATAAGTCCATGGATAGCAAAATCTATGGTAGAATATGACTAAACAGTTATAGAAGGGGGCTTCCACATGCTAAGCATCGAAGCAGGGGTCGATTTTTAAAACGTACCCTGGTTAATATTGTAAATGAAAAATATAGTTACACGCCTAGATCTATGGAGTCAGAGATGCCTCACGTTATTGGAGAAGTTAAGTACACCGGAACCCTGGAAATCGGACCACCTACGAGACTGGCCAAAAGTGGTCCGATTTCCGGGGTTCGAGCAAATTTGATGTGTGAGAGTACATTTTTGTTATGTTAATAGTGTACCCATATGTCAATAATGTACCGCCTCTTTCTGTTCTAAAATCATCAACTTTATTCTTACATCCAATCTATTGATCGCAAAATAATTCAGTGACCTATTTACACTTCGGTCGAAAAAATCTGAAGACTAATTTGTTTGCTAAATTTCTCTGACTTTCAACTTTGCTTAAGTTTATCATCTCAACTTTGTCCTGAATAGAGATATCTTTTCGCTTTTTTCTCGCGCTTTCCATGATTTGGAAGTTTGTGGTAATGATCATTTTTTTGCCCCCTTTAGATATACGAAATAAAAATGCAATTACGAACCTGAGTATACAAATCAGTTGAGTTTTTAGGATTAATTAATTGAAAAAAACTTCGGTTAAAAATTTTATGGGTTAAAACTGTATGATCAGCACCGAAAATGCGACATCACACACCAGAGAAACCCCGTTTTATAAACACACTGACGGAGTTTCTTTTAATCAAACAAGTCCTTTGTGTACTCAAGAAGGCATAATAAGCACCCCAGTCAATGAACCTGTGATCATTAAACATTATAATCCCAACACCGATAACCTCAATTGATGTTTGTTTACTGAGTACATGTCATGTGCGTAGGCTGGTCCGATTTCCGGGGTTCTGTCTGCGTTTGGGACTCACAAAAGTGGTCCTATCGTTCGATTTGCGGGGTGGTCCGATTTGTGGGGTTCTTAATAATAGAAACCAATGGGTTTCATTCGGTTCTGGCGAAAAGTGATCCGATTTCCGGGGTGGTCCTATTTGCGGGGCGGTCCGATCCCGAGATTCTTGTATATAACCAGAAGTACAGCCAAAACATGGGAATGTCTAATCTCCAAATAAGATAAAACATGGCACACTAGTAGGAAACTTGATGAGGGTGGTATTCGTTCAATGGATTATTTATTCATTTATTTATTAAAACCACCAATAAGGCGAAAGTAAAATAAAATAAAATGTCAGCGTACAAAACATAAAATGGTAAAAGTTTCACTGTGATAATTATCGCACTAATACAAATCACAAGGGATACTAGTTAAAATGACTTCAATAGCAGATTTAAAACGTTATGTTCAACGCTCCACGGTTTAACGTGGTGTTCAGAAATCGCTATGTTCCTGATACTATCTATATAATCGTCGTTATGAGCATATGTCTGGTTGCATTTTACTTTACCAAAAGCAGCTTTTGATGGAGACGCATTTAACACAGCTATTCTTGCAATAAGAGTTCTGCGTATTAACACACTATGCAAACTAAAATTACACAGTAGATTGCAGTTCAGATCACACACTGGGGAATCAGTATTAAAAATTTGGCCATATAAATTGATGCAATGCTTATCAACGACAGTTTGTACTCTCGTATATTTAAAGCTTGCGACAGAGGGCTATAGTGACACGATTTTCTCACACCCATACATTGTTTAATTAGAGAACCTTGACGTGATTCTACACCAGAGATTACTCTATGAGGCGCATTTATAGCTTCAAACACGTAGGGTAGGCTAGGAGAACATACGGTATTCCACACATGAGCTTTAACATCTGCTGGGAGTCCAGAGTAACACATTCCAATTTCACCTAGACTGTAATACGAACGCCGGCAGGAGGAAGATCGTTTCTCAAAGTGGGTCGCGTAGCCAAGGTCTGAATCATATGTAACACCAAGTATATCCACCGAAATTACTGTTTCAAGCGCAGCTTGTCTCAAATGCCATGTTGGAGATAATCCAAATGGATTTTTTCCAGCTATAAGGCACTTAGTCTTTTTAATGCCAAAGTTAGATCTCCATGTTCTAGAGTACAGTTCACACATATCAGTCTGATTTTGTTAACCCGAGACGGTTGTGTTGAGCAAAGTAATATCATCAGTATGTGCGAATGAATTGTACAACTGCTCACCAATGCGTACACTAGTATTGCTCTCTTTCAGTATACGTAGCATGTCATCAATAAATATATTGAATAAGAGAGGAGAGAGGATACTTCCCTGCATTGTGCCTCTGGTAATATGAAAAGCAGAACTGTTACTTTTATTCTACTTCAGTACTGAAAAAGAAGATTTATACCATTTAAGTAAAAATATCCAGTGCGCTAGTAGGATTCTATTAAATAATTTAAAAAATAGGCCGTCATGCCAGATTCTATCGAAACACTTTTCTGCGTCTAGACTACAAACAAAGAGAAAGGTATCTTTGGCTTTACACAACATCATAACGTCGTTTTAAAAACTATATGCCATAACAGTACTTCAATGCGATGAGAAAATCGTTCAGATTGGCTTGGTTATCAAGACTGGGATAAAATTCTTAACAATGCTATAAATAGTGAAATGGAAAGCTGAATTAGACAATCAAAATATTAATGGAGGCGTTTTGTGCAACACTAAGGAAACAGTAATAAATAATAAATCTCTATATATTAAGTATTAGCATATGAAAGGAATATTATACATTAAAGATTTATTATTATTATTTATTTAATACATTTTTATAGCGCTTAATCTTCAATAAGCTCTAAGCGCTTTATTAGATAACGTTAGTAAGTTTTTCTCTTTATCGAATTTCAGAAGATGTAAGATTTGAAGTTAGATATTCTTTCTTATAACTGTCTAAAATTCAAATTGGCACATGGCTTACGAATACTAGTAACAAAAGTTTTTTGACAGAAGCTTATGCAGTCGATGTAGTAACCCGTTATTCAAACAACATAATCTAATACTAAATGTCACGAGACTTAAATCTAAAGATCATTATTATTAGCCTTCTTTTTCGAGAAAGGACTGCATGAGGACGCTCGTATTTTTTATGTATGCCTTTTCATAAAAAGAAAACGAAAGAACCACAATTATTGGCTCTAAAAATTAAATTATTCCGCAATGTTATAGCTACAAACAAGAGGAGAAAACATTGGAAAATTGTAAGATTATTTTCATGCAAGTTTTGTGGCAATCAGGATACTATGGAATGCCATTTTTACATTTATTAAGGAATTATTGAAATCAAGAATTGATTTTTTGATATCATGAATCATTTTTTTATCTAAAAAAACATATTTTTATATCAAGAATTAATTTTTGCTTTCTGTAATTATATTTTGATATCTCTAAATCTATTCGTAATCTAAAAATTCTTGATATCAGTAAATATTTAGAGCTATCAAGAAATATTTATCGATATCACAAATGATTTAATGATATGTAATTTGAATTTTAGAGATCAATAAGTGAATTTTTGATAGCAAAAACGAAATATTTAATAATAAAATGTCAAGTTTGAGCTCAGTAATATATTTTCCTTTTATTGCCATCAAGAATTTATTTCAGATATCATTATTTCAGAACGCATCTTTTTAAATTTATATTTTGAAAATTGCAAATGATTTTTTGATTTCAAAAATTGTTTTTGATGTCAAAATATCGAGCTGCCTTCATATAACAAATTCGGAAGCACACATTTGTGAATAAAATAATGACTGGGTCATTGTATACAGAATCTTTCTTTCAGTTCTTTACCTACAAACAAGAAGCAATTTTTGAGCTCAAAAATTGTACTGTTATTATTGATATCAATGATTCAAGTTTTCATCTCCAAATTGAATTGACGATTCGTTAAATTTTATGTAAATGTGTGTCTCCCTTAAAGTTTTTAAATTTGTAAAATTGATTTTTTGATCTCAGAAATTTTTTTTTTTTTTGCCATCTAAAATTCAACAATTCATAGCCAAATATAAATTAACGAGATCTACATTTATTTATTGATATCTTCAATCATATTTTGATATAAAAAGCATAAAGTGTTAAAAACGGCATTCCATAGGATACTATAATTCTTTTTTTTTTCTGGAACTGTAAAGACACATGAAATAATCAATAGATGCCAACTTCTTGAAGCTGCACTCTTTCGTCCTTTGCAAGTGGGATTTTCTACTTGGGAAGAATAGCGTATCAGAAGGTAATCTTTCGCTTTTCATAAAATATCATATTTATCAGTTTTGAGTTCACAAGGAAAAGTTTCGGAGAACAATTGGATCACTAATACTAAAAGTTTTTTTTTCTATTTTTTTCAGCAACTCGATTCTCTTTAATATTTTCCCATTCCACGCTTAGGGGTCGTTTTAAAAAGTTATGGGCACACATGGTAACCAGTTTGTAACAACAATGTTCCCCTCTACTTGTCCCAAGAAAGGAAATTTTCTAGGGAGTTATATTTTGTGGGAGCAATGGATTGAACGGTAACCCCACTCCTCCTTCCATCACTACCCGAACTTGTTCACAGACCAAAAAGACTAACTGTGAGTGAATTAAAAGTCACAAATCCCTGAGCGTTACCAAGGGAAAGGGGGTGTTACATAAAAATTGGTTACCATCCGAACAGACACATTAATTGAGAGGTGCGTGTGTGCTTGATATGAGCTCCCCTGTTTGTTGAACGAGGAGTGCAGTTCAGCAAAGAATTAGCACCCCCCTCCCCACCTCACTCATTCTCTGAGTTTTTTTTCTATTGTTTTTTTTTTTTTTTTTTTTGACAAGAGGTAAAAGAACTGTTACTAAGTGTCCCACCCCACCCCCCCCCCCGTTTGGGATTGTCATTCGAGGCTACACAAAGCTACAAACATTGAATACTTGTGAACTGATGAATTGTGCATAGGGGGGTCTCGTGTATAAGATCACCTGGTGTGGAAACCTCTCCAACGAGAGTTTGGTTTATCGCAGGCGTCAGTAATAGTCGAAATAGGAGCAATCATTTCATAGATTATGCGTGCAGACGTTTATCGAATTATCTTATAATACTTTTGTCTGAGTCTCGTTTTTACCTAAAGGGTCTTTGATTTATTAACACCTTAAAATAACCAAACCAGTTAATAACTTTGAATGTGCGATGTATCACGTTAAAATTTCGGTTTTAAGTCGCGCTTAAAAATGAAAAAGCGGTATTCTAATGTCAATAGCTGTATGACTGGTTTAAAACAAGGTTCTATGTGATATTAGCGTGTTTTCTAAGTCACGATTATGCTAAATGCTTTCTGCCTTCGACTCAATCTCTACACAACATGGCAAGGTGCTGCTCTAAATCTATGTATTGACGTGAAATGCGCTTTCTTGGAGGATCGCCGATTCAGTGCAGTACGATCGGGGTACGAAAGGCACAGTCTTCTTGGTTTATGGCATTCCATGACTCACATGGTTTCGGTCCTCTCTTCGTTGTTCAGCGTTGTCTCATGTACGTTCCACGTGTATGTCCAATAACTTAGGCAGTAGCGAAAGAATCCGATTTGTGAAGGATCAATCTCGGGAGATGATGATATTGAATTGATTGCAATTCTCTATCTTCACTGGCTGGATTTATTTCAAAGCGACAAAGTATATTTTATGCAGTTGCATTATTACATGTGTAGTCTGCTCCGGCGTGCGAAGTATTATCATGGGAGAAGCTTTTATTAAATTGACTGCAATTCTGTACCTCCACAGGCTGGATTTATTCCACAGTGACGCATTGTATTATGCGCAGTTACATCACTGATTTATTGGATGAGTGAGCAGTCATCTTTTCACTGAAACTAAGTGCAATTAACATGAATTTGGGGTGTAGAAATTCTTTTTGAGGTCATAATTGCAATCAGTACAGCACTTTTCATTTTAGATATTTTAAATTTTGAAAAAATTTCCCAAAATTTTATCTTTTACTTCATATTTAAGGAACGTAAAACGTTGATAGTATAGTATAGTATATTTTAAGGCATGAAACAGAACAAACTTTACTTGTTTGTGGACCACTTTAGGGCGTTTGACAGGGAAGGCCTATGGAACCTTCTCCGTAAAGCAGGGTGTACTGAGAAACTTATGATGGGTTTGTTTTCAACAAGGACCAGTTCTCTGACCCTGACCAATGGTGCTAAACCAGCTGTAATCGATCATTTCTTCGGCATTGTGTTCGTCCTTATGTTACACTACGCATTTCACGACCCAGATCTTGGTGTGTACCTTAGAAAATTAGAGTCATAAATGAAGAAATGAATTGTTCTTCAACTTGAGAATTTTCTCCTATCGCACCAAAAAAAAGTAGAAACGCAGATAAGAGACCTGCTGTTTACGGCCCACTGCATTTGAGTTTGAGTTTAGAGGAAATTCAAATGATAGCCGAAAAGATCACTGCCGCATTCCAAAAGTTTGGACTTACAATCAGCCTAATTAAAACTGAAGTGATATATCAGCAGCGTCAGTATGAAGGACACCAAGATCTGGAACTCACGGCTATTGGCACTGAACCCAAGCTTGAGAAAAACAATACAAAAGTGAGCGATAAATGAAACCCACTGCGACTGCGGCAACGAATGTCTATTACGCATCTGACTGTCTTCATATTAGAGGGTTCATCGTCTCTGAGACGTTCATTTGTTGTGATCGACTAGAGTCGCCATCACAGTTAAATATGCTTCCGATAAGTTTGTATAATGGAGACAACTCCCTTATTTGGACAAAATGCTTGAGTTCTTTTAATTGCCCATTGGTATCCTAAGCACTAAGAACTTGGACAATTCGAATACCTGTCAATTTTGGATAGTTGACACGGTTTTTAGAACAACCCAGTTAGCATAATTTTTCGTCCCACGTATAAAACGCGTTGTTTTTAGGTGGGATTTACATGGGAATGTGGGACGTTGGCAGGGCCACATAGAAAACATGTGTAATATAAGTGGACATTCCCACGGTGTGATCTCCGTGTAAACTCTACATATAATATACATAGGCTTTCCCACGTTTAAAATGCACGGGTAGATACACGCGTAAACTGCATGGTTTTTCCCGCGTAATGCCCACCGTGGGCATTCCACAGTATAATCCCAGCAGGCAAAAGACGTAAAATATGGTCTGAAAAAGGTCCCAATATGGTCACGACGTGATTCAGACCAAATATAGACATTTAGAAAATCCCAAAAAGGTCCCACTTTGGTCGCGACATAATTGAGACCATATATGGATATTCGACGAGTCCAAAAAGGTCCCATTTTGGTCACACCGTAAAGTGGTCACAAAAATAAGCTCTGCAATCCAAAGCTGCATTACTTGCTTGCTTTATCCAATAATGAATGTTGTTTTTATTTCTGATGCCGGTAAAAACAAGATTTAAAAAAATTACATATCTAAATTGCTTAAAATACGTCAAATGTTAATATTTCCAGTCTTGCTAAATATATATAAGTAAAAAATCCACACCTTAAATTTTTGTGTTATATATATATATTTATATATGTTTTATAAGTACCATTTTCCGCGGAATCCCAGTGGGTCTGCGAAAAAGATGTTTTTCACAAAAATCCAAACCGCCGTAGAGGTCTGTTGAGCAACAACGTATAAATAACGGGATAGATCTCATCAGAGGTCAGCTGTTTTATAACGACGTTGTCCGGTTGAACACAAGGCGGTTATTTACCGACATCATGGATTCAATTTTTGCTCATATTTAAAGAAATTGGGATTTTAATGTCAATTTAAAAGGTAAGGTTTATCACTGGCTTTATTATAAATGGTTTGATGTGTTTGCTTATTATCTCATGTAAAGTGTATTATAAAATCAGCGCTCTAAATGGGCGATAATATGTGATTCTATTAAAACAACAAAGTAGCATATTTCTCTGACAGCTTTGTTTTGCCTGACAGTTTTGTTGAGGTGAAGTAAATGGCAATAAAATTATAATACGTTTCAACAGCAGTGATACAGTCTGTTACCGGTATAAGCCAAACACATATTGGTGTTCCGAATAAAAAGCACAAACAACTCTGCGTTTCGAATACAAGCTATAACTGGGTATAAAAATAAAAATCGAAATTTTTGCAAATTTTATTCGAAATACCCAAGGGCTTATTACGTATATTTCAGGGTTTTCTACGTATGGCTTTCCTGTCTGTCTACGTTGTGTGCTGGGCCTGTCAAATGAATGTGAGGAGGCCTTAATATCGGCAAATATATATAAAATAACTTTACGTGATTTGGTATTAATTTGTAGCAATAAGCAAATGGTTGGTTGTGAGTGTATTCACGCCAATGGCGTATTGTTTAATGGGATGATGTAAACCTAATCACAGATTCTGACGCATTATTTAACTGGATTCACAGCGACAAATATTTAAATTGAATGGTTTATGTTGTTTATTTAAAGTGTATCTAAAGCGAATTAAATTGAGTATATGTATTTATGAATCTATATTTTTTATACAGTTTCAACTTTCGGTTTGGAGAAATAAACGGATGCAACCTCTTTCATTCTGGCTAGTCCATGTGTCTGCCCATCCATCCGTCTGTTTGGTGTACGCACTGCTACAGTGAAACGATGAACTATTCGGCACGCTAAAGACTTTCGGCACGCTAGAGCTAAAGACTTGTTCAGCGCGCTTTCTTCACTGCGATTTGTGATTCAGCGCTTTTCCGCAGCGCAGCTTGTGATTTAGTGCGCATTTAGTAAGACAGCAGCGTGCGTTTTTATGTGTTTGTGTGTTCGGCCAAAAGAATGGTAATTCAGGTCAGCTTCAAGGAAAGGATTTTTATTGCTAAAGCGTTTTTGTGATTATGTATTCAATGCAATACAATTGTATAAAGCTACAATATTGTATTTTCTTGTGTTTAATCTAATTTTATTTCCCAAGCAGACGTCTATAAAATTGGCATCAGACTCAGAAAAATTGCGGAATCGACCTTTTTCAGATGTGGTAAACACGTCCGAAAAAGACGTCTTTTCACGTCCTTCAAAAGACGTCCGTTTTTGTTGCAAAATCGACCTTTTATAGACGTCTTAAAGACGTCCAAAAACGACATCTTTCTTACGTCCAAACAGGACGTCCTTTTTAGGTCTTAAGACGACGTCTTTTTTACGTCTCAAAAAGGACGTCCGTTTTTGTTGCAAAATCCACCTTTTTCAGACGTCTTAAAGACGTCATGTTAGTCCAAAAATTACGTCTTATCGACGTCTTAAAGACGTCATTTTGCCTGCTGGGAATATACGTAGAATTGCCCACTTCTAGAATGCATGGATAATTAACGCATATTATATGTATATTATACTTTTGAATTCCCACGTAAAATTTCATTAGAAGTCATTTATATATTACACGTATATTTTACGTGGGATTTCCCATATGGGCATTCCCATGTAAAATACACGTATATTATGCGCAGTCTGGCAATGTGGCTTATTATCGCAGACCGGAAACAGCCGCCATTGAGCGATAATATATTTAAATTTTGCTATATTCTGCATATTTTGGTGGAGGGCTGCCTTTTTTCTAAGTATAATAGAAAGTTAGACATGGAAATACCAATTTCACTAAAATTTTTATGCTTAAAATTCCTTTAAGGAGTACTTTATAAATGAGCTATAGTTATAAAGGTACATGTCTGTGTATTCGATGGAGTTATCGTGTATGTCCAGGGTGGGTCGTCCCTTTAAAATTCCATGCTTAATATGCGTGGGAATTCCCACATATAAAATGCATGGAAATATATGCGTATAAAATGCATGGGTTCACATGTGCATAATACACATCGGAAAGAGTCTCAAATTCTCCTAAATCCCACGTAACTACGTGGGAATTCCCCAACAAAATACACATTATTTATGCGTGGGTACGTGGGAATACCCACATATATTATGCATAGTCCCCATGTGGGACTGCTATATGGGAAGTTGCACTTTTTACCCGTATAAGCAATGGGTCTAATTCTGACAAGGTATTGCGTGATCTTGAAGTGATGTTTGTTGTATGTAAACTACAATGTGCCGCAACAAATATGATTGTGCTGTTTGCGAAATTTAATCCCAAACTTCGAAAGGCTCATCTCTCAAAGTCTGAAAAGTGTATGCTAGTATGTATTTCAAACTGCAGAGCTTAACTGAATGACAGTGTTAATTAATATTGGAAATTGTGACAAGAGAAACGATTGAAATTTTGACGAAAAAGCGGAAATTTTAAAAGTAAGCACTTTATGGTATAAAAGTAGCTCAAGCCAAGTTTGGAATACGAGAAACCTGTCCGATTAAAAATTCAAGTTGTTTTACTGCAGCAGTAGTGGGGTGGGGCTCTGTATTCCATATTCGATTCCTATTGTTCTCGATCACTGAGACGTGAGGCGTCTATTGTGATGTCACCGTGTGACGTCACATTAAAGGTCTATACTAGTCGAAGTCCTATTGTTCTTAGTGCTATGACAGACAGGGTTCCAAACAGACAATGGAGCCTATTATTAAAAAGAATGGCGTGAAGGTCATTCCTAATCGAACCCTGATTGTTCTACGACATAAACAGGTCAGCCAATCAGACTGAAGGTGACGTCATTCTCTATTTTTAGAACACATCGGGGCATGTTGATATGCTCTGATCTGATTGGATAGATTTGTTGAATCGGTAGTAATATGTGTATATGAACTCCCACTTTGTCAACTGGTTATTACAGTTGAAGACATCAGACATGGAAAGCAAATATTGTAATACAGTTCCACTTGGTAAAAATCTACCGGTAAAAGTTGATGTAGAAGACTATGTTTGAAGAAGAGAATGTTTGGAGAAAAGCTGTGGAAAATTTTGGAAAATAACCTGCCTATGTTATCGACAACCTTCCAAAACTGTGGTGACTGGGGTGTTGCACTTAACAGCACCAAGGCGGTGAAAGTGAGTCAGTCTAAAGGCCAAAGTTATATCTCATTACAACCGAAAATAAATCGAAATGGCTTATTACCTGAATGACTTACAAGAATGACTTACTCACTTTGCACATCAACCTCAACGAAGCTGAATGAAAAACTATGATGTTTTCTTGCCAGTAATCGACGGTGATGGTGAATGGCTAGGCTTGGAAGAGCCTGCTCTCAACAAACGTCTTGTTTCTAAAACAGACGACAAGAATGTGGTGTCGATGCTTCATGCATACCTCACAGAAAAGAAATAAATAATTATCTGCCCAACAATTGTGATGGAAGTGTTGAAAATGCACCAGGACAACTAGAGCACATGTCATGAGGCAGCTTATGCTTACAAGGATGGGACTGACATGAATACATTCAAATTAGTGGAAACTTACAAGACTTGTGAACCCTTGGACTATTTAGAACTGTGACAGTCAACCTCAGTAAAACAGAACTGCGAATTATTGGTATTTCAAGAACATAAAGATATTCTTTCAAATATGTATCCAGGCAGGACAGTATATCATGGACTTCTTTTTTAATTCAAGTGAGCAATTATATCAATTTAAAAAGCTTCATAACATGACGAATTGAAATTAGAAAACTTATTAAGTAGCAAAAACTGATTATCATGCGAAACGAATAGCTAAACGAATAAAAGTATAGCCGTCATGACATTCTGTTAAGGCTTGTGCGATGAAAGAATTTGTGCTCTCAAGTTTACCTGATGTGAAGATTTTCAAAAATGTATTATTTTGCATAAGGACTAGGAATTTGTTGAGGCCACTTATTGTAGTGTGAAAATAGTGTGAAGATTATGCCTTTTTATATATGTTCATGATGGAATAAAACACAATGGTTTGCTTTTAGTATTTCATTTATTACAACTACATGTATCTATAACATAAAAAAGTGCAAGATATCAAACATTTCCTGTACTTTTATTTAACTATTACTTACAAAGTGGGAAATATCTACAATTGTTATTTACAAATATGCAAGTTATTAACCCATATTTGAATGAACACTAATAACAAACTTTATTGATCAATATTAAAGAGAAAGAACATCAATTTTCATTCACTGTCTAACATGGAAGTAGGTTTACGGGCGAATGAACATCACGCCAGTGAGCATTAGAATGAATTGTTTGCAGATGAATGAACACCGAGCCACTGATCGTTAGAATTACTTGCGATGTGTGTTGTACACTGGAACATACATTTCTTATACAAAGGGAGAGATTGACAGCAACACTATGAAATAACACTTTAAAAGGCTTATGTTTCACTGCCGCTGTTCTCATTTTTTCTAATGGTTGCTCAAAAAACTTTCTCGTTAATACAACAACTGACATTCTGCAAGATTTTGTCATAGTTTTCACTGTGTGACAGCCGGCGAAAATATCCGAACAGGTAGAAAAACAATATTTGTAGATGGCTCTTTTACATTGGTTGATGATGCTCAATAGCTATTTTTCGTGCATCGTCTTTGATGCCTTGTTCTTCGCAATTTTCTTTTTCTGAAATTCATCGTCATTGTCATAATACACTTCCTGAACCATATAATCCCAAATAACTCGCTTTCGTAACTGCTTTCAGACCCGCTCTCTGATATTGTGTCATCGTTCTCTCCTTTACTACAGGTTTTTTATGTGCTTGAATAGTGACTCAGGATTATTGTACATAACCCCACATTATATGCACGAATGTTATTTCTTGGTCGCTTGAGCCACGTTGTCTGTGGACGGTCAGTAGACAAATGAAGATGAGTTGGTGTATATTCAGCATTTGTGGTGGTAAGTCTTCTTCGAGCACCCATGCAAGAGAAGGGGAAGTGGCTTGCTGCGTCTTATACTGCAATCAGAAGCAAAGAATTCCTTTTCACTTAAATCCACCCGGATGCTTTCGCGACATTTATGACTCTCATGCACTTTTTTCATCATAGCGAGCGTGATCACAGTCTGTCTTTAGTATTTCTGCTTCAGGAGTGTTTTGTTTTTCGTCAACAACAAGATCTGCGTGATATTTTTCCTTTGCTTCATTGTATGCAAGTAAAATTGATTTAGTCGTCCTGGATACATAAAAGTTCAAATTGTTCTTATTTAATCTTGACTCATGGGGAATGAGCATTGCATCTCTGAGTCGCTGCATTCTTTTCAGGAAGGGACAAGTTTTGCCCCAGATTAATAACACCCAAATATACTGCCTTAAGTAAACAAGGATCAAAAGCAATGGTAGACATCACATGACCGCACTGATTTCGTTCAAAGAACGAATCTAGGTCCAGGTAATAAGAGATGCCTTGTATAAATTAAATATTTGTGATGGTTTCTTTCATGTCCTCATACAGTGTCTGCCAGCGTTTAAATAGGTAAACAATTCGATCAAGGCATGGAGCAATGTTGGCTTGCTGGAGAATATCTTTTATCAAACACGTCTTGCCACTTCCAGTAGCTCCACAGACGGATGCTGGAACATTATTGGTTCCTTTGATAGTTGCATATCTGCTTCCACTCTTTTTTTCACCACAGCTTCTTCATCAGTTTCTATACGCCCGCTCTCATTGCGGTGTTAGTGTATTTCAGGCGTTTTTAGACTTTCTGGCCAGTGATAGGATTTTGAACAAATGTTGCATTGATACATCCTTTTCGCTTGTAGTTTCTAAAGTGACAAATAAATCTTTCAGTTTAAATATATATATAATGGTTATGGCGACGACGACGACGCCGATGAGGACGACGACGGTTATGACGACAACGACGATGGCGACGATATCTCAACTACATTTCCTTTTAATGAAGAGTCTTTGATCTATTGAAATATGTTAATCCAAACATACTTTGTTATTGTACAGACAATTATTTCTGTCGCGCAAAACATTTTGATCTGCTGTAATGACTGTATTCAATAAAACATTATTTGCTGTTATAAAAACATTAATTTTCTAGCATCAATAGAATGCTTGATCTATTTAAATATTTCAATCCAAGCATACCTTTTTATTGCATAAACATTCATTTCCTTCTCACAAAGAACCTTTAATCTGTTGGAACTATATTAATATAAACATCCCTCGTAGTTATCTACATCATTTTCGGTTTAAATTTGCTCTTCTTCTACGTTTTAATCAGTTATTAGGGCACTACAACTAGACCTACTTGGCAAATTCAGGAGACTCAGGCAAATTGTCGCCAGACGTATTGTCGCTAAGTGTCTTGTCACAAGGGGCATTGTCGTTATGTGTATTGTCGAGGCTGGGAGCAAAGTCTCTCTAGCTTTGAATTAAAACGACAAAAAATTATTGAATAATCACTGATATCCGGTTTGTAGTTATGTTTAAATAGAATGCAATTTTGTAAACTTTAAAGAGGTACAAGATTGTGATGACAAATGCAAAATAGTTGTTTATCTAGCAATGCTATAGACATCAACAAAATAAATTATGAAGCCACATTTGAAAAGCAAAAGAAAATATATGTTTTATAAAACAAAATACATTCCCACAATGAGAATCAGAGCATTTATCTTGCACACTTTGAACAAAATAACACCGTTTAGAGCCATCTTATGCACATGCATGAAAAAAAGCATCATTCAACACAACGACAGTGGGGATCCATTATAAGACCACCTCTGAATTAAGACCACATGTAAGAGAACAGCTTTGGTCAGAGTCAAGCGCGTATCATTTATATCAATAGGCACAATAATATCCACCAATAAAACTGATTATGGGACCCCCTTCCCTCAGGGAACAAACGCCTTCTTTTTGCTGAACTAAGAATAAACCACCCCAGGAACAATGCTCTTCTCTTTGTGTTTTACATTGCAATTATTCGCCAGATACAATGATAGTTTTTTGACTTGCTGTCTTGTCTTGTTATTACCCAGCACTTTGTAATAATAAGCTCCGCATATAATTATCAATATCCTAACTTCACTAAATCAAAGGATTTTAAATGTTTTAGTTGAGCAAATAAGTCAGTTGTATTAGAAAATTAGTTTAACTAAAATAATATTCAAGTAGCCTTTTATAACAAGATATATAGCGTCAATATTACCGCGAGTTTCCGAAAAGAAGCCTCATGGCTTCCATATGGGCAGGGCAGTTCTTTTTGGAAACTCACGGTAGCTTTCTACGTGTTTCCCCAAACTTCCACAGAGTATTAATATAAGGCGGTATTGTTGCACAGGGAATTGTGATTAGACTTATTTATGAATTTACTAACTCTGTACAGAATAGAAATATTTTAGACCATTTCTCTTTTATTTGTTAATGATGTAATTTCCAAGTGAGTTTTTTGTCAATTATTATCACTTCAAGGAATTTTGTTTTTGTAACTTAAGTTAGCTTGACTAGTATCTGCAGAAAGGTCTCAGTACTTTCAACATTTCCAAATACCATAACGTGTCGCATCACCCACGAATAGGATTATTTTACTATTTTACATGCTGTTCCCTTTCACTTGGAGTTTCATTTAATGGTACTTACGTATACATGTTTTTGTAGTACGAGGCTAAGTAAGAGTGCGTCGTGGTCAGGAACATTAGCGACTGTTCGACCTGGACTCCAATATCACTTGCTACTCTACCTCAATTTCATATCAACCTCCATAAACCTTTTAAATGTTATTATTGCAACAGCAAATTTAGCTTCAATCACATAAACTAACTAGACCGAATTTCGCTACACGTAGCGAAATAGTACCCACTTGCAAGGGCAGAGACACAACATATTTGGTCAAAGATTTTCAACATAATTGTTTCAACATAATTGTCAGCTTCCGGATTATTATCTTGAACGAGGCCATCGAAGTGAATATAATGTAACCTAATTTGGGCACAAAAAAAATCAAATTCAGTTTTCTAACCGTTTTTGAGATACTGGTCAACTTGCAGGTTTTGACCTTGACCATGATGGAGGAGGTCAAGATCACCGAGGTACCTCTTATGTAACGTTGTTTAGGAACAAAGTTTCGAAAATGAGCTCAAAATCGCTCCATCTCTAACCGTTTTCGAGATAATAGTCAACTTCCGGTTTTTGACCTTCACCGTGACCCAGAAGGTCAAGGTCAGCGAGGTACCTCTTCTGTAACGTTGTTTCGGCCCAAAGGGTCGAAAATGAGCTCAAAATCGCTCTATCTCTAGCCGTTTTCGAGATAATAGTCAACTTCCGGTTTTTGACCTTCACCGTGACCCAGAAGGTCAAGATCACCGAGGTACCTCTTATGTAACGTTGTTTAGGCACAAAGGGTCGAAAATGAGCTCAAAATCGCTCTATCTCTAACCGTTTTCGAGATAATAGTCAACTTCCGGTTTTTGACCTTCACCGTGACCCAGAAGGTCAAGATCACCGAGGTACCTCTTATGTAACGTTGTTTAGGCACAAAGGGTCGAAAATGAGCTCAAAATCGCTCTATCTCTAACTGTTTTCGAGATAATAGTCAACTTCCGGTTTTTGACCTTGACCGTGACCCAGAAGGTCAAGGTCACCGAGGTACCTGTTATGTAACGTTGTTTAGGCCCAAAGGGTCGAAAATGAGCTCCAAATCGCTCTATCTCTAACCGTTTTCGAAATAATAGTCAACTTCCGGTTTTTGACCTTCACCGTGACCCAGAAGGTCAAGGTCAGCGAGGTACCTCTTATGTAACGTTGTTTAGGCCCAAAGGGTAGAAAATGAGCTCAAAATCGCTCTATCTCTAACCGTTTTCGAGATAATAGTCAACTTCCGGTTTTTGACCTTGACCGTGACCCAGAAGGTCAAGGTCACCGAGGTACCTCTTATGTAACGTTGTTTTGGCACAAAGGGTCGAAAATGAGCTCAAAATCGCTCTATCTCTAACCGTTTTCGAGATAATAGTCAACTTCCGGTTTTTGACCTTGACCGTGACCCAGAAGGTCAAGGTCAGCGAGGTACCTCTTATGTAACGTTGTTTAGGCCCAAAGGGTCGAAAATGAGCTCAAAATCGCTCTATCTCTAACCGTTTTCGAGATAATAGTCAACTTCCGGTTTTTGACCTTGAAGGTGACCCAGAAGGTCAAGGTCACCGAGGTACCTCTTACGTAACGTTGTTTAGGCACAAAGGGTCAAAAATGAGCTCAAAATCGCTCTATCTCTAACCGTTTTCGAGATAATAGTCAACTTCCGGTTTTTGACCTTGAAGGTGACCCAGAAGGTCAAGGTCAGCGAGGTACCTCTTCTGTAACGTTGTTTAGGCCCAAAGGGTAGAAAATGAGCTCAAAATCGCTCTATCTCTAACCGTTTTCGAGATAATAGTCAACTTCCGGTTTTTGACCTTGACCGTGACCCAGAAGGACGCGTGAAATCACGTGACCTTTGACCTTGGGCCTCAAGGTCAAGGTTAGTGATGAATGTTTACCCTTTACTGGGTACGTTTTATGCATTCACAGTGGGATTTGAGCACCTTTATGGCTACTTTTGGTGATTAATAGTTGTTTCCAAAAATATTTTGACCTCAATTTGACCTTGACCTCCGAAGGGCAAGGTCAAAACATTTTACGGATTTGACGACAACTCATTACCCTCTATGTCTCTGCCACGTGCCGTCTTTTTACGACAAACCCTGTAGGAGGAGTTTTCTGGAAACCACTTTGAGGTCAGAAAAACTTTGACCTCAATTTGACCTTGACCTTCAAGGTCAAGGTCAAAAAATTTTGCGGATTTGACGACATCTCGTCACCCTCTATCACTGTGCCAAATTTCATCGTCCTACGTCAAATAGCGTAGGAGGAGTTTTCTGGAAACCTCCGTGACGGAAAAAAAAGAGAAGAAAAAAAGGGAAAAAAAAGGGCAGAAATTTCGAGAAAAACTACAAACTTATTCCCATTTGCAAACGAAGTTTGCAAGTGGGAACAAGCTGTTAAAACTAGCGCGAATACACCTCGGTCATTTAGAATAGTGCCAAAGATGGCCGATAAACCACATAAATATCATTGAAATGTACCGCCCTTAAGCATAGCAGAAATCATTTTATTTGTCATTTCTTTGGGTTTATATTTCTTTCAGTTGCCAGTTAATTTAAGCTTAATTTTTTAATTAGGAAAACTCATTCACTTACTGGTAAAGTTTGATGCAGCTAAATAATGTTACCCGCTTTTACTCTCTGTAATTTTTTGTTGTAACAGTTTCTTAGTTTCTTATATTCTCTGATGTGAGACAGATACATATTTTTATAGTTAACAGAATGAGGTTCCAGGCTGGCTTGTCTATCCTCAAACAAACTCTTCCTCTGATAAATCACACTTATGAGAGCTGTTTTGATCAAACATATCAAAAACATCTCTCAGCCACCGTATGGTCATATTACACTCAAAGATTGAATTACAATTGCACCTGGTTCATTTTAGCAACATATTTTCACACTTAGCGGTTTCTGCTAGCTTCCATTTTTACAAGTTACTACAGCAGTTTAGGAGAAATTTTACACCGGAGAGACAAAGGTTTGGTCTCTCTTGCACATTTACGAGCAATCAGCATGCTTTGCTATAGCGTGCTTTGTTGGACATTACGTGATGAGTTCCAGTAAAATAAAGATTTGATGTTTTCAATGTAAGCTTTAAAAACTTCATAAAATCTTTTACGTTTGTCGTTTTTAAGCGCACTAATCTGCCATTTTTAAGACTAAATAAGTTACTATTGAAATCGATATTAGGTCGACCAATAAACGATTTGTTTGCCAGATCCAGATTATTTTATGGCATTTTTATCGGCACTGGCAACACCTGTGTACTTAAAAACTGTTTTTATGCCAAATTTATTCTTACAATGTTGGAATGACAGCGAGTGCCCTTGTTCACCACAAAAATCTTGAACATAAACTATACCTTTCTCAAACCAGTATTTGTAGAAAATGCTTCGACTGTTTATTAAGATAAGGGAGTTGTTCCACAGGATGTCGACTGCATTAAAATATATCTTTTGTATATTGCAGCATATTTGCATAAAATTGGTATTGGTGGTGTTGTAGCCTCAAAATTGCTCAGAAGTGGAAATGTTAGTCGCCTAATTTAATCAAACACAGTTTTCCAACGTCGCACCATCTTTGCGCTCTGTCCTATTATGCGAAACAACCAAGCCACACGTAGAGCCTTTATCTGTGACTCACATCAATATTACGCAAACCCACTTGGTTGAAATCTCCAATAAGGGATGAATGTTTTATTTTCGTTTGTTTATTCATCCGAACAAACTTATTTATTTCTTGCAGTATTGATTTTTTATGAATTGGTTAGGTTTCCAACATCGACATGGAGAAGATAAGATTGTATATGCCATGACTCTTTGAAACCAAAGTTTTCCAGCACTACTCAAATAACTTTAGGACCAAATCCGAAAGAAGGTCTTCTTGTCTAGCTTACGGTGTTTCCTTTAACGTTTTCTTCAGCATTCCTTCCAATACGCAGCCCTAGTACATGAAATAATCCATACATAACGTCATATTATGCTATGTTTCTTCTTTATACCTCCTTGGACCCAAGTTTACCAAAAGAGACTTTTACAAATTCAGTCTTAACCCTGAAACCTTTGAAAAGCGGCGAATTGTTTTCACTAAAACTAGACCGAAGTCTTATTTTTAACTCTACAGATACAGTCGTAGGTAGACTGTTTTATTTTTTAAAATTTTGATAGAATTTCGATGCCTTCTATGTTACTATATTCGCGGATCATGGAAGCCACTATTTCAACACATACAATAAAAGAAAACAGCATAATGGGCAACTTTGTCTCACACTTCTGTACAGCTGGAACCACTGTAAACCGTTGTCATTGTTTATGACACAACCAAATATTTCGTTGTAGCAACACTTAATCCACCCAATAAAGCTACATCCAAATGTAATTTTTTCAAAGCAGAGAACATAAAATTACATTGTCAAAAGCTTTCTCAAAATCAGTTGAACGAGAAATGTCGGTTCTCACATGCGAGTCATAGAGCTGAATTAGATCCTCAACAAACCGAATACATTCCCCAATGTATTTTCCTTTGATGCAGCCTGTCTGATCAGGATTTATAATATTTGTCTCCAATCTATATTATTAAAGGATCTCTTCCTTTCATTTCTCTCTCGACGCCTTTGCGATAAGAAGAGTTTTCCTTGCATGTTACAATGGTTGAAAATTTCTATAATTTTGGCCTAATATGATCTCAAAATTCGTTGTAGAATTCATCGCAACTGGGCAATTTATTTGCCTTGAGGGTTTTAATGCTTCGAAGCTTTCACCAGTTGACATATTCCCTTCGCATTCAAGTTTTCATACCTCACCTAAAGGTTTAAACTATGGATATCATTCAACTGTGATTCTATGCCATCGTAATTGACATAATTGACATAATTGACATAATCTGAAGATCTGTAAGAATTTTCGTAAAGCGACTTTAGGTCATTTAAAATCATATCTTGGTCTGTTACAAAGTCCCCATTTGGGCATTTAAGTTGTTCAATTGTTTTCTTTTCATAAAGTTCAATAAATTCTATTCTGGATCTTATCGTTCTTAGTATTTGAACCGTAGACAGTAACTACAGAAACCTCTGCGGTTACTTGTTTAAATTTTAAAATCTGCAATTTACCATGTATGATTATTATTTGTTCTATAACTTCTAAAGGTTTAAAAAAGAACGACTTGACCGGCACTGCGAGATGAGCTAGGATTAAAATATATTTTTTCCATTCCCCAATGTTTTTCCCACATCTGCAAATCCTAGATAATCCAGTGCGTTTCTTGTAGCAAGTATACATCTGCTTGATTAGCTTTTAGAGATGTAATGCACAATATATGTGTTGGATTGTGAATCCCCCCCCCCCAAAAAAAATGATAATAATACATTTGACACCTGCATTGTAATTCTTGTATCTACACAGATCCTTATATAAAGTTCCACACAAAGGGAACCGTTAAGAAACAACTTATATATAAATAATACACAAATATATCAGCAATTGTCTTATCCATTGAGAACCGATGAACTGATACAAGGTAAAGTCTGTCTTCCATCCCCTTTTAAGACTCAACAATTTTTACACCTTAAGAAATCAGCAAATGATCAGCAAATCAAGAATGAGCAAATAATTTTACCTGGGTACTGACAAGGTTACACCCAATAAAATTTATTCCACATTGACTTGAAACTCTTTTAGTGGATGAATCATCAATTTTGTTAAACTCTGATCTGCTGAAATAAACCAGCATATCGTTACATTATGTTGCTGTGATACATATGCTTTCAATAATCATAAATAAAATGTTACAAAAATGTGTGGAATGCCGTTGTAACATTTGTGCTTAATTTTGATATCAAAATATAATTACAGATATCAAGAAATCAATGTAGAGCTCAATAATTTATATTTTGCTATCAATAATTGAATTTTAGATGGCATTCTTGAGATAAAAAAAATCAGATTTACAAACTCAAAATAATACCAAGGAAGACACACATTTACATAAAATTTAACGAATCGTCAATTAAATTTTGGGAATGAAAACTTGAATTATTGAGATCAATAATAACAGCACAATTTTTGATCTCAAGAATTGTTTCTTTTTTATACACTAAAAAATTTAAAGAAAGATTCTGTATACATGGACCAGTCATTTTTAATTTACACATGTGTATTTCTGAATTTCTTATTTAAAAAAATAAACTGATATTTTGATATCAAAAATCAAATTTAGAAATCAAAAATCATTAGCACATTTCAAAATATAAATTTAAAAAGTTTCTTTCTGAAATACTGACATCTGAAATAAATTCTTGATATCAATAAAGGAAAATGAATTACTGAGCTCAATATTTACATTTTGCTCTCAAGATTTCATTTTTGCCATCAAGAATTGAATTTTTGAACTCAAAAAATTAATTTTAGATATCATTAAATTATTTTTGATATAAATAAATATTTCTTGATATCTCTAAATATTGATTGATGTCAAAATACAATTAGAGATAGCAAAAATTAATTATTGATATCAAAATCTGGATTTTTTTAGATTAAAAAAATTATTGATATAAAAAAATCAATTTTTGATATCAAAAATCAATTTTTCATCTCAGCAATTCTCTAACAAATGTCAAAATGGCATTCCATAAAATGACGTTCTTGAAATTTTGATAAAAAATATGTACTCCTCTTACTTGTATGATTCCCTTATGAGATCGGATCTAATGCTTTCTAGGATTTTACCCAGCTTTCTTTGACTAAATCAAGTATCTTTTTGAAGACAGTCCTTATCATACAATGAATTAACTTAACCCAAAATTTGTCAAACTGCTTGCTTCAGCAAGGGTGCTTGGACCAGTAGCTATAAAAAATCTTGCATGTCTTTATTTTCAAATTTGGCTATAAATATAAAAAAATTTCTAAAATGATTTATTCTCCATATTTAGTCATAACGTCATTCTATATATATATTCTATATTACCTTATATATAAGACGGTTACCTTTATAACATAGCATAATATTTAACACTTGGCAAGTCTAAGACTTGCAAAGAGCCTATTGAAGTTGTACAAGGCCAATGTTTTAGACCTTTTTTCTCTTTACTGGTACGCAGTTTTGTCGTTGCTTCCCCTTTGGCCATGTTGTCCCTATGATCACCAAATTTCGCACGTAAGTAGTGCATCTCATTTTTGTTTTCGCCTTTGTTTTCAGTTTCATGATCAAAACGTGAAACAAAAAAAAATTATCATTAAAAGCAACGCGAAAGGGCTGCAGCTGCACTTGCATAAGAATGTGACAACAATCAAACCTAGTGTATGCTAAATACACCGAGCATAGTGAAATTCTACTCGAGGGGAGAAAGTGCCATATAAAATATTATTTTTTTGCCACGTGTTTAATGTTTCGCCTTAGAGAAATAGGTTCTAGATTGTGTCCATTTTCAAGTGAAATTGAAAACGAGTAAGAACACTGACATGACGAAAACTATGAAGACTGCGCTGACATCTTGCATAGAACTAGATACTGGCTTGTTATCTTCAGCTTTAGCATGTTTTCAGGAGATACCTATTTACTTCTTAAAGACAAAAATATCAACACTTTATTCACTTTAACTGAACTTTCCTCTTTCTGAGGTTTACCTTCAATAAATTCACAAAACAAAATTGCTTTACAATCAAGAGGATCGGTTTGCTCTAGCGATTTCTGTTTTTATTCATTACTTTTTAGATCAGAACAGTTTAACAGTTTAATCGTTTAAGCCCCTAGCAGGTCTATTTTTACCGACGGTAATATCCTCTGTGGCTCGAGTCATTATTTCTCAAGAAAAAACCTACTACTCACCTCTCAAACGTTTGAGAATAATCTCTTCTTAGTGATTGTTCTGCCTTTTGCATTCTTTCAGGTGAACAATGAATTCCGATATACCGACAATACTTAGGGCCGAGAGCCTGAAAGACCCCGGCTGGTTAAACAGGAGGCTGAGCCTTGACCACGCGATACGCTCACCGGCGAGTGTGCGTCGTGCGAACTCAATGGTAGATATGCTCAGCCAGCGGAATCTGCGCCATCGCCATTCAATCATAAATCTGTCACGTAATGATATCGAGAAAATCTCACTGCATATGAAGCGACTGAATGTGGCAGAAACTATTCGCGAAACTGAGGCCGGGCATGGCGCGTGAGTATTAATTTATATATATATATATATATATATATATATATATATATATATATATATATATATATATATATATATATATATATATATATTCCGGGAACATTTATGATAGAAAGACTATTTTACTTCCTGGCCTTTTGGCATGTTGGCCGCATTTGTTGAATAAAGTAAGTAAAAACTGTACTGTAGGGTGTAAAATCCAAGGAGCCGTTAAATTCAGTAATGTCAAAGGTTGACCTACAATCATATAAAACTCTGATATTTCCATTGTTTTCCACAGCATAGAAAACTTCAGGAATTTTGATGACTATTTGTTCGATATTTTGAAAGAAGACAACACAGTGTATTTATCTAGATTTATATTGGTATGAAAACTCCTTTACACTATTAAAATCATATCAGAAAGTATTTCATAAGAATAACATTTTATTTCGAGAGTAGTATGTATATAGATTGTTGCATTTTCAAAGAGTCAAAGAATTAAATTCGGGTATCGGTTGTTATAATTTTTGTTGATAACTATTTTTGAGAAAAGAAGTTTTCGTAGAAAACGCCAATAATATTGATAGTAGTTTTGTTTGTAACTGCAATTTAGTCACTTCAATACATAAACTGTACTGTGAAATATACACATAGAAAAACAAAAACAGGACACTTTAAAATCAGCAAAGAGAAATGATGAGCCCTGCTGCCTTCAGTTATAGCAGAACTCATAGCATCACACCAGAGCCAGGGCATATTGAGTATCTACAGGAAAAAAATGCATTGTGCAATGACAACGACGACTCACGTAGAAAGTTTACTTGACATTAAGGATTTCATAGACCATAAGACATAAATTATCTGTAAAAACTATCTGTATACACACATGCGATCGAGAACATTCCCCCTACTGACTGACTGCTCATGTGCTATGTATCCTAAAACTGTTTTTGTTTGCTAAAACAAAATTTGGCATTTCTATAGCTATTGTTAGACTATATTTTATTGTTAAACTCTTGTTTTGGTCTTTTACATTTCTATGTGAGATAAAAAATCTCTCTTCAAATGATTACATTATGGTTAAAATGAACCGGAGAAATAATTCACCCAATAATTTTCCTAGTAAACATATTGTAGGGTCTTCAAAACGTAGGCATTCAAGAGAGCGACCCGAGAATTTCAGATTGCATGAAGAACCTACAGCAAGCTCAGGAGGATCTGGCGTCTAGTGGCGAGGATATCGGTTTGGACAGGGACATCTTCAAAACGTATGTTCCAAAATCAGTTAGGCAAAAGAAAAGGAAACATTATTGTGTAAATCTTGTTGAGGGGTATGTTGGGAAAGTATGTAATACTGGTCCTCTCACGCTTTGCGTTTGTATACCAGTTATTTTCATACCCTTAATTTCATCACTTTCAGGCGTTAGATGTTTGGATTGGGTATCGTTTTTAAGGAATGAGGGAGCGCTAAACGAGAAATAATGAAATATCCTTCTGTTTTTATGCAGAGTTAATTGAACTTTCTACTGGAATAATTTTAATAGGCCATACTTTCCACATACCTGTATAATTTTGCTTTCAGATCAATTGGACTAGTTTCACTCACTGCAATTGATCATTCAGTTGAATTAAACTTAAAAGAGTCTGGGTGATTTTTAATGATAGAATGTTGGGAAACTTAGGTGTCAGAAATTTTTGCCACCTGTGTAAAGTGAGGGATAAAATGCCGAAGTCATGCTATGGGGCCGATTGGTTAAGTTACCAACAGTGATTTACTTAGTTGACCAATCAAACCGTTGTTGAATAATTTGAGTAATCCTTGCTAATCCAGACAAATTTTGTCAGTCCCAACGCTGTCCGGTTTAACCAGGTTTTACTGTAAATGATTGGAAATAATTGATTTTTTGCAGTTGCTTGAGTTCGAACACATTGCTTTTAAAACGTGCCTTTAATGCGGATTTCGTGATACCCAACTTTTTAGCGTTTAGAAAGCGCACTGAAACTATCTTTACTTTGTGTAAGGCCAACAAAACTGGAGAGGTACGTACATTGAATTATGTAATATGAAAGTGTTAAAAGACATTATTGTATATTGTCCATAACTGCAACGCAGGTTTACAAATCTAAGAAACTGTCAAAACAAAATACAATATCTTTTGTTTTTCAAAACAATGTACTAATTTTTTCTCGGGGCAGTTTACTGTTGTTATTTTTATTTGCTTTAACTGCTCTTTGTGCATATTGTATCGGATAGAAATAGGACTAAGTAAAAAGTAAAGACCTTTACCAACAATAGGTTGTTAATATCGCACATAATGGGATGTATCTTTGATTAAACATTAAGCATGTTCATTTAACGGGATGCTATTCAAATGCTGTTTTCAGGTAGCGGCAAATATACCAGAATTTTCCAGGTTTGATTCGAACTCTTGGGGTGTCTCAATCTGTACAATAGACGGACAACGGTAGGAATTTAGATTTAAATGTGTTGGCTACGATAAGAACAATTTATTGTTCCAGTTTTTCATTTCAGCAAAGATAAGGATACTCTCCATGCTGTTATACCAAGTTGCTCGAACTTAAGCACGAATAAATTTTAATAGATATATATGTTTTATACATCATTTTTAACAAATAGGCATAAGGAACTGTTTACTGTCTTTATAGAATTTAATCTCCGAATAAAATCAGTTCATGGATTTGCTCATTCAAATATTATTAAGCAGCATATGAATGGGCAAATCCAGGATACATGAAAATAAGGTTTGAGAAATTAGACTTGTTGTCAAAAGAAAATTTCTGAGAATAAGTCCGCAAATATTTCACAAGTTTAATAGCATATCCTTATGAATGACTCAAGTATTCGATCTGTTTGCAATTAAAATAGGTATAACTAGAGCGGTAATTCGCTTCTTCTAAGCAAAGTGAAACACTTGGATACACTTTTTACTTTGTTAGCATTTACATATATCAAAACTTTTAACGGATTAATGAGAATGATAACTCAGTGCAATACACTAAACTCGGGGAGGGGGGGTATCTTAGTCTTCACAGTGATATTGATGTTTGGCTAAAGACATTGGCAAAAATATAACCCCCTCTCCCCCGCCCCCGAAAATAAAAACAACCAACAAGAAACAAAAACAAGAAAAAACCGTTTAATTCAGAAACAACGCTCCCACAAAAACGATTTGTTTGAAAGAATATTACGGGAAAACAAAAATAAATTCAAAGATCACTTAAGTATGGCAATTCGAAAAGTTTGTATATTTCTTTTATCTAACAACATATTAATATATTCAAACATTTCGAACAGAACCAAAAGGGAAGGGAGAGTAAGGGAGTTGGGAATCGGTGCGAAAATGTAATACAGTAGGCTGGAAGGGCTTTAACGGGATTTGATAATTAAACGATTAGAGAAACTAACCAACCAGCTACAGGTCTTTTTGTTTTCGACAATTCTACCTTTACAATTGATATCGAAGCACCTAATCGCCAGTACACAGAGTCTATTTTTTATGTATTAATGCCTTGCTACCAATGGCCTGCATAGGTTTCTTTCGTCATAGTTGAACGGTAGGCTCATGACACATTTTACTCGGGAGCTGTAAATGCAGCAGTTTCTTATGACGGCAATGATGACGTCATATCTAAAAATTTTATCGGATGGAACTATTAGTGTACCAAATTTCTTTTTCCTAGCCTTAGCTGTTGCGGAGGAGTTTTGTGGAAACCGACGAAAAAACGGCGTGAGAAAAAAGCAAAATAATAATAATAAGAAAAATAAAAAAGAGAATATTCCAGAAATTCCAGCAATGAGACAATTCCTTGGGACTCTGCCCCAAGTGCAAATTGCACTAAAACTGAATGATTAAAGTATATAAGCTTTTATTGTATTAATGGCGGGTTTTAGGGTATTACATAATGAAACCCGAGGTGTGATTTAAACCAGACATTTTTGCAATTAGTAAATTTGTAAATTCTGTTTTATAGCAAAACAATATGCACAAGTAAAGATGCTAACAAATGATTAAATCACGTAACTAAATAGCCTTTTTTTCCTATCAATGGTTTTCATACAGACACGATATGGGAAGCACAGATATGCCATTTACGCTCTCAGATTCTCACCACCCGTTATCATATGCGCTGTGTATCAATGATCTGTCGAGTGATTTCGTGGGTAAATATGTTGGGGAAGAGCCCAGTGGTGAAACCTCCCAGTGCATTAAACTTGACAAACAAGGTAAGTCTTGTTTATTAATCAGTTAATGTTAAGTTGCCTGAATAACTTTTGAACAATTGGTTATATAAACTGTTTTTGACCATTATGTTTTTAAACTGGAAATGCATTTCTGTCTACATTGCCTACATTGGCCTACATTGCAATTCAGTTTCCTATTATTTTTCTATTCAGACAAGTCTTCCATACATGACAGGTTCTAATCCCCACTTCGGTGACCTGCATTTAGCCTCAATGAAAGCAGAATTATAATCCCTGCCCGAATTAAAGAAATGACACAGGTGAGGGCATTCTGGATGATGAAAAAATACCCGAGGAAGGAGGGTATTATTGTCCAGAATACCCTTTCCTAAGTGATTTCTTTCATTTAAAGCATGATTTTACCAATAATATACGTTCCGCTTCATTCCTTCCCCAGTGTGTATGAAATCCAAAATTCAATTCTTGATTAGGCTTATTGCATATCAAGTAAAATACTAAGTGTGAAAAAATAACACCCGGGTCAAGCTATATCGGGTTTGCCCACGTGATTTTTCACCATACGCCCAATAGGTACATAGAAGTTAGTCTCAGAAGATTTTGGACTCAAAATGGATGATTGATGACTGGCATCCGTCTGTCTGCAAGAGACGGAGTTTGGGTTTCTTCTTCAGTCTGCGGGCATTAAGTTCGCTAATCCACTTATCATCACGCCTCACGCCCTCACTAATATCGCGTTTCCACGTGGACTTGGTGTCTGCACGGGACTCCCAGATCTCCCATAAGATCCTAAATACCTTCATGTCACGTTTGCATGCGTCTTTAACCCTGAGTTTTGGACGTCCTTTTGGCATCAACTATTTCACCATAAAGTAGATCTTTAGGGATACTTCCGTCATCCATACGGAGAACATGGCCAAGCAAGCGTAGTTGTCTCTGTTTCAGCGATGCAGACACACTTGGGAGTTTGGCCTTCTGTAGTATGATCGCGTTTTGTATACGGTCCTGCCAGGATATGTGATGTATGCGACGTAGGCATCTCATGTGAAAATTATTTAGTTTCCTTTCTTGGTAGAGGTAGGTGGTTCATGATTCGCTGTCATAGAGCAAAGTACTAAGAACGCACGCTCTGTAGATGGACATCTTCGTTCTTGTCGTAAGTTTTCAGTTGTTCCAGGCGCGCTTCGTAAGACGACCAAAGGGGTTGCGGCTTTGCCTATGCGTATGTTTATCTCGTCGTCTATCGAAACTGAGTCTGTGACGGGGTTGATCCTAGGTAGCAGAAACTGTGCACAACTTATAGGAGAGCGCTGTTTGGGGTAATTACAGGAGCCTGTTGGGCAACTTGTGCCTCAATAACCGTTTTCTTCACGCTGATTGTTATACCGAACATGTCACAAGCAATGGCGTTCTGTTCCCTGTCTGTCACTAGAGCTGCATCGTCCGCAAACAGGAGTTCCTGTATCATGACGAATCTGAGCTTAGTCTTCGCCCGAAGTCTATAAGCACTGTACAATTCGCCGTCTGATTTCCTTGACAGAGTGGAATGCAAAGTGGAGTAATAAGGAGAAGAATATACAAAACAAAACTGCGGCCATAACGCATCACTGCTTCACACCGCTGAGGATTTCAAAGCTGTTGGACGTATTACCATCGAAGTTGACTGAACTGCGCATGCCGTCGTGAAAAGCACGAACTAGACCCAAAAGTATGGGTGGACACCGTATTCTAGCCAAGATCTTGTATAGTTCTGATCTGCTCACGGTGTCGAAGGCCTTGGTCACTTCTCCTGCAGTTGCCGTAGGAGGAATATCATGTGAACTTTGACCTTTTTGCTCTAAAGCCACATTGAGATTCGGGACACACTTCTTCTCCAAGCGTTTGTATTCTCTTGAGAATGACGCGCGCAAACAATTTTCCGGTAATGCTCAATAGTGAGATGCCTCGATAGTAATTGCAGTCGCCCCGGTCTCCGTTTTTGTACAAGGTTGTAATAGTTGCATCCTTCATATCTTGTGGGACGAAGCCTTGTTTCCAACAGCGTAAAAGTAATGCGTGTAGGTTGGGAAGGAGGGACTGTTTATCACATTTGAGGATTTCCGCTGGGATACCATCCTTTCCTGGGGCCTTTCCACTAGACAAAGCTTCGAGGGCTTTACCAGGTTCAACCAGTCTTGATTCTGCGTCGAGTTCCGTCAGGACTGCTCGTTGCGTTAACGAGTTGAAGGCTTTGTCACTGACTTCTGACACTCTTGAGTGCAACTCGCAGTAGTGTTTGACCCATCTCTCCGTCTGTTTGCCTGTGATTATTTCCCCAGACTTGATTTTAAGAGGGGAAGTCTTTTTGACTAACGGTCCCAGTGCTTTTTTATGCCGTCATGCATCGCGCGTATGTTGCCCATGTCTACTGCGTCTTGAATATTGTTACATAGATTGAGCCAGTAGAGATTCGCAAAGTACCTGGCTTTCCGCTGAACATGGCTTTTGGCACGTTTTTTTCTTTTTAGGCAGTCAAGCGTTTCTGGCAATTGGTTTTTATTATGTGCAAGGAGGACTCGTTCCTTGCTTCTATGGGTGGTGTAATTTCATTAGCGTAGGCAGCAAACCAATCCTTACTTCGGTTGATGCTCTTGCCAAAACACTTTATAGCAGTTTCATGTATGGCTGATTTGAGCGTCGACCATGCATTGCGAATGCTGCAAACCTCACTTTTAAGGGATTCTACCTTTAGACGAAGTTCCTCGTTAAACTGGCGGTATTTATTCTCATCCTTTGTGTTAAGGGTGTTGATGCGAGCAAGACTAGTATGTTTGGCGAAGTGTAGTTTCTTAGCGATGACCTTGACCGTACCTAAGACCAGAGAATGGTCAGTGTCGCAGTCAGCACTGTGGTAGATGCGAGTATGTGTCACCGCATGTAAGTTGCGTTGCCTGGCTACTGGCTGGTCGAAAAATAAATTAAATATATAAATAAACACAAAATAAATTTAGGGATGTTGATTTCGAAAAAGAAAATAGTGACATATCATTTCGGATTTATTAAAGAGAAGTTTATCAGAAACTTTGGAAGATACTAATGAAAAATCTGGACCAGAAACTGAAAAATTTGACAGTGACACGGATTACGTTTTGTCTCAAGTAGATCTCAACATTCTTCAGAATAATCCTTTAGAATTGACTCAGTTTTCCGGATTGGATATTAAAAACACAAGTTTTAGAGATGAAATGTTTGCCTCGCATGATATAGAAAAATTGTCAGACTCTGTTCCGGATATATTAAATAATACTTATCCATCCTATGAGGATATTAGTGAATTGAACCGGTCTTCATGGGAAAATAATACCAACAAACAACAAAAGAATTTTGAGTTATGATGTCACAATCATGCTTAATTTGGAAATTACCGACTTTTATTCATTAAATAGCCACGTGTTTTGTTTATGTGACCGGTCCTATTTGTAAGGTTCAAATGACATTTCGGACTTGCAAAAGTGGTCCTTTCGTTTGATTTGTGAGGTGGTCCGATATACGGTATTCCTAAATAATAGAAATACAGCGGAACCTCTGAAATCGGACCAACCTTTGGACCGAAAATAATATGCCCTATTTCAGAATTGGTCCCATTTGGGAGGTTTGGTCATTCTGGGGTAAAATGTTGTGGTTTGACCATAGATTCAACTTTGATGTCCAAACACAGTGAAGGTAATATTCGTTCACAATAATATTTATTTCTGATCTCAACTGATTAACAATCTGTATGTTATAGACACACACAATTTTGCATACTTTTGAGACTACTTTTAGCAAAAGAGTCCATTGTATATAGCTTCAAAAATTATCCATGCTAGACTGTCGCGCACGAAGTACTCAGAGGGAAGGCAATGAGTTTGTATATTGTCAGGTGCTATTGTTTAGACAATAGATAACAAAATAAAGCTCTTTTCTGGTTACACACTTGTTACCATAATCCCCAGCAGCAATATCCAAGAAGGCAACATACTAAGTGTTGTGAATAATATGCCGCACAGATACAATGATTTCCCCTGTGTTCCACAGCGGTCCGATCTCAGGCATTTTGAGTGCTCGGAACCGAAAAAAGCGACCCGAAGTGGTGGGGTCCGAGCTGGGCCCAACTGGAAGTTTACTTAACCTTTAAAGTCTATGGAGCGCATTCGAGACTGAAAAAATGTGTCCTAATTCAGAGGCGGTTCCAAGAGGGAGGTAATTCGATGTCGAGATTACGCTGTGTATGCAAGAATTTACGTTCTGGTGAAAAGTTGTCTGATTTCCGGTGTGGTCCGATTCCGGAATTCTGGTATATATCCACTTAAAATGATGCACTATGCGATAATGTCATTTCACTGGATCATATGTTTACAATTATGAACAAAGAATGTTTAGGTTTAACTGATATTTTTTACATATCAACAGGTATATTTAGACTTTAAGCTAACGATAAAGTATTAACATTTTAACAGACCTATTATCTGCATGTTAGGATGTGTGTGTCACAGGCATATCAGAAAGTTTGCAAACTTCCTGAACATTTCAGAAAGTTTACAAACTCTCAGAGTCGGTATCGAAATATGTAAATTCACCACTTTCATTCCTTACAATTTGACGATTGTGACTGAAATGTCTGAATACCATTTATAATACATCTCCGAGTTCCACCAAGGAAAGGCGATACGTTCGATTGAACGCAAAGAAATTTATCGAAAACTTGTATGTATTTACACACCCGCGGTAACAAATACAATACCAGATACAAAAAGTAATAAAATATACGATACAACGATAGAGTGTGAAAACACAACCGTAAAGCACAATAATTTTAGTTCCAGTCCGTTTTATATCATTTTTTAGACGACAACTAATTTACTGACGATTTGCATACGAATTTCATTTTTCGACTCAAACTAGCCAGCCATTATCCCTTCTTAATTTCCAGCACCATAACAAAAAAAAAAAAAAAAAAAAAACACATAACAAAAAAATTCTTTCAGAATTCAGCTGAATTTGACACCATGAATGATTACCAGGCCGATTATTAAGCGGATTGCATTCACACGGTCAAGGAAGCATGAATGCATTCGTAACACAGAATCTAGGTCGCATAGAGTACTTCACCTTTGAATAAAGGCGTGACACACTGTGACTAGTGTTGATTGGCTTGAAACAAAAAAAAAAGCGCGGTTATACTCTTATAATGTGTCATTTTGATTGGCAGACAGGCCCCATAACCCGATGATTACAGCCGGCGCCATAGTCACTGCTTCTCTCCTAGATGCTGGCCAAAGTATAGCCGACAGATTTGACTATGTAAGTAGTTTACACCCGACTCACTCTTTAGTAAATAGCCAAAACTGTTAGAATAAGATTTTTTGAACTGAATTGAAACAGTTAATATTTACTTATAGGAACAGTGATAAAGGCAATGAAAAGGAAATTAATTCCATTACTTCTCTTTACGTCAGTTCTTGATAGCCGCAAGTAGAAATCCTGGATTTACACATGACAATAGCAGTAAGACTTAGGCACAATCACCAGTAGGCCGGGTGGGGGTGGGGAGAGACATGGCAGGCCTTCGCTTCGTAGATGTTAGTTTTAAATAACAACGACGTATTATTTTTATTCAGGTGAGCCAGCAATTCAAGAGGCTAGCTGGCAATGAGTTCGTAGGCTTCAACAACGTGATGTGGGTTCACAAACATCATTTTACATCGTGAAAACGTTGAAAATATGTCTTCGTTAAATCTTAGAAAAATAAAAGAACTTTTCTCAAAACTTAATGACTAGTTATGCAAATTCATGAAAAGCGGCATTTTATTATTTTTGGTACCAGCTGGAGATAAGCTTTATGCCATTTCCTTTTATAGATATTTATCAGAGAGAGAATCAGCAAAGAGATACTTTGCCTTGGGATACTACATGGACGAAAATAAGGTTAATATATCGATCTTCTGGCGGTATTATTTTACTATGGAATACCGTTTTAACATTTAATGCTTATTTTTGATATGAAAAAAGAATTAAAGATATCATATCAACAAATCAATGTAGATCTCAATAATTTATATTTTGCTGTCAATAATTGAATTTTAGATGGCAAAAATTTATTTTTGAGATCAAAAAATCAAATTTACAAACTGAAAAAATATTAAGGGAGACACACATTCACATAAAATTTAACGAATCTTCAATTAAATTTTGGAGATGAAAACTTGAATTATTGAGATCAATAATAACAACACAATTTTTGATCTCAAGAATTGCTTCATTTTTGTACAGTAAAAAAATTAAACAAAGATTCTGCATACAAGAGCCAGTCATTATTAATTTACAGATGTGTGCTTCTGAATTTTTTATTTAAAAAATAGACTGATATTTTGATATCAAAAATCAATTTTTGAGATCAAAATATCATTTGCAAATTTCAAAATACAAATTAAAATAGCTCCATTCTGGAATAATGATATCTGAAATAAATTCTTGATATCAATAAAAGGAAAATAAATTATTGAGCTCAAAATTAATATTTTGATCTCAAATATTTCATTTTTGCCCTCAAGAATTGAATTTTTGATCTCAAAAATCAATTTTAGATATCATTAAATCATTTTTATATCAATAAATATTTCTTGATATCTCTAGATATTTATTGATATCAAAAATACAATGACAGATAGCAAAAATTAATTATTGATATCAAAATAGGGATTTTTTTAGATCAAAAATTATTTTTTAATATCAATAATTCCTTAATAAATGTAAAAACGGCATTCCATATTTTACCGCGATTAAATCACTCGATTTAAAATTAGATTAAAGGTACAACGGTTGGACAAGCATAATTTTTTGTGACAATTCTTTGTCTAACATCCGCTGCCCCTTTGTATAATGTTTTCATTAACTGCTTTCATTTTATACTGAATAAAATTAAGCAGTCTTCTAAACGATAGGTAAAAGTAAACAGAATAAGACTTGCGTGTATTTTGTCTTCAGTGTTTTCCACCTGGAACGAAATTAGAAGAGATACTCGACTTCTACATTCAGGCAATTTTTTAATCACATTGTAATATTAATTTTACGAAAAATACATTAAGCAATGTAATACATATAAACAATGATAATTTGATTGAATTGATTGAATATTTGAAACCTTTTGCTGCTTGTGTGTTGTTTTGTGGTGTTTATGCTTAAATTAAATATCACATTAACCATTGTCATTCTTTTTTAAAGATACCGTTACACCGTAAAAGAAATACATAAACCTTGTTTCTAGGCCATCTGTATATTTACAACAGATTCACCTGAAAACAAATCGAAGTTTAATCTTATATTTTTTATATTGTATTAGTTGCGTTCTGTGGAAGTGACCAGTGAGTCAGCTTCAGTGATAGCCGCCACTCTGGCAAATGGTGGCGTGTGTCCACTTACAGGAGACCGTGTGCTTCGTGGAGAGGCAGTGAGAAATACACTGTCGTTGATGCATTCCTGTGGAATGTACGATTACTCCGGCCAATTTGCTTTCCAAGTAAGACAACATTTTTTCATTTAGCTTTAAATATTCCGTTTTTATATCATCTGATTTTGTATTTACCAATGTCAGCATTTATGTGTTATACCTATTAATAACTGAAAACATGTCAGCTTCAAATGAAACAAACCATTAACGTTTGTGACGTTTGTGTATGAATAAATATAGTAGCTGAATGTGACGTGGTTTGTTGTAGTAAATGAGGTCACCTGTAAAGATAATGTCACCTGTATAAAAACAGTTCTAGAAGTGTCCAAACAGTTACAGACGTATGGTAAACTTATATATTTAATTATTTATGCCTAGATTGTCAATATTTCAGTTTTGTTTAAGTTTATATGAAATGTTTCAACCTAAAGGTTGGCTTGCCAGCAAAATCCGGTGTTTCTGGGACGATCATTCTGGTGATTCCAAATGTGATGGGCATTTGCATCTGGTCACCTCTGCTCGATGATTTCGGCAACAGTGCGCGCGGCATTCAGTTCTGCAAAGTAAAGCAATCACCATTACCCGACTGACCTATCCAAACTGCAATAAAATAGTTCCTTTTTTAAATTTAAGACAAATATTAATTTAAAACTGAGTTTTAATGTCTTTCTGATTTTTTTCTTTTTATTATAAATATGAAAATAACCGATCCTTTTTATATCTGAGACAATATTAATTTAAAGCTGAGTCTTATTTCTTTCCGAGTTTATTTAATTATAAATAAACTTTCTGATTTTACTCTACCATGTGGTGATTTATAAGTAATCATTTTGTATTAGCATATTTTCATTCTTTTTCCCCACCCCTCTGGTAAACCAATGGTGTTGTAATTACTTAAGAAATATTATGAAATCAATACTTTTTGCGCCTTGGGGTCTACTTTTGAACTTAATTCCTTTCAAACTGGAATGCTGAAAGCTCTGATAAGAGAACAGGCGTCTGAACATACGCTCCTTCTATTAGGCACATTCTAAACCGGTACAAGCGATACATTCGCGTTTACAGTATCAGATTAGTCTTCTAGTGGTATCTGTAGTCACTCTCCCCCTATTGGGATCTCGCTCCAGCATGGTGGACTATTTTTGTATGATAGTAGTCTCAGTTTATGCTGTATATAAGCACATACTGTCATTTTTACCAAATCGATAAGTGTCTTCTTTCGTATCAGGACCAATATATTACTTTTGTGTACACTCCACTGCAGATTTTTTGCACTATCTGCCTTTATTCTACAGTGTTATTTGTAAATTATTATTTTGTATTAATGTATTTTAATTCTAAAGGAACTGGTGGAAACATTCAACTTTCATCAATACGACAGTGTTTCAAAAGTGCAAAAGTACGATCCACGACAAGGAAAAGTGGGGGTAGATGCTGCTAGCCTTGTCTATACACTGCTGAGGTCTTCATTCGATGGCGATTTAGAAGTTCTAAAAAGGTACCAAAAGATAACTACATACAATATTTGTCAATGATGCAACATTCCACCCCATTCCAACGTGTGCATGACTTCTTTTCTCCTTCGATTTCATTTTCTTGTTTAAAACGCCATGTGAAAAGAGTGTGTTTTTGCAAGTAAATGCGGTGCATTTAACGCGCAGCACAGAACACACAGTTGCTCGGCTTTGCGCGAACTCTCACTGCGTAAATAAACATAAGGACAAAAGTTCTGTCCAGGTGTGGGGATTAGGATCTGTTGCACTGATGAACATGTTTTGGAACTTAAAATATTAAAAATAATAAAGAGTGACCATTTCGCTTCATTTTAGACCGAAAATCAATTTTCAGACTGAAACAGTATTCGCACAGTCGGTCTTGGAATAGGGGCACCCTCTCTCAAAAAAGTCCTTATGTTCAGATAGCACGGCGTATGCCTGATTAGTCAATAAAACCTTAAGTCAACAAAAACCAAACACTACTCGGCTTATAAGACGTATCCAAGCTGTGTTGTTTGCAATATATTATTCAAGCAATAATCCATTGAAGGAAGTATTTTTGCGTTTTAATTTTTGTCAAGTGTTTAACATTTCGCTAGCAAATGAGGTTCCAGTTCTTGTTCCGTATGGCCTGTGATCCGTTTTTCCTTCGAAACTAGGATCCAGCATAGACAGAAGTGCTTCCTTTTTACATTTTTCATGACCCGGGTGCAGCGTGACGAGAATTCATAAGTCTGAACAACCCCCTAGCCTATATAACACAGTATATTGTTATGTAACCCCTGGGGGGTTGGGGGTGTTCTCAGCACGGCCAAAAGGTAAACAAATATGCGAGGTGCTAATATCTTATGTAAACAATTCATGCAGCACCCGGCAAACTTTACACACCATGTTTCATGTTTTTTGCCACGTTATATATTCCAAGGAAAGTTATAGATTAATACCCGAAATGAGGTGTAATGCCCATTGGTTTCCCATGGTAATGTTAATAATCGTTATCCCAAACACCGGACTTCATACACCGGAGATTTTTAAACGAATCCAGATCTGTACTTTATGCCATTGAACACTTTAATCCACAAAGAAGCATTTATCTATTAACGAAACTTTTTCGAGACTGAGATTTTTAAAGAAATTCAAATCTGTGCTGTCGATAATCGGTTTAATTTTCACTTAAGATCTTAATCTGTAGAAGGAGCAATCGTTAATTTGAAACAGTTTCAGAACCGGAGAAGTTTTAGATGACTGCACATCTCACATGTTCGGCCAAGTCAAGTGTTTTAGTGCATTTTTCATTTGCCTCTTAAGTAGACTGGTTTGAAATGCTAGTGAAAGGCATGAGATATATAAAAGCCCATGCAAGTGTTTATTCAAAAACAAAGCGAACAGTGTGGAATTCTTTCCAAAATAGTTTTTGTGTGAAAACTGTACCTGTACTTGGAACTGAGAAATAAAAATGTTTATGTTTCAAATGCCTTTTTTATCTTTTCAAAATGCAGAAAAATACGGTGTGTAAAATAAAGGGAATATCGACAACGAGGCCTTGACAATACGCAGAAATATGGTGTGTAAAATTAGGGGTAGGGGGAATTCCTGTCACGCCAGGTTCTCCAGTACGCATCATATGCATGCTGGAAAATCCGCGGGGGGGGGGGGGGGGGTTTCTGGCACTGGGGAAATTTCGGTCACTCAACACCGGCAGTGGGCAAAATTCTTGTTATGGTTTGTCTTCGCAACATGTGGTTTATAAAGCGTTTACATGACGTAACACTTCTATACCGAATCCATGACATTTTGTCGAGAGACAGTTTATCGAAGACATTTTGTCGAGAGACACTTTGTCGAGGGACATTTTGTCGAAAGTGATATTCGAGACATTTTGTCGAAATTTATAATTTCTTTATAGCCGATTTTTGGAAGGTGGTTTGATTCTTTTCTTAATAAAAATAAAATTTAATACATTTTTTTCACTCAGACATTAAAATATGCCTCGAATCGAACCTCTTTACTAAGTACTGTTTTTGGTAATAAATTGCAATCAAATAGATGAAAGAATTCTTCACAAATATCTCTGGAAACCAGAGACATTCTTTTTAATTGTTTTCAAGTACAATTCTTAAGCTTGATCTCACCACAGACCAGGTCATTCTTACAACTATTATCAATTTGTACTTGTTAGTTACAATTACTACTTAAAAGAAATGAGGCTTGATCCAATCACAGACCAGAGTCATTCTCACAACTGTTAATAATTTGTACTTGTCAATTGCAATGCAGTACTTGAAAGGAAAGGGTTTAATCCCTTCACTGACCAGAGTTGTTGTTGCATCTGTTTTTGAAACTACAATTCTTGATTGCAATTACACCTGAAAATAATACATTTCGGAATTAGGCGATGGGGCAATTGTGAGTATTCAATCTACTCCGGTGCCTGGAGTTATTCAGTATAAAAACAAAAAAAATGTTGCATGTCATGGTTAAAAATTTACAATGGAGACAATTACATCAAGCAAAGGAAAACAGAAGCTTCTGTGCGACGGGTACTCGTACACGAAAAGAGACGTTACAAAACGCACATCACGTGGATCTGTACGAAGTGATACTCGCAAAAATGTAAAAGGACGCTGCAAACATCAATCGACAACGCCCAAAAATGGTCACTGCCACGACAGAAATGAAGATGAATTAGCGGCGCTAAAGGCACATGGCGAAATTCAGGAAGTAGCTTCTCAATAATATAAAACATTCTTACGAATTTTTGGTTTTAATTGTTTCAACAACCCCACTCAAATCTTTTTGAATTAGTTTCAACAACCCCACATAAATTTCGACACAGTGTTTCGAATATCACTTCCGACAAAATGTCTCTCGACAAAGTGTCTCTCGACAAAATGTCTCTCGACAAAATATCTGGATACCTTCTATACCTCATCTATAATTTACTTTTTAAACGTATAATTTACTTGTATGGAAATACAAGCACCGAAAGCGCATGCGAAAAAAATGACATTTTGGTTATTTGTACTACTTTCCTGCTTTCCGAGTAAATTAGTTTTTATTTTAAAATTTTGCACGTCCTGCCTATTTTTACTGAAAATTATTTACAAAGGGAAGAGGGTAAATCTCCCTATTAACTTTTTAAATTACCATTGTTGTGCAGTTTGTATTGGACTGGATTTTTGCGTCTTTATAGCGAATATTTGTTTTGTTGTTGTGTGAAATTTGAAACTTAGGTTGAATACTTCTTTAAATATAACAAATTATACCTGCCATTTTGTTTATACTTTGCTCCACGGTTAGGAAACCTTTTTTGAGGGGATAATGTTGTTGTTATTCTAATGTTATTTGAATGGCGCCAGGCTGTACCTGAGTGGTGCAGACATGGGTGCCGTAGACTACGACGGCCGCACTGCACTGCATGTGTGCGCTGCTGAGGGGCATGTGGACTGTGCAAAATTCCTGCTGAAATTATGCGGTGTTCAACATTCACCAGTAGACAGGTAATTACACATGAGGATCTTCAATCGCCCGTACTTGTGCGATGCGTGTTTAGAAAAAATTAATTTTTCATATCAAGAATTAATTCCAGATATCAATAACCGCCTAATAAATGTGAAGGTGGCATTCCATACTTTAAAACTTATTCATCAAATAGAAAGGGAAATGTGAGATAATTCATACATGTAGTGATTTCTTTTTAAATTCATCGAAACGTTGTCCAGCAGTCAAGCCATCAATCACGCGAGTGGCTCTCAATTAGTTTCAAAGATGTATTGCGATATTAACAGTTAAAGTGATCAATTGCGGGAGATGGTATTGAAAAGCCGTGTAACTGCAATATTCATTAAATTGCAAAGGACAGATACAATAAATGCAAGACACTGAAAGTCTACAGCCCTTCTTTGATCGAGCCATCGAGTCATAAATAACCAAGAAGTCTACAAAACAAATCATCCAAGAGCATCGGATAAATCCGATGTTTAAGTCGTACTCAGATTCAGTGTATATAAAACGGGTCGGTTTTGGAAACGACCATACTTTTTGCAATGGAAAATTCAATAATGAGCCATGAAAAACCGAAAACTGTTATTTAGGCGATATTCCCATGCCAACAAAACGAAAGAAACAGAGACGTTAAAAATAATTATATGGATATGCACAAAATAGATTATTTCATTTTTCTAGTTGACCAGTCAATTAAAAAGATACCACCCATTTTTACTAACCAATTAAAAACAGATCTACCACCCACCTCTTGTTGTAGCTGCCAATTTCGGCTGAATGACGCTAAATGTCATACATTCGTTCTATTCTTCAGATGGGGCCGAACACCACTTTCCGAAGCCAGCGATCTGAAGCAAGATGAGGTCCATGCATACTTGCAAGACTTCATAAATACCCAGTCAGTTGATCAGAGCACTCGGACAGAACAGCAGTAACAGGCCCTTCACCTTCGACGCTTATTTAAGAACGGAAGACAATTATCGTAACAACACACAGAGAGCATACCAATTAATTTCAATGGATGAAATAAAGTTGTTTTTTTTTCGTTTAAAAGGGTCGCGGGCCTATGCTTCATGGCACGTTCATGTTTGCATGGGGGCGAAAATTTTCTTGGCTTTTAATTTGCCGGTAGTTACGTTTTTGTGCCATCTGTGATGTATCAGTTGCACCCGAGCCAGTATCCTTTTCGCTCTCACTCCATTGTTGCAATAATTCTGTAGAATGTATGTTGTTGACCTCCACCCACCGTTCCACTTCCTTCTCGTACTTTTTAGTGACTTCTTTATCATATAGTGTTGTAAGTGTTGAACTTTTGGCACTTTAAGAGCCTCCGCGTTTTGTTATTTGCATTTTATATATCAATATTGTTCAATCGAGAAAAGAAGGAGTGAAAAATACATTCTATCCAAAACTACTTTTATTCCAGTTCAGTTGACCGCATTTTGCCTGATTCTGTGATAGAGACGCGAGTAGGTTATTCGGGCATCAGTACTGGATGGAAGCAGTTTTAACTGGCTGAAGCTAGTGTTGCTTTAAGACTGCTATCTTGACAGCATTAGATTTGAAATGCTTTATCTAATCATTTATCTTGATAACACCTCCGAATGAGAATCGTTTTTGTGCGGCGTAATCTTCTCATCCGCTCCCATTGAAAATAGACCTAGAACATAACTCTACCTTTAAACTAGACTGAATTCATTTAGATAGCGGAATGACCCACTTGCATAATCCACGAAAAAAATTAAGTCTGCTATTATGCGGAGGTCAAGGCCACCGAGGTACTTATTCTGTACCCCTTTTAGCTCAAAGGGGACGAAAATGAGCTGAAAAACACTCTGTCTGTAACAGTTTCGAAATAACTTCGTTACGAATTTCACCTTGGCTGAGGTCAAGGTCATTGAGGCACCTAATTCTCGTCTTTAAGGCCCAGCGTCTAACCGGTTTCAAGATAAAAGACCTTGCTCTTCAAGATCAATATTCAGGTTACTCTCTACTCAAACCGTATATGTTGTTGAACAGAAATTTGAACCCTATCTCTAGCCATTTTTCGTGACAAATAGGGATTCCAAAAATATATTGCTTGAATTTGGCCTTTACCTCACAGGTCAAGGTAAAAACAAATGCAGTTCCAGCGAGATCTTATAACCTCTATACCTGTGCCAAACTTCACGTTAAACAACCTGGGAGTTGTCGGGAAACCATATTAGGTAAAAAAAACTTTCACTTCAATTTGACCTTGACCTTGAAGATCAAGGTTAATCGAATTTGTGATTCCAGCGAGATGTTATCAACTCTATGCGCGTACAAAGTTTCATCTTTGTACGTCAGTTGGTTTTGGAGTTGTATGGAAACCATCTAAACGGAGAAAAAAATTGAAAAGCGAAAAATGGAATAAACTTTCGGAATAACAAGACCCCGCTCCTTGATCCCGATTGTGGTTTTAATTCATGGGTATTTCCGAAAAAATGTGCAAATTTTTATTCTTATAATTTCAGTATAGCCATGTGTTGACGGCATATATCTCACCATTGTTTATTAAAACAGAGAAACTTCAAACACAGATGCTTTCTTGACTGAAAAACTAAGAGTTTGTTTCTCGCCAGGAAACTATCTGTGCTAGAAGTTTGTCAGTTGTAAACTATGGTGCCACTGAAATATTCAATGTGTGTATAATAAGCGCGATTTCGCAGACTGCAATCATTCGTCTTAGTACCAGCTTAGGTCAAGAGCCCATGCATATTGATTATTTAATAAAAAGTGTCAAAATGAGTAACCCCTTCTGATGACGTAAAAGAAAATAGCTATACAGAGTTTTAGTTTTAAAATTGAGAAGAAAATAAAATGTGATAATTGGCTAAACCCTGCAGAAAACAAGTTCCAATTCGCTATCTTGATGTCATCAGGATAAAATATCGGAATTTCCATATATTAACGGAATGCAATTGGATCATGTTGAAATTTTCGGATTTGCACCAATATCCGAAAAAAAATCGGCATAACTTTGGGATCACGCAATAAGAATCTGGGTTTCAAGGAACAAAATAATTTTTCACCAGAATCCCATTCTTCATTTTTCCTGTGAAGACAACGTCTAACAAAAGTGGCCAAGAATCTTTTTCAGAATGCTAAAAGGTGATGTTAGAACAGCACTCAAGATGATTTTAATGATGAATTTATTTTTACATTGGATTTTGCAAGTATAAGAAATTTTTGAAGGTATAAGAAAAACCTAACCAAAACGGACTGTAGGGGATAATTCTATATATCGTGCACGGGTGTAGGATATTTGACCAACCGAAATTTGACCAACCTCTTGATAAAAAAAACAGATATTTGACCAACTTCATAATTTATTGTTTTTCGTACCACAGTAGGGGGAAAGTAAGGATTCCAGCCCAGCCCCACCCCCCCCCCCCCCCTAGGCAAGCAACATTCAAGTCAGCATAAGTGACACACAAGAATTTGATCCCATGCAAAATCAGTGTGCCACAGGACAGGTGGTAAAAATCAAGAACCCCCCCATAGCCGGCAGTCGAGACCCCCCCCCCCCCAGGCGGCAGTCGAGAATTTTTTTTTTGCGTGGCAGGTGGCTTCCACCACAGTGACGTCAGATCCCCCTCCCCCCTCCCCCCTAGGCGGCAGTCAGGTCAGACCATAAAGTGTGGACGCCGATTCCAGCTCACCTGGTTGTGCCGCCGATTCCAGCTCAGTGACGTAAGGCCCCCCTAGGCGGCAGTCGAGAAATTTTTTTTTTTGTTGGCAGGTGGCAGTCGGGACAGACCAGCATTGCGTCGTAATTTTCATTTGATTTGACTGTGCAGTTGGTTTTGAAAATAAAAAAAATATATAGGAAGTTGTTGCTAGACTGTCGCTTTATATCTACTTTAAAGTAAAAAAAATTGCTCTCGTTTACTAGTTTTTTTTAACCCTGTACTCCCGTACTGGTTTATGAATTGTGTATTGGCCGGTCTGTTTTGCAACATTTTACGGCATTGTAGAATTTTTTTTTACTAAAAAATGTCCAAACACAAAACAACAGAAAAAAACTCACCTTAATATATTATCTCTTACTAATCTAAAGTTATATTTTACAAACCATTTACTATGCTATCCTAAAAGAGTTAGCATCCGTATTAAAAGAAAAACGTTAGCACATATTTTTTAGAATGCTCTTTCAATATGTAAAAGTTTACGCAAGTTCTCGCCTGTTCTCTAACAGCATTTTCTCTAAGAGTCATTCTTTTCTCAAATAGCTTAAAAGTACAAAGTCTACCACGCTAGACTAAAACACACAGCTGTTGTTCTGCCTACTATGTATAAACACACATGCGGCAAAGTCGACGTTGCTATGGATACTGTAACAGGTGGTAAAAATGAGTAGTATGGGTAATGAGGATTCGAGCCGGCAGTCGGGACAGAGCCCCCCCCCCCCTAGACGGCAGTCGGGACAGACAAAGTTTTAACATAGTCATGGGCTACTTGTACCGACGGCTGTATGCATTTTTGCAACAAGCCACCATTTTAACCTAAATGTGACCTAAATTTCGTTATACTTAACCAATTTGCATGAAAATTTCACTGTTTGATTCAGTTTTCTATCTAGTTATAAAGTGATCATAGACTATTTACGCAGCGTGTTGTATGCATATTTACTGCCATTTTGACTTTGTAAAAATGGTGATAATTTTCGTTATAATTAACCGATTTACATGAAAATTTGAGAAGGAATGGGATTTTCCCTACGTTAAGCCCAATGTTATGTTTTATGTTGTAGTAGTTGGAAAATGACACTTCTAAAGCACATTTAACAAATGTAGTTTTTGGAAAACATATAATGTATAAAATAGGTTTAAACATTTTAGCATGCTACTTATTCGAATGTTCTAAAGTTATAGTAGTAGGAAAATGGTGGTTCTAAACCAAATTTAACAAATTTAGTTTTAACAAGCCCCATTCGAAACACGTGTTTAATTATTTTTTTGAAACATATTACGCCATAGTATTGTTCAACAAGTTGTTCAACATGTTGAACATGTTCAACATGTTCAACAAGTTGTTCAACATGTTCAACATGTTCAACATGTTCAGCAAGTTGTTGTTCAACAAGTTGTTCAACATGTTCAACAAGGTTGTTGTTCAACATATTAAGACAACTCACTATAGAGTAAAAAAGGCACCTGTCCTCAGACATAACGTACATTATGTATCAAGATACTGAAGAGTGAACATGTCTACAGTGAGTGACCAACAACTACCATCTATGGCAATGCCTGCAGAAAATTTTATAGCAAAGTCTGAGACAATACCTACAGCAAAGTCTAAGGCGATGCCCATGGTAAATTCCAAGGTGAAGTCACATCAGCAGCGTCAAAAGCGACCACATTTTAGAAAGATAAAACGGGATGAGTTACCAGCCGAGACGCCGCCGTGTAAAATGCGAAAAATTAAGACAGAGCCTAATATGAAGCGAGAACCGGAGCGTAAAGCTGATACCACCATGAAGAAGATGTGTGTAGACGATTCAATGGTTATGATACCCATTAATGGAGAAACATATATTAAATTGGTGAAATATCAACAGAAAGTGATGGTTAACATTCGTAAATATATTATGAATCATGCATCTGGGAGGTTATATCCTACCAAGAAGGGAATTTTGTTGTAATTGAAAGACTGGGAAATGCTGAAGAAGCAAATGACGTCAGTGGATCTCATGCTTCAGAAAATGGATGTGTATAAATGTAGTGACTGTCAGAAGAGGGTTGAGTAGAAAGTCATATGCGATTGTATACAATTTTAACAGTATGACTATGAAATGAATTAACATTATCTATGTTGATGTAAAGTCAGATTTTATAACATTTGTAAACATCAATTTAAGTTCTTATGAGTAGACACATGTATTAGCATAATATGTATTTGAAATATTTTTGTTTTTATCATAATTGTAAATATTTGTAATATTTAATAAAAGAAACACATATGATGCTTTTCAACTTATTTATTTTTCTCATACAATACTTGGATATAATACATAATAATAAAATACTTGAATATAATACATAATGATACAATACTTGAATATAATACATAATAATACAAAATTAATTATAATTCTTCTGCATCTGTTTCACTCTGTTGCACCTCACTGGCCATGCCACTTTCTTCGACACTGCTACCATCCTCCTCCATATCTAGTAGCTCTTCAAAGAATGTATTGTTTTTCCTTATAGCCGCCTTTAGTGCCTTTGAATACTTATAATGTTTTTCATTAACAAAGTAATTAAAGTCCTCCAAAATCTTTTGATAATGTTGGCTTTGTTCTAAACGCTGGGTATAGTTGAACAGCCTCATAAACAGTTGTTTTAGTCCATGCTTATAAATGGGTCGAAGGTCATAACTTGCTATTTCACGCGCATCTTCAAGTCCTTGTTCTTCATATTCTAAAACCTTTTCTTGAAATTTGTCATCATAGTCATCGTAGACTTCTTGAACCATATCATACCAAACAGAGTCTATTTCTGACTCACTTTCAGAGTCTGTTTCTGACTCACTTTCAGAACCCCTGTCATCAGCATCCTCACCACACTGCTCCATATGTTTGACCAAAGCTTCTTCGCTGTTGTATAATGCACCACATTCTGTACAAGCATGTGCATTCTTTTCAGCCATGTTAACGCTTTGACTTTCCATAGAAGACTCATCTAAAGTTTCCGTGAAAGGTAGTTTTACAGGGTTTTCCATATCCGATTCTTCATCCACTTCTGACGTGTGAGCAACCTTTAACTGTCTTTTAAGACTTTGTGGCCAATTGTAAGATTTCGAACAAATGTCACATTTATACATCCTTTCAGTTCAACCTACACTATTCAAATGATGAGAAAGTCTTTAAACACAGCTTTATATACAACTTGTTGAACAGCTTCTTGAACATCAACTTGCTGAACATGTTGAACATGTTGAACATGTTGAGCAACATGTTGAACATGTTGAACAACTTGTTGAACATGTTGAACATGTTGAGCATGTTGAACATGTTGAACAACTTGTTGAACATGTTGAACATGTTCAACATGTTGAACATGTTCAACATGTTCAGCAAGTTGATGTTCAACTTGTTGAACAATACTATGGCGTAATATGTTTCAAAAAAATAATTAAACACGTGTTTCGAATGGGGCTTGTTAAAACTAAATTTGTTAAATTTGGTTTAGAACCACCATTTTCCTACTACTATAACTTTAGAACATTCGAATAAGTAGCATGCTAAAATGTTTAAACCTATTTTATACATTATATGTTTTCCAAAAACTACATTTGTTAAATGTGCTTTAGAAGTGTCATTTTCCAACTACTACAACATAAAACATAACATTGGGCTTAACGTAGGGAAAATCCCATTCCTTCTCAAATTTTCATGTAAATCGGTTAATTATAACGAAAATTATCACAATTTTTACAAAGTCAAAATGGCAGTAAATATGCATACAACACGCTGCGTAAATAGTCTATGATCACTTTATAACTAGATAGAAAACTGAATCAAACAGTGAAATTTTCATGCAAATTGGTTAAGTATAACGAAATTTAGGTCACATTTAGGTTAAAATGGTGGCTTGTTGCAAAAATGCATACAGCCGTCGGTACAAGTAGCCCATGACTATGTTAAAACTTTGTCTGTCCCGACTGCCGTCTAGGGGGGGGGGCTCTGTCCCGACTGCCGGCTCGAATCCTCATTACCCATACTACTCATTTTTACCACCTGTTACAGTATCCATAGCAACGTCGACTTTGCCGCATGTGTGTTTATACATAGTAGGCAGAACAACAGCTGTGTGTTTTAGTCTAGCGTGGTAGACTTTGTACTTTTAAGCTATTTGAGAAAAGAATGACTCTTAGAGAAAATGCTGTTAGAGAACAGGCGAGAACTTGCGTGAACTTTTACATATTGAAAGAGCATTCTAAAAAATATGTGCTAACGTTTTTCTTTTAATACGGATGCTAACTCTTTTAGGATAGCATAGTAAATGGTTTGTAAAATATAACTTTAGATTAGTAAGAGATAATATATTTAGGTGAGTTTTTTTCTGTTGTTTTGTGTTTGGACATTTTTTAGTAAAAAAAAATTCTACAATGCCGTAAAATGTTGCAAAACAGACCGGCCAATACACAATTCATAAACCAGTACGGGAGTACAGGGTTAAAAAAAACTAGTAAACGAGAGCAATTTTTTTCACTTTAAAGTAGATATAAAGCGATAGTCTAGCAACAACTTCCTATATATTTTTTTTATTTTCAAAACCAACTGCACAGTCAAATCAAATGAAAATTACGACGCAATGCTGGTCTGTCCCGACTGCCACCTGCCACCAAAAAAAAAACTTCTCGACTGCCGCCTAGGGGGGCCTGACGTCACTGAGCTGGAATCGGCGGCACAACCAGGTGAGCTGGAATCGGCGTCCACACTTTATGGTCTGACCTGACTGCCGCCTAGGGGGGAGGGGGGAGGGGGGTCTGACGTCACTGTGGTGGAAGCCACCTGCCACGCAAAAAAGAATTCTCGGGGGGGGGGTCCCGATTGCCGGCTATGGGGGGGGGGGGGTTCTTGATTTTTACCACCTGTCCTGTGGCACACTGATTTTGCAAGGGATGAAATTTTTGTGTGTCACTTATGCTGACTTGAATGTTGCTCGCCTAGGGGGGGGGGGGGCTGGGCTGGAATCCTTACTTTCCCCCTACTTACCACTTATCAGTAAAACATTAGCAATCACAATTGTTCCGACAAAAGCAACATTTAAACATTTATAACACTGCAAGTAAAAGTACTGTCCAACAGCACCTAATGATCTGCCCTTTTTTCACTTGTCTCACATACATGTGACCATCCAAACACAGTTTTAGACCATCACGATTGGTTGTCAACATTTCCCTCTGGGCAATTGTTGTTGTTGTTGTTGTTGTTGTTGAAATTCCAGTTCAGTTGATCTTGTTGAAATAGCAGACAAATTTGGTTTAATTTCATGTTGAGAAACCCCGGTGTTTACCTAAAACCACGTAAAAACACGTATCTGAGATGACACTAAAGCTTCCACCAGGTCTTGGTTGTTTGTATAACGCCTTGTATAACGCCGCATTACGGAGACTAACGGTACACGTGGAATCCAATCTTATCACACTCAATGACAGAGAGGGGATTAGCACAACATCTCTTTTATGCGAATAAACACTTTTTTTAAATTACTTTTTCTTACGAAACCTCTAACTTCTAGATTTGTTGCTGACCGTTGTGCGAGCTCTCACTGCGTTAACACAGCGATAACACAGCGTATGGCCTGATCAGTCAATCAAACTTTAAGTCAACAAAAAGCATACTCGGCTTATAAGGCGTATATAAGCTGTGTTGTTTGGTAATATATTTAGCTGGTATTAAGTTATTAACCTATGGATTTTTTTTCTTGACAGTGGTCCGATTTTTTAGAATATTATAAGCCGCATACATGCTGTGCCATAAGCTCTGTACATAGTTGTATAATACACTGTATGCATGTTGTAAAATACTTTATATTATTCGAGAAATAACCCATTGAAAGAAGTATTTTTGCGTTTTAATTTTTGTCAAGTGTTTAACATTTCGCTAGCGAAATACGGTTCTAGTTTTCAAGTGTATTTTAGTACTGGCCTTTAAAGTTTATAGCCGTTAAGTTATGACGCGGTTTAAATTTATTTGCGGCCCAGTTGACTTTATTTGTCGCACAGTTGACCGGCTTTTTATCGCCTAGGTGACCACGGAATTGTCGCCCATTTGACTTTGTCGTCGCACAGTTGACTGTCGCCCAGCTGACTTGTTGATCAGCTACCATTGTAGCGTATCGTGGGTTTTGCAATACACTCCAGCAGGTCTTTTGTGTATAAATATTTCCGTTCCAAAGAGATGATGTCGTTGCATGAATTTTCAGCAACCTCTGATATAACAAGCCAAGATAGAAGAGATGATATTTCTGTTTTGTCTCTGGTCTGACTTTTGCTGTCGCCCAGCTGACTTGTTTGTTGTCGTCCAGTTTGTTTGCCTACCTGACCTAGGGCCCACCTGACCTGTCGCCCAGTTGGCCAGGAACCTACAGGCCCATGCTACATTAATTCATCTATTAGTGGTTGAGAACTGTAATGTCTATACGCTAATTACAATCACCCTGCGTTTAAAATGATCAATGAAAATATTAGAAGGAATTTTACTGAGTCAGGAGATGTTTTCGTTTTTGATACTCAGTGCGAATCGGAACATCTTGTTGTTTTCGACCCATTGTCCATTGAACAAGTAACAAAGCTTATATCATCGGCAGCCAATAAATCATTCGCATCAGATCCTATACCCACATCTCTTGTCAAAGCTTGTTCAGACGTTCTTGCCCCAGTAATATATTACATTATCAACCAATCTCTGGCAAAGGATGTGTTTCACTTTTGCTAAAAAATTCAACGATAGCACATCTGTTAAAGAAACCTTCATTCGATAAAGAGTACAAGAACCACAGGCCTATCCCGAACCTCCCCTATTACATAAGTAGTTGAAGAAGCAGTTAGCAAATAACTAAATGTTGCATTCACACTAACGAGTTGGAAGAACCCTTCCAATCAGCCCACCGCAAGGGATACAGCACTGAGACAGCGCTCATACGAGTTGTAAATGATCTACTACAGATAGCTAACCAACTAGATGCGACCTTGCTCTCTTTTTGATCTCGGTGCTGCATTCGATACTGTAGATCATGCAATTCTATTAAGGAGACTCGAAGAATCTTTTGACTTTACTGGTAGTGCATTAAAATGGTTTGAGTCTTACCTAATGGACAGATTGTGGTGTATCTCAGTACTGTGGAGTGTTTCTGAGAAAAGGGTGCTACATTACTCCGTTCCCCAGGGTTCAAAGCTAGGGCCGCGTTTATATAAAAATGTACACAAAACCAGTGGGCAGTCTGTTGCGACGGTCCCTAATGTGTCATTTTTGCGCAGATGATGGTCAGCTTTCCAAAGCACTTTCATTAGATAGTCAACATAACCAGTATGAGATAATGCAATCGCTAACTCGTGGCATTGAAAAAAAAACAGTGACTGGATTTGCGCCAATAAACTCAAGCTCAATGAAGATAAAACGGAGTTTCCAGTCATTTCTAGTCGTCAGCAATCTCACAAAGCTCAGATAAATTCAATTACATTAGGTGAACAATAAGTGAGACGTGCACCAGTGGCTAGGAACCTATGTGTTTTGTTTGACTCTGAGTTGATGTTTGAAGCCCATATCTCCCATATCTGTAAAATGTGCTTCTTGAATATTCGAGCTATATGGAAAATCCGTGCTTACCTGACAGAAGTCGTTACAAAGATGCTGGTACATGTCACCGTTATATCAAAGCTGGACTATTGCAATGCTCTTTCAGCTGGGTTGCCGCACAAGTCACCAGAAAGAGTGCAACGAGTGCAAAATTCCACTGCGAGTGTTGTATTCCGGTCCAGTAAATATAGACATGTATCCTCGTTGCGGAAAGCACTGCACTGGCTGCCCGTTGCTGAGCGCATTGACTATAAAGTGGATGTAATGGTACACAAATCGCTAAATGGTATGGCACCGCAGTGCTTTAATGAACTCTTGCAAATCTACAAGCCGAGTCCGTCACTGCGCTTGTCAACGGACATTGAAATTATAGTATAGCCACGGTTTCATCTGAAGTCATATGGCTTTAGATCCTTCCGGGTTTATGGTCCGACCTTATGGAATTCTTTTCTAGCAGATCTACGACGTATTGACAATTTTGATGTCTTTAAAAAGGAACTTAGGACATTTTATGTAGGAGAGCCTATCAAGATTAAGAAAAATTTTCCTGTTAAAACAGTATTTGGTTATGCGATCTAGTCATATTGTACAGTTTTTAGTATTTTGGTTTATTCACGTATTAGTTATATACACTGTGCTTACTCTTTGAGCTAAAGCAGCGTTATTTTGTAATAATAATAAAATAATAATGATATATGTGTGCATTGTAAACCGGTTAGAGCAGGATAATCTGAAAACTGGTGCATAAAAACTGTTTCTTTTCTTTCTTTCTTTCTTTCTTTCTTTCTTTCTTTCTTTCTTTCTTTCTTTCTTTCTTTCCTTCTTTCTTTCTTTCTTTCTTTCTTTCAACCTTTGTTTCTTTTTCTTTCTTTCAGCCTTTCTTTCTTTCTTTCTTTCTTTCTTTCTTTCTTCTTTCGGCCTTTCTTTCTTGCATTTTGCTATCGATTCGGCAGTAGCTGGTGAAATATTGGCAACAACGGATAGTTTTGTTGCCCAGACATGTTGCCCATAGACATGTTCATTTCTACCAAATTCAATTCTGTCAAAATTGGTAGGTTTCTCCTTTCATCTTAGTGAGTCTTCGCTTTTACAACTGGACACACAATGTCCAATCACATTCTTGTTTTTAAGGGCCTGTAATGTATTACAAATCGATTCCACATATTTAGAATCGATTACACATCGCCAGAGGATAGAATCACCGACGAATCGATACTTCGGCAGGATTGTCCTAACTCTAAATAAGTATGTATATAATAAAAATACAATAGTTCAAAGCAATTGGAGAGGAAAATAGAAATGAACAAAAATAGACAATAAAAAATGAGTTGAACTAGGATTGAAGAAAGGGTCAAAATGGCGATGCAATGGGCCAATGACGCAATATTCAGACAGAAAATAAATCATCGTTAAATCTTTACACTAAATGCCCATGTTTTGCCTTGTTGGGGTAATAAGTGTCTCCGTGACGTCACGGCAGTATTTCTGCCACGTCTGGTTCAGTCTCAAAAGGCACAAATCAATGTAATAAGAACAGCGTCAAGGGGTTAAAATGCTCAAACTTTTTTTTGTTCAAATGGCTGTCTAAGCATGTAGAAAAAATTGCGACTTTTAGCATTAAAGCACCCGTTCTTTATGAATATGAATTTCAACTAAAGGCTGTATTTGAATTGTTTTTGCATACGCTTTTTGGGTTTATATCAGTAAATTAGTGACGTACAGTCTGATGAAAATCCTCACGTTTACGCGGATAACGCAGTAACTAAAACTGTTTTCATTCCCTGACAGGGGTACTTCGATAGCCATTACTCATGTCGTGATTTTACCTCCTGGTTCTGACCTTACGTTCTGATGCATTAGACACAATGCCAGGGCAAAGGACGACCATAAAACCAAACCCTAATACCACCTGCGTCTCGGAACGTTTTTCAAAAGAAGCGAGCATTGAGCAAAAGGGAAGTCCTGCAGCAACAGTGAGGAACCGACCGAGCGAAAAGGCAGGTGGTGGATGCAGGATGAGAAGGGGTGGAGGCCTGCAAAACTGCTAGGAAGTATTGGTCCAACCACAACGATAGGCCAAAAAACTTGTATTATTATCTCACAAATATTAAAAAAGCATTTCATATTTTAATTAACACTGCAAGAAAGTATGCCCGAGAGAATGGAGGGGATCGTACAAGGTCTAGAAAGAGAGCAGAGTGACACAATTGCAGATAGACAGAAGGCTTAAATATAAACTGAGTTGATTTCACTACCGAGTTACACCTGGGAGCGCAAAATAGTCAAATTGAAGCTTTAAAATATGGAATTCCACATAAAACTTCGTTAAAATAATGTCATCATGGCTGTTGCGTGAACAAATTTTCTTGAAAATAATGGAACGAATCTTTTCGCTCCTGATATTGACTATCCTCTTGCAAAATGTCAAGAATTGGTAGGAGATAGCTTTTTGGAAAAAAGATATTGGATTAGCCAAATTTGGCGGTAACTGGCAAATCACCAAAATAAAATAATAGCCGGTTACTGCAGTATTTAGGGTTTAGAGAGGGCAAGGACCCTATATATATATATATATATATATATATATATATATATATATATATATATATATATATATATATATATATATATATATATATATATATATATATATATATATATATATATATATATAAGTTATATATTATTTCTAATTTCTGTTCTGCAAAGTCTTCTCTGCACACTAACCCAGTGAATATTGAATATTGAAAAAACGGTAGAGCGGGAAAGCAGCAAGGAGGTTGTTTTGGGCTGTAAATCCGACGTCTGTGCAACGTTGATTTTTCTATTTCTATCCAACGTCGATTGTTCGATGTCTATCCAATGTTGCGCCAAAAACGTTGATTAGACGTCGAAGAAAGCTGCGTTTGGGTTGTGACCAAAATCAACGTCTAAACAAGTTGCTTATCCAATGTCTATTCAACGTTCTGTCAAAAACGTTGATTAGACGTTGATCTGCGGTCGCGGTAACTTCCCAACCAAAGTGCCAACGTAGTTAATATTTTGGCTTGGTCGAATTGGCGTCGCAACCCCAAATCGACGCTGATCGACTGCTGTTTACTGAAAATTGAAAAAGTAGGTCACCAAAATATTCCGTGTAAAAAAAGTAGCTCAAAAGCTACAGATACAACCGTTTTCGAGATATTTCATTTTGAAAATTTCACGACGTCATAACACACTGACGATGACGACATAGATCAACAATCTTCACTCTATATGTGCCATTTCTGATTTTCCTGGCCTTAGCCATTTCAGAGGAGATGTGTGGGAACGGAAAAAGTGACGAAAACAGACAAAAAAAAAATAAACAAGGAAAAAGCCAAAACAAGGGGAAGACGAAAACTTTTGCAATTTCGAGTGAGACAACAACTCTCTGGGGCTTTCAGGCCCCGGTGTAAAATCATGTACAAATTATATGGTCAACAAAAAGTCAATGCTGTACTATGTGATTGAAATAGTGCACTTGTTCTGACAATCTACAGATAAAAGCATTGCGAACATGTGGCTGTTTCGATGAGAATTTTGTACACAAAACAGTAGTTGTACATTGGAACACCATATATAGGAAGACTATTCGATTCCACATAGGACGTTAAATAAACAGGGCACAAAAAACTCCCAGAAGTTCAAATGATCAGTTATCATGGCATTGATGAAAAATAAATCTTATTTAATGAATAAAAGACAGTATTAATCCAACAACAGCGGAAACTGCCATTGATCTATGTACCTTATATGCAAACACAGTAAAAGGGCTTGATAAAGGGGTAAGTGACAACTCATTCTCCATCACAAAAAGGCTTAGAAGAGGAGAGATATTAGCTGGCGACTGATATTGTGGAATTGTTCCCTCGAGCAAAGCTACAGCCGTGTGACAAGTCAGAGTCCCCTTGTATTCAGGTGGATGTTACAGTTCTCTTGTCTGGCCGACTATATGGCTCCGAGAAAACTCACATTGCTATTTATAAGAGTGACACTATATTTAGTTTAATTAGACTGTTTAAATAATTACACAGTAGTTAAAACTGGATCGTTTTGATGAGACAGAGTTTTGGCTGCTGAATTTTCAGAAAGGGGAAGGGGAAAAAACTGTGACAGTAAAAGATTTTTGTGGCAACATGAAAACAGTAACCGTTACAAACGACGTGGCAGTTAGAATACGGCGACCAGAAACACAGGAGTGTGACGTCACAATACAAACACCTTACGCCATGCCACATGTGCAGGATCATGGAAACAGGAAAGACGGCATGTTCTGCGGTGACAGTTTAAGCGAGAGTAACACTGTAGACGAAAACTTTGCTTGTGACATGGAACAGCAGAATCTGTTGGATGACGCTACAGGGGACGTTTTCTTTGATGACGCTCAATGGAGTTTTCCTGAACTCCAAAATTCTCCTGGACGCTTTGGTAGAAAGTTAATGCACCCACGTAAACGGCCCAAAGCAAAATCGCAATATGCACCAAACTGTTGTTCGATGCGAATATGCCGCTTTGTTATAGTATTAATGTTTATTTTATTTATGGCAACAGGAATAACACTACTGACAATTAGTTTTTTAAGAAAAAATCACACACAGTCTAAGACGTCAAAAAGCTCTAACATAACCATTGGTTGTACTAATCTGGAAAAAGAAACAGTCTGGACACACGGAATACCCAAGCTGATGACTGAATCCGCCTTTAGACTGGTCGATGTGAATCAAGATGGCACCCTTGATGTTCTTTTTGGATTCGCCACAGGTAACATTTCTTTACTTTAACAGTTAATAGTCTACTCCAGATACCATCTATAGATCAAATGGAGTTTAATCCTTTACTATGTTTTTTTTTAAAAATTCCCTCATCTCCAAATTACACCATTTAATTTTTCAAAGAAAGGATTGCAATTAGTTTCTGCTGTTTAAGATTACTGTTAACTATTTTCCCCCAAACACACTTTCAGATTCCACTTATATTTCAAGATCATATCCCAAGATACACAGAGGCATCTCTTTTTCATGTGAAGATATATCTTTGATTAAATAGATTTGCTAATACGTGTGAAAATGGCATTAATTTATATACAGTAGCAGTCATTTAAAATTTAATGTTGTTGTGCGAATATAAGTGCCAGTTTTTAAGTGTTCATCTGCATAAAATTGATGTTAGATCTTTTATTACCATAGAAACTATACTTTCTTTTGCTGGTGCAGTTTCTTTATCATATTCTGCAAACGGGAGGCCTGTTCCTGGCATTAGAATATAATTTATTGTAAAAACAAGTAAATTTTGAAATACTGTAGAATTACCCATTTAACTTGATAAGCTGGGAAATGGGAAATTCGTCTTTTTTCGCCATGTGCCTTATCACATTAGCCCAGAACAGAAGCTGGTCAAGCCAGCGCAAGTGCTGGAAAAACAATTCACACGTTTTTTTATTATTATTTATTGCTGCCTTAGACATGGTATAGCTGAGAAAGATCTAAGTCACCTCCTTCACAACACATCATTATTTTCCCCCTCACATCTGACAGCAAATTAACCTGGCTCTTGAAAATAAAATAACGGTGTTGTCATTAATCTTGCCGGTCTATTAACACTGTGCAGTGTAACCCCGAGATCGGACCACGAGAAAGCATAGTGCGGTTTAGTCCGCCATGTGTGGACCTGGTTCCGAGGTTCCACTATACAAGGAAACACACCCTCTCCTTACTGCCCTATTAAAACACAAGCAGAAGCACAACTTACATGTATGTTGCAAAATACAAAACAAACACATTTTAATAACAAAAAATGTGTCCGCAGGAACGCGGATGCACGACAACGGCATAACTCAGTGAACTGGCAAATCAGCTCGAGAAGCTCGATATAACTAGACCGAATTTCGCTACACGCAGCGAAATGGCACCCACTTGCAATGGTACAATCCATCTGGTCAAAGACACATTTTTCAGAGTTTCCACATAATTATCAGCTTCCGAATTACTTGAACGAGTACGAGTAAAATAAGCTCAAAATCGCTCTATCTCTAACCGTTTACGAGATAATGGTCAGCTTCCGGTTTTTTACCTTGACCATGGTGGAGGAGGTCAAGGACACCGAGGTACCGCTTGCATAACGTCTTTTAGGCCCAAAGTGTCGAAAATAAGCTCAAAATCGCTCTATCCCTAACCGTTTTCGAGATAATTGTCAACTTCCAGGTTTTGACCTTGACCTTGGCGGAAGAGGTCAAGGTCACCGAGGTACCTGATAAATAACGTCTTTTAGGCCCAAAGGGTCGAAAATGAGCTCAAAATCTAAATCTCTAACAGCTTCCGAATTGTTTGAACGAGTACATAGAAGTAAATATAATGTAATCTCTTTTGGATACAAATAATCAAATTCAGTTTTCTAACCGTTTTCGAAATAATGGGCAACTTCCGGTTTTTGACCTTGACCTCGACGGTGGAGGTCAAGGTCACCGAGATACCTCTTATATAACGTCTTTTAGGCCAAAGGGGTCGCAAATAAGCTCAAAATCGCTCTATCTCTAACCGTTTTCGAGTTAATGGTCAACTTCCGGTTTTTGACCTTGACCTTGACGGAGGAGGTCTAGGTCATCGAGGTACCTCTAATATAACGTCTTTTAGGCCCACAGGGTCGAAAATGAGCTCAAAATCTAAATCTCTAACAGCTTCCGAATTGTTTGAACGAGTACATAGAAGTAAATATAATGTTATCTCTTTTGGATACAAATAATCAAATTCAGTTTTCTAACCGTTTTCGAAATAATGGGCAACTTCCGGTTTTTGACCTTGACCTCGACGGTGGAGGTCAAGGTCACCGAGATACCTCTTATATAACGTCTTTTAGGCCAAAGGGGTCGCAAATAAGCTCAAAATCGCTCTATCTCTAACCGTTTTCGAGTTAATGGTCAACTTCCGGTTTTTGACCTTGACCTTGACGGAGGAGGTCTAGGTCATCGAGGTACCTCTAATATAACGTCTTTTAGGCCCACAGGGTCGAAAATGAGCTCAAAATCTAAATCTCTAACAGCTTCCGAATTGTTTGAACGAGTACATAGAAGTAAATATAATGTTATCTCTTTTGGATACAAATAATCAAATTCAGTTTTCTAACCGTTTTCGAAATAATGGGCAACTTCCGGTTTTTGACCTTGACCTCGACGGTGGAGGTCAAGGTCACCGAGATACCTCTTATATAACGTCTTTTAGGCCAAAGGGGTCGCAAATAAGCTCAAAATCGCTCTATCTCTAACCGTTTTCGAGTTAATGGTCAACTTCCGGTTTTTGACCTTGACCTTGACGGAGGAGGTCTAGGTCATCGAGGTACCTCTAATATAACGTCTTTTAGGCCCACAGGGTCGAAAATAAGCTCAAAATCGCTCTATCTCTAACCGTTTTCGAGATAATGGTCAACTTCCGGTTTTCTACCTTGACCATGACGGAGGAGGTCCAGGTCACCGAGGTACCTCTTATATAACGTCTTTTAGGCCCAAAGGGTCGAAAATAAGCTCAAAATGGACAACTTCCGTTAGAGATAGAGCTCGAAATGGCTCTATCTCTAACCGTTTTCGAGATAATGGCCTCCTCCATCATGGTCAAGGTCAAAAACCGGAAGTTGACCATTATCTCGAAAACGGTTAGAGATATAGCCATTTTGAGCTCTATCTCTAACGGAAGTTGTCCATTATCTGAAAAACGGTTAGAAAATTGAATTTGATTATTTGAGATTACATTATATTTACTTCGATGTCCTTGTTAATGATTATAATTCGGAAGGTGAGAATTATGTGGAAAGACTGAAAAATGTGTCTTTGACCAGATAAATTGTACCATTGCAAGTGGGTGTCATTTCGATACGTGTAGCGAAATTCGGTCTAGTTGTACATGCATCGGTGTAATCGTTTCGCGGTGACGCACAGGAACCACTCTTAGGTCAACAAATCTAAGCGGCGAGAGAGGTCATCCCTATATACACCCATTCCTACTTCATCAAAATCTGCTTGAGCACTTCGGCGAAATCGCGTTCAAGGACAGGCGACGTTGAGATGAACTTGATCAGCGGTCAGTCAAGGTCGTTGTTGTACCTTTTAACTCAACAACAGACCAACTGTTCCTCTTAATTTTAAAGCCACTTAGCTGAAATTATATTCTGCCATTTGTTTTATTTAAACCTACAGAAGAGACCATAATATTATGCAGTGCATGTGGCGATTAGATACGCCCAGCCGATTTCCCCTGTTTCAGCACCAGTAATGCGACAGTAAGCACCACCGAAAGCGTGTATTAACATCGTCATATCAAAGCGACAGAACAGGCGAAAACATCGCAGAGCAGGACACAAATATCTTATACATAAGGAATAATAATTGCTCAAGAAATCATGTGATTCCCAAGAAATCATGTGATTCTCAAGAAATCATGTGATTCTCAAGAAATCATGTGATTCTCAAGAAATGATGAACTAAATCCAACATTTGCGCCTGGAATAATTCGAAATCCCTCTTTAAGCTTTCGCACCGTTCGCAGTTGCCTTTCAGGCTCTTGCTGACAGTTTGCGGGAGGGCTTTTCAAGTCACTCTATCCATTCATGTGATTTTATCATTTTCTTCGGCCTGTGAAGGAATATTCGCTTCAGTGTCTCCTGAAGTCCCCAATGAGTAGCGCTCCAGCTGTGCTTGTACTGATAAATATATTATTTTGGTAAAACGGGATTTTTGTATTAATTCTGAGTCACACTCTGCGTACAGAGGTCGTTTAAAAAAAGTCATGGGCATGCATGGAACCGAATTCTACGCTAGTGGTCTTCCAGGCCGTTAACCTCGCCTCGTGCTGTTTATTCTTTGCCTTACTTCAAATGAGTAACTTCTAATGTTACTTTATCCATATAATAATACTTAAAGTAAGTGTTAAAATGTAAATTGAAAAATATGTCCTTGTGAATGTAAACTACTCTGGTGGCAAGTGTTTCGTCATTTAAGTCTCACACCGTCCTCACGAGATTACGGTACTCTACCTATCTTGATGAAGTCCGGTGTGCTATGCGCCAGTGTGGCACATTAGCACCAATGGCATATCATCTCCAGATGGTCCTGGCGCAAGTGGATGGAAAAATGTAGCGCAGTACGCCGAGCGGTTAGGTACTGGCGAAGTGGCGTGAATTGGCGGGCACAGCTACGCTGTGAATTGGAAGTCACTAACAAGATGGCAACTAAACTTGAATAGTCCACTTAATTCCTCAACTCAGGTTACAACTGTGTACAATTAAATCAGATTGTAGGTGTGCCTTATTTCTCTAAATCCGGACAGTTATAAGTTGCAAGTCACATCTCACCGGAAAAATAAACAAACCGGCTGTAACCGTAGTAAAAAAATCAACCAGCTATTTCTTGATTAATCCCAAATAAGCACTAGACTGGACACCCCAATTAAATAAAGATAAAATAAATATAAGGTGGCGATCTTGTCACATAAGGTCCAAGCCATACATACCTGAGATTTAAACTTGTTCTGCTGTGATGATTATGTATTGATAAAGGGCTGGCTTTGTTGCGCTACCACGGGGCAACCCCCATCCCCTAACCAAGCCAAAACTGGCATCGAGTACTCCCTCCCTCCCCCATCTCTACACGAGACGAGCTTGGGACATTCAGATTTCATCAAGTTTCAACAAAATACAGTATTCTAGCTAAACCCTGCTGCAAGGATGCAATGAAAGTTAGGTGTTAAGGAAAAACAACATCCATTACTACAGCTCGTATTGTCATAAATACTAATCATTTTTATAGGTGCTGAAGGACATTACAGCCCAGATTACCTCTGTGACATTTATTTCAACAGTTCGCATCCTTGTTTTGGCGGAGTTATTGCTTTGGATGGTAACACAGGCAAAGAACTATGGCGGCACTACACCGCACACGAGATATTCTCATTAAATTGCGGACAAGATTTAGACAAGGATGGCGTATTGGATTGCCTTGCCGCCGGCCGTGTTGCCGTGAATATTTGCATTTATTTATTTACTTCTTATAATCAGTCAGATTTAATTGGATTATTTATTAGCTGTGTGGTATAGTTTAAATACTTTAAGATATCTCAGTAGTAACTGGGTAAGAAAATGATATGAAAATTGAAAAGAATAAAATGTTGTATTTTATATATAATATTTTCTTTAATGCTCCACTTTCAGAATCTGGCTGTCCTTTTTAAATTAAAATATAACCGGTTTAAGAACAGCATTGTATCCTCGATTGGTTAGAGACATTACCCAGTAGATTACCCCATACATTACCCGACGAATGACACCTAAAATGACAACCCCTTTCGTGCCTTGTTTTTTCTCTCTTAATGTAATTGATTTCTTTAAGTGTTGTTTAAATGAAAGTGATTTGTGACTAACACCCCCGTGCCCTTCAACAAAAAGAAGAAAAAGAAGACGTAAAAAGCATATCCAGAGAAATTACCACCAGCCGAAGTCTAGTGGATCACGCATCAATGGACTTGTATGGTGGATAAAAAGTGGTGGTCTTATTGCAAAAGCCTGTTGTTGAAAATGGAAAATTCGTACAAAATTTTAAAGAAATCCGGTCAAAATTATGGAAGAAGAAGCAATTTAAAACTGGCTAACAAAAATTATAAATGCCCTCCGTTTGACCAATTTTTGGCGGATCGCCAAAAAAAGTAACTGTTTAAGAGATGTCTTCCTAGTAAACATTTGTGCAAAATTTGAAGCCAATCCGATCAAAATTGTGAGAGAAGAAGTATTTTGAAAATTGGCTGTTAAAAAGTTATAAATGCCCTTCATTTAGCCAATTTTTGGTGGGTCGCCACAAAAAAAGTAGTTTTAGAGGCCTACCCAGAGAATATTCGTACAAAATTTGAGAGGAATCCGATCAAAACCGAGGGAGAGTTTACGTACCTTACATACGTACACACGTACATACGTGCATACAGATATGGATTCCCCCTCAACTGGTGTGATAAGGCTGGTCTAAAAACAAGTACAGAAAGTCGGGTCGAGAATTTGCAGTTAAGCCAAAAAGGGCAAAAATGTTGTAAGCAGTAAGAACCCACTTGGCAGCTCATTTAAAAAGGATACATTATTATCTCATTAGTTTGACAGTGTCCTCACATGTTGGAAATTATCGCAAATTTTCTTCAGTTAGTTTGACTATTTTTACGGGCTGTAAGCAGAGTAACGTCTTGATACTCAAGTCACAAGAGCAGGCTGTATTTTTGTTAGCGCTATCACAGTCGCCCACTGAGAGTTGTGTTAATGTGTGAGACATACATGAGGAGTTCACACAAGTAGGTGTACTGCCCTGTATTTTCCCCCAAGTGCAAACACAGTTAGAAAATTAATGGACGGGTATTTGTTTTAGATATTTTTTACCCTTTGTTCTATATGTTTCTACTACCCCTTGCTGTCTTTGTCCCACGACATTCCGTAAGGGCTCTGATAAATGCCAATATGTACCATGCCACCACGCCATAGCCCGCATAACAAAACGAAAAGAAGTGCGTTAAGTCTTTATATCTCGAAAACAAAAACTTTTGCCACATAACAAACAAAAAAAATGTCCAAGCTTGTGATGACTTGAATATTTTACATCAAACTGATTTTTTTCTATTAGTCTGATCTATTTAGGCCAGGAAGAAAAAAAGTCCCAGTTTCTGAAAAATTAGCCGGGCCGGTGATCTGTGTTTCTCGAAACATTTAGACCTTTCTCGAACTTATTAATGAAACTTTCGATGACTAGGCATTCGCACAGATCGTAAAAATCCTTTTATAACACAAGGTTCATTGATTTCTTTGCAAGGTTATATTTTTCTCGTCTTACATTTCACAGTCGTTAATCGGCGCAGTGAAAATACAACTTTTCAATTGCCATACACTGTACGTTTAGTTTACCGTTCACTCATGTTTTTAAAAACACTTGCAGACATTCGAAGCAGTCAGCGGAAGGAGAGGGTCGAAGATATGGGCTTTCGAGCACACCTCCATTATCCAAGACATGAACTTTTATACAGGTGGCAATTTACTTCAATTCTTCTGTGCTAAATACAAGTAATTTATTTTTAAGTATATTTATGCCGGCATAAATGTGCAATAAGGAGAAAATGTTAAACACAATAGCACTTTGCTAATTTTACACTTCTGCAATTAAATTATTCTGCACTTAAATTAATAATGCAAAAAATGAAAGACTGAAAATTTTGTCAACTTAAACATATTCAATACGGCGATATAAATTAATATGTACAATCACATCACCATTAAAGGACAGTTTATTCCTGATCTCGACCAAGATGGCATTGCGGAAATAATAAATACGCACGGGGGAGATCCTTTTGGAGAGCCAGGTATGATTTCACCAAATTCGTCAGATATAAATATATCTTTTAGGATAGAGAACGTAGAAATATTGAAATTTATTTATATATTCAATTTAAACGCGCCGTCAGAAAAACGTAGTCCTAAATTTACTTGGTGTCTACGAAGTATAAGCCAGACAGAGAAGGAAGTTTAGCCCAAGCTTTGCCACCGAGGCGCGAAAATACATTTAAAAATACTCCTGCTCGTGGAGACTTCTCTTCAATATGCCCCCTTCATTTTTTAATGGAACCCCTTTAAAAACTGTGAACGTGAAATACACGTGTTTCCTTAAGGATAAATGAATTAGGTATTTATTCAAGGAGGCCCTCCATTTTTTAAATAATAAGATTGTTTTGTACCTGTAAAAGTTTCGAATATATGCTTTTAAGTATTCTGGTTGAAATAACATTTACCGTAAATCAGTTTTAATTGATAATAACGCAACTGCGATATGATCGTTTAGGCAAACATTTTTAAAAGGCTAGACCGTCTTTTCATGCAGGTAGCGAGACCAGGCTGTCTGGCAAAATATTTATAATCAGCGGGGCTACTGGACATGTTCTGCAGTGGGTGACTGTGCCAGATAAGAAGGAATGTTACTACAGCCCTGTGCTATATACGGACAAGGGTGGAAACTTGGCACTGCTGTTTGGAACAGGCGGAGAAACGCACGGGGGTTCATTGTGGTACATCTCAGTACATGATCTGTACAAAGGTGACATTCATAAGGTAGGCAATGTCATAGTGCAAGAACGTGGGTGGCGAGGAGCCTTGTTACGTTGGCAGATGTGTAAATGGAACAGCAAATGGCGTACTGTCTTTCTAAATTATCTTGTTAAATAAGTTATATCCATAGTGAAACACTGAAAATTCGTCAGTCACGGGTGGTGGAGTGGGGGTGGTGGGGGGGGGGGGGGAACTGCACTAACTGGTCATACTTCTTGATATATTTTTAAATCTATTCAAATAATCAATTATTTTTAAAGAAATTGTTGTATTTGCATTGCAGGCAAAACCATTATACACAGATCCATACAAAGGAATTATGACTCCACCAGTTTTGCTTGATATGACTGGGGATGGCATACAGGATATCATGTTCAGCACATTTAACTCTTCCTCTCTTTTGCTAAATGGAGATACTTTTGAATTGATTTGGAACTTCACATTTCCTGGTTCCGAAACTTATTCGTACGTATTGCTACCAATGACCATTTTGAACAAAAGCTTTTTCATTAACTTTTACAGTAATAAAAACATAATAGCTTCTGATAAATACGGCAGAAATACTGTTTCGTTTGTTCTGTTTGCCTGCTGCTAATGCCAATTCAAAAATGACATTGTTTAATTCAATTTTGTCGGAAGCGGCCAGCGGGTTAATTCTTCGCTTTGTAAGGAGAACAATATGTATATACTGAAGGATTTGACAGTCGAAATACGCAGATCGTGCTTTCCGCAAAGTGAATCTGTTACGACAGAACCCCGGCGGCAGGCTTCTTCAACAATGACAATATACCCGATTTTATGGTGCACTGGCAATATGGTCCTGGATTCCCAATCTATTACCATTCAGTGGTATGAAATGTTTACATGTTTTCAAGCAATTATTACTTTTTATCGATATTCCACAAATACTCAAAATCTACCTGTATGCTTATCTGTCTGTTGCTCTGGCTGTCTATCAATCCATCTGTCCGTCTATCCATCCATGTATCTTTTTCTTTGTTTACCAATCCATATAGATGTATATACAAACATCTGAATGTGGTACTCTGTATTTTGTCATTCAGACAACGATTTTGGATGGTAGAAATGGAAAACCTTTAATCAGTCCTTACATAAGAGATACAATAGGCGTGCAGACGTCACCACTTACTATCAGCTCTGAGGGTCAGGGCAACGATCTGTTCCTTTTCTTCACAAGCGACTGTCTTGGGCATGAGGGACAGGGAGGAAAATACATGTTTATCAAAGGTAGTGCAACCAAGGGAACCTCGTACACAACCATGATTCATCAGGCTATTTTCTGGACCTAACAGAGTGTTTACATGATTAAAAAAAAAAAAAACTTTATTATATAAAGTTCTCAAAATTAATACGTTGTTGGTGTCGGTAACTGATTACACACCTCGAAAGATCCAATGTATATAAAATATATAGAATGCATTTTAAGATTTACTGCTAATTTTTGATATCACAATGTAATTAAAGACATCAATAAATCAATGTAGATCTCATTAATTTATGTTTTGCTATCAATAATTGAATTTTAGATGGCAAAAATTTATTTTTAAGATCAACAGATCAATTTTACAAACTAAAAAAGGAGGCACACATTTAAATAACATTCCATGATTCATCAATTAAATCATGTCGATGAATTATTGACATCTATAATAACAACACAATTTTTGAGCTCAAGAATTGCTTTTTTTTGCTCAGTAAAAAAATTAAAGAAAAGATTCTTTATACAGGGACCAGCCATTCTTTCATTTACAGATGTTTGCTCCTGAATTTTAGATATAAACAAGACTAATATTTTGATATCAAAAATTAATTTTTGAGATAAAAATCATTTGAAGATTAAAAAAAAAATAAAAAAAGACTCATTCTGAAATAGTGTTTTCTACAATAAATTCTTGATCATTAAAAGCAAAATAAGTCACTGAGCTCAAAATTAAAATTTTGCTATCAGATATGTAATTTTTGCTATCAAGAATTGAACCTTTGATCTCAAAAAATCGATTTTAGATATCAATAAATCATTTTTCATCAATAAATATTTTTGATATCCCTAAAGATTTATTGATATCAGGATCTATTTTTAAAGAAAAAGAATAGAGATATCACAAATATAATTACAGAAAGATAGCAGATTTTTTTTTAAATTCTTGATATCAAAAAATTAATTTTTGAGATAAAAAAAATACTTTTTGAGATCAGGAATTATCTAATAAATGTGAAAATAGCATTCCATAAAAATTAACACATGCTTTAACTTTTAGTTTTTCAAATTTAGATATTCATTAAGACATTCGTTTTAGTTTTTTGTAACCAATCATCTTTTAAAGTTAATGAATACCTTTTTATGAAAAAGCGTTTTTTTTTTTTTCTTCTTCACGCCAGGGACAAATGTGCACGAAAAAAGCAGATCAGATGTTTGCCATTTGCGATTTCAGTCTGAAGCCGTGAATAAACTCCATGTCTTTAACAGACACATCGAGAGTCCTGGATTAACGCTATACAACTCAAGTATGTTATTTCCATTAATTATCCTAACAGTTTGTCTTTGTTAAGTTTTCCTTTATCAGGCATTGTTTTTGTGAATTTAAGAAAAACATGAAATCATTGACAACTTGGACCTGTTAATAAAATCAATTAAATAGGTTTCTTAATCTCTTTAGTAATTAAAAAAACTACTGTAATGCCAGTTTATAAAGAGTTAGAAAATTCCACTCATAAGTTTGATACAACGATTTTACACCGCGCTGTTATGAGCAGTGCAAGTAAAGCCCGCTTTACACGGCAGAGCATGCTCAAATTCAAATTTCACGAGCATACATACATCGAAATTCAGGAAGTTTACACAGTGCGGCACCGAATTCCTTGATTACCACATAACGACATTTTAATGGGCAAGCTGCCCTACTTACCTCGAGGTCGCTTTTTTAAATTCAAATTCGAAGGATGGGAGTTATTTACTTATTATCTGGAGATGGAAAAAACACGTTGAAATCCAAAAATGCGCGGCAGCAAGTGTTATTTTGGCAATTTCGGTAAAAAAAGAACAGATCCAAAAGACGCAGAATATGGGTCCGTGAGTGGATAAACGACAAATCTACTCGTGGCGCATTCTCATACCGTATTCCGGAACTTTTAAACACTTTCTTTTTTTCAATGTTTCTTTGTATTTTACCTTTGTAGTTTTTATACTGAATATTCCAGAGGCACTCCCTTTCTTCGTATAAATCTATAAGCTTGTTCACTTCTTCTGTTTGCCAGTTTATATCCGCCATTTCAAATTAAGATTTAAGCTATTCAGTTCAAGATATCAATTAAAGATTGCTTAACAAATAAATACAGTCAAACCTCATTCGGGACAAACCCTGAAATACCGGACAACTGCCAATACCGGACAAGAATTCTCAGTCCCATTTTTCCCCATTGGTTTACATGAGACCTGAAATACCGGACACGTCTACAAACCGGACAAAATCCGCCAGTCCCCCCGTTGTCCGGTGTAGGCAGGTTTTACAGTATACGTTTGGAACTGAGCGATCCGATGCTCAAGGAAATAATTTTTAGTTGAAAACGGCGCCTTTTCCCTTTTAATGGCTTTAAGCAACTGGTCTGGCAGCCAGCTGAGACATTTATCGGTTAATCTCTTTCATGTGGTCTGATTAGCATATCTGTGCTGACGAAAAAAATAGGACGGACCCTATTTCCGCGGGCTTGCTGCCTGGCGACGGGTGGGTCATAAAAATCATAAAAATTTTTTGCTTACACGATACAGCCTTTATATTAGGCAGTGTGTAATCGTCAACCATTTGTAAGGTTTTTCCATTGAGTTGTACAAATCTTGAAGTTAGGGTGTTGTTCACAGGGGTCATTATATATAAATCAATCAATGTGCTTGTTAAGTTCCATAATCCTTCAACATTAAGGACAGCGGTGTAATTAGGGTTAAGGTTGACGGCATATATAACTATAGACCCTTGTTTATAGCCAGAGCGTTGTGATGTGCAGTGTCCGTAAGCACGGAGAAATCCATCGCCAGGATTATTCTGCATATTCGGTTGATTTTGAGCTAAAGATACACTAACAGAAAGAACGGGTCGCCCGACCAGTTTCTTGTAAATATAAGACAACCAATAGTCAGGATTTGGATATAGTTCTGTATTAATCAAAGGGTAGTTTGCAGTGTTGTTAAAGCCATAAAAAGTCTGCCTTATTACCATCTTAAACTCGTTTCGCGCTGCCAGTCCAAGTTTATCTAGCCAAAGAAAACCAGAAGCGTAACTGTCTGTTATGTGTGGTGTACCTCCCAGGTTACTATCCGATGTTTCACCAATCCAAATGTTAATCGGCCCAGAAGCAGCGTTGTAAACAGTTTCTCTTAGCTTAGGCAGAGTAGACTCAAGTAGGTGAAAGTATTTCAAGTCATAAAATTGTTCTAGTTTCGCTATGGGACCTGTGAAGTAGTAGTGGTGGGCTGTAACTGCCGACACATTGCGTTGAATGTTTGAAACAAAGTCATGCATTATAACAGCCTGATATCCGCTGTAGGAACCATCACGTGGTGTTTCTACATCCGGTCCAACTAAACGCGAATTTTTAAATTCAGATATGTTATCTAATATATTTCTTAAAATTAAAAAATCTTTTGCTATCCTTTCTCCGGTGGCATTAAAAGCAGCTTTGGTAAATTTTGAATAAGGTGGTTCATTGCCTAGTTCAAAATCTAGAAATGGTGCATATCCTTTCTGAATAACATGCGCCATAAGCTGTCGAGCATTCGTAGAATCCCATTGTGGACCATATCTCATTTGTATACTTAAATCATACAATAGTTTTCCTCCAGCCGACCGTGCAAGACTGACCAAGTTATCAATATCCTGTGGAAATATCGCCAAATAAAAACTGTCCTTCCTCTGATCCACTGCAACTGAATTTAATTTTATTATTTCTGCTTGCTCTTGTTTTGATGTAGTGTTGTAAAATACTGCAAAATCACAAGTTGTGCCTCCAAAGCGCAAAATTGCTGGGGAAAGACCCCTAGCAAGAGTATGTACACGAGGATGACTAAAGTTTAGGGTGTACCAGGGAGTTTCAGGGTTTATTTTCAGTGAGAAATCCAAAGTAAAACTCAAGTACTCATCCTCAGTCACCGAAAGAGCCTGAAATGTAAACACAAACGCGCCAATTCGGTTTACATATTATGTAACTCTGAATAGCCTGAAATGCATGTGAAAGCACCTACCAAGCAGTAATACCATGTAAAAACCAGATTATTTATGATCTATATGATATACTGGACAACGTTAAAGCATCTTTTTGTAGTTCTTATTTTTGAGCTGCATATTGCTATTATTTGTTAGAATCACTTGGTTGGATTAATTAAACATGAATGCTTTTTTCAGTAAAGTAAACTTGTCTGAAAATAACTGATAAGGAGGAATTCCTAAGGTCGATATTTAGTAGGTTACCAAGTACTTTTACCAAGAAATTGTGGTAATGGTAAAATAAGTAATCACCTCACGACAAACAGTTTCAAAGAGTATCAAATTTTTACACTGCAAGTTGAATATTTCGCCATACCTGTGAGGTGTTAATAAAAATGTCATATGTCAGGCTACCCTCCGTATTGGCTATGAAGCAATACGTCGCTCTTAAGAGCAAAAGTAAAGGTAAAATTACGTAAGAACTCATGATGGAATGTTGATGTAGTGCCTGTAAAAGATAAAAGATTTCTCAATAGAAAGCACATATATTCGCTAAAGACTTTTTTCACAAGAAACGATATCTTATGTTAAGTTAAATTAGCCTAAGTACAAATATTTGTCTTATTTTAATACGTTTACTTTAATTGCACATAAGCATGATTTTACATACTTACGTGGAAAGGCGTATACCTTATTCTTCAGCGAGAGATATTCATAAACTATTCATCAACAGTTGAAATCCGAGACTATATTATTTATCCAGCGTCATTACATCTGTAGTACTGCAAAGACACTTTAGTATACAAAGTAACATAAATGCTTTTCTCTAAAATGTTAAAACATAGCATAAAAAGATTTTGTTAAATCATTGAATATAGTTCATTTTATGTGGAACTGCCAAGAATAATCCACAATGAGGGTTTGCAGTTTTCAGCAGTTCAATAAATTATTCATCACAGTCAAATTGTACAAATAATGCATCACCAAACTGAAGCAAATGGTTAGTTAAACTTGAATATATATATATATATAATTATGTGGTTTGTTAAACTTGCACATATATAATTATATATATCAGTATATATCATGTACCATAATACACCCAAAAGCAAAGTCTACATAAGACTCTTTAAGCATGTGCTGAACGTGTATTGATTTTTCACATTCAGTATTACAGAGAATACTTTTTGCAAGTACTATGCATTGTATATGCTTAAAACGCAACTGTCACTTAAAAGATGGTGCTTGTATAAGTAATTAGAAATAAAGTCTTCAAAATGGACCGATTCGGTTGCTCAAATCACTAAGGTAGCTATAATAGGAAAAATTGTATGGTACCATAAAAATCGGCTTTTGCAATGAAATAATAATTGGAAACAAGATACTCAATATATTATTTGGTTGTCGTTGTTTTGTTATACTTTGAGTCTCACTTGTGTCCGCAATTTTGTTTCCTCAATTTTTACTTTGAGTGAATGTTGTTATAAATGTTAAAATGCAAGACTCTTGACAACCTGTCCATTACCTTCAACCATTGAACAGCTTATAGATTACTTGCTGTATCAACTGCAATTCATTTCTATTTAAAAATATTTTCACGTTATCTTAAAATTATATGGCCAGTTTATATAGCGAAGAATGACGAAAACTCCTTAACGATTTTTAAAAGAGCAAACCAAAGTGTCCATGAAAGAGTAAACCAAAGTGTTCACTGTTAGGGAACACACGATTTCATAGTTGTTTCAAGTACCTCTGAGCCGATATTGCAGACAGTGCATATTTAATGCAATATTGTTTTTGGAGGTACTGAACTTAATATCAGCAAAGTAGTGTAACAGTTACACAGTAAAACATTCATTTCAGTCAACAATAAAGATGAGGAGAATAGTGTGTGGGTCAGTACAACACAAGAGGCTATAGAATTCCTTGAAGCAAATCCTAGACACTTACAGTCATATAATGACTGGAAGAAATGGGTGGCAGAATATCAAAATCAGGTGAATTTTATGTTTATTTGATTCATTGAAAGAATTTACTCATATTTATAAACACACTTATATCCAGTCAGCACAGAACTTTGTTTGGTCATTGCATTGTCTCACAGCTGCGTCTTCCTTCAATATATTTTAAAGATGTGATGGCGCATGTTGAGAAATCCTAAGACATGAGTTTCCTATAAGACAATGTTTATACGCTACAGCGTTGATGCGAAAGCTATAAAATTCACGTTCAAGCAATTAAGAAGTGTTATTTAGATGAAAACTCAGTGGTTTTATCCTACTGTTCTACGAACACGTTAACTGGTTGCTAAAACTGTATATTCTTAAACATTTAATGAAAAGAATGTTAATATAACGATACAAGTTATATGTTGCATAGTTGTTAGCCACCAGAGAAATTTAACTAGATTACACGACTTTTCAACCCTCTTGTGCAGTCAAAACGTAATGGTCAAGCAACATTCATTTCCCTCTTTTTAGCATAAAATATGGCCATAAACATTTAGTTTTAGCGCTTCAAATAAATAATTATTTTAGTTATTTAAAATATAATCGGAAGTGAGATAAAAAAATGAATAATTCAGAAAAAAATAAATGTAGAAAGCCAGTAAGAAAATATTTTAAAAAATGGCAAGTAAATTACGGCTTAACACAATCCTTTATACTCTACAGTAACAAGATCTACATTATTTTAACAATATTAAACTACGCCACACTGAGCTACCTCTTTTTTTAACATTTGTTCAAAAAAATTATGTTTTGCAATGAAACAGGCATAAAATTAAGAAATTTACGCAACAAATTATAAAATCATGTTTCCCTTATTATGATGTGTTTTGTTAATAACAGGGAAAACAAGCTGCCAAATCGCGTACACTCGTGCAGAAAAATAGCTTTCTGAATTCGGAAGAATTAGCCGTGTCAGACGTCTCAAGCCTTCTAAGTGACCTCCTGAAAGAATACATTGCAAAAGATCTAAATTCAAATACAAATACTTTTAACTTGGCTAATAGGCAAGCGCCAAATCAAAATTTTGATGGAAGCTATTATGCTAAAAGAAACCCTTATGGTAGTCTGCTTTCTTCTGCAACGACCAATGCCAAAGGTAAAACTGAACAGAGATACAGCAGAAAAACCTTTAATGATTTTAGCAACATTGGTGTTGTAAAAGACGATACCAAAAAGCAAAGCCAAAGACTTCTAAACAAGAGGCATGTGGGTCCTCATGATGAAGGTGGTCTTCAGAGACTAATTTCAACTGGTATGTGTTCTCTTCTAAAACACATTTTAGAATTTATTTTCTCACATTTGTATGTAGCTAAAACTTTGTTTAACATTGTTAGGTGCTTAATATAATGTTTAATATGCTTAATTTTGTATTTATAGCGCATTTTAAATTCATGATAAAATAGTTGATGGAGAAAATCTTAAAAACGAAAACTATGGCTGCAATTTTTCACCTATGAGAGACAGAAAAATAGTTGTGATATTGTCATGCATAGGCATTTAATACTTATCCAATTTTAGGTACACTTGCGCCAACGCTGTTAGAAACCTCCCATCCTGATTATCAGCATACCATGGATGTGATTTTTGCTACGTATTGGTTTTATCCAGCAAAAACAGAAGTCATTTTACCCGAAGACCAAAAGTGTATTGATGAAAAAATGACAGAACAAATAATTCGATTTGATCCAAAAAGTATTTTTACACATGGATTTAATTTTCAAAGACTTTATAAACAAGTTAAAAGTCTGGCCAACATTTTTTGTATTTAAGTTTATCAGAAACCAAATTTTACATCTTACAACTCGAATTGTTAATCTTACTTTCACATTTTCATGTAAATCATGTAGAAGTTGCACAAAGCTTTTAATGCTTAAACTTATCAAATAAATGTATTTGATCATCAGGTAAATATTATGGCATGGATAACGATGGTTACGAGCATGCTATTACTCACGAGTGTCTTCAGTTATCAGGACATACTATGCCTGAAGACGGTGTCTATGAATCGCAAGGTGCCAAAGATCCCTATTTGATCCATATGGGGCAGCTTACAGTGTACAGGTGTGCTTAAAATAAGAGGCCTTAAACGCTTCAAACAAGAACATCACAATCTTATATTCGCTAGATTTGTGAGGAGCTACTTCACAGCAAACATACGTTTGTGTACGGATTTTCGGCTTATACGTATAAATTTTTCGTTCTGGACAGAAATGACATGATATTAAACTGTCATTCCTAAGTTAAGAGAAAAATCCTAATAATACAACTTTATTTTTTGTAATAGAATGTGAATGTGAAATTACAATTAAAATAACAGACAGATAGAAATGTGTTAAAAAAAATTTTTGTTACAGAGTTCGCTTAAAGTGTGATTGCAAAGGGGATGACAGACTAAAAGATACCAGCACCATGTGCAGCAGTCTACTTCCATATGAAAAACAACAGTGGCCAGCCTACATGGGCCGTGCTGCTGACAGTCGTTACCTTCCTCGGCGTTAATAAAAATTATTTACAATTAAGAGCTAATAGAATGGTGACGTAAGAAGTCTAAGTATAAATGTCTGTTCGGAAACTGGTATAGAGACAAGAAGAAAAACCATGTACCTATTTCCATAAAATTTATGGTGCCACTATTGTCGTCGAGGCAATTGTAAATGGAAAGTTATAATAAATAATCAGTAAGTAATATTTCTAATTACTATTTTTGTGTTGACCTTCTCGCGATGTGTCACAAATACTTCTTTAGTTTAAATCACCACACACTTTAATATTTACAGATCTAACATCATAAAATGTGCCAGATTTACGAAACATATTTTTTATTTGAAATAGGACTTTGCAGATACTTTTAATGACATGCAGCTCAGAGTTATGTAACAGATTTTAAACTCTTTAAAATGTGTTCTTTATTTTGTCATGTATTAAAAATTACTTTGCTCGGTTCCAGACCGTAACAGTTTATTTTATCACTAAAGAGTCAACAAATGGTTAATACTAGTTTATAAAAAAGGAATAAGAGTAAGAAAACTTCCCTTTAAACGTCGAAGCAAACATAATTTTCCTGGATCCAACCAAGAATCAATCTATCCATATGGTTGCATGACATCATTTATTTCAATTTTATTGTTAGTCCACACTCTAAGGGAAAAACCATTTCTATAATATATTGGTTTACAGCTAAAATCTGACAATCAGACAAAACTGAATTTCGACCAAACCCATACAGAAACTTTATTGGACCTTGCATCTGTGAAGCCCCTGTGTACTTCTAGTGTGCACAATGATTAATTCATTGCTTTACTCAAATATCTGACAAATTTAAATTCTTCAGAACTGGATATCCATAATCCACTAGGAACGATGCCATGCTTCAGCGTTTCGGTACTGTGTAGCTCATTGGCTTTAAACTAGTTTAAAAGAAACAACACATCAAATCAGTTAAACTCATTTGGTGATAATAATTTTAAAAATAGAATGAGATTTATTGTTTATAGTTCATTTACTTTTCTTGATCTCAGGTTGAATAATAATCAAATCAAGCTCATGAAATATATCCATTTTAAAAGCACAACATATCAAGACAAATAGATCATTATTTGTTCTATTTTATGTTATTATTGTAATAAGTATGATATTGGTTGTTTTCTTTTCTCGTCATTTTGAAAAATAAATAACAACAGCATACAAAGCACAAAATAATTGGACTAACTATTCAGAATTGCCCAGGATTTCAATACGTAAAATAATGAAAAATAAAAATGGACTGAAATATTATCCGAATTGTAAAATTATCTTAGAATGTTATTTAGAAAGTTATCTTTCATTTATAAAGATTTATTTGGAGACAGATTTGTCTGTAATTGTGCATCACAGCAATAGCTTTAAAAGTTTTAATTTAAAAGACTAATCATACTTTAAAATCTTGAATGAATTATTGTTTGTATCAAGCTTTACGAGCTTTAAAAATGATTCTTTTAATTTTATCATGCATCTATCATGTACGCTCTATAAGACTTCACAATAATTTGTTATCACTCAGTGATTCTACTCTTTTTCAAACTAAATCTATTAATGAGAGTATAAACATCGAAACAGTTGTATTTTATGCCTCTCATGCGTAAAGCAAATTTTGTTGCTGATGTTAGTACAAAACCTGGTTGCTTGTACTTTATGAGCGAATCATCTTCACTATCATTTTGAATTCATTAAACTGTTTGAAATCATTACAACCATTTTATCCACAAAACTTAAACAATTTATTCAGATTTTCTTAAATGTTTTGCACTTCAGTGGGAGACGGTTTGTAACGCTATTTTGTTTAATTTTCCAAATCTTCATTTAATACAGAAGTTTATTTGATCTAAATTATATTGTTTTCATGGGTGCATGTACCAAGTATTTTTTTTTAAATTAGTAAGCATTAATTTTGTACCGTAAACAGTAAGCTTGCGTTTATGGTCCTTAATGCCTAAAAAAACACCTTTTGAAACATTTCGAAAGGCTAAAATCACCTGTCAACCACATATATCCGCTGCCAGTATCAATCCATTCCAGCGATGCTTTAAGTATGATACCTAAAGTGACCTATAAACCGGTTCATTATGATATTTGAAAGTGCATACATAAGCTCATTTAAGTTAATATAAATCTACGAAGTTTTTATCAAATAAAGGACACCATCCTGGATACCATTCAAGTGCAATAGTCAGAAGCCCTGACTCCGTCGAATTCGAGTTTGCAGACTTAGAAATAAAAGATTTGGTAACTTATACTGACGGGGGCTAAATGGCTGTGACCGACTAGCTCAGAGTGAAGTTCATCAGTACTGTACACATTGTGTCGGTGCTGTGCTATTTTGCACCTGTACCACGCTCATCTTTCGGTATGAAGTGGGCCTATTTCTGTTGTGGTACTTTCGAGCATTGGCTTTTTGGTACTTGGCTTGAAAGTTGTAGGCAACCTTGCTCAAAACTTTATCCCCCATTGTTTTGCATGTAGGAAGCATGTGTTCTAGATTCTTGCACACTGTGAAGTTTAACCCTATGAAGATAAGCATATGAAAATATTTGAATGCACATTAGCAAGCCATCACTATGGGTGACTTAATAGGCGCTGAGAACTGAACACCAAATGCACATTAAAGGTTACAAGAGTAGGGAAAGGCAGAAATAAAAAAAACATAAATTCAACAAAATATTTTATTTCAGCAGAGTTTTAACGTAAATCGCCTATCCCTTGACAACTCAGTTAGGCGGGTTCTCCACACGAACTGCCCATTAATAGCAACGAATCCTTAATGCTCGAACTCAACTAACAGTCTGTCCAGTGTGGGCCTTGGCGCCGTTTTCAAAAGAGGGAGTAACATACAACACGACAAGCCACACAAGGTTTGACAATGTTTGGCTACTCTTCACGCTTCTATTCTGTACCAAAGGGCACTGTCGTAACTAGAGCATGGTACAATGACGAGGCTGTGTCCGGTCGACAAGGTATCGACCACATGGTGGAAACAGTCGAACAGTTCAACAGTCTATTTCGGCGCTTTGTTATTCTTCTTGAAGGTTTTCGTGCAGCTGGTCTGTCTGCGAAGCCCTACAAGAAGGATCGCTATGACTCAGCAGCAACAAACAGACCAAGATTATGCAAATTAGTTAAGATATCAGTTGTGTATTCTTGCGAATAGTATTTAATAAACGTGTGTGGTGATGCCCAACAGTAAGCACACAACCAATCACTCACCACCTCACTATTAAAGATATGCAAAGAATTTGTTACATGTCTGACCTGAGAGATATTTATTGACAATTTCTGTTGCATAACATATTCTCTTCACAAAATATTCTCTTCACAAAATCCTCATATATTTGAGGAATGATCTTCTTTAAGTGGTTACGTATAGATTTTTTAGAAAAGGCTACAGTAATACCACGCATAAATGATATAAAACTTCGGCAGTGCGACGTGCCATGATAAGTACTTGATCGTTGTACATATGCGGGATACAGCAACGCGGTGTCGATACTGCCGCGCGATTTGACTCCCGTCAAGGCTTGTATTACAATCTGTCTAAATGCACCAAGCATTTGATTGCAATATGCATCTTGTTCAGAAATTATGGTAAGGATTTTTTGATTACCTGTACCATGAACCTTTGATCTGATCGATTCAGTTTTGAAGAGCGTTCATTTCTACCGCGCTTGCCAGACGCTAGTTTGTCGATAATGAGGAGAAGTGAAATATTTCAATACCCAGAGACTAATCCCAAGAAACCACTGCTCGGTCGGATAAGAGACGCTCCATCTTGAAAGACCTGAGCAAATCCGACAACATGTGACATGCACACAAAACCTGGTATGTTTCAAGCCACAAGCAACAACTGTTTCGGTCTCCCCTGCCAGATATTCATTAGATCCTTCAGCATTATCGGAGACCCTCGAAACGCAAATAACACTATTCCAGACCCCCGACACAACAATGCATTGATCGTCAATGTCACTAAATCCGAAACAGACATTTGTAGGATAGGATATGGTGATTAATAAAGTTCGCAAGGACGTTTTTCCGAAGGGAAATAGAAAACGGATTGAAGAATAATCTAATGAACGATTTGCCCCACCCCAGAGGCCAGATCGGCAAGAATATCAAGTCTGTCTGTGATGTGAGATGCTTGAATGACAAAACCGTTTTCAAAACGCTATCACGGCAACACGTTGAAACTCACAAAACTGTCAAATGCCCAAATATACGGTTTTCTCCGTGAGGACTGACAAATCCATGACGGAGTACGCAAGGGACACCGGAGGCCTGGATGTACACACTACACGAATAATCAGGTTGGATAACTTTGAATCCGTGACTGAGTGGAAAAGTCTAGAAATTCTATCTGCGCAACCGAGACATATACTGACAAAAGGCCTAGTGCGAAGCACTATTTGAGCAGCATGAGCAACTAAGATAGAAGATCGTCCTTGTCCTTGTTGACCAATAGCCAGTCGTCGAGTTACTCGAATGTGAGTAATAATAACTGTCTTCTCCAGTGCTTGACGGTGCTGTCGACAACCCGAAAGTTAAGGCAAGAAAACAATAACGCATATTCCCTATTTTGAAGCACAGGCAGTGATGAGCTGATTCCGATAGGAATGTAAAGATAAGTATCTAGAATTTCCGGCGAGTTGGCACAGATGTCAAGATCTAGTATGGATTTGATGATATGTGGAGTGTTCATTTTGAACGTCTTCAGTTATAAGAACTGACTGAATTGCGTTAAGGCTAGGACTCTTCTGGAAAGCTTGACCACGGGGGGATATAGTAACCTATGCGGTCCCTTGCAAAAGGTAATGGATACCCCATCTCAATCACGGGACTTGAATCTTTGCCAAGCCTTCCAAAAATTCTTTACCCTTCCTCCTACAAGCATTCGGTTTTAATGTGCTCAACTAAAATGCCAGATCTGCACAAGAACTTAAAATATCTGGACGAGATCGATGTACAGTCTCTAGTGGATATTTTGATTGGTTGCTTCTTTGGCTCAGAGGAAGCAGCTGTCTTTTTAGATTCTAGTTTCTGTTTCTTAACCTGTGGAGTGGAGACAATTGATCATGTGGGTCACTTCTTAAGGGATAAAGTACTTTGCGTACTCTGCTGGCGCTGTCTTATTAGTTGTGCTGTGATCCCAATGCTTTCCTGATAAGTAAGTCCTATGATTTCACTCTTGCACCTCAACGATATCAGTAAGAAACTATTCAGTCTAGTTGGACAGTACGCAAAAACTCTTAGGTACAATCTCTTCTTAGAATCTCTTTTGGTTAATGATACACTCAATTCCGGAATGATGTTTGATTGTAGGGGTACACCAGAGACACCAGAGACTGAATTTGAAGCAAGCCATCACTAGATGGAAAACGATCGTTTAAAGGTCTGAAAAGCAGCAGGCATGGCTAAGGTCAAAGCTTCGGAACTTGGAGTTTTTGTAATTCTTCTATTTGAAACATGAGGTTTACGCACAGGTTGAAGCAACATGAAATCACGTGACGAGGTCTGATACGCGATCTTCACTGATGTAGAAGTTGTTGTCACAAGCGGTGCAAGTGGCGGTAGGGTGGGAGTCGTAACAGGGGGCATGGCGGAATCGACAGCTGAGGAATAGCCTGATACGACATCGGAGTAGAATCACAACTTCCCCTTCAACGACGTTGGTTTCTATAGTCAAGTCGCAAAAGTCAAGTAAACAGGAAGACACTGGAGTATCAGCAATCGATTGTAATGGCGTTGAAAGCACAATATCGACAAATAACCTCCAAATGATGGGGTCAATAAAATACACCGCTGAGGACGATAACGACGCTATGGTGGGAGTAGCCATAAAGTTTCTTACACTTTATTGAGATAGCTCCATCTGGTTTATCAGCTGTCTCTTTTTCAGCAGGCGATGCAGGTTCTTGAAAAATCGTCGACTTGTCGCTCTTTGTACGCCTGATGCCCTTAGCGCATACACAATCTATTTCTCTTTATTGCTACAAAAATTAGAAAAATGACTCATCAAAGTAAACCCAGTGGTCGTTATCGTTACTGTTGTCCAACATTCACGGTTCTGTGCCCTAACGTCACAGACACATGGTACATCTCGTATGGTGGTTGCCAATTCTCTCGACTCGAACACCAGAATCTGTGATCGGCTGTTACTCTATAGGTGAAAACAACGATCAATGTAATAACAGTAGTTATTGTCATATAAACTCGTTATTACATGTCAACATACGATGCAACAGCCATAGCACATATTTGAGACTCTTTGCCTGCATGACCCGACACAGCGTCAATATTCGACGTGTTAGCGAGTGACACGTGAACTAGTCGCTGCATGAACGACTCGACGCATTATCGACCTGCTGCATGGTCGATCCATGAGAATCAAGACCCGTTATATATCAGACATGCGCAACCAGCTACATGCTCGACCAGCAACAGCCACTCCCTTTAAAATCTAGGTCCGTGATATTTACATTGTCGATTCCTCAGAGTCACGAAGCGTGACAGTCCCCACCCGTTGCATGACCGAGCCGTAACAGAGACAACCCGCCACATGGATCAACACGACCCGTTGCGTACTCAACTCGAGACATTTGCAAGTCGATGCATGATGGCACAATGTGCCACGTGGACGCCCCGGAGGGTACTCTAGAGGCAGTAGCAAGCAGATCCATCATTCAGCACTGTGTGTCTCCGCAACACGACCAACAAATGACACAGAAATGAGATAACAGTTGTTGCGACTATTCCACAAGGGAATCGCTACATTGTCGATATAGTGTGAGGCGCGTGCTCATCGAGGTGGGTTCAACTTTATTCCCAACAATCCTACAATGCATGTTGCTGGCAGAGAGGTGGAGGACGAGTTTGCAGAGAAGGTGCAGACACGATGCTGACAATCAAGGAAATGGATTCCTAATAAAATCTCTCAAACACCAAATTGTTGTTAATTGTCTGTAACCCGCATTAAAGTTCGTTATGGCAGGGAAGTATTTGTCGAACAAACACCGATTTGACAAAACCCAGCCCAGGACTGAGATGTGCCAGAATCAGCAAACTCAACGAACCTTATTCCGTAAACAAAACAAGATCACATGTAAAGTATACATAAACATACTATTATATATAACTAACATTCAAAAACTATGCAATTCACCGAGTTTGATCATCCACATTGAAAAACTGTAGACAATCAAAATTTATTGTTTATCTTACCGCGACAAGTTGGAAAATGATTCAGTCAGGTGACTGGCGATGTCACGACATTGATTAGTTGGTTATGGGCAATCAACGGGTCCGATGAATCCACGTTAACGTTTGCATTTTTAAAACTATCCCGTAAAATTTTTATTAAAGATCGCTTTAAGCAATGTTAACACTTTGGAAACCCCATAGTGATGGATTCTTGGTCCACAATCCAATATTTTCCTCATTAAAGTTTGCTATTATTTGCAATTGTCTACGTCCTTTATTGATAAACTAACTGTAGGTGAAAAACAAAATGAACAGTTTATATAAACAATCAGAGATCTTACTTCCTGTTTAACAAGGTAAAGTGGCTTTTTCTTTAGAATGCCTTTCCATTTCGATACCTTTTGGAATTGGTGTTGCTATCTAAATCAACGAAGTGGTGCAACGCACTCAGGATACACGGCTTTGTGTGTTTTTAAAAAGCAATGTACTCAAGAAACTAAACTTTCGAATAAGACCGCTATGTATTTCTTTACAGATTTGGCAAAAAAAGGACATCATTCAAGGTGCTTCTTATTGTGTGGCCAATTTCCATGCATTAGTGCAGTTGTGGATAAATAAAATCCACACTTTGATGATTCCCGAGGTGTTGACATGGCGGTCTTTGATTAGTACAGAAATATTGGCAGGTTAATACAGACTGACAAAATTGTCCTTAATTCAGAGGTATCAGTAATACTGGGATGTCCACAACTGGTGGTTTACTGTATCTAACTTGATCTTGCAATAATATCCCACCATTTATCATATTTTTCTGTTTTCTGTTCACTTGTTGTTGTGATATCTGGTTTCTGATTCAAACAGGGACTTATTTTGAATTGATCTGTAATGTATTTGTAGTCAGGTAATGTTTACAATTAACAACAGAACTGTACACATATTGATAGAAACTGGCAATTTAAACATAAATGTACAAAGTATAATGACGTGGGACAAAAATTTTATTGCAAAACCAGTATTTCTGCAAAATGGTTTGGATTAAAATGTACAATACCTTAGGTTTTTATCGTAGTCCCTTATTTGATAAAAGAGTAGTGTAGTGGCGAATTACAAGCACCTATGTCGTGCAGATTGCCGTGTCTTGGACTGGTGTCCGATAAATTCTAAATTGGTGGGAAATCAAGCACCCCGTGAAGTTTGTTGTCAGTTGCTAGGCATATCGGCTGTGAAGTTGTACCTAATATTTGTCCGTATTGTCCACTTTTTGAGATCAATTATTTTCGCGATAATAAAGGTTAAAACTGAAGGAACAACGAAGTTATTTTGCATACCAGGTGTAAGTATCTTGATTTAGTGTACAATAAATAATACACTTCAAGAAGTTCTGAAAACTTTTCACCTGTTGACAACACCTCTTAATCCAGGGGGCCTTCGAGAGAAACGTGAAATTGAACAGTACATCGAAATTGGTGAAACTGAAAATATGTTCGCTAAGTGTGAAAACAGCTTTTCCAGACTGTGAGTTTGTTGTTTGAATTAGAAGACACAATTAGCTATAACGTTTTTTGGGCCAAATAACACTGGGCGTTCCGAACAAAATGCGCAACAATTCTGCCTTTCGAATACAAACTAACCGGGTAAAACAGAAAGAAATGATGGGATTTCGCTTAAATGTCATATTTCTCTGACACCGAAGAGCAATCGTGTTTTTAACAACCTGTATGCTATTTTAAAAATTTATTAAAAGTTTGAAAAATAGTTTTCAGTTTCTTTTATGTTGAGCTGAGTATGAGCTGCTTTTTTTTATGTTTCTCCTCTTTTTCGTCAATCATTTCTTTCATTTTTACCCGTTCCCTTGCAGTGGAAATTAAAAATTTTTGCGCATTTTATTCGAAACATCCAAAGTGTGACTTCAAGAAATGGCCTGCTGGGACTATTTCTGTCCAAATTGGTTGGACAAAAACGTCACCAGTGTTTTTCTGTAAGTTTCTAGCTAAGTTCTTGGTTCTTATACTTACTTGAATGGGCGCGAATTTAAAAAGGAAATCTGACTACGAAGAACGAAACACTGGTGTTGACCGTTTTCTGATCTAACAGTCAGTCGGACTGCGCACTATCAATTGTTTAGGGAATATTGCCGTCATATATTGCCAGTTAGACAGCTTTTATCAAATTTCACCCCTGCCACATCTTCTGTAAAAAGAAATAAACTTTGTAGCCACATTGTCCGGTGTTAAGTGTTAAAAATATGTGTTAGTGTGAGAGCTGTGCATCGGGGTCAGGTTTGATATTAGGCCAGTTCAAAGAGGGGAAATGTGGCTACAAACTTAGTTGAGTGCGCTAAACTAAACTGTTACCGTCAGTTTGAATAATAAAGGGCCAAATATTTTGCTAAAACCTAATCACAGCTCCGCCTTTCAACCACTGCGATGTTTATGGACAAGTGAGTGGCAGCTGAATGTCATACATGAAAATTAGATAAAACGTACTTTTGGACAGCATTTTTGTAAAGTCCAGGCAAGTGTACAAATAGGTGTACATTTGCAAGATATACTTCGCTTTTTTTACCGGTGATCTCGTTTGATTTCGCTTATTGTACATTTCTGTGGATAGTTATCGGGATTAAGGCCGGTCATTTTCTTGAAGTACTTATTATCTGGTCTCATTAAAAAAACTGATTTGTCTGTAATTTGTTCAACAATGGCGCAGTACCCCAGTGTCGGTTGATTTTCCTGTACGAAATGTGTAAAGTTGTCACAGTTGGCCTAATTAATTTGGCTGGATCTGGAGAATCCCAGACATAACCCACATTAATTCGCATTTTGATAAGTGGGCACAACTGAGATTATCAAGAAGCTCAGGGCTGGGATTAGGTTTATTCAAAATAAACGAAATTACACTGATAGCGTCGGACTTCGATAAGTACGTGAACCAATGAAGTCTTTTGCTGGTTTACACTTGGTTTACGTAAGAGCTGACCATGATATTTTAATCTGATGTTTAATCCCACATTACCACAATATTTTGACTGATGTGATGTTTTCAATCAATTATTGTTGAGATAAATTTCTTTATTCTTACTGAATATGCATTCTGTTTTGGAGTCTTTTCCGTTCAAATTTGTGTGGCGATCTGTGTACTTTAAGTATCACAGATTCGCATTCAGTGCGCATTCATATACAGAAGGTGTTGTTGATGACAGAATAAATAAATAAATAAAAGTTTTTACAAGAATGGGCGTGTGGCTTTGGTTTTGTAATGGAGAATGTTAATTCTGTCTTTTTTTCTGATTTGTAGGCCGCAATATAAATGCCGTTTCGTACAGGAAGGCACAATAAATAGTTGTAATCATGAGCGCGCGAAGGAGTGGTAAGAAGAAAGATGATAAACCTCCTCCAGCAACAGGTCCTGGAAGCAGAATAAAGTCTCTTCCTCCTGATATTCGTCGGCACATTGTCAACAAAGTGGAGGGCGAGAGAGGTGTGGAATTGCGATGGTCCACAACAAGTATCAAGGCACTACCAAAGGAGATTTGGTTAAACGAAGAATGTGGTGATTTTGCGAAGTTGTTGGAAGCTCCCAATAATCGTATTAAGAAGCTTCCAGGTTCGGTGGCGACTCTAAAAGAGCTGGAAATGATTGACCTCAAGAATAATCAGCTAAGTACCCTGCCTGGGGCGGTAACGAAACTGAAAGCATTAAAGAAAGTTGATGTTTCCGGGAATACGATGAAGAAGCTGCCAGGTACTATGCACAAAGCCCCAAATCTAGTTGAGTTGAATGCTTCTAACAACCGATTGAAAGCTATCCCGGCTAAGCTGACCACTGCGCCGAATCTAATTACTCTTGATGTATCCAACAACATCATCAAGTCTTTGAAAAAGAACATTTATAAAACACCATTGACACTCAATGTGTCACATAATAAGCTGAAGGATCTGCCGGCTGTTTCTATCAAGAACCCAGGCATCCATTCGATTGACGCCTCACACAACATGTTAGAAGCTCTACCAGATGGCATCGAGAACTTACTTTGCTTGACGTGGCTGGATGTGTCCCATAACGAGCTGGAAGAATTGCCACCCCAGATAGGTTTGATGAAATACCTGCATTATCTTGACGTGAGCCATAATCACTTGAAGATTCTACCCGATGAGATATGCAATCTGCAGTATGCCTTGTCGGAACTTCGATGTTCACACAACGCACTGCAAGAGTTTCCAGAAAAATTTCCACAGTTCAAGAAATTACAGGTGAGTCAGTGATGCTTCACCTCATTTAACAGGCACATTGGTACTGCGAGATTGCAAGATCAGGTCTTCAGTATTAATAGATGGTATTTGAAAAGCACTTGTACTCCGTATTTAATACGATTCAACAAGAAAACCTTTAACTAAGGATGAAAGATTAGAAAAGAGGGTCTAAACTGAAGCTTTCAAAACACAGTTTTCCTCAAATGCGCCAGAAAGCCTCACCTTATATCATTGCTCAATATCTCCCACTCGATGACATTTGGATTCCCATATATTGAAATTTTATACATTCCAGAAATTATTAGAGTATATTATGTTGCAGAAATTTGACGCATCTTTCAATCAGTTGCCTAAGTTACCCTCGGGATTCGAAGAAATGAGGCAACTTGTTCACGTGAATCTTTCAAACAACAAGTTTACTGAAGTAGATCGGGTGAGCATACCTAACTCCGTGCTTATTGGCTTTTGTTTTATTTTCTCGGCAGGGCCAAAGACTTAATTATATAGTGATGTGCTGGTCCTTTTTGTTCTGTTCAAACTTTGATTAATTAATGATTAAATTAATTGATGATTAGAAAAATGGTAGCCCCAGACAATAGCATGTATACCGATAAACTGATTAGCGAGAAATAAACAAGAAAAATAATTCGACAAGATGACATTGCAAGTTGGCGAAGAGAATTGAAGAAATAAGTTTTGATTTTTTTTGGACTTGGTTTCTAGTGTGTTGGTCTGAGGAACTGTGAAGAGCTGGATGTGTCGCATAACAGCATAGTAGAGCTGGCAGATGACATCGACCACATGAAGGGTCTTGTCGTGCTGGACGTCTCCCATAACAAGCTCAAGTCCCTACCAGAAGCTATAGGTTGGTATTAGTGAGGGGGAGGAGGTGGGGAGAGGGGATGCAAAGCTTGCTTGCTGTTGCTACGCATTCCGATCACAGTGCAATGCCGTTTCTCTCTGTCACGAAGTAAGCAGAACAAAACATACAATGCACAATAACATTTGTTGTTGCTTATATATAATGGTGAATGTTGATGTTTGATTGGTTATCCCAAAATCGCCACCAACCACCATGTTCTGTCTTTGTAGATACTGGTTAATGTTAGACAGTATGATTCTGGCTTTTTTAGTCTGAAGAACTAAAAGGTGTTTTTTTTTTTTTTTTTTTTTTTGACATTTCATTTTGCATAGCGGTAAAGTAAGGTGGAGAATGTCAGTAAAAAAAAATTAAACAACGCTTCAAGTTTGGCAGTACATTATATGTTTTATGCACACGCCATTATGTGCTGTAATATGCAACAATAAACCACCGTAGTAAACCGCAAATATTTAAGGAAACAGAAAAAAATCCTAAAATCTAAAAATAAAGTTAATAATAGAAATAATTCTAACGTTATTAAGACCCATTCATGGCACATAAAACCTCCCCTCCCCCCCCCCCAAAAAAAAAAAAAAAAAAAACCCTAAACAGTGGAGAAATAGGGAAAATTGTTTATGATTTGGTTGAATGACTGTAAAATATCAAATGTGGAGTTATTCTGTGGTCCATTCACGTACTAATGATCAAAGTGGATATGACGGTTACAAAGCCAGCTCAATGGGCCAAAAATCGACTTTTCCATTACAAGTGATTTCCGCGTTGCCATACTTCAGTAATGGAGTGGAAAAATTAGCTTATTTTGATAATGGCTAGTGTCGGAGTTAATGCCCCAGTGCTTTGTGTTGTCATTAATTGGCACAACAAAGCTCGGATGTGTCACCTTATTTGGTGTGTGGTGTCGTGCAAAGGTGCATTTTAATGCCCTGTACTAAGTTTCCCCACACAAAACACTGGAGCACCAGTTCTTAGTGTGTATGTTTTTTTTTCTTTTCAGGTCGTATTCGGGCTTTGAAGGTTTTGCGTTTCTCAAACAATGGTATTAGCCTGCTACCTGAAGCCATTGGCGATGACCAGATTCTGCAGACCATCGACGCCCGCCATAACCGCATTGAAAGCCTGATCCAGCCCATGGATCTGCGCAAGCTTCGAAACCTTGAGGTTTTTCTCCTTGGCCACAACCAGATTTCCGCCTTCCCGCGCCCTTTCGATTCAGCTCTTTATAGTTTACGTGAAATTGATGTTTCGAATAACCAAATCACTGGCTTCACCATGCCAAAGAGCTTGACCTCGCTGAATATTTCAGAGAATCCCATCCACATGCCAGCCGATGATGCCCGTGGTTCCATGCTGGTCAAGATCGGAGATGATTCCCACGCCCGCAGTATGCAGAAGCTGGATCTATCCAGTCTCCAGATGGATGAGATCCCAGTCGCTGTCCTCAAGCTCCGCCTGCTCACGGAGCTTAACCTGGCCAACAACAACCTGCGCGAGCTACCCGACGATTTATTTAAGCTCAAGTGCCTTCGTATTTTATACCTACAAAATAATCAGCTGACAGCGGTGACGGGACCGACTGAGTGTGTGCCAAAACTACAACATTTGGACCTACAAAATAATCAAATTAGTGAATTCAGCGAAGCGCTCACTAAGTTATGTTCACTGGCGTATTTGGATTTGTCGAAAAATAAACTCAAGGTTTTGCCTGAAGACTTTGGGGAATTAAACCAACTAGTGACCTTGAACTTGTCGGAGAATGAACTGCTGTCCTTCCCGAATGACAAAATAGATGTACTTGCATCTCTCACAACGCTGGATTTGACCAAGAATCACATTGACACTTTTCCCATTGACTTTCCTTATTTGTACCGAGTGGAGGTCGTGTTGGCTAATGGAAATGACTTAACGGACCTTCCGAAAGATATTGACAAGATGCGAGGCCTACGTAAGCTTGACGTCAGCGATAATATTATCGATGCTGTTCCGGAAAAATTAGCGAAGTGTCCGAATATTGCCGAAGTCGACGTATCCAATAATAAGATCATGAACTTTCCGAAATCTTTTGAGAAGCTGAGGAGTATTGCTAAGGTTGAATACGCTGAGCAGTCCGCTTACAAGTCTCGTGAGCCACGAGATCGCGGCGAGAGTCCCGTCTCCTCGGGCCCCAGCCCCAAGGGTAGTCGCAAAGGCAAGTCTCCATCACCCAGAGGTAGCCCCAAGGGGAAGAAGCGAGATGCAGCCATGTAATATCCAGAGTACTATAAGAATGAGCCATGGCGATTTCCGTGTCCCTCGGTGGCAATCACCGATGAAGCGGACTCAAATGAATTAGTCTGTTGCTTTCAGTGCTCTGTCTTGTGAAGGGTCAGCATGATAATGCTTTGTCGCTGCTCATGCAGGAACGGGAGGTGGAGGGGTGTGTGTTAAAGGGGCTGGGTGGCATTCAAACCTGTGCGTGACGTGAATACTTGTGCAGTGACTTCCTATTTTAGTGCGTTTCGTTATGATGTCGCACTACTGTACTGGAGGCCATTTTCTTATCTGGGGTGCGACGTGTCATTACCGGGAAGGAGGGGGGGGGGGGGGGCGGTGGCTAAGCTGCTACGGATCTGTTTAAAAATGGTACATAGATTCACAGGCGGTTTTGTTGAGCGCATGACCCGTACCTTCGTTTGGTTTCGTCCCTCATTAAATATTGCAACTGTTTCGCCATTGTAACTTACTAGGTTATTTCTGGGGGTGGAAAAAAGTGTCGAAATGGTGATATATCATTCAGGAAGTAGAGCAACAGGTACGGTGACGGGGCGACTCTGTATAATACCAAATGATATGCATTCTATCATTGCCGTTTTTAGCCCGGATGTCCGTATTTTCTTCTTTTTTATGTTTATACAAGTTATCTGTGCCTAATATTTAAATCAGTTTTTAGCAGTTTGTTGAGAAATGACATGGCGTCATTTGGTTATAAAACAAGCCTTATCAATGTGTGTGGTGGCGGCCAAGCTATGGATGGCGTAGCGTGTTGTTATAGAGTGGGAGATATGGTGTCGGTTAAGCCATGGTTGTTCTTATATGAAAAGATCAAACTTATACAGGGATCGTTAAGAAGGAGGGGTCACGTCTGGATCGTTCAATGGGATCCAGATGAGCTTCTACGGTATTATAATCATGCGAAGCAAATGCACAACAAGTGATTGATCATGACCGATGAGCCAGGCACTTGATTCAAGTGACGCGGTATTGATCACTCTACTTTCATTGTTATTTAAGAGAGTTCGGTCTTATTTCTGTGGCATGAAATAAGATGATCACTGGAGCAACGGACGAAGTGAAGACTATTTTTTTTTTCATTTGTTGAGAGCCCTTGTTGCATGACGTCACATTTCATTTCTTATTGGTGTTGTAAGATTTATTTGTCTAGAAAATGTGCCTATATATTTTTGCCTTCTCGTACAATTCTGCATATACTAGTTGTAAAAAAATGGAAAGTTCCTCCCAGCCTGGCCCCACCTTGAGGGCATTGTGAAGTCAACTGGAAATGTCTAAATTTTTTTATTTATCTTTTATATTTTCTCTTAAAAACATTCAACGCGGCCGAATTGTTTTTTTTTTTTTTTTTTTTTTTTTTTAATTTCGGTGAGCAACATTGGTTAAAATTCTTGTTTCGCAAAAGATGATTTAATGGTTTTATAAAAGGACAGCAAATTTGTTGTAACGACGTTTTGTTTTATTAGTTGTCACTTTGAAGAGATTTGAGTGTTTCTTCTTGGAGCGTTGAAAGACTTGAGGGCAAAATTGTAGGTTTAATTTCTCATCTGAAAGGCCATCTTTAACTACTTTTTCTGCTGTTTGGGGTAAAATTTTATACATCCGGCGGGGTTTTTCTCAAAATTTCAGGCTGGGACACTTCTGTCGGAGGATGAGAAATATGATTATGTTTTTCCTTGGGTCATGTAAGTTAATTACAAAATAGCTAAGATGTAGTTCATCAGATATTACTCTTGGAATTATATTGAAAACAATCTTTGTACTGAGATTTTATCGAAGTACCTGCGTGTTTTGTGCGAAACGAGAAGTATTTAAAATTTAATTGTAATTTTCTTGCAATAAAGATTATGTACTGATGGAAACTTTCTGTTGAAAATGAAACTGTGTATACGTTTTTCATTGATTTCGGAAGGGTAATGTGTCATTTTTCAGGAGAAAAGTGGATAGACTGTTAAGAAGGCTAATTTTTCAAATGAAATTTTGAAGTTTGCAGAATGTTTTTTTTTTTTTTGTTCCATTCGAAAGTTGCTGTACTACATATGAAGACGTTGATTTCTTGTGAATTGTTTTTAAATGAGTATTAAACGTCTGATTTTAATCATTTAACTTCTCAGGTACATTATTAAAAATGACCACTTTAGATGTCAAAAGATTTGAATGAGACTTGTACCGACGTCAAACAAAATTGCTTAGCTAAGGCGGTAGCTGCGGTGCCAATGGAAATATGTTAATTCTGGGCAAGTAAGAATATTTTCAGGACGAGTCCGCCAACGTTTGTTTTTTTTTTGTATTTTTTTTTAGCATTGTTGTCTGTGGTAAAATTGCAAACAGTATTACCCTATCAATGTGTTGTTCTTCCTTCTAAGCTGTATGCTATTATGGATATTTCCTAACTCCATATTTTAGGATTTATTGTTAAGTTTAAGTCGTGTTTTTCTTCGTTTTTGAAAAAGCCCCACTTTGTTTTGCAAACCAAGGCCTTAAACGGTGATATAACGTTTTTAGAATACCACTTTACGTGGAGTATTATTATTTTGTGTGCTTTCAAACTTGACTTTTTCGGAGAAAAATTTTTTGAAAAGAGAACTAGTTATTATTTCTCAAAATATTTAAAATGAATTGTATTACGTAACAAGTCTGGTGCGGGATTTTTCGCCAAAACCTCTTTTGCGCGTAGCAATAATATTTAAGTCTTAGGTCATAAGCAATAAAAAAGCTGTTAATTGTTACTATATTTACAAATGCAAGTATACGGATTTGTGTCTGGTGTTAATTATGCTGCTTTCGCTGTTCTTTGTTAATAACTAATTGTTTCAGATGTTTATATGCTTCTTGCAGGATTTTCAGTATATTCAATAAATTTTTTTTGTATAAAATTTGTTTTCCTTTGTTCGTCTTTTAATGAGTACTGATCAGCGTTCGAAAAGTCTAGCAAAAAAGTGGTGGCCCGCCGGGCTCCGGACTTGGAAAAAGTTGGGAGCCCGACGGAAATCTTGCAATCGGCACTTTTTAAAGGAATTTTTATAGTTTTCATATACATACTATGTATTGCATGACACCTGTTCCATGTATATAATGACCTGGTTGTTAAGAAAAATAAGCTATCTGGTTGTTCGCAGCAAATGATTTTTCCGATGTTGTAATACACAACACTGAAAATATATCGGACAGTTTTGAAAACAATACAAAAGCATCTCTTCCATCTTTTCAAAAGTTCACATCACTGAAAATATTCGGATGACTTTCTGATGTTTAGAAAAAGGAAACTTTTATAAAGTTCTGAGACACCGTTCTACTGTGCTCTTATACTGACCAACAGAACAGTCTTCTCATCCAATGAAGAAATGGTAACTGGTATGAGTACGTTATAGGAGTAATCCACCAAGAAACTCTGGAGTCCGACACGAAAATCCGGAGCCACGGACTTCAGGACTTTTCGAACACTGGTACTGATGTTGGTGTACTGATATCGTTGCATCAAATTACCATGAAACAAAAATTTCGGCTCGTCAGTTTGCCACAGTTTTGTCAATTAATCCTATATTTTCGAAGAATTGATTTTCTCCCTGCCCAGATTATACCCGGGCATGAAGTGGTCAAGGGGAATATTTTTGGGCTGTTACACCGGTTTGGTCACTCTTTTTATTTTTTTTATTATTATTATATTTTTTGTGACCTAGCTTGGGGATGAGAAAAAAGAACACTTTTTTGTCCTTGCCCAAAACAGTGCTTCATAATTACAGGGTACGCAAAACGCAGCTGTTCCATTGGAGTGCATTGTGATCCTTTTTTGACACTGGGTACGACTTCCCACAGGGATTCCGTTTATTTAATATTTAATGACAGGGAAACCGAAATTGCAGCTGTTCCAATGAAGTACATTGTGACGCATGCTTGACACTCTGGGCATGAGCATTTTCTGCTTGGCCTCCAAAAATATACAAAATCATCCCCCCCCCCCTACCTCCGATACATTATCTGCTGGTAAACTGCCTTTAGCTACCCACAAACTCGATGGTTTCCTCGGAGATTAACATAAATTTGGTGTGTGATAGCTACGGGCAAAGGGGTATCGACATACTGAACGATCTGGTCCTAGAGGTGCCGTAGGTTATCTTCTTCTAGCCGAGGAACTCTTCAACATCAAAATATTAACATTTTCTGTGATTGCTGATTCACCTCTCACGGTTAAGAGAATTGTTATGCCGTCATAACTATCATTGAATTCTTAGCATTTTGGAGTGGGGTGGTCAGTTTCATACCTGGATATATCAATGTAAGATGTTTCATCCGTTAGCTATCGGACCGGCATCTGGATTAAGGATCAGGATTTTCAGCTTATGATTGAGCAGTGCAGTAGGTGCAAGTGAAGTGTCCTTTTATTTTGGAAATTAAATAAACATTTCTGTATTTTTAAAGATCTTTATTATGCTAAGTAAAACCAATGTACATGACAAGAACACAAATACTGCATAACATCACAATAACAAAATGCTTTATTTCAAACTCAACAATAAGACAGATCTGTCACTTTTTACCAAGATAAAATAAAACTGGAACTATATCCTGTAGACAGCTGCCACAGGAATTCAATATAAAAAAGAGGAATATTCAGGTGCTTAAGCTCGATAATATTAAGCCATTTTTATCGGCAAACATCTGTCAGCTCATACTTCTAATACTGCGTAAATTTGTACTGGATGGTCAATGTTTAATGGCCGAAAATGACCTCCTGTAGACTTCTTGTAACTATCCCATACCACGAATTATCTGACAAGACCTTGACATAGAAAGGTATTTATGCATTCTTGTACGTATGCATATTTAGACATTCGAGCATACTTATGTATTCGTCATGGCAGAACCTCCTAATAAAACAGTACTAAAAATAACGTAAAGTTAACCACACAGTGTCATTTGGCACACAAGATTGGTATACTTGCTGAGTTCACAATAAATCAGTTATACACAGAGAAATTTGAACACCAGGATATAGTTTGGCTCAAGCATATGGCTGTCATAACCAGCAGCCCCCCATTTATTATAATTATTATTATTATGTTGTTGTTTACTTCGCAGTAACAATGAAGCCTGCTTTATAAATAAAATGCATTCGAAACAATAAGTCTGTACAGATAAATATATAACAGTTGCACACAAAGGGCCTTATATTTTCTGATTCTAGGTAAGAAATAATGCAGATGTTTATATATATATCCTTCCTTTCTGATGCATAGGCCAATGACTTTATATTTTTCAGCTAAAGAGTAGTGCAAGTTAAAGCAGCGACTCAGAAAAAATCAGTAAAACGACGCAATAATATACAAAAACCTACAATTTTCTAACAGCGCTGATGTCTGGTTTTTATACTGAAACTTGAAGCTGTCACAAGCTACATATTAAACCATGTTTCCAGCTTTTAAATTTATATCGGAATTGTTTCTCTAAGAAATCATAAAGTGTTCATTAAAATTTGAAATGTATTGATGTTTTAATGCTATGCATGTATTAAGTCAGCTCAGACAAAACTCAAACTTGTGAAAGTTTTTCAATTAATTCATCACGAAATAACAGGCAATAAATACAACAAGCCAGTATATTACAAATATATACAAAAATTGCATACAAAGAAATGCTACAGAATGCAAATATCACAGCCCTTTCTTTTGAAATAAAGTATCACATATATTTTAAATTGTGCATGGATTTGCCTCTATGTACAATTTTAAACAGTTACATTACAAACATTCTTTAAAATTCACAAAAATGGAAAACTTTCTTATTTTAAATAAAGATGCATCCTATCCGCAACGTTTTTCCTCTTTCAAAATCACGCGCTATTTCATTTCGCCGAGCAGACCTTGCTCTGTCGGAAATTTTTTTATGCGGCCCCGTAACTCGGCCACCTCACGACTTCACAATGACAGAGTGTTTACATCTTTACATGTGTAGCACGGATGTCATTTTATGATTCTGACTCTTGGTGAATATTCTCATCAAACCTGCATATATCTACACTGTATTCTAACAAAATTATGAAAAATCACAACACTGTCAGTACGCACCGAATCAAGCGCAATGACCTTTTTTATAATTATAATCACTAAACCCTAATAATCAACGCTCATATTAGATTGCGCTTTAATAATGAATCGTGTCCTGTTAATTTCAATTATTTTTTAGCCAGTTCTAGTTATTGTTTACTTTTTTCAGTGACATTGGCAATGCGTACACAGAATCTTAGAGGGCACACAAAGCCCTAAAACTCTCCAAACAACCAAACAATAAAATGGTGGTGTTGTGAGCAGTCTGAGTGAAGGGAAAAACCAGTCCACAGATTTTTCCAGGATACTTTGTGAATTCGACCTTTTCCTGAATACTTTTCAGTTCAAATAGTCAAAATCATTTTAAACATTCAATAAAATATAACAACAGCCAAAACTTTCCTTGATGAACATGGTCGCTGCAACTCATATAAGGAATGACCTGGCACCTGTCAGGCATTCACGATAGCGTTGGGATTGAACTGACGCGGACCAAGACTGTCATTGGAGCATTTACTCTTGTGTACAAAAACAGTTCTCAAAACCAAAATACGAAAACAACAGAAACTGGTAAAGGGGTCTGTAAAGCCCCCGTTCCTTGATGGGGGGGGGGGGGGGTGTTCTACGCTTCTTTCGGATCTCGCATACACTGGAACCCGGTTATAACAATGTTTGTAGGACCTGGCAAAAGTTTGCGCCATAACCGATATTCGTTATAACCGATATTTTCCAAAGTTTCAATGTACCCATGTTGGGGTGCTTAAGCTTTAGGGGTGCTTTGTGATTATTTGTTTAAAATAAACAAGCCCCACCTCCTCCACCACCCGCCCCTCGAGATGGCAAACAAGTCCCCTCCCTCCGCCACGCGCTTCGTTATAACCGATTTCGTTATAAATGGGCCGGCGGTATTTTATAAGATCCTGTTTGAAAACAGTCAGCTGCTGAGTGACAGTTTTGCAGAATGAGCAATTTTCGCTTTTTATTTATTTATTTCGTTTTGTGCAATAATCATTGCTCGTTGATTATAAACATGCGATCACCAAACATCCTGGGCCGTATTCGCAAAAGCTAACTGTACAGTCAACCAATGCTGTTAACTCCTCGTATAACCAAAAGAACTTTTGACAGTTGATTAATAAATTTTATTATTAATGTTAAGAATATTCTAGTGAAAAATGTTTGTCTAATCCAGCTAAATCAGCTGATTTCCCTCTCGCAGTGTACAGTAAACTGCACAGTTAACTTTTGTGAATACCGGGGAGGGCGGTTAGATAACAAGACTGAGTATCCTACAAGCAAACAGATTTCAAAGGCAGTCACATTGATAAATCCATGAGATTTCAACAGAGATTCATTCAAGATTTGGGCGGTTCTGTTTCTTCAGTAACTGCCGCATCATAACTATGCCAACGCTTTAACAGCACTTACACACACATATCATAACAAATACAAAGCACACACAGAAGCGAGAGAACAAAATATTTTTAGCATCATATAGCCTTTTGGGCTGTAAACAAAAAATTTTTTCTGACTTCTCGTTACTTTTGGCATTTTCATAAGTACTATTACTACTGTGCTTTAAGCAGCAAAGTTACTATTATTATTATTTTCTATTTTCAAAGTTACTATCATTTATTATTTATTGGTTTTTTTTATCAAATCGGCTCTGAAGTACTCACACTAAATTTGGATAAGACTGTCACTGGAAGTTCTTTTTTTTTTTCTTTTTTTTCACGTGTCTGTGCCTTAATAATCCATTTTAATGGGTTTTTAGTTGTATTTTCAGCACTGCGCTAACAAAAAACTTTCAGATTAAGCCCAATTTTGAAATATATAGTTGAGCTAGAAAGACTGTTTAAAAAAATAACACAGATTTATTTATTGATTTTTTAACCAATTAAAACACAGCACATGTAAATCACACGACCCGTAACTGTAGAGTCATACACAAGTCATCGCTGCGTTTCGAACGTCGATTACATTGTAACCACAGTTGTTGATGTTTTTTTTTGTCTGACGACACGCTGGCCTCTATCACCAAGGTAACGACTCGGGTTTGTAGACCTGTATCGACATGAGGATTATATAAAGAAGCCAGAGGACAAGGAAGAACGTGCCACTTCCAAATTTAACCATGCGGTTTTTACCACCAAGTTCTCCACCCACCACCTGCAAAACAATTCAACAAAATATTGATAAATAAATAAATCCATATTTAGGCAAAATCTGAATAGATGTCACAAAGTGCCTACAAATATTACAAGTTTCTTAGGCATTACCTAAATATTCCATTTCCAGAAAAATAAATCTCAGACGAAGTTTAATTTCTATGATTATTATTACTGCAACAAAATATGTACAAACGTATGTATTGTTTTCTGATTCTGATTATCTTTTAATTTTTGGCAATCAATGATCACAGACACAATATCATCGAATGACTTCTGTTACACGACTTGCAATCATTTATTTCACCTAAATTCTTACCTTTCTTCGAATAACCAGGCAGATGAGACAAATGGTTCCAAATATAGAAAAGAGCACGACAGCTGAAACGAGGTTACCCGTTTCTACTTGATACGTTTTGCGTTGTCCCAGCAAATACATGGATTTAATGACCCATGGTAATCCCAAGCCAAGAAATACATTGACACTGTTACTTCCTGCAGGAGAGAAAAAAAATTCAATGAAATAAGCAATATCCAACTTCAAATCATCTTATAATTTATTCAAAATATTTCTTTTTTTTTTCTTCTTTTTTTTTTCTTCATTGGAAGTCTGCGCGGTTTGTGAGGACAAGTTACTTGGGCGATTAGATAATCAGGAATTAAGCAAAACGTAATCGTAATACGGGCAAGCGAGTGAGGAGGTGTAGGGGTGATACGTAAATTCAGTTTTTACTTCTCTCTTCGATATTCACATACATACCTAATCTTTTTATAAAAGTTTGTTTAAAATTGATATTCATTGTCTATGTAATGTTTATACAGTCAGTAAAGTTTAATAAATACGGTATATTTCCGGTCAATAAGAAACGTGTAACGAGCCAATAAGGTCAACGGCTTGACGGGACTTGACAAAACTCGCGTAATGTAACAGCTTTTACACTGCACTTACGCGTGAATTTTTCCCCACCAAAGGCTTGCGAAGATTTGTGTTTCATTTCTCCGCGCCTCTAGTCTATTTTTGAGACACGGCCAGAAGATTCAATGAGTACTAATTTGAAATTTCGTGACTGGTTACCCAGCTAAGGCAAATCGAACAAAAGACCACTCCCTGCTCACCATCTCGTGCTAAAAATTATCAGACCAAGACTCGAGCCAACTGCGCTAACCGTCACCAACCCGTCTGCTCTTACCTGTGACGTTGCCAATAGCAGCGTCTGCATACTCGTCGTGTAACGCGGCCGTACGGCTGGCGAACGTATCCGGAAGTGACGTGCCCAAGGCAATAATGGTGATCCCTGAAACGGCAGCCCTCAAGCCGACCACGCATCCCAGCAGTCCGCCGATCTGTAACAGGAAAAAGGCGGCTCTTAATTGTGGCGTCAAGTCGGTCCAGTTCTCTAACAGGCATCACCGATGTGTATAATCTTCTTTTTCACGAATTACTAGGGTATTGTCTTATTCGCACACAGTAAATAGTACGCCTGTGGGTGCTGTGTTATGCAAACCCTGTAAATACGTTGTCCTTAGATGCCGTGCCATGCCCACCCTGTAAATATGTTGTCCTTAGATGCCGTGCCATGCCCACCCGGCAGACATATTGTCGTTCGATGCTGTCACGCGCACCCTGTAGATGTCTTTTTCTAGCAAATTGCGCCATGTACACTCTGTATATATGATGTCCATGTCTCATTCGCCATGGATACACTGTAACTATGCTGTCCTTAGATGCTGTGTCATGAACACCATGTAAAGCCGTTGCTTAAGTGGCATAAAAAGTCCCTTTATGCGCCGTCTTCAGCCACATAGTTACCATGGAAACTAGGGAAAGTTTACGCTCTCGGGTGTTCTTTACACACATGTTATATGATAACTACTGGAAGGTTCATTGTTTTAGAAAATTCACGCAAAGAAAAGGAGCCGATAGTGACCTCGGCTTACCGTCCCGCGATAAGTCCGTATGGCCATCACGGGTGTGACGACAAGATCGTGACACGATAATGACTGGGCATTTATACTCGTCTTTCCGGAAGCTTTCGCACACTTCCACTTTGGAAGTGATTTCAGTCACTTTTATTATTTTTCTTTTTTAGTGTACTATACTTTTCTATATACAACATGGTTAAATTTTCTCTTTTTTTTTAACCTGAGATTGGTATCCTTAAAAATTCTTAATGCCACTTGGATTTTGTTCCAGAGCAATTCTGGAGGAAGCATTATAGTTCATTTCAGTGTTAGCTATTAGCGTAGTGACGTATTAGTGTAGGAGTTACCTGCTCCACGCAAACTGTGAGCATTCCCACCATCAGGAGTGAGATAACAAACGTAGGATACGCCCCTAGGATGGATCTGAAATGAATGCAAAAACAAAAGGTGTAGTAACATTGTTGTGTATGCTGAGCACATACACAGTGTCGTATGCCCCTGCCTCTCTCTTCTGCCACACCGCAAATGGAGTCTTCGCATAAAATAGAAGCCTTCCTTAATAGCCCCATCCCACGAGACGTGTTTTCTTTTATGAAGAATTCCACAAGTATGACCACAAGTATAAACCGGAAATCGGACCACTAGTGGTTCGATTTCCGGTTTCGGGTTTTAATTTTATATGTAAGTCTATAAATATTTATCATTAGATGTTTCAGTGAACAGAGATCTTCATCTCAAAAGTTCCCGCCCCACAGTTATTACACTAACAACGTGATTTCACTGCCCCAGCCATGTTGTTATAACGTGTTATAACGTGTTGTACTCCCCCTGCTCAGAATTAGAATTCAAATGAAAGAATGTACAAACTGATTTTGTGAACTCTTGAAAATTAAAATAAGTTGGTCTGAGATGAAGAACAATAAAAAAAATATCAAAGTAGATGGAAGGAAATATGTGTAAATAATTGAAAGAATCATTAATATGAGATTCATTGAAGCAGATAATTTGTGGTGAAACTGACAATTTTTCATGGATTCTTTAAATAGAATGCTATCCCCTTCAGGCTTTGTTTGCGCTGCTCTTTTATTCTTCTTCGTTTTATCAGCAGTTCTCATTATTTTCACTTCGCTTTAGTCATTAATTTCTCGCCACTTACTGCATTGATTCAGTCTCTTTTTACATTGTTTTTGCTCATTTCCGGTGATTTGCATAGTAAAACAATCCAATGCTGTCTTTATGGAGGAGGTGTGTTTATTGTGTAATAACTTCACTTGCGCTAATACTGATTACATAGAAACTGTATTGTTGTTCAAGAAGGCTCTATGTTGACACTCCATCGATACCGCCAGGATTTTCTAAAGGCAAAAGCTGCGTCTCGTGTAAGAATGAAGTAAACACGACCTCGCACTGTAAAAATGACCCAGAAGCAAAAGAACTATCGCAAGTGCACACAACGTGAGTAAACGCTAACTGGAGGACAAATATAGACAAACAAAAAGGTGACACTACCCCCAACGCCCCCCCCCCCCCCCCCACCATACATTACCACAGACATGAACCTATCAATATTGTATTTTTCCTCAGTTATATTTCTTTTTTTTTTTATTTTTTTTTTTTTACTTTTTTAACTTACGTGGGAGGCACACAGGCAAAGATGACTTTCCAGAGGAAGGAGAAGAAGTGGAGCAGGTATTCATACCACTTGATGGGCACCTCGCGGCCTTGCTCGTCCGTTTCGCTCTCCAACACCATGGCACTGGAAGCATTGTGACGTCACAATACGCTGCGTCGTAAACTTATGCCAAGCCAATGCAATGCCACGCCAATGCAATGCTTTTCTTTTTTCTTTTTTTTTTTTAAAGAAAAACGTCCAATTCATGGAAAAACATTGTTTTTATCTAACTAATTATATCGCCTCTTATGTTCCATTGTGACTTTTTATGTGCTAGCGAAATTTCTTAACTAACTATCATTGTAATACTACCGTAAATTCCGGTATATTAACCGCGGTTAATCTACCGAAATTAAGAACCAGAACCCCACCTGTGGTAAATCTTTTTTTTTTTTTTTTTGCTCACAATTTCATTATTAATTATATCAGAGATTGCCAAGAACGGTGGGGAATAATTAAAAAACGTGATAAGGCCACTGGGTTTTTTGTGTTTTATTAAGGAAACAGTTATCGGTTTTAAATTGACCGTACATAACGTTTCGTGATAAGAGAAATTCGGTTCTTCAGATCACAACTTGGATAAATGAATAAACATGGCAGTTGTTCAGAAAAGGCAGCAGTATTCAACTGAATTCAAGTTGTAAAAGTGAATAGTTGTAAGCCAGCAGCATAGCAACTCAATATTGATAGCCCAATAATTAGTCAACATTACTTTTTTTTCATTTGAATGTGTCTCATTTTCTTAAAAAGCTCTGGGTGCGGATAATCTAGTGGTGCGGTTGATGTATTGAAATTGAAACACAAACTGTGAATTTTTCCGGGGTGTGGTTAATCTAGTCAGAGGTAAATGTACCGGAATTTACGGTAAATAATATCTGCAAACAGCACAACTACGCGGAGATTCGGGTCTAGAGTGCCCACGCGTTCATGGGACGTCAAAATTCGAGCTCGCACATCGTTGCTTTCACCCGCAGGTTATAAGCGATATTACACACTGGTTAGAACAAGGCAAAATTGTTATTGAGACTGGTTTTACTGCTGTCACCCTTTATGTTATTTTTACAACAATTGACGCGTTTTTCACCGTCACAAAGGGTCCGTCACTTTTATAGGTGTCACGTCTGGGGGCCTGTCACTTTAACGGGTGTCGCGCCCGGCAGCCTTCACCTTAATGGGTGTCGCGCCCGGCAGCCTTCACCTTAATGGGTGTCGCGCCCGGCAGCCTGTCACCTTAATGGGTGTCGCGCCCGGCAGCCTGTCACCTTAATGGGTGTCGCGCCCGGCAGCCTTCACCTTAATGGGTGTCGCGCCCGGCAGCCTGTCACCTTAATGGGTTTCGCGCCCGGCAGCCTTCACCTTAATGGGTGTCGCGCCCGGGAGCCTGTCACTTTAATGGGTGTCGCGCCCAGGAGCCTGTCACTTTGACGGATGTCACGTCTGAGGGCCTGTCACTTAAACGGGTCTCACGCTCGTGGGTTCGTCACTTTTATGGCTGTCGCGTCCGTGGGACCGGTCATTTTCACTGTCAAACAGAACCTGAAGCCCTGACTGCAGGTGGTGGTGGTGGGGAGGAGGGGTGAGAGGTTCAATAAAAGTTATATCGGAGTGAGGGTATATTTCTTAACAACTATACACTTCAATCACGATGGTCCTACTTCTTAAACTGGCCTGCCCACGTGACCTCCTCCTCCTCCTCGTCCACAATCTCCGCAATCCTCTCAGCAATATCGTCTACAAACAAACGACCAGACAAATATTAGCTATCGAACCAAAACAGCAGCTTCCTAACGACTCCTCAAGATTCCTCAAGCCCCTTCAACTAACACAGACAGGTCTATATAAAAAGGTTTTATTAACCTAAAAAAAGTTTATTTACTGCAATTTATGACTGAAAAAAAAAAAAAAAACAACAACAAAGGTTAACATTATAAACAGTATCCAATTTACTGGGCGCACAAACTGACATACTAAACGTATATATAATGTTTTACTGGTAATTATAGAAAAAAGTAAAAATATACGCGAGTCGAGTTTGAATTTGGTCTTATGTGGTTGTACCAAAAGTCTTCACTAATATTAATCATTACATTTCCAATATAACAGTTAAAAATTGTCTCACATTTGGCGTTGCGAAAAACACTTTTTAATATTTGAGTACAGACAGGGTTATGCAGAAGTTTTTTGTTTCACATCGATCACACAGAAACAACAGCTAGACCAACAAAAGTGTATATTCATACAGGTGAAGCTCATACGAAATGAAACAGCGCCTTGACAACTTGGCACAAGCCAGGACACAGTACTGTGTCCAGCCCGACCTTCATCCACCCCCCATCCCTTCTTCTCCTTAAGCCTACTTCTGATTCAAGGTTCACTTAGACAGCTGGTCTGACAGGGCTTTGTGCCTTTTGCCCTGAGATGCGAATCTTTCGTGACAATGGCGAGTATATGTGATGGAACTGTCATCCTTTTACGCGTAGAATGTCACCAAGAAACGATACGGGAACTCTGATTTTTATGTTTTTTTTTTATTTAGTTGTTATTATTGCTATTCTTGTTGCCGTTGTTATTATTATTAGTATTATCAGAGTAGGAGAGTAGGGAAGGAAGGCAGGTGGAACAGAAACACTGATAAGCTGTGGCCAGTGTGGTGCGCCAACAAGCTGAACATTTTATTTTTACAAGAGATTAAATCACATATCACCTTGGGTCATTATATCTGAGTTTGGATCATCAAATTTGAGCATGGGCCATCATATCTGAGCCTGGGTCACCATATTTTTAGTTTAGGAAATCATGGTGGAGCTTGGCTGATCCATGACACATTTACTGACGGAACCTGACCACGATATCGCTCTTCTTGTTCCTGTCATTGTGTTAAATAACCAGACTGTCGCGTGAAAATGACGCCGAAGACGTAATCGGAATAGTTCGGAACAGGCCGTGGAAAAATGCTCTTTTGCTGGTTTTACATACACTTTTGAAGAAAAAAAAAGAGTGATCAAAAGCAAGCAGTACAGGCGCCGAAGCCACAACACAACCAGGATCGAGCGTTTAACAGAAAGTGGAAGCAAATTTTATTTTTCGACCATAAAACGACTTCACCGTTTTCATTAATCTGAAAACAATTTTTTTTTCTTTTATGGAAGTTATATTTCTGTTCTGTCAAAATGTAAAAAAAAAATCGAAAAAAAAAAAAAACTTAATAAGAAAACATTCTATCAAATGCAGTATTTTTCAGCTAAAATGTTTTCTCCTCTTTTTCAAAATATATAATTAAGTAACGGGATTCTATGTCTACCACAATTCATAAACAGACGGTAGGTTTCGGAAAGAAGAACTGCTAACAAACGGTTTCGATTACTTCTAAACATGGGTGGAAATTTCACATCCCTACTGTCCCGAGATATGACGTCATTGAAAATACAGCCAATCAAAAAGTGACAACAGGGCAACACTGCTCTCACAAGCATAGGGCAAGCGGGCATCTTAAGCCAGTTTTTTTTTATTCTGTGCTTCAGAGTAATCATACCTTCAGCAGATTTCACTGAAATATCAAGAACTATATTTAACAGTTATGCTCGCTGAAAAAACAGACGGCACTGATGCTTTTAAAAACACAATCATTTAAAATATTTAAACTCTTTCTTAAGCATACCGAAAAACTGCAATTTTTATCGGGTGTAAAACAAAATAATCAACACTATTATTAGTGGAGATAAAAGACACAGGCGACGCGTATTGACATACACATTTCCAGATCATTTGTGCCTTCGCATTGTCACCGTTATGGTGACGAATCGATTGCAAACGGAAAAGGTCTTGGTTAGATTTCTGAGGCAAAGTATCGACGGCGCACTTTTAACAAAGGTTATAATGATTCATTTAAACTACGCTAACAGAAGACAAATATGCTCTTAATAATGATCCAATGCTGGCAAAAGTTAAGATCACAAGTTAATTGGAAAAGTTAGCAAAAGAAATTTTTAGTTAGCAGTGACGACAGAAATAAACTACTGCTCTTCGTACCACCACCCATCTCTCCCCTCCCCAAACCACCCCCCCCCCACCTCCTCCATACCGCCGCCCCATGTCCCACACATCATCCCCTCTCCTCCATAGAGCTAAAACTCTCTCTGTCATAAAAACTGCAATCCTCTCCTTCATACCACCAGCCCCTCTCCTCCATACCACCCTCCATTATCACTCCTCGCCTGCAACCCTCTCCTAAACACCACTACCCCCTCTCATCCATACCACTTCCTCTCCTTCATACCACCAACCTCTCTCCTCCACACCACCACCCTCTCTCCTCCATACCACCAGCCTCTCTTCTCATGACCAGCCTCTCTCCTCCATACCACCACCTCCTCTCCTCCATATTACCCTCTCTCCTCCATACCACCCTCTCTTCCACACCACCACCCTCTCTCCTTCATACCAGCCTCTCTGTTCCATACCACCACCCTCTCTCCTCCATACCACCCTCTCTCCTCCATACCACCCTCTCTCTTCCATACCACCACCCTCTCTCCTCCATACCACCCTCTCTCTTCCATACCACCACCCTCTCTCCTCCATACCACCCTCTCTCTTCCATACCACTACCATCTCTCCTCCATACCACCCTCTCTCTTCCATACCACCACTCTCTCTCCTCCATACTACTCTTTCTCATCCATACCACCACCCTCTCTCCTCCATACCACCCTCTAGCTCCTCCATACCACCCTCTCTCCTCAATACCACATTCTCCCCTCCATACCACCACCCTCTCTCCTCCATACCAGCCTCTAGCTCCTCCATGCCACCCTCTCTTCTCCCACAACCACCCTCTCTCCTCCATACCACCACCCTCTCTCCCCCTTATCGCCACCCTCTCTCCTCTACAGCACCAAATCCCTTTTCGTCCCCTTAGTTTTCCACACAAACGAATACAATAAAACGTTCCTTTTTTCTACAGTTCACGTGAAAAACAAAACAACACTCCAATACAAAAAACAGCACTTGTTACAAAATAAAATCATAACATGTTTGTTTACCTGATGTTATGTTGGCAACTGTAGCACTATGGGAACCTATTTTAACCCCTAAGCTTGGATTCCTCAGTGTGATTATGAAATTCTTTGAACCCTGCAAAACGAGGCAACCGGAAATGTGACACAGAAACTATCAACAGCAGCCATTATGAGTTTGTTTATTTATTAAATTTATTTCTAATAAAAAAATGTTTACAAGATGTTACTGCAATACGTCATATATTGACACGTAAAATTTCAAGTTTAAAAATCTTTGTTTCATATACAATCCTGAAATCATGAAACACACCAATATAATCCAAAATATATATTGTACAAACCTTTGCATTTTTAACACAGTCAAACTTTATGGTTTTGCTGGTTTCGCCATGCTTAAACTCCAGTTTGCCTTCGCATTTTAAATATTCTACTCCGTCACCTAGTTTACTGCCGCCTTTAGCAGTACCGTCACTGAAAAGAGAGAGACAGACAAAATTACTGCAAAGGAAATAGAGAAATAATGAGAAAGGCTAAGTTTGACCGCTGTGAGTCTATTTTACAAACTAGAACGCCGATTGTAGTCAAGAACACTGGGTACGGAGGAACGCCGGTCACCGGCAAACAAGCCTTGGTTGGTATGCCATCGTCATACCACTCTATCTGGTAAAGTTATTGAATATCATATGCTAAATTATCGAGTATCACGTAATACGCATGCGTCTACGGCACATGGGGCTCAATTGTGGAAGATTGCCATTTTTAAATCGGGGACATCAGTTAAGTTAAAAATATTAATTTCTTAATAAGTATCTCTTTTAGCCCCTTCACACCAAGTATCAGAATGAGTGGTGGTGCTGGTGATCGTAAAAATGGATGATTTGTAAATTTATTACCGAAAAGTGTTTGTTATTCACTTAAGAATTAACTGAATCTCTCTCCGCTTCAGTTATCGAGTATGAAAATGGCGCACGACAGCAAATCGCACCAGTAAAATCCAAAACAGACCCTCCCCCCACCCCCTTCCCCCGAAATTGTTGTGCTATCAGGGCCGTGGACAAGTTTTGTTTGGCTTCATTTGATTACTTTCACGTATGGCGTAAGGAACATGTATGAGTCAAAATAACGACCAAATAGATAATCGTGCAATCACAGCAACAATCCCCCCCACCCCCGAAAAAAAAGACCGCTTGTTAAAAACCATTTGCAGTGGATGTAAAATTCTTTAAACTTAGGTTAACGAACACAAAAACTTCTTTCGAGAAATCGAATATTTGAGAAACTGTCAAGCAAATAAAACAGTTCACTATGAAATATGAGACCTAGCTAACGGTCCCAGTTGTAGGATATTTCGAAATACTGAAGCATGGATTTTATTAATATTCACTCTATGTGTATTCATGACTGCAGGACTGTTTGGGAAATAAATATTAACCTGGGAAAAATCAGTTTTCGATACAGTAAACAAATTATCGCTCCAGTGTCCTGCAATGACACATTTGCTTGATTCCCGTTTTAATTTTTTTTTATTATATTCCATTGATTATAACATTTTCTTTTTCCCCCTTGTGTGTGAGCATTTCTCTTCATAAATCCCGTATTCATTCTGAATAAACAATCTATAAGGAACTACATGCCCTAAAGGTCACGGCAGATTGTCCCTGTACTCCAATTCATTACTTTATGCATTATGAGTTTTTCTTTTCTTCTTTTTTTTTTTCATTCTGCAAATACATTAAGGGGGCTTTTGTTGCCTACATAGAAGTGCCCGATACGCCTTATTACTTCTCACTGATCACGTGACATGCAAATGATACACACACCACGTGACCGTGTGCCCTATATGGACCCTTATCAGGTGAATGACCAAACATTTTACCATAGAAATGTCTTTATCGACAGACAGATTGTCCAAGGTTTCTGCGCCGCGCTCATAAAGTTCTAATCCAACAGCACAAAAGCAATTTCATGCAACATGTAGGTCACGTGGCCACAACAGGAAACGGAAGAAAGTGCATTTATTGTCAAGGGGCGATGTAATGTGTTACGACCGAGGGTACAGCTTGTGTGTTAGCGGATGCAGCACACAAGTGTCCTCCTACAGAGGGGCCCAGTTAGTTCTGCTTATTTCAAGAAAATTTTGAGTCCAACTATGTCAATTCGCGTTGAGATATAACGAGTTTTAACCGAGATAACCGATAGCCTACCAAAAAATATCCGGTTTCTTAATCGATTCAGAATTTTTATTTTAAATAAGACGGTGTTTTTAGCACGCTTGATATAGTCTTATTTTTTTAAGATAATTCGTCTACTGCCGCAGGACACCAGGAGAACTCTGACCATTTTGAAAATGAAATTTAAAATACTGACGCATAAATGCCTCGCTATCCGCACTTACATAAGCGATTACATTTCCGGATTTGCCGCAAAGTAACATCAATATGCAATGTCAACATCACCGCTTGTTGCCAAAGCAGTGGACACTGAATCTATATTTAGGAACAAAGCAGCGTAGTTAAGTTGCCAGTGCTTAAACCACTCTGGATTATGTAATCTTTTGTTTCTGGTGTGTATTAATTTTCACTAATACACTGTGTTATACACCGCCTAATTAAAATAACGACAGCTCCTCATCCGATTTTTCTTTTAATTGTTTTTCAGGAGTTTGAGTATTTTGAAGCAATTCCTCGCCAGACTGATCAGAAAATAAAAAAACTAAGATTCATAACAGCTTCCGCTGCTAATGTTGTATTAATAGTACTATCCGGTAGAATATTTTGCTTTATAAAAATTTCGTCCCCGCTATCCATGGTTGTAAACTGGTCAGATAATTGAACCGAATGAAGCAAAGAGTTTAAATGTTGGATAGACAGTGTATTATGTAATGAGAATACTTGACACTACTCATCCGGCATACGTTGTATTGTGAAAAACAAAGGACTTTAAATCGATTAATTAAAATCATGATCACTGAAAACTTTTTTCTGATCCAAGTGCAGTGTATTATGCTGTTATTATATTTTACGCTTTATTGGAGGGGGTTGGGGTGGTTTAAGTCCGACAAACCATTCAAAATCGTTGATTCGTGAAACATAATACATATATTATTATATTTCACGAATCTACTACTTTTCATGGTTTATTTATTACTTAATTCTTCGTTTACTCAAAATTTCCCTATACCTGGCGAGTGTTTCACTTTATCCCACTTCATACAACGACAAAGTTCCACAAACACGAACTAATTTAATGGAATCGAATTTTAACCGACATACTCTTACATACGCTCTTCCCTCAACGGATAAATAACTTAATGAAGTACAAAATTTACACTTCATTTATCAAATTTCAGACAATTTGCACTTAATTTGCAACCGCAATTTATACCTGTAATTCGTAACTAATTTATAATTACAAGTTACTCCTGAGATTTATATGTAATTTACACCTAATTTATAATCACAATTTATACCCAATTTACACTTGGTGTAGGTTGTCTTAGCTGTAGTGTAAGTTATCTCACGTACCAAAATCTCCTATTGTCGCCCTTTCAAAGTCGAAATTTTGATAAATTAGCACGCTAATTTTTTTTTTTTATAAAAAATACTTGAATTGACATTTGCTTTCATGACCATCACAAGGAACTGTAGTGGCGGACAAAAAATGCATCATAGTCACAAAATAACACCACTACAGCCATAATTAAAAATGTGAAATGACTTACATAGTCGAATACTCTATGGAGACGTTGCCATCGCAACCTTTGTTACGCACAACTTTGACGGTCACAGTTCCTGATTTTAGGTCTGCATAATAATGTGGATTTTCGAACTGGAATTCTCCAGGTTCTAAAAATAAATAAATAAAAAAACCACAAATATAATCTAGCAAATCGTTAAATTAATCCATACCTGTGCATATTTAATGTGGAATGTGATAAAAAAACGCAATGTAGGTAAATGTAATCATATCAAACTTAATGATGCACTTTCACTTTTTCATCCAGAAAAATGAAATATACAGCACAATATTGTATGACATGAACTTGGGTATATGCCAATCGATCCTGCTTGCAAACGAAAAAAAAAAAACCAAAAACGTCCAATCACCGTCGTCGTCTATGATGGTTACTCTTGTAACGCTGGGATCGCCCACGGCTGACGTTGCGCTGGGGTTCTTGAGGAACACGTAAAAGTCCTTATCGGCTTCATACTGATCGTCGTTAATGATGGGAACCGTGATCTGCTTGCAATACTCTGTTTCTTTAAAGACCTGTCAATAAACCAAAGTGATATCCCTGTGAACACTGTCCTAAAAACAGTCCACGCTAGTGCTTATGGGTAGAACCACCTACAAAGGTTTCAAACGGTCAGGCTAAAAGACTAAAACACGAAAACACTGTTAAAACGAAAACATTTTCGGAATGGATTCCAGACTTGTTTATTTTGGATCAGCTGATTTTTATATTTCACAAGCCAGCGTTCATTGTCCATATTTTTCCATGCGTTACGACGCTCCAAAATATGCCATGCCCAACACGGACGGACAGACGCGCTTATCCCCCGCCGTCCCCCCTCGCCTTCCCCACCTCATCATAGCATAACTACTTGGTAAAGGGCAGGGAACAAACAACACGACGGGACACTTTGTGGTACTACAACCCCCTCACCCCAAGTCACTCAACTGGCCGTGCACCCGGTAAAGAAGGCTCTAACCCTCTACAACACTCAAAATTAAAAGTCTTGAGTCTCTGTGTGATCATATCTTGACAACTCGGATAATTTCCATACTTTCATACAGACGTTCACATGATAATTGGGTATTAATTACGCTACAACCACGCTGTCGGATCCTAAGTGTGGCGTAGTAATTTGTTAAGAAGTAGCGCCATTGATTCCGCTGCATATGACACAGTCGAGTGCTCAGGTCCTTCAGCTACTGAAGGGAAGAGAGACAGAAGAAGTGTAACTATGGGAGCTTCATGTAGTAAAAAACTTCATTATTGTGTCATCTGTGTGTAAAAGACAAACATAGTAAAAATACCATCTGGAGGGGAGGTGACAGGTTGGATGAATAAGCCAAGTTCTATTTAAATATCCGGATGTGGCGAACGCACCCCTCCTCCCCTCCTCTAGTGAACATTTCTGCATCCCATTCATTTCTACCGGATTCTTGACCAAAATAGCATTCCTTATATGGAGACTGAAGGTACTGTTGGGGAGAATGTAAACGTTTTGCGGAACGAGTCAGCCGTTTGTTTTCAGCGTTTAATCTCCTGCTCTTGTGAAAAAAACTTAAGGCCCACACAGAATGCCATACGATTCTTCTGGACGATTTTTAACCACCTTTCGGATTCATGATACACGCGAAGAGAGGCTTGTGTATCGAATGCTACAGCTCCCAGCACGTAAAACAGTGGTTTTATATATATATATATATATACGCACATAATATATATATATATATATATATATATATATATATATATTATTATTACCCCTCGGCCAAAATTGTCCGGAGGGGTATTGTCATCGTCGTGGTGTCTATCTGTCTGTCTGTCTGTCTGTCCGTCACGCTAATCTTGTAAACACGATAGCTTGAAAAGTACTTGGTCGATCACGAAATTTTGTGCAGGAACTAATCAAGTAAAGATCTAGGCTGGTATTGATTTTGGGCCCGATCGGGCAATTCAAAATGCCCAAAGGGCGGCCATCTTCTTTGTTGACACCAACTTTTTGTAAACATCATAGCCTGAAAAGTACTGACCTATCATCGCGTAATTTTGTGCCATCTTGAATTTTTCGTTAACATTTCTTGTAAACCCGATAAGTGAAAAAATAAATTTTTATATACACATTTACCGGTCAAAATATACCCTTGAGCAGACCTGTACGTGGGCCAAGGGGTATTGCCATCATTCATGGCTCTTATATATATATATATATATATATATATATATATATATATATATATATATATATATATATATATATATAAATATATATATATATATATATGCGTGTGTGTGATATGTGTGTTTGTGTATGTGTGGCGCACTCACCAAAGTACCCTGAGTATATTTGAAGTCATGGTCAAATTTGCCAGACCCCTCTCGCGTCTCATACTCAATAGACACCACCCCAGTATGAACATCTCTGCCATTACTGAAAGAAGTTTCATTTTGCTTCGGGCCTGTACCATTTGCTGTACCATTCTGCAATAAAAACAAAAAAACAATAGCGCCTGGGTATCATTCACCCTTGTCCTTTGTCTGGCCTTAACGATACATTTGTTTGCTCTCAACAGTATATCTTGTTTGGTCTGAAGTATGGACATCATTTTATTATTAACGCTGCGGACAGTTACCGGAAAGAACAGAACCAAACAGAACAAGGGACCGTATCAAAGCCTTGTAACGTTCTGTTCGTGTGAGAAGTTCAGCAGGACCCATTTAACGTACAACTAAAGCCTGCTGCAGACTTCAAGCACCTGAATTAAAAGCTTCGTTTGCAACTGTCTACAATAGCAACACGTGTCTACAATAGCAACACGTGTCTACAATAACAACCACAAAACTAACAACAAATCTAATGCAGATTCCTGGCTTTTTACATTAATCCGCTCTTGAATTTACCTCGAAAACCTTAACAGGGTGGTTTATGTCAAAACTGTTAAATCTCAGACTTTATAAGTGGCCTGCTTTTAATTATGCATTAATTTAAACAAGAATTTCTGTAAAACTTACCATCAACTTCGGAGCTTGACTTCTGCAAAAGATCATTTTGAATATTAAATAATTGCCAGAAAACAAAGTATATAATTCAAATGATTTCAGGTAATTTTCTACAGATAAAAACATCCAACACAGATAAAGTCAACATTTTACTTTTCACCTCAAACACAAATGCAGAAAACGCCATACCCACCTTCTTTTTGATAGACAGAAAATGTGATATTAGGTAACCTTCGCTTTGAGATTAAGACCAATCACTCCTTGTATAAAGCTTACGCAAGAAAAGTAGGTCGAATCCCAAACAAAACGGCGACGGCCAAAACGGCGGCGGCCAAAACGGAGGAGACCAAAACGGCGACAGTCAAAGCGGCGACAAGTGCAACCCCGGACAAAACGGCGTCGAAGATTAATAATTTAATGTAGAAAATCAAAATACCAAAAATAGTGTTGCCAGATAAATCAATTCATTTCTTCTTGAATATAAGTATAATTTGAACCAATATTTAAATTTTAAGGGCAAAACAAAATGGATAATTTAATTCCTAATTTTTTTTATAAATTCCTAATTGCAATTATACGATAATCCATCGTGGGGAGGGGGGAGGGGTGGTAAATAAGTACATTTTGAAAGACAATTGTATTTAGCGGCTGTGCCCAATGATCCGTTATTGCACGTGAATCCACATCAACAAAAGGCAAAATAAGAATGCCTTTAAAAGGACTTCAATGAAAGACCGATGGATATTTTAATTGCCTTAATGAGATAATCCTTATCTGTATCGGTTACGTGAAATGCTGTTATTAGATACGAATCCACACCAATGAAAGGTAAGATTATTTTACTTTACCTGAGAAAATAATTTTAAGTTTTACCTGAGAAAAGGTAAGTGAGTAAAGCATTCCTTGAGCAACTCAACAACATGGTGTAAATAGGACGATTTCTCTACGAATTTCACCAGTTAGAGACCAATGTCCAACAGTAAAAGGTAATCAATAAAAGATGGAATTAGAAACGTTTGAAACGAATAAAGGTGGCGTAAAGCTCGCAATGGGCATCTTCTTGTACATGAAAGGCAAAGACCTGAAAATCAGGCAACATCGCTTGGCGCTGTGTTCGTAGACTAACAACTTGGCCCGGAACTTTGACTACTGGTTCTCAAATTTCAGATACTCGGATTGGACGTGAACACAACCATGATTCCAAGCAAGCTGAGGTGAATTTTTGAAATGCTATCAATGCCATTTTATTTTTTAAAATAAAAAAACGACTTTGAAAATCACATGAGTTTTGTACTTAAAGATTTCTGGTTTTATGTTTTAACAGGTAGACGTCGCCAAAGCAAGACAAGATCTGAAGCAGCCAGCGGCCGACAACCAGCAAACAACGTCAGCAATGATCAACGCTACACGCGCCACAGCATCTGACGAGGCAAGAGCTTTGTTAGGAACAGACGGAAGTCTTGGCAAACTCATACGTCGGGTTCGATCCAGAAACGTACCGCCTGTCCCGGACGCCGTTGAGGACCTGATTATTGACGGATTATTGACGGAAACTGCAGGGTCACAGTTCCTGTTCTACGACAACAGACAGGATGCAGATTCCCGTGTGCTCCTGTTCGGCTCCTCCACTGCCTTGCTATAGCTCGCCAACGCTGTCACGTGGTTCATTGACGGAAACTTTTAAATGGCCCCGCGGGGTTTTTTTTTTTTTGCAGACGTACGTCTCAATACCACTTATTTTCACATCATATCTGCTCGTCCCTCCCTTCCTTTCCCTTATATATATACATCTTTCTCCTCCTCCTCCTCCTTATTCTTCTGTCTCTTTTTTTGCGGATTTGCCACATTTAAACAATCACCCCGGCTTATGTATTTGATATGTATGGTGTTAAAGAGATTCTCATAAAAACTGATTATCTTTTACTGTTGGACATTGGTCTCTAACTGGTGAAATTCATAGAGAAAGAGATGTTGTGTTAAAGAGATTCTCATATAAATTTTGATCTTTTATTTCCAAACAATAAACAACGAATACAAATGAAAGGTCAAAACGAGAGTTTTTTAGATCTCAGCAACACCTGGTTATATACTGCGTTGAAGTAGCTCAAGACAACGGAGAGAGGGAGAGAGACAGAGCGAGAGGCTAATTAGTTATAGATAAGAAACGGAAATGAGCAGTGATCGTTGGATCTCTCATTCAATACACATGTACTCTTTGTACACCATTTACTCATTTACTCAGGGGGAAACATATTACAGCTACTTATTGATCTTGTATATTAGTAATGCGTTATTAATTTGTAAACACCTATTAAGAAATCTTAATTTATTAATATTAAAATATGTAATTTAAATTAATTGTTCGTTAATAACAGACATAAATCATTATTTAATTACTTTTAAATTACTAATTATAACATATTCACAACTAGAGTACCTCACTTGATTAGAAAACGGGTGAAAGATTTTTCAAGCAAATTCGAATTCAAATTCGAATGCAAATTCTGTAAGTTGGTGCCATAGTCACCACCACCCACCGCGGGAGACGTTCAAACAAACGTCCTTGGTGTTATCAATCCAGCGCTCTACCACGGCTATTTAGCCAAGCAAAACCAAATCCATAGCCAACATGCGATGCTAGCTGGGTGGGGCAAACACTATCGACTATGATCAACACTTCAGATATTTAACTCCCCATTAATATACCCCGATGTAATTCACTGCAATTGTGGTTCTCATCCCGAGTGAAGGCCAACAATAAATATCTTAATTGTGACCATTATGGATTGGGCTGTAGTCAATGCCTAGGGTGGCTTTTGCGCACCTGCAGCACCCTTCCCCCCAACCATCCGCTCCCCCTGAATGGTGCATTGACCTTCAGTTCTAAAGCTCTAAAAGCCCAATGACCCAGTTTTCCTGCTCATGTTAAAAACGATGAACATGCCAATGTTGCCGCCTGCCATGTAAACATGCTCTTTTTAATCCGTTCTATTTTGCTCCACAGTATGATTTGAATAATTTAAGATGTTTACACAAAAACAAATACACTGAACGAATACATGTAAATATTGAACGGCTCCCAATCTAGCCTACGCTCTTGTTTATAGCAGTATAATTTATAAGTTACAGTATTATATATTAAGCAGTGAGTTCCTGACAACCGTTGTTTACAAAGAATCACTTCTGACTGGAGAGTGTATCCCTAACAAAACATTTGGGCTCTTTCTTAACGGGATAAACTGGAAGCAAAAATCGAATTAGATATCTATTAGCTATAGTGAAACATCTAAAAAAGAACAGAGTTTGCATCTTCAAATACTGAAGAGTGTCCCCTTTAAAACCGCGTCCTGTTTTGTTTTTTTATTTTCAATTAATCAACGGACAAAATGGTTGATAGAAGATAATTTCGAAACATACTCCTTTTGTCCATTTTTTTAACTACACCATGAAAGTTACATGATCTTTAATTAAGGAAGAAATAATTAGAGCATGGACAAAAATCATATGAAAGGTTTTGGCTTTCTTGTATGTGTTTTACTGTAAATTTACGTGCAAAAAAAAAAAAACAAAAAAAAAAAAAACAAAAAAAAAAAAAAACAAAACAAAAAAAAAAAACAAAAAAAAACGGCGCAATGCGCCTTCTTAACACTTCAGAATGGTCACGTGATCCCAACAGACCGTCACGTGATCCCAGCGCCGACAAAAATGCTTCAGGTGTTTTGTAAGATACTGTAATTTCCCGTCGCACTGTGGTCCATATTTTCCTCATTGCAGCAATAAATGGTGCTAATACCACGACTTGCTTCACACCACACATGTTGAATTAAGGACATGTGTGAAATCCCCCAGCAAATCTGCTCGTTAAATCATGTAGAGCCCTGAACTGACGGTAAAACTACAGCTTCTAAAATCAATGTTACTTTGGTCCCGAGAGTTGCAGTACAAAGCCGCTGGTATAAAAAAAATAATAAAGGTTCTACACAGATACAAACAAATCTCTTATAAATCTTTCAAGCTCACTAACAAAAAGGCGACTGTAAAGTTACGTACCCTGGGGCTCGGCGATGAAACAGCACGTCAATTTCCAGAATGCCAGCACTCTCCAACACGGAGTAACTCGGTGCAGCAAATGTGAACTTGCCCACCAAATCCTCTGTTTGAAACAGGAAAACACCAGTTATTCATATACCGCAGCCTGTCCTCAAAGCATATAATATTTCACAACGAAATATTCACAAGTTCCACCATCGAGTTTTCTCCTTGCCGATACTAGTCAGCTGGATCTAGCATTATACAAGGCGCCATGTCACATTTTGCAAACGTCGTATTTATTTATTTATTTGCAAAAAGAGTAAGGGGGCAACGCGGATATGTGCAGTGCGTGTGGCCGAACTGAAAAGAACACAGCGAAACAAGCCAATAGTGTACGGCTCCAAAATGGCACTCTGATTTGTCTGACAAAAAATAGTGTTTTTTTGTGACAGGGTGCGTATGTGTGTTTGTTTTTGTGCTAAAATCAAGTGCACAGTGTCTTTTCATTGTACTCTAATAAATCTATCACTTTCATTGCTAAACAATAATTTCAAATTCAATACAGGTCTATATTTAAAGAAGGTTGCCTTAGCTTACGTCTCATCCAGGTGTTACCTACCCGCTACCCCCTCACCAGACGCCTCACCACTAAACACACCTCTAGGCATAAAGGGGAGGGGGGAAGGGGGGGGGGGTTGGCGGGAGGGAGAGGGTTGGAACTGAAAGGGACAATCCAGATACCGGATATCTCTTACCAGGTCTAATGGAATGTTTGTTGCCTGTGAGTGCGAATAAAAACAACATACCGGCTGGTATCAAAATGAACTACAGATGAAATCGATTGATTTCTTTACGCATGCACTGGACAAACACAGAGGACTCACTGGTCAATCACCTTAGCAATTGATCGGTTCCGACTGTACATTTGGAAAGTTCGGAGTGTTTTACTGAATTACTACTCCTTTTTAATCACACAATAAGTTCGATTCTCAGCAGACAAACACTACGTCATCTCTTTTACTTCTTCGCTCATTCACTTTCACTTTCATTTTCAAGTTGACCACACAGCTAAAATAAGTAAATTTAAAAAAAAATAACACATTTTCACTCAAGTCTCTTAAATAAAAAAATATGTTATTAAAATGTGAAAAAAAAAATCAACTGATAAATGTTTCTTACTACAACGCGCACTGCCTTACCCGGGTTTATGATATCGCCCCTGGAGTTTGTAACCGCAGTTACAACATCTGCGAACTTGTTCCTGTGCTGGACAGGCAAAGATTTCTTCTTTCCTCCCATCATGGACCGAACAGCAGCATGACGAAACCTATTGATGTGAGCAGGCATTATGTAAGAACGAGGCATATAAAACACCTTCCACATCGTAGACTTTGTCAAAAACCTGACGCCCTTTGGAGTTTTAACTGTTGCGCTACAGTAATGTTTTAAGTTAAAATTTGAATCTGTACGCTTTTTCAAAGTATTATTTGTCAACAAAAGTATACGCATGGATCGGTCAATCATGTACAGAAACAGTCACTACTTTTTATTATTTAATTTTTGTAACAAGTAACACAAACGAAAACATTGGGGTTGAATAAACGCTAGGACCTAAAAAACTTAGGGTCCCTAACAAGCTCGACCATTTCGCTTAAAAAGCAAAAATATATATATATATAAATCACAAAATTAAAAAATTTAAATAAAGATTATCATATTGATATTACCTGAACCTATGTTCACACGAAGCAGACGTCAAAACCAAAGGGTTTAGCGCAAATTATTGATGCGCACGAAACCCAGAACCGAAGGTGCACAAGAACCCATAACCATCGATGCACACGAAACCCATGACCATTGTTGCACACGAGACCCATGACCATTGTTGAGTAGTGGTTAAACCAACACATCAATGTTGATCACACACGCACGAGATAAAAAAATAACAAACAAATAAACAGAAAAACAAAGTGTTAAAAACAGACCAAGCATTATGTAGAACAAAAGCTTGATAACATTACCAGAGCGGTGGGCTAGCGCTGAGGTTATGTTATCATTCTTTGCAACTGTCCACTACACTGTACCTACTGCACTGATGCTAAAAATTATTGGATTCCAGCTCAGAAGACACCTCCAATCAAATGCCTGGTTGTGATAATTGCAATCAAACAGAAAATCACAGAACTTGAATACTTCGGAGCATCCACAACATACATGCGCATAATTCAAGTGGCTGTTGTGTCACGCCCCCTCCCCTTCTACAAAATGTGGGGAGTTCCCCCCCCCCCCCCCCCCCAATTCCTGCAAGGTACCTGAATCTTCTTGCGTATGTAGTTTGTGGATGACCTTTTTTTGCAGGTTCTGTTTTACACAATCACGCCTTATTCAGATCAGCACTTGGTACAGGAGTTGTCGACGCTGGTTAAATTATCTACGTGAAACGATTATTACTGGGCAACCTGTGTCCAACTGTCTACTACTTAACTACATACACATGTGATAAGGCTTTGTGTTTTGCAATTCAAATCAAGCGTTTTTTTCGTAAGACAATACATAATGCATTTGAGTCTAAACAGGGTGGAATTCAGCACAAACAGTAAAATGTGGTACAAAAGATTTGTGATCATTTTTTCTGTGGTATTTTTTTTCCACAGAAGGAAGAGGGGGTGCAGTCCAAACGCAACGAATGTTGCCATTGCTAACGGAAGTGCGTTAAGGGTTTCAGACACAAGTCCTTACATTATGATTCCCTTGCTTCGGCAGTAAGCACGATAGCCATCCATCCAGCTTAACATTCAGAGAGAAAAACACGCAAATGTTTAGTGGCGTTAAGATCACTCTGCCATTAAAAACTTCTCACCACCAATGAAGTTAATCTCACATTGAAATGATTAATTATTTGCAATAAGAAAAAAAATGTATTAAAAAGATAATGGTTTAATTTGACAGCAGCAGACAGTTGAAAAGATATACCTGGATTTTAGTGCGTTTTATACAGCACATAACGATTAAAAAAACGAGATAAATTTCCAAGACAAACATTGTGGTGGTGGTATGTTTGTGTGCAACTATATTTTTTTAAAAGACAAAATCGAAGTCCACATTGATGTTTAAGGTGCAAAAGTGTGCAGATAAACACGCATAGCAACGAAACACACGTCACCAAAGTGAATCTCCACGTTTCACATCAGAGTGAAAATCTCAACCCACCACCAACCCACTAAAGAAACAGAACGGAAGGCTCCCAAATAAAGTGTTCTCATTTTTTTTTTTATTTGTGTGTACGTATGTTTGCGTATGTTTCGTTTTCTGTCACTTACACCTTAAACATTGTATGTGTGGTGGTGTTTTGTTTTGTTTTCAAATAGCTGCGTCACTGTTGGATTGTTGTTCCTCGGTGGTGCATGCTATTTTATTTGCGCAAATTGCAATTTATTTAAAATATTCATCCAATACGAATGCATGCAACACAAATCTCCACGTGCCAAAACAGCGAAAGATAAAAATAGTAAGTCAGTTTCTCATGTCCATCCAAATCCCATCATCAGCTCTGTGGTCAATTTAAACAGACTTCAAAACAACGAATCTGGTATGTCATACCAAAGTGATCCTTGACATATTTTCAGAGCACATTGCATATCCAAAGAAAACCTAGCTCTGTACATCACTCTTTTTTGGAGCCGTTTAGTTGAGAATTATTTTAGGTTATTCACTCGACTATATGAAGACATTCCATTACTCAGTAGACGTTCGTTCATTTATCCCCGGATAATTCGCTTCATTTCTTTATCTAAAGGGCGTCTTTTAGGTAGCAAATCAGACTAATACTACACAGAGCTGCGCGACACGATTTGGGATGGCAGTTCACGTTATTTCTGTATAAAACACCAGCAGTATATATGAATAATATGGCATGAAAGTCTGCTAAAGATCGCTTTCTCGTTCACTTGACAAAAGTAATCTTTAGCACCGCTATACAAAATGTACATCAACATTTCGTCAGAAAAATATTGCTTAATTTAAATTGTTGTTATTACAAGAGACTGTAAAGCTATCGGCAAGAAGGGTTTATGGCTTGAAAGGCTTCACTAAGAACTGCAGTAAGACCTGAGCGAATTTTCGCTCCCATTCCTCTCGTTCGTCGGCCTTGTCGCGAAATATGGAATGGTTAAGAAAGAGCCTATTTACAGTAAGTATTCGATATCTCGAACTTCATCGGATAAAATCTCGACGTTTATGACACTGAATATTCGAGCTATCGAAAAAAGAAACCATACACACACATACTTATAAATCATAATATTGAGGACAATGTTCAGAATTATAAGATGCTTCTGGTTTCGAATACGCCAGTTTAATAAATACACAGCAGCACTTTCAGCAAAAGCTCACACCATAATGGCATCTATTCCAATTAAGATTGTTAACGGAAATAACTTATTACGAGCTGTTTCAGCGCCTACAAGGAAGCTATAGTGAATTATTCTCAGAGCAGGTAAACGCATGGCTTAGGCGTGTTTATCGAAATTACTTTCTAGATTTGCAAGGCTACACAATTATTGCAGTTTCTAATGGCTTGGTAAGTATGGTGCACATAAGGGGACCATCCATAAAGTACGCTCGCTAAAATTATGAGACACTTTGAATCTCCCATCCCCCCTTCTTGAACTTGAAATGTGACGTCACCATTTCACAATTATATTTAGAAGCCGCAGAACCCCCCCCCCCCTTTCCATGTGTACTTCTTGGAACTAGCTAAATTTTATTAGTTTTTAGTAGATGAAAAACAAACCTATTGTAGCAGGCCCAACACCCCAAGCCCCCCCCCCCCACCCCCGATCGCTGCCACCAACACCACAATATCAAGAGAAATAGAGCATGTTCTCTTTGTCTTTGTTTTCGACACATCTCCTTTGCATGCAAAAACCACATACAGACTTGCGCGACATCGGACATGCTGTTTTACCGAAAAAAATACTTACACTGGGCTTTCAGTTTACAATATTTACGCAAACGGTGTCTACATATAAAGTACCAACAAACACCAACCACACCCACCCTTCACCACGAAAAACAATAGTAAAAACCTAAGTGAGGAATTTAAAATAAACACTCTCTCAATTCAAGGTCTGCGATCAATGCTTCAGCATTTCTTTCACGAGCAATTTTGTATAAAAATACAAAAATAGTTTTAAAGGCCACAAAAAGTCGCTGCGCGGATTTCAGTTGTCCATTAAAAACAGCCTACATTTGCCATGCCAGTGCACCACGGTATTACACACAAAACCGAATAAAAAATGCTTTTAATTACTTTTCTCTCGCAACCGGTCACCCCCCCCCCCCAAAGCAATTGAGAAAGAAAAGAAACTCAGATCAAAAACGTTTTACGAAAGACGAATCCTTCACCTGACGTCACAACTCCAAAGCAAACGTCAAAGCAACGCCAAAAAAAAAAAAAATCACAGCAAAGCCATACCATATGTCCCAGCAACGCTGCCAAATACACGAAGCCTACTGAACAAAATGCCACATAAAATCGGCCCCATACTGCCAGAAATCACAACAACCTGGAACACGCTAAACCTTGAGGACCTAAAGAATCTGAATCTCAACTTTTAGAATGATTTGAAATCTCAATAAATAAATAAAAATAAACATAGTTAAAAAGGACAAACAATATGCCACCAAAAGCATCCTTTTCTTTAATATACTATTTTATATATTATCTATTATGTATGCACGTGCGTGTGCACATTCGTACTGCAGACTCCGAGAGTCAACCAGATATTCATAGATTGGTCACGTGCAACAACAACACCATTGTTAAGCATAATTTGTCAAAACCTTTTTCCTTAGGGGCAAATCGTTGCACAAAAAAAAATAAAATAATTAATAACTATGTTAACAGTGAAGTGCCTGGAATTGTTTCTATTTATAGAATCGGTATACAAAATACTGGATTGATGGCTGATTCAGGTCAACTTAAAAGAACCAGAAACATCGATCCTCAATTGTGGGAACAACGATCGCCAAATGTTGCTGTTGAAAGCATTGTCATATAAATTTAAAGGTTTCCTGAGTAACATATTCCTTTTGGTATTCTCATTAATAATTATCACACTTAACTAGCCAGTTATAAACCGATGCCTGTTTCCAACATAACCTAGCACTGCACACGCCATGTGAGTAAACAACCTGACCCAGTAATGGATTGAAAGATAGCAGGAAGCATGTACCAGTAGAAAGCCAAACTGTATCCCCACACGGACGGACACACTGTCAGCGTGTAGCCGCACTGTACAGCCGCCCTCTCAATACGAGGGAACAGAAGCACCGATACAAGTCACAAAAGAGCACGCGACCCAACAATAACGTCACATATTCAGCACACACAGCCCCCCGCTCAGTCTTTTTGTCTGCAATCCTCTAAGCGTGAATGTTGTGTCTTGTGGTTGTTTACCTGGCCCTGGCAAACGCTTTCGTCGCGCTTTCGTCCGGTCCCGTGTGAATGAGATGCGTTTCTGAGCTATCGTGCTGAGGTTCGATCTCTTTGCTGTGATTTCAAATAAGAACATACTGGTTACTGCAGGGATTTAAGGCACAGAACATCCAGTCTTTTTGTTTGACTGTTAGTATGTTCCACCGAGGCGGCAGCTGCATCTTCCCCTGTACCAAAAGGCAAGTCACTTGGGGCAAACAACGTCGGCCATAGTGGCAAGAGTTATATGTACACGAGGCCTAACGCGTGTTTATCATTATATTTTTGACGGGGTGGGGAAGGATGGGGAGTGGGTGTGCATTATAAAACCAAATATTGCTAGCCAGAGGGTGACACGAGGGGGCGGGGTGATCGTTGCCAATATGGCCCGTTGTATTACATCTCGTCAACTGTGAGGACAACATCAACATTAAGGACAACACTAAAATACAATGAAGTCATAACGTGTTGTAAAATGCATCTAAGCCTTACAAGACTCTCAAATGTTGAGCGTATATACAGCACAGCAGTCCTGACCCAGGTGCTTGCAAAATCGCCTGGTGTCTCTACAACTACTGCAAGTCAAAATCAAGATTCCACCCTAAGAGCAATCAATGCCATACCACACTGTGACGTCGCCCCACAGCTTCCGTTCCAAAAAGAGTTTTTTTGTTTGTTTTTTTTTTTTGTATTTCGGATTTTTGCTTGCTGCTCACGTCCCCATATGTATACGGCAAATGTGCATTTAGAGTGCAACAGTGGATTAGCGACACCAAAATGTTAGTAACAAGACTACATAACCTGCAAAAGTGTGCATGCGCTACGGTTATGCATACGTAATTAAAAACCAATGAAATTGCCAAACACCTCCACTCACCTAAAAAATAAAAGCAATATTCCTTTCTGTTTCCATGGTAGCATCCAAGAACCTCCACCCCCCCCCCCCCTCCCTCACCTCTTTTCTCTCTCATCCCGTCCACTGGGGGAAAACAATTGGAAAGAAAGGAAAATTGACTTCAATGCGGTGGTTTCCGTGGCAACATGAAATCATCCATTACCTACTGCGTGTAAACCGTTGTTTATCATCCTCGCCGTCGTCGGGGACTGCGATAGAGCTACGGGCACTGCTGAGAGCACTTCCGGGTCGAGAGGCCACGTCCAGGGTGTCCCTCCTGCTCAGAGACGGGCGGGTTAGTCAATACGCATTAACACAGTAAACAAGCGACGAAACAAAGTGCAGCAAAAGAATTTAGGCGCTACAAATACACAGGTAAACAGCCACCTAACACTTTGAAAGTATAAAGCAACGACAGAGCTTTGCCTGTTTTATTATCATTATTATCATTATTATTAATATTTTAACTTTGAAGAACCGTGGCTAAGAATGAGCAATGAAAAGATTGCAAGTATCAAAAAGTTCTGAAATAAGTGTAGGGCCAATAAAACATTACCACAAAATTTCTACTTAGAATACACAAGCGTTAAAAGAAGATACAGAATTTCATTCCGAGGGATAGAAGACTGGGTCAATTTTGCTAGCATATTTACCAACACGTCAGGCAGAAAGGATTACAATGTTTGATTTCCATGCATTATCATATCATAATCCGCATTTTTTATTTCAATTTACTGCAACTAAACATTTTGAATTATCAGATATCTCACCTTTGAAATGACTGAATGAATAAAAATGTAGTTAGTTACCACAGTAAAAAGTTCAACTCCTAACTGTTTTACCACTTACATTTCAGCACGTTTTTTATCTTTGTATAGTTCATTTCATTAACTGCCTTCTGTCATGTCAGTGTGTTATGACGTCACCTTATACGCATGTCTGAAGTGTTTACCATCAATTCTAAGAGTTGTTTTACTTTTCCCTCTTTCCATATATTTTAAATATTTATTCCAATAAAAGCGGTGACTCTTTTATTACCATAATAGACCCGACATGTCCCTGTAAACCAGAGCTATGTCATCTGTCCACGAACAGCAAAGTTTTACATTCTTATATTACTCAATATCCGTTCGCTTGGACTAAGAAAATGGGTTATTTTTGTGATCGAACGACTGTGAATCATATGAACTTGCAGTTCAAATGTGTTCAATTCACAAATGTATGTGTTAGAAAATGTCTTTGATATAAGATCATATTCAAATTGCAGCACCACCTACTTCACACAAGAATAACACACAAAAACATCGCGTTTTAATGAAAAAAATTAAAATAAACAACAACAAAAATAAAAACACAGGAAAAGTGCCCCTGCATACATTCAAACACGTTAATTATAACCCACACGGAAATCTGTAAAACGATTACTAACTTGGTAAACGCTTTGAAAAAAAGTTTCGTTTTCTTAGGAATGGAAAAGATTGTTTGCGTGTTTAATTACTAAATGGCCTTTCTAAAATACTGCAAAAAAAAAAAAAAAAAGAAAAGAAAATCATCTCTCAGTCTCATTTAACGGAGCTTCACTCAACCATTATAAATTTTGATTACCTATCTCAGCATATAACTGGAATAATTAATTTAGTTAACTGTTTTGATTTTATTCAATGTTTTGTCCTCATCAAGCGTAACGACTTACGCTACACCCGGAACAAAGCTCCCTTGTTTCTGACCTTAATCCGCACAAACACCCTTATACTGGACATCCTCAAGCACAAGTTAAATAGAGAGATTTAAAAAAAATAATACTCACAAATTCGTTCTGGAACTTTCAATATCTCTCAAGTTAGTGCGGCTGTAACAACACAGTGTGTTAAAAAACGCGTCAAATGGCTGCCACAATGTTAGAATGTTGCCAATTTAAAGTTGAAAAGGCGTACTTCAAATGTAAACAGAGAGAGAGAGAGAGCATGATTCCTCGAATGCGGTTTTTCGTTAAAAATGATTAAATTTTAGATTCTCTGTTTACGTTCTTTACGTCGATTCATCCTTATCGGGGAAAAAATACTGGAAGCTCCGACAAGATACGGCCAATCGCTGAATGGTTTACCTCACGTTAGCCGATTTATTGGTCCTTTTTTTTTATAGAAAACAGCAGAAATTAGTGCGGTTAATAAATTTCGAAATATGTCGGAAATTTCAGCATACCGAAAAAAATATGTCCCACTTGAACATAAAACTGTTAGAAAGATTTGCTCTCAAGTTAAAGTTATCAAAAATATATAAATATATATTGTTTGAAAAATTCAAATTGCCCATGAGTTGTGATTAGCGTTACTTGAAATGGCAATTATCAAGAACTTTTTTTATTCAAGCTGTTATCATTTGTTAATAAAATCAAGCAAAAATGCAACATGAAAAGCACTCGTAACGTTATTCTGTGATGGTGTGCAGTCAAATTAATGATTTTTTTTTTCGAATATTCACACATTAATAATCACACATTAATAATTTGTTCGTTACATAACTTTATCATATTGTGAACACAAATATACAATTTTTATGGGTGTTGTGTGAATAAGTCACATTGCCATCGCTATAACGAGATGACGAACTGGAAAACGCAATTCTTAAATGACTGTATCGCCACCTGTAGTGTATACATCTCAGTGACATCTTATAACACCGTATTACCCTATTTAAAATAAGATTTCTGATGTAAATAAGAAACGAGATATTTTTGGGTAGTCTAATAGACCGCCAATAAATCGAATGCCACAAGAATAGAAACCTTTTCATTATTTCATCATTTTAGGTTGTAGACTATATAAACAACTCATTTTCTTTCCTTAGAAAAACAAAAACGTTAAAAATAGAAAATACAAATAAATTTTTTATGAAATTAAATTTCGATAGCTTTTTTCAATGCTGTACTACACACAATTTAATAAACAGGCAAATATAAACTCAGTTTTCCAATATTTTTATTTTCCTTTCGCCAGAAGATAACAATTTTCATTGCTCGACCTATTTTCACCCTTTGGTATAAGAAAAATTAAGCATCATTGACTTATTTGACATTCGAATTATCCATAACGTATTCTGGAATAGTCTGCCGAACATATCTGGTTTCCTATTTGCTTCAGAAGTCTTATTTTATATAATACGGTGATTATTGTACCGTTGACTCATCTTTCTCGAACTGTGATATCTGGTTTTCCCGTCATTTGAATGTTAATTTGAAATCTGTGAAAGGTGATCACATCTCCCTCACAGTTTCTGTACTGACTTTTAACCCGCCATTGATTTCTATTTCTATCAAATGGTCCGAACTTCGATATCAGGAAATAAAATGACTGATTGTGTTGCAGATAGGCTAAAATTGAACAACGTACTATAGCTGTAAATAGCCGATTGATCATTTAATGATTCAGAAAAATGTTGGGATGTCTTCCTAAACGAGTAAAACTAGAAGCTCAACTCTTAGAAATATGGCACGAAAGAATCAGTTGTTTCAACCGAAAGAACGAAATCGGCTATTTTACAACTAAAGATCGTGTTCTTCAACAGCCAACCTTTGCGGTGGTTCGGCCTGTTGCGTGCAACATTTTTTTACTTCGCAGACCCACCGCGGATTCCGCGAAAATAGTACTCATAAGAGGGAGGAACTACTTTTTAAAATATCCACCCGCTCTGTGTTTATATATAACAGATTTACAGAGGTCATGTGTGTCATAACGACTAAAGCTGATCACTGGATATTTATGCAGGTGTGTGTGACGCTCATCTGGATGTGCTAGCCGTTATGTGTATTTTCATCTGTGTGGACAGAGGTGAATCTTAAGAGAAGAACCAACCCCCCCCCCCCCCCTAGAAAAAGATTTTGCAACACTACGTATGTATTTGGAGGCTGTTCTTTTAGCTTTAGTCTGTTCCTTTTTCTGTATTATTATTATTATTATTATTATTATAAAGCATGCTTATAACGCGCTTATTCAGTCAAACAACACCTAAGCGCGGTACAAAAGTAGATATATAAAGTTACAAAACTTCTGAATTATACAATGTTTTAAAAATATTCGATCTAATATAATATTAAAAATTAATAAGGAAGCACCATCACATGTAACGTAATGACTAGGATATACTTAATACTAGCACGCAATAAAACAATAACATTTAAAATTGACATAAACAGTCTGATACATGAACTAAAAGTAAGCTTTTCTAAACAAGTATGTCTTTAAGTCTCTCTTAAAATGATAGAATGATGGACTAGATCGCAGTTCCAAAGGCAACAAATTCCAGAGATTTGGTGACACATTTTCAAAGGCCCTCGAGCCGTACTTGTTTCTAACGATGTTTGGTTCTAGTAGCAATTGGTCACTTGAACGTAAGGTCCTCGAAGTACGGTATGGCTTCAGCAACTCTGACAGATATGCGGGAGCATTACCATGTAGTGATTTGTAAGTTATTGTTAGTAATTTATATTGAATTCTTTCCGATATTGGTAGCCAATGGAGTTCCATCAAGGTATTGGTAATGGAGTCATATTTGCGTTTATTTGCTATAATCCTTGCGGCCATGTTCATAACACGTTGCAGTCTATCTATTTGGTATTTGGGTAATCCGATAAATATGCCGTTGCAGAAGTCTAATCGACTTATTACTAAGGCGTGAATGACGGTTTCCGCCTGTTCGTACGACAAATACTTACGGATTTTCCTGATCCAGGATAAGTAGAAGTAGCAAGCACGGCAAATATTACTCACATGCTTATCTAAGGAAAGAGTGGAGTCAATGGTTACTCCCAGGTTTTTTGCGGTTTCCGATCGCTTGACCACTTCACCACGAAGAGTTATTTCGGACACATCAAAACGATCCTGGTTGCGCTTGCTGGAGATAACAAGAAACTCCGTTTTGTCACAGTTTAATTTCAATTTGTTGTGGTGCATCCACTCGCTAATACTGTCGATGCTTGAGGCAAGGTGATTCACTGCTGACTCTAGATCTTCGGACAATGACACCGGTTTCATCAGCTGCGTGTCGTCAGCATACAAATGGAACAAGAGTAGAAGTGTCCTTATAAGTCGACCTATCGGCTGCGTGTAATCGCTGTATAGGCGCGGTCCTAATTGTGAACCCTGGGGCAAAGACACGTCGAGTGTCACAGGGCTAGAATGGTGGCCGTTAACATTGACGCTCATCGTGCGTTCAGACAAGTACGATGCAAACCATTGTAGAGCTTTGCCTGTGATTCCTTGAGTGCGTTCCAGTCTCTTCAGCAAGATACTGTGATCGACAGTATCAAACGCGGCCGATAGGTCGAGGAGAGCTACTAATACTCCTTGATTTTTGTCGAGCTTTGTCAGTATGTCGTTGAAGATGCGCAAAAGAGCAGTCTCACAACTGTGATCAGGCTTATACGCAGATTGAAAAATCTCCCCGATTCCAGAGTTCTTCATGTGATCACGTACTTGGGTATCCACAACTTTTTCTATCAATTTTCCGATGTAGTTCAAATTAGACACTGGCCTATAGTTTTTGACTAAATGTTCTAGGTTTGGTTTTTTCAACAGTGGTTTTACCACTGCTCTTTTGCAGGAGTTTGGGAAATGCGACCTGACAAGTGATTGGTTGATAATTCGTTTCATGACGGGTAGTAGCTCATGCACACATTCTTTCACTAATGTAGATGGAATGGGGTCGAGTTCGCAAAATTTGTTTGTTGAACTCTGAACGAGTTTAAGCACTTCGTCATCGGTGAGTTCACGAAACATTTCGAAGCTATCACGGACTACGTCACCTAATCCATCATATTGCAGGGTATCCTCAATATCGTTATCCGTAAAATTTTCTCTTATCCTTTTGACCTTATTTTGGAAAAAGTCAGAAAACACACTCGCTAAAACTTGTGGAGATGAATGCTCAGGAAGAGGATTTTCCCTTGTTCTATTCATAAGCTTATTCACTTTCTTGAAGAAGCTGCGTTGATCGGTCTTACTTTCACTAATAAACTCTTGATAATATTTCGTTTTTTCATTGTCCATGGTACGATCTACTTCTTTTCGACTTTTTTGAAATTCTTGTTTATGCAAATCATTGTTAGTTTTCCTGTATTTCCGTTTATATGCCCTCATTTTTCTAATTGCTTTTCTTACATTATCATTATACCAGGGCTCTTTTTTCTGTTTTCTAACATTTTTTGTTATCAAAGGAACATGTCTCTCTAAAATTTCTGCTAGTTCGTTTTCATAACAATCGATAAGTTGTTCAAGGTCCAGCTCTTCACACTTTTGGATTAGGGATGAGTTTGTTATTTCAATCTTGAATGCATTAATATCTAACTTACTAAAATCACGATATTTGATTTCACGCTTCTTTTGCAAAGGTTTCTGCAAGACCAGATCACACTGAACCATATAGTGGTCAGATACTAAATCGCCAATGGACACATCGCGTACTTTGATTAGATCACTTTTTCTACTCACAATATAATCCAGTATATGGCCTTTCATATGAGTTGCTTGATCTACATGTTGCTCCAATCCAAAAGCTCTGAAAATTTCAACCAGACGCCTGGTATTACTTTGACTGACGTTGTCCCAATGAATGTTAAAATCTCCTGTTATTAAAATCGGAGTACCGGCCAACGCAACATCTTCAAGAAAAGCAGTAAAGTCCTCCAAAAACTTGGTGACAGATAGTCCTGGTGGACGATACACTGTAATTACTCTTGCAGAAAAATCAGAGTTTGTAATGTTTACCACCAAATGCTCAAATGAGTCATAGTTGTGCTTTGACTGTACTAATAATGGCCTAAAAGTGTCATTACAAATAGTGGCTATGCCAAATAGTGGCTATGTATGGTTTGCGGTGATTGCGTTATAATTTGACACTTGGTTAAAACCTTAAAATAGATTATTTAAATTTAAAAAAAAAGGCACTAGATATAGGTCAACTGTACGTTGAGTTTGGGTACAACTGTAATATAATATTACGAGGTAATTTTTTAATGCAGCTATGCAACCTCTATGCATTATTACATGCAAAACGTGCACATCGAGGAGGCCAATAGGGTAGGGGCAACAGAATTGGTGTTGGGTTACCCCAGATCAGCTGATATTACGTCACGTCCTAAGTTTTTCAAGAACGTCAGTCGTCATGGGCACTTGGGCTGCACGTAAAATAAGATGATGCTACGATCACTGTAAATGGAAACAAAGGATGTGTTAATTAAGGGCTAGCTAGATCAGTGTGCGAAATGAACCTGGATGTGGAAATAGCCCACCGGGCCATCTCCATCAAAGTTGAGATGGCCCGAGCTAAATTGATACTGCCCGAAAAAACGATAAAATAAATGATAACATCAAAAATTACTAAAAGTAATACTGAAAACACTAAAATATAGTCCTCTTTCGCGATCATTCACTTTTAGCCAAATTTGTTTTCACGATACGAGTGAATCGTGTTTACAAAATGCATCTGACACTGAGTTACAACTAGACATTCACAGTGAGTCATATGAATAGTCGCATCGAGTTTCAACAAAATCTACTCATAAACTCTACTTGAATTGTACCTGAGGTCTAGCAATGACCTCGAGTAGTTATGAGAGGTCACTAAAATCTATTATCTATTCGACCATCTATAAATCCACATTTCATCAGGATCAATCCATATGCTTTCTCTGAATATTGCTCGAAAGATGCACGAGACCTGTGGAAAGCAAAAATCCAGTAGTGACCTCAAGAGGTCATGAGAAGTCAGCAAATTTTAATCAACCCTAGAGGTTATGCATAAGAACACTCACATCAAGTTTCATCTTAATTAGTTCACATGCTTTGGTGGAATCGTTCACAAGACGTGCACCCAGCACATGTGATTGTATTGAAAGTAAATTCAGTCCAGTGATGACTTTGAACGACAGACCAACAATATAAACATCCAAACCGAGTTTCATTAAAACCCGTTCACAGGTTCGGCAAAATCGTACTCAAAAGCATAGAGGACGGACGGATGGACAAGTGAAAAATAATATGCGAAAATTGCCAACGCTGCATTGTCAAGGAAATTAAAAGCGGAGAAAATCGTACTGGTGGAAAACCTTCCGTTTGGTTATACCGTAGTAAAGTGATCTGGCAATCAATAAATTTAACAAGGAATTCTGGGAAAATAAAAGACTAACTTTTACTTTATGAAGTCCATTAATTAATAAAATGAATGCCTCTAAATATCGAGATGGCCCCCACCGGGCCATCTGGATTGAGGTTCAGATGACCTCACGCCAGCGGGTCACTGTCAACTTCGCACACTGCTGAATGCGTGCTCCGGTGGCGTTACTGGGCCCCAAGGACGTCGTGTCATAATACACCTGTAGGTAGCAAATCAGTCCAATCAGGGCATGGACATGGACACTGTTTTTACTCATTGTTTGCTCTCATAAATTCTGAAATTAGAGGTTGAACATCAAAGGCAAACGGATTATAAATCATAATTTGAGCATTTCTTGATAAATGACTGTTGGAATTTGCACTGATTTTCGCCATAGCCCTTAATGCACCAGCGAAATATTCCTACTCTTAAGAACAAAGTCACGAATATTTATCTGAAATCATTCGAATTATTTCACCAACCTACAACGACCTATAGGCTATTTCAAAACCCTGAATCCAAATAATTAAAATAAAAAACATGGAGACGCCAAAGGAAAATAGTTTTGTAAAAGTAAAAAAAAAAAAAAAAAAAAAAAAAAAAAAAAATGAAGATTTTTGTCTTATCACGTCAAACGTAAAGTGTCAGAAATGGTATGCGAGGAACCAGGTTTCTTTCGTCTGCAGATATACACATTTTAAAAACACTATATCTTGGAGGGAGAGAGGGCATCTGAATGCATTAGTCCTTCAGAACAATATGCTGGTGACGCGGAGTCGAAACATCACCCTGTCTCAGGCGGCTGTCATTTTACAAGTTTTTTTTTACCGGGTGGGATCCCTAACAGCAACTCTTTAGAGCTCTAATCATTTTTTTTCTAATCTTTTTTACTGAGGAGGAGGTGGGGGAAAGGTTCCTACGTCAAACGCGCTGAGCTCCTGGGATTTTAAATTTTGATGTTGATGATGCTGGGGGCGGGGCTTCCAGTAGCAATCGCCAGAAGTTGTTGACGTTTTAGAACAATATGGCGGATCGGGGGGGGGGGGGGCTGGGGTCCCAACAACAATCGTATAGCTGATGATGTTTTACATTTAGAAATATCTGCGCATTTCAATCTTGCAGTCTTTGGATATGGCAGGTTCGAGTGCCATCAGGTGTCAATATATGACTGCCACGAAGTGTCATCAAGAGTTACAACCCGAGCACTGACCATAACACCCTCAGACAACGAGTAAAACATAAAACTTAAACAAACAGGGTGCAGCAGGGTCTCCGAGTTGCAGAATTAATGCGTCAGGGGTGCAGGAGGCCGATAACTCTGAAACGAAATCCTGTGATTTGTGCGCCTCTGGAAGAAGGCGATCTACAACCACTGCAGCCTATCCATCCCCCCTCCTTCTTGTATCCCATATACTGGTGAGAATTATATTTCTCCTTCATTAGGGACTTGTCACCTTCTGGCGTGACTACACTGTACAATGTAATGCATCACTTGCAAAAAGGAAGCACGGCGCTTACACTGGAGCGGACATGGCCTCATTGGCAATTAGTCGCCCAGATTTTTCCCAGAAGAAATCAAAACGAATTCCACTCTTTCATGTTTGCCATTAAAAAAGTATAAACATAAAATAAAAAAAAAATGACAAAAAAATGTCATGGTTAATGTCTCCAAGGAGACATCACAATACTATTTTAACAACCAGATAAGTTAACTCAACAACTCCCATCCCCCTCCCACCCTCCCACAGCTTCTGCAGCATTAATTCGAAAAGAGCATTTTGCCGGGAGTCTGTTCACAATGAAACCCTTTCTAAATTTCTAAAGACCTGAAATTTGTCAGCAGTGATCCCGAGTTCGATCTTTCTGCATCTGATCACGGGCTGAATGGCGATATTTATGACGTCAAAATATGACGTCACAACTGTGTTCCAAAAGTACCAAAACACATCTATTCTGAGGGTACTACATTCTCTGAAACCTTAGTGAAACCTCACTGCCTGAAAATGTCACTGGCGATTTACAAAACATCGCCTGTGACTTATTTGACGAGAAGTGCGTATTCTATTTGTGTCCTAAGGCGTTACTTTCGCTCCGACGGCGACTATAAAACTGCAACTACAAACAATTCGTCACTATTTCTGGATTTTACTCTGGAGTGGCTACCTAAATACTGTTCAATAATGGCTACTGCACTACTCCATAATAGATCAAATTCCGAATCCTTAAACATTCGTCCAAGGTAAAAATCATCCCAACGGCTAAGATCTGTTGAAAATCACTTGTTGCGCAAAAAGCACAATTTCTTAACAAAATCAAATCACACCACTGCAAGGTGCCTTTTTCAGGTATTACATTTTAGGTATAATGGAAAGTAAGAACCCTTTTAGCTTTCATCTCAAGAACCGCGACAAGCAAGCTTGATGTAAACGACCAGTTTTATAAATAAAGTTACTATGGCAAAAAAATAAAGCAACATCAAAGGGATTTACCCCCAATAACTCTAAAAAGTTGTCCAAGAATTATACGAGATAAAAGCCGCTGATGGGCAATTTAAGCCTGATCTTTTATTGGCAATTTCTACACAAAAGGCAACAATAAAAATAATTTCGCAGCTATAACAACAATTAAAATATAAGTGTGAATAATTTAGAATAAGATCGATATCTCACAGTGCAGTGAGTGCATTTAAAGGGTGATACAAATACTGCAAAGTGCTCGAAGAAACAGTCACGTGGCATGTTAAAAACCGGGGGTAAGCGCCAACGTTATAATGATGGAACTGGGCAATTATTTTAAGTGTACGATGGAGAAGCGAGCTGTGAGTGATGTGATGAGAAACATTCTCGAGTATGGCGGAAGTGTAGTCATCAATGTGTCAGATGTCTGACGACATGTAGTCATCAATGTGTCAGATGTCTGACGACATGTAGTCATCAATGTGTCAGATGTCTGACGACATGTAGTCATCAATGTGTCAGATGTCTGACGACATGTAGTCATCAAGGTGTCAGATGTCCGACGACATGTAGTCATCAATGTGTCAGATGTCTGACGACTTGTAGTCATCAAGGTGTCAGATGTCTGACGACATGTAGTCATCAAGGTGTCAGATGTCTGACGACATGTAGTCATCAATGTGTCAGATGTCTGACGACATGTAGTCATCCATGTGTAAGACGGTTTGCGAAATGTAGTCATCAATGTGAAGCATATGTAATAACATGTTGTTAGCAATGTGTGACATGTGCAACAACATGGTTCCGGACTAAACCCTCCCCCGCTCCCCCCCCCCCCCGAAACTAAATACCCTCCCCCGCCCTATGCCAAAATCCCCAATCTCGCAATCGATTGTTTTTGCGAAGAAACGATAAAAACAACAAAATGGCCTGAAATGGGTAATGGGTAGGGAAGGGAGGGGGGAGGTTGGTCTCAGGGGAGTTTTGGCACGGGGGGTTGACAAGGAAGGGTAAGATGTGGAACGGCTTGTGTCATCAATGTGTAACATACGCAACAGTCTGAAGCCATCAATATGTAGCACGTGTAACAGTATGTAGTCATCACTGCGTAGCATGTGTAACGGCGCAGAGTCAGCCATCTGTAACGGTCTGTAGCCGTCAATGTGTAACACGTGTATTAGTGTGTAATGTGTTAAAGAAGTAACTGCCATATCATTTAGTGTAACTTCAAATATTTGCAACGTCTTTTCACCTGCTGACTGAAAAATCTACGATTAGCAAACTATACGCATTTAACATGGAAAATAAACAAATTCTCGCAATGTAAAGAAAACAAATCAATGAAGTAGATCCAGTTCTTGGGCCTGTAACTTGTAGAGGGCAGGTACCAAATCCCGACCGAAACACTTAGGTCTATAGATGACGGCAGCTACACCGCCACCTAAACACTCCAGTCTGTAGATAACGGTGTTAAACTGCCATCTTCTTCACTTATGTGTGTACTTAGAGACACTTGTATCAATCAAACAGCAATTTTCCTTACACCCCCCCCCCCCCACCGAGGAGGAAGAAAGACATATAGTTACTCATGTCGCGTTAGTTACCTGTGTTTAATTGTCTTTTCTCTTTCTAATTGCTGTAGTTCTTTGGAGGGTCCGGTGTGTGTGAAGTTTCCATGGTGATTGGCGTGCACAATGCGAACATTCTGCAAACAATCATTGGTAAGGATGAGTTTTATCAACTTTCCCCGTTTATTTAACTACATTAAATTTATTTTATTCATTTAAAGAAATCATGAAAAAGCAAATCATGATACCCAAATAAGATAAGGTGTTTAAATAAGATTATGCGGTATATTCAAAATATCGCGAAAAAATGCAACTTCATCAACGAGCGACAAACAAACATTTATGACAATTAGTCTTAAGCATCCGAGTGAAATCAAGCAAGCTTCGGATAAACTTCTGGACCAAAGTTCTCCGCCATGTAACTTTCCGTGCTTCGAAGTCGTTTGTCATCAAACAGTAACGTGCCCAAAGTGCGCCCCACCCCCTCCCAGCCTATTTTCAGCAGTATATAGTAAACGCCGATTCACAACTGCGATATGCCTGCAATGACGTCGACAGTTGGGGAGCACGAAATAAGCAAAATCCACTCACGACGCTGATCCCTGTTAGGAAAAAAATGCTTTTTCCTCACAAAAAAGATGAAAATCCGAATGAGGATAGGTTCTGTGTGCCATGGCGTGATATGACACACTGATCGAACATGAAATCGCAGACCGTCCAAACAAAATCAAGTTGAGTCATCAGAAAAATATGAAGAAAGGTTGGGGTACAAAACAGATGAAATTTCATGTAGTGATGTCACGACCAAGCAAATATAAGACTAGGGTTTAATTATCAGAGTGCTTTCTTGTATAAACACCCAGAAAGTGATAGGAGACGTCGACGACTATTTCTTTGATTCTGCGTCAGCTTCTGTCTTGTGTAACATTTTTTGCGAGTTTCCCGACAAAGGAGAATGTCATGGCTCGCCTTCTCCCACGCCAGCACTTCAATCTCCCCCACCACTCCCACCCTACCCCCTCCCCTTTTTCCCCGAACCCCTCCCACCCCCTACCCCTCCTTTGCTTAAGGAAACAGAGTAAGTGCCCCGTCCATAAAATAACACCAATATCCGCCATTAAAAATAATGTAGTATTTATAGTTTTAACCTAAGTACTGCCAGTTCAAATTCAATATCAGTGAAATTACTGCTAAGAAATGGGGAGAATCCAGCATAGAATCAATGTGAATTAACAATGAATTTATTTCCATTTGGAGACACAAACTGGGTTAATTTTACGCCATAAAATCAGCAAGTTCAACAGCCTTGCCAGTGACTACCACCAGATTTCAAGTGCCCATGTTTGTCCGGTAAGACCAATTCAAGCTACGAACAAATTCTGGTGGCCACTTAAATTTCAGACGGCAGAGGGAGGTAGGCACAAATCGCTATAGCCACCCGAACAGCTCCCATTGATACTCACGACAATTAAGACACAATAAAGACCAACATGAATTCAATATATTAACTCAGCTACTTCTCCAACTCTCTTAATGGTAATAGGGATCCAGTCATTGCATGACTAAAGAAAAGCAAATCAAAGACGCCAATTTCGCCCTCGCCCTCTCAAGTCTCAAAAAAAGCATTTTACGCATCAGTATGTTTGTCACACGTACAATGTTGCTGCCTTAGGAGGTGACGCTCCGGATGGGCAGTCCGGGAATGGTCCGCATTTAGCAGCCAATACTGGTTAACTGCATGGCCCTTTTTCCAATATGGTTGGGCGCTAAAGCGATTTATATGATTATGTGGTGTGTTATAAATGCAAAGAAACTGCAAGAGATTCCAATAGAATGTGCAATTAACCGGTTTATTCGATTAATCTCAACGCAGCTAACCGATTTCACCTGTATAATGCTGTGACCAGTGAAACTCAATACAAAAGGTATCCAAGTATGCAAAGCACCGAACAGCCCCCACCCCCTATAATACACCCTCACTGAATGAAGCGTCCGCAATTTACACAGTAGTCACCCGTCAAGGCACTGAAGGCGAAACCATTCGTTCGGTTGTCAAAGACAACCACATTTTGGCCGTGACCACTACTTCTTTTTTTAAACTGGTCGTCCGCATGACGACCAAAGATCCCCCTATAAATATTTCATTATTTTCTACTCAATCATTATCCATTAAAGTATTCCAATTTTTTATATTATAATAACAAACAAATATTTGGCCGTGACCAGTTGTTTGCAACTGGTCGCCCGGACGGGATGAGCAGCACCTCACCACACCGAGTTTTATCTTTCAGTCAGTCGCCTCCATCCTAGGCCACAGTGTTCACAGCCGCAGGGTAAAGGCATTGTATTGGGACTCCGCTTCGATTAGTAGGGCTTTTAAGTTTAGCCTTGATAAAACGAGAAATATGGGATTTTTTTCACTTTGTAAAGGAATCAATATAAAAGAAAATGTCTGGATTACAAAATACATGGAGAAACAGTACTCTACGCGTTAAGGACTATAATTCAGCCCTCATGTAAGCGGACTGATCAGACTGGTTTTATAGCTTCGCCAGCATATATAGCAACGCCGCCGTGCCAATGACCTTGATATATTTCAATTAGTGATGTGACGGTTTTCCGTTTGGGAGGTTAACCCTGAAGGTGGCGATTCGGTTAAACCGAATCGTGCTCTGTGGGAAACCGCGTTTCATTTTCGGTTTTTAATTAACATTATTTTTGTTTTTTTTTTTCTCAGGACCATTTTTAACTGATATGAATTTTTCAGCTCACTATTTTAGCGCAGCATTATTTTACACTTCCAGATGAGTTCCTTTTTCAGTTAAGCAATGTGTTTACTTATGTTCTAGAATAAAAACAGAAAATTAATTGGCATATCTTTAATTTTTATATATTTGCATAGTCTGTGTAGAAACCGCTACGAGCGATTTCTGTTTTATTTTAAATAGGTTAAATCTTTGAATTTTTTCTGTATTTTTGGGCATTCAATTTCAACTTTAAACGTGGTTTTGTGACATAATTACTGATGTTTTGATGCTATTTCTCAATCCGATTAGTAATAACTGCCATTGCTTAAATGTATTGATGTATTTTATGACCGGATAACCTGGTGGCTTCAAAGAATCCAAGTAAATACTGCTTTTCCTTACTGATAATAACTTATTTGTTTTTGTGTAAAAGATTAGACATTATGCAACAGCCTTCCGCAGCCATCAAGGGTCTCTAGGCGGGGGTTTCTATGTTTGTCATAGGGGTTATTATGTAAGTAAAATCCGTCAGATCTTTTGGTTGCCATAGTGATCAAATTAGAGAAGTTTATTGGGTCAGTGTTGTAGATTACTTTAGATACTGTAGCCAATAAGATCCCGAATTGGTGACGGGGCACGTGTTGCACTGGACTGCCCTGGGGTAGAATTTGGGTATAAGAATATGTGATTTTGTCCCATCTGGAGGGATTCCGAGGTAACGCTCGAGATAAAAAATACGGATAGACAGAAGGTCTCAGTCCTAAGAAGTGGACAAATTTAAGAGTCCCACAAGGGGGCAAAAACTGAAGGTTCAAACGGTGGACAAAGTACTCATGAGGTCCTAAAGTGAACAAGAAGTTAAGGTCCAAAAGTGGACAATATTAAGATAAAAGAACTGGATAATTGTTACGTCCTAAAGTTGGACAGTTATTTGAGGTTGCTTATTAAGAATAAGTACTGAATCTCTAAGTGGATAAATAGGTGCTTAAAGAAACACGTATTTATTTTAGAAAGTTGTAGGAGGAGCCAAAATAGTTTTCGGTAAGCTATTGTTATTTTATTAATATTGTGCTGTTGTAATCACTTACCTGTATTTTAAGAGAAAAACGTAAAGGTCAATATTCCGGAAATATGTCTGTATATTTCAGCGGTTTATTTCATTTGACAGCGATTTGTTTGTGTATTGATACTTGTTACTTAATCGTCAGTTTAAGTGGAATTCTGGTTAGTGAATAAGTGTCAAAGCCGTGTCCCTGAGATTAATGTGTGACTGAATATGTGTTGTTTCAGTTACCGTTGATGACCTTTATAACCACGGTGAAGAATACGTCCATCAAGTTTTAACGCTGGTGACGTGCCAGTAGATTTTCCGTGGGGTGAACGCTTCGTTAATTGTGGACAAGCGCACCCAGTGTGGATGAATAAGGGAATAAAGAATTTCCAACGCGTCAACGAACTATTTTCCGTTTTATTCCTCTCCTCGCAACGCGACTTTCTAACAGTCTGAAAAAACCGAAACCGAACCGAAAAAACCGCGGATTTCTCTTTAAAAACCGAAACCGAACCAAACCGGAGTCATCAGTGACGGATCACATCACTAATTTCAATGTCACATTGCTATCTGATAAAGTTGCAAGGTACCGGTGTAATGAAACGTTTTGACCCCAAACAAATCGACCCCCCGGTCGATTTGTTTCAAAACAAACAGACCCACGGTCGATTTGTTTTGGGAAAGCTCGCCATAACAAACAGACCTCCCCTATAATAAAATGACCCCCTCCAAATAATCATGTTTAAATAGAAAAGGGAAGTAAAAAAGGTGCATATGGTTTTTAAATACTATTTTAAGCATTTTCTACCTCTTGATGTAGAAAATTATTATTTTGAGCCTTTGAAATGCCATTATTGAGCTTGGACATATTTTTTGGTGACTGTATGTTAGTGGTGTTGGAAGTGTTTTCGTGTTTAAAAATGTAGATGTTAGTTGCTAAATAAATTGTTATTCATGGATATAGTTTTTATTTCAATTAAAGAAACTGATAAGGTGGCCATATGTGGAAATAAAGAAATGAACAAAAAATAAGAGGGTTAAAACATTTCAGGGGGTCTGTTTGTTTTAAAACAAATCGACCGGGGGTCTGTTTGTTTTAAAACAAATCGACCGGGGGGTCGATTTATTTTGGGGGTCAAAACGTTTCCTTACACCGGCACTATTTTTTATATTTCAGCTGTAACGATTCAACTGTTCCAACGCTGAAAGTTGATATTTTAAATATTGCTTCATGGAATAGACAATGAGCCGGCGAATCGCTGCGGGTGTTTTATCAAAGCTCAAACCGATTTACTCCGACCACATCTAAAGAAGTGCGCACATTTTTTCCCGCGCATTACTTTCTTGGCTGACACCGCCTTGCATTGAATGAGACAAAATTAGCATCAAGCCATTGATTGATACCCATAACTTAACACCAGACCTGGACCCGTCATACTTTTTTTTTACGTCATAGCAGGAGGGACTAGATATAACGAATGCATGAGGAAGGTTCGTTTCCGATAAAGCTCCGTTACAAAGCCGCCAAGTGCCATCATCAATCCCTGCTGCATTCAATGATCTCGACAAAGTAGGAGCCACATCGATTACACAGGACAGACACATTTAGAGGCCATATTACCTGCCTGTTAACACAACTCAAAGACATAAAACGAGAAGGAGCATCCTGGAAACCAATCAAAACAAACAACGCTCTTTTCCAGACTTTATAAGGTATAACATACAAGGTCTCTGGAACAATCAAATCCATGCGCACGATATATATTGGTCGGACAAAAATGCACGTTGGTTAGTCCACACGGGCCTCGCTCGGCCCTTACTAACGTAATAAGGAACACATCCCTTCTAATCAAACTAATCTCTGGCTGGCAAACTGCAGCGAGAAAGTTAAAACTGAACGGAATCGGAGGGGGAGGGGGGGAGCAAAGGGAAAGAGACAGGTAGCTTATAAAAAAATCCAGTGAAAATATCCTTTGCCGTTCATTATTAAATGTAGTAAGTAAAAAAAAAAACAGAGGCCACAGAATCCTAAAAAATCGGTGATCTACTCCTGGGCCCAGCGGTCAACAAGTCAAAATGCAAGTTCAAACCCTGTCAATCCACTTTCTCCTGGAAAGGCCAACGCCATGACTGTGACAAAGGCTTTTCCCGGCAAAACCATTTTCCCCGCAAGGAAAGTATAGTCTATAATACCCTGCCAATTTATATTCTATTTGACTAAATCAAAACCATTATCATGATATTATGAAAGATTTTTGCTTTCATTTTTCAACAACTTCATTTTTTTTTTTGTACCAATACCTACCATTTGGTTTTGCACTGTGTCCACTTGCGACCGTTTCCTGCAGCATTTATTGAACCACCAGCCACAGTCCTGGCAATATGCAGTCAATACCATAGCGGGAAAATATGCCAGCGTTACCCAGGCTTCCCATGGTTCGATAACTCCAGGACTGACCCATGCCAGTACAATTAACATCCATACATATGCATATATGCTCCACACTGAAGTAAGTCCAAAAACCCCGAGTTCTTTGATTTTCTTAGTTTCCGGCGAAGGCACGGACATAACACACAAAGCGGTAATAACCAGTAAATTAAATGCAGCGCTGCCAATAATGGTGAATGTGCCCAGACCGTCCGAGTCAACGTCTTGGTCTAGGTATTGGGCGGTTTCTCCAACGGCCAATAAAATTTCCGGCGCACTACTCCCTAGCGCCATGAGCGTTAAATTCGCCACAGTTTCATTCCAAACTAGAACTTCTTTCTCTACGCGCACTTGTTTTTCTTCATCCCAACGCACTACTTTCCGCTTTTTACTTGTAATCACTTCGATGGAGCTCATGAATACATCGGACGCGATGGCTATTCCCAGGAATAAATACAGCAGTGCCAGGATATACAAAAATCCGCGTACAGCCTCATGCCAGAGGTTCTCCGCCGGAAGTAGCAGCCAGCTCGAGCACCGCTCCTCGCCGTCCTTCAGAAATTCGACGACGTAACCACGAGAGTTGCTGAAAGTTGTTTTGTTATTTTTCATGATGTACAGTCTTTTTTACCTCCTCACAATGTAATAGCAGCTAAGGTAATGCCGTAATTCAAACGTATGTTGTCAGCTGGTTACCAGTGTTGTCATTTTTGTCCTGTGCTAATATTTTTCTGAAACAAAGAAAAAAATGTAAGAATTTATTACCTTAATACGTACACTTCCACATTGACTTTTTTGTCCGTCTCAAAATTTATAGCAACTGCAATATTCTGTGTGTAACTGATCGTTCAGTTTGGATAAATTCGTATCGTAAAATTCTAAAAGTCCACCAATCGTGATCGAAATCAGAAGCCAAATGTACCTTTTTGGCCAATGACTTTTGCGCCAAATTCTGACCGCTTTAATTAAAAACACACATTCACGGCTGGTTAGGTTTCCGTGAATACAGATACAATTTCAATCGGTACGGATCATCAAATTTCGCGGGAAAACATCTTTTCAGTATCAACAATAAGTTAAACTTATTATAAGTTCATGAACTTAACCTCAATTGTTAATTTACGTCAATTTAAGTAACCTTCATTAAGCGTAACGCAGTTCTCGCACATCATTCAGTCGGTAATAAACTAAACCACTTGGGGAGTCTTAAAAAATGTCTTTCGAAAAATTACCAACATAAATAGATACCATATTTGGCTTGTATAAATTTGTTCACATTGTGCCGTCGCTCAGCAAATTTCAAGCAAGTGGAAGTACAACACACACATATTCTTTTCTTGACATTGCGCATAATGTATTATCATTGTGACGTCACAGAAGAACTAACAAGGCGAACTGTCCGTGTGAATCCTGGGTTAATTATGTTAATATTTTACCGTCTTTAATTTATTAAAAGGACTCCCTAATCAAATCTATCTGGCGTATTAATACCTGGAGGGAGCATACTCTGGCCCAACAATAAACTCCACCATTATCCCCATATTAAAAAAAGAAGCTCTCGGAATAAGTGCCTACCCCTGTGTGACTTGTGTATTTTCTTACTCACAGTTCACTGCACTTTTATTTAGGAAAAGTCAATTACAGCTCAAATTTGCATGGCTAAAAAATATCAGGCTTTAGTCAAATCCATGAGGCATAAGATTTCATGATCTAAATAAATCGAAGACAGTGCGACACTAAAGGCAATACTGACGAAGAAAAAGAGATTTATTGATATTTAATTAGTGTAAAATTCCATGAAACTGGCGTAGCCCGGATTTGTCATTCTTGTACATAGAACATAACTTGCACTATCTGACTTCGTCGCTAGGCGATTCCTTGGTGTTTTTGCACTAGATGCTCATAATTACGCAGACTCTCCTTACAATTCAAACAGCAATGTTCTTGATACTTGAATGAAATCAAACCCATGCCAATAGATCTTACATTACAATCACTCAACTCAAACATGTGCGTGAACAACAGCAAACGTTTTAAAAAAGACAAAGAGCTTAGTTTGCCCTGTCATAATACACCATGACGAAAAATAGATCCATCAAAAATAGTGTCCATAAGCGAACGAATAACTAATTTTTTACCCAAGATCTCGATCAGATGAACGATTATAAAAATTACAACATAGTGAACGGAAGGAAGTAAAAGTTAATAAATTAGCCCTTGAAATACCTTGGAGTTTCTCACAAACTCTCGCTTGCATCTTCTTAAAATATGGAAAAAAAGCAGTACTCGGCTACAAAATGTAGATTAGTTATACATATGAAAGGTAGAAATTCATATTATTCAAAGTCTAAGGTAGGAATTCGTAATTTAAAATATGAAATTTGTCGGTGGTATTAAATTATATAAATAGTTATATTTATAAGTTAATTACAGATATATACTTTCACAAATATGTAAATGGATGAAATACGAGTAAGCATAATTTTTTCCGGAAAAAGTTCGAGAAAAAACGCTTGCGCGAAATCAGCAGTTTTGGAAGTTATTGGCCCCACGGACAATATATAGATATAGACGGTGCTCGAGAAAGGTGAGGTCGAGATGCACCAACAGGCATGTACACTTTCTTTTTCTTTTTTAAATGAAAAACATGCTTATATTCTTTGCATTCAGTTGAGTTCAGTTGATAAAAATACTTTTGAAAAATACTCACTTCTTAGCTTAAACAAGAAATTAAATCCAATTTTTGAAATCTATATTCCAGAAAAAAATTTGTTAGAGATCCAATAAGCACATGAAAATCATCCCTTTGCAAGACATCTAGAAATATCGATGTTAACCCAAGTCCTTTCACTTTAGGGGTCGTGTCACAACTTATTTAGAAAATACGGGCCAAGAGAAAGAAAATCTTCCACATGAGTATATTTAGCAAGTTTTGAATTAATAGCCTAGATCTTCTTTTTTTCAATAAACAGCTTAGTAAAACACACTTACAATCGCATCAATGCGTGCACGTGAATGGTTAATTCCAAATAGCCAAATGAGAGATTATCTTATAATAATAGGTATTATTCAATATACTAATCACATATTCTTACATGTTACACGGATGGGATTTGTACGATGGCTTTTTCGCCCAAAAATATTTATATGTCTCTTAAGATTTGATTAGTCCTCGATTCACGAATTGCATCATGGATTGATTCCAATTTTATTTTTTCAAAGGCATAATTTGTCAATTTTTTCTATTCATATAATTTTTAGACACGTCTTGTCAAGTTCTTTTTTATTCGCAATTCCATAAACAAATTTAGTAACCCGGGCACAGAGATAAGACACGGAGGCATGTTGTTCCTGTACACTGTCGACCTAAACACTATTTATCTACCAAATTATTATTTCAGTCTTTTCATTTTTTCAGTTATTGATTTCAAACCTTTTTCTAATCCTGCTGGATTAGTTTTTGCATAAGGTCAAAAGAATGGTATTGTTATGAAGCATGCAGAAAACATGTGAGTGACAGGGAACAGAAGGAAACCACAGCCGAAGTTTTATCGCCTCTAGACATCACCAAAGAGATATGAAAGCCCCACTTCACTAATGTATCAAAGAGAATGTTGTACTCCATTATAATTTGATTGATTTAACCGAAATTACGGTTAGACAATTTTTAATAGATCGGGAAAAAAATGTTCAGGAAGATTCCCTTGGAGACAACGAAACATTTACAACACAAACTCTTACAGATGGTTTATTATTCTTGCTGTTGTTGATGATGATGTTGTTGATAATACTATTAAATAATAATAATAATAATAATAATAATAATAATAATAATAATAATAATAATAATAATAATAATAATAATAATAATAATTATTATTTTTATTATTATTATCATTATCATCATCATCATTATTATTAGTATTATTATTACCGGTAGCCCCGTGTGTGCGTGTTCTTTGTTCTCCCTGTATTCAGCATGCAGTATCTGCCATTTCATGATAACTCGCAATTAACAGCACCATTGATCACGAAAGATATAACCGTTAAAAACACACCCAGCGCAGCGAAAGAAACGCACCAAATTATCTAATTATCAACAGCTAATCAGTCTTTCTCCCCCCCCCCCCCCCCCGCCCTTTTTTGGCACTGATACAGAAGATATAGCAAGGTAAGGTTAAAGCAGGTGATTGGGAGGGCATCAGGGAAATTTTCCATTCATCTTTGTCACTAGGTGCCTCGTGTCCTTTGTCCTGTTCAGCAATAACATACCAGTGAACAGCGATCTTTGTTAGCACCTCTCTATCTCTTGGAAAAAAAACTTTAAGTCCTGCTGTGTTTATGAATGGAACAATTATGAAAAATTAATTACGAGTCTATACATTGTTGCATCTCTCAGGTATTTACCATGAGCGACAGGCTTCTAATAAGAGGATGCATAACTCGCTACGTTGCGATGATTGAAATGTTACTTGACATTTACAGATGCAGTGGGGGGGGGGGGGGGGGTAGCTCCCGCTGTAAGAATCTATTATTTAAACTGTTTATTCTCAGCCAACTTATAGCAAAAGGGAGGGGGGGCACTGATGTACCAATTGGTTACCTCGTGTATCCATGACTTTTTAAAACGAACATTAAACGCGGAGAGCTAATTTTAAAACAATACGCCCACCCCCCCCCCCCCCCCATTTTTTTAAACCAAACGTCCAGGCCAATTCCAACATAAGCCCGCCTTTTGATGGAAACGTGGAGCACTGAATTGAAATTGCCTTTTTTTAACGATACTGGCATTCTGCGCGGACCGCGTCTGACCTCAAAATTACTCTCCCCCTTTCCCAGCGTTTATTTTTGTTCATGCATGGTAACACATTTCACACCAAGTGCCCCCCCCCCTCCCCGGGCTTGAATAGGCTGTACTCTTACAAAGCCTCAGTGGCGACTAACGTAAACAGCAAATTTTATAGATCACGATAAAACTAAACAACACCCTGCCGCCTTCTATGCAACCACGCAGTCTATAAAAGGTATAAAATGATGTTGTTTTTTGTTTAACACAGAGTAATATTTTAAATGCGAATTCTGAAGTCAATAAGAAAACTTTTTTTTCTTTGTTGAGCTATTCCGGGGCAGACTACTGAAAGATCAAACGTTTCAGAAATCAGTTTTTTTTCTATTATTTCATTGTTGTACATTTTACACCTTCTTCATTTTCTGTCTTAGAAATAAAGAAAAAATAATAAAAGAAAAAAAATAAACAACTGTTTCCGTTTCAACAGATCAATATTTCGTTGGGCTACTCAGTACTGAGATTAAAAAAACAACAACCACCGCACGTTAATTCATGTTCCAAATACGTTTTTATTTTCGTTTGCCAAAAGGTAAGAATTTAACTGTTCAGCTATTTTCAACCTTCTGTCATGAAAAAGACGCATTTTTTTAATTTATGAGCCATTCGAATTATTATAGTCTATGCATGAACAGTCTACCAAAGAATTCAGAATTCTTATTATAAATAATACGGTGGTATAACAAAACATCACATCACATATATTAAAGAACTGTTAACTATGACCAATGAAGTTTTTAAACCGAAATGCATATCATTTCTGTTTACATCATTGCATATTAGCATAATTATCCAGGGTTTGAGAATTTTGCACTCTACAGCAGCCCCTAACAAGGATTTGTGAACAATGAAATGGACTACATGCGTGATATGGGTCCTAAGTATCCCAGCCTCTTCGTCACAGACTCGTTCCACCAACGCTACATACACATAAAAAAAACAATGACGCTGGACTTCAAAAATACAAAGGGAAAAATATTTATCTCCTCTAAACAGGTCACTGCAGTAAAAAAAGCAGGGTGTTTTGACGAATTGTTAACACTTAACTGACTGGCCAGATTCCATCAATAGATATATTGCACGGACAGTCTGAACCCCTGCCCCGGTACTATGTATAATTAACTGTACTCCTAGACGCGAAAATCGGTTGAGCTGGCTATGTCACGTGAACAACGCTAGTTTTATTTGTGAAATTAGTTACATCTATTGGCGTTCTGCTTGCCAAAGGAGCAGTTAACGAAATCAGTTAACTGCACAACTTCTGTGAATACGGCCGCTGGTGTTTCTTTCCAGTACCAGGACTTAGACCGTGACATTTTCCCTTCTTGAAAATCTAATCAGCGACTGGTTGATTGCCAACGATTCGCTTTCCCTGAATTTTAACGTGATCTTCAGTTTTTTTATTTATTTTCACTGCTTTATTTATCATTGTGTGCTTTTATTTATCTTTGCCAATAGCACAATAAACTTATGCCGCGGTTTTTTTGTTTTTTTTAATCTCGGGATACATCCACAATAGAGCCATTACAAAAAAGTCTGTCTTATTAATAATATCACACCAGCCGTTGTGACACGTATAATAAATTGGGACGTTTTAGTACCTCTTGAAAACCTCTTACTCTGTGTACTATTTTTTCTCTATTTTTTTTTACAATACGATCACCGTAAAATCCCCTTTCGCTTGCAATTACCATGGAGTGTAGACCACTGTCTAGGATCAAGCCACGTCAAGCACCCCGGAATATGAATGCTCATTTGGCGTGTCGAAAACCCATTGACCTAGAACTTTAATTTGAAGATGAATTGCCCTAGATTTGTGACCACTATTTGGAACCTATGGTATAACTTACAGAGTAATGAAAAGGTTATGTCACTTTTGTCTTCCATTTCTTCAACGTTTCTGCATTTACCTCAGCATTTTTATTTTCAAGAAGTTATTTTTTTGCTGATGGCGCAGGTAATGTGTCTCACACTGAATTAATCTTTAAAATGTTACTGGGCCGTCTCAACTGTAAACAGGCACCTTTACTGTATTTCTGTCACATCTCTCCGGCTGGGCTGGTAGTTTAAAGAATCGTCCATACTATCTACCATACACACCATAAATTATATTATGGACTATAATCTAATATTGTATTACACGTCAAACAGTACAGTTTATCCTTGCTCTTGCAAGATGCTCACCAATATATAAAAAAATGAGAAAGAAACGTGTCCCTAAATCCACATTTCGAAGAAAGACATTATGTCAAAGACAATTTGTTGGGAGAAATTTTGCGAAGAGAAATTCTGTCGGAAGTGAACTTCGAGACAATTTGTCGGAATTTTTGATTTCTTAATAGTTGTTTATTATTATTATTATTATTATTATTATTATTATTATTATTATTATTATTATTATTATTATTATTATTATTATTACTATTATTATTATTAAGAGAGGGGTATTTTTGCTTTCACTTTTTAGTTTAAAAAATGTAGTTTGCCACTCAAAATTTGGAATGCTGTATAAAATTGAAGCTTCAATGGCAAATTGCAATTACGCAGATGAAAGAGTTAACGCTTAATACCATCACAAGAGTAATTCCAGTGTAATTCTTGTAACTATATTCGAATTTGTATTCTTGATTGCAATAAACATTTTAAATGAAGTCAGGCTTGATCCTATCACTGATCGGAGCAAGAATTGCTCTGGCCTGTCTGATTGAATTTCAATTTGCTAATTGCAATATACTAGTTAAAAGAAATTACGCTTGATCCCACCACTCAGCAGACTAATTCTTACATCCATGTTTGAAACTGCAATTGCTGACTGCAATAACGTGTAAAAATAATAGCCCCGAGTCAGACGATGGGAACTGTAGAGAATACAATCTCCTGGTGCCCGGAGTTAGTATAAAAATCGAGAAAAAATGCTTTTTGTCATGGTTCGAAGTTGGCAATGGAAAACATAAGCTACCGTGCAACGGATATTCCTACATGAAAACAGACGTCGAAAAACAACTGATCACGTAGGTCTGCACAAAGCGCTACTCGCAGAAATGCAGAGATGCTGCAAACATCAATCAACATGCAGAATCCTACGCCGAAAATGCCCAACGACAGAAATAAAGATGAAACGACGGCACTTAAAGCAAATGCCGAAATCAGGGAAATGGCTTCTCAAACAAGAGAAAATGCCTCAAACTTGATTAATTAAACAAGCATGTCCAAGGACATGACCCAGCCGAGATCAGGGAAATGGCTTCTCAAACAAGAGAAAATGCCTCAAACTTGATTAATTGAACAAGCATGTCCAAGGACATGACCCAGCCGAGTTACCAGACAAGGAAAGAGAGAAAAACTCTGAAACGAGTAGTGTTAGGCCAAAAAATGAAGAACTCTGTTTCTGAACGTAACTTTTTCATAATTTTAATACACAAAAACTAGTTTTCCCGGGTGGAAGCTACCCGAAAAGGGATGTTGGAGAGGTTGGGTTTTGACGATTCACATATTTACCGACATTTACCCAATTTTACAAAATTTTTAAAATTCCCCTTTTTCGGCATTTTTTTTTTTTTTTTTTTTGTCATTTGCGAAAAAAGCAAAGCCCAAGTGGAGAAGCACCTAAGAAACTTTCAATTAAAATTTTATAACTATTTGAAAAAGACGGAGAGAAATGAATGTTTTGACAATTCAGTTATTTACCACCATTTATTCCAGTTTTTGCCAAACTTCAAAAGTTCCGCGATTTCGGCAGTTTTTGGCGAACCGCAAAAAAAAAAAAAAACAAAAAAAACAAAAAACATCTAAACGATTGGAGTAAAACTGTAGGAGGAGTAGCATTTTAAAAATGAGTCAAAACGGGCGCAAAAATGCCACCATTTTGTCAGTTTTTCGTCAATCGTCGAAAACAGTTATAGCCAGGTGGGGGACCACCCAGAGAACATTCCTGTGTAATATGTAATATCAAAACGATTCGAGGAAAACTGTTGGACGAGCAGCATTTTAAAGAAAAAGTTTAACATACGCACATACATTCAAGCCCCCTAGAGTGATACGACTAATCCAGTCCGACAAAGTCGGCTGGGATAAAAAGTCGTATCAGTGCGGCAACATGCTTCCCCAGTAACTCTGGATTTAAGCACACGGTAAACCGAGAACGGGCCAAAAATGCACCTCTGGTACCAGAAAGTCCAGCTGCTCTTAAGATACCCGACACCTCTGACGACAATCCAGAAAGATTCCTGTTACACGACAACGAACCGGATGCCGACTCCCGCCTGATGGTGTTTGCCTCGCCCGACGGTCTCCGATTGCTGTCTTCCGCCGAAACCTGGTTTACGGACGGAAACTTTGTCCTCTCTCCAGATGGGTTTCTCCTGTTGTACATTGTAAACGAGTTTGTGACTGAAAATTATTTTCAGAGACATTCGTAGCTTTCGTTAGCAAATAGAAATTACAATAATGACTTTGAAGTGCGAAACAGTGCGTAAATGCATATCATTAAAAATGTGTTACTGTAGATTTTTGCGGGAAAACAAAAATACCTCTCTAAAAACACAGCTATTAAGAAATTGTAAATTTCGACAAAATGTCTTGGGGTTTCACTTTTGGAAAACTGTCTCTCGACAAAACGTCTCGACAGCCCCCTAAACTTATTCAAGTTCCCACAAACTCCCAGGAAGCTGTTTGCCATGTTGAGGAGATAAGCGGCAAATATGACCGCCCTACCAAAAAAAGTGCACCTCTTTGGGCAATATGGCAATAGCATCTGCATCTTCTATAGCACACAACAGTGCTTCATAAAGACGAGAAGTTTGAAACATAGACGGTCGACCGACCGCACGCAATTTTGTTGTGCAGATGAAATCGGTTACTCGCACAAACGGGTTACCTGTGTACTGTTGAAAAATCCTTTACTGTTCTTTTGCATCTCTTATATATCGGATAATCGCATGAATCGGTCAAACACAGTTTTCTTTAGAAAACTGGTACACGCAATTAACCGATTTCAGCTGTATTAGTCGAGACCTTGCGCAATAAGTAACAATTCACTTTACTTCTTTTACTTCTTATGTGCGCCGATTCATATTCAGATTTTGGGTAACTGGCTCAAATTATCTCATGGTTTCAAATAAGAACATGGCATAATCTAATTCATTGTTCGGTTCATACAGATAGTAAATGTGTACTAGTTTTTACTGAAAACCAATTTTAGTTCTTGCATATCACTTTTTTGTAAAAAGATTTTTTTTAATTTCAGAAGTCTTCAAAGAGTAAAGTTTGAAAAGTTAACCTTTTGCAAAATGTCTCTAACACATCGAAGCTTACTTCAGAAACGTTATCAACAATCAATACGGAAAAGAGAAAAGCGAGTTTATAGCGCTGTATGACGATTTCCATTCATTTTGCATGGATCAGTCCAGAACGATGCGCAAAAATAATGAAGATCCAAGCCTTCAAGAGTGATGACAACAACAAAACTGACTGAGAACAGCGATCCCGGAACTGTTTCCCCGGTTGATGACAGCAGTGTAAAAATATCACCCCTTCACTCCTCCTCCCACCAAGGTCAGAGATCAGGTTTAGTTATTACTAAACAACAATGAACGTAGGGGGGAAGAAAACATCTATTGGAATGCCACAAGAAATGACTGCAAGGAGAAGTCGCAGATGGTCCACCCCGTGCTAGCTGGAGAGCCTCACTCAGTCATCTGACACAGACATGCAGTTGTCTTGACAGGTAAAAAAAATTATGCCATGCGTCAAATTATTAGCATGTTTCCACTTAATTAGGCTAAACCCCAACAGAGTCATTACTGGTGTAACTCAGCTCAAGTGACACAGTGTGTAAAAAAAAAAAAAGAATAATATATCACAAGTGGAAGATTTGCTGGAAAAATGAAAGCTCTTTTCGTGATGTGATGAGTAAACATTTAAGACGAGACAACAGACGGTCCAGTTATCCTTATTTTACTAAAAAAAAGAAAATTGAAGTAAACCCCCCCCCCCCCCCAAACCTCCCGAAGAGGAGGGGCGCTAGATATTATATGGCTACCCGATTCAAAAAAAGAAAAAAAACCGCGGACAAACGGGTAATTTTGGGGACAAAGGCGGTCTCAAATTTCGTTTAAAAAGGAGTAATTTTCATTCAGTACTCCGCGTTTTCCACAAAAATATATGTATACATCTCACCATACGTGTTTGTCTAGTTTTCGTTCTTTGGACTCAGTAACGAACGTTCTAGCGGCGCCCACACCCATAAATACATAACTCGATGAAAATGTATGCTTTTTTCAAAATTAAATTTCAACATTCGCAGTTTAGGGGTGAAATTTACAGCGGTAGGAGAGTTTAATTGAAAAGCGGTATTACGGAAGCCAAATTTGGGACAATAATCTCTCACGTTTTATGTCACGTGACAATATGCACAACAACCCTGCCAAATATTTACATTACATTGACACATGCGCTGGTGGCGTAACGATTATTCTGATCATCGGTGCAATAACAACTTCTCAAAAGTAAACAAAACTCAACAGCGAAAACATAACCATAACAAAAAGCTAACATTTGGCAAAAGAAAAAGGGGGAGAGGACAAAATCAAGATGACAACTCAGCAGTACGGTAGTGGGTTCAGCAGTACAGACGATATCGGATAATTTAATAACCAAAATTGTTTATCCGATATGTTAGATTAACGGAAATTCCGGTTTGACACGTGACAACATTACAGTGTTGCCACGGAGTCACCAAGAAAAAAGTACAAAAAAAGGATAATTCACATTTCATGAAAATTGAAGAAAAAATACTGCATATCAAATTTTATCATTATATATCATTTCCATTTTCAGCTATTTACAAACTCCTTTTCACAGCGATTAAAGCAAACTGGATACCTGATTGCGCTTCTTAATTGTCGTGTATATTACCAAAATGGTTTTCTCCATTTACTTCAGCATTTTCTTAATGAAACTTTGGTCCTTAATGATATGTAATTTGAAATGAGAGCAAGAGGCTGTTCAATTTCATTAAGGAATAAACTCTTATATTATCTAAAATAATGGATACTTTACGGTATGATAAGTGGTCATCCATAAAAACGTACGCAACAATTTGTCAGTTTTTGACCCCCCCCCCCCCCTCCACTTTTACGCACGTACGCAATATGTTGTGCTATACTGAAGAAATATCAATTTGTTTTAAAAACTAGAATGCCAATTAATCAGTGACAAAACTGAAAGTGTAGATGCTACCATACATTAAAATGAATAGCCATTGCACTAAAAGGGGAACAGGACAATCCCCCCCCCCAGACAATTCCCTCCCAGTCAATTCCCCCCCCCCCCCCGAACAATCCCCCCCGTAGGACAATTTCCCCCGAGGACTATTCCCCCCCCCCCATTCATTTTTATTTTTCTTATTTTTTTCTTTTCTTTGTATCTCTCTCTCTCTCTCTCTCTCTCTCTCTCTCTCTTTTTTTACAAATTGTTACCTTTTTATCTTCTAACTGGAGATGGTAATTGTCCTTTCATTTCAACATTTCAACATTGTCGCAATTGCAATTTACATGCCTTATCCAAACCAATGAACTTTAAGTTGGCCACCTCAGTGCCAGCAAAAAACGGGTTTTTTACATGTTACATCGGTCGGATCCGCCGTAATGTTCGCAGTGCATCTGGTCAAATTATTGGTGGCCGCTTGCCCGAGCCACCACGTCGCTGGTACGCGACTCTGCGCAACGCATTCGTCAAACAGTCCGCGACTTCGAAAACCGACATACTGTTGACTATCTGCGTGGAATTGCCCACAAATTTAGGTTTTAAATGGCAGTAAAAACTTTCGTTCCAGATAGAAAAATTTTGCATTTTTGATTTTAAGGTATTTTAAAAATAAAAACTTTGGCATTCAAAGTAAAATATAATATAAAAATTAAGTAGGGGGGGGAATAGTCCTCGGGGGGATTGTCCTACGGGGGGAATTGTTCGGGGGGGGGGAATTGTCGGGGGGAGTTGTCTGGAGGGGAGTTGTCTGGGGGGGAATTGTCCTAGACCCACTAAAAGAGTATAATATTTAGTTAACTTTGTAAATCGATGTATTGGGTTATTTAATTACATAAAAGTGTGTCAGAGATATGTTTTTAAAAAAATGTGTACGTGCGCAGCAGTACCTAACCCCTTCACTCCCTATACGTAGTGCGTACGCAACGACCATGAACCCCCCTCCCCTCTGTGCTTACGTACTTTATGGATGACCCCTAAGATATTATCCATGTTTACAAAACATGTTTCCATTCTATAAAGAAAAATTACCCTTTTCTACACGATAGACGTATTGATTCTGAATCTTAAAAAAGGAAATTAAATATGCATACAGTATCAGAGCGATTGACAATATGGCCCAGTCAAGGGTAATATTAGAAGAAGAAAAAAGGCAAGCAGAAAAAATAGCTTACAGCAAATGAGAAAAAAAATTAATTTCGAAAAAATGTTGATGTTGAGAAAAAAGTATTTAAGATAAATGTGCAAAATGTGTCATACAAAAAAAAAAAGGATGAAAAGTTACAAAAAAAAACCCGGATGGAAAAAAGTTTTTAAAAAAGACTGCATAAAAAAGAGAATGTGGCAACACTGACATTATTATATTGGGATAAAGAACAAAACTACCAACGTAGAACCACAAATACCGTTTTTTCATATCTTTATAAATCCTTATCTTAAAAAAATAGTCTACCTACAGAACGTATTCTTCCTCTGGCTTGGTTTCGAAAAAATAAATACCAACTGTTTCCTGGGAGAGTTCTGAGTCTAGTGAGTACTGACTGATACCAACTGTTTCCTGGGATATTACTAAGTGAGTCTAGTGAGTACTGACTCAGCGTTGTGGCTACTGAGTAAGGCTATTAAGTGTTGATTGAGTATAGTGAGTCTAGTGAGTACTGAGTCAGTACAGGGTGAATATAATGAATACCAACCGAGTCTAGTGAGTACAAAGAGAGTTTGATCAGCACTAAATTAAATTTTATCGAATTTCCAAAGTATACTTAAGTAGTCTTTGTGATGTTGTCTTTTAACACATGAACTTTTCAGAAGGATACCCGCCTTTCTACGACACATTATTACAAGACATTAATCTACTGAGTACAGTCTGAGTTGTTTTCACGCTTTTCCCATCTTAATTTTCATCAGTTTTTAAACGTTTGTCAAAAAGTCCACAAAGATTGAATGAAAGTACACACACAGCGATCACAGAAGTTCCTTTTGAGTAGTGTTAGAATACGCGATACTATTTTCGGCGCCATTCACAACCCAAATGAGATCTAAGACAATTTTCTTCCTGGCCTACATTGCAGCATGTATTTCCATTTAAACTAATAACACGTGATTCAGGTTTTTTGTGGATTATAATGATTATTCTTTTCGTAAAATGAGCAGTCAGGAGTGTCGTCATCAGCCGCTAACTCAACGACTTCGAGTGGGCTATCCGGTAATACAAGGCTATTGCGATTCTATCATATCATCTGGAGAACGTTCAGGCACTTCTCTGACGACAGCCAGCTGCTGAAGTTCACATTACAGCAAATGGCTTGCAAATATATATATATATATATATATATATATATATATATATATATATATATATATATATATATACATACACTACAAAATAACCATGTAACTACATACTATACTCAAACAAATATGTAGTGAAGTGCCACAAGCCCTATGAATAATCCGCAAAACTAAAGAACTAAATTCAAGACTGTTCAATCAGCACCAGACTGACGGACGTGAGCTTAAGTTGTATTTTTCTATTCAGTTCAATGACTAAAAGGCAATATAAGCTTAAGAATTTTTCAAGCAAATTAGGGCGGGGGGGGGGGTATGGGTTGCGGGATTCCTTCAGCATGAGCAGAGCACTGAGTAAGCAGATTATTTTTGTCAACGTGAACTGCCGTCCTGTTTCTTGCCTTCAGACTTAACACGGATTGCTTCAGACCCGCCTTACAGTGGCATGGAGGCTCATAAAGACTTGTGTCAACTCTGTAATAACACCCGAATTACTTGTCTTAAAAAAAAGAAGGCTAAGTTATTATCGCTTACATAAACAGTCACGCGTCATTAGATAAAGTGACAATCAATCTCTGCGGTAAAGACTGTAATAAAAAAGGGTTAATAACTCCCCGCACACAGGTCAGTAACCATTTTTCGGCCATAATTTTTGTGAGATTTTTTCCTCAGCGTAATTCGACAGTCAACCCACGACGAAATCACAAACAAATACTACAGACAACATTGAATAATATAATAATCAATTTATTCATGGAAAAATATTACAGTAGCCCTTGCAGACAACATTGAATAATATAATAAACAATTTATTCATGAAAAAATATTACAGTAGCCCTTGCAGTTAGGATTCGGGGATTTAAAAGTTACTACAATAAACTATAGAATACGCGATATCGCCTATATAACGTAATTCTGAGACGTGTGATAACTGTATGAAAAATAACACAAAAAAATAGGAACCAAAACATTATTGTTTTAGTAAATTTGAAGAAATAACACTGAGCAGATATTATCTCACTGGGGCCGTAGTCATGTTGACTGTTAAGCAAATATCACCCTTTAGATCAACAGTTGTCAAAAAGGTCAACAGTGACAATGCAGGCAGTGATTGCAAATCAACACATCCTTCGGTACATGACAATAATACGGGTATTAATCAGCAAATTGACCCAACGAGTTCCTTGTGATATTACGTGTGGTATGAAATCCGCGGATGACACGATTTTCCATCGCATATACCCGGATTTTTTTCTTTTGATTAGGTTTGCCTTTTTCAAATAAAACTCTTCTTTTTTCAGTATGTTTTTCTCTCACAACGATACGTTTTTGAATGTCAAAGAGGGGGCGTCAAAATCTAATCATGTTTGTCTGTCCTCTACAAATTAAAATTGTTGTTGTTAATGTATTGTATTTTCTTGTGTTCTTGCAAGAATTAAGAGCAATGCGCCCATGAATACTGTCCCGCAAATCCGTTTCGCAGCTCAGTTGGCACTTTATTACTATGACACATCACTTAAAAAGCGGAAATGCTCAATGTTTAACGGTTGATATTGTAAGAAAAAATTACCCGACTGCCGTGACTGTGTGAAAGTTTTTACCACTAAAAGCATAAAAAAGCACGGGGTGGTTGTAAAAATTACCCTTAACTTTCCATTTATTTCAATACCTCAATTAACACAGTTTACACGTATAAATACGCAAACCTTTCACTTTTTTACATATTATCATACGTGTATGTATCGATAATCTATCAATAATCTACCAATTTTGTTTGTCTCACATCACTTACCTCGAAGCTCGTTAACTTCCACAGTCAAATGTGTTATCCGTTTTTATTAAATTTTTATTTTATTCCACCGTTGAGTGTGAAAGACGAAGCTTTCTATCCAAACTCGAAACAGAATTGACCGTTATATTTAATATACATGACAAGGGTTAATAAAGCTTGATATAAAGCACGAGACGAGTGACGGTAAATGCCTATGCGGGATTAACACTGCTATCAAATCCCAAATGGAGTTTTTTTATTCTAAATGTCCACTTACTACTTCTGCTAAATATTCATGAGCTCCAGAATCGCGCTGATCGTTTAATTCTCCCCTGAGCTCTCCCATTCACGTTGGAAGTAAAGTAAGTTCTGTTGAAAAAAACTTGCATCGGGCTAACACACCACACACTCACTTTCTCTTCTGCATATTTGTCCTTACACACAGAGCAGCGGAATTATATCGAATCGTTAGTGGAATAATAAAGGCTCTGATCAATGGGGGAAAAAGACAAGGTATTGAATAGCAAAATAAGACCATAAAGTAACCAATGGTGATTGGCAGTTCCATATCATATACAGGCCCAGTAAACTTCCGCTCTCTGGAGTCTGTTTTTCTCCACATATCTCAAACTCACCGTTATTACAAAACTTTTAATTTATAAACATGAATTATCGAAAAGGTTTACGATGACAATAATGTAGCTACAATACAGAATGTGTTTTTACTTTAACAGTAGGAGACTGGGGTCCTTCAATTGTTTTTATAAATAATTTCAAAGAAATCAGTTGTCATTCCGGACAAAAAGCCCACCGCATTTGACATCGTCTATCCCACAGACCATGTGGACAAAGCCAACAAACGGCAGTGAACTGTGCTCCGACCAATGCAAAGGTTCTTTCCTTACCCTTTCCTGGTCCATTTTCACTGCTTCAACTATAAATTGGCTGGACACGCAGGAAACTGATCTTGCCAGGTACGCTCATGAATTCCCGGGACACTGGCATCAATCTGAGGGGGGGGGGGGGGGGAGCAGGCAGACAGATTCGCGAAAGACGCGAATGAACTTGCCAGGATCCCGTGTTAATTGGCAAGGCGCGAATGTGACTGCACAAAAACCGTGCACTAATTGCAGAAATGCAAATAAAATCGCAAGGCACGTGAAATAATCCTCGGCGAGGGCACGCGCATCAACTCGCGCGGCACGCACATGAATTCGAGGGACACACGCGTGGAATCACGAGACAAATAAACTGCCGCCTTTTAGCGTTAATTAACGAAGCTCTAACACTCACTCGATCTTTCTATTTTTTCCACCGTGTCTAAATCTGCCCGAATTGGTGCAGATGAAGGGGAGCAGAGGTGGGCGGGGTGGGGGGGGGGAGGCTGAGAGGGACCCCTATTTGTCTACTCCTTCAGCCGGCTTCCCCCTTTAAGAAGTCTGTCAACAACAATACACAAAGTGCAATATTCTTTTTAACAGTTGCACAAACAATGGCTGTGTCGATTCAACATTATGGACAAATAAGAAGCAATTATTCCTGCCAAGTTTGTTTTTTATAAGGTAATCATGTAGCTATGCTACTTAGCGAGCTTGTAAACGATCGAAGATTTGTGACCATAACATTTATTTACTTGCAATTAAAATCACTGCATGCATTCAATTTAGTTAAATTATTACACTTGGGAGTTTCAATTCCCTAGTTTATTGCTTTCGTACGATTCAAAAATTGTTTCCGCCGGTTTCCTGTTTTCCCGCCAAAACCTTGTTACGCGAACTCCTCTGAGACGGCTATGGCTAGGACGACCAAATTTGGCAGAGACACAGTACAGCATGTCTAGTTGGTCCAGCTCAGTTTTTAAAGAAATTCAGGTCAGTCTCGCTTTGCCTACCAGACCTTACTTCGCAAATAGAAAACAACCACATTCGATTTCTCATTTATCTGAATACATTGAAATAATAGATTATTACTAATTCCTTCAATTAAGCTTTCGCAGACAACTCAAAATAAGTGCCTAATACCTGTGTGTCTGTATTTTGTTTTTGTTACACATTTCTACTTAAAATCGAACTGCTGCATTTTAAACGAAATGTTCTAAGTTTTGACACTTGAGATTATTGTAAGAAGAAACCTGCTGTATAAGGCTTGGTTTTTACTTTAAAACGAAACAATAAAACAACCCAAAAAAATGGTATCACAAATGTTATAGGCTTGACTAAATTGCTATATTCTCAAAATGTGAATCAGCCATTTCGTGGAATGGCGGATTGCACATTCATGTGCCATATTTATATCAACTACAGTTAAAACGTGGCCGTGGACATTGTGGTTTTAAGGTATAAATAGCATTTGTATCTGCAGAAATAACTATCCACCTAAAAAAAAATACTTTGCTTGTCCAGAAAGAATTGATTCAGATATACTGAAAATATGTTCATTAATCACCTTCTGCAATTGCAATCAATGTATTTTACTTGGTCCAGAACGAACGACTGGATCATACGTAACTTTAGTTCTTGCTAAGCATATAAAATGTTACTTGAAATTATAAACCTTTTTTTTTTTCAAAATTAAGAATGAAGTACAAACCACTTTTAAATAATGCCGATGTAAGTCAGCAACATTCTGCTGAAGGTGTTCTACAGAAACCGGTGAAAATCGGTTTTCTTTGTTGTGAATGGAAACGCTGAAACGGTTAAAACCACCACCCATAGACGTTCCTCTAAAATTTCAAAAGCATACGGAGCAAAGTCAAAGTAGACGTTTTTTATAAAATATTTTGACTTACACTGGCCAAAATGAAAATACATACAGACCAGTCATACGTAGTCGGCTAGTCTAAAAACTGTTGGCTTGTTGGTGAAAACAGCCACGGTATATTTTTAGCACTAGGCACGATATCCAAAGGAGCGGAATTTATTTTTATTTTATTTTTTTAATAATATTAATATTATTACTCCTTTTTCTTTTTGGTTTTCATTTATTTTCGTTTTATAATTACATTTCCCACGTGGTTACGAATCAGTTAAATATAGGGGAGCAGGACAAGTGCCACCCGGAAAACCGCCATCCGGACAAGTACCACCAGGAAAAGTGCCCCGGCGGACAAGTGCCACCCGGAAAACTGCCACTCGGACAGCTGCCACACAGAAAAATGTCATTTAAAATAAAAGAAAAAAAAAGCGTTACCCCCAAAATAGAGTTACTTAATTTCAATTGCACTCTATCAATACCCCAAGCATATTAAGTACAAGAGGATCCTAGTTCCAAATACTTCAATCTTGAAAGGGAATATCAAATTTTAAACCTTTCAACAAACGCTTTTTCTTTTTATTTTAAATGATATTCTTCTGGCTGGCAGCAGTCCAAAAGGCACTTTCCCAGGTAGCACTTGTCTGGGTGGCACTTGTCCGGGTGGCGGTTTTCCGGATGGCACTTATTATTATTATTATTATTATTATTATTATTATTATTATTATTATTACAAAACAGACTTCTTTTTATAAATAACCCAGTAACCCCTTCCCCATTTGCACATAAAACCCCTCAGCGTTTCCAAGTGGCAACCTTCCACACAAGCCTCTAAAACTAAAATAAAAACACAGCAAATTATAATCTTTTGTTTGGGAGAGGGTGTAGTTCTGACTAACAGATATCCCAGCACATCTCCCTCTCACACCTCCACACCCCAGGAGGGAGCTGTGCCACAGGGAACGCAACCATAACGACAGGCATACAGCAGCACCAGTACTCGCAGCAAGTACCACATATGACATGTGTCAATCAACTATGAACTGCCACGCGTGAAGTAATAACGTTGCAATAGGTGCAACAGTTATTAAGTTAAAACGAGATTAAAAGCTATATTGTACATGTTTCCTTTTTTTTTTTTTTCGAAGATCGAGAAACATTTTACTGTCCCTTATGCCTGTTAACTCACATATATATACCCGGTATGTATTCACTGCAAAAAATTTCAGACCGCTGGATCGAATAGTCTCGGAGAACTTGTCTGGACAAAATCTCCGTACAAACAGGTTTACATAAAAAAAAAATATTTTTTAAAAAGTCGCATTTCTGACAATTTTGGGCCGATTTCAAATATAATACGACCCCTTGCACATCTACAATATATATAATTTCAGAACGTTGAGGACGCTGGATCGAATAGTTTCGGACAACTGGTCTGGACAAAAATCTATCTCCTTGCAAACAACTTTCCATAAAAATATACATTTTTGACAAGTCGTATTTTTGAGAATTTTTGGACAATTTAAATAATAACACGACGTTGCTCCCCTTCAATATACGTTCTAACCGTATGCCAAAGGAAAAAGCTATACGACAAATACTTTCGGAGATATAGCCCTGACATGAGGGCGCACGAAAGCGGACAGACAGAGGGACGGATAAACGGACACTGGGCGTTTCTATATCCTCAGCCCACGGTAGTGCGGCTGGGGATAATAAAATAATTACAATAAAATAATTAGAACCATTTACAATTGCGAAACAAGATCATCGTTCCTAAGAAAGAAGCGTTCGGAGTTCGTGATGTTAGTTTTTATTATTTACTATTATATAAAATAAAAATATATCAAGTAATAAGAATTATATATGTGTGTTTTTTTTTTTTTGTTATTTGTGAAACAAGGTAATATAGTCACAATTAGTCTGTTCCGGAACAGACTTAACTTCTATGATTTTCTATATATTTCAATTAGACTGAGCCTCATGAGTCTATTCCGGAAGACTCACTTTGTCGATAGTGCCTTATTTCGCATTCAACAAAAAATCCTTGTACTTCGATTCTTATCTGCTTGATGGAATCTCATTTTAAATAATACTCTTTATTGCACATTCAAAAATCATTAGCAGCTTCTCGTTATTAACAACGGATTTTGCCCACTTTTGACTGGAAAAGAAAACTCATAAAAGGTCCAGCTGAGTGCAGTGCATCGACTAAATAGTGTTACAACAAAAGACATAACTCAGCCTCCACCCACCCCTTCCAACAAACCTTTACGATTAGGTTCGAAAACATTTTTAATGCGAAATATTTCAGTTAAATAAGTAACCAGCATACCATTTTTCGACCATGAACTGAATTTTTTTATGAAGGTTCTGTCGTAGCACCTTGTGACTAAACAGGAAATTGTAAGACACATTAGATAGTTAGCCAAACTACAGACTGCAGTAACTAACCACACTATGCTCACTAACTTGTTCTAGTCTTTCCTGCTTGCTCCATTCATTTCCATTAACACTGTGAAACAGCAACGGAAATCATTCTTGTTAGCTTCAAGTCGTCCGTAAGGGAAGTCCACGCTACGTTTTGACTATCTGTAAAAGCAGGGCTAAATGACAAGTACGAAATGGCAATTCCCCACGTTAAATAGAAATGCATCATTCTTATCACAACTGTAAGGGTTTACTCATTTGTAGGATGAATCACCTGACAAGGATTTGGGGTTCACTGTCGTGATTTCTCCTTGAAAGCTTATATCTTCGTTTCTGTACTTTCCATTGATTAACCTTTTCTTTCATTATTCCTGAGACTTTGTCTGAGAAGGTGTAATCTTAGCATTTATCTGATATTTCTCTTCTCGATTTTTCCACAGTTAAAGAACAAGTCTTTGATGAAACACCATTAATCGCGAAGCACTGTTGTCTTTTACGCTTCCGCTTCCTTACGCGTTTTAAAATGCCGGCAGTTCAGTGTTTAACAGCTTACCAATATATGAATAACTAGAGCGGCCAGGGTACAACAACACCAGTCCACTAGAAAGAAATGGCTCCCCAAACAGCCCTCGCCCCCTCCCCTCACCCTTTCAATCCCCACTACTTTTTCACCTCACGCCCCTCCTTTGGTTTACAGAGTTTTATTTTATGTTGCATATATAAATCTGAAGTGCTCAGAAATCGGGTTATGTAGCACCTTTATTCCATATCTGAAGGGGGTGGGAGAGGTACTTAACCCCAGTTGTGGTTATCTTAATTCTCAGTTTCTATATACGTCCAGGTAATTTCTACATACGTCCAGATGCCCGTGTAGCAATGGGGTCACTATAAACTATGCTTATACTGCGCGTCTGCTTCATCCGGCTCTAGTATGTAGTCGCTGTAAATAGGTTTTACTATAAACACTGTATTATTTAAAATAAGAATTCTGAAGCAAATAAGATACCATATATTTTTTTTGGTTTGGTTCGGGTCTTGAAGGTGGTCGCTACAAAAAGGTTTAACTGTACGTCTTTATTATTAGGGTCTAAAAGGTGGCCCCTTCATCTCAATTAACCACTTCTTTGTTCATTTTTTTTCTTCACTCCCCTCCTTACACCCCTTCTATCTAATGTAGGTACGGCTCTGAAAGAAACCCTAACCCTTTTACCCCTTTCACGGTGTGACTCTGTACCCAAAGTGTAGTTACATCCATGTTATATACCTGGTCTTAGTGCCTTATTATCAGCCAAACAGCACCAAAAGGCAGCCTTCAAAACTGTACTCACAGTAGACTCACCTTGGTGGGGATGGGTTGGGGAAGGGTGCTGACAGGAAGGGAGATATTGGTGCCAAACTGGAGAGAGCAAAACACACTTATAGGTACCACAAACAATGAACTTATATAACCGCTGACACAAAGTGAGCAGCTTGACAAGCAAGTGAAAACAAGTTCAATGCCCATTTTTATTCATAGGTTGCTGTGTAATGCTATGTCCAGCCAGGTACGATAACTGGTTAACAAGGTACCGCCTAGTGCCCCCCCCCCCCACCCCCTGCCCATCGAACCCAAAACCCCAGTCGCTCTCCTCGGAACGGCTCTGCATGGGTGACCTCCCACGCCCGCCCCCTTCCCCCACCTGCTCATCAATCACGTTACTATATTCCCCCTTTTCCCCGCGTTCACCAAAATTCATAGGGGGAGTGAGGCGGGAGTTTGCAATCACGTTTTGACGTGATATGGCGTTACGCATTATCCAGTGAGCGTCAACAACAATAGCAATTTATCAGACCCAACCAAGGCATAATCTCACCAAGTCTGAAGCTGATCCGACTATTCGTTCGATAGTTATCGTGTTAGCAAAGTCAAGTATTGAGGTTTTAGCGTCATATGGCGTTATGCGTTTCGCTGTATACACCGAATACAATGTGAAACGTTGGACCTATCCAATGCATTATCCTGCCAAGCTTGAAGCTGAATCGATGTTTCGTTCTGCAGTTACAGAGATTTTCACCTTTTGACGTCAAATGACGTCAAGAATAGTCCAACTGTGCCATTCGAGAGTTATCCTGATCACAAAGTCTAGCGTTCCCAACAAATACTGACGTCATACATTGTGCTACATTAGCAAAAGACAACGTGAACTGTTTGAAGCTCATCCGATGTTTCGTTCTGCAGTTACAGTAATAACAGAATTGTCACATTTTCACGTCCTATGTCATGCGGCCCCATTTATGTATCAAATGCAATCCCAACCGGAGGATCAACCCAAGGCGTAAACCCACCAAGTTTATAGCTGATCCGACGTTTCGTTCTCGACTTATCGTCTTAACAAATTCAAGTATTTACCATACTACCACACATACACAGGCACTCACACACAGCAAGTACAAAAACAAAATATTTCCCCTCAACAGGGGCAACATATGTAACAAGACTGTCCAGGGTCAATGCCCCAGCTCACGAATACTGACGTCAGGATTTATAACATGTAACAACCAAAATTTCCAGACAGTAAGGCTATGGACCTGTCGTCAATAAGATGTTTAATGCAAAAATTACTTATCGCCAGTTTTCGGCGAATCGCCACAAATCTAATATCCATGTAGGTACTAATGTCCGTCGTTCGGTAAAAATTTCAAGAAAATAAAACCATATCCTTGCTTCAGGAAAGATCTTAATATGAAATTGTTTTATTCGCCAACATTTTCCATTATTATTATTATTATATTAGTAAAGTGCCAAAAAATACTAATAGCCAGGCAGAGTCTTGTGCCCCATACACTCAATTAACATTGTATGATGTTTTCATTAAATTTTAAGAAGATGTCTTTACGTTTTTTTTTTTAAATTCGGTTAGTCTTTTGGATAATATTTGGCAATTTGACAAAAAATAATAGCCAACTGTACCTTTATGCTCCCTGCCTTCAATCAAAATTTTAAGACTTGCAATCTATTCCCAGGAGATATATTTTTGGGAAAATTGGATTTTAGTCAATATATATTGATAATTTTTGGCGATTCACCAAAAAGTAACAGATTACACTATATTTGTATGACAGCAAGGCCTGTTCTGGCGAAGGCTCAGATTATAATTTTAAAAAGCTTCTTTTTTTTTCTTTCTTTTTTTTTGCCAATATTACAACTAATTTTCGGTTTGCAAAACAACAGCCAAAAAGACAGGTGTTGGGGCCCTTAGATCCTTCCTACATTCGATCAAAATGTTATGACGTTTCCACAAACATCACAGTAGGAGATTCGTTTTCAAGAAAATTTGATTAAAGTCTGCTACGATAGTTAAGGTGCTTAATCAGTTCCCCAGTTCCCCAGTGTTAGTTAAGATCTTAGTACGCGTACGAAATAGATTCTCCATGGTGTTGTGTGAGAACGTTGATTAAAATTATGGTTGAAAACATCATGAAAATTGATTATACTTACGTACTTCTGCACTTGAGGATAAGTACTTACGGTTACTTATTGATTTTGTTTGATATAATTGTATCTCGGTCAGTTCGCCGGTAAACATCGAAAGGATTGGGCGTGACTTTTGCGAGCTCGTAACTGTTTCCCTGGATGATGTAACTTCCATGGTTTAAAGTTATTTTATTGAACTTTATGTTCATTATTACATTCAGTGGAACCCGGTTATAACGAAGTTTGTGGGACCTAGTACAAGTGGTCATTATAACCGATATTCGTTGTAAGCGATATTTTCCAAATTTCCTGGTTATACGGTCATTTTTTAAAAATGTACCCATCTATGACTTAAACTTTAGGAGTGCTTTGTGATTACTTGCTTAAAATACAGTTGGTTATTTGTTTAAAATACAGTACCTTGTCGAAACGAATCACTAAAACAAAAACAAAATGAACAAGCCACGACAATTTATTAATATTTAACATTTTCTTCAGTAAATACTAACTGGCTACTACTAAATGCAGCTTGTCTGAAACGTTTTTACGTTCTGGTTCGAAACTGCTTTCTTGAAAGTTTTCAATAATTTGATCTTTTTTGCTCAACCAAGTACTGAGAGTGCTTGGAAGAATTTGAAACTCGCTTGCAATTTCCAAATTTGATTTTACACGTTTTTCAACTTCTTTAATTGATTTGTACTTTATTTCTAAAGAATGTCCAGTTCGTTTTCGCTTCGTAGTCATTTTGAGCACTGATATCAATTGCAATTTTCATCGCCTTTTATAAAACCTGTGCTACGTATGGGCATTAGCAACTCTGGGTCGTTTTGTTTGAGGGAGATGCTTTGGTATTGTTTGCAAGCAACCCATGACGCAAGAAGCTCAGATGCCAACAATAGCAACTGCAATTCACACTAGGTATTAGTTGTACAGGGGTAGAGCGGTTGTTGCCTCTTTTTGCCTTAATAGCGAGGCCACTAGTCCTTCAGGATTAATAAAGTAAGACGTGTCAATAGAACCCCACAGCACGCGCTGTTGACTTTCACGCTTTCAAAAAAAAAAAGCGTTGGCCCAAAATGTGTTCGGTATAACCGATTATCGGATAGTATGAATTTCATGCATTAAGTCAATGGGAAAAAAAGCTGGGACCAGCGAATTTGTTTGTATAACCGATACTTCGTTATAACCGATTTCGTTATAAATGGGGGCCGCTGTACAATTTTTGGTAATATTTCATAATTATTGGAAGCTTTAGATAACTTGTTTGCCTTTTGACTGAAAGTTAGAATTTTATGGCTTGGCTTTAATATTTGGATTTCAACTTAATGGTTTGTCTTGAAACTTGGAGGTTTGATTTTGAGATTCAACTTAAAGTTTCATAAATTAAATTACTTAATAATTATTTGAAATTAAAGTTCATTAATCAAGTGTTCATATATGGATTTAGGTGCAAAGAACCACAAAATGATTTGTGGTTCTTTGCACTCGCTAATAAAACACATTAACTGAAACTCAAATTTTTCATCGGTGTTGCAAATTTACATGTACATCATACAATAAGAAAGTGGTTTTTTGCCAATATCTCCACCAATTTTTGTCAAATTAAAAAAAGAACCAGCCAGGTAAGTGCCTTAAACCACTAACTTCGAACAAAATTTCCACAGAGTAATATTATTTAGCAATTAAGATTTTTCAAAAAAAAAATTTCAACACCGTATTATTTAAAATAATAATTTTGAAGTGAATAAGAAACCAGATATTTTTTGGTAGGCTATTTAGGAATGACTTCACTTAAATCGAATGTCACGGGAACTTTTTCATTATTTAATCATTTTAGGTTGCAAACTATATAAATAAATTATTTTCTTGCCTATCAAAAGAAAAATATAAAAAATTTAAAAATATAAAACATTTAAAACAATTAAATTTCGATAGGTTATTCAACACTGAACTACCGACATTTTAACAAAAAGCCAAATAACAATTCAATTTTCCAATTTTTATTTTTCTTGCGCCAAAAAGACAAGAAGTTACATTGTTTAACTTGTTTTCATCCATTGATATAAGACAGATGAAGCATTATTGATTTATTTGACATTCGAATTACCGGTAGTCTATTCCGGAATAGCCTACCAAAAAATATCTGGTTTCTTATTTGCTTCAAAATTGTTATTATCCCCCGCCGTCCTAGCGGAAGCGGGGGATATAGAAACGCCTCATGTCCGTCGCTCCGTCCGTTATCACTTTTGTCCAGGCCAACAGAAAAACGCATATGTCTCTCCAGCCCCCCCCCCCAGTCACTTTGAACAGAAAACATAACATAAAAGTAGCCGCAAAATGTATTGTTAGAGAAGCCCTAGGTGCGTAAGTCGAGTTATTGAGCTTGAAAAAAAAAAAAAACATAAATAATGTCATAACTCGTAAATGATGACGTCACAGGTACGACGTTGGCAGAAAAATCCTTGCATAAAAGTATTCTCATAATGTATTTTGTGCCGAAGCCCTAGGTCCGTAAGTTTTCGAGTTATTGAGCTTTCAAACATAAATGACGTCATAACTCGCAAAAAATGACATCACAGGTACAACGTTGGCATACCAAAAAACTCATTGCTTATGTCTCATAATGCATTTTGTGCCGAAGCGCTAGTTTCATCATTTTTCGAGTTATTGAGCTTTAAAACATAAATGCGTCATATAACTCGTAATTGATGACGTCATAGGGAGAAAAATTAAAATTTCGGAACCGTTCCAAAAAACGAAAAGCCGTTCTGTAGTGAGCCGGGAGAACTATCTTGGATATTGAAATAGACCTCCCGCATCAACCATTGTAGGAGGAACACTTTGCACACTTTTTTCAAACCATGTATTTAAGTACTTTTTCAAATTTATCGACTAAAAAAAATGTGGCATACAGGACCACCAAGGGATGTTTTCTGACAAAAATCAACTTAATCTGGCAAAAAAAAATTATATATTTAGCGCCAAAGCCGGGAATCGAACCCACGGCCTCACGATGAAAGTCTAACGCGGTAACCACTATTAGACACGGGCATGTTGTCTGCACAATACAGCGACATTCATTTTTTTTTTTTTTCGTTTTTCAAAAATTTGCCAGAAATAGAAAATTTACTCAAATAAAAACAATAAATAGGCTGCACACCTCCAATATATATTCTATTACTGTGCAAGGTATAGTGAAGATCCGACAGGCCGTGTCTTAATTATGACTCAAACTTAATAAAGCATAAATAAAAAATTGCAAAAAATCCATTTTTTGACCAAAACAAACCATAGCCCCTCAGTGTACAATTGCACTCTATGCCCAAAATTCGCCCAAAATAGGATTTTAGGAGGAACGACAAAAAGTAACATGGGCATCACCTGGACATGTACCCCCCCCCCCCCCAAAGTTTTGAGACAATTGGCTCGTTAGTTTCTGAGAAATCGCTGCGGACAGACAGACGGACGGACCGACACAACAAAATCTATATATGTCTCCCCTACGAGGGGGGGGGGTATATAAAAAAGAAAAAAAAGCCATGTGGGCAGTAATGCACTGCTATCTTTACTAAAATTGCAAGAAAGTAAGATTATTTTGGTAGGATAGTTTAGATTTTACGAAAATATTTTTTTCGCCAATATTTCCGTCAACTTTTGGGGAATCGCAAAAAAATGATAGTCAGGTGGACACTTATGCCCCTACCTTAAGACAAAATTTTAGAACGTTTCCAATTATAACTTAGAGAAGATACGTTTTAAAGAAAATTTGTTTTGCGCGAATATCTCCGCCAATTTAATTGCCAAAAAGAAACAGCCAGGTAGGCACTTATGTCCGCTACCTTCAACCAAAATGTCAAGCCGTCTGGCAAGTTAATCCTTTTTCATTTATATATTTATTTTTATTTCCAAGACAAGAAATAAATTATTAATGTACAGCTATGACACGCATTCCAGTGACCAATCGTATATTTTGCGTTTTCTAGCAGGCGCAAAATTGCACTAGTTACATTCAACGAACGTCATAGGTATAAGGCAGCGTGACACCGACAAAAGCTTTGTGATGAAACCGTTTTCGCTTTGTGTAACGATAACAGCCATGGAGCACCTTACAGGTAAAAGAAGTTTCCTTCTGTTCTAGTTTGCTACCATAGATGGGGTACGATAGATAGGTTGATTTGCATTCTGTTGCATTCGGACACCTGCAGAAGACCAAGTAACTCAGTGCTGGGCGATTCTGTCACAGGCCTTCACGAGTATTCGAATATAATAAAAAGCACCAGCCCAATGACTTATCGCTATATTATAGTTTAAAACCTAAAATAATGAAGCAAATTACTTTCTTTCTTTCTACGACATTCGATCTATTGCTACAATATTCCGGTATAGCCTACACAAAAACGTGGTATCTTCTGTGCTTTGGAATTTTTATTTTAAATAATACAGCGTTTCCAACTGAAAAGCTCGCACCTCGTCTTCTTTTAAATAATACATAATGACATCATATTATGCTCTTTGTTGTCACCCTGAAATGTGATGCCCCTTCGTCAACGTGGCAACAATATTTTACTTTTCCATAAAGGGCTGATGTAATTCTCAATTATTCATGAGAATTGCACATTTCGACATGAACACAATAGATAGAAATCACATATCGCTTTATGATATTATTATAGACCTATAACGCAACACCATGGCCAACAAATTAATCTTGTAAGCTAATGTGACAAAATTAACTGCAGCGTTCAGTGCACACAAAACATAAGAGTACGACTAAACCTATAATTTCCAAAAACACATTTTCTATTTTTTCTTTTAACTGAAATCAAACACTGATTTCTGCAAACATAATTATAATTTATTGCCAAAAATTCAAATATAAACAAAACTCGAGCGCCACAGATTTATTAGGCAGTCGTAGTCTTTTTCACACGTTTTACCTGAACACGTCCGTATCATTTTCAGAATAATACCGGAGGTTTCCGAAAAAAGCCCAGGGCTTCCATTTGGAAACTGGCCAATTTCAGGCGCTCATTTAGAAACCAAATAGAAACTCCGGGGCTTCTATTAGGAAAAAGTTTCCTAATTAGAGCCCCGGGGCTTCTATTTTTTAGATGCGGGGGGGGGGGGGGGGGCGGGTTGGTGATGATAAGCTTTTATCGAGAAAAAAAAGAAAATTTACCGTCAATCTTTTATTAAAGCGCTACATGCTAAAAATGTCTGGTAAAGTGTCCTGTGTAAAACACGAAGCACAGGATTAAGCAACGACGGAGAACATGTCTAGGGACTGCCTCATACATATCAGAGGATTAAGTGCACCGTGTCTTAATTGCGAGTAAACACCAGTTCTAAAAAGACTTGCAGAGAAGGAGGAGGCTTTTATTAGCAGACGATGTTCTCGTGTCTTTACTTTAACCCCAAATGAAAAACCCCGGGGCTTCTATTGGGAAACACTTTCCTAATAAGAGCCCAGAGGCTGATACAGCTGAAAAATAGAAATAATTATCAGCTGCTTTCAGGTACCTCAATATTAATCTTAGCTGTAAGCAGCTGAAATGCTTCTATGTTCAGCTGCAACGGGTCTGGAGGCACGAAAACCGAAGAGTACTTGACAAAAGTTAATATATAACGGGAGTTCGTATATAATGTGCTTTTTTTTTGCAAACCAAGCACAACTTTATAAAGCAGCTTTCTATTGATTTTTGTTGTACCTGAGAATATTGTTTTATTGAGCTCAGCTGTCAAATGTTTGTCTGTCCGGGTTTTAAATGTCACACGACCGGAGACAAGTAACCAAAATTTTAAATAAAGGGGTTATGCGTGGTCTGTAAAAATGTACTCAGTTAACTTCTAAATGCGCAAATAGGCATATAATTATTTTGTCTACCCCAAAATTGAATTTGTCATTTCTTCCAGGCTTTATGCAACATCACTTCTGAAAGTTTTCATGGTAAACGCACAAAATTTAGGTTTAGATACTTATGTAACAAGTATGAGAGTGAAACTGACTAAATCCCCCACAGGCGTGCAATTTCAGGACTTCATTTTTCGGCGGCCGGCAAAACCTATACCCGCGTGCACAACTACGCCCTATATTCTTTCCCTACGCAAGGTTTAAATGGAATCCCTCTGGTAGTCTTTCAGATCTATCGCAGAAAAGACATCCCGTTTCGCGCTATGCGGCAGGCATATTTGGATTTTCGTCAAAGTCCGTTGGACACATGTTTCGGCGGCCGGCAAAACCTATACCCAGGTGCACAACTACACCCTACGTTCTTTCCCTGTGCAAGGTTTAAATGGTATCCCTCGGCTGGTCTGAGATCGAGCGCACAAAAGACATCCTATCCAGATGCTGACAGCTTAAGATATTTGGATTTGGAAAATGTGTCCAAAGTTCCTAGGACACATTTTTTGGCGGCCGGCAAAACCTATACACAGGTACACAACTACAACCTATACTCTTTCTCTATGCAACGTTTAAATGGAATCCCTCGAGTTAGTAGTTTCTGAGCTCTATCATATCAGAAGTGTTGACAGACAGATGGACAGACAGACGGCTCGACGAACGGACGGACAGACCCGAATTAAATAGTTTCCCGCTTCGCGCTACGCGGCGGCGGGGGACTAACAGAGCATGTTTCCTGTTTGTAATTAAATGTAAATTATATTATAGATTTGTGGTTATTTTCCAAATTCTTTCTTTAAAAGAAGGCACAAGACAGAAGGGCCTTAGGCAAACGTTAATAAAGACTTGTGGTGTACCGTCTAAATTTTTGCGGCATAAATAGGGCGCCTCCAGGTCGCACCTTTCTGCCATTTATCAGTTTCCAAATCGATCACAAAAATGTTTGGCAGGCAAAAATATATTATATTTGTTATGTTCTGCTGGGGTGGGGACACAAAAAATGGCCACCCACGTTCCCGGAGTACTGTGCCAGATTTTTTGGTAATGACTATTCATTTGTACATCATTATCGCATCTTTGTCCCAAATTTTATGACGGAAATCAGTAGTGCTGGGACGAGTACTCGAATAGCTCGAGTACTCGCTCGATTTGCAAGTATTCGATTATGAAAAAAATATTCGATTAAATTCGATAATATTAAAGCATGTGAATATCTTATCTTTGTTTATTTAGGCTTTTCTAAACTGAACAAAACTTCAATACAGATACAAAATCATAAGAAACACGATCTAGAATGTACACTTGAACTAGAAATTATCCCATGCATACCTCAATTCTGTTCTTACCTATATTTGAAAAATAGATTTTGACTTGTAACCGGTATCATAATTCAGTGCATATCTTAAAACCGAACAGCTTAATAATATTGAATATGCTGTAGTTATTAACAATAACTAACTTTTGAAATAAATGTGCTTTTAGAACATGATAGAAATTCTAATAAGAAAAAATAACAATACACAGCAGAAGCACTAACAGTTTAAGAAACCTGATTCAATGAGTATGTTGTATGCCTTAAAACGCACGCAATTTTTGTTACTAATTTTGACATATAAAATCCAGTATTTTTATTACATATTCAATGCCCGGCAATATTGGGGATTATATAATTTGTGCTAATACAGTTATAGGATATTCCAATTGATATCTGAATTGAATTACTATGGCGTATCGGACAAAGACAAAATACTCGAATATTATTCGAATATACTCGAAAAAGTTGAGCGAGTACCCGAATACGAATTCGGGTGCGAGTTCCCAGCCCTAGAAATCAGTCAAACAGATACACCGGACCTGACTTTCAACTGTTTTGTGTATAATATGCTGGCTTGGGGGTAGCACTTTTCGCCCACCTATCCCAGTTGCCCTGGAATGTCACCACGCCATAAATATACAAAATATGGAACGTTGTATAAGAAATTCTTAAACTGAGATTTTTTCAAACTCATGAACAGTTTTTTCACTGGTATCCGGAAAAAAACGTCGACTGCAAAACGTCAATGGATAAAACGTCGTTAAGTGAAAAGTTGGATGAAACATCGGTCATCCTCGGTCTGTGGTCCCCTCCCCAAAGAGTATCATTGAAAAGTGTTTCACCTGCATCTGTACTACACCCCCTCCCCACCCCACACACACTATGTAAGTCACGAGGCGATGCAGAAGCAGGTCGAAGGCTTGACCAGGATTAGTGTTTCCTTCATGCGGTAACGTCCAATGCAATGTCCTGTTTGAGATGTTTTATTTAATGTGTATTTAGGGTATCGTTGGCATATACGTATGCGTAGTCGAGTCCCACTGGCAGAAATTAAGTCTGGCTTTATTTTGGAGGACAGCAACCGGTGTTTATCTGATGTTTTTAAGTTGTGGCTTCCGTGTTGACCCCTACTGTTCAGCGATTTTGTACTTGATTCAACGATCCACAGTCATTGTGCACATTTACTTAAGGCACCTCTAATACATCGGCAATGATATACGACTTGTGTTACAACATTTGTACACCTACAAGGAGCATTGTTTATTACGTGAAAAGTGACAATGAATTTTGTAATTATGTAACGAAGACTTTTGAGCCCTTATTGTAAAAGTTTAACATTGTAGTTGTACAGAATAAACTATGCCTAATTCTGGATTCATCTGTTTTTTTGAGTACATGTTTTACAGATAATCTATAACCCCTTTATTTACATTTTTGGTCCCTTGACTTTGGTCACATGACATTTAAAGCCCGGAACGTAAAAATTTGACAGCTGACCGAACTAGCTAACTTTTCTGCACTTCAACGAACAAATAAAAGATATGCAACCCATGACAAATTGTGCAAAGAGGGTTTTGCATATAGAGTAACTCTGCATGAACTTTCACTGAATGTTTGAATAATTGGGACTGGTATACATGGTTTGTGTCTCTGAACATACGAAGTTGACTTCTATTAGCAGATCAATAGAAGCTTTCGTAGCTCTGACAGAGAGATACACAATTTAAAGAAGAGTGTACTCGGGGCTAGTAGTCCAAGACGGATCTTGCTATGAGAAGATAGAAAGAGTCCGCTGGGACTACTGAGCAACGAGGTGGGAGGAAAACGAATGGCTACAGCAGATCCAAATTGGTGAACAATGAACAACATCTTCCTTGGTACATAATAAATTTCATTTGTCCAGTATCGTAAAATAGGATATTTTTGAGGTCACCAAATTTGCAGCGCGATTATTTAGTGCAGTCAGAATTAAAACATTTTGTTGTCACCAATTATGATCTACTGTAACCGGTGTAACGATTTCAGATCCCCCCCCCCCCCCCCGGGAATCTGAAATCGATTTCAGATTCCCCCTTCCGATTTCAAATTCACCCCTCTCAAAATTAAAAACAGACAGAAATAAAACAAAAAATAAAGTTTTATCAAGTTTTTTCTGCCGAACTATGAAAATGTCTACATTTATGCAATGATACGTTCTATATACCACAGCTTCTAAACATTAATACTATCACCAGTCTTTTCCATCTTTCAGTTTTCCATATCTAGCTATTATCATTATTCATATAACTTTTGTCTAGAATTAGTTTTTTTTTTTTTCATTTGCTGTTCTCTCATCGCATTTTTTATTCTGGAAAGAGTGCTCCTTATTTATACTCACCAGAGGGGGGGAATCTGAAATCGATTTCAGATTCCCGGGGAGGTAACTTGAAATCGATTTCAGATTCCCGGGGAGGAATCTGAAATCGATTTCAGATTCCCGGGGGGGGGGGACATTTAAGGGGGGGGGGGTAATCTGAAATCGGTACACCGGTTCTATCTCCTCTCCCTCGTAATAGCCTTAGAGCTAGCTCCAAGAAGCGGCTCCTACTAAGATTCGGCGTACCCGCTTCAAATCCTCGCATAACGATATCAGGGTTGAGGGTTCGTAAAATTTTCTGGTCGCCCGGAGGGCGACCATCTTGAAAAAATTAGTAGCCCGGCACAAAAGTTAGTCGCCCGGCGCAAATTTTGCAAAATTTACCTGAAAATACTCAGAAAAAAAGTTAGTCGCCACTCAGGCGACCAACTCGAAAAAGTTGGTCGCCCGAGCCAAAAGTTGGTCGCAACGGGCGACCGCCAAATCTCAACCCTGCGATATGCAAGTCAACTATGCTCACTTTCAGGCACCTCTGTGGGAATGTTGTGCAAATCAACGACCCACAATTCTTTAACGGCAGTCGCTTAAGGCCCTCAAAGCACAACGTTCTTTGAAAGAAAAAATATGGAAATAACCACAAAGCTTCCGCAATAATTGGTATTTGTTTACACCCAAGGAACATGATTTACTATGCAAAAAAGTGATAGTAAATTTTGTAATTATTCAGCCAAAAATTCTGAATTGGTAGGTCAAAAAGCAGGTAGTTCAATAAGCCAATTCGCACTTTTGACTTTTGCCGAAAAGTTTTTGCGTTTCGGCTGAATTCTGGTGGGATAAGGATATAAAGAAATGATAGGAAAAAAACGGCAAAAATCAACAAAATTCCATTTTGCCAGAAATATAGTCACATGTTGGTTATTAAAGGGACTGAATAATATGTAAAATAGTTTTTAAAAGATCATATGATGGCTTTATAAATTCGAAAGTGTGCATGTTGAAAGAAAATGAGAATTTTGATGTTTTCCCCTTATCATTTCTTTATAATTTAACCCCCAACATTTTCAGTCGAAACAAGACCTCCACCGGAAAAATCCGAAAGTGCGAATTGGCTTATCACATGACACTTAAAGCCCAGAACGTAAACAAACATTTGACGGATGAGTGACGAAGCTGATTTTTTTTTTTTTTTTTTTTACATTTTAACGAAGAATTAAAATATGCAGCCCATAAAAATTGTGCCTGTTTTGCCGAAAGTGTATTTTATGCGCGACCTTGCACTGGTATGCAGGATCCGTGCCTCAGACGATTTTATGAAATTGAGCCCTATCAGCGGAACAACCGTAGAACCTGTCATATAGAGATTAGGGATTCCCATTATCGCTCACTTGTTTATTTTTCATATGACTGTAACATCCCGCACGACCTGCAAATTGTAACCTGTCGAGTGCTGCGTTCCACTGCATTGGTTGAAAAATCTGTGACGAAATCGTGAGTTTGTTTACTTATTTGACGGCCATTTTGGTGAACTACAAGTGTTTTTTCTCTCTTTGCAAGACCAAATTTAAACTGCTGTAACTCAAGATTGAAAGCTTGTCACCCTTTCCAAGAACTTTTCCATTAAAGCGATGGCTTTAAACATACTCCAGATTGTTCAAATAAAAACAAATTCCAGATATCAATGGAGTAAACTGAATTTATACTTGGTCTTGCAAAGAGAGAAAAAACACTTGTAGTTCACCAAAATGGCAGCCAAAAAAGTAAACAAACTAGACTTTTACACCAACCAATTTTCAGAAAAAAATGCGCATAGCGGTAACCATTATCACGGCTACTTGCACATTGAGTGTGGTAAAAATCTTCTTTTGCTGGTGCGAGATCAAATTGGTCCCCACAGCCACTATAGATCGATTCGCTGATCCTTGGCAGCTTCGAAGAAGTATCGCAAAAATGAGATATATTTTGGTCGGAATGATTGCCAGAGCTGTAGGTGGTTTAGACACGGGTGGGAAGGGGTAAGGAACTCGCGTACCAACTGGTCACTAAGCGTATCCATGACTTTTTCAAAGGATCCCTAAACGCGAAGTGGACATTTTTATTAAAAAAAACCCTATTTCAACAAACACAGAGTAAAGTTCCGAAATAATCACTCGGACCGCGTCTGACGTCAAAATCAGCCCCTTTATTCCACTTTTTTCACGCGTGGTAATGCATATGATACAAAGTGGCCCCCTTAGGGCTTTTAGTGGAGTCGGAATGTAACATTTCGTTGACGCCCGTTATGATGTCCTGTAAGCATTTGTCTCTCCTCTTCCTCGTATAGGTTTAAGCAAGCCGACTTTAGTTGGCGACCTCTATGAAACACTTGTGAGCTATCCGTCATCCGTTATGTGTGTTCGTATATGTATGTGTCCGATTTTTTTTTTTTTTTTGAAATTTGGCAGCAATGCCCCCCTAAGTAGTGACCCGCACGAATTCTTATTTCAAGATGTAAAAAAAAAATCAAATATATTGCACATAAGCTCTTATTAACACTGGTCCAGAAATTTATGTCGCAACTTCTATGCAGCACTTATCTTGTGAGGAAATTACTCTCAATATGTTCTAGTCTAATACTTTATTGTTGGTGCAAGTTTTTACACAAGAAATCATTACGCAAGCACTCTGTGGGAGTGGAACCAACAATAGCAAACAGTGAAAAGTACTGACTAAAACATATACTTATGACCTTTTTCTTTAATATCTGTTCATATGACGCCAATTTTTTAAATATCGTCAAAAAGGTAATTATTAAAGAAAATTACTCTTTCTGTATTCTACAGATTGCAATCCATGATGCCTTTGCCATACGTTTTAGACATTAGTTACAGCAGAGGGCTGTCTCAACACCATAAAGGCAGGTGACACACATAAAGAACTAAAGGGTGGTTTCGACTTCAACATCAAGACAGCGGCCTACCAGGGTGCTGATGATGTTTTCCAAACCGCTGATATATTACAGGGACATGTCTCGATGGATGCCAGGCATCAATCGGAATGAACTGGGAGAACCAAGAAGATAAGAAGCAAATGCCTGGGCCATGATTTCTCCCAACTAACCACCAAACATACAATATACCACTTCATACCAGGCAAAAAGCAGACGGAAGAGAAGCAATGCAATAGAAAAAGCAGGCAGCGGCTATGATTACTTTACGTCAAGGTTTCCCTTCCCGAAAAATTCGGACAAATGCCTTCGCGTTATCGTTCTGTCTCAGCTTTGTGCCAAAACACCAAGCTAAAATATAACGGCGAGTGCACATTTTCTCAAACAGCGCATTTCATATTGTATCAGGTACCTAACTGCGAGAAAAAAACCTCGCAGGCAGATAAAGAGTTCAAAAGAGGTATTTAGACACCTTAGTATAAGTAGGAATTTCCCAACTTCTGTGATTCCTAACCAGGCAGATTTTGTTATAGAAATGCAGCAATATTGCATTTTGGCATGTTTTCTAATCCACTGATTTAGTTTATAACTATTTTACATAATTTATCGACATCTGGATGATCTGTACAAATATTATTTACATGATTTTGCGCTGTATGTAGGACAGCAAAAAATAATATTAATAATAATAATATTTTAATATAAAAAAGTATCGACTTTAAGGCTATGAACCCATTACCATTGGCTATCGCAATTCATTATAAAAATTTTGGTGGTATATTCCCGCAAATGTAAATGTTAACTGGTTTCACCCGTTATTGTGTTACAATGCGTGTCAACCAACCGATGAATAGGTATCGGTGCTGTATCAGTCACCTTACCGAAACCTTTCAAACTTTTCGAGATGGGACAACCAGTATTTTTTCACTATTCGCAATTTTTGGCTATGACGGATCAAATTCAAGGTGAACTACATATCTTTTTGGATATTATTTATCTTTAGCACTATTTGCAAGTATATTGTAAATTTCATTTGTTGTGCTCGAATTTGCTGACCTTGTTTATTCCTGCACGCTTTAGTTCTGGCTATTATCAAACCGGCTTTTGTTCTGTAAATGTTTCCCGGTCATCAAGAACTTTAGTGTGGGTGACAATGAGTTGAGTTTTAGCGATTTTCTCATAAATCCTATCTCAAGGGCTTTCCTCATAGTCAGCATGTAGTTTTCATCCAGGTTCTGAAACAGATGTTTTAACTTTCCGCCGTCCGCTTTCGCTTATGCCAGCAACAGGGCATTGGAAGGTCGTTGAGAATGCAGTTTAATCCAACTAGGTTAGATTGCATCTCTCAAGTGCTTGATAATGAAGCGCCTTTCCTTGGAAGGGTTGCAACCACTGTCTCTTTCTATGTCAGTCTTGCAAGCGTTGATGTATTTCAGCGACTTGACACAGTCCCAAATAGTGGATTCGCTTGCTACTGCCTCTGGTACGGCTGTTGTGTCGTCCACGTGGTTGTCACAGATGTGGCATCCTGTAGTGGGTACGCCATCTCGACACTCCATTGGGTCTTTGCATGCGCGACAACGTGAATGCATCTTACCTTATTACTGTATTAGCTAGTATATAGCTTCAGTAGAGGTTGGTGTACCAGTTTTTACGTGAAATGCTGGTTATGTTATCGAAAAGGTAGACCACGTGATTTATGTCATGACAGCAGAAACCTGTCAACGTACGGGATGATGTTTTTACTCATACCCTGCTGTCAGACTGGGTACTGTCAATCTGTTACAGTGTTGATGGCTGTGTTGACGTGTTGTCGCTGTTTCGACTCAAGTATGCCACGGGCACGTGATTGGTAGCTATGGCTGTACATGCAGCGAGTTGTGTTTGACACGACCTGTGACTGTGACAGGTCGCCCATGTGATGATGCGTCACGGGTTGTCCACGCAGCGGGTCGTCACTGTCACGACCCGTGACTGTCACGGGTCGGCAATGTGTTCTTTCGTACATGCAGTGACTCGATCACTTGTCACCCGTTTATGTAAAGGGCATCGACGCAGTGTCGGATCGCTCATGTTACGTTTTAATTACTTCTTAACATTGCTGTATATCACTGTTTTCAGGGTTTTGCTGCGACGTTATTGGATGGTGTTGTGTCGTCTGTTAATGAACTGGTGCAGCAAATACAGTGGTTAATGCATACTTATGTGAATTGCTTAATGTTGTGGACCAGCTATCCGATCCCGGGCCCCTATGCGTCAAGCGGGCCAGTGTTTGACACGAGATGCAATCATGTTTACACAGCTGGGCATACGACCTCGTACTCTGGACAGTCGCTGCAAGCGTGTTTACTTGGAGATCTCTCCTTTCTTTCCTAATACAGGAGAGAGAGAGAGAGAGAGAGAGAGAGAGAGAGAGAGAGAGAGAGAGAGAGAGTTGGCCCATGTATACGCGCCAAAGGGTGTAAGCCTAATAAAAGCGAAAAGCCATCAGCTGTGTCACCAGCGGCCACGATTGTGATTGATAAGTCAGGCACTAGAGATTCAATGAAATCAAGGAAACGTAAATTCAAGCCAAATCCAGTCTGTCTTGCGACGGTTACGCTGTCGTCGCTGGAAGTTTACCTCGTTCATCCTCATCAGGTGGACGTCACGTCGGTGATGGGGATTGTAAGAGCCTATTCAGTCTGTGTTATCGACGCCAGTGTTGTCATATTCTTTACATAGTGACCGAACAATTGAAACGAACTCGACAATACAGGAAGTCAGTACTCCACTGTTACTTTCTTTCGATCAAGCAGTCCCAACAGTGTAACTAACTGAGACAGAACCTCTTAATAGGCTGATCATAAGTTTGAATTTGTATCCTGATACGTTGAGTCGTGCATCCGATCAAGAATTCAAGGTACTTCTTGGCGTCAAAGTGGGGGTCGGCAGCCTCGCCCACATCGCGTCTTGATGCTGCCCCTATAACGACTAGAACCACGGAACCGGAAATTGTCTGCGATACAACCGCCCCTGCACCGTTGATGGCCCTTAAACAACCTCTATGGCGATGAGGAAGGACCAACATGTGCGCCGACGCCCTCGCCTGTTACGCAAGCACCGCCTCAGTCACTTGCTCCACTTGTACCGTCGACTGTCGCACCTTTGAGAGTTGCATACCAAGCTTGTCAAATCTCCGTCATTTCTTGCATCTCGAGTCGTTGAAAATGGACACTCCACATCTGATCATATCCACATTCAATCAGGGCATGTGGGTCACTTTGGTGGATCTTTCGGATGTTTGCCTTCACATTTCGATGCAAAAATCTGTTTGTCGCTATCTGCGCTTCAAGGTGGTTAGTGTACATTATTAACTCTCGCCCTTTTATTCGCGTTGTTGACATTCGTGTTCACTCAGGTTATGAAATGCTGGGTACGATACGTTGGGTTGATCATTTTCCAATATCTCGACGACTACCTGCTGGTAAACTGGCATAAGGGCTTCTTGCTATCTCAGTTGATGAGGTTGGTCAAGCAATGCTTTGCTCCTCGCCTTTTGGTCAATTTCAAGAAGTCAGAGTTGGTTCCAGTTCAGCACAAAGACTTTTTCGACCACCTTCTGAACTTTGTATGGGGCAGGGCTTTTCCCACTCAACCACACATTCAAGTTGTCAATTGTGATTTTTCACGTTGTCTTCACTCTCAAGCATCGGCTTTCTCAGCTGGAGTCCCTCATGAGTTTATTAGTTTCGACGGAGAAAACTCAAACCGGGCAGGCTTCATTTTCGCCAGTTTCGACTTGTGGTTCCGGGTGTTGTGTCGTGGTAGTCTCAACATCATCGACTGCGGCTACACTTGTTAGCACGCAGAGATCTCGACCAGGTCAGGTCCATCAAGGCAGGCTCAGACAGATACTTTTTGCAGTGGTTGGGGCACTTTTCTACTTAGAAAGGTCAATGGTGTTGTCAGGATCGGACGTTCCACATCAACGTGTTATAAATGAAGCTATTCTGAATGCATGTCAGTTTCTGTTAGCATTCTTTCAAGAATCTTGTGGTTCATTTCCTGGCGGACAATAAGATCATACGGATTACATTGGAATGTATGTGAATCATTTGATTGTATATCGATCGCCTTAGCTCCCCAATGCCCACTTAAGTCGGCGCCTTCTCACTCTGCGTCTTAAGGCTTGCATGTCTCCGTGTCCGGAGCAGCATTAGCGATCGACGTATTAGTGTGCCCCTGGCCTCCAGTGGTGTTGTTCGCATTTCCACTGTATCGATAATGCCAAAGGTTCTCAGAAATATTTGGCACAAAAGACCTAAACATTTGTTGCTTATGAATCTCGATCTACCAGAACTGCCTTGTTTTCCTTTGTTCATGTATCTACCTTGCGTCAGGACTCTCTGAATTCCCCTGGAGCATGGTGAACTGCTACAGCCTTTCTGGGAGTATTGCCATGCAAATACTCGGTTGTTTCAGCCCTTTGGTGCATAAATTTTCTTTCGTGATGAACAAGGTTCCTTCAGAGGATCGAGACAGGTCAAAAAGACTCCACAAATAAGGTCTATTTGTCGTATTGGCGACTTTTCGAAGTATGATGCGTCGACAAAGGTATCGGTCCTATCGCAGCTACAGTGGCGACAGTCGCCCACTTATTTTAACTATTTGAGGTTAGAAAAGTTTCAACTAACTTGATCATAGCATATCGTTTACTCTCACTTTTATTCTTAAGTGCTTCTTTGGCTACGATTTGTCTAAATGGGATGTTTTTGTCGAATTTGCTCAGGGCCTTCAAGCTGGAGCGTTCCGAAGCTGACAAAACAGTTGTTTGTGAAACATCCTGCTTCTCTACTCTTCCATCACTGTGAAGCTTCTCTACACACAATAAGCTTCTTACTTTGAAGTGTGTTCTTCTCGGTGTTTCCCTACAAACGGTGTTTCCCAACTCAAGACAAGCTCCTCCAAACAAGTTTATTAAACACTATCTGCAAGACTGCACCACCCATACTTTAATTAATTGCATAGTCTTAATAAGTATGTTGCTCAGCGATTAGCAACAGTTTCTTCTTGTGGGACTTTTCAGCAATGAGGGGGAGTTAAGGCCTTCAAGAAGAAGGTGTCCAAACAGACTGTCTCTTCATTAACATCAGTATAACTGCTCCCGTCAAGTGACCAACGTTGTGTTGATTCGGCACATCTAATAATATGACAGTGGTCTGACAGTACCGTTCTGCACATTGTACAACACGGTACCTGTTAAGCCGTATCCGGTTTGTTGTGTTATACATTACCCTTTTTGTGTAACATGAAAGGGGGATATGACATCGTAGCAGTCTGTTTAATACTTGTGTTCGAGCATTCAATTTCGTTTTTATCAATGGGCAGTTTGTGTACGGAAAATCTCACTTAATTACGCTGTTGTTATGGAATGGGCAGTTCGCCGTGAGATCCCGCTGAAATAAAAGATTTCATTGAGTTTAATAATAATAAAAATAATAATAATAATTGTAATAATAATAAAAATAATAATAAATGTTATCCTTTCTATGGTATCCGGCGATTTATCTAAGGTCGATTTAACCTAAGGGGCGCTTTGTCCGGAGTGCTCTACTTACGACTAGACCCCGTTTACATGTAATTATGAGGTCAAATAGTTCATGAAGTCGAGGATGCGTTACGAACCATAATATATCAACGGCATTCAATACTCATTTTCTTTACAATAAAATACCAATATGCACCAACATGCAGAACAAAGCCTCCTCTGTGGTACAAAGCATATAATGAGTAAAGCAGGTGAGATTGCAATGATAATAATATGGACAGTTACAACCAATTTGATGTCAATGCTAAATAAAATTTGTAAAAAAAGTCTTATGGTGATTTATTGATATAAGAGCCAAAGCTAGCGCCGAGGACTAGCCAAAGTTGAAATCATGTGTGTCCGTGACAGATAGAGAGAGAGAGAGAGAGAGAGAGACAGACAGACAGACAGACAGACAGACAGACAGACGGACAAACAAACAGAGAGGAAATGCAGAAGAAAATTCTAGTAAGAATACTGTTAAAAAGTGGGGCAAGCATCGCTTAGTAGATGGATGCATTCACTTAAAATTTATGATGAAATCTAATGATAAATGTAATTTCTCCGTGCAAAAAGCGTCAGTTTCCGAAAAATAAGCATTTTATTTACTGACACTTAATACTTGTAAATATGGCTAACAGAAATCTAAAGTGATTGTAGTTAAATGTATATTATGTGCCTCAAATATGAGATGTGGTACTGGATCTGGTTATATGTGTCCTCTGTGCTATCTATGATATTGCACTCGTGAATGCACATTAAAATGCACATTCCATTTGAGAATTGCCTAGCATTGCAACTGTTAAACAGTTCATTTCAATGGCGTGAGTTGCTTTGCCATATGATAGTTTATTTAATGAACCAGACCAATTTACTTTACATCAAAACATTTTGATGAAGCGCTTTCTCGCAAATTAAAAACTAGAACCTTATTTTGCTAGCGAAATGTTAAATACTTGACAAAAATTAAAATACATAGTTACAGACGTTTAACAAACGAGGTGTGAAAATATTATTTGTCAAATGGTTAGGCCGGAAAAAAACTTAAATAGTTGGGTAAAGAAATATGATTTTCAAGCGATGTAAAGCATCCGTTTACTCGCCTGCTTTCTGGATCAACAATTACTGGAAAGCGTTTCTAATGAAAGTGTTCATTGAACAAAAAGTCATTAAACCATTTCCTAAAAAATATTATATGACTCCATATAGCAGATCAGCCCTTGTACAAAGACATGAAAGCAAGGGTATTAAAAGCGTTTGAATCCAAACCAGAATAACTTACTCATTATTGATGATCTTATGACCAAATGTCACAGTGATGAACGCATGACTAGATTCTTTAGTGTTCAAAGTAGCAATAAAAATCTAAGCATGATGTTTTCAGCATACAAAATCTGTTTTTTCTAAGAAAATGAAATACATTATTCTCTTTAAAAATCCAAGAGATAGTCAACAGATCTGTACAATTGCTCGGCAAATCTATCCAGGAAAATCTGTTTCTCATTGAAACATATCAAGATGCTACTAGCATCTCATGGTTATTTATTCATCTGATGTGTTTAAACGAATTCAAGCAAACCAAACCTTTTCTACATTTATTAGCACTTATCAGTGCTAAACGACGTAAACCCTTATCGAAACAAGCTACAAAAGATGAATTGGTCAGTTTGTTTGAAATAGGCTTGAATATATTGCATGGACACTTACCATTAAATCCACATATGTATTAAAAATTAGAGCGTGAACAGCAAATCATTCACCAACTGGGGGATAAGAAAATTTCCCTCAAACGTAAAAAGGAGCTGATTAATCAGAACGGTGGATTTATTGAAACAAATGCAGGAATTGTGCTTCCATTATTAATTCATATGCCATTAAAAGTGACGCATGCATTGGATATAGTCCTTATTCCTGAATCATAATACAGAAAATCATTATCAAGTCAAACTTCAAATCATGACATTAACGATAAAGTGAATAAACTTTCAAAACAGAAACAAAACCGTGAAACTATAACGGAAATGTCTCAACTTCTTGGCCGTCATTTACGAACAATTCATTCACAACAACAAAAGTGTACAGCTGCGGCTGCTGCAGAAAAGTCACAACAGTTTCTAAACCATTTTCCACCTATATATCATGTGAAAGTCCAAAATTATTGGTTCACTGATAGAAGCATTGATTGCTACAGGAAGAAAAGAACGACAAGTGCCACCACGAGGTTGGAAGCATTTATTATTGAACACAGTGCATAAACTTGACAGTCGATTCATACCATATCATTCACTATTTGTAATTTATCATAAAAATGTGAATTTAATTTTCATTTACAAAACCTTGAATTTTTCTATATTTCTACTCTACATTGCGTGCAACATTGCACACCATCCTTGATTTGCTTGATTTATTTGATTTTCTGATAACTTTTATTTATTTGATTTTCTGTCGATTTGGCAGATTTCATGCCTTTTTATAGAACATCGCTCCGGAGTTACTTATTTGATTTGCTGAAATCATTATCCAAGTAAAAAATTTGGCGTTTTTGGAAGTGGTTGAGTAAGAAAAAATGCAATTAGCGTTAAAGATTTTCATTAACGAACAACAAATTAATACAGTTCTGTGATCTGCAGTTAAAAGCTAAGTCATTTCGCTATGATCTAGTTGAAAGGGGTATAACTGCAGTTCCATAACGCTTAATACTCAACTCATGTGATCCATTGGTAAAGCTATTGCACATAAAAATCCTCTATGATCTAGTTAAAAGGTTTATAAATGCAATTTAATGCATACGTTCCATAATTGCAATTATCAACTCACGAATTAGGAACATTGTTGGCGACTTTGCAAACCGCAGCCTACTGGACTACCTTTGTGGAATAGCACACAATAGTCAGTTTTGAAAGATGTGGACTATGAATTTGCAGGTTTGACTGTGAATAAGACCCAGACTCGATATATCGATGGAAAGATTAAACATAGTGTTGGAGAGATATAAAACATGTCGTTGTACTTTTTCTTTTCATTTTGTTGTAACTTTGAAAATTGGAAATATCTGGTTTGGTGGGGGGGGGGCTGGCTATTGGCACGGGGGGTATGGTCCTAGTTGGGTATTGGCGGGGGGTATGGTCAGGAACCCCAAAAGATATATTTACTCTGTTCGGAGTGGGAGATTCTTAGCAAAACAAAAGCTAATGAAATGTTGGTTTCCTTAACAGAACAATACGACCAAAAGAGCAGATCCATTCTTTGTTATGAGTTTCTTTGCAGACTTACTGGAACAACAAAATTGAAAATACTTATTTCATGTCAGGCAATCCAGTTTGCTTAAAACATAACTGCAATCTGTATTATGGTAAAATTGCAATTATGATTTCGCTGATATCCTGTGATTGTGAAATAAAGACATCCGTGGCTTTAATTGACTTCGAATTATATGTACTGTGTCTTAAAAGATTGAACAACTTAATACAATTACAAACAGTTGCTAATCTTGTCGAAATAACCATAAAATGGTGTGTGAATGACATGTATTAATATGTGTCATATATTCAAAGAATGAATAATTTCTCTCATACTTTTATTTATTATCAATCTTGGTAAAAGGACTAAAAATGGTGTGCAAATAGCCTATTTCATAGAAATATTTATACTTTATCATTTCAGCGGAATTGTCAAAATTTCGAGCTCTAAAACCAGCGCCTTTATAAAGCCGCTGAAAATTCCAGCGGTTTTGCAAAGCCGCTAAGTGAACCAGCGAATTTACAAAGCCGCTGAAAATTTCAGCGGCTTTGTAAAGTCGCTGATTTGACAGATCCGCTGTAACATATACGCATCCAGTCCTTCAACGCTCATACACGATTTAGTTATCATGCAATCAAGAAGTTTTTACATTACTTTGCCAAGTAATGCCAGCATGAACTATTATCCTACTAATAAAGCCTGTAATTATCAAATTCGTTTGCCTCGTACGGTACATTATATTTGAAAGGAAAATATGAGGTAGCCTTAGCTGAAATTCAATATCCATACACATGGACGACAATGAGACAAAGAATGGACTTTATAACATTATTATCGGTCACCATTAGATAGGTTTTATGAAGTTGCCATTCCATAGGGTCACTATAGATCCTTACCTGAAATATGTACGGCAATAAATGAAGAATTAGAAAAATTTATCAATACAAACTCATTTGGGTAAAGTATGATAAAACTAAACGAAGACTTTTTCTAACTTTGAGAAATGAATATTGTCTTCTCTACTGGATTAGCGGCTATTTTAGGATTTATACCAGATCAATGGTATAAACAATCCGGTCCTGCTGAACATGAAGCAGATGTGAGACATGGATTTTATGCTTACTGCAGTATTTGCGAGCCACAAATAGTTGGAGATTATTATGTTCCTTTACTAGTTTGTTCCCATTCAAGGTAATGATTGTGATATTATTATGAAAACTTATGAAGAACCTCATTACGCACCTGTTAGCACATCAAAATTTGACATGACAGAAATCACCATTAAGGATGACACAGGTCATAATGTTTCATTTTAAACTGGAAAGGTCATCTGTAACTTCATTTTCGATAAAAAACATTATAAAAGCCTTATGAAAGCATATAAACACGATCCATCTGCATATCGCAACTATTTACTTCATCACGTAGGTGGGGATCTGCCAGAATTTAAAGGCTCGTGCATACAATATGGGGATGAATTGGTTTGTTCTTGGGGGCATTGGCCCGTAAAGTTCTTCCACTCATTAAGGCAGGAGCTAAAATTGTTGTACCACATCTTAAGAAGGCTGCAAAGGATGTGGTTAAAGACGTGACTAATCGTGTAGCTCAGGAAGTTGTTGGTGCTATTGATAAACGAAGCACACCGAAGAAAATTGTTGGAAGACGAAAGAAAGTGAAAAGAGCAACATCAAAAGATATATTTCGGTAATAAAAAAATGATCATACATGGTCATTCTTGTGGATGTGGTCCTTCTCCATTGAAATGATTTCACATGGTTTCAATGCAAACTGCTGTAGAAAAAAGTGATGGTTTAGACTATCAACACTCACTGCCATTGGAGATGGTGCTCCAATAGAATTTTATATTCCTGCTCGTATAGAAGAATATTTAGATTTAAAGAATTAAAAATTTAAAGATTTAAGGAAGACTTCATGTTGTATGTAGCATTGTAAAGCGTGATGGGACAGTTTGTGGTGTAGATGATAGCGTAACATCCATTAATGATTTGTTTAATACTGGCATCATATCTCACCTCATTCATGATTCTGAAGAAAGTCTCAATACTGAGTGCTCCATGCGTCTCATCTATAAGGACACTGCTGGATCGGCGAATTCTCATGCAATGAAATTCATCAATCATGAAAGGTATATAACAGGCTTTCATGAAATAATGAGGGTGGTGAAATAGGCGCGGCAGGAAATAATGGTTTATATAATTGTTCTTTTCATACGCATCTAAGCAGCGAGTTTATGCTCACGGGTGCCTTAGGAGTGAATGTGCTTGAGCAGGATCATTATCTTCTCAATGGCATCAGCATGAAATTCTGTTTACGTAGGCAAAAAGATAAATATTTATTAATGGTTGCAAATGATACTTTTAAGGTAGAAGTTAGAGATGTGTTTTTAACATTAGCAAAGTGAGGGCCAGTCCAGGTATTCAACTAGGACAAACAGATGCATTGATGAAAACACCTGCCAAGTTTTCCATTACCAGAAAAGAATGTAAAATCCGGCTGGATTGCAATCGGTTGTAAAAAATAACATCTTTTTTGGTCAATTACCAAAACGTATTTCAATCGGAATGGTTCATAATAAAGCTTTTGCTGGAACAGTCGCAAAAAATTCATAGTTTTGAACATTTTAATCTTAACTACATGCAACTTTAAACTAATGGTGAACCAGTCCTATCCAAATCTCTCAAGCTTAACATTGATCAGAAAAAATATCTTGATGTTTTTCAAAACTCTTTACAAATCTTTTGATAAATGAAATGGTGAGAAAAGTTCCACCATAAAACGGGAAGATTGGCCTAGAGGTTAGGCTTTATTTTCTTTCGACTTAACATCTGATCATGATGGTGATGGTCATTACGCCCTTATCAAGCATGAAGACCTGCGGCTAGACATGAATTTTGCCAATGCCTTGCAAAATACGGTCAATGTCATAGTCTGTTCTGAATTTGACAACATCATTGAATTAGCGCAAATAGCAGTATTCAGTTTGATTATCAATAATGACCACGGAGCAGACAGATGTCATATCGACGCATTACGTCATGAGAAAATACTTATTCCACGGAGTGCTTCCTATGGACCAACTGCCAGTATTACAGCAATGGGCCTATGTCATCAACAGAGACAAGTATCGTGAACCTGATGAACATTGGATTGCCGTGCACTTTGACACAGTTGTCGAATATTTCGACTCATGAAATTACACCTATAGATAAACGTTTAGAAGATAGTTAAACGAGTATGTGTATAATTCAATACCACTACAGCAGCTCATTTCCAATACTAGTAGTTTTTATTGTGTGTATTATATAGAACTCGAGATCGTAGCATGTTTGACATTATAGATACATTAAAAAGAAGCGATGGAGATATTGTAGTAAAAGACATTGTCTACAGATATTATAGACCATTGTTCTATTAAAATTGTTCATTTATTTTTAAATTTGTAGTTACGTTTTTAATTATATATGTATCTCAATGCATATTTGTAAATGGTTACTGCTACACTGCTGTACTAATGTCAAACTGGTGTCATATCATTGTAATGTGTCACTGCGGTTGTTGACGCGGTGTTAATTCAAACGTGAAACTTTAATTTAAATGGAGGGTCCCTGGCGAGGAGTTAACTCACCCGTGAACCGCGTACCATATACCATATATTGTTATGTATTACAGTTAAAAGTATTGTTTGAAGAGAAAAATAAAAAAAGTAAAGAATCAGGAGTGTGTTTTTTATTAATTACCACAATAAATCACAAATATTTACAATTTTGAGAAAAAAAAACAATTTAACATATTTACAATTATTGAGAACAAATAAAATAACAATTAATTGTTGAGAACAAAAAATATTTCAAATACATACTATGCTAGTACGTGTAACATATTAACACACTCACAACAACTTAAATTGATATAAATACCATGAATGTTATCACCCCGTTTGTAAATTCTCTGAAAACTGACATGACATTAATCCAATCCAATCACTTTCACATTGACATGGTTTGATGGTGTCAATTCATTTAAATCTTTCACAGTATTTACCATAGTCAACATATTAGGCGTAAAGTCAATACTTTTTGAACCACGTATCAACTGCACATATTCGCTTGGTTCAAAGCTAAGTTTCACGTTCTTGGCAAGCATCATAAACTTGACTCCAATGTTCTGCAATGAGCTTCATGAAATCGTAGCGTTCGGTAAGCTCGCCATACTGTTGAAACTGTATACAGCGTTCACGGTTACGTTCAACGACTTTCACAATGAGATCTTCTAAAACTTGTAGATGAAATCCTGGTATTGGTGAAGATTTAAAATGATTCTTCACCTCAGCTCGAGCTTCAGGAAATAGAATAATGAAAGTTCCACAATAACAGATCGTCAGTTCACACAAGAGACAGTTGCACTGAGACAGTTGAGTTCATAATGACAAATGATTACTTTTTTGCAGACTGTCACAGCATTTATATGCATCATGCTGTCTTTAAAAGACAACAAAATTCCCTTCTTGGTAACATATAACCTCCAAGAAGCTGTTGGTATTTCACCAGTCTTGTCATCAAATTGTTAAGAAATTATTCTTCTTCATGTAACAGTAGTGATAATGATAAAAGAGGGTTTTTCTGAGATCCAGAAGAGTAACCCAATCTGAATGGTCTTGCTAAAAATTAGATCCGATTTGAGGCAGTATACTGCTGTCAAATCCTCATTGAAACTGTGGAATTTATGAAACGTGGGCTTGGCCATCAACGTTTTGAAAGGTTTCTCATTGTGAACCAATTCTACATTGGTTCGTTTCCTTACATATTCCATGGTTTTACTAAATATGGCATTAGTCATCAATTTGTAGGTCTTTTTTAAATGGTTTATATGCCACTTTTCTCTTCTCTGTACTAGCATCTATCTAGTTACACATTTACTCTGCTGGAACATAATGGCTCGATGCACCTTTGGCACTTTCAATCCAAGAGATACGTATTGCTGCACATTTCCATAATGTACCACATATCTTTCCTTGTCACCGAGACCGGGAATCAATTTTCTGTAGGTTTTCATTTCAATCCCAGCTGTTTTATTTCCGATTCTGACTGTATTCGGACAATTCACTGATTCGAACAGTTTTCTTCTCAACAGCCACTGGATAGTCACGACCCTGATCATGGATTTCATTCAGGTATGCGAGATCTACCTCCGAATATATCCTGTCTCAGCATCTTCGCTTACGTAGTTAAGAGATTCTGGATATTCCATCCATGCATATCCAAAGTCTGTGACATACTCCACCCATATAAATTGTTGGCATCAAAGTACATAATGTAGTTTGCTGACTTGGTCACATCATACTCTGGAATGTATGTGTTGTTAGTTTTTGCATACTTGTGTGTAATTACTATAATACCTCCTCGCAGACCTGACTCCACAATTTGATACATATCAATGTCATCAATCAATCCCAATTGAATCTTGGTATGTTGCAGCATGGCGTCCCATGTCAAACCTGGTGTTGTATAGTAATGTGCAGAATCCAGTTCATATGTGTTGAGAGACATATCTCTAAAATTTTCAAACAGATTTGCCAACAGCAACACATCGGTTTTCAGGTAGAATTCATGATAGTCTCCACAGTTGTTGCAGTGGAATACATTCCAGACCGTTTGTACATGAGCATAGTCCTCATCATTAATTTTTTCTTTAGTCAGTTATTTGTACAAGTCTTCTTGTGATGCAGGCTTGGTTACTGCATACTTGGACGGTTCATCAACACAGTCATAGGGATACACTCTTTTTCTCAAAAGTAATCCATGCTGCTGCCTGTTGCACACCTGAGCAGTCATATTCTGAAATTATCTGCCAACAGCAACACATCGGTTTTCAGGTAGAGATCATGATAGTCTCCACAGTTGTTGCAGTGGAATACATTCCAGACCGTTTGTGCATGAGCATAGTCCTCATCATTAATTTTTTCTTTAGTCAGTTATTTGTACAAGTCTTCTTGTGGTGCAGGCTTGGTTACTGCATATTTGGACGGTTCATCAACACAGTCATAGGGATACACTCTTTTTCTCAAAAGTAACCTATGCTGCTGCCTGTCGCGCACCTGAGCAGTCATATTCTGAAATTATCTTTGCCCTCAGCCGCCGCTAAATTGGCTACTAATTTTTGCAAGGATGCTCCCTTGAATTGGTAGGAGTAGATGAATTTCAGATTGCCGATGGTAATCGCAATGTACTTTTCCAATGACAGCTGCATGTGTTTCAATTTTCCTATACTCTTCATAAGAAGATGACTGTTATATCCTCGTAGATTGTGGAATAGGACGGGGATGGCGAATGAATCCTTTTCTTGCTGATCCATTCTTAAGCGAAACTGTAGGTTGCATTTGCTATGGGCTGCTAAACGGTATTTTCCTCTGATGTGATCATAATCTTGCACAAGATCCATTCCCATCATGACAAATGCAACAATTAGTAGCTTGAGCAAACTGTTTCTTATCCTCAGCAGTCATTTCAATGGGTATTGGGTCGCTCAATGGATTCATAATGTGATCACGTCCATCCAACATTACTGTAGGAATTTGTGGACAGCATTGTCTCCACGGTAAAGCACAGAATCAGGCTTCTGATATTCACTGGCGACGTCACAGGCAAAACTGTTGGCCTTGTGATGTTGGTAACGATCACCCTCCTGTTTCTCTGTACAGCACTAAAAGTCGGCATAAATGATAAAGGGTGCCTTTTTGTTGTGTTGCAAAGCCCTTGAATCGAATGATTGTATCCTCTGGAAATGACAATTGCTGCGCTCCATGCTTCCCATAAACTTCACGATGTTTGTCCAAAAAGTCTTGCCGCATAAACCAAATGAAGCAGTAAAATGTTCTGCCATATTTTGTACGGTACTTCATGAGTCAACTGAAGTTCCGAATCAGGCGATGATGTGTCTTCTCATTGTCACTGCTGAGCAGTTAGTTGAGTTCAGTGTCACTCTCATGTTGACTCAAGCGACTTATGTGGATGGGCACCACAGCTTGACTTTCCCCACCAAAAACATTGATGGCAATGTTTTTCTGCTTCTCAGATTTAGGAATTTGATGAATTGGTGTTGGAAATGTCATATCTTCCACAAGCGGTTGATACTTGTATTGCTCATTTATATGGTCATCCATTATTGACGTTTATGCTCAGCAAACTTGCTGAACAAATCCTTGAATGTATTTGGCAAGTCGTTATCAATATCTGTTTCATTGAATGTACTGAAAGTCTGAGTGCTCAGATGAGTGTTATCCACACGTTCTACCAACACTCCTTCTTCATTTGTTGCTATTTTCTTAAACTGAACTAAAACGACAATGTATCATTTTAATCTTTCTTTCAAATGTCATGTGATGCGATTTTTTTGCTGCTGCATTTCTAGTAGCAAATGGGATTCATTTTCAGGTTCAAACACTTTTTGATATGCATGTCCACCAAGGCTTATTCTTCTACCTTTACCCACTTGCATTACATCCTTCTTTCTTTGTTTCTTCGTTTGTGTCTTAGTCCGTTTCTTCTTTTGTTTCTTTGCAGGAGGGTGATCTGACCCTTATCTTTTTATACTATATTTTGCATTTGTGCTGCATGAGTATATGTATCATCACATGTGTGATATGCATATTGTTCAGCACTGTTGAAGATATGGAAGCAAACCTAAGTAATAAGTCTTCTTTCTTTACGAAAGGCAATCATTTATTTGCATAAATGTCTCTCAAATATATCTAAGTTGACTGCATGACACCATCCTCATTTCATTTCTACATTTCGGATTTTCATTTCTTTTTTATTATGTTCTCACTTCACTGTCTTTATGGTAAATGAGGGAAATTACAGTAGTTTTGACGTAATGCTCGTCTGAAACCCACCCAAGGAGGAACAGATCAAGCTTGGAAGTCGAATCTACTTTCCGTTCTCGAGTTATCTCGAGATATCTTGTACGACGTCATATGCTGCACTCGTTCATTGTACTCACAACAAAATTTGACAGAATCTTTCGAGCTATCAAGCAACAATCTCCCTAAGTTTCAACTTTCTCCGTTTAATAATCTTGAGAAAAGTCGCATCAACATTTAAATACAGATATATAGACTTCTGTGTTGTCGCTTGTTTACCCGAAAAGTTCTGCAGAAGAAATAAATGATCTAAATATATTAGTATATATGTTGTTTATTATAAAAAATAATCATATGCTGTTCACTGTCTAGAATGCTGCTGGCTTGATTCTGTGCCCTTTGTTGTTTGCATTAATTGGTGTCAAGTTGGCATCTTCTTTACATTAGTCAGCTTATTTACATTATGCAGTGCCTATTCATACCATCTTGTTTACATTAAGTGTCTATACACTGCGACTTTTTACGTATTCAGTTTTTATACACAGTATTTTGTTTACATAATCATTGTCTATTAAAAGTTCCTGTTCACAGCTTGTTTACATTAACTGTGTGCCTATTCACACTGTGTTGTATCCATCAAATCGTGTCTATTTTGTTTACATTAATCAATACCTATCCAATGTCTTGTTTACATTATTCGTGTCTATTCAGTAACTTGCTCACATTAGTCAGTATCTCTTAACATCCATCAATATGTGCTTTGCCGGCCTATGTATAAACGTTGAAATCCGTAAAATGTTATAACAGAAACGTTGAATATAAGAAAGATATAGCCGTAAAATGATTTCGTAAATTTGTTTTACTTTAAAAAGCGAGATTATTAAAGTAAAAGTAAAAAGAGTAAATGAAATTATCATGTTTTTTATCAAAGTTGTGGTGATAATAATCGCATTTTCCCTAACAATCTCAGTCACAGCTTTCCATTATTAGTAGATTTGATAGCAGCTAAAATGCCAGTGATTTTGCCTTCTTCGCTTATTTCACACCAGATCTTTTTCCCGAGTAGACACCTTATACGTCCTTAACAGCTAGCGCAGGCGTAGATTGCTCGGCATCAGTATCGTCTAGGAACGGCCGGGCCTCGTGGCACCACAGGCAAGCATATGAGAGCACTGCACGTCCTTGAACAGCTGTCGCCACAGCAAGTACAGCACTGCTCTTCCCTGCGCCTGAATATCCATCGGGCCATAAACGCAGATAGTGCCAGCGCAGCAAGTATCAGCAGCAATACCCCGAGACACATCATGAGAGGGTTGAGGCCGCTGTCGCTTTCCGCGGATATCACACAGAGTACGCCACCGCTTATCAAGGCAAGGGCAAGCCAAACGCAACACAGCGAATGGCAGTCTTCCTGGATAAGCCTCAGGTTAGGCATTCTACAGGTGTTTTTCTTTCAATCTGAAACGTAAAAGGCAATATCAAACTGCAATGTCAGCTAAACGGGGTTGAGATTGCAGTGATATCTGCAAAAGGTGAGGTTGGTGTGACAGCCGGCAACCTTGTGGGCACATGCCATCCAATGTCACGGAGCTGGACAAGGCGTTTCTTGTTCAGTTACTACACACTTTGCCAAAACTGTATCGAAAGGGTCGTGTGGAGTGAGATCATTCTCATGTAAAATCGTTTGGTACAGCAATTCTGGAAAAGTGTAGATTCTAAACTTTTCAGTGGATCTGCAGTCATTGCTAAAGTTTAACTAGAGAATCAGTGAGGCAGGATCCCCCGTGTAACAAATAATGTCACTGGATCTAAGTAAATTCAGTGAAATTGAAAATCCTACATTGTTTAACAATTTTTGGTCGATTTAAAAAATAAGACGATGTTGCACATCTACAATAATATCAGTGCAAAAATTTTAGAGCGCTGGATCGAATATCTTCGGAGGACGCATCTGGACAAAATCTATCTCCATGAAAACAAGTTTACATAAACAAGTTTGTCCTCGGACAAAGTCCCAGCTTACAAAAAGCGATAAGACCAATTCCATCGTGAATTTCGGATCAGTGCGCATATTTATTCAGCTTACGCTGATGCTCGGTTCGCATTTCGGACCAGTACGCAAATTTATTTAAATTGCGTTGATGTGGGGTTTTATTTTGGACCAAGGCGCATATTTACTTAATTTGCATTGATGCGCGGTTTGCATTTCAGACCCCCCAGAGTGCATGTTTACTTAACTTGCATTGATACGTGGTTCGCATTTAAAACCAGTGCGCATGTTGATTCAACTTGAGTTGATGGGCAGTTCGAAGTTTGGACCAATGCGCATGTTTATTTAACTTGCATCGATGCGCGGTTCGCATTTTAGGCCAGTGCGCATGTTTTGTTAACGTACATTGATGCGCGGTTTGAATTTAGACTAGTGCGCATATTTATTTAACTTGGGTTGATGTGTGGTTCGCATTTCGGACCATTGCGCATGTTTATTTAAATTGCGTCGATGCGCGGTTCGCATTTCGGACCAGTGCGCATGTTTATTCAACTTCCTTGATTTGCGGTCTCCATTTCGAACCAGTGAGCATCTTGATTTAACTTCCGTTAATGCGCCGTTGGTATTTCGGACCAGAGCGCATGTTAACCTAACTTTCGTCGATGCACGGTTCGAATTTCGGATCATGTTTGGTTAAAGTGCGTTGATGCAAGGTTTGCAAGTAGGTTAAAAGTGGGGGTTTGAAACCACTTTTGAAGTGTTTTAGAACCCCCATGGGGGTTCTGGTCCAGATGGCTATTTATGGAGCAGGCTGAGCGCTCGACCGTCATAATGACGTCACATCCCGCACGCGACGAGGTCGTGACGTCATCAGTCACGTGACCTATCAATCATCATGACGTAAAAGTTGGGGTTTAAAACCACTTTTGAAGTGTTTTAGAACCCCCATGGAGGTTATGGTCCAGATGGCTATTTATAGAGCAGGCTGAGGGCCCGCCCGTCATAATGATGTCACAGCCCGCTGGCGACGGGGTCGTGACGTCATCAGTCACATGACCTGTCAATCATCATGACGTAAAAGTGGGGATTTAAAACCGCTTTTGAAGTGTTTTTAAACCCCCAATTTTTGAAGTGTTTCAGAACCCTCATGGGGTTTTGGTCCAGATGGCTATTTATAGAGCAGGCTGAGCGCTCGACCGTCATAATGACGTCACATCCCGCACGCGACGGGGTAGTGACGTTATCAGTCACGTGACCTGTCTATCATCATAACGTAAACGTGGGAGTTTAAAACCACTTTTGAAGTGCTTTTAAACCTCCACTTTTGATTGTTTTGGAATCTCCATTGGGGTTTTGGCCCAAATCACTATTTATAGAACAGGTTGAGCGCGTGCCCGTCATAGTGACGTCACAGTCCGCAGGCGACGGGGTCGTGGCGTCATCAGTCACGTGATCTGTCAATCATCATGACGTCATCAGTCACGTGAGCCCCTAGGAGTCGTAACCCTAACCCTAACATGCCCCACACCTATTAATCATCATGACCTCATCATTCACGTGCCCTGTCAATCATCATGACGTCATCAGTCACGTGACTTCCCTAGGAGGCGTAACCCTAACCTTATGGTTACGTCATCATTCACGTGATCTGTCAATCATCATGGCGTCATCAGTCACGTGAAGTCCCTAGGAGGCGTAACCCAAACCCTAGCTATGTGAGGAATATTTTCCAGAACATTATCCTTACGTACTGCATAGTTTAGTCGGATAAGTGTAGGTCTCATGGCCGGAAGATTGGTAGTTCGAGCCAACCCATGGGCGGCGTAACCCTAACCCTATATGAGGACCCCCTCCCCCTTGGGCATACCACTGGAACCCCCCCCCCCCCAGGCGACTCTTCTACCATCTGTCTATCATACAGTTACTGTCACTCATTCACTCACATTCACTTACTCACTCACATTCACTCATTGTGGCATACTACGTGAGGACCCCCCTAAGTGATATATATGTGTGCGCTATAACCTTATGTTCAATGTTTTCCACATCATTCTCCAGAACTGCTCTATAGCTCAGTCAGCAGAGCGTAGGACTCATGATTAAATCTATAGTCAGAAGGTGGTTCGAGCCCACCTATGGGCCAACATAACTTTTTTTTATGTGGCAGGGGCGAAGAGCACACGCCATTGACAAGAACGTGTTTGGATGGCACGCGCCATTCACACAAGAACGTGTTTGAATGACAAGCTCTCCATTCATAAGATGTGCTCAAATGATAAGCTTCTCCCATTCACAAGATGTGTTCGAATGTGAGGGCCAACTCCCCTCCATTCAAAGACGTGTTCAGCCCACATACCACGTGACTATGTGACATCATGTGACGTTATGTGACTATGCGACGTCATGTGACGTCATGTGACTATGTGACTATGTGACACATTGTGACGCAATGTGACAGCATGTGACGTCATGTGACATAATGAGACACCATGTGACATGACGTGACATGATGTGACTATGTGACATGATGTGACATGATGTGACATGATGTGACTATGTGCCATCATGTGATTATGTGACATCATGTGACTATGTGACGTCATGTGACTATGTGAGGACAATTAGTTTAACTATGTATGTAGTGTGTAGCTATCAGATCATTCTCCAGTACTGCTCTATAACTCAGTCAATAAAGCGTAAGACTCATGGTTAAACCCATAGTCAGAAGATGGTTCGAGTCCACCTATGGATTTTAGAGGACTTTAATTTTTTTTAATGAAAAACATTATGAGTATTCAAAGGCACTAAAAAGGCGGCTATAGGGAAAAACAATGCATTCTTTGAAGAGCTACTAGACAAGGAGGAGGATGACAGCAGTGATGAACAACATATTCCACAACAAAACCATGACGTAACATGTTCCAAAAATAATTTGAACACGTCTATTGACTGGGCTTGCCGTTCGAACACATGCTTGAATCGGCTTGCCATTCGAACACATGTTTGAATGGGTGCGATCTTCCTACATAACTAACCACATTTTCACTTCCCATTTTCCAACAACCAGCCAGCAATCGAATGACAGAATCGTCTGAAACGTGTAAATATGCAAAAATCTCACATTTTCCCGCGTACCATGGCATAATATGTTTCTAAAAACTAAATTACTTAAAGGTGCTTTAGAACCCACATTTTTCCACTACTTTAACCTCAGAGTATTTGAATAAGTAGCATGGTAAAATACTAAAACCTATTTTATACATTATATGTTTTCAAAAACTAAATTTGTTAAAGTTGCTTTAGAACCCACGTTTTCCCACTACTATGACCTCACAGTATTCAAATAAGTAGCATGATAAAATGCTAAAACCTATTTTATACATAATATGTTTTCAAAAACTAAATTTGTTATAGTTGGTTTAGAAGCATCGTTTTACCACTACTATAGAATAACACATAACATCATACTTAGCGTGGAGAAAATCTCATTCCTTCTCAAATTTATTGATCGTTCCCACGCTCTGAGATGTTTCACTCTCAAATTTATTGATCGTTCCCATGCTCTGAGGTCTTTTATGCACTTATTCCTGTATGCTGTGTGTGTGTGTGTGAGGTCAATAATATGATTACTGTAATAGGACCACTGAAAATGATCAATTAAATATTACCAGTGAAAATAGTTGCAGAAATATGGTCGTTAAAACATGTTAACAAAAAAAAGTTGTGTCGCCCATACGTGGACTCGAACCATCTTCTGACTATGGGTTTAAGCATGAGTCCTACGCACTACTGACTGAGCTATAGAGCAGTTATGGAGAATGATCTGATAGTTACATACTACATACATAGTTAAACTAATTGTCCTCACATATTCACGTCTTCACATAGTCACATGATGTCACATCATGTCACATGACGTCTGATGATGTCACATAACGTCACATGCTGTCCCATGATGTCACATGACGTCACTTGGTGTCACATGGTCACATAGTAACATAGTCACATGACGTCACAGTCACATGACGTCACATGATGTCCCATAGTCACATGGTATGTGGGCTGATCACGTCTTTGAATGCAGGGGAGTTGGTCTTCACATTCGAACACATCTTGTGAATGACAAGCTTATAATTCGAGCACATCTTCTGAATGGAGAGCTTGTCATTCAAATACGTTCTTGTGTGAATGGCGTGTGCCATTCAAACACGTTCTTGTCAATGGCGTGTGCTCTTCGCCCCTGCCACATAAGAAAAAAAAGTTATGTTGGCCAATAGGTGGGCTCGAACCATCTTCTGACTATGGATTTAACCAGGAGTCCTACGCTCTGCTTACTGAGCTATAGAGCAGTTCTGGAGAATGATGTGGAAAACATTTAACATAGGGTTATAGCGCACCCATATATGTCACTTGGGGGGAGGTTGGTTCTCACATAGTATGCCACAATGGGTGAATGTGAGTGAGTGAATGTGAGTGAATGAGTGACTGAGTGACGCTATGATAGACAGATGGTAGAAGTGTCGCCTGGAGGGTCCCATGGTATGCCCAAGTGGGACGGGGCCTCATATAGGGTTAGGGTTACGCCACCCATGGGTGGGCTCCAACCACCAATCTTCCGGCCAAGACTAATACGCTTAACCGTCTGAGCTATGCAGGACGTAAGGATAATGTTCTGGAAAGCCTTCCTCATACAGCTTTAGGTTTAGCGTTAGGGTCACGCCTCCTAGGGATGTCACGTGACTGATGACGTCATGATGATTGAATGGTCACGTGAATGATGACGTCATGATCATTGATAGTTGTGCCGGATGTTAGGGTTAGGGTTAGGGCTCGTAGGGGGTAACGTGACTGTTGACGTCATGATGATTGACAGGTCACGTGACTGATGACGTCACAACACCGTCGCCTGCGGGCTGTGATGTCATTATGACGGGCGCGAGCTCAGCCTGTTCTATGAATAGCCATCTAGGCCAAAACCCCCATGGGGGTTCTAAAACACTTCAAAAGTGGTTTTAAATCCCCATGGGAGTTTAAAAACACTTCAAAAGTGGTTTTAAACCCCCACTTTTACCTACTTTTGCACTTCGGACCAGGGAGCATGTTTATGGAACTTCAGACCAATGCGTATGTTTATTTAACTTGTAGGAAGAGATGCATTTTCAAACAAAAGTTTACTTAACAGGCAACTAACTAACAAACCAACGGACGCCGTCTTCAAATCGATAGGTATAGCCTAGCTTACGTGTAACGTAGGATGAGCTAAAAAATACATTTTTCAGAAGTCGTATTTTTTTACAATTTTTAGCCGATTTCAAAAATAATATAATGCTGCACATATACAATATATATATTTTCACTGCATAAAATTTCAGAACACTGGATCGAATAGTTTCGGAGAACTCGTTTGGACAAGACCTATCTCTGTGTTAACAAATTTCCTGAAAAAAATTTGACAAGTCAAACTTTTCAGAATTTTTGACCGTTTTCAAAAATAATACGATTCGGCACGCCTTTAATACATGTTCTAACCGTAAGCCAAAGGAAAAAGATATAGGACAACTATTTTCGGAAATATAGCCTGGACACGACGGCGAACGAAAGTGGACAGACAGATGGACAGAAGGACAAGCTGAAACCTATATCACCTCGTTACACGGAGGATAATAAATGTGCAGAGCCAATGATGTTAATGATTAGACATCATGCATTATGTCAGGTATTACTTTTGTCCAGAGCTGAGCAAAACCAAAGATCTCACAAACAAGATTGGGTGGGTTAAAAGGGAAATAAACACCTGTTAATAAGGCCAAAAAATTGGATTATTTCACTGCACAAAAATCAAAGCGGTTATCAAGGAGTACATTTCTTCTTCCAAGATGTTTTAATACAATTGAAAAATTTGAACCTAAATGCAGTTATTCATAAACACGTATAAATTTTCGATTCTTAAAATGCTGGATACGCAGTTTTTTTTATATTCAGCTGAAGAGGTAGAATAAAGAGTTATCCAAAAAATTCATCTGACAGTGAAGAAGAACGCTACAAAGACGTCAGAAAAACGTTGGATTTTGTTGATCATGAAAGTCTAATCAGCATACATTCCAGGAAATATATTGGACAAGTGTTGGGAGAAGTAGACTTATCTGCTGAGCTGAGATTGGTTGATAGGGAGTAACAAGGTAGGGGCCTGGAATGTATGTAGCATAAATAGCTGTAACGGAGTGTACAGATCATCGAGCCTTCTTACAGCTGCTCAGTTTCTTATACGTACCAATATCCTTCAAAATTATTCATTCATTAACGAAGAATATCACACGGTCGCACAAAAAACATCTTTGTATCACACAGAAGTATCAAATATTGTCGAATATATCTGCATATTAACATAAACATAAGTGAAACAGAAATGGATCCCCAGAATAACATTCCAACTGAAGCTGAAACACAGGACAACAGTTACAGACAAACACGAAATATTAGAATTTTGTAAACGCTATTTTGATTAAAAGTTTGACAAAATTTGATTTGTGTTTCATTTGCTTAAAACAAGGGTAGCTCAGCAGATCCGCGTGGACTGCGTCTGGAGCCCAAATCACTCAGCTAACTCCGCGCATTTTTATTTGGCCATGCGCAGGAACACAAATGACAAAAATTATACGAAATAATGCATTTTATCCTTCTTACTTAAGCGGAGGCAAGGAATCAACCACCAAAGTACTAAACGGGCACAATGCTGCCTGCTTAACATCTTCTATCTAAAACATTTACCAAAACGGGCACCCCAAACAGTTATTCTATTAGCGAGTTGATGCTATTTTCGGACTGGCGTAGCCCTCACCTATTCTATATACAATAAAAATGTGTAAAATCTTGAATACATTAGAGTAAAGCGACATGAGTACAGGCATGGAAGAATTTTAGTTCAGCTTATTTGTACGGTAATTAAGATTTTTTAATTTCGTCTGAAAATGTACAGGCTGTGTGAAAAATGTGAGACAACAGCTGCGAGAATTGAGAAAAGGCTACGTCTTGTTTATGTCAATACTAAGAAACGGTTATCTAGATAGTTGGATCAATTTAATTAATTAATTAATTATTTTCACGGCAAAACTTTCTTTGTATCGTATACTTGCAGCGCACTGCGAGTGAAACTCCACATTTTTTTCACAACACCCAGCTAGACCCAATTGCGCCACGTGGTAGCGAAATGGCACCCACATCTAATGGTACAAGGCCAGAGACACGATATACTAGTCAAAAACAAGTCTCTAACCGTTTCGAGATAATTATCAGCTCCCGATCTTTTACCTTGAACGAGAAGGTTTCGAAGTACATATAATGCAACCTCTCTTAGGCACAAATGATCAAAATAATTCAAAATCACCCTAACCGTTTTCGAGACAATAGTGAACTTCCGATTCTTGACCTTTATCATGGCCCAGGTCAAGGTCACCTAGGTATCTCTTATGTAACTAATTTTAGGCCCAGATACTTAAAAAATCACTCTATTTGGAACCGTGTTCGACATAATAGTCAACTTCCGGTTTTTGACCTTGACCATGACCGAGGTCAATGTCAACGAGGCGTATGTTATATGTAGGCCCAAAAAAAAGCTCAAAATCGCTCTATCTGAAAGCTTCCGGTTTTGACCTTGGCCATTATCGAGGTCAAGGTTCCGAGGTGCCTCTTACACAACGTCTTTTAGGTTCAAAGGGTCGAAAATTAGCTCAAGATTGTTCTCTCACTCTAATCTTTTAGACTCAAAGGGTCGAGAACAAGTTCAAAATCTCTCATTTGCGAGATAATGGTCAACTTCAGGCTTTTTTAACTCAACCATGACATAGCAGGACATAACGTCTCTTAGGCCCAAGGAATCGAAAATAGCTCCAAATCGCTCTATCTTTGACGGTTTTCAAGATGATGGTAAATCTTTCTCTTAGGTGAACGATCAAAGTTTGTAAAGGTTGCTGACTGTCGCTCAAAATCAACACCTCTACCACTCGGAGTACCCCAGTGATCTATAGTGGGCCCTTTATTATTTACCCTTTACACGTCCCCCATGGGAGATGTCGCGCAAAAACACTATATCGACCATCACTTCGACGCGTTATGCGTTGCTTTGGAAAACGTAAATCAGCAAAGGCTTAACACCTGCATTGATGACATTCGAAAATGGATGATAAACAACATGTTAAATGAGAACAATAGCAAAACTGAGCTTTTGCTTATTGGGTCTCCTCACAGCCTCAGATCTAGTCCATCGATCGACATCATTGTTGGTGAGCACCCCATACCTTGTAGTGAATCTGTCGTAAATCTAGGCTCAGGTTTGACTGCAAATTAAGCATGTCAAAATTTGTTGTGCGAACGTGTACAAACTATGGTAAACCAGCTTTTTGTAATACAGTTCCCCATTATTAGAATTCATCACCCGAAAATGTGTGGAATGCGTCTAGTCTAACGAATTTCAGGAAACTGTTAAAAACGTATTTATTTAGAGTGGCTTTTAAATGATAATCAGACATAATATACATTCTGTGATGTAAATTGCTGCTTGTCTTTCGTGGACCTTTCGCACAAATCACAATTTTAGCTTTTTTGTTGTCACTGGTTTGAAGTTTAAAACTTTTAAATTAATACTACTGCTTTATGTAGTTTATTTTTTTGGCTAAGATTACATTGTAAAGCCCTTCAAACTAATAACGGTGAAAGGGCTATTTAAATGTTTTAATAATATCGTGGTTATTCTGTATTGAAACTGCATAGGTGTTCAAACAAGGATTTGAATGGTATTTCTAGCCATTTTTTGTGATAAATAAGGTTTTAACAAATATTTTGAACTTAATTCAACCTTGGAGGTCAATATAAAACACCTATACCTTTGCCAAATGTCCTCTTCCTATGTCAAACCTTGAAGGAAGATTTTTAATGGACACCACTTTGAGGAAAAAAATACTTTGACCTTAATTTTACCTTAACCTTGAAGATCAAGGTCACAAATTTGTGGATTTCACGCCTTATCACCCTCTATCTGTGTACCAAATTTCATCTTTCTATGCTAAATAGCATAAGAGGAGTTTTCCTAAAACCATCCGAGTCCGAAAATAACTAGACCGAAAAAAACCAGACCGAATTCTCCTAGATAGTAACATGACCCACTTGTGAAAACAACTAAATCCTTCTTTGCCGTGGCTTTCGCCCAGCGGATTAACTATGAACCCAAAATTACCCTATCTATAACCCTTTTCGAGATAACCAACTTCCGTTTTTGGCCTCGACGGTGACCGACAAGGTCAAGGTCGCCGAGGTACCACTCATGTAACTTGTTTAAGGCCAAAGTTCCGAAAATTAGCCCCACCTCTAACCGTTTTAGAGATAATAGTCAGATCCCAGTTTTTAACATTGACTGTGAACGAGTAAGTCACGGTCACCGAGATTCCTCTCATGTAACTTTGTTCAGGCCTAAACACACTCAGAATCGTTCTACCTCTAACCATTTTCCAGATAACAGTCAACTTCCGGATTTTAAACTCGACCGTGATCGAGAAGATCAAGGTCACCGAGTTACCTCCTATGTAACGTTGTTTAGGCTCATATGTCGAAAATGAGCTTAAAATCGCTCCACATCTAACCGTTTTCGAGAAAATATCAACTCCCGGTTTTTTACCTTGACCATGAGCGATGAAGTCAGTCATCGAGGAACCTTTCTAAAGGCTAAAGGGGTCGAAAATCAGCTCAAAATCGCTCTGTCTGTCGATACGACTTTCCGTTATCAAGGCAGTTAGTACACAAGATCTTATCCACGTATTTGCTGTACTCAGAAAAAATTTGACTGAATCTTTCGGACCTACCAAGTAACAATCCTACCAAGTTTGAATTTTCTCCAATTTTCAGCGGCTGACAAATTTTAGACAAAAGATTTATACATAATAACGTTACACGCCCTCAGTTATAACGAAACGTGCATCAAACGTTGAGAGAACCGTCCAACATAACCAAGGAAGGAATACGTCAAGTTTACAATCGATCCGACTTTTCGTTCTCGAGATATCTTGTACACATGATAGCGTTCAAAATATATACATTTTACGTGATGACGACATACGCTGCACTCGTTCAAAGTACTAGCGACAAAATTTGCGAGAATCTTTCGGACCAACCAAGCAACAAACCCACCAAGTCTGAACTTTCTCCCATGTTCAGCGGCTGAGAAATTTTGCACACAAGATATTTACGTAATGACGTCATACTCCTTCCTTGATAATTCGACGTCAAAAGGTGAAAGAAACCAGGGAACAAAAGTATAGCATTTTGAAAGAGCATGGCTTTAATATTACAAAGCATCTTAAGCAAGACCTACTGATCCATTCACGTGGCTGGAAAATCATTACATATAAACATCGTTTACAACGGAATAAAAGCTTTAACATATAATAAGCAACTGAACTGTTGTGGTTAACAAAAAAAATGGAATCTGGGTAAATTGTGACCTCAAACATTTCTCATTACGCATGAAAACCTCTTGATGTGTTTCTATAACTGAAAATAAATCAGAAATGTGATTTTCCAAGTGATGCCGTACCGATTAAAAGAGATAGAGTAAATATCAGACACTTGAAATTGCGAATTATGAACCAGATGAAAGTACCATTCAATTTCTGACAAAAGAATCTTCATAGATTGATAACAGATTTAAGAAGGAAAAGAAATACTTTTTGACAGAGTTACTTTTTTTAAAGCGCCATTTCTCTATTATAACATGTTTTCCTCTTTTTCCTTTTCTCCATTTTACGTTCTATCAACTGCTTGGCTTTGACACAACACGTGAATAAGGCCCCTTTCTTCCAATTATAGATGGATGTCTGCTAATTTGCAAACTTGTTCTTTGAACGTATCAGTTGTACTGATGTTTTAAAGCCAGGGTTCCGGGCTCGAATTCGGCTTGGGATGGTAAGAGGGGGATTGACGTGCGCTCAAATTACCTTAGCTAAGTTAGATCACCTGTCGCGGGACTCAAAATTAACACCCACTGAGTCTTACGAAATCCCTTTAAAAACTTAATATAAATTTTAATATATAATTCAAAATACACATCTTAACACAATGATTACAAAAAGTAAAAAGGAGTGTGAAGTTGGAGAAGAGAGGATATCGTTAAGAGGGTGGTCAGATTTCTTGTTGGTTACTCATAATCTCCCTTGAGCACATGCACTGTATAACCTTGAGAAAAGTCGCATCAACATTTAAATACAGCTATGTAATCTTCTCTGTTGCCGTTTGTATTCCTGAAAAGTTCTGAAGAAGGTCTAAATAAATGGTCTAAATGCATTAGTATATGAAATATTTATTATAAAAAATAATCATACTGTTCATTGTCTAGAATGCTGCTGGTTTGATTCTGTGCCCTTTGTTGTTTACATTAATCGGTGTCTAGTCGGCATCTTCTTTATACTAACATCTATTCAACTGCTTATTTACATTGCGCAGTGCCTATTCACACCCTCTTGTTTACATTAAGTGTCTATACACCGCGTTTTTATACGTATTCAGTGTTTATTCAGAGTATCTTGCATACATAATCATTGTCTATTAAAAGTTCATGTTACATTAACTGTGTGCCTATTCACTGTGTTGTCTCCATCAAATCGTGTCTATTTTGTGTTTAGTTTACATTAATCAATGCCTATTCAATGTCTTGTTTGCATTATTTCGTGTCTATTCAGCAACTTCGCATCCATCAGTGTCTATTTTGCCGGCGTATTTATAAAGTTGAAATCCGTAAAATATCATAACAGAAATGTTTAATATAAGAAAGATATATCCGTAACACAATTTCGCAAATTTGTTTTATTTTAAAATTGAGATTGAGATTATTAAAGTAAAAGTAACAAAAATATATGAAATTATCATTTTTTATCAAACTTGTGGTGATAATAATCGAATTTTTCCTAATAATCTGAGTCAAAGCTTTCCATTATTTCGTAGATTTGATAGTAGCTGCAATGCCAGTGATTTTGCCTTCTTCGCTTATTTCACACCAGATCTTTTCCCCGAATAGACACCTTATACGTCCTTAACAGCTAGCGCAGGCGTAGACTGCTCGGCATCAGTATCGCCGCGTGGTCGCCTTGGAACGGATGGGCCTCGTGGCACCACAGGCAGGCATATGAGAGCACTGCACGTCCTTGAACAGCTGTCGCCACAGCAAGTGCAGCACTGCTCTTCCCTGCGCCTGAATATCCATCGGGCCATAAACGCAGAGAGTGCCAGCGCAGCAAGTATCAGCAGCAATACCCCGAGACACATCATGAGAGGGTTGAGGCCGCTGTCGCTTTCCGCGAATATCACACAGAGTACGCCACCGCTTATCAAGGCAAGGGCGAGCCAAACGCAACACAGCGAATGGCCGTCTTCGCGTATAAGCCTCAGGTTAGGCATTCTACAGGTGTTTTTCTTTCAATCTGAAACATAAAAAGCGATATCAAACTCCAAAATCAGCTAAATTGGGTTGAGATTGCAGTGAAATCTGCCAACAGTAGAATGAGAATTTATTGTTACAATTCCTCACATTGTAACTGGTTTAATTCCACGTAAAGCTTTTTACTTGAAGTAAAAGATAGACTAACAAACTGCGCTTCAAAAATTCTGAATGTAATGAACTAAAACAGGTGGTGTTTATTTTTTATGTCTGTAAATATGAACAAACAACACAGAAAACTAGAGCGGACAGTGCACACAAAACATAAGAGTACAGGCTTATAGTACACACTTTCAATCGATATCTACTTAGTTACTTGATTTTGTAAACAAAAACAAATGTCTTCCGACTAACCCATAATTCCCCAAAAACATTTTCTTTTTATTTAATTACTGAAAAAATATTCATTTCTACATACATAACCATAATTCATTGTAACAAAATCTAAAAATAAACAAAACAGATGGTGGTCACTCAATAGATATTACTGCATGTCTTTTTTATCCGAGTCTGGAAGGTGGTCGGTAAAACCGGTTTTGCTGTAGGTCCTTTTTCTGAAGTTGGTCACGGCAGTAGTTTTACCGTACGTTACATTTTATAAGAGTCATGATGGTCTGGATTTTTTTCCTTACCCTCCTCCTCCACCCCCACCATCCCAGCTATTTAATGTAGGTCCGACTGTAAACGCAAGTCTTGGCAATCGAATTAAGTATGCGGCGAAAAAAAATCAATAGTTAGACCTGCTGAAACCTATAAATACAACAATACCATTCCACGACCTCGTAGATAACGACTTCATCATGCACCACAACTGACCCCTGAGTGAGTGGCATGTTACGTAATAGCCGTAGAAGAGAAACGCATAAAAAGCTCAATTTCAGGCCATAACAAATAGCAATGGAGCGACAGTAAAGCTGTAACTGTTTTGAAGCATTCTAAAGAATGCAGGAACACTCGAGAATCTTCTGGAAAACGCTGAAATCCGTAGCGTAGTTAACAACTATGCTTACTTAACAAAGGAGCCAAAAAAATGCGCAGGCGCGGGGGGTGTTGATGTTATGCACCTTTCTTGATTTCCTAAATAACAAATAATTTTTTACGTAAGGATATTTTCTTAAACAAGATATTTTCTGAAACAAGAAATATCCATATAAAATCATGTGTCTTTCCGTTTTCGAGATATTGTGCATACAAGATCTGGTTCAAAATATATACATATTTTACGTGATGACGTCATACACCGCACTCGTTCGTTCCAGCAGAATCTTTCGGACCTACTAAGCATTTACTTCACCAAGTTTGAACTTTCTTCGATGCTCAGTGGCAAAGAAATTTCGCACACAAAATTTTTACGCTATGACGTCATACGCCTACCTTAATTATGTGTCAGGCGTCAAAAGTTGACAGAACCCTCCGACTGACCCAAGGAATACCCATAGAAAATTTGAAATCGATATGACTTTCCCTTATCGAGATACTTTACACACAAGATCTTGTTCAAAATATATTCATATTTTACGCGATGACGTCATACGCCGAACTCGTTCGCATTGTTGCCACACCCTTTTAAACTAAAAGCAGGACGCTGTCCTGCCAAAAGTAGGCCGATTTTATTCAAAAAGCAGGACAAAAGCAGGACGCAATATTTTAGTTTAAAAAGTGACTTAACTCGATATAACCACGTATGGACAGCGACAGAACATGAAGAAAAACTGCATTTAATTCTGGAGTTCAAAAATTAAAACATTACTTACAATTTTCATGACGACGGGAATGCAAAGGTAAAAAATAGTAAAAATCGATAACCATAAAAATTTGTTTGATTTCTCGCCAAATAAATCGCCGATTTTTTGCCAATCACTTAACATTCATAGCCAGTTAGGTAACATTGATTACTGCCGTTACTTACAATTTCAACACAGTAATACTGTTTTCCTGGGGTTAGTTCAGAATATATGAAATTTCGTCTCTTAGATTTTAGCCAAAATTTTTGGCCAATCACCAAAAATTGTAATAGCACAGGTAGGTAGGAAGGTTTGCAAATTTTACGTAAAATTTCAAGACTGGGACTATTTTCCTGGAGACCGTCAAGATTTTACCGAAAATTTGTTGGGTTTTCACCAATTTTTGGCGAATCGCCAAAATAAGTAATAGCCAGATAGGTAGTAACGCCTCTACCTTCATCTAAAATTTCAAGACAGTATGATTATTTTAGAGCAGTTCGTTAAGATTTTACTGAAAAATTTTTTGAAATTGAAAAGTTTTTTTGGTAGAACTTTCGCCAATTTTTGACCAATCACCAAAAAAAGTAACAGCCAGATAAGTAGTTACGCTTGCTATTCTCACTTAAAATTTCAAGACAGTAAGATTACTTTCCTAGAAGTAGTTAAGATTTTTTAGACAAAATTTCGTTTTTCGCCAAATATTTTGCCAATTTTTGCCAAATCGCCAAAAAAGGTAAAGCCAGGTAGGTGGTAACTCCTGCGACCTTAATTAAAATCTGAAGACAGTAAGATTGTTTTCCAGCCGTTAGTTAAGATTTTACTTATATTTTGGTGTTTCGCCAAAATTTTCGCCAACGTTTGGTGAATAACCAATAAAAGTAACACCTGGCTCGGTAGTATCTCCTGCTACCTTTACTTTAAATTTCTATAGAGTAACACTATTTTCCAGCAATTAGTTAAGATTTTACTTAATTTTGTTTTCGACAACATTTTTGGCCAATCACCAAAAGAAGTAATGAGCAGGAGAGGAGGAACGCCTGCTACCTTCACTTAAAATTTCAAGACAGTACTATTACTTTCCTTGAAATAGTCAGGATTTTGCGAAAAAATTGCTTTTTCGCCGATATTTTCGCTAATATTTGGCGAATTGCCACAAAAGTGACAGCCATATAGGTGCTAACCCCTGCTACCTTCACTTAAAATTCCAACACAGTAAGGCTATTTTTCAGTTGTTAGTTAAGGTTTTACTAAATTTTTGTTGCTTTTCGCCCCAAGCTTCGCCAATGTTTGGTCAATCACCAAGAAAGTAATAGCCATGTAGGCAGTACCCCCGGCTATCTTCACTTTAAATGTCAATACAGTAAGATTATTTTCCAGCAGTTAGTTAAGATTTTACTGTATTTGTTTGTTTTTCGCCTAAATCTGCACCAATTTTTGGCCACTCACCAAAAAAGTAATAGCCAGGTAGGTAGTAACGCCTGGTACTTTCACTTAAACTTTCAAGACAGTAAGATTACTTTCCTGGAAATGGTTGAGACGGTACAAAAAATATTTGCCAATATTTCGACAATTTTTGGCGAATCGCTAAAAAAGTTACAGTCAGGTAGGTGGTAACTCCTGCTACCTTCACATTAAATTCCAACACGACAAGACTATTTTTCAGCAGTTAGTAAAGATTTTACAGAACATTTTCGCCAGTTATTGGCCAACCACTCCCAAAAAAAGTAATAGCTAGGTAGTAGTAAAGCCTGCTAACTTCACTGAAACTTCCAAAACAGTAAGATTAATTTCCTAGAAGTAGAAGACTTGACGAAAGAAATTTGGTTTTTCGCTAATGTTTTCGCAAGTTTTTAGCGAATCGCCAAAAAAGTAATAGCCAGGTGGACACTAATGCATCCTACCTTCCACCAAAATTTCAAGACATTCAGGCTAGAATCCTGGGAGAATATAAGATTTTTCAACTTAAAAGCGTTAATTCGCACATACTTTCAGCAACTTTTATAGCCCCTGCTTCTGAAAGAATTTACCGATTCTTTCGGACCTACTAAGCAACAATCCCAATAAGTTTAAACTTTCTCCTATGTTTAACGGCTGAGAAATTTCGCACACAAATTTTACGTGATGACGTCATACATCTGTCCTAATTACGTGACATGCTTGAAAAGTTGAAAAATCCGTCCGACTGACCCAAGGAATACTCACATAAAATTGGAAGTCGATATCACTTCCTGTTATCGAGATATTCATAATATATACATATTCTACGCGATAACGTCATACGCCGCATGCGTTCGTTCTGATCGCAAAAAAAATTTTATAGGATCTTTCGGACCTAATAAGCAACAATCCTACCAAGTTTCAACTTTTTCCGATGTTCAACGGAAATTTTGCACACAAGATTTTCATGTAATGACGTCACACACCTGCCCTAATCATGTGACATGCGTCAAAAGTTGACAGAACCGTCCGACCTAACCAAGAAATAAATCGATCACGTTTGAACTCGACCCGCACACACACACAGAACGTACAAACGTATAATAATAATAATAATAATAATAATAATAATAATAATAATAATAATAATAATAATAATAATAACAATAATAATAATAATAATAATAATAATAATAATAATAATAATAATAATAATAATAATAATAATAATAACGCTTTTCGACACAAATGTCACATGAACTTTTGACATTGACCCTGAATGTTGAAACTGGTATCGTGAGGCTATTCTGTATTGAAACCGTACAGGTGCTCAATCAAGAATTTGAGTGTTACTTCTAGCCATTTTTCGTCATAATAAAGGTTTTAAGTAGTGCGGGAGTGTTTGTTTTAGAAACGTATATAGAACATACATGTCTGTTTTATAAACTTATATAGAACATACATATATGTTTTAGAAACATATCTAGAACATACATGTATGTTTTGGATACCGTTGGTATAAATGACAGAAAACTTACCGGAAGTGACGTCATGAAGTGACGTCATGAAGTGATCGGAAGTGACGTCATGAAGCGCTCCCCCTTCCCTAGATTTGAAAGCGGGGATCTGGAATAGTATTCAGAATGCACCCCTGAGTTGTGGACAGTATGTCTGCGTATGGATAGTGTATGTGCGTTCTCTCAAAAAACAGTGTACGTGTGCTTTTCTTAAAAAAGCGTCATAACGTTGCATCATAGCGTTTCGTCATAGCGTTTCGTAATAAAAGTGCATTTCCGTTTTTATGCATTGTAAGCAGTTTATCGTTGTGAATACTGTATAAGTGATTTATACATATATATATATAGAGAGAGAGTTTCATTTTGAAAAAAAAACCAAAAGGATAAGCACTGTTTTATCAACGTTATGAGAATGGTGTGAAAACAAAAACACATCATAGAGTTTCATTGTGAAAAACTAAAGCATAAGTAGATTTTATCACCGTTATTTGCACGGGGTGAAAAAAAAATAAAACAAAAACATCCTAGAGTTTCATTCAGGTACGTGTACAGTTTCTCAAACCTCTTATTGTCATCCGACCCCCTCTCCCCCTCAAACCTGGTATTATCGTCCGACCTCCCTCAAACGTGGTATTATCGTCCACCCCAAACCTGGAATTATCGTCCACCACCTCAAACCTGGTATTATCGTCCACCCCCGCACGTAATCGATGACGTCATAGATGGTAAGAGATATTCAACAGCGCATAACTTCAAAATACTTGACCAGTTTTAACCACGTTTTCAGCAAAACGTCCTATTTTAAGTTTTTTTCAATGCATAACTTTAAAACTATTTGGTCGATTTTAACCTTTTTTCAGCAAAGTATTCAGTAAGACTTCAATGTTTTTACTAACGATATCCACTCCCTTCAAACCTTTTATCGTCGTCCACCCCCTCCCCGTCCCCTGAAACGTAATCAGTGATGTTATAGAGGGATAAACATTTGTGTTAAGCAACTCTGCTCCCTTTTCTATGTTATTTATATATTTTAAAAAACTGGCTCATTTTTTTAAATTTTTTTATACTTATATAAAGTTTTAACACTCGTAAAAGGTGTTAAGCGGGATTTGTTTTTAAAGGTAAACCGAACGTTGCAATTTCATATGTGAAGAAACTGTGTTTACACATAAAAAACAAGACATATATATATATATTGAATAGTTTTATCAATACACTTTGAAGACAGTGCTTAAATCAATAACAACATTGCAACATTTATTGATTTACAAAGTCTTCATTATAAAGTTCAGTCAAATCAGTCTATTGTTCTTCATCTGTTTCACCCTTTCCACCTCTCTGTTCTCATCAACATCACTTTCTTCGTCGCTGTTATTGTCATTCTCCACCTCATCTAGAAGCTCTTCAAAGAATGCATAGTTTCTTCTTATAGCCAGCTTTAGTGCCTTTGAAGACTCGTAATGTTTTTCGTCAACAAAGCGATTAAACTCTGCTAAATGTTTTGATAATGTTTGTTTTGTTCTAGACGTTGGGTATATTTGAACAGTCTCATAAACAGTTGTTTTAGTCCACGCTTATAAAGGGTCGAAGGTCATCACTTGCGCTTTCACGAGCATCTTCAAGCCCTTGTTCTTCATATTCTGAAACCTTTTCTTGAAATTTGTCATCATGGCCATCATATACTTCTTGGACCATATCATACCAAACAGAGTCTGTTTCTGACTCACTTTCAGAACTGTTGTATTCCTCACCTTCGCCACAATGTTCCACATGTTTGAACAAAGCTTTTTGATTGTTGTAAAAGCACTTCATTCCTTGCAAGCATGTTCATTCTTTTCAGCCATGTTGATGCTTTGACTTTGCATTGAAGACTCTTCTAAAGTGTCCTTGATAGTGCTTTTATAGGGTTTTCCATATCTATCTCCAATTCTCCATTTACTTCTGAAGTGTGTGCATATGTTGAGTGTCTTTTAAGACTCTGTGGCCAATGGTAATATTTCGAACTCATGTTACATTGATACATCCTTTCGGTTCCACATCCAGTTCTCAAAAGATAAAAAAGTCTTTGAATGTCAATATATATGACAACAATTGTACCAAAACAATTGTAACAACTGTTGTTGCCACAAAAACGGTAGCAACAACAATGGTAACAACTGCTGTTGCCACAACAACTTTTGCTGCAACAACAACTTTTGTTGCAACAAAAAAAAAACAACTTGTTTTGCAACAACAACAACTTTTGTTACAGTAACAACACAACTTTTGCTGCAACAACAATTGCTGTTGCCACAACAACAGTAGGAACAATGTTTCTTTTATCATTTATACTTGTTAAGTCCACCAAGTTCCGTATCACGAACTGTCGTTCCGTAAATGTTTTTGGACGGTTTAAATAGATGTACCGTAGTTTTATGGGTTTCAACTTTGTTATCGAAATATGTCGAGTTTGGTATCGTTGTGTTCATCAGAATATACTCTTTACAATGCGCCTTTTTAAAATTGCTTTAAAATATGATTTCGGGTTATAAATTAAGTTAAAATAATTTCCTGTATTTTAAATTCGAAAGTTAATTGCATTCATGTTATTGGGGTTAACACTTGCCCCTAATTGCAGTTAGTGTCAGCGGCGCACGACATCTCCAGTGTTAGGATCAAGTTCGCCTGCTAGCTAATCCTGACATCGCTTACTCGCTCAGCCCCTTAGTTGCAGTTAGTGCCAGCGCCGCGCGACATCTCCGCTGTTAGGATTAATTTAGCCTGCCCGCTTATCCCAACAGCGTTTACTCAGTCAAGGCGATTGGTATGCCTTTCTCCTTAGCCTTAGCCAATCACGTTCCAGAACCAAATTACTCCGGTGAATCCAAAGCGTATATAAGCGGCGTTTTTGGTGTAAAATCAGTACAACTTGAAATCATAAGAATTTCTGCTCTACGACGAATCAGCAACGGAATTGAATTCACGTGTGAACTTCACAGCGGATAACAACAATAGCGAAATATTGTTAAGTTATTGTGAAAATAGCAAGAATTCAAGTGGAAACTGTAAATTTCATAGGAGTCTAAGGAATAGTTAACAGTATTTCAGGCTTGTAGATTGGAAGACCGCAATATCTGGTATGTTCTGCCGTGTTATAAGTACGCATTAAGGTTAAATCGTAGCATTTTTGTGTGCTTCCTGTGTTGATTTTAGTCAGAAAATTTTTGAGTTGAGTATCGGAACCTCTATACGACTTCACCGTAAAATGAGTGTTTGCATTACGCTTAGAATTATATTTTCGCATGTTTCTTAATTGTTGTTTATTCTCTGTTATGGCACAGAGAATCAGTGTCCGAAGTCAACGTCCAACGCGGAATAAAACTTGCACTGCATTACTCAGTTGCTAGTCCTTCTTATCTGAAATTAATGCATTAGAGCCGAATAAATTCGCGTGGTTTCGAGTACATACATGAGTCCAACGGTGGACTTGACAATACTAACCCATTCCAAAAACAGACTGTATGCTCTGGATACATATCCAGAACAAACAATGCCAAAAAACAGATGACATCACTTTATGACGTCACTTCCGGTCAAAACAGATGATGTCACTTACATCCGTATCCAAAACAGACTGTCTGTTCTGAATACCTAATCCAGACCCCTCTTTCAAATCTAAGGAGGGCGGCGCGCGAATCATGACGTCACTTCCGGTCACTTCCGGTCACTTCATGACGTCACGTCATGACGTCGCTTCCGGTTATTTTTTTTCTATCATTTGTACCAACGGTATCCAAAACATACATGCACGTTCTCGATACATACCTAAAACATACATGTATTTTCTATATACGTTTTTAAAACAGACATGTATGTTCTATATACGTTTCTAAAACAGACACTCCCCCACCACTATTTTAACAAATATTTTGAACTTAATTTAACCTTGAAGATCAATGTAAAAAAACCTTATACCTTTGCCAAATGTCCTCTTCCTACGTCAAACTTTGAAGGAGGAGTTTTGTGGAAACCACTTTGAGGAAAATATGACCTTGACCTTGTAGATCAATTTACAAATTTGCGGATTTCTATATGTGTGCCCAGTTTCATTTTCCTACACCAAATAGCATAAGTGGAGTTCTCTGGAAACCATCCGAGTACAAAAATAACTAAAAAATACACCGAATTCCCGTAGATAGCAACATGACCCACTTGTGGAAACCACTGAACCCTTTTTTGACGCAACGTTCACCCAGCGGATTAAATATGATGCAGCGTTGCTTAGGCCCACAGGGTCGAAAATAAGCTCAAAACGTTCTATCTCTCAGCGATTTCGAGATAATAGTGAACTTCCGAATTTTGACCTTGACCGTGACCCAGGAGGTCAATGTCACCGACATGCAAGGTTGTTTACGCCCAGAGGATCGAAAATGGGTTTAAAATCTCTCATTCTCTCTCTCTCTCTCTCTCTCTCTCTCTCTCTCTCTCTCTCTCTCTCTCTCTCTCTCTCTAGCTGTTTTCGAGATAATAGTCAACTTCCGGTTTTTGACATCGCTCCGGTTTTGGTCACCGAGGTACCTCTCGTGGGTCATCCATAAAGCATAAAGTACGTACGCACAGAGGGGGAGGGGGTCACTTCGGTGCGTACGCACTACGTACAGGGGGAGGGGTCCGGGCTGCTGCGTAAGAATAATTTTAAATAATCTAATACATCGATTTACAAACTAAATATTATACTCTTTTTAGTGCAATGGCTATGTTATTCACATTATAATGCATGTTGGCATGTACACTTTCAATTTTGTCACTGATTAATTGGCATTATTGTTTTTAAAGCAAATTGATATTTTCTCAATATAGCACAACATGTTGCGTACGTGCGTGTATGGGAGGGGGGTCTAGGCCTTTGTGTACACACTGCGTATACGGGGAGGAGGGTCAAAAATTGACAATTATTTGCGTTTTGCGTACGTACTTTAAAGATGGCCCCTTAAATAACGTTGTTTAGATCCAGGTAAAATCAGGTGAAAATCCCTCAATATCTAACAGTTTTCGAGAAAATAGTCAACTTTCGGTTTTTGACCTTGACTTTGACCGAGAAGGTCACGTCGACCTATCTTTAAAGGGAAAACACGCCACGTGACTTTTGACCTTGATCCTAAAGACCAAGATTCAGGATGCAAGATTTCCCCCTGCTTAGCACATTTTATGTGTTCAAGTTGGGATTTGAGCTCTTTGTATGGCCACGTTTAATAAGCGTTTTAACAAATACTTTGACCTCAATTTGACCTTCAAAGTGAAAAATATTTGCGGTTTCGCCGAGACCTGAGGAGCGTCTAAGTGTATAAAATATGAAGCTCCACTGACTCAGACTGTAGGAGAAGTTTTCTGGAAACCATTTTGCAGAAAAAATAATTTTGACCTCAATTTGACATGACCGTTCAGATTAAAAATTGTGGATATACCGAGACCTTGTCATCCTCTACACGTGTGCAAAATTTCGTCGTCCTGTGTCAAATTATGTAAGTGGAGTTTCTGGACACCATCTAACGGGAAAAAAGAGAAGAAAAACGAGGAAAAAAGCAGAAACTTCCAGAAAAACTACAACCTTATACCCAAAACAAATTTTGCAAGTAAAAAAAAGGGAATAAACAGTCAGAATGCATAGCATGTATATCTTGACTGATGATACTTAAATTTCCCGATTGTAAAAAGACACACATCCAGTTTTATTGAGGAGACAGGGTCCAACTTAGAACTTTACAATTACAAATCTTTGCAAGTTGACACGGTACAGATTTTTTCGCAAATTGAAATGTTTGGTTTACCGATAAGCACAGAGCATACCCCGCGTCGGCATGAAATTTACTACGAATTTCTCACGCATCACACAAAGGCTTCAAAGTTCGGCTTTAAATAATACTTGACAAGCTGTTAGCTTGCAAGGGTTATATGAATTTGTGCGAGCAGCCGTTCGTCGATTTTTGTGCACTTGACAAGCCTTTGGCTTGCAAGGGCTATATGAATTTGTGCGAGTCGTTGGTATCTTGTGTCATCTCCTCCACTGGCACTACGGGCCCTAGGGTCACGAAACTTGGGACTTAGGTAGAACTTCATATGAATGTGTGCACGACACTTTTATTTTCGCCTTGGATTTCGTTTTCTTGTTTAAAACGCCATGTGAAAAGATAGTATTTTTTGCAAGTAAATGCGGAGCATTTAACGTACAGCACAGAACACACAGTTGCTCAGCTTTGTGCGAGCTCTCACTGCGTAAACAGATAACACAGCGTATGCCTGATCAGTCAATCAAACCTTAAGTCAACAAAAAACAAACACTGCTCGGCTTACAAGACGTATTCAAGCTGTGTTGTTTGCTGATATATTTAGCTGGTATTAAATTATCAAGCTATGGAGTTTTTTCTTGACAGTGAAGAAATAACCTACTGAAGGTAGTATTTTTGCGTTTTAATTTTTGTCAAGTGTTTAACATTTCGCTAGCGAAATGCGGTTCTAGTTCCCACTTGGTACTGAAAATTCCAAATGGGGATGGATTGCCTCGAATTCTTCACCTATTTTTTTCCTCCCTTTTATTGTTTTTTCTTCTTCCACCGAATCGGTTTCCAGACATCTCCCCCAAGACCGCTGAAGCTAGACCAACCAAACTTGGCACACGTATGGAGGGTCATCTGAAGTGGTGCAACTGATAAAGGTCAAGGTCAAGGTCAAATCGCGAAAAAGGTCAATTGGTTTCCATACATCTACAGCAAGGCCGCTGAGGCTAGAAAAGCCAAACTTGCACATATATAAAGGACGATGTGATATGAGGAACCCGTTAAAAATGTTAAGAAAAACAATGATTTATCTCGAAAACGGTAAGAGAGCAATTTTGAACTCATTTTCGACCTCCACTCCCTATACCACGATACGTGAGGTATAACTTCCGGTGTCCTTGATCTCCAGGTCACTTTCGAGCCCCAAACCGGAAGTTGGCCTTTATCTCGAAAACGGTAAGAAATCGAGCAATTTTGACCTCATTTTCGACCTCCACCCCTATACAAAGATACGTAAGGCATAACTTCCGGTGTCCTTGAGCTCCAAGTCACTTTCGAGCCCCAAACCGGAAGTTGATCCTCATCTCGAAAGCGGTAAGAGATAGAGCAATTTTGACCTCATTTTCGACCCCACCCCCTATACGTTACGTAAGGCATAACTTCCGGTGTCCTTGACTTCCAGGTCACTTTCGAGCCCCAAACCGGAAGTTGGCCTTTATCTCGAAAACGGTAACAGATAGAGCAATTTTGACCTCAGTTTTGACCTCCACCCCTATACAAAGATACGCAAGGCATAACTACCGGTGCCCTTGACCTCCAGGTAACTTTCGAGCCCCAAACCTGAAGTTGGCCTTTATCTCGAAAACGGTAAGAGACAGGGCAATTTTGACCTCATTTTCGACCTCCACCCCTATGCGACGTTACGTAAGGTATAACTTCCGGTGTCCTTGACCTCCAGGTCACTTTCGAGCCCCAAACCGGAAGTTAGCCTTTTTCTCGAAAACGCTAAGAGTTTTTCAGAGACCTCCTCCAAGACCACTGCAGCTAGACCAACCACACTTGGCACATGAATAGAGGGTCATCTGAAGTGGAGGACCTGATAAAATTTTTTTACCTTGACCTTACCGGTATAGTTGGTAGTATTTAGGAGGATATTCTACATTCAGGCATGTGAAAATTGTTAACAAATAGTAATATCATCTACCTTTCGTTTTAAGTTATCAGTCCAAGTGGGGTCTAATTCGCTCTGCGAATTTCGGTCTAGTTGTATACTCATTTGGCCATGTTCTAAAAGTGAAATCTGGATGTGCCCCTTGCAATGCGCTGCAGTTCATATGCAGCAAAGAAACAAATGAAACTAATTATTAAACATATTTTTCGTCATAACCACATTTATCTCTCTCTTTCTCTCTCTCTCTCTCTCTCTCTCTCTCTCTCTCTCTCTCTCTCTCTCTCTCTCTCTCTCTCTGTTCGTGTGTGTGCGTGTGTGTTTATGTGTGTATGTTTTCACCAAACTTAACTATCTGCAGCGTTCCAACTTACAACTATTTATTTATTTATTTTTATTTTTATTTTTTTGCATTTCTGAACCTTGTATTTATTTATTAACTCGAAACAATTCACAGAGCAAATACTTCTAAAGTGCTTAAATAAAGAATTACGTACAAGACGTCCAGTTTGATACGTATCCGCTTAAAAATAGCTAAACACACTTGTGTATGGCAATGTGACGCGAATGTACTGCAGACAGACGATACCTAGCAAATACACGGGAGCCTCCTATACTTTATTTAACTGTTCTTGAGTTGAAGCAAAGCTGGGGGGTTAGGCATGATGCAGAGATCAATAACGCGAAAGCAAGACCAGAGATAACGTATGATGTGCAAGTCAACGTGAAACCAAAGCCAAAATGGCTCTCAATCTCTATGGTAAACAATATTTAACTAGAGCTTTTTTTCACAATACCAACGCAGAATCTTTCCATTTATTTCCGCTAAGGGATCATCCATAAAGTAAGCACGCACATTTCCATTTATTTCCGCTAAGGGATCATCCATAAAGTAAGCACGCACAGAGGGGGGGGGGGGGGGGAGCGCAATGCGTACAGGGGGGGGGGGGAGGTCCGGGCTGCTGCGTACGTACACATTTTTTAAACATATCTCAGACATATTTTTATGTAATTCAATAACCTAATACATCGATTTACAAAATAAACATTATACTCTTTTTAGTGCAATGGCAGTTTTATTCACAATTGTCACTGAGTAATTGGCATTATAGTTTTTAAAACAAATTGATATTTTTTCAATAGCACAATATATTGCGTACATGCGTACAGGAAGGTGGGGCGTCAACAATTAACAAATTTTTGCGTACGTATTTTTTATGGATGGTACCTAACAATCATTTCAGTCTTGGGACACTGGGTGGAGTTGGGGGGGGGGGGGGGGCGTTGTTGCATGTCAGTAATGTTAATATTTTTCTGCCTTGTGTTATGTCGCTTTTTTTTTTTTCTTTTTTTCTGACCCAGAATTATGTTCTGGCAAAGGATGAGAAAAAACACAATAAACAAAGTGAAAAGGGAAACTTGTGTTGGGAAAGCCGAGGACTACTTTAATGTATTCACAAACACACATTTCAGTGGGCGTTTCAACAAGAACAATAACAAAATAATAATATAATAATAATCAAAATAACAATAATAATAATAATAATAATAATAATAATAATAATAATAATAATAATAATAATAATAATAATAATAATAATAATAATAATAATAATAATAAGAAGAAGAAGAAGAAGAAGAAGAAGAAGAAGAAGAAGAAGCAGGTGGTACGTAACCATTGTAAAAACAAGGCCGTTTCTCTACCGAGTAGCGAAAATTAAACTTGGGGGCCACAAAAAAGGTTCTGAACTCTTAAAATTCTGAACTGACCATGAACAGGAGGTGAAGATCCCCAAGATACCTCTTCCCTTATCTTCTCTTTTAGGCCCAAACGGTCCAAAATAAGCTTGAAATCGCACTACTTCTAACTGTTTTTGGAACTTCCGGTTTTTGACATGGACCCCATGACCGAAATCGTCAAGATCACCGAGGCACCTCTAACATAACGGTTTTTAGGCTAAAAGGGTCGAAATAACCTCAGAATAGATCTATCATTAACCGTTTTCGATATAATAGTCTTCTTCTGGTTTTTTACTTTGACCATGGCCGAGGAGGTCCAGATTACCGGGGTACCTCTTACATATGGTCTTTTAGACCCAAAGGGTCAAAATCGCTCTATCTCTAACCGTTTTCGAGATAATGGTCAATCGATTAAAAAAAACGGGGATTTCATGAGATTTCTTCACCCTCTATCAGTGAGCCAAATTTTATCACTCTTTAGCAATTGGGACTAGAACTTCATTTCGCTAGCGAAATGTAAAACACTTGACAAAAATTAAAACGGAAAAATACTTCCTTCAATGGGTTATTTCTTGAATAATATGTTGCAAACAACACAGCTTGAATACGTCTTATAAGCCGATTAGTGTTTGTTTTTTGTTGACTCAAGGTTTTTTTTTTTTTTTTGACTGATCAGGCATACGCCGTGTTATCTATTTAAGCAGTGAGAGCTCGGAAAAAAGCTGAGCAACTGTATGTTCTGTGCTGTGTGTTAAATGCTTCGCATTTATTGCAAAAAATACACTCTTTTCACATGGCGTTTTAAACAATAAAACGAAATCGAAGGCGAAAATAAAAAGTGTGCACACGTTCATATGAAGTTCTACCTAAGTACCAAGTTTCGTGGCCCTAGGGCCCGTAGTGTCAGTGGAGGAGATGACACAAGAAATCCGATCACTGTCAAGAGAAAAAAGATACCAACGGCTGCTCGCACAAATTCAAAAACCCATTGCAAGCCAAAGGATTGTCAAGTGTTAAAAAACCCAAACGCTGCATTCAACTTCAGCTTGCACACAGATACTGTAATCACTCTCATTGTAGAGATTCCGGCGATCAGTACGCATATGCTGATAGCATAACAGCCCCTTTAACTGCAAAAGCAAAGCTTTTGCCTGCATTTTAAATGAGCGTCAGTAGCAAAATTGCAATGTCCATTTTTAACACTTGACAAGCCTTTGGCTTGCAAGAGTTATATGAATTTGTGCGAGCAAAATTCGTCCTTTTTTTTTTTCTTCTTGACACTTTTTCCGATTTTTTGTGTCTTCTTCTCCTCCGACACTATAGGCCCTACGACCATGAAACTTGGGACTTATGAAGAGCTTGATCTGAACATGTGCATATCACTTTTTATTTTCGTCTTTGATTTCGTTTTCTTTGTTAAAACGCCATGTGAAAAGAGTGCATTTTTTGCAAGTAAATGCGTAGCATTTAACCCACATCACACACAGTTGCACAGTGAGCTTTGTGCGAGCTCTCACTGCGTAAATAGCTAACACGGCGTATGCTAGATCAGTCAATAAAACCTTAAGTCAACAGAAACCAAACACTACTCGGCTTATAAGACATATTCAAACTATGTTGTTTGCAATATATTATTCAAGAAATAACCCATTGAAGGAAGTATTTTTGCGTTTTAATTTTTGTCAAGTGTTTAACATTTCGCTAGCGAAGTGAGGTTCTAGTTACATATTAAATGTTGATGAATTTCTTTAAAAATTGAACTGAACCAACTACACATCCTTCGTCGTCTAAGCCCTAGAGGTCCGACAGGACCTATTAAAACAAAAAAGAGGTCTGAGAGGTTCTCGTGACAAGGTTTTCAAATTGTAAATTTTTACGTCCATTTTTGCATATAAAATGTCAATGAATTTCTCAAAAAATGAGCTGGATCAACTAGACATGCTATACTATTCTCTGCCAAATTTGGTCTTCCTAGTCCTAGCAGTCTCAGAGGAGTTCACGTGACAATGTTTTGGTGGAAAAACGAAAACACACGGAAACCCTTTACCGAGTCGTACGAAAGCAATAAAGTAGGGGATTGAAAATCCCCAAGTGTAACTATAGACTGAAAATGTAGTGATTTCTACACTTATCCTTTACTATGTTCTCGCGCGTTACTTGGTACAAACTAGTCTATGCCCTAATGTTTTGCTCAAGTCAATCAAAATTGATTTTACCTGTAATTCACTATCAGCTGGTTGGTTCAAGGTCCAAATCCGAGGAAAAACACAGAGCTTTAAAAAACGCTGACTATTGTCTTCCTTGTTTCAATTTTTCAAAGCACTGCGCAGTTGTCAAGAAGTTATCAGTAGAGTACGACATACAATGTGGAAATTAAAGTCTTTTGGAATATCCTATCTTTATGGCACTATGTGTAATGCGTGCGCTTTACTCATGACATTCTGTAATTACGTAAAGACGCTCATAAAAACGAAAACAATAAATCCCAAAACAAGTTCAGGTTATGTTTCAATAGCCAAAGAGGTCAAGGTCACGGAGGAACCTCTAACATATCATCTACGTCCAAATGTCGAAAATAAGCTCAAAATCGCTTGCTCTGTTACCGTTGTAGCACTAATGGTCAACTTTCGGTTTTGACCTTGACCATGAACGAGCAGGTACCTATTTCATGTGGTCTTCTAGGCCCAAAGCGTCGAAAATAAGCTCAAAATCGCTCTATGTGTAACCATTTTCGAGATAATGGTCAGATCGCGGTTTTGACATTGATTATAACCGCGGTACCTCTTATGTAACGTCTTTTAGGCACAAAAGGTAAAAAATAAGCTCAAAATCACTCAATCTCTAACCGTTTTTGTGTAACAGTCAATCGCTGTCTGAGGTCAAGGTGAAAAAATTACGAATTTCGAAATGTCTCGTCATCTGCTATCATTGAGCCAAATGTCATCTTCCTGCGTCAAATAAACTAAAAATCACTTATATATATATATATATCCCAGCAAACAACCGACGTCTTTTTTTTTTTTTTTTGTTGAATAAAGGTTGGAGTTTGGTCGCAAGGACTTCACAACCATATTCTGATCTTTCCCCCAAAACTCGAATTTATTCCGACGTCGAGGCGACGTCGGTTTTCTGACGTCATTCCGACGTTGCAAAATCGACCAAAAAGCGATGAAAGTTATTATCGCTCACCGGAAATGGAAGTCATTTCGAAAAAGAGGAAGAAAAAAAGTAATTTTTACATGGAAATTTTAGGATTTTGATGGCGCGTCGGTATTTTTCTTCTTATATTGTAAAAATGTACATGGATAATGCTTTCGTATGTATTTCACAACAGCAGTTGAATGATTAATTATCTATTCATTATATAACTCTAGTCAGTTTCACTTCGGAATCCGACGTCGGTTCCAATTTCATATACAACCTAAAACCGACTTAATTCCGACGTCGGATTTAGGTCGGAACCCGACGTCATTCTGACGTTGAAAACCCGACGTCGGTTCCATTTCATATACAACCAAAACCGGCACGTCGGAAACGTCTGGTCACGACGCCGACCCGACGTCATTCTGACGTCTTAATGTTTGCCAGTATATATATATATATATATATATATATATATATATATATATATATATATATATATATATATATATATATATATATATATCTTTAGCAAATGAGGGCAACTGAGACGCTGCAGTCAACATGCAGACGCATGCTGTAATTGCTCTCAATATGCCTATGCTGATGTCATACCATGTGCCTTAATTGCCACATCAAAGCGTTCACCTGCCTTATGGTGGGCTTCAATGGCAAAATTTCTACGTCTATTTTGATTAGAAAATGTTAATGAATTTCTTTAAAAAACTGAACCGTACCATCTTAACATGCTACATTAGGTCTGTGCCAAATTTTGTCGTCCTTGTCCTAGTCGTCTCGGAAGAGTTTGCGTGATAAGGTTTTTCAATGTCAATTTTCGTCATATAACATGTGTAATGTCCTTAATAATGTTAAACTATAACGTATTCATTTGTCAGTTTACTTGAGTTCATAATGATATCACACCTTAAAGTTATGTATTACAAAAGTGCATTGTATTGTATTTGTTACCATTCCGGAAACCGGATCGATAGAGAATAGTATGATATACAACGTGATAACAAAACAGTTACATGAACCAGAAATTATAAATCTTTTATTAATATCTCCACAATCACAACATGCTAATGAATTTCTTAAAAAATGTGCTGGACCAACTAAACCTTCTACATCATGTCTCTGCCAAATTGGGTCGTCCTAGCCCTAGCCATCTCGGAGGAGTTTACGTGACAAGGTTTTTCAATGTCCATTTTTTTGTCATATAACATGCTGATGAATTTTTTTTAAAATGTGCTGGACCAACTAAACCTTCTGCATTATGTCTCTGCCAAATTAGGTGGTCCTAGCCCTAGCCGTCTCTGAGTGGTTTACGTGACAAGAAGGAGTCATGTGGAAATACTTGACCTACTCGTACTTTTTCAATAAACTAGGGGATTCAAAATCCCCAAGTGTATTGATGAAGAGAACCTATTTCTCAAAGACGAAACATTAAACACTTAAAATCCAATAAAAAATTAATTATTTCTCCCTTAAATTAAAATTTTTTCAACCTGATTTTGCTTTGCTTTGCCTTTGAACACAATGTTTTTTTTCAGATCCAGAAACCTTTCCAAGAAACTTATTTTGATAGTTCAAAACTCTTCTAGACAATAAAAGCTTTGCTACTTACTATATATATGAAAAGCTCCAACCTCAAAACTCTCACCAAGACTTGTGTGTAACTGAAGTTGATAATTTATATGACTATTAAATATATCTAAAATGACCAGGAAAGATCCCACATCCACGAGTCGTTGTTGTAAAAACGCAAGCATGCCACAATGCTAAACATATTTGGGCTATGCAAATAAGCACACATTATTCAAGTAATGCCCAGTGTGGCTGAAGCATATGAAAGGACATGAAATGTATCTTTCAAAACTGTACAACACATGACTCAGCTCGGTGAGAGAGTAGGGGTGTCAAATAGTGCGCTGTTTGTCATAACACAAAATATTAGGTGACCCACTTTAAAAGTGAAAGCTACCTCCGGGTACTGCACAAATATTGCGAGCCGTTATGTAATTACTCCCATATACTGAACAGCTTGGCATCCAAATCAGAACACGCTAATAGCCGTAGGTGAGTAACGTACAAAAAGGGGGTAGGAGGGGGAATATCAGATTCAACGACTGCAAAATAAATCACAAAATACTTAATTTTATCGTAAAAATGTGGTTTGGGAAAAATGTAAATGTTATAAAAATGTCATTACTCTTAATTTCGGACAGCGTGTTTAGACCGATCTCTTACATAATTGTTGCTTTATACCTATGCTAATTTAAGCCTGCTTTACAACCCTGTTTTGGGAAAAGTTAAATTATATTTCTATTGTTACGTATAAGCCATTTTTGCGTCAAACATGTTAATTAGTTCGATAAAAAAAGGAATAGTCCCCGATGATTTTAAACATTTGTTTTGTTGCTGAAATTCTTTTGTCAACACAATTGTTGCCATGCTTAAATGTTTCTTTTAAATGTAAGCTATTGTGTGTCTGGCAATTTTGCTTTGCATGTTTAAAAACGTTTGTTCTTTTATTCTATTGATTAAATTTCGTATAAAATGTAGACGTTCGCAGGCCAACGCCAGTTGATTCCAACTCGTCAGAAGTGCTAGTTGAATTCAACGCGTTAAAAGGGTTCTAGTTGATTTCAACGCGTAAAAGTGGTTCGAGTTAGTTGAATACAACACGTCGGGATAAGTTAAACGAATAGCTGAAAAAAAGCTAGTTAATTTAATTAAATATCTGTTGAACACAACGGACATTAATGTAGGAACAAATGAAATAAATTAGTGGTTAATAAAGTACGAGGAAACCTCGTGAAGTTCAGCAAACAAATAAAATATCAATAACACAAAAATCAGCTCATTTTCTATTTTATAATAATTTTCTATGAGTCTAATGTTTAACAAAATGCGTACGACCCATTCAATGAATAACTACACCAAGTTTGAAGCCGATCTGATTCCGATCCGATATCCAAATTTTCCGCTATAGGACCTAACAAGCAAAATCCCATCAAGTTTTAACTTTATCCGACGTCATACGCCTTTCATAATTTGGCTACAGCCGTCAAAGTTGATAGACTCGTTCGATTGACTCAAGAAACACCCATACAAAACTTTATCCAGCTATTTTGTTCACACGATCTTGTCACAATTATATGCACATTTTACACGGTGACGTTCGTTCTACTCTCTACCAAATTTGACAGAATCTTTCGGAGACAACAAGCCAAAAGTTTTAACTTTCTCCGATGTTCCGCGCCTCAAAAATTTCTCACAGAAGATTTTTACGTAACGTCTTAGGCCTACCCTAATAAATTAACGTGTGCCAAAAATTGATAGAACCGTTGGGCCTAACAAGGAAATAATCATATTAATTTTGAAGTCTATCCGGCTTTTCGTTTTCGACGTCATGTTCGCAACAGACTGATACACACACATACATACATACACGCACACATAAAGTACAAACACTATATGTCTTTCCTTTTAGGTGGAGACATAAGTAAGTACTAGAGCGACCAGTGCGCACAAAACATAAGAGTACAGGCTTATATCACACACTTTCAATCGACACCTTTTATATTTTTTTGTTTTTGTAAACAAAAACAAATGTCTCCCCGACTAAACCCCTAATTCCCTAGTAATTATTTTCCATTTTTCTGTTTCCCCCGATATGGCTATCACAAAGTTTTATTTGAACGACTGTGTACTATTTACATACAAACAATACATTTTACCTTGTATAAATGAATCCCATGTGCCCAATAGTCGGGTTATGTATAACCTTTATCCAATGTTTAAAAGGGGTACTTTATTTGAATTTTGGACATTTCAATCCTCTTTTTTATACAAGTTTAGATTTAGGTGTTTTGTCAGGGTCTAGAAGGTACTCTAAAGAGGTTTTACTGCACTTCTTTTTGTCCGGTTCCAGAAGGTGGTCCCTAAAATAGGTTTTACTGTACGCCCTTTTTATCCTGCTTTTGAAGTTGGTCATTATAGCAGATATACTGTGCGTATTTTGTTTATCTGGGTCTGGAAGGTGGTCAAGACAGGCAGGTTTTACCGTAGTCTTGCTATTCGAAACTGGAAGTTGGCCACTACAAACACGTTTAACTTACGTCTTTTTGTTCTGATCTTGAAGTTGTCAGTTACAAATAGGTTTACTGAAACAGTGTTTTATGCTTACCTTAACCAACCCCCCCCCCCCCCCGCCCCATTCATAACCTTAACCATTTTAGCAAATGTTACGGTAAAGATTTGTCCACTAAGTGTAGTTATAGCCATTATGTATACCTTGTCTTCGTACATTCCAATCGGTCAAAAAGCACTAGAAAGACATTCCTCAAAAGTATGCCGCACATCACTCACCTCGGTGGGAGAGTAGGGAAAGGCACTTTGGTGTCATAATTGTGCGCTGCTTGTCATGACACAATGTATTACATGACCCACTTCAAAATGAAAGCTGGTTCTAGGAACTGCACAAACATTGCGACCCGTTACGCAATTATTCCCAGATATGGAGCAGCTTGGTCGCCAAATGAGAACGTGCTAATAGCTGTAGGTGAGTAACACTCAAAAACAGCCATCACACGAAATGCACGAAATGATCTATAATTGTTCAGCTCATGGTTTTAAGTATGTCTAAACAATACAGGAACACTGCAGAATCTACGCTGAAAACCCACATGTAGTTAATAACTATCCTAAGTTAATAAAAGAGCCGACTAAAGGGGAAAGCGGAGGTGGGGTGGGGACTGGGCGGGGTTGAGGGGGTGGAACGGAAAGTCGATTCGATTTTCCGCTCTAGAGATATTTTTCCCAATGACGATTGACTATATTTGACAGGATCCTTCTGACCTACCAAGCAGCGGCTGAGAAATGTACAAATATAAAATTTTAACGTAATGACGTCAAACGAATTTCTTAATTTTGCTACAACCGTCGAAAGCTGATAGAACCATCTGACTTACCAAAAGAACACTCATACAAACCTATTCGCGACAAAATGTGACAGAATCTTTAGAACTTACCACGTCAAAAACCGACCGAGTTTCAACTTTCTCCGATGTTAAGCGGCTGAGAAATCTTACATACAAGATTTTTACGTAATAACGTAATACTTAAAAGTCCACATTCGTCAAAAATCGATAGAACTGTTTGACTGACCCAAGAAATACTGACATAAAATTTGAAGTCGATGCGACTTTTCATTCTCGAGATATTTTGCACACAAGATCTTGTTTTACGTGATGACGTCATACGTCGTACTCGTTCGTTGTACTCGCAACAAAATTTGACAGACTCTTTCAGACTTATCAAGCAATAATTCCACCAAGGTTCAACTTCCTTCAATCTTCAGTGGCTGAGAAATCTTACATACAACATAATGATAATATTATTTGAACATAATGACGTCATGTGCCTTTTTTATTTTGATGCATCCGTCAAAAGTTGACAGAACTGTTCGTCTGGTCTAACCAATAATCATATAAAATTTCAAGTCGATACCATTTTCCCTTTAACGTGATGACGCCATACGTCAAATCTTTCGAACCTACCAAGCAAAAATCCCACAAACTTTGAACTTTCTCCGATGTTCGTTGGCTGAGAAATTTCGCATACAATATTGTGACGTAATGACGTCATACGCCTTCCCTAATAGCGTTACATGCGTCAAGCGTTGACAGAACCGTCTGATCTACCCATGAAATAAATAGATCAAGTTCTCAAAATATCCCTTGGTCGGGGAGACATAACAGGGCTCGAAATTAGAGGTGGCGCGGTGGTGATTTGCTACCAAATTTTAACATTTCGCCACCAGAAAAAAATCTTGGTGTCGAAATTTTGAGACCAGAAAATCTGAGGAAAACATATTTCACAAATTTAACCATTTTCTTTTGATAAATAGCATTATTAATTGGCAAATAGGCGGTCTGTCAAGTTGGTTAGATTAATACCGCTTTATTGATAATAAGCAGTGCAGCGCTTATTTGACTTCTTGTTTTCATGTTGTTGCCAGTGGCCACTTTCGCCACCGGTCAACTCAATTTCGCCACAAGAACAAAAAGTTAGAGGCGAAAATCGCCACCATGTCAAAAGACTAGTTCGAACCCTGCATAATAATCAGTAATGGTAACAAACATAAATCACATTTACAATTTTAACAAACATTTGATCAAATATCCCAACAACGATAACAATTGGAAACCTTTCTCGATTACTTATAAAATAAGTAATGATGTGTTCTAAAATGTTTTTGTCCTGGTTTGTATCTTAGCTATTCTGCCGATCTCTTTGGATTTAAAATTTCGCTGAAGGATCCACTTTTGACGTGTTTGGAGAACAGCAGGTTTTCTCTTTCTCCATCCTTTCTAAAATATATCTACCAAATGTTTGACGTCATCTGCGGCATAGGCAGTTTTTATTTTAGTCAAAGAATCCAGGAGCAAATTTGATTTGTGGAATTAGCATGAGCAAGTGGTTTGGTGTGAGAAATCCCAAATCATTTGGGTTATCTAAAATTTCAGCCAATGATATGTGGTTTGATAGGTTCACGAGCGCATAAATTATGTACTGAGACCTGCATGATTTACATGTATGATATATTCTTTCATAACTGAGTACACTACTTTTTTCTAAACTATTCTAATCAGCCTTTCTCAAATTTTGCCAAAATGGGATGCAGCTGTAGGACATTGGACACGTTACTGTAACACAGCGTCATGAATTTTAGTTTTATCAATTCCACATATCGTGAAATGTCATAAAATTCCATTTTTTATTTCATATTTTAGTTCTAGTCGTGCCCTAAAAAATGTGCCATTATCTGATAAATGTTAGTTTACCGCCGGAGCCTTAGTCAAAAAACAGTGTCCAGGTTTATGGCCATCTCTAAGTCAATTGATCTTGATGATAAACAAGCGAATATAATATAATTTTTCATTGTCCTACCCCGTTTTACTTTTATTCGTCCGCACTAATCTATACCCATGTTGGTAAGCGGGGGTTGATCCAGTGTCGAGCGGTAAATCGACAGATCTGCTATTTCTTGATTTTGCTAAAGTCTAGGTCAAAATTTGTCAGATTCTCGCCTGCACACAAAAGTTCGTCATGGATTATTTGATCAAATTACGAAATGGAACGGGATTTCTTATACCATTGTCTGCGTTAACAGACCTCATCTCTTCTTAGAAATGTGCACTTTGAACACCCTTCAAAATACACTTTACCAATACATGCAATATAACTGACGTCGTTTGGAGGATTCAATGGACCTCAGGTTTTCAATTTTAAATTCAATTTGTTCTTGAGGTTTTATTGACCCTTGCAACTGTTACGTGGTATACCGTCGTTTGCATGTGTATGTTTCGTACGGTGCCAAGCCTAGTGAAGCACAATCGACAGAGTTAAAAGCAGAGTTAATGTATTTCCTTTGCCTAGCGTCACTACCTTCTCTAATAACGTACACCTTATTGCTAAAAAGATGTGGAATAGAGTGCTTTCATTCGTAATGTATTTGAACACTGATTCACTGTTCGTCCAAAATACAATTCCAGCTTGAAGTCAAATTCAGTGTCGATCATTTTTGCGATTCGAACTGCAACGGTAGCTGCAGTAAGCGCTTACCTGGGAATTGTAATTTTCTTCAATGGTTCTACTCTTGATTTTGCCATCAGAAGACAGCACACTCTCCTGTGTGTTAAAATTTAGTCATCATGCTGTTTTATAGCCGTCCTCACTAGCATACGAAAATGCGGAATTCTGAGAAAGTACCTTCATTCTCCTTAAAGGTACCTGGTTATTCCAAAATTAAAATGTTTTCCACCAACCACCAACCATTTTTGCCACCTGTGTGATTCATTTTTGGTCAAGCAATCATCTCAACCTTTATTTTAAAGATTGAAGCTATGCCTTATTTTCTTACGTGTGTTTGGATTATAGTCCTGACCAAACACTTAATTTTTTCTCATGCTTGTTTTCACAGTTTTTTTATCTTTAAGCGGCTTGGCTACGATTGCCGAGGTATAAAATGGACTCATCTCTAAAAGTCTATCTTACCTCAAAGAGATTTTATACGTTTTCGTTGACGTTTTTAGCTTTCAGAAAGGCTTTGTACGCTTTATAAATGTTCTTTTTATCTCCATTATACGCTCAGAAAAAGTTGATTTAATCCCTGACTAATCTATCTAAAGCCTTCACTATAGCAAAGCTTTTGGCCGTGTGTTCTATATGATCAAACCTAAGGACGACCTCGCGGCTGAGGGACAATTGGGAATTCAATTGTATTTTTACCTCACTGTACAGATCACTAACCTGTAAGCCCTGAATTTCGTTAGTCACCACTGTAAATGGCTTGCCTATAGTCTTTATTGTGTACCTTTTACTACCCACACCCAACTCTTGCATGAACGTTTGCGTGCAGAAACTAAAGCTGCTCCCCGAATCTAAGAAGGCATATATCTTAAAAGCTTTGAAACTGTTCTTAGCCTTCATCTCTACCGGTACAATGGCCATGGCATATTCTTCACTACCAGACACCGTAGAGCTACATAACTGATTTACTAGAACTTCCGTTTTCTGCTCTTTGAACAACACTGCATAGTACAGTGTTGCCGTCATTTAATTTAATGCTCAAGTTGCGTGAGCGATAACTTGACAATCAATGTAAATTGCGGGTAGTTAGGACACCGCGTTCAAATTCACAATACAAGAAACAATCATTTTAGCTTCGTCAGAAGTGTACTGGTCGAAAAACGTAAATTTCTCTTGATCTTTGGTGCAAAAACCGACAGTTTGATTACTAAACTATAAAACGTAGTATTTTGGCGCGTAGCCATTTTATGTCAAACGATAGTTTTCTAAGCAATTTCGGAACATTGCCAACGTCTGCAACGTTATTGCTTTCGTAACGTTCCTCATTAACGACTAGAGTTCGGCGCATGGACACTTACCTAACACTGGCGCTATCGTGCTCACAAACCGCAACTTCAGCTATCTTCAGCCTGTTCTTGGGGCCACCAGTTCTTCTCTTACGCATCCGAGGTTAACTTCGGGCTTTTCCTCAGATCTCGCTAGTGAACCTCTAATCATGGCTGCTTTTTCAGTCAGTACAAAACAACATTAAATAATAATTAACAATCGATTAATTGTACTTAGATTTTAAACAAACGATAGCATTAGCTAACGCGTTTTAATTGTACGTATGTGAGGGATTATATAATAATCTGCTGCTAAATTTGCCCAATTAGAATAACTTTACTTCAATCAATTACAATCCATTAATTAACATAAAGCAGCTTACCTCATTTCATGTGCTTTTATATTCCTTAACTTCCACAAGTTCTCCTTCATTGGACATTGCAATTAGGAGGCTTTTCCCAAATATGCAGCAAAATATAATATGCTACAGAACAGCGATTTACGGCTATTTATGAGACAGCGAACGAAAATAAGATCATAAAAAATTATCAATAAAATGCTAGGCCGAGTATGAGTATTTTGCGGGTTTGGAAAAAGTCGAGTTTTTGGGATTTCATTGCATAAAATATCGGCACTTCTCCAAATTTTATGGAAAACCGTAGAAATAAAGGCAGCGTCATACCCAGGAAACGAAATCATAGAAACTTGTTTCAAAATGTTCATTTAAGAAACTACTGATTATAAAAGCAATTTTACAGTTGTTCATACGTAGGATTTGCATCCGTTAATGCACTTGGGCCTTAAAGTAATAAATATCTAATAACTTGTTCATATCTAGCCGCTGCCAATCAATAAAAATTCAGTTTATTCTGTTTAATCTACATTTAATTTGAATAACATTAAATTTGCAATTTTACATTTTCCATTTTCGTATTTTTATTATGGTCGCTTCTCTTGATGATAATATAGACTTAGGAAAGGTCCGAATAAAAGTGGTGAGGTAATCCATGTTTCGCTGTATAATTATATTGTATAGACCATTGGGTGGACACAAGTATCCAATATTTTTGCTTAAAATTTATGATCTTCACCTAGCAGCTTGGCATCGGTTTGAAGTATTGGATTTTGTTCAGAAAGAATGCAATTTTTTTATTTTAAATTTGATCGAAAGTTGACTGCTTAGTTTGTTAGAATTCAACATGTCAGACCTCATATTAGGGTTCAGAAAATTAATATGGCCACTCCTATGGGATACATCGCTTGCAACGTTCCAAAATCTTTTTCAATGCTGGTGCTGCACAGATAATGAGAGATATTAACAGTTTTTGTCAGAGCATAAAATTTAAGCCTTGTATCGGTTTACGTGGCTAGTGGGAATCCGACCTACCAAAAATCCGTGGTTGTTACATGTTTCTAGGGTAACAATGTCATTGAAGATAATTTTTGAGATGTTGTATGTGATCTTGTGTGAATTCAGAAGTAATATCTGCATTGATTTTTGACTGCTTTATTAATGCAAAAGTACATTAAAACTCATGTGTTTAAGATACCTGACAAGGCCTTGATGTCCCGAATAGGAAGATGCCCCTAATAGCCAGGTAGGGGGTTTGTTTGAGGATGAAAAACATAAATAACGTACCATGATAAAAGCTTTATTTGTTTCTCGCCTCTTTATAATTGCAATAGCTTTTTAATACAGACTTAGCGAACAGCTCGCCTTTTATAGATATGGTTGATCCTGGAGATAATATTTAAGCTCGTGTGAATCATAAATTCAAAGAGCAAGCCATTTAACGTTTACTGGGGAGATAATGCAAAATTGCAATTGACTCATCTCCCACCTGTCTAAACACATCTCTGGAAGGCGTGTTGGCAAACAATACTCTGCAGCGTGGAAAGCGGCTTAAGTTCGTTATTTACTTTATGAGACACAAGACTGCTGTCCTCAATTTACAGCTCGACTTCAGTGCAAAATTTTGTAAAATGCTGTCCTTAGTCGTTAATAGCCAAGGTATATACAGGTTTTCTGCGATTGGAAATCAATGAGATTTGAAAACAGTCTGTCCTTAATATACAGATTTGAAAACAGTCTGTCCTTAATATATAGAGTGTGATTAGGACATGTTTTACTGTATATAAAACAGTTTTGGATGTAACAGGTATATAAAATACACATTTCGAAGTGTCACTGAAACGCCTTTGAATCTCAAAGAAACGACTTTGAATCTAAAATCTCATTCTCCAAAAAATTTTATTGTTCTTTACATCTAACCAGACTATTGCTCTTTTCGTTTTATCCCAGCTTTTCCAGTATCTGCGTTATACTCCGGCGTGTCTGATATTCTGATATTTTTTATAGCTGTAGCGTCAGTATTCAAGAAAGATGTGAGTCTGCTATTATAAGATTAAACAGCCTCATCCGCATCTTCTAAAGGTTTTGTTATTTATTTCAAACACACTAAGTAAATTATTTAATATGCATGGAAATGATTCTGACACGTGCCTTGGTTTTTCTATTTGGGTGGATTTGGCCTTAAGAGTGTCTGAAAGACTTTGACCTAATGTTTCATGTGAGCTTACATTTCGAAATTTATTTCGAAAATGACAATTCATAGGCGCATGCCTTAACTGAATTTTTCACTCGTGCATCGGTTTCTTTGCGGAGTGTTAAAGTTTTCTTGATTTTTTAGAGTGGCCCTTCGTTGCATTTCATATGATATTTTGATTAACACAACCTATTCTTTGTTCACCTGTTGTGTAAAAGAATTGCATTTCTCTAGTCTCAACTATTCGGTGTATTTTCAACTTAGATAAGATAGAATTTTTAACTGTTATACTCTTAAGCTCTCTAAAAGAGTTATAAAAATATCTTACTTGTAAGGTATTGACTTAGCCAAAGGCGCTAAAGAATAAAAATTGCTTGGCGAATTACAATATCCTCTTACAATTAAAGAGAAACATACAACTTAAATAGCCTTGGTAAAAATACCTTGCTGTTATAATGTTATTATGCGATTTTACTTTTTTTAACTAGTACGAGTGTACCCGAACATGTCAAACACTTTTATTAGACAACCGCTGGCTTTTTGTTTTCTCAACAAAAACAACTGTTTCCCAGGACAGCTCTTTCAGAAATTTTACTTGAATGAATCTGCACTATTTTCAGAATAATAAGACCTTTTACCCATATATAAATGTGTCTGAATAAATATAGCTCATGTTTCCACGTTATTTATCCCATTATTGAAGTCCTCTCTTTCTATACAAGCCAAGGTACAGGCGTTTATCTGGATCTAGATGATGGTCATCACAGACAGATTTAGGGTACGTCTTTTCATTTTGGTCTGGAAGGTAGTTACTAAAGTAATTTTTATGCACGTTCTATATTCAGGACTGGAAGATGGCCACTACAGCAGTTTTACTGTACCTATTTTTTATCCGGATCTGAAAGTTGGTCAAGAGAGGCAGGTTTTACCGAACGTCTTTCAGTCAACTCTTGAAGGGTTAACGACATACTTTTATTTTATATCTTTTTATCAGGGCCTGGGTACGTCTTTTCATTTTGGTCTGGAAGGTAGTTACTAAAGTAATTTTTATGCACGTTCTATATTCAGGACTGGAAGATGGCCACTACAGCAGTTTTACTGTACCTATTTGTTATCCGGATCTGAAAGTTGGTCAAGAGAGGCAGGTTTTACCGAACGTCTTTTAGTCAACTCTTGAAGGGTTAACGAAATACTTTTATTTTATATCTTTTTATCAGGGCCTGGAAAGCTCTCGCTACAACACCGATTCATTGGTGATTTTTTCGCTAACCGTCATCCACCACCACCCCTCTCCCGGCCAACTAATATATGTACAACTCTAAACCCTACCCTGACTCCATCACGCAATGTTACGGTAACGGTCTGTACTCCGGACATGCTGCTTTTACCGTACGTTCCTATCCGAATCTGCAAGGTGGTGATTCTGCTGTACATCTTATGCCGATATTGAAGGTGGTCGCTACAAATAGTTCTACCGCGGTCCTTTTCATCTGGAAGGTGGTCGCCACATCAATTCCCCACTTCACTGGTGCTTTTAGTAACTAGCCGTCACCACCCACCTCCTACATCTATAAAGGCAACCATAATCCTTTTACCCAACGCTACGTTAGGGCTCCGTACCCCCAAGTTGAGTTATAACCACGATGTATACCTTCTCCTCATACATTCCCATAAGCACTAGAAATGCATTTTTCATAAGTGTGCAACATATTACGCAAATCGGTTTATGAAGGCACTGGAAACAATGCTAACTTTTACATAACTCAAATATTTAGAACAGCTTGAAAATCAATAGCTGGACCTTCTGAGACCTGTAAATACAAACATAAGATTGCGTGGTCAGTCGGTTTAATTTGAATTTTGAGGAATAAGGGGATTGGTATAGAAACCGAAAAACCGAGACCGGGAAAGGCGACGTGGTGTTGCATTCAGCGACTGTTGAACATACCAACAGACCAATGACGTCACAGGCATTTATTAATTTTCTCATGTAGTTTAGTGTTTAAAAAAGAAGAAAAGCGGTGTAACTAATTCGGATTACAAATTGCCGTGATTTTTCGTCTCGAGGGTTTCTCTCATGGTCAGCAGGAAGTTTGTAACGAGTCGGCTCTGTAAACAGGAAAGTTTGAAATTTCAACTGTCTATCTTACCATCTGCCAGCAACAGGTCGTTGGGCGTGCAGTTGAATTCACAGTGGTGAGCTCCCGTCCTCCACGTGTTCGATACTGTCGATGCTGTGGCAACTTTTCCTTGCAAAGGCCGCAATTGCTTTTTCTCTGTGTGTTAGTTTTGAAACCGTAGACATGTTGCCGCAGCTGGACAGTGTCGAGTAGCCGCTTCCTTCAGCCACCCGCTCGGCTGGTGAGTCGTCCACGTGGTTGTCAGAGTCGCGGTGTATCTGTAGCCGGTAGCTATCTCTACACTGTCTCATCACCGAGAGTGTTAATGTATTTCACGAGATTTCCGCTTACTTTTCCACGGGTATATAGCTTCAATAGGGGTTCATGTAACAGATTTTTCCGTAAAATACTTGAAATTCTAAATGTATCATAGACACATCTAGGATTAAGTTATCGAGTGTGTGTCGATGTCGTCACAGCAGCGAACTATAGCACTGGCCTTTGGGTTTCTTGTACTTTGGACAACCGCTGCAACCTGAAAGATTCACTCTTTTCTTTCCGTATTCCAGGTTATTGTCCTAAGCGTTCGTAAAGTGATAAGTCGTCGGCCTCACAACAAACTTTGTTGCTGTGCGGGTATGATTAACCTTGAAAAATCGGATACATACGTTGAAACCTACACTCAAGCCCGTGCCAGCTTCCTTACCTGCCGTCCTGTCGTCGCAACGCGTTTACTTTGCGAACCGTATCAGGTAGACGTTACGTCGGTGATGGAGATGCGCATTGTAAGTTCAACACCTGCTGTGCATGCGCCCATTCAATATCGATTCCCGTTTCTTCGAATCCGTTAAACGGTGATTTTTTGACAACAGGAAAGGACACGACTGTACAAGACATTGTTATCCATCAAGTGATTATCCTTACTGAGACGGAGTCTCACATCACCCCAGCTGTTTATCACATTTTGGCAGAGACAGAGCCTCTCCGCACGTAAGATTTATCTCCATAAGTTTAAATCTCAAACCTGATACCTTTCGTCATGCGCCTGGTGAGGAGCTCAAGGAACCTCGCTTCTAAATTGAGACTTGACACCGCTCCTACAAGAACCATCATCGCGGATCCAAGCTCGCCCAAGTCACCGTAACCGTCTCTCCCATTCATGGTCCCTATACAGCCAATAACGGGGGTAAATGCAATAGGAAGAGGAGTCGGTATACAGAACTGTCGTGGTTACCTTTGCTGATGCCATTGCCGTGCATCAGAAGTCTTCGAATTCCGCTGAAGTATAAGCCACCCAAATCTTCAAGTGTTTCAGCTGTTTGTAGTGCGTAAATTTTTTCTTCATAAAAACGGGGTTTTTCTCAGAGGGTAATTCAGAGGATGGAAACGGAATAAGGTTTATCTGTAGCATTTGCGTCTTTTCGAGGCATGGCGTCGACACAGCCAACGCTCCTGTTCCAGCCACGGCGGTGGCAGTGACCTATTTCATTCTTTACCTTTTTTAGGTCAGTACGGTTTAGTTGGATCGATTATTACATAACGCTCAGCTCTTACGTTCGTCCTAAAGCGCTTGACTGGCTATGATTTGTCTGCCTGTGACGTGTTGTCGGATTATTTAAGGTCCTTTAAACTGGAGCGTCCTCTGACCCACAGAACAGTGGTTCCTTGATATCTGTATCTGGTTTTGACAGATCTCACTTCTCCACTCTTATATTACTCTATAACTCTATAACACCGAAGTACGTTTTCCTCATTGCGTTGACGTTTGGAAAGTGTTGCGGAAAAACACATACTTTGCAGGACTCTATCGGTCAAGTGAATTGTTCACAGGAGGCGTTTATTCTAAACCATAACGTGGCGCAAACTCATGTGGCAGTGTCGACACTTCGTCGCTATGTAAACGGTCAAGTACTTAATGTGGCACGTTTATATCTTTCATATTTAATATCACAGTAGACCTTTCTAAGGCATCTATATCTAATTATATAAAGAAGGTCATTTTGTTAACATATGACGATATTTTGAAAGAACTTGAAGATGTAATGCGAGAGATTTCAGTTAAAACCCGTAACGTCAGACATGTGGCGCATTCTCTGCGCAGTGATTGTGGTGCGTCAATGCCGCTGGGCTGTTTGACCTCCCCAAACACGTTTATTAAACACTATTTGCAAGAGTACAAACCGATATTTAAACTAATTTTCAAAGTCAGTCTTGATCCGTTTGTTGCTATTGAGTCAGTGATTCATGGCAGTCTTTCTCTTGCAGAACTCACAGCAATGTGGTGAGAAGGTATTCAAGAAGAAGGTGGTTAAATAGACTCTCTCGTGGCTGTTATTTCGATTGTCACTACATCGACTTCAGAGTAACTTTACGACACGTGACTGTCATTGTGTTAGGTCGGCACATTCGTGTCTTGTACCATGGTCGTGTTTTGACAGTGCCGTTTTGCACACTGTACAACACGACACTGTAGAGTCATATCAGTCTGTCGGTGCCTGTGTTTGGGCGTGTAAAGTTGTTAATAATGTGCAGTTCGTGGTGAAACCACACTTAACTTTGTTATTGTTATGGAATTAGCAGTTCGCGGTGAGATTCCGCAAAATTAAAAACATTTCCATTTCTTTTATATCTGCCTTTCTGACACAATGTCTTTCTTGTAGACAGTGTGCCAAACATTTTCAATGCATTTGATATTCAGTTCCCAGTTGATATTAAGAATACAAACTGATATTTTCGAAATAAAAGTAGCATTTGCCTGGGGTTTCCGAAAAAAAGCCCAGGGCTTCTATTTGAAAACTGGCCAATTTCAGGCGCTCATTTACAAACCAAATAGAAGCCCCGGGGCTTCTATCAGGAAACAGTTTCCTAATTGGAGCCCGGGGCTTCTATTTTTTTCAGAAAGAGGGGGGTTGTCGACACGTTTTCATTGAAAAAAAGAAAATTTACCATCAATCTCTTATTAAAGCGCTACATGCTGAGGATATCGGCACAAAAAAATAACAAAACACACAAAAAACAACAGTAACTAAAAAAGTCTGGTAAAGTGGGGGGGAGGAGGGTTGCCTTCTGCGAAGCACAGGATTAAGCAACTGCGCAGAACGTGTCTAGGAGTTTGCCTCACATCAAAAGATTAAGTGAATTGCAGTGCTAGTAAACATAAGTTTTAAAAAGACTTGCAGGGAAGGAGGGGTAACATCACGCCGCCCGTTTCAGTACTCAGCCGGTTATATTTCCAGTAATACTCCGGAGTAGAGGTGGCAGTGGGGAGGGAGGTGTGTGTTCGCCTTGTGCAATGCACAGGATTAAGCAACGATGCAGAACATGTCTAGGGGCTGCCTCATATCAAAGGATTAAGTGCACCGTGTCTGTATTGCGAGCAAACAGGAGTTTTAAAAAGACTTGCTGGGAAGGATGGGGGGTTTATTAGAAACGATTTTTTTTCAGGCCTTTATTTCAAGACCAAATAGAAGCCCCGGGGCTTCTATTGGGAAACAGTTTCCTAATAAGAGCCCCGGGGCTTTTATATGGGGAGAGCTTCTTTTCGGAAACTATCGCAACTTTAGTATTTCTTTTCTTAATACTCATTTTTATGAATAAAATCTCTTATAGATGTAGAAGCTATCATTTGCCCTATCCCCACCGGCCTAAATATCAATTGGGATCGTGATTCGATAAGTTGGGTACGATTCAACCAAATGATTGGCACTTCACCGACACTCATTGGTCAGTTGATCGACCATGCATCGCAAACATAGTAACAGGGAACACCAGTTCAAGATTTGCATTTGCGGTAATATATTGCAAAATTTCCATCATTAATCGCGATAACTAATGTTTAGCACTTTGGAAAATCTCATAACAATGGCTTCTACGTTCTAAAGATATTTTACTCATTTGAATCAGTGTTAAGAAACCGAATACTTCAGCTTTCACGTACTTTCTGTGACAGTCTTCACACGCAGAGGTTGATTCTTCTGCAAAAACTGCGGTTCTGTTGCATTATGTCTCTTGTTGTAACAGTATGAAATGCTACCTTTATATTCAGGACCGCGTTGTCGTACAGACATACCTCTGGGCCACTGTTAGTTAAGTGTTACAGGCAACGTTGGAATCGTTATTTGTCTTCAGGAAAGCAATTGTGAACTTGCTTAATGAGGCAACATTTGGCACTTTGTCTTGTGCAATCAGTTCTACATGCAGCTGGAATGTCTATCAAATAGTGAATTCAGATTCAAGTCAGATTCAAAGTCTCGTTAGAGATATCTGGGATCTACACTACCTCAGTGTACGTATTGTAATAATCTATCATGATGACATCATGGTTCATCCAACATCCAAACGCATCAGTACCCACTTTCTGTCATGGACCTTTGACTTTGACATGCTAGCTGTTTGGATTTGCTATTTCTTGATAACTACTATGCCTCATGAGGTAAGTCAAAATATTTCTTGTCACAGACAGGCATTGCCTGATACCGCAGAAACAAAGAACAAATGGACTGTGGAACATCACGTTGATAATCCCGTCAACAATTCAGCTTGAAAAATATCACCGGTGCTAAATTGGATCTTAATCAGATTCTAAGGCTATTTCTCTTAACTTTTGAAACTGGCTACGACTTTTCTTTTCTAACTTTTAGATTTTTGCTAAAGTGTCAGCCTCCAATAGAGTCTTTCTGCAAAACAATTATTTCACATCAGCTGCATCGGCAGTCTTTGAAAGCGTGTTTTATCTAGATCCTTGTTGTTGATTAAAGGAAAGAGTGATCATATGAACTTGCGGCAGCTGTAACACACGTTGGCCTGTTCATGTCGTAATACGTGAGAACAATATTCGATATTAGCAATTTCTTGACATTTGCAAATGACTTCTTCTGCAGTGGTCCCCAGATGAATGTAATGTCCTGTTGTGAAAGCTCTATCATGGGCGACATCACTTGGGACATATTGGGCATGTATCTCTCGAGATAAATGACCACACCAATAAATCTTCTGCGTTCGGCTAAAGTGTTTGATTGTTTGGTATCACACATGGCTTGGGCTTTGACCGGGTCAGGAGACATGTCGTGCCTTGAAAATAGTTATCCTTGTTACACAAGTTTTCATTCTCAATCTGCACTTGGATTTTTTTTAGTTTCAGTCGTATCTTGTCCAACACCTTCTCCAAAATTTGGTCGTGTTTTGGAACATCCAGGGTCTAGATAAATAAGACACTTAAGAACACACCCTCCATTTCTTTAAAGACTTCTTTGAGCGTTCGCTGAAAGATTTCGATACTCGAATTCAAATCATAGGAAAGCCGGTTGTACACACGTATACCAAATAATGCGATAAAGCATGCATGATATCTATCGTCTTCATGGAGTGGTAAATACTAAAATGATTGTAAACAGTCAATCATCGAAGAGAATTTTGAGTTTGCCAGCTTTGCTGCGATTTCACAAACTGTTGCCATTACAGATCGCTCTCTTTGATGGACTGGTTCAATTTCTCGAGATCAACACAAATTCTCACTTTCTCATTCTATATCTACACGGTGACCACAGGTACTGTGTCGGCTCTGTAATCAGTGAAATGATGTAGTCTGCTGCCATCTTGTCCAGTTCTTCTTTAACTTGCCAGATGATATGCCACTGCGTCAGACTTTTAACTCGCACTTCATCAAACCACAGTCCGGAAAATATTGTTGTTCACCTCTTCTACTAGCTGAACGAATTTCGTCGAATTTGTCACACTTTTACCAAAGAAACATGCAGTTTTCTTTGAGTTGATCACGCAGCCGGAGAATCTGTAAATTTCACCATTTCGGGTCATGTTGGCCTTGAAGTGACCTAGAGTATCAACGCTAACTCTTGGACTTTAGGAATGACTGCAGATCAGGCTTTAGTGTAATCTCCTGGTAGATATTCTCTGAAATGTAATGTCAGCACCAGTGTCTTCTATGCTCATGCGCTTTCTGAATCTGCATTCCTTCGAATAGGCTAGACACTCTGTCAGTTTTGAGACAATTGCCACTAGGAGGAACTTGATTTCGATTACTTGATATATGTGTATTTGTGAAAGTTTTAGTTGGCAGACTATTTTGTCATTGCTTGGCTCCCTGGAATCTTTTCTCGCATACTGAATTCATCTGGGTTGCTGCTTGCGTGCTCGCCATTCGGGGTTTTACCAATTCAGGTGTTGTATAGATCTCTATTGCCTTCGCGAGCTTCGGATCTTCTTTGAATTTAATTTTTCTATGTCTATGATGCCCACCACAAGATAGTCTCTATAGGTTTTTTATCGCATTTTGAAAGCCACATATTTCAACAAGCTCACACAGGGCTCTGATATGTTTCCACCTTTCATGATTTTGCTTGTTGCGTCCATACGACTTCGCACGTTAATAGATCTTATTCATTGCTGGTACGAAGTACGCATCGAACCTCTCCATAACTACTTTTAGCTATCTGAGCCCCAGGTTTAAAGGTAAATTTCCTGTAGAGTTCTGCTTGTAGACCTATTGGATAATCGAGACTTGCTATTTGCACTTCTTCCTCTTCATCCTTGAGTTTGGTAGTGATGTTAAATAAAGACTCTCTTTGTTTCCTTTCTGGTTAAGTCTATAGTTTCGTAACAATCAAATGCTTCTGAGGGATGGAACTTTGGTAGCTATTGGATAAACTCTTCAAACATCCCACACCATGTTTTGTTCTGGATTTGGTTCAGACATGTTGTCCTTTCACTGATTTTAATGCAACTGATTTTCAAACATTCAAACCTAGGCACATGACCACTTGGTGGTATGGGTTATTCACAGAATTCACAAATTTTATACATGAAACCTAACACAAAATATGTTTTTATAACAACTTTTAATTTGCAATTAATTATCGATATGGTATCAGACATAGGAGTATAAATTCCGTCTAAAATAATGAAAATATCTAGCTTAGTTTAAAGTTACTTTTCCCAAAATGTCATGCCATTATTAAATTCATCATAATATAGCTAAATTCTATATATTATGTGTATCGTGCAAGTTATCATACCTCCTGCTCTTATGTCAATTCTCGCTACTAGATTTTTAAGTGTGAATACACATTTTTAGTTACTGGCCCTCGCATTCGCGATGTCAACAACAAAAAGAAATGGACAATAAGTGAAAGTCTTCTCATCGACCAATGTCTCGACGATAGGTCTTGGCCAAAAAAAAAAAAAAAAAGGAAAAAGTTAGATATTCCATTATTGTTTCTTAAGTGCTTGAATTTTAACTATTTATAGTTAGTCTCAGTACAGTAGTCTCAGTACAGCATATACAGTTTCATGACAATCTTATCGACTTATGAAATCTCTCGGAAAGGAACAAATGACACCAGTTAATTGCCACTGACTTGCCGCTGTAAGAATAGCTTTAAAAAATTTCCACTTTCCATGGTGGTCCGTTTTAAAATTCTTTCATTCATACTTCTCACAACTGCTATTACGTTTGACTTGAACTTGCTAAATGAATAATGACTGCAATAAACAAAATCAAACAGATAATCAGTTTGCTTTGCAAGTGTCCGCAAAATACACAGTATCACTACAACCATTTATCTGCAATGCACTTAGCCCGTTTGATTTCCTTTTCCGGTTTATAACACTCAGCCATGGTTAGACTTTAGTTAACTGTAATTTTCATTAGATATCCTTCAAATCCTGAAAGGATATCTTTGAATTTTAATAGACAAGAATAAGACGCTATAAGCACATTATTTTCACATCTTTAGTTTTCACTTCGATTAAAGTAAGGGTAACATTTCAGTGCGTTTTTATGTCATCGAAATTTGTTTACATTTTGATATTCGCGGTATAATCAGATTTACTAAAACTCATTGCAACTGTCAGGTTGAAAAATCATGGTATATACAAAAACAAGAAATGAACAAAGTGGGGAAAATAGTAAAGCACTGTTATGTAGATAATATTTGTCGTATTTGGGGTCATTGTCACAGGGTCGTGTTAGGACGAAGACTGTCAAGAAGGCATCTCGCGTCATTATCGAGAAGTACTACCCAAGGCTCACCCTAGATTTCCACACCAACAAGAGAGTATGTGAGGAGATTGCTATCATCCCAAGCAAAAAGCTACGGAACAAGATTGCAGGGTGTGTATTCATAGCCGGTGCACTTGAGATATTTCTGTATTTTGTGTTGAAAATGGTGAATGTCGTTTGCCGCTATGGATTTTTTTTGTATTTTTTAAATGAAAAATAGTGTATGTCAATTAATCTGTGCATCCCTGTTATCAAAGAATAGATTGGATGAGGTGTTGACATGGTTTTTTCTCTCGAGTCCACCATGTTCTGTGGAAGTAACGTATTGTCGCGAGTTCGTGTCTGGGAAGTTGCCCCCGGAAACTGCTCTCCCGACAGCCCCCCCCCCCCCCCCCGGGACAGTTGCCCATGTAGGACTATTGTCCGGCGCCTTTTTACATTTCCTTAGTTAAATTTTCGACATAATTTGTCGTTAAATTGCTCTCATTGTCACTTTTCATGAGCATGGCCAGTCATTTTCAGACCAGTATATTTTTTTGTTTTGGTAGAATAATTGCGTTTCTGATGTCTACCTGCAATCTTAACGTTGTCACATTTTTATTCGACGAACTGTCAGTTTTGATCAATGTTACCAATAGAAGAGATGTGTTTCTGTTGCTTTTATTGCGGTGTTATGGCATTTACATTGTTACTTAAATTGTGTCCGTGTTATCCATTTGTGATGACGCACCCCTTTTCCAATCACCGAGAAGAAACGGCTGGTCTAAAGTTCATTAAAATAAAATTGGGGGGGGGGGGGGGCGTTCTGGGGGTAATTGTCCTGTTCCCGTCAAACACTATGGTGCTTTGTAGAGCCGAGGCTACATGTCAGTACTCAGCCTTAACGTGTTGCAGGTTTGTGACGCACTTGATGCGCCGTATCCAGCGTGGTCCAGTGCGTGGCATCTCCATAAAACTGCAAGAGGAGGAGCGCGAAAGAAGGGACAACTATGTGCCTGAGGTACATTCTCTCTACGATTTGCAGGCTGTTTTTAGGCCCCAACCCTTCGGATTAGGCCTATAGGTTTGGGGTGTCTGTCCGTCCGTCTTGTTTCAGTAAAAAGAAAACAAAAACAAGAAACTAAGTTGGTGTCGTTTGAAAGTTTATAATATAAACCTTTACTCGTATGTTTTGCGTGCACTGGCTCCTCTAGTTGTTAGTATTATCAGCACATGTAAACACGTCGCAGTGCCCTCGTACGTGACGTATCTTTACAGGTCGAATGCTTCGATAGATCTAGCGGTAAGGTGTTGGAGTGATAATTACGAGGTCGTGGGTTCCAAACCCAATAATTTATATGCTATCACACCGGAAGAAAGTTTCTATTCGTTGAAATCGTTGTGCTATCAATTTCTGTTAAATTAAACTATTAGTATGCGGAGCATCGAAAATTAACACATTGGATAAGCGTACCGTAAATCAATTGCAATTTATGTCGCCCGGGGGTGAAGATATTTTTGTGTTGCATTCACGGAAAAATAATTGCGATAACAGAAAGAAACTTAATTTAAGCCTTTGTGAATATTGACAGCAACCATTTTCGAACGCTTTCCATATTAAGACTAGAAATTTGCATTTCAACAATGCATTGTAAAGCTAGAAATAAAAATATGTGTAATTTTAGAGGTTCCGACTGCAATATATCCTACCCCCCACCCCCCCCCCCAAAAAAAAAAAAAACAAAAAAAACAAAAAAAAAAAAACAAGAAAAAGATTTGTAAAACACCTCTGGAGTAAAGAAGTCACATAAAAGAAATTAAATTTCAAATATTACCCAACACAAGTAATCCTGTCGGTAAAGATGACTGGCCAGGTAATTTCAGCGAATCTGTATAATTTTAAAGGTGAAAAACCAGCGAATCTGTAGATTCGCTGAAATTTTCAACGAATCTACAGATTGCATAATTAACAGTTACAACATCAAACTTACAATTACAAATTAGGCCAATCAATCAAAAGCCGGAGAAAATCTTTGAAAAGCAATTGCAGCACAGAACAATAGAAGAATACATAAAATTAGAACAATAGCAAATCAAACTTGTGAACCACAGCACAAAAAATCACGGCAAAAAAGTTGCAAGTACACTAATCCATCAGATGCAGTTTTTGTGAAATGCAATTGCAACAATAGATGAATATACTTGTGAACCGAGATAAAAGACATAAAAGCAGTAAAATGTTGACAAAATATAAAACAAAAAAACCCAAAGAAAAAAAGCTAAAAAAAAAATAAAATATTTAAAAATTGTGCAGGACAGTTTAAAAATTGTCCGCAATTTGGATTTAAAAACGGGCCAACCATTTAAAAACGGGTGGCCCATTTATAAATAAGAACTGTGCAGCACAATTTATAAATTGTGCAGATTTAAAAATTGTGCCCAATATATATATATATATACTAGTATGATTCCATTCCCAATCGACTTGCAGTCGATTCTCACATTGACTTTTCGTATACATAATAGACTTAAAGAAAAAAAAACAAGAAAACAAAACAAAAACGAAGACTTCTAATACGTATGTCAACATATTTTAACTCACGGTCTGTTTCGACTATTCACAACCGTTTTGCCCTTTATTATCGTAATAAAACAGAAGTTTTAACGCCCAAACCAAATTGCCTTGTAAAGTATATCCTGACAAAATAAAATATATTTCACGTACTGGACGAAAGTAGTTGTATTTTTTTGGTCCGCTGCCGGAATTAATTAATCGTCGCTGGAAACTCAAGATTAATCCATTCCTATATATATATAGAAATCAGGCAAGGGATGAAAAAATCCATCACCATATTTATATATGTCTATATATATAGCAAACCGGCTTGAACAAAATTATATGAAAACATCGTTCCATAAAAAGTTTCTCCTTTCTGTCTTCCTTCCGCCCCCTTTCTCATTCCCTAAAGATCGTCAGTGGAGTTGTAATGTTTTTGGTCCGTTGGGTAGAAACTGACTTCCTGTCTTCCTTCCGCCCCCTTTCTCATTCCCTAAAGATCGTCAGTGGAGTTATAATGTTTTTTGTCCGTTGGGTAGAAACTGACTTTGAGAGAAACACAATGTTTTTTCGTGCCACTGATCTAGTCCGATTAGTTATAATAGCACTGTTGGCCAAACTTTGGCAGAATTGGTCGGTTTGTACTTTAACCTATGCAATGTTTTCGATTTTTACGGCTGGGCGCAATATCCACGGACATATTTGTTATATTTTTTTGCTTGCTTCCTCTGTGACATCACTGGGAAAAGCCGAGAGAAATATCAAATTCTGTGGCCACCTTGGTACGCAGAGTTTGTTTGGAATGGAATGTTGTTTCCAATTGAAAGTTTACGTTTGAATTTTTGTGTAAAATATAGCTTTATCTGCGTTACACGTGTCGCATGTTTGACTTGTCTGTCAGCAGGCATTTGTAGAGTGTTGTTTACTTTTTCACAGGTGTCGGCCATCGAGCAGGATGTCATTGAGGTGGACCCCATAACCAAGGATATGTTGAAAATGCTGGTGAGTTCATGTAATAGCAACGCTGTTGCTGTGTTACGTCGGCGTGTAAAGGGGGTTTGTTTTGTATTGGCGGTGCCTCAGATTTTTGCAGTTTCACAAGTGTGTTCACACATACTGTTCCATGGTCTGGAAGCAAAATAGGCAGCACAAAATGTTAATATATCAAATACAATGGATATATTTTTTCAGTCTGAAAACCAAATTTCCCACGAATAGTGCGTAAAACAAAGCCTCATAACAGAGTCTGACATCAACACAGAGTTACTATTGCTACTGGTGTAATGCTGTAAGATAAAATCCAAAACACCTTCCCATTGAATAGATTTCTTTTGTTCAAAGTGTATTTGGCCAGTGTTTATGAAGAGTGCGATAGGACGTAATTTCTCGTATTTGGAGAATCGTGAATTCTGGTCATTTTCCAGGAGCTTCAAATGGCAGATGATGAAAATCCCACTGTAAAAATTAAAAAATATTTTTCGCAGATTCTCATTTTAAGTTTGAAGTTCGTTTTGTTAGGTCAAATATTACCTCTTACAAAGGTAATGATGCAAAACTGAAAAAATTCTACTTCACGTGGGAAATGGTGATGATACGGTCTAAAAAGAGGGTAGCAATTTAAAATAACCGACTTCTACGAGTCCCAAAGACCACGAGGAAAGGGGTTTGCATGTAAACTGATTGACCGTGTGATTCCTTAAAATAAGAGCTGGGTTGAATTAACTGCAGAAGGGTTTCCGCCTTTTGTGGTTTTCCTTGGAGATATTTTGGTTGTAGTCATTAAGGTCAGAAAACGTGAGTGGTAACTAAGGACACAAGCATATCTTATTGCGCGCCGTCATCTGGCATTGTGTGCGTCGCTGTTTTATGGCAGACTCCATGAAGTAGTGGTTAAATACACGAAATAAATTTTATTTATATTTTGCATTTTCGCAGCTTATAAGATAGTTCTAATATAATTTTTAAAGAAGAAAGAAGAAAAAAATCGCAGGAATTGTTATTGATGAGGTGTATTTCTTTTGACAGGATATGGCGAATATGCAGGGGCTACAAGTGACTCAACCCTTACCTTCGGCAGGCGGCTTCAGACAACCGAGGACTTGATTACTCGTTTTACAATTACACAGAACTGTACCTTAAGTTTATTTCATATGAAAAACGCGATGGAGTTCGGATAAATATCCAGAATAAACGAGAAAAAAGATCTGTTTCTTCTTTAGCCCTCGAGCAGTTTGTCTTAAGACTATTTCGCTATTTCCGTCCGCCTATTAGACTCGTAGTTTTTCTGGGCCATATTTTCGCAGCAGTTGGTTCTGCGGCTCTGACATGACACTCTATATATATCGACTGAAAACATGAAGATATAAATAAAGAATTAAAGGAATGGCACGTGATAAAAAAATTGTAAGAAATATTTACTTTGCACATTTAGAGGGGGGGGGGGGGATGTCGTGCATTTTTTTTTCGCTTTGGCAGTCTATATCTGCAAATCAGTTCGTTGATAAGGCTCAGACGTCGCAAGAACACACATATAGCGCAAATGTATAGTCCAAAGATCTTCATTTCCGCTGAAAAATTATTTTTGGCGAATTTTTAAATTTTTGATTTTTAACTTTTTTGACCATATTGCTGCGATATCTCCGAAACGGTTTGTTGGATTAGACTGAAACGTGGCAAGAACACACATATAGTGCAAATGCTTACAGCGAAGTTTTTCTTCATTTCCGCTGAAAATGTATTTTTGGCGAATTTTTAAATTTGTGATTTTTAACTTTTGGGTCATATTGTTGCGGTATCTCCGAAGCAGTTTGTTGGATTAGACTGAAACCTGGCAAGAAGAACCCACAGACAGTGCTAATGTTTACTGCGAGGTTTTTCTTCATTTCCGTTGAAAATGGATTTTTTTTTTTTTTAAATTTTGATTTTTAACTTCTTGGACCATATTGTTGCGATATCAGTTTGTTGGATTAGGCTGAAATATGGCAAGAAGAACCCATGTATGGTGGAAATGTGTACTGCGAAGTTTTTCTTCATTTTCTGTAAAAATGTTTTTTTTTTTTGGCGATTTTTTCATTTTTGGGCTTGCCAATGTACTTTTAAAGCGAAGAATTTTTCCACGTCACTGGGGGGAGACATATCCGTTTTTGTTTTAACAAAAACACTGGTCAGTCTAGTTATTAAGGAACAAGACAAATTTTGCACTGAGCTGCGGAGTTTGCCTGGACAAGTCAGAGGCGTAGGTATATGCATTTTACACAAAACAAAAAAGATACTACAGATTCTCAATGACAATGAGATCATTTATATCCTACTTTTTTTAGTTCAGCCTCAACGCTGTTCACATTATACTCCTTAGTCCTTCAGTTGCATGCGTACATCTTTAATGGGTCGACTGCCTACTAATTGCACCTCCCCGACGGAGGGGAGACACGGTTTGTTCGTGCGTTCTGTTTGTGTGTCGGATATCTCGAAAACGAAAAGTAATAACTTCGAAACTGTTTTGTTTATTCCTGGTCTGGCGATTTATCAAAATTTGGCTCTTGTTGCAAGAGGAAAATGTATAGCGTCATGTAAAAATTCTGTGTGCAAAATTATTGGTTGCTGAACATCGGCGGGATTGTTGCTTGGTAGGTCCGAAAGATTCTATCAAATATTGTCGAGAGTAGAACGAGACAGTACGGCCTGTGACCTCATTACGTAAAACATGTAGATGTTTTTTAGTCTTTTGTGCATAATATCTCAACAATAAAGTTGAATTGACTTCAAACTGTCGGCATTGGGCTATAATCGCCACTTATAGGAAAGCTGCTGTCCGTTGTGTGTGTGTGAAAACAATTTTTGAAACTGCTGCTGTTCCACATTTCTTGTCCGATTGTTTTGCAGTATGACAAGAATCTGGGTACCCTCCATACAGCTATATTTTTTTCATTACCATTTTGCCAAGATTTCGATGAAATTTGGGAAAACGCAAAAAATACTGTTCCTACAAATCTGGGTCGATTGCGTCGAAATTTGACAGGAATGGTCCCCTAAAGCTCGTGCATCATGTTTGTATTTTATTTGGCGATTTCACTAAAATTCGTCAAAAACGGTAACATTGCAAAAGAAAATCACTACATGCCCCTTCTTGATAGGCCTTCACCGGTCGCCTGACCACGTGCTTCGATAGCTCATCCGGTGAGGCACTGGACTGATACTCACAGGGCCGTGGGTTGAACCCGCTGCAGGCGAATTTTTTCATGTTCTCCCTTTGTCGGTTTTATGCGGAATAGTTAGTTCTGCCTCCCATAGGATGTGGTTTGCGTTGTCGCCTGCCAAGCAGGCGGCAGGTGTTTTGCCTGCCTGCAATGTCGTTAGTGTTGCCCGAGGTGCGTAATAATAGTAGTTTTGTATCAATATTTAATACATTTGTATTACTACATTGAAATTGTAATACTTTTGGTATCGGTTCGGCAGGAACTGGCCTAATAAACTGCTTGCTTTAACAGAAACACACACAAAAAAAAAATGCTATTCGTCCCACAGATCCTGTCCGATTGCTTTTATAGCAGTGTCGCCCATGAGGCGTTCTACCATATCTAAATTTTGTCGAAATTGGTCGGTTTCTCCTTTTACACATAATGTCTTCGCTTTTAAGACTGAGCACAATGTCCACGGACATTTTTGTTTTGTTCTTTGGGTCAGTCGAGCACCACTTGAATTAAAATAACCGGTGTTCAGTCACCAAACACTGACCAAGTTGAACTCATACCAGGTTCACTGGTCTACTTGTTAAAACCGGAGATGTTTCTTTGTACAGCTGCACAGTTTTTGAAGTTAAAGGTTTTGTTCATTCACCCCATTAAAAGTAGACCACCACAACAATAGTCATGTTTTAAAAACCGGTTACTGAAACTTTTTCAAAGGCCGGCTTTTGCCTCATCTAAGGCGAATCTAGAAAAAGTGAATTATAAGTCTCCCCCTAAGGGAGACATATATAGCATTTCGTCTGTCCGTCCGTCTGTCCGCATTGAGTTCTTATGAAATTATGAGTCGATTTTCCTCAAAACACACATACATATTGGGGTACATGTCTAGATGATGCCCGTGTTATTTTTTTTTCGTTCCTTCATAAATTCTATTTCTGGCAAATTTTTAAACATGGGGGGGGGGGGGGGGGGTTTCGTGCATTTTTTTCACTTTGGCAGGCTACATCTCCGAAACAGTTTGTGCGATGTTCAGTGCGAAGTTTTTCTTCATTTCCGCTAAAAATGTATTTTTGGCGAATTTTTAAATTTTAAACTTTTTTGGACCACATTGTTGCTGTATCTCCGAAACAGTTTTTTGGATTAGGCTAAAACCTGACAAGAAGAACCCACGTATAGTGCAAATGTTTACTGCGAAGTTTTTTTTTTTCATTTCCGTTGAAAATGTATTTTGGGCGAATTTTTAAATTTTTGATTTTTAACTTTTTTGGCCATACTGTTGCGATATCTCCGAAGCAGTTTGTTGGATTAGGCTGAAACGTGGCAAGAAGAACTCACATATAGTGTAAATGTTTACTGCGAAGTTTTTTTTTCCATTGTTAGTGTATTTTTGGCGATTTTTTTTTTTTTTAAATTTTGATTTTTAACTTTTTTTGACCATATTGTTGCGATATCTCCGAAACATTTTGTTGGATTAGGCAAGAAGAACCCATATATAGTGGAAATGTTTACTGCGAAGTTTTTCTTCATTTTCTGTAAAAATGTATTTTTGGCGATTTTTTTCCAATTTTTGGACTTGCCAATGTTGTACTTTTAAGCAAGAAATTTTTTTCCACGTGACTGATTGGGGGCGGGGGAGACATATCCGTTTTTATTTTAACAAAAACACTGGCCAGTCTAGTTTCAAAGAGCGCTTATGTTCTACTACGAGTAGAAATGAAAGCAATCTGACTAAAATAACTTGCAACAGAACTTTTTTTTGGAGGTGCGAACACAAAAAGTAATATTTTAAAGAGAACATTACACGAAGAGTAATATTCAAAAATTTTGAATGCATACAATTGAACTACAGGAGGCACATTGTCGAAAAACGAAGACTTAAAATGCCGCCAATTGGCCAATTTTGGTGGAATCTGAAAAAAAAACAGTAATTTAAAAAAAAAAAACAAACAAAAAACAAAAAAACATCAAGAGCACCTTCGTACAAAATTTTCAAGGAATACGGTCAAAATTGTTGTAGGAAAAGCATTCGGCTACTACATATTTTTTTTAAATCCTAGCACTCTTCCCCCCTCCATCTCCTCCCATTCGTTCGATCGCCAAAAAAGTAACTCGGACCGCCTAGTGTAAAATGTGAAGACAACAGGGCGGGCTTTAGAACATTTACAAAAATTTGAAGGCAATTCGATCACAGTTGTGTGGAAGAAACAACCTTTGGAAAATTGGCTACCAAAAAAATTAAAAAGACCCATTTGGCCAATTTTTTCTGGATCTCCAAAAAAAGGAAATGTTCAAGAAAGGAGAGCCCAGTGAACGTTTATACAAAATTTGAAGGTAATCCGTTTAAAGTTGGAAAAGAAAGCATTTTAATACACTTCAGAATCAAAACCTGACAAATTGTGGGAGAAGAAACATTTTGAAAATTGATTGCAAAAAATGCCTCCATTTAGCCAATTTTTGGTGGATCGATAAAAAAGAGTAACTTTTCAAAAGATGACAGGCTAGTTAACATTTTTCTTTTCCGGAGTTCAATCACGTTGAAAATGTACAAAGAATTTCAAAATGTATATTCCTTTACTGTCGCTTAGCGCCTAATCTGTCACTCCATTGGCTTCTCTCGGAAAGCCTCTTTCGCGATATAATCCCTTTGTCACCGTATACTGCTCTGGGGGGTGGCCGAGGACGACTTGACATCTGCTTAATCTCTTGATGCTCCAGTGTCTAACTATTGTAATAAGGTGAGTTTCTTTACTGTGGAATTATGCATCAAGGTTAGTTTTTATTAACTGATAGCAATAAGCACCTCGAATAAGTGTCTTCTGTCCACAGAAGTTTAGTTTTTCAGTTTCGGACAGGTAAAAACCCCTTTGGGCGGTTTTACCACGTTTTTTACATTGTCCGGTCCGAAATACGTTTCGACTGTCTTTGGAAAATTGGCTATTAAAAAACTAACCCCCCCCCCCCCGCGCTCTTTGATTAATTTTTGGCCGATCGTCAAAATATCTCAAAAGGAGTCTACTCAGTTAACGCTTTTACAAAAATTTAAAAGGAATCCGATTTAAATTGTGGGAGTAGAAACATTTTGAAAATTGCTTCCCGAAAAAAATTAAAAATACCCCCCCTTCCCCAACCCACTTGGCCAGTTTTCTTTTGGATCGCCAAAAAAAAAGTTAATTTTCAAGAGAGGAGAGCCCAGTGACCATTTATACAAAATTTGAAGTGCGTTTGTCACGTTCTTACACTGAAATTATTGCTACTACAGGGCTTTGCCGAGCTGGCGGGATGGCGGGATTCCCGCCTGAAAAAAAAATGAATCCCGCAAATTAATCAGACTCAGGCGGGCACTGTTTTTGTGTGGATATTTTTTTACTGTACGCGAGTTTACATAAGAGGAAATTTTTTTGACTTGCTTTCATATGGTGGTCATGGAATAACACATCAAGTAAGAAAATGTGTCACCATGTATGCATATAACATGTATGCATTTTAGTCTCGTTATAATCCCGCACTTTTTTTATGAAGATCCCGCCAATTTATAAGGGCCTGGCGGGCGGCCCGCCATTTCTGAGAGGACTCGGCAAAGCCCTGCTACTAATTTCAATATATTTCAGAATCAAGACTGACAACAGCGTTTCGGTTTGTCATGCTTGTACACTGAAATCATAGCTACCATTGTCAATGTATTCCAAAATTACAGATTACTACACGTCACAAATCCGATCCTGCAGCTTCTACGACACAAAGTAAACGTAACGTCACAGTGTTTTTCGAGGACAGTTGAACGGTTAGCCGTTTTCATGTGACGTGAGAAATACAAGTCTGTGCTCAAATCGGACATATCACATACTCCAGTATTTACTTAATATGCCTGTCCCCCCCTTCTATAACTGAAAAAAAAAGATGAGTACATTGGCATGAATACCAGTGCAAATATCGAAACCACCGCAAAAAGCCCGTCATTTTGTTTTTAAATATGATGAATGTGACCAACATAAAACGAAACATCGTAATCCTTGACTCAAAAAAAAAAATGTGGTATTAAAGAAAACGATGAGTACAAGCCAAACCACACTTCTGGATTTCGACTGCGAAGGAACCGGGTTAAAAACTGAAAGAAACAATAGAAAAATATAGAAGAAATATACCAAAAACTGCTCATACTTGGAACAAAAAAGAAATTGAAACCTGAAACTATCTGTTAAACTTTTAATAAATTTTTAAAACAGCATACGGGTTGTTAAAAACCCCATTGCTCTTTGGTGCAAGAGAAATTTGACATTTAGGCGAAATTTCTCTATCATTTCTTTTCTGTTTCATCTGGTTACTTTTATTCGAAACGCAGATTTTTGGACATTTTTATTGGGAACGCCAAAATGTGTGATTTGGCTTATAATGGCATAAACAATATAGTGAAAATATCAATCTGGGACCTAGATAAAAATCGATATTTAAAAAAATCAATTTATATTCTAGTTAAAGTATAAGCTAAGATACATAAGTCGTGTAATTTAATAAAATCACGGCTGAGTGTCAGTAAAGGGAACAATCTGTTGAGCGATAATATAAAACCCACCAGCTTCACATGCTGGTTCGCTTTTACTCTGTTGTACAGACAGCATTTTCAGTCAAATGCAGTTTGGTCTATTCAAGTATTAAATATAAATAAATATGCATAAAATTCATATCTTGTTACCATAAAAAGAAATAAATTTGCAGTTTCCTTGATAAACCTGTCGTCGCGGGAACTTTCCTCAAATTAAATTAGGAATTTTACTAGGGTCCGTCAGAACCCGAAGTGAAATTATGATTTTATAAGTGATCCGAAGTAAGGTCTAACACTGCTTTCTCCTCACCACCACCATGCACATAGCCGTTCAAAGATTCCATTTCCTCTCCATGATTTGCTCGAATAAGACACATATATTCCACAAACAAACTTTTATTATCCGCCGGAAACTACAGACGCGGCCGTAAACCGAACTCAGTCCAAATCGGAAAGTTTTTAACACTCAATTCCTCCTCCGGTGCGCTGTCTGCTCCTCCTCCGGGCTTTCTCCTCGCCACTCCCCACTCGTGTGTCAATATCTCCGACCTCTAAAACACACCAAAACCATACATTTCGTTAACCCAAGGGCGAAAGTCTTTATGAAACCAAACTCCCCCCTGGACCCCCCTTCGAGGCTGTCCGATCCACACTCCCCCCCCCCCTTTCTCTCGCTCAGCTAAACGACTGAGGGAGGGTGAGAGCGTTTTAGACCTTACTTCGGATCACTTATAAAATCATAATTTCACTTCGGGTCCTGACGGACCCTAGTAAAATTCCTAATTTAACTTCGTGATCCTACGTAAGGTCTAACAATGCTTGTTCAAAGCCTAAATCATGCCATTAGCACTCTAGCTTGAAAGTTTTTCTTGTCCTCGTCTATGGGCCTCCTATAATGTCAACGAAAAGTCCCCGCTGACTTCCAATTTGCCGCCTTCATGATCAAGTCTATCGAGACCCCCACATTAGCCGCCTTGGAGGTAGAGGCCCCCCTGGTTGAATGAGCTGTCCAAACCGAGGTATCAACGCCCGCAGCCCCCAGCAACCTCTTCAGCCATCCCGCTATCGTGCTAGAGACTACCGGTTTAAACGGACTCGATACACTCAAAAACAGATTAACCGCATCCCCAGCCCTGAGCGGCCGGGATTTTTCCAGATAGGTCTGGAGACATCGTACTGGGTCAACATCTGGGTCGCCGGGCAGCGAAAACAGTTCCACTGCGGGACACTTCGACCCGGACCTACGTGTCTTTGTGAGACTCTTTATGTAAAAAATGACCTGTTCCTCAGTAACTACCATATTATCAGTGTCTAGGGCCCCTAAATCAGACGATCTACCGGAAGTAGCTAAGGCCATCAGCATGGCCAGTTTCCACGTTAATTTTCTCAACTCCATACTTTCGTTAGGCCCCCAATTCCTCAAAAAATCCAGAACCTTCCTAACGTCCCAAAATGTCGCGTATTTTGGCGTGGGTGGGTTGGCATTAAAAATGCATGCCATGACCCCAACTACCTTCGGATGTTGCCCAATAGGCTGCCCATCGACCCGCGGGTGAACCTAGGATATACCTGATCTGAACCCATTAATCGTGGAATATTCATACCCCTTTTTATGCATATCTGAGTGGAAATTTAAGACCTCTACCACAGAGGCTTGAAACGGATATACCCCCCTTTCACGAGCCCAGCCTCTCCACTTACGACAGGCGTATTCGTAAGAGGTTTTTGTGCCCTCTCTCCATCTGTTCGCGAGAAGGTTACTAGCGACCTCTGAAAAACCTCGCATTTCCGCTCTTCTTCGCACACTTTCCACGCCGCCAATGTCAGTGCACCTGTCTCCATCAGAGGATGCCTCTTGCCTAGTAATCCTGTTAGTAAATTCGTCATCGGCGGCAGCAAAATGGGCGGTTCCACCAACATTTCTAGCAGATACCATGGTTGCGCTGGCCAAGCCGGTGCTATCAAGGTCACTTCTGACTCCTCTTTCCGGATTTTCTTCAAAATTCGTCCGATCAAAACGGCGGAAACGCATAGTCTTGCTGCCCCTTCCAATTCGCTCGAAATGCATCCGTGCCCATGGCCTCTGGATCCGGTTTCCAGCTGTAAAACTTCCTGACTTGTGCATTCAATCTGTCTGCAAAAAGGTATAACTGAAACGGACCCCATTTCCGTTCCAATTGCCGGAAAACCTCCCTGGACAAGCTCCAGTTGCTCGAATCTTCCATTTTCCCCCCCCCTCCCCGAGATAGGGCATCGGCCATCAGGTTCTGATCGCCCGGCAGATAGATCGCCGGAAGTGCTATTTTCCTCTCTATGCAAAACTCCCAGATTTCCGTTGCAGTCTGTAACAACCGCCTTGACGCCGTGCCTGCCTTCTTGTTCACCTGTGCCACTGCCGTTATATTGTCCATGTGCAGAATCAAATGTATGTCGGTCATTCGCCGTGCAAACGCTTTCACCGCCAGTGTGGCTGCCTTCAATTCCTTGGCATTGATATGCCAGTCCTTTTCCTCTGGCGACCAATGCCCCGCTATCTTCCAGTCCGTCGTCCACGCTCCCCATCCTTCCCCGGACGCATCCGTTGTTATGTGGTATTCTTCCCTGGGGTTCAACAAGGATTTCCCATTTGTCGCCTCGAGATTCTGCACCTACCAGATCAAGTCTTGGCGGCATTCCGGCCCCAGAGACACCTCTGTTTCGTAACTCTGTCCTCTCATCAGCGCTTTCGCGCTCGCCATTTGGCGATGGCGATAGTGCAGTGGTGCCGGAAGAACCGCCTGGATCGAGGACGTTAATCTCCCTACCAACTTTGCTAGCTCTCGATCACTTACCTTGTTCTTCCTCAACATTGACCTGCATTCGGCTACGATCCTTTTTAACTTCCCGATCGGCAGCGAAAGCGTCATTTCGACCGAATTTATCACCATCCCTAGATATTCCATTACCTGACAGGGTACTTGTACCGTCTTCTCCCAATTTATCAGAAATCCCAAGTTTTCCAAGACAAAAACGATCGTTTTGAGGTCCCTTCTCAGTTCTTCCGGGTTCTTGTTCAATACTATAAGATCGTCCAGAAAAATCATGACTCGAATTCCTATCCTTCTCAAAAAAACGATCACCGGCCTTAATAGCTTTGTAAACAATCGGGGAGCTGGGCCTAGGCCGAATGCCATGACCAGGAACTGAAAAAGTTTTCCCTTCCACCGAAATCTGAGAAATTTCCTCGTGTTCCGATGTATGGGAACACTGAAATACGCGTCATCATGAAATCCCCCGGTTTGATCATATCCGCTAACTCCTTTAGATTTTCCAGTTTGAAGTGTTCGTATTTCACATATTTGTTTAGTTCCTTCAGATTGAATACTGGACGCATCCCCCCGACTTTTTTCTCCCTCAGGAAAAGGTGTCCAACAAACTGTCCCGGCACTTCTGCCGTCTCCTCTATCACCTTTTTCTCCAACATTTTCCTTATCTCCTGCTCTATCAGTTCCTGCTCGTTTAGGCTGAATTTTGGAGACGCTTTGTCCATTCCCGTCGGGGATTTGTCTATCCAATCGATCTCTACTCCTGTCACTACCTGCAGGATAAACCTGTCTTTGGTCATTTTCTCCCAATTTTCCAGAAAATGTTTTATCCTCCCCCCTACCGGACGACTGGAGTTTAGGTGACATAGATCTCCCAAACCTAGAGTTAACGCTTCCTGTCTTATCTGAAATTTTTGATACACGCCTAGTAACCCTCTCGGTTGTGGTATGGGAGGTAGGTTTCTTATTTCTACTGGCATTTGAACTTCCAACTGTCGTAACCGGGAACTTAACTCCGTTGAACCAACGACACTTAACTGTCGAGTACCTGGATCTATAAGTCGTGGACGGTCGATACTCCCCACGGCCTCTGCCGCGAAAGCCGTCCCTGCTTCCCCGCAGGCTGTCCCTGCCAAATCTCTCGTTGAGCGAACGGCCCCCAGCTTGGGAAATTCTAGCTGAGGGCCCTGAGAGAAAGGGCCGCCTACTTGGCCTAAAGCTAGTCGGAGCCAGTGCTTTCTTGAGTTCTCTTTTCTCTTTCTTGCGTTTCACTAAATCAAACAGAGTTTTATAGAACTCACGCCCAAACAACTCCGTATTATCAGCGTTCAATTGCTGCTCTTCCTGAACAAGCAGCTTCTGGGCTTTCTTTGAGCTGCCCATAATGGACGATAGTATAGGCCACCTCCTGTGGAAATTAATGGCCACATTTACTTGCCCCAGAGCTATAATCATTTTTCTCAAAGAACCTACACATATCAGGCATCGACATGGAGGAATAGTTTTCGTCCCGGTTGCTCTTGTCCATTTCTTTCCAGGCCATAATCACTGGAGCCATAGCCTTCATAAAGGCCGTCTGTACTTTGGCCAGGTTTCTGTCGTTCTTAAGCGTCTTCACATCGCTTTCAAACATGTCCGCGAACTCCTCATCAAGTTTAGGGACCTTCAAGGTGTCTTCCTTGGGGATATCAATATCCTCCAACACCCGCCCCATGTTCTCTTCGTTGAGAAACGTAGTAAAATGCTTCGACAAAAACTTCCTGAGATGGGTCGGGAGAGAACTAGGCCAGACTGGTCCGTAGTGGGATCAAACATGTTGAAATCGTCCTCCGAGCTATCGGTGTCCGGTTTAGCCCGTTTACCAGAGTTTATTTTCCGCTTGAAACACTCGTCCTCGGAACCTGACGAGGAATCGCTATCGGAATCAGGTTTTCCCCGTTTAGAGGATTCACCCCGTTTTTTACGTGCTGAATGGCTGTCGATTGCTTTTGTCGAATGACTGTGTGTGTTTGATGCCGAATGGCTAGGTTTACCCGTACGTTTAGAAGGCGATTCGCCTGGAGCCCCGGGTTTCGTTTTATAACTTTCTGTATTTTCAACATTTGCCGAATGGCTACCAATTTCATGATCTGATTCCATTGCCGAATGGCTGTCTTACCTTTCAAAAGCAATATTCCGTTTTGATTTCTTTAAAAAACTAAGATTTTCTAAGATTCTAACTTTTGTTTTCGAAATACATGTGTATCCAATGAGAGCAAATGAGGAGAGGAAATCGAATCTTTGAACGGCTATGTGCATGGTGGTGGTAAGGAGAAAGCAGTGTTAGACCTTACGTAGGATCACGAAGTAAAATTGGTTCCAACAAGCAACTCTAGAGTTTATTAATGACGCTTGCCGGTCTATCCTCAAATTAGACCGGCAAGGGTCGTTAATAAACGACCAATTTCGAGTAATATATGCGTCCTTCACCTTTCGACCATATCCCCAAAAAACGTTGTGTTCCGTAACTTGTCGGTTTCAGTGCCGAATGTCATCGGGAATGTCACTAGTAGAAAGTGAAGATTGCTGTAATTGTCAAACACAAAACCAGGTTGTCTTTTCATAGAATTGGCTAGGCATGTTAAGAAGAGTATAGCTGAAGCTCCATCTCCTTGTGGTGAGCCAATTGTGCTTGAAAAGAATTTTCCATATTCTTTTCCTATTTTTATGCTAAGTTTTATATTACTTAGCAGAATACTGAGCAGGTAAAGTTCATCTAATTCTAATACTACTTTGAGATCATCTATCAGTATATCGCGTTTAATAGTGTCAAAAGCTTTGCTCATGTCTAGCATGAGCAAGTGTATATTTAAATCTTCACTAGTTATCGCTTTCTCCGTTAATAATTTAAAGGAGAATATGAGTTCTTCCTGGTCGATATGCAGCTTGTGTGTCTGGGATTATATGTGTAAAAAGTCTATCACTAATTCTACGTATAAAACAAATTGCTAGAAGTTTTCTAAGGACGGATAGAAGTATCACTGGCCTTAGGTTCTGCGGTGGACCTTTAGGTTTGCCTGGATTTGGTACAGGTGTTAATAGGCCGATGGATATTTCTTTTGGGTATTCTCCTGTTTCGCATACATGGTTTAAGATATCTGCTATAAAATCACTTATTTTCAGGGGAGCACACTTTACACGAATGGCTTTGAACATACGTCGACTGTCATTTTTACTATTTTCAATTTCTTCTATTTGATTTATAATTCTTTTTTCCTTTTCTCTTTTCAGTTCTTTTTTATATCTTTGAAGACTTTATTCCTTGTTTTTTAATGCTGTACGTTTTTCTGAATTATGACAGTTTCTAATGATATTGTGTAGATTTTTCTGATGTCTGGATAAGATGGTTATGGTGTCGTTACATACTTTTTTGGTGGTTGTTGGTGGTTCGAGTTCCTGAGACGCCTTTATACACACATCACAAATGAAGGTCCATTTTTGCTGGTTGTTGGAATCCACAGAGTATTCATTAAAAGAATTTTCTACATTTTGTATATATTTTTCTTTAACTTCTGGTTTGTTTAGATGACTAACACGGATGTTTTTTGTTGTTTTATTTTTGGGACTTGCTATGTTGAACCACTTATTTTTAAGCGAGCACACAACTAGTCGATGGTCTGTATTAGTAGTTAAATTGAAATACGAATGTGAGTTTATGTTGTTTCTTTTCCAGTGTACGTGTGCTATAATAAAATCTATTTGAGTTCTGTATGGGTTTCTTCGATGTTTCGGTATGTATTCAGACTCCCAGGTTGTTATATGGGATAGCCGGTGTTGGAAGAAGGTGTTAGTGGCGTAAAGATTATATCTTTTGAGAATTTCAATGAGATGATTTAACCTTTGCCGACCCAAAAAATGTAAACAATTCAAATGGAAGGCGGGAAAATGGATGAACTGAAAATTTTTGTTCAAGGACTTGAAACTTCCAACGCCATATTATTATCCATATTTGTTTACACAGCCCTCTTGATGGAGTACATACACAAAAAAACTCTTACAGTTTGGCAGCCATTTTGACATTGTCATGTGATGTCACGTGAGGTTAGGAACTTAACCGGAAGTAACCTCGGGTACGGACCGTTATAACTGGATCCAGTTAAATCGGAAAAGAACAGGTAGTTCTAGAACCAGTTATTAGACCGGTAAATAGTTATGCCCAAAAGAATACACGCAAAGCTACTCTAGAGTGGCTTTGGGAACCAATTTATCCTCAAATGTAAAAAAATCTGAAGTGTTGATGAACTATTGTTTGTACTGTACTGTTTGAATTGTTTCGTTGTCAGTTTTCATGTTCGTATTCTAAGTGGACGCATTCTGCTTGTGTACATGCAATGAGCAAAATGTGTGCAAGCTATCGAAAGAACGAAAAGTCGGACCGAGTTCTCAACTTGGACTGAATATTCCTTGTAGGCCGAAAGGTTCTTCAAACGTGTGTTATGTTGTTATGTGTTATGAAAAGTTTTTTTTGCGCATGGTGAGCTACGTTCTTGTTCTTGTGTATGGCATTTCTCAGCCGCTGAATAACACTTACTTATGGTTGGTGAGATTGTTGTCTGGTCGAAATTTCGTCCCGAGTGAGTTATACGAGGACCTCATGTCGTTATATAACATGTATGCATTGTTCGTAAAATATCTTGACAACGGAAAGTCATATAGACTTAATTGAAACTCTTTAGTCCATTTTGGTAATAGAACGGCTGCTAACTTTTCTCACGTATGGCGAATTTAAGGCATCAATGCGTAAAAATCTGAACTGATAGATTTATCGGCCCCAGGACACAGGAGATCCTTTTGTTCAATGGTGGGTTCGAAATATTCTATTTAAAAACTTCAACAAGCGAGGACAGTGTATGACGTCAATAAGTAAAATAGTCATCTTTTACGAGATCTCGTGCGAAAAAATCTCTATAAGCAATAGGGTTGACTTCAATCCTAGACCAAATTCTTGAACTAATGTGCCATTTTTTGCGAAATTTACAAAATTAAAAACGGCCAATTTTGTGTTGTATTAAAGCGAGTACGATCCAAATCTGTCTGTCTTTCCTAGATAGCTCATTTTCCTGTTCAAATTTGGACAAATTCAGCAATTTAGTGAAAGTGATCAGGTTCAAAACTTTAATCCTCAAATAAATATAACATCTTTAATAAAATAAATACTTTTTTTGTCAAACTAAACAACACTCAAACTTTTCACTGCATGTTAAAATGTGTACGACTGAGATTTGGGACATAAGGTCGAAATTGCCGTTTTTCTTAGTCTGTTCTCGAAATCTGGTCAAATCAACCAATTTATCGAAATTCTGCTATAAGGAGATCGAAAATTAGCGACGTATTTCTAACCGTTTATATTTAACTGAAACGGGGGCTGGAGGGTATGGGGACTATACGTTTAATTAATATGCTTGTCCACAATATTTTTAAAAAAATAACCCCTAAACGCGGAGCGCCAATTTTGAGATAATACTCAGTTCTTCAATTGAATACGGAGTGCAGTTCTAAAAGAACCCCCTTGCGATAACGGAGTGTACTTAATGAAAATTACACCTTTTTAACATAATTGTCACTCCGCGCGCCCCGTTTGAACTCGAAATCATCTTCCCTTTCCTGCTTTTTTTTTCTTGGGCACACATGGTAACACTTATGATGCCAAGTGACGCTTCCGGGCAGACAACAGAGGCTCCAGCTGGTAGATCAATCACAAACGGTGCTATGAAAACAACGGTATCTGCTAGAGCGTGTGCTTGTTTTACCCCTCATTTGATTTTTTTACGGTTATTTATCAAAATATTTTATTTTATTTTCGCAATTCGCCAATTTTCACCAATTTGGCGAACCGATCACATCCATTCATTGAATTTGCTCAATATTTTGTATGAAGGTAGTTTGGATCGGGTCTCAAAAAAGTATTACAGCCGATTTCTTGTATTTTCGGCAAATTGGCAAAATTCTAAAGTTCGTCAGATTTTTGCTAAAAATAATGCTTTTTATAATTTTTGTATTCTCTTTGAAATTTTTAACACTTCAGGTCTCCGGTACACCGGTAGAATTCGTTTGGCGCTTTGCCAAATTTAGGGGCTTTGGAGTCCAACTTTTTCGCATTTTTTGCACTTTTGAACCTTTGTGCCTTTGACTGATTTGATAGATGTGAATTACGTTGAAGGCGAAAGTTTCAGGAGGGAAAATGCAAATTACATTGTAACGAGGCAAGTAATTCTCTTAAAACAGTCTCATGGTACGTGGCTTCCATAAGAACACAGTGTAGATAGCAAAAAGCTCTATAGATAGGAAAGGCCGCTCGCATGCAAGATTTGAATAATTATGGAAATAGATCGGCAAAACGCAAAAAGTCATTGCTTATGCCCAAGGTATCAACCATGCGCTCAAAATTGCTCCATCCCTAACCGTTTGCGAGATGCCAACTACCGGGTTGTAATCGTGACCGAGAAGTTAAAGATATCACGGTACATCTTCTGTACTGTAGCGTCGTTTATGCCCAAACGGACAAAAATGAGGTCGACATCACCGTTTTTGAGATAATAGTTAACTTTCAATTTTTTAACATGACTGTGACTGACAAGGTCCAGATCACTGAGTTACCTCTTATTTAACGTCGTTCAGACCAAAACAAAGGGTAGGAAATGAGCTCAAAGTCTGGTCAGCTCCCGATTTTTTTACCTTTACCGTGACCAAGGAGGTCAGGTTCACAGTGGTACCTCTTTTGTAACGTGGGTTAGGCCCAAAGTTTTGAAAATGAGCTCAAATCACTGATTCTATAACTGTTTTGAGATAAACGCCTATTTGACATCCGGTTCGTGTCTTTTTACCCTGAGGGCTTCTGGGCATCAATATTTGACGGACTTTTTAACTACTCGTGAAAAATTGGAGAAAATATTGGTCAAAAGCTAATTATTCTAAAAACGTCTCTCCTCCTAGAAATTTAATGGAAAAGCCCTAAAATGTTGAGGGAGGCGTGCATGTCAACGTTGATGTTACTTGTTTTGGCGATTTTCCAAACCTGGCGGAAATAATGGCAAAAAAAATAATTTTCTTTTCGTAAAATCTTAGCTGCTGCCAGAGAAACAGCCTTACCCTCTTGAAATGTTACTAAAGGTAGTAGGCATTCCTGCCTTTGTGGCTAGTACACACATAATTTTGCCACATCACAGTTTGTCAGTTGTTTGTCAAGAATTTGTCGCTTGATTGTCAGTTTGACAATTTTGACCTCATCAGGGTCTTGACGAGTTTCTGACCAATGCCTCGTTACACCATGACAAAAACTTGTCGCCATCTTGTCAGAAACTTGTAACAAATTTGGCAAGTATTGCGTCACCATGACATCACATCCTTTTCAAAACAACTGAAAACACGCGGATATTCTTTTTGAGATCTCTTAGATTTTAATGAATATTATTAGAAGTTTCAAATTATCACGTGTTAAAATTAAAAATTAACCGAGGGACATACCTGAAGGTTGATTGAAATTTCTCCGAGCTTCATGTCACGTTGACGTTGCAAAAAGATCAACGTTCGGGCTGAAGGAAAATGCGCCATTACTCTTTGGAACACATCGGGTTTTAATTTAGACTCCATCTCCTCCTTAAATACCCGACTGGCCCTATCTGCTTCTGTGTTAAGTGACCCCTGAATGAAAGAAACAGTTACATGTATCTTTCGCTCAATAGCCCACGCCCAAATATCACGGGCTAGTTGATTACAAACCGCAGACCTTGATTCACCTTGTTCTCTAATATTGGCTACTGTAGTGGTGTTATCCATCATAAGAGTTATGTAGCAGTTTTCTATGTCGCTAATAAGGGCTTTAAGTCCGAGAAAAGCAGCCTTGAGCTCTAACGCATTGATATGAAAATGCTTTTCCGCCATGTTCCACTGGCCCCCTGCAGTGGTATTGCGTTCAACACAGAACGCACCCCACCCCTCTAAAGAGGAATCAGTTTTAACAGCGAGGAGTAGTTTTGGATATGTGAGAACGTTATATGCCGCAGGCAAATTGTCCAGACACCATTGCAGATCAGATCGTGCCATTGCAGAAATGCTCATTCTACCCTCAAAGTCACCTCGTGCATCTTTTAATGCTGAAATCTGTGCACCTTCTAGGTGTCTGGTATGCAAACGGCCATATCGCACCCCTGGCAAAGCGGCCATCAACATGCCAAGCACGCGACTAGTCTCGCGAACTGCTGGCCTACAACAGCTGAGAAGTGCCATGCATGCCTGTGTGATAATCTGCACTTTCTCAGTGGTTGGACGTATGGTCATGAAAATAGAATTTATGAGGAATCCAAGAAAACCAATTTCTTGTGTGGGAAAAAGCATACTTTTTTCCGGATGAATAACAAAGCCAAGGTTTGACATTAGTTCAGTTGTCGCTACGACACTTTTGGCACATTCCTGAAAATTACGCCCCTGTAGATAAAGATCGTCAGTATATGCTGAAGATTGATACGTTTTTTTCCTCAATGTTGCCAGCAACGGTTTTAACAGTTTAGTAAAAACACGGGAGCATGGGCCTAAGCCGTTCGGAAAAACAAGGAACTTAAAGTACTTTGCTCGCCACTGAAATTTTAAGAACTTGGTGTCTCCCGCAGCAGTTTTACACAAATGATAGGCATCTTTGTCCAAAACATTTTGCAAGGATTCCATTTTAAAGTGACGGTATTTTATACACTCATTAAACCGGGAAAATTTAATATCATCCGGTATGTACCGTCTTTTTTAGGTCTAAGAAATATGTTGGAAACAAAGTCATTTTCTTCCCTCTCACACTGTGCAATAACGTTTTTGGCGAGCAACTGACTTATTTCGTTATCTATAGCCAACATTTCTTCGGCGGAAAACTAAATTTCAGGTGAGAATTTATTCTGAACGGGGGCTTGTTCAAACTCTTTTTGTACCCATTTTGTAAAATTTCGTTGTCACAAGTAAAAGCTTGCCAAGCGCAAATGCTTTTACTTATACAACCACCCAAAAAATTAGCCGCCCGTTGGCTGGCTGTTTCAAGAATATCAGACACCAGTGGCGCAAAATTTTCTTGAGTATAACTGTCACTGGAATCGTCACACTGACCTACCTCAGCGATTAATGCTTCTTTTCAAGTTTGGTCTGACTGCGGTTTCTCGCAAACCTGTTCTTGCCGCCGCGCCCCTGAAAGTGTAGCTGGCGCGGCCCTGCCCAGTTTTTTGACTGTCTGTGGTAATATATGGAAGTTGAAGTGCTTGGTTTGGTCAGGTACGATACGAAATTCTGGGCAAGCTGTGTCAAGATAACCCCGGCCTTTGGCACGTCAGACATGACGTGCAGTAACGTCGATTCGCGACTTTTTTGATAGCGACCCATCTGCACTGCCACCTCCTTATTGCACATCGGAACCCGTAACCACGGGCAATTTTCGGGAATTTGATAAGTATCCTTTCGTTCTTTAAGCTTGTCCAACGCCAGTTTATTTTTGAACCGCTTATTCACGATCGAAGCCAAAGTCTCTGAAACCGGCGACCCGGTGTAGGAGTCCTCTAACTCTCTTTCGAGGACGTGGCGGAAATTATCCTCTTCCTCGCCTTGCAATGCTTGTTGTGACGTTGTATTTGCCGGAAATAATTTATTGACGTCATCATCGTCATCGCTGTCGCCAGGTACTTTCGGCGCCTTCCGGCCCTGCGAGCCTTGCTCGTCATCACTCTCGTCCGCATCGGACATTTCATGCGCCTTGCGCTTCGAGTGCTCCGTAAGCGATTTTAGACTAGCCTGGGTTGCTAGCATTGTGTCCAACAATGACGGCGGTTGTGCATCAGAAACCGCAGCAGACTGGTCACCGTCGAAGCTGGTCTCAAGATTATCCGTAGCCATTTTTTTCGTTATGTGATGTTCTAATATTTTTCTTTCTTTTTTTAAATAGAGTGAAAAGTATCCACTTTAAATATGAATGAAAGAAGAACACACAGCAGGAAAGCACACAGAAAAAACACTAGCGTAAACAAGTGCACACATCATATTCTTTACATGCTTTGAAATAAATTGTGATGTTTGTAAAATGCTTGTGAAATTTGTGAACATTGTATTATCACCCATTGTCTCAATGGATAATGTAGGTTGTGCACTTATTACATTTAATGAAAAAGTGTATAGATTCGATTATTTTAATTTTAATATAACAAAACCTGATGCTATAACTATCAAAATATGTAGCATACGCGTGCATAAAGTAAACCAACATGTGCAATATATTATGTATTAAAATACCACAAAACTTGTCACAAAGTTGTCATTAATTGTTAGAGACTTTCACTACTTCGTCAACCTGAGCAATTTGATGTGAGAGGAACGACCTGGGCCTTACGATGCTTCCGCCTCTAAAACTTGATCTTTTAAAGAAGTCAAAAAAGAAACCTACTTCTGTCATAACATCAGAAATCAGTAAATAACTAAATAAATGATATCATTTATTAATAAAAGAATATAAAAATTTGAATGATTTTAAAATCAGCAACCGAAAGAAATAACTCTAGCTAACAATTTATTTGTTATTCGTGACTTCGTCCAAGCTGTCAAATGGCAGCATTTAAATTTTTTAGCGCTAGTTTTCAAGACACTTCTACTATTTTCGTCGGATTGCTTTTACTTTTTCTGAATGTTCCCAAGACAGTCCTCTCTTGAAAATGCGGAATTTTTAAATATTTTAATTTTTTCTGGGCACTTTTCAAAATGTTCCTCCTCCAATAACTTTAATCGATTTGTCTTTCATTTTAGTCCGTATGGCTCTCAGGTCAGTCTTTGTTAAAAAAGATACATGTTGAGTACTTGGATTCTTGTCACAAAAATTGGCACAATGGAACTGCAGTTAAGAAGGATGCCTGCCTTTTCTTTCTCGACCGATGAAAATGCTCTAAGACAAGGTATATGTACACTTTGGGTACACTGTTATCTCTAACAATGGCAAAATGGTGAAATGGCAAACTGTTATCTCTAACAAGAGAATATCACAGGAATCAGAAAAAAACAGTAGTTTGAACTGTTTATTGATAAAATACGAGTAATACAATCAATCCTACGAGAATGTTTCACACCACACAATGAACGATATAAACATCACATCACCGCATTGCAGAATTTCGTATCTGAAAATTGAAAAAGGAAAATCTTTTAAACTTTAACCTACAATTGAGACAAAAACATGAACAAAAATGCAGATTTTTAAAGACAGCTATTATTTTTCTTATCTTTAAAACTCGAGTTAAGAGTAATATTAAAGCTGTTGTATCTCAATAACGTTATTCTCTAATTCTTTTTTAATAAACATTGAAATTTTCAAACATTATCCGAGTTATAATGATCAAAATTTTTATTAATAATAATAATTTCATACTTGTTGAGAATATAATATTCACGCCTGCTTTTTGTGCCGGTGTTCAAGGCGTATGTTATTTATTCCAGCCGAGTAGTATTGGTCTTTTAGCATAAAGACCGATTTGTGCTGTTCAAATACTTTGTACAGCTCCTGTCTGTATTTATCTTCATTTTATTCTCCCATCTTTAGGAATTTGATAAAAACGTCCCGATTTCAGGTAAATTTATGTCAAAATATAAAATAAAAAGGGTCAATATGGAGAAAGTTTCCTCATTGCGGCCAACCCATGAAAACGGCTTAATTCCAGAGTAGGTAAAAGCAGACGTTATAGGATATTCCTTTTCAGAGTAGGCTAACGGCAAATCGATGACTAGTTCCTGAGGACATCATCTTAACCCAGTTTAGTGTGTTGTTCTAAAATTTATCCTAATAGCAATTAAATCAATCAAAAAGGAACACAAACACTTGTGTGCATTACCATGAATTGCAATTAATATGATCGCGTTAAACGCTTGTGATCAGTTGCAATCAACTGTGATATATTAATTAAAGGAGCAAACCAACTATGATGTATCAATTGTATTTAAAAGCTGAAGTAATCTTATTGCAATTATAAAAGATAAAAGATACAATATTTGTCACGATTGTAAGTAATTTCGAGCAAAAAAGCTTATTTCACAATTTTGCCTGATCTTTTGCCAATTTGTGAAATAAAATGCAAGATTTTTATATATATTTAATACTATTCCCATCTAAAGTTTTGTTTATATAATTAGTGGAATTTGGTATGCGGCAAAGAATGGTTCATCGCAATGGCACAATCGATGTTTATGATTGGATTTCTCATTGACTGCATTGTATTTAGCTACTTATCAGTCAAGTAAGTCGTCGATTAATAATTCAAGACATTTCTTAATAAATACAAATGTTTTACTATTATAATATTTACAATCAGTATGTTGTGAAAACGAGGGAAGGTGAAGACATTAAAAATCAATAGACCAGGATAGCAACGTTTTGTCTCTGGCAAATATAAGCTTCAGCAGCGCGCGTGCAGTGGTTCCATTTTTATATATAAATTATGCATTATTGTAAATGTGGATGTGAAAATGTGGATGACCATCCAAACCCTTGTAAGACCAATAACAAGGACCAAATTTTAAAAATAATTATTAGGAATTATTCTTTGTGGTTATCTTTGGTTTACCACAAAAATTTTCAGATTTCAACATTGCCTGGGATGCTGATTTGTTAGACATGAGGGATGTTAGTTCTACAAGTTACTATGTTGCTGTGAAAATTGTCTATATCCTTGAATTAAATAAAGTAAATATATTTGAAACATTTTACATGAATTCTTAAAATGTTTGATTTGAGCGTTGGTATTTACCCCGTGAATACTGCGCCTTCGTTTTTCTTCTCTTTTTTCCCGATTTTCGCTTTTTAAAACAAATTGTATTAGCCTAATACGTTGCTCGACCTTTTTGGAACTGGTAGAATATCTTAATATAATGTGAGGTGCGGAGGCTGGAAGTTTACTCTGGGTATAGGCATCAACGCAGCAGTAAATCACCCCTTGTCAATAATTCAATTTAATGCCTTGTGTTTGATTTTTTAGGAGCATGATGTATGGAGAAATAAAGTTTGACAAAGGTTTTTTCTGTCCATCCCATCCTGTCACCTCCCACAATAGAGGCTGCCACCACCACCCCCATCCCTGTTAAATCTCGTTAATTACTTTCATATTACCAGACAAATAATAAAGCGGTGCCTCGGGATCCTGAAATGGCGCGGCCGATTTGAAACCAGTCTTGGTAACAAAATGGCGTAGGTAGTTTTAAAACGGTACAAATCGCGAAACAGCGTGTAACAAATACATAAGCATGAAAGTTGTCATTTTGTTCGAAATTAAATTATTTTTTTTAAATGAGATATACTCAATGGGCGATGATTTTTAATTTACTAATAGATGATCTGACAATGTATTCTCCTAGCTGTGGTAATGGCGACAAACATCAATGCTGTCCCGGGGTTGTCATATGTGTGATCATGTATGATAAAAACATAGATAAAAGGAAGTGTATTTTGCAGCCAGACACGGCACGCGTAGTGTGCCAATTTCTTTAACAAGGAGGCAATTTTCATTCAGCACTCCGTGCTTTAGAAAAGGGGAATTCTTCAGAACTGATAAAAACATGGGGGTGTTATTTCAAAATTAGAAATTCGTGTTTGGTGATCATTTCGTAATACAATGAACACGCATAGTAACCTGTTGGAGCACTTCAGGAATCCCCTGTTAAAGACATCCTTCTCCTTGGTCGTCGCCACAAATGATATGAGATATATATAAATTTAAGGCATATTTTTGTCATATATTCATATAATATTCATATTACTATTTTTCTTAACTAAAATGCGATCAGAAATGATTCCATTATCAGATTTCATGTATATGTGAAGGCATATATAATTGGCATATGAAGGAACCACATTTTGGTTCTGCCTTCATGTATATGTGAAGGCATATATAATTGGCATATGAAGGAACAGCATTTTTTTGTTCTGCAAATATTAATAAATATGCCAGTATTACCGCACTCCATCTCCACTCTCAGGAATTCGTACATAGTCACAATGATTGGTCTAATAGCAATGTTCTTCAACTATTGTTTTATGTAAGTAGATCACTTCGTTTGCCGAAATAGCTCCCAGGGGTGATAGTGGTCATCGTGGTTGTGGTAATGGTTGATCTGGCGGTAGTCGTGCACTGTTATCATCTGTCAAATTTCTCAATTTTTTCTTAAATTTTTCTTGAATCTTAAGTTTTCATTTTTCAGATAATCAGAGCACAATTTAATTATCTAGGAATCCAGTGAATTCTTTGCAGTGCATTAGCAAACGGAAGGCAAAGATGTAAGCATTGGCTATGAAATGTACCTTATGTCTCAACAAAGCCCCGGCCAGTTGTCATGGAACATTGCTTGAAGGACACTTTTATGGAAACTTCACTGACAAGAATCATAGGTAAAATGATCACGTTTCACCATCACAATCTTCTGCATATGCACAGGATCAACAATTATTCAGCGTTGAGTCAAAGACCTTGATTACACGTAAAAAATGTTTTTTTTTGTTACGACTCACACATAACATTCAGCAAATGCGTTGTTGATGGTAAACCGTAATAGCAAAGATACAACCATATTCAATACTGATTTCACGTTTTTTTCTGTTGCCACCTCCCAGAGTTGTGTCAAAAGCGTTGATGAGACGTTGAAATGTACTCATGGCGAATGTCAGCCAGGTTAAATGTGGCAGTTAGGTCGGATCGACCCAGCAACCTCAAATCGACCGGCGTCAGAATATTTGCTGGATAGTTGTCCTAGTGAACACGGAACGTTGATCAGACCTTGGATACACTTCGCGATGAAACGTCAGATGAGTGTCGGATTTTAATCTTTCCCATCGTCACATAGATGTGGCCGTGATACGTTGAATAGTGTTTCGGAAAGTAGCAATTAACCAAAATCATTAGATCGCATGGTTACCCTTTCTCAAAGTAATTCCCGTAAAGTAATATATGTACAAAGACAACTTTCACATATTATTATAAGTATTAATATTTTTCAGATGAAGGAAAAATAAAACCTGTCCGGTTAAATCACTAAAAAGTATATTTAGAATTTTTATGCAAATGTCCATCGCAAGGTCAGAAAGCTTTGATCATTTCAGGGCTAATTAGGGACATTTCAAGGCAAACTGTCTCCATATACATGAAAAAAGTAATTTTACAAACATCCGAGGAGGAGAAGTTGGATCTTAACGTTTTAGTAGAGTTAAAATTAAGGCCCGTCAAGTAAGACAAGCAGCCAACCCACTGAAAGCCTTACACAATGTTACCTTAAAAGATACATTAAGCACGGGTAGTCGGGCGTTTCCCAATTTTTCATTTAAATCTAAAAGATTTTACCCATAATGAATTGTTAGGTTTGTACTCAATTGACCCATTTATTGTGGCTGAAGAGTTGATTTCTAAATCTGATTTTCCTTTTGTTACAGCAAGAAATTTAAGGAGGGACAGAGGGAGCTTTCCAGAGTAAGCGGGGACGGCTTTACAAGCAGTCGCCCAAAGCCAAGGGCATGGGAGGAAGCATCACCATAGTAACCAATCCTCCAGCAGCCAGTGATGATGTGTTTTTCTCCTAAACGTAAAAGTTTTTAACCGCAAGGTTGTTCGAGTTATTTCGCAGCTCGTTTGCTGATGGCCCTTCCCAGTTGTGAACGTTTAGTAATTTTTATTTTCGTCCCACTCCCGGACACTGTTTAATTAAGGTCCTATAGATATTTATGTTTTCAGTAGAGACATGTATATACGCAAATCAAGTGTTTTAGTTGTTCTCTAGCATTTATTTCTGCTCATTTAACAGAGATCCCAGTAATTCTACTCATATTATAAATGTTGCGTTTTTATTAAAGGTGATTTCTGTTAAGTTAGTACATTTGCACCAACATATTCTCTCATTACTCATATGCCTGACTTAAATAAATTTACAACAATAAAGTTTCGTCCATTCCTTTATACCGAATTTGAACCTGGTATATATTTTCCTTAATTAGACACAATTCAGTATTTTAATGCTTTTCTTTAAATATGGTAAGAAAAGTAAACTAAACAAAATAAACATAAATTAATTATCATATGGAAGAAAAATTTATACTAAATTTACACTAAGTATTTAATGAATTATATAATTTTTATAAATCATACAGACTTAGTGCGACTCCGTTAACCTTTGTCGACTTATTGCCGCTTTCATAGCTATATATATATATATAAATGCTCGGCAAATGATATACACATATGCCTTTCAGAATAACAAATTTGTAAAGATTTGAAAGCTATCTTTCTAATGCAGAATCCGGTATAAGTTTATACAAGGTCCTCACACAATAGAGAGGCAATTATATTGTTATTTTATAGTTTTGACACAAATGCAGGGATATTCAACAAAAAATGCACAGAGTTTACTGTCTGGAACTTCAAACTTAGCATTAAGCAATATTTTGCTACTCTTGAAGGAAATATGTATGGCAATGCAGAGCAAGAGTTGTAGCATACCCTGCTTTAAATCATATTGTATAGACATATATTATCGGATAGAAATTTACTTTTAAAAGCTAACTATAGCAAAATCACATGACATGAATGCTGACCGAAAGAATGAGAGATATACAAACGCAGAAGAATAGCTTTTTTGACACCATTATGTTTTCTTTCAAAGTATAAATGTTCTGTTAATAGACCTATACTTTCCCTTATGTAAGAATGTACAATGTTGCTGATTACATGCATATGCCTGAATATGCAAAAACTAGGCACTTGATTTTACATCTGACTGCACAAATATAAACAAATCTATTTTTTTCTTGTCATTTTTTAGCACATATCTGCATTAGACTGTGATAAAAGTATTTCTGGCCTGCGTCATGCAGCTAGATTGTAGATTGACCTGTTGTATGAGTGTACATGTGTAGGAGTTGATGTGTGAGTAAAAGGCTGTCTTGTCAACATTTAGTCATTGCGGTTTAAATGTTAATGAAACTGCCAAAAATATCATAATCTATTAGAATATATATTCTCTGTGAATATTGGAAATTTTAAAAAGCGAAATGGCACATGATTATGTAGGGTATTTGTTAATAAAACATTAGGTAAGAAATCAAGAGAGTGTTTAAATTAAAATGTAAATTTATTAAAGATGTCTCTAGCAAGTATATGTTTACAAATACGTAAAACAAGGACAAGTTCTAATAATTCAATGTGAACTTAATTATTGTAGTTTTTTGTTTTTAGAACATTGCACTTGATCAGTATTTGATCCCATATACTTTGTTTGCTGGATGAGGATATAATGTATAATACCATGCAGCAAATCTTTTAATATTAATATGTCAATATAATTGATACATGTGTCAACCAACACACCACCACCGCCAGTAAAACTACCAAGAGTAATCACACCATCGCTAGCACCATCACCAAGATAAGCATCAAAACAAAAACCTATAACAACCAGCTGGCAAAACTACCATGACTTTAACCAACACCAGCACTATCACTAACACTACAACTGACACTATCACCGATGGTTTAGCTACTTCTCAACTTAACTAACAAAATATAATTTAGTATGAACCCTGTTGTTGTATATATATATATATATATGTATATATATATATATATATATATATATATATATATATATATATATATATATATATATATATATATATATACATATATATATATATCCATTTTCTCTTACATATATATTGCATAAAATAGGCATTATCGAGACCGCCTTAAAATTTCGACTTTACAACTATTATTATATATCCAAAGATTATTTGTTTTTATTTTATGCGTGATTTTATATCTCAAAATTGCCCAAAAATTCAAATAAATTGATAAGAAAATTAAAAAATATGCAAATATATATGGTCCCGCTAATGCCATTTATATAATATATATACTTGGTCCCGATAATGTCTAAATATCCTTACATACATACCTGGTCCCGATAATGCCGATATATATATATATATATATATATATATATATATATATATATATATATATATATATATATATATATATATATATATATATATATATATATATATATATATATATATTTAATATATATGCATAATTGCATAATTAACGTTATAGCTCTAAATCATCATGAAATTAATACGGGATAACAGAAAAACGAGCTTTTCAAAGAAGGTTCTTTGCAATCTTAAATAAACGTTACCCTTTCTGGTTTGTTCAAAACTCGTACTTTATCTGGTTTATGCCAATTTTAATTAAAGATCCAAGCGATTGACTAAATCTCCAGATAATGTGGAGCATTCATAATAACCGGCTATGAGAACAAGTGAAACCTTTGCTTCTAGCCAGACCTTTTGTTCCGCCTTGCACTAAATCACTAAGATTGACATTGTTGATTTCATTGATACATACTCATTACCACCGAATTCACCAACGAACTGAATAAAAGAAGGATTATATTCAACGCCATCCACAAAAAAGCAGCTGCAGCCATAAGGAATATCTAATGGTGAAAAGTTTACTTGGAACTGATAAACTCCATGATATGGACACCTAAACTTGCTGCTGCTTGTGTTAAAGTGATTGCCGATGTTGTAATGGACAGACTCAAACCGCGGAACACCTGTTTCAACGTGATCCGAGATCTCGGTTTGGTCATAAACCATGAATGCGAGTGACCCTTGTTCTACAATATAAATAATAAACAACAAAATTAACAAAATTATTAAATGACCCTATTTGTAAATTATTTATATTAACACAAGCAAGTAAACTTGATAGTTAAAGGAAATTTAATTATCCTTTATTTGGTAACTTTCCAACTGTACTGCCTATATGTTTTGTGAGTTTTGCTAACTTAAGAACATGATTAAGAAAGAAGCTTTATCTTATATTTTAAATTGCTGGTATTTATTTAGTAATATTCCTTTTATAAAATATTTCTGCATCATACTATTAATTTCTCGTTCTTTCTTCCCAGAACATATTAAAATCAAATCTCAATGAAAGCAGGCAAAAATTAAAACAAAAATTATTAGTTCTCAAATAGGTAGATGGATTTCTGGAAAGATATTAAATGTGGGTAAAAATATGAGCCTTCTGGTAATCATGCACAAACTTACCAATAATGATGTAATCAAACATTAAAAAGGAACAACAAACAATTGGCAATAGATAAAAGACTGTTAAAACATAAGCAGAAATTTTAACTAAATGCAAAAATATTAATTAAGGCAATTAGTTTACCTATCTTTGTGACCTTTTCTAAAAGTATAAAAATGACCGCAATTATTCAATGCAAAGATTTCTTTATCAAGCAAGAATTTGAAAATTGAATTTTAGATGATAAACGGAATCTATTTGGGTCTGTGCATCACAGTCAAACAAGCAAGTATCACTTAGATAAAATTAATATCAAATCTTTAATTATTAATTAATTATTAGTATTTAATAGTAATCATTTTTGGTTAAAGCTTTTATATTTTTGTGTCTATTATTGTGTTACCATGCATCAAGTATTGACTTCTAATCATATATTCATTTACACTTGACTGAATAACACCCTGCATAACTTCTGCTTTTAAGATAACTAACTTCAAAACCTGTTATGGTATTGATTCGACTCACCTTCCACTTCTACAAGATAAGCTGCAAGGAATAAACAAAACGTTTCATCTTGGTAAAATATTTCCTTCCAATACGGTATATTATGACTTTACAAATCACAGTGTTACAGTTAAAAAGCATGAAAAGTCTGAATATCAGCAATGAAAATTACTGGCAATATAAGTATATAACTGCGATAAACTTTTTACCTTGGTGCTCATTTGTCATACCGTCAAAACTTTCTGAAAGTAAACAGGAACTGTTATTAAATTGAATCTGATAATGAAGTTTTACTTTAGTATGCTTAAAAATAATGAAAAAAATTATATTTCAGCATTTATTCATTCAAATATTATACATTTAATTGAAAAACGCTTCCAAGAATTTAATGATTTTAGCTGCAGAACGTTCTCTGTGAGCTTATTAGTCAATGAATCAAGAACAAAACAACGTCATTTGTAGGGATCACTATACCTGCTTTTGCTTCTAACTGTTGCACGTCGGTTTCCATCTCATCTACGTCTTTTTTGACTTGGTTAATTTCTGTTTGTTGGATTTCAGCATTGTCCTGTAGAGCACCAATCTGTTTGCTTAGTTCTCCGATCGTTTGCCACAGCGCATCATCTAAATTTTTTTGCTTTGATTTTTTACAGTCGAATAAGAAAACTAACACATACGACCTAAGGTGAAAACAGTTTGATTTAAGCAATAGACGTAACATATGTTCAATTCAAATTCAAGTTTAATCGTGCTGCCTATGATTTATTCCATTATGATAGCAGTAATCTTGCTCATTTGTGAAATATTAAAAACTTCCATTTGTTATTGAAACAACCAGTAAAATATATGGTGTTACAAAAAATGTTTGCATTTGTGACGTTAAGGCATAAAAATAGCCATGGCTCAGACAAACATGTGCAATATCTCATGCTGAAATATATTTTTCTTTATTAAGACCCTTGTGTGGAGTGCAAAACGCAGGATACAAGCCGACATTATGATCTCAAAATGAATGACATGACGAGATTGAAGATTGGAATATAAGATGCTTATTTGTATTCTTCATCAACTACTAAGTCGTACATACAGAGCACCCTGGTAGAACTAACTCTTGTAAGATCAGTCAACTGTATTTGAATGTATGCTGTCCTTGCGATTCGTACTGAAATGCTACAAATTTCTTCATATTTTATTATGGAAAGTGTTTCAGCTCATGTTCTCTTCTCAATATTGGAGCCTTTTAAGAGGTTTCATGCACAATCAGATATGCTGAAAGGTCCATGTTTATATTCTAAATAGATGGTAGATATGATCAGAAACAACATCCGCCCACATTTTTTGTTAATGTATTCTTCCTTGCTGCTGTTAGAGAATTCACGTACGCCTTTCACAAACATGTTGTTCGAAGAAAATATTTATACAGAGCGCTGTCTGCTTATAGAAACTATTTCAGCGTTTAAGAAAAAGTGAAAATGCAAAAAACATCATTACAAAAATTCTTATTGCCTGCTGTAAAATGTAAATTATTTTATTCACGAACATTATTAGAGCAGGTCTGATTTGGTTGCATCGTCGAGAAGGCAATTTTATTGCTAATCAGTTTTCCTCGCTCATTCAACAGATCAGAGAACTGCAATTGGTTTATTCCAACAATTTATGGTTTGGCATGAACATATATAATGTGTTTGACTCATTTTCTCATTTAAAAGGTCAGACAGAACGAGGCATGCTGAACTGACATCATACACGCTGATTGGCATTAATATAAATATAAACAATTCCATACAAACCAGAAATAGCTATTTAAAACAATAGGGTTTTTAGTATCTATGTGTTGATGTAGGAAATTAGAAACTGTTATTGCAACACATGGGAACCAAAACATTGTTTTTTGGATGTTTATACTGAAATAAATGGTTCATTTCGAACTGCATTTTGTGGTCGGACCCAACACTGTTATAGGATGTTTATAAAATTTTACCTTCTATGTATTTCTCTAGCATTTACATCAAAGCACAGGATGGAGAGGAAGAGTTTGAACAAAGAATATTTTGACTATATTTATAGTTGAACTACAATAATAAATTTATGAATGATATGATTGATAAATAGTGTAAATATAAATGTGAAGAGTGTGAATGTGAAATGAAGGTACGCTTTAAATATAAAATTAACAATGGTAAGTGCAAATCAGAATCCCTGCAAGGTGGCTTCTTCATTTCATTATAGGAATTAACCTTAGAAGGTACCTGATGCAAATCTAAAATTAAATAAAATGCGGTCAAAAAATGAATTCACCAATAAAACCAAAAGTTATACGGTTGGTCAATAAGTAAGAACCGCGGCTTCCGTTTAAATTACTGATTCAAACAGAAGAATGTATTGTAACAAGCAACAACAGTGTAAGACGTACTCTAGTTCTCGTAGAAGAGAGCGCAAGACTCATAATACATCTGTTGGTGTCAGTTGCAAAAGGAGTGCCATTGAAAAACGAGCCGTTAGTAATTATTAACTAAATAAATAGTGATAAATTTCGTGTTAAATATTGACGGAACTTCAATGAATAACATAAAAATGCTGTTCAGTTTCAAGGTGTTGCAATTATTTCTGACCTGCGGTGGGCTGTTTATTCATCATATTCGCGTCTTCCACTCTTTTCAGTATGGTTTTTAAGTTCTGTGCTTCCGCATCACATCGAAAAATGCTAAAAATAACTAAGAATAATGTTTAATTATATTTCGTTGCCAATAAAAGTATGGCAGTTTGAAACTGGTGGCTGACAGAAGATGTCGCATTACCACAGGTATCGTTGCTCCAAAATGCCAATGTGGTTCCCTCAGCATTGCCATTTTGGAACAATACCTTTCCTTATGCAATTAATAGGCCGTTATGTTTGTAATAATCCAAAAAGTGTCATTTTTTGCTCACTGTAAAAATCTGACGTGGGCCACGCGATATGCTGAAGAACTTTTTATGCAATTTTCAAAATTTATTGTTATTGCAATTTAATTTTGTTTAATTTATGTGTGATGTGGTTTTACACTTAAGTGTATTGTGATATCCGTAATTACGTTCATATGTTTTCTGATTTTTATCACGCGGCAGCATGACCAACTCATTCTTTAATAATTTTGTTTTGTCTAATCATGTTAAATTCAATCTGAGACGTTCGTTAGTATTTTTTCTGAAAACAGCACTTTTGCAATATTTGCAATTCTAAATGAGAGTCTAAACATCAATTAAACTACTATTATGTGTTGCATATTACCTCATATTGTATCTTTAACCCCAGATCTCCACACATTGTTTTATATTTTACCTCAAGCCGCAGCTCAATAATTACAGAGATTGTCTCATAGTGTACATTTTCCCAGCTGATAAATCTTTCACCTGCAAACTCAGTCTAGTAGTCCATATATTGTCTCATCTTATATTCTTACATCCGACACCACTCATATCCCAATATGTGATCTCTGACCTGAGCTCAATACCTTCACACATTGCTCACAAAAGGCTCATCACCTAAACATGAGTGTACTAACTACTATAACATTGACCACTACCGTCAAAGAAGCCATGTTAATCATTTACTTGTGTTGATTGCTTAATTTTCTTCAATGTTCTTCCATCTTTTTATATAAGGCCTATTTACTGCTATTGCTTGCTATGGCTTACTTAGTATTTTTGCTTCCGGGATTTGGTCCGAGAGATTGCCCAGAACAAATTGCACACCTCTATTTATCCCAGTTGTGTCAACGTTTGATTGGTCATTTGTAAAGTACTGGCATATAACTGGATGAAAATCAACCTTTCTGTGTAAAACAGAAAAAATAATAAAAATAGTAAATTTATATTAGATGATTATAATGTCAACATATTAGGTGAGTGCTTAAATTAATTTAATTGTTGTTGAGATTTTTGGACATTTCTAAAATGAAACCACTCAGTGTCTCAAGCTTTTGTCTCACAAATAAAAAGAGCAAGTATTAAAAATTTAAAATCCTCCTTTTCCCTGCTAAATGTATTTAGGTGCCATAAAATTTAGGTACCATTGCAAAATTCGTATTTCGTAGCAAAATAATGTTTACATTCACAATAATATAAATATTTACAAATATCTACAAGAGTATTGAACTCTCCTTTCCCAACAACTTTTTAGCTGTGCCAGGCCAACTATTTTAGCAAATTGTAGTTCTTAGCAAATAATGAATTAAAATTTTTTCTAGCGAGACGAATATATTCAAGTGCGTTGGGTACAAATTTTTCTGCAAGACATACAAGCCGTGTAATTTAAAATATTCATGTAAATAGCAAAAGTCTGAATTAGTCTCGTTATTTTATACTAAGCTTTACTAAATAAAAGCAGCAGATCATTCACTTATTTGTTCAATTTTACAGCTTTCTAACATAGACATGGGAAACCACTAACTTACTTTTCGGTGCATTGACCATTCAGCATTCAGTGTTTAGCAGAAATACGAATTTTATTGAGTGTTTTTTTAAATAACTGAGTAAGAACATTAGTAATAATTTCTAATGTTTTTCTTTCATTGAACAGTCACCAATAATCTGACGAAGGTGATGTGTTTTAAAAATTTTCAACATTTAATGCTTTCCTGTTAGCAATTCTAGTTCCTTTGATTTTAACGCATTTTTCTACAGCCATCGTTTATATATGTGCGATTCCCGCTTTTTAGGAAGTGTTTTTATTGATCTTTAAGGGTCTGTAAAAATGTAGCCCAATTAAATTGAAACCAAGAAAACATTTAATTTGAATCTATAACAATTTTTTCAATCCAATCATTTGCATTTTCTTCTTAAATTTTGTTTTTTAGATAAATTGCTGTACATATGTTTCTTTGTCAACTGTTTATGTTTCACTCTATACGTTGCAAAATAATGCTACTAGGAAGTGATGACGGAATAAAGGTTTGGCTTGATACGGCTTTCTTGAGAAAGAACAGTTCGATTCAGTTATAATTTTATTGTGAATGGAAAAATGACATAGCAATTTCGCAATGTAGGTAATGACACCTACCCGAACACTCGCGTAACGTCGGGCCGACGTCGGAACGGTATAAACCAGGTCTTAAAACGTCGGCATCGGCTCGATGCATCGGTAATGCATCGGTTATAGGTTGGCAATAGTCGAATTTCCATTTTTTCCCCATTCGTCTGAAGTTCATCGGTTAACGACGTTGGCCCGATAATTATTTTCCTCAGTTTAATAGATGTTGGCAAATATTCATCGGGCCGACATCTTTTTCCGACGAACTTCCTACCAATTGGGAATTTTTTTAATATTATATTCATATATTATACGTATTTCTCAATGCATATATTATACATATATTTTTATGCATTGGTTATACGTTGGAAATAGATAAACTTCCGACCAATGGTAAAAAAATTGAAACGGATATTGCAAACGTATATTCGATGTATTTAATTATGCGTATATTATACATATATTTGTATATGTTGGCCCAACGTCTGACATAGACGGACTTAAGACGGAACAAAACTTGTTTTTGAAAAAAATATTACTGATGTATAACCGACGCATTACAATAATCGTATAATATACAAATATATCACTGCATCGACTATACGTCGGAAATATACCGAATTCCGACGGAACTTTATTTGTTTTATTTGAGATATTACAAGTATGTAATATGCGTATAAATATACACGTATATCATACATATAGTTATATTTGTTGGTGAAACGTCGGAAATATACCATTGGATCTCTAAATTTGTGTATTTCACGCATAACTTGAAATGAAAACTTTAATGTTATATATATATATATAAGTGTGTGTGTGTGTGTGTGTAAGTGTAATTCCAGCAATACGGGGACCATCTTTGCTAAAAGCCACAGTATTAGGGAGACAAAAAATTTAAGGAGACCAAAAGTAGGTCTCCTTAATTCTTAGCGTGTTTAAACGTTATGAAACTACATAGTAAACAAAAAACGAATGATTCTATAACATAGTGAATATAAAATATTCTGTTTTAAAATTAAATTTGTGTGTTACCACTTGATAACAAGCTAAAAAACATATATTATTTATTTCAAAATGGTCTCCCTAAGTGCTATATATAAGGCATGGTCCCCCTATGACTGGTTGCAGATCTCTATATATATATATATATTGCGTTGTGTACGAGTGCTCCACATATTCCACAGCGTCGGAAAAAAAAGATCCCGATATTGCCAACGCGTATTTTATGTATTTTTTAAACTTCTATAAAACGCATATTTTCCTATGTATAAACGACGTCGGAAATACATCGGAAAAAAGATGTCGATATTGCAATCGTATATTATACGTATTTTTTATACGTCTATATAACGCATATTTTCCGATGCTTATTCGGCGTCGGAAATTTATCGATTGACGTTTTGTAAGGGACATTATGAAGAATCAATAGTGGAGCATTATGAATATACTTGAAAATTATCATTTGCCTCAATAAACTTCCCTCAGCAAACATAAAGGAGGAAGAGACAATACAAATAACTAAATTTGAAAGCGCCAGCGGTAACAAAAAACGAAAATCTAAGAAGTAAACTTTTGGGACGAAATAGAAACATTAGACCACTTTATTACACTGCCGAGGCAGCCCCAGCTGCCGTGGAGTAGAGGTATGTTCCGCGCCTAGGATGCAAGAGGTCCCCGATTCGAACCCGAGTAAGTACTAGAGTTCAGTTGCAATATATAAATATGCTATGTTGTATATTAATATGCTATGGTGTATGTATGAATATGTGAATTATGAATGGTTGGTAAGGGTTCAATGGGTCAGTTAAGGCTAGAAACAATTTTTTTTTCAAATGCGCACACGCATTTTTATACGTATAAAAAACGCATAATTTTCGATTGTCACTTGGTCGGAAATGCGTTGGAAAACCTCGGAATTAAACATTTTATAGGTATAAAAATCATCGGAAGTTCGTCGGAAATGCATCGGAATATAAACGTATAACCGACGTATAGCCGACGGTTGGTATCCGGCGACGAAGAATTTGTAGGGATATTTCCGACGGTGGCCCGACGTATTAAAGATATATCGGCCCGATGTATATCCAATGTACGAAGCCGCTATATCTATTATGCGTCGGGCCATAGTTAATCCTATGTGCAACCGATACATCGGCCGACGAAGTTGCCGATATTGGCGATCTAATATAGATGTATTTTAGACGTTACGCGAGTGTTCGGGTAAGAGATAAACGTTTCAAACACTTATTGATTTTATTTTAGGAAGAATTTTTGATTATATGTTCAAAAACTGTACGTCTACATAATTCTTTTACAGAACACTTTATTTATATTCTATTACAACTTTTGTTCTTACTATAAATATTTTCGCGTGCTCTTTAGAAGAAATGTTTTCTTGGTTTCAATTTAATTGGTGAACTTTGGGTCGCTTATCACAATAAATCACAACAATACAGAAAAAAGTCTTCCAATAGAATATAAGATTAAATGTAGCTTAGCTAAAACAGCACAGAAAGCAGTGTTTAAAAAAGAAGAACCAGGATAAAGATTAGATTTTAAAATCATGAAAATAATTTTTGAAAGAAAACAAAGAAAAAAACATTACAGTTCATTTAGTTTTTGCACATTTTCTCACACAACGTGTGTGGTATTTTAAATTTAATTAGAAAGTAACTAGACGCATTAATTGCATGTTTGTGCCAGTATTATAAAGCTCAAACTTATCTGTGCTAGAAAACATAAAGAACACGTTTATTATGTCAAACCCTTTACAGCATCATTCTACTTTACAATGTGCATGACAGTATATGATGTATTGAATTTCATATTTGAAGCCGCAAATATGCATCCTTCTGTTTTTGTTATGTTTGTGTCAGTATCAAAATCACTCAAACCTATCTGCACTGGAAAACATAAACAGTATATGCTTTACTGAATTTCAAATTCGCAGTCACAAATACGTATCATTTTGTTATTGCCATTTAACTTTTAAACTTTAAACTGTTATTTGGAGTTCATGGTAGGGCAGTTGTACTCGGCAATTTTCAGTCTTCATACTTTATTGAATTGGTTTTCTTCGTCCACACATAGGTGGAACCAACCACCTTACATGGTGGAAAAGCAAATGTTTCACTTGTATGGGAATGTCATGTTCAGACGCCTGTTCTGTTATTAGAGCTGTCAGTCTGCCAGTTCGAGAGTAAAGGAGTTTGACAGTGAAATTCAAGTAACAACTGACTGATTATGTTGCATGTTTTAAGTTATTTTAATAAAATACTTCGCTCAGGGGGTAGAAAAAGAGGAGTTTCTTTGCGTGGCTCTTTGTATCGGACCGTTTTAGTAACATTACTTAAGGCGTGTGACAAAGGTTTAACGAACTCTGGTAGCATTAACTTCACTTCTCTTTCTTTTTTAAAAATGTAAAAAAAGTTTTCCGTCTCCACACTATGTGACAGTTATTTAATTGTAACTGCATTGACTATGGAAATGTTTCTTTATTTGATAAAATTTAATTACGCCTACTTAAGTAGTTAAATCGGTTATGCTGTTCGTTTTGATATAATTTCAAATTTACAATTGTGCAGTGACGTTTGAACTACTTTGTATTTAGTTCCTTAATTTCCTATTTAGTTCCTTAATTTAGTGTTTAAAGTGTTATCCTATTTTTCTTGAATTAGATTTAGTTCTGCAATTATGCGATGAAATCTACTCTATTGATTCCAGCTAGGTCTTATAATTGAATTGCATCAAATTTAGTTCTTTAATTGTATGACAAAAAAATGTTCTAATAATCACATATAGCTTTATGCTTAAATTGCATTCACTGCTGTAATCAAATGATGAAGTCATCCAGGTTTGATGATAAAATTGAATTAATTTTGGTTTCTAATTTGATGATAAAATGCATTTTGATCATGTTTTGAAGACTTTCGTAGTCGTTTTCTTTGAAGAAAATCAGAATGAAAATTAAAATATATTTGGTAAATCACAGGTGGCAACTACACTGTGGCAAGTGCCTTGTGCTAAATCACAAGTGAAATCTGTCCTAGACACGTAATTTATACTTGTGCCTTGCTTTTCGCGCAATGCAAAATCGCTTATTGCTTTATACTACTGTTCTTCGTTTTGTATCGTGCAATTTGGCTCCGCTTTATTAGAAAACAAATTAATGTTCCTGGGGAATTCATGAACAAATAACATTGATCATGTGCATAGAGCATGTTCACAGATTATAGCGAAAGGCAACAAAACTGAGTCAGGAGACCCACTTAACTGCGAAATACAGTGCGTAATTTTCTAATGTACTTAATCAGGGTTTTCATTCCAATGCTTAAGAAATCACTAATCTACTACTAACATATTTTGTAGCTCATATCTTATGGCAATTAAATAACTTAAGATCCACAGAGGAAAGATTGTATATTATGTCAGCCTACAGACACACGGCTTGCGTGAATATTGCATAATCTATTATGATGTGTACAACTGCATTGTAGGTAAAGCATTTTGCTGCTTTTTCCGCTTACAGAATCTTGATTTTATGATAAATCGACACTCCATAAAAACCAGAAAAAAATATGACCGTTGCGTTGAAAGGTTATGTTTCGATGAGAAATGAACACTGAAACATCAAGTATGAGGCACACTAAACTTGCAAAAAATAAAATAACCCTTCGACTCCTGCGTCCTATTATGTGGAAATGAGGTATGAAAGTGTAAGGAGTGTCTATTGTATTAGAATTAACACAGATATAGCAGCTACAGAACAACAAATAACTATTTGGCAAGCAGTCTTAAAATGTCTTCGACTAAAAGATTAAAAGTGGTTTCACTCAACATCCGAGGTCTGCTCTCCGTCTAAAAGCCAGCAGTAATATTTCACAGATTTAAATTCCAAAGTTCCGATGTAAGAAATTCACTTAACCATAATAGACAGAAACCCGAATTAAACCCTGAGAAGCAAAAATTCTAAAGTGTATTTATATCCTGACACAACCAAAATTTGGGAACAAAAACAGATTCTTGGTAAACCGTTTCAGTTGCTTAAACATACTGCTCTTAATAAAACCGCTGTCATTAATATAAACTTCAGGGATCAAACTTATGACTACATTATCTACCTACTTAGAAAGTGACATAATGTCTTTCTCAGAAAAACAGAGTACTTTCTCTCCCTTAGCACGGCCGTCCGTCTCATCATAGGTACAGATTTTAATGTTGTTATGTGCATTGACATCGCAAAAGTGATGGGTTAATGAATGTAAAAAAAAATTGAAAATGTATATGATACAATATACCCATATTCATTAACTGACATCTGAAGATTAAAGAATGAACACAATTGTGCTAAAAATCATTTTGAACTATTCAAGGAGGAGCCAGGATATTGGGACTTTAATGCGACGCTCATTGAAGATGAACATAATATGGCTACCACGTGGGAAATAAATGACTATATATTGGAATATGAAACTGACATTGCAAATTTGATAACTTAACATTTAAACTAAACCAATTCACCAAATGTTCTTAAAACAAAGGCAAAGCATTCCACAAAAAGAAACGATTTTAGAACACGAGATGAAATTATTGGGCAATAGAAACTAGCCACAAAATATGAAACAGAAACTTTTCGTAAAGTAAATGACGAACTGGACCGCACAGTTACCTGTAGAAAAATATTGCTCCAATTGGATCTAGAATGGGGAGTTCAGAAAGAAATGAAAAGAGGAAATATACGAAAAAATGTTAGTTACCTTATCCTAATAGAAATTGACTCATGTTATTGCTCACTTTGCAAATCATCTGTAACCAGTGGACACAACCATAAAAATGTGCACTGACTCTATCACGCAGACTGTTACGCAAGAAAAACAACTAAATGTTAATGGTGAAGTATCTATAGAAGAGGCGAAAGAAACGCTGATTTGCATGGCAACAAGCAAAAGCCATGGTTCGTATTGATTGCCATATTTTACATGGAGTTTTTGGCCTCGGATTTGAGAAAAACCTAGTAGCATATTCTTTTCAGTATTAATAGAACTGCCACCATCACAGAAAAAGAGGCATTATAACACTTTTATACAAAACAAATAGAAACAAAAATTCACAAATTGTTGTTATCCGTATTTCTACTTCTTTTCTTCAAACACTTCTACAGTGTTTTCTGAGGTTATTTCAGGAAACGTGTGCTTACGCCTATCTACAGCCTGAAGTTGAATAGAGAAAAAACAATGATGTTGTAATCCGTATTGACACCACCTTCTTTCATAGTTTCATATTGGGTTTGGCAAAAACTCGGAAAGCTGAAAGACTCCGTGGGCGTTAAAAAGATACCTGTAGTTAAATAATTCAATATTTTCATTTTAGATAAGAGTTCGATCTGCAAACCTTGAATGCAGATCGAACTCTTATCTATTCATTTTCTTTAGGGCAGGTCTTTTTTCTATTGTGTCATACCTTGATTGCTCCTTCTTGTGGAAAAATACAGTAAAAGAGTACATATTCAGTTTTATACAACGGAGGAATTTCTTATGTTAATAGAATCCATGGTCAATCGGTACCCTATTTAATCTCCTCAAAGCATATCAAGAAACACAGTTTTACTCAAGGGCAAGTCAATAATGCAATTGGACAACCTCACAAATAGAATAACTTTTAAATAATCCCATTTATTATTTCCAACAATTCTCTTCATTGTAAAAACCCTACAAATACGACCGCCCTGGAAATTTGACAATTATAATGCAGCCCTCCTCTCATCACCAATGAATATATATTTTCATAGATGTGACATTGTTTCACACCAGGATTTAACTCATTTAACTATTCCAATCAAGTATTTATTGAAATGCCTCGGGTGTTTCTTTTTAATAAACATATGTCTGAGGTAGTTACATAAATCATAAGTAGAGTCACGGGCATAAAAAATGTCAGAATAAGTGCATTTTTGCTACTTAGAGTAATGACACAGGCAGCACTGCCCGATATCATTGATAATCTTACCAAAAACGGACAGACATATTAGAGCATCTAAGAACACAGATTTCGATGAAGCTGTTCACACATGGTTCCTAAATGCCAGGGAACAGAATATGCCAATAAGCGGTCCGGTTTGAAGGTCAAAGTGGACCAAATGGCGAAGTCACTTGGCTTGAAATGGAAAGATAATTCTGGATGGCTTCATCGGTTCCAGTTAAAATACAATATCGTGCAAAAACGAATGAAAGGTGAATCAAAATCAGTGGATGAATGTGTGGTGCGTGATTGGTGCGAGACTGTTTTGCTGGAAGTCATTCAGGATTACAAACTTGATGACATCTACAATGCCGACGGAACGGGAATTTTCTTTAAGATGTTTCTCGAAAAAACTTTGGCATTTACAGATGCTTCCCGACAAAACTTTGGCATTTACAGATGAGAGCGCCCATGGTACTAATACCAGCAAAGAACGTCTAACAGCGTTAGTATGCTCTAACGTGTCTCGAACAGACAAAGTTCCATAACTTATAATTGGCAAGTCGAAAAAACCTAGATGCTTTAAGCATGCAAAGACTTTGCCTACGGAGTATAACGCAAACAAAAAGGCCCGGATGACTTCAGAAATCTTCACCTCAGAAATCTTCACCTCCTGGATCAAGAAATTTGATAATAAAATAAAAAAATAGGAAGGTGGTCATGCTGCTGGACAATTGTCCGGTTCACCCAAATGTACAAGGCCTAAGCAACACGAAGCTGATTTTTCTGCCTCCAAACACCACTGCTATTACACAACCCATGGACCAGGGAATTGTCCAGAATCTGAAGGTCCATTACCATCGCCAACTGATTAACAAGATGTCCGCCTGCATTGAACGTGGTGAAGACTATAACGTAAGCGTGTTGGATGCCCTGTACTACATGTGGCAAGCCTGGAAACACGTCACCAAAGAAACGATCCAAAATTGTTTTTTCGTTGTCATGTACTCATCTCCTCAACCGAAACGTGACGCAGTTTTGGTACCGATGGCAGAAGACCAGTTTGAGGCCTATGCTAAAGTGGACATCATGGCAGAATGTACCGTATTTCTCAGTGATGATTAAATCATCAGGGAAGTCCAGGTCAAGGGTTCTGAAAAAGGCGAATCTGACCGCGAAGATGATGAACTAGAATGCATTACAACCGCAGCTGCCCTCAAACTTACAGATGTGCTGATGCATAACACAAGCTGCTATCAGGGGAAGGCTTTGACCTTTTAGCGAGGTACATAGACTGGCTGCAGAAACAAAGAGGCACAAACTCCAAACAATCAAAAATTAATGAATATTTTTTCGAAGGAGTAGACAAAATTATGCTTGATTTTTATTGTATATAGCGTGAATCATTTTAGTTTGATTTTATATGGCAGTAGAACAGACAAGAAATAAACACAATAATAAATAAGCAATAAATCTATGCCTATTGATTGCATGGATGATTGAAAGTGTGATGTGTAAAAGTTCGTGTAATATGAAGTTCGCGTAATATGAACTATTTTGCTCGGTCCCGACGACTTCATATTAGTCCGACTGTACTACCATAAAGTTTCGACCATTCCTTTACACCGAATTTGAACCTGGTATATTAGACACCATTCAGTATTTTAATGTTTCCTTTAAATAAGATAACGAAAGTAACCTAAACAAAATAAACATAACTTTATTATCATATGGGAGAAAAATTTATACTGTCGTTTTCATAACTATATATGTGCATATTTAATGAATTATTTGATTTTAGAAATTGCAGACTCAGTGCGACTCTAATAACTTTTGTCGACTTATTGCCGCTTCCATAGCTATATATGTATATATATATATATATATATATATATATATATATATATATATATATATATATATATATATATATATATATATATATATATATATATATATATATATATATATATATATATAGATCTGCAACCAGTCATAGGGGGACAATGCCTTATATATAGCACTTGGGGAGACCATTTTGAAAAAATAATATATGTTTTTAGCTTGTTATCGAGTGGTAACAGTGGTAAAACAGAATATATTATATTTACTATGTTATAGAATCATTCGTTTTTTGTTTACTATGTAGTTTCATAACGTTAAAACACGCTAAGAATTAAGGAGACCTACTTTTGGTCTCCTTAAATTTTTGGTCTCCCTAATACTGTGGTTTTTAGCAAAAATGGTCCCCGTATTGCTGGAACTATATATATATATATATATATATATATATATATATATATATATATATATATATATATATATATATATATATATATATATATATATGTATATATATATATATATATATATATATCTTTGTATATTTGTGTGTTTGTTTGTCTGTCTGTGTCACTGTCCGTGTGGAAATACATAAATGTACTTGATGGATGCCTTGTCTTAACTGCTGCATAAAACAAGAGAAGTAGTAAAATTTGATGCTGTGCCTATTGCCTTAACCTCATACTGGGAACAAATATACACTTGTGTACCAGTTCAGAACATATATTTAATGATATGCAATGTGCAACAAATTTCGAATCTGTTTTCGCAAACAGTGTAACTGACAACGAAAGTTGAAACTGTAGCTTCTCTATTCTTGTTTTCTTTTTTTTTTGCATGGCTTGGTACCATGCTCTCAGAACACTTCAGACTAGCAAAACCAGATATGCAAAAAAATGAATGATACTTTATTTATGTATGAATTTATCCGCACGAGCTGTATTACACTATTTGTTTTGTGGCAACCTGTTATGTGGAAATGAGGCGTGAAAGTTTAAGTAGTATATTCTGTATTAGAACTAACACAGATATAGCACTTACAGAGCAACCAAGAATTACTGATCAAACATACAGCTTTTCGATTAAACAAGTAAGAGTGATTTCAGACAGGGTCTGCGCTCTGCCGAAAAGAGAGCAGTAATATTTAACAGATTTTAGAAAAATTATCAAATGTGTCTATATCCTTTTGCTAAACCGGTTGCTTGAACACAGTATTAAAAAAGGAGATCAGATACTGGGTGCTGAATGTATCAGCTGCTAAGGAAATGGCATAATGTCTTTAAAGAGAGATCGGGCACTTTTGAGTCTCCCTATGTGGTTATTTAATGTTGGTTTGAATACTGAAATTGACAAAAGTGTTAGTTTAATAAATTTAAAGCAAACCTCAACACAAGTGAATGATACAGTAGAAAAGTATTCATTAATTCTCATCCAAAAATCCAGGACTAAACACAAAGTGATGCACACGTTGCCACAGCCAAATCAATTAGTAAAATGTCAACTTGGTTACTTCCTCGACTAAAAACGTATGGAGATCCCTGTTACAGACCATGACTCATTTCAGTTATATGCGAACTCCAACCGCTCTGCAAATGATACACACACATGCCTTTCAGAATAACAAATAGGAAATCTGTAAAGAATTTAAAACTATCTTTCTATTACAGAATGCGGTATAAGTTTATACAAGGTCCTCACACAATAGAGAGGCAATCATGTTGTTATTTTATGGTTTTGGCACAAATGCAGAGGTATTCAACAAAACATGCACAGAGTTTACTGTCTGGAACTTCAAACTTAGCATTAAACAATATTTTGCTACTCTTGAAGGAATATCTATGGCAATGCAGAGCAACAATTGTAGCATACCCTGCTTTAAATCATATTGCACAGACATATATCATCGGATAGAAATTTACTTTTAAACGCTAACTATAGTAAAATCATATGATATGAATGCTGACTGAAAGAATGGGAGATCAACAAACGCAGAAGAATAGCTTTTTTGACACCATTATTTTTTCTTTCAAAGTATAAATCTTCTGTTAATAGACGTATACTTTCCCTTATGTAAGAGTATATAATGTTTCTGAGTATATGCATATGCCTGAATATGCAAAAATAACTAGGCATTTGCTTTTACATCTAACTACACAAATATAAATAAATCTATTTTTTCTTGTCATGTTTTCAGCACATATCTGCCTTAGATTGTGATAAGAGTATTTCTGGCCAGCATCATGCAGCAGCTATTGTAGATTGATCTGTTGTATGAGTGTGCATGTGTAGGAGTTGATGTTTGAGTAAAAGCCTGTCTTGTCAACATTTAGTCATCGCAGCTTAAATGTTAATGAAACTGCTAAAAATATCTGTCAGAATATAGAATTTTGCATTTTTGGTTCGATATGTGTATGTTATTATCAGAATCGTTGTTGTGGGATTAATTGTAAAGTTTTGGTGACTTCGTAATCATGCCGCTCATATATGTAACTTTTTAAGGCTTTCGGTATGTTTGAATACCATTTTTTAATTTTTGTTCAAATTTGGGGATAAACGTGTGAATTTAGCTTTTTGTGAAGTATTTTGCATCATAGTTCCTTGCTGTGCATTGTACTTTCAATACGCACTGATATTGTAAGGCATTAGTTTTTAAATTTTAAGATTTGTCAAATTATAGAATTTTTTTAGAAAAAGGGAGCGAAATTTTCTGTCACGTGGTTCTGTGTATCCAATAGTATTGTTGGGTATAATTCTCTTCCCGAATGTAAATATTTACCTTTATGACGGAAAGGTTGAAGTACCCATCAACGGCATGAAAACAAACGAAAGGTACACAAAAAAACTGTGATGTGATTGGGCAATGATTTTGGAGGGAAACGTTCCTATTGGCAAACTTTCGGCACCCTCATGAAGGTATATAAGGTGGGCAGCCGCAGGGTTCGAAGCACTCGGTTTTCACAAATTCTAGAAGGCAGAAGGAGACCAGTTTGGATACAAAATTGGCGGGAAAATTGAAATAGCGTTCAAGTAAAAAGCATTTATAGGAAGTCTGTTTGTTGTGTGAGAACTAGATGGTATAGAGTAAATTGAATCAGATACTGGATAGAACCGAGCGAAATTGGCAAAAGGGTGATAAAATGAAAATAAATTTAAAGTTGGAATAAATATTAAGAACAGTCAGCTGCTAAGAAGGGAATAACTGCATATTGTGGATGTTGTGAATTGTATCGACAATAAAACAGAGAGAATGAATATCTGGATATTTATTTGATTTGCACAACCAAGATATAAAAAAGAAGTAATACGATAACTTGGAGTAAAATAGAGAACCGCATTAAACAAAATAAAATACGACCACTCCGAGATAAAAGTCATTGACACCTTAAGCGATAACCCGCTGCTAGACTTTGACAATATCATAATCAGTTAGAATATATATTCCCTGTCAATGTTTGAAATTTTAAAAAGCAAAATGGCACATTATTTTAGGGTGTTTGTTAAGAAAACACTATGTAATAAATCAAGATAGGGTTAAAATTGAAATGTAAATTTATTAAACATGTCTAGCAAATATATGTTTACAAATTCGTAAAACAAAGACAAGTTCTAATACTTCAATGATTCGTATGAACTTAATAATTGTAGCTTTTTTTGTTTTTAGAACATTGCACTTGATCAGTATTTGATCCCATGTACTTTGTTTGCTGGATGAGGATATAATTTGTAATACCATGCAGCAAATCTATTAATATTAATATGTCAATATAGTTGATACATGTGTCAACCAACACACCACCACCGACACCACCACCACCACCACCAGTAAAACTGCCACCAGTAATCACACCATCGCTAGCACCATCACCAAGATAAGCATCAAAATAAAAACGTATAATAACCAGCCAGCAAACCTATCATCACTTCAACCAACTCCAGCACCATCACACTAACACTATCAACGATGGTTTAAACTACTTCTCAACTTAACTAACAAAATATAATTTAGCATGAACCCTATTGTAATATATATATATATATATATATATATATATATATATATATATATATATATATATATATATATATATATATATATATATATATATATATATATATATTATTTAGGCATTATCGAGACCAAATGTCCTTTAAAATAGACATCATGGGAACAACGAAATTATGAGGACCAAAAGCCGGTCTCAATAATTTTGACTTCGGTGCCACATGTAATATATTTGTGCAAACATAAAATTTTGCTGTTGTTGTACAGAATTAATATTTGAATATCATTTTGCACTTCAATATTTTGCAAGCGTTTTGCTACTTTGACAGATGTTTAGTTTTATTATTTTTCTCTTGTATATATTATATATTGCATATAATAGGCATTATCGAGACGCCTTAAAATTTCCACTTTTCAAGTAATATCACATATCCAACGCCTATTTATTTTATTTTATGCGTGATTTTACATCTTAAATATTGACTGTCATTCAAAATTGCCCAAAAATTCAAATATATTCGTAAGAAAATAAAAAATATGCAAATATATATGATTCCCTTACTGCCATATATATAATATATATGCATTGTTCCGATAATGCCTAAAGTATCCTATTCTATATATTTACCTGGTCCCGATATATATATATATATATATATATATATATGTATGTATGTATATGTATGTATGAATTATATATATATATATATATATATATATATATATATATATATATATATATATATATATATATATATATATATATATATATATATATATATATATATATATATATATATATATATATATATATAAGGGTATATCACATTGCTTGCATAATTACATAATTAACGTTATCGCTCTAAACCATCATGAAAACAATACGGCATTACCAAAAAACAAGCTGTTTTCAAAGAAGGCTGTTTGCAATCTTAAATAAACGTTACTCTTTCTGGTTTGTTAAGAACTTTATCTGGTATGTGCCATCTTTAATTAAAGATCCAAGCGATTGACTAAAACTCCAGAGAATGTGGAGTATTCATAATAATCGGCTATGAGAACAAGTGAAGCCTTTGCTCCTACCCAGACCTTTTGTCCCACATTGCACTCAATCACTATGATTGACGTTGTTGATTTCATTGATAGATACTCATTACCACTGAATTCATCAACGAACTGAATTAAAGAAGGGTTATACTCAACGCCATCCACAAAAAAAGCAGCTGCTCCCATAGGAGTGTTTAATGGTGAAAAGTTTACTTGGAACTGATAAATTCCATGATATGGACACGTAAACGTGCTGTTGTATGTGTCGAAGTGATTGCCGATGTTGTAATGGACAGACTCAAACCGCAGAACAGCTGGTGGACCGTAACTTGACGATTCGTTTTCGTCATAAACCATGAATCCGATTGACCCTTGTTCTACAATATAAATAATAAACAACAATTGTGCATAATAAATTTAATATGGAGAGAGGCTACAAATTAGAAAAGGTCCAATATATTTAACAAAATTAACAGAATTATTAAATGACCCTATTTGTAAATTATTTATATTAACACAAGCAATTAACTTGATAGTTAAAGGTTATTTAATGATCCTTTATTTGGTAAATTCCCAACTATACTTTCTATATGTTTTGTGACTTTTACTAACTTAAAAACATTAAGAAAGAAGCTTTATGTTATATTTTAAATTGCTGGTATTTATTTAGTCATACTCCGTTTATAAAATATTTCTGCATAATACTGTTAACTTCTCGTTCTATCTCCCTAGTTTTTATGAAGTAACAGATATTAACTAATTCTACAATGCCATGGAAATGGACTGAAAGAAAATATTTGAAAAACGTAAGCAACCCGTAAGAGTAATTTGATTGAAAGATTTGAAAGACAGAAAAAGTTGTTTTAATGTATCACATAACATATTAAGATCAAATCTCAATGAAAGCAGGCAAAAATTAAAATATATCATTTTTTTGCAAAAACAAAACTTATTAGTTCTCAAATAGGTAAATGGATTTCTGGAAAGAGATTAAATGCACCAACATACCAATTATGATGTAAACAAACATTAAAAAGGAACAACAAACAATTTGCAATCGATAAAAGACTGTTAAAACATAAGCAGAAATATTAACTAAATGCAAAAATATTAATTAAGGCAATCAGGTTACCTATCTTTTTGACCTTTTCTAAAAGTATAAAAATGACCGCAATTATTCAATGCAAAGATTTCTTTATCAAGCAGGAATTTGAAAATTGAATTTTAGCTGATAACCGGAATCTATTTGGGTCTATGCATCACAGTCAAACAAGCAAGTATCATTTAGATAAATGAATATCAAATCTTTAATTATTAAAATATCATTAACAGTTTATTCTCTGTGAGAACAGTTAGAATCAGTGTCATTATTAAGTAATTATCAGTATTTAATAGTAATCATTTTTGGTAAAAAGCTTTTATATTTTTTGGTGTCTATTGTTGTGTTACCATGCATAAAGTATTGTCTTCTAATCATATATTCATTTACACTCAACTGAATATCACTCTGAATAACTTCTACTTTTAAGATAACTAATTTCAAAACATGTTATGATATTGATTCGACTCACCTTTCAGTTCTACAAGATACGCTGCAATGAATAAACAAAACGTTTCATCCTGGTAAAATATTTCCTTTCAATACCCTATATCAATCATGACTTTACAAATCACAATGTTACAGTTAAACAGCATAAAAAGTCTGAATATCAGCAATGAAAATTACTGGCAATATAATTAAATAACTGCGATAAACTTTTTACCTTGGTGCTCATTTGTCATACCGTCCAAGATTTCTGAAATTAAACAAGAAATGAATTAAACTGAATCTGATAATCAAGTTTTACTTTAGTATGGTTAAAAATAAAAAATATCTATATTTTAGCACCTATTCCTTCAAATATTATACATTTAATTGAAAAACGCTTCCAAGAATTTAATGATTTTAGCTGCAAATATTCTCTGTGAGTTTATTAGAGAATGAATCCAGAATAAAACAACGTCATTTGTAGGGAAAACTATACCTGCTTTTGCTTCTAACTGTTGCACATCAGTTTCCATCTCATCTACGTCTGTTTTTACTTGGTCAATTTCTGTTTGTTGGATTTCTGCATTGTCCTGTAGAGCACCAATCTGTTTGCTTAAGTCTCCGATCGCTTCCCACAGTGCATCATCTAAATTTTTTGCTTTTATATTTTACAGTCGTATAGAAAAACTAACACATACGATCTAAAGTGAAAACAGTTTGATTTAAGAAATAGACATAACATATGTTCAATTCAAACTTTAACCGTGCTGCCTAATATTTATTCCATAATGATAGCAGTAATCTAGGTCATTTCAGAAATATTAAAACTTCCATTTGTTATTGAAAAAACAGTAAAATATATGCATGAAATAAAGCATAAAATGGCTCAGACAATCACGTGCAATATCTCATACTGAAATATATTACTGAAATATATTTTTTCTTTATTAATACCCTTGTGTGGAGTGTAAAACGTATTTTACAAGCCGATATTATGATTTCAAAGATGAAGGACATGACGAGATTGAAGATTGAATGTGAGAAGCTTATTTATATTCTTCATCAACCACTAAGTCTTACATACAGGGCAACCTGGTAGAACCAACTCTTGTAAGATCAGTCAACTATATTTGAATGTATGCTGTCCTTGCGATTCGTACTGAAATACTACAGATTTCTTAATATTTTATTATGGAAAGTGTTTCAACTTATATTCTCTTCTCTACATTGGAGCCTTTTAGGAGGTTTCATGCACAATCAGATATGCTGAAAAGGTCTATGTTTATCTCCTAAATAGATCGCCGATATGATCAGAAATAACATCCACCCACAAATATATTAATGAATTGTTCCTTGCTGATGCTAGAGAATTCACGTACGTCATGCTGTTTTTTAAATCTAAAATAGTTTTATATTATATTCGCGTAACTCTAGTTATGCCTTGCATAAACATGTTGTTCGAAGAAAATATTTATAAAGAGCGCAGTCTGCTCATAGAAACTATTTCAGCGTTTAAGAGAAAGTAAAAATGCAAAAAACATCATTACAAAAAATTCTTATTGCCTGCTGTAAAATGTAAGCTATTTTATTTATGAACATTATTAGAGCAGGTCTGATTTGACTGCATCGGCGAGGAGGCAATTTTATTGCTAATCAGTGTTCTTCGCTCGTTCAACAGATAATAAAACTGCAATTGGTTTATTTATATTCCAACAATTTGTGGTTTGACATGAACATATAAAATGTGTTTGACTCATTTACTCATTTAAAAAGTTAGAACAAGGCATGCTGAACTGACATCATTCACGCTGATTGGCATTAATATAAATATAAACAATTCCATACAAACCAGAAATAGCTATTTTAAAACAATAGGGTTTTTAGTATTTATGTGTTGATGTAGGATATTAGAAACTGTTATTGCAACACATGGAAACCAATACATTGTTTTTTGCATGTTTATAATAAAATAAATGGTTCATTTCGAACTGCATTTTGTGGTCGGACCCAACATTATTATAGCATGTTTATAAATGTATACCTTCTATGTATTTCTCTAACATGTAAATCAAAGTACAGGATGGAGAGGAAGAGTTTGAACAAAGAATAGTTTGACTATATTTATAGTTGAAATACATTAATAAATTTATGAATGATATGATTGATAAACAATGTAAATGTGAAGAGTGTGAATGCTTTAAATATAAAATTAATAAAGGTCAATGCAAATTTGAATCTTATTGGATTCTGTGCTTTGCATTTTGCAAAAGAAAATAATTGAGACATACCATCAGAATCCCTGCAAAGTGGCTTGTTCATTTCATTAAAGGAATTGCCCTTAGATGGTACCTGATGCAAATCTAAAATTAAATAAAATGCGGTCAAAAAATGAATTCACCAATAAAACCAAAAGTTATACGGTTGGTCAATAAGTAACAACCGCGGCTTCCGTTTAAATTACTGATTCAAAAAGAAGAATGTATTGTAAGCAACAGCAACAAGAGTATGAGATGTACTCTAGTTCTTGTAGAAGAGAACGCAAGACTCATAATACACCTGTTGGTGTCAATTCCAAAAGGGATGCCATTGAACAGGAGCCGTTAGTAATTATTAACTAAATAAATAGTAGTAAATTTCGTGTTAAATATTGACGGAACCTCAATTAACAACATAAAATTGCTGTTCAGTTTCAAGGTGTTGCAATTATTCCTGACCTGCAGCGGGCTGTTTATTGTTCTCCCTCGCCTCTTCCACTCTTTTCAGTATGTTTTTTAAGTTCTGTACTTCCGCATCACATCGAAACGTGCTGAAAATAACCAAAAATAATATTTCATTATATTCCGTTTCTAATAAAAATATGACAGTTTTAAACTGATGCCTGACAGGAGATTTCACATTACCACAGATATCGTTGCTCCAAAATGCCAATGTAGCTCCCTCAGCATTGGCATTTTGGAACAATACCTTTTCTTACGCAATTAATAGGCCGTTATGTTTGTAATAATCCAAAAAGTGTCATTTTTTGTTCATTGTAAGAATCTGACGTGGGGCACGCGATATGCTGAAGAAAAATGTGTGTGTAGCAATTTTGAACTTTTTATGCCATCGTCAAAATTGATTGTCATTGCAATTTAAATTTGATTAATTTATGTGTGATGTGGTTTTACACTTAAGTGTATTGTGATATCCGTAATAACGCTCATATATTTTCTGATTTTTATCACACGGCAGCATAACAAACTCCTTCTTTAATAATTTTGTTTTGTCTAATCATGTTAAATTCAATCTGATACGTTCGCTAGTATTTTTCCTGAAAACAGAACTTTTGCAATATTTGCAATTCAAAATGAGAGTCTAGACATCAATTAACTACTATTATGTGTTGCATGTTACCTCATATTGTATCTTTAATCCCAGATCTCCACACATTGTTTTATATTTTACCTCGAGCCGCAGCTCAATAATTACAGAGATTGTCTCATAATGTACCTTTTTCCCAGCTGATTAATCTTTTCCCTCTAAACTCAGCCTAGTAGTCCATATATTGTCTCATCCTATATTCTTACATCCGACTCCGCTCATACCCCAATATGTGATCTCTCACCTCGCCTCAATACCTTCACACATTGCCTAATATTTTAACTCTAATCTCACCTAAATTCCCGAATATTGTCTGATTTTTACTTATAACCTCACCTCAATAATTCCACTCATATTACCTCATATGTTACCTCTAACCTCATATTCTCACAAATTTACTTAAGATTTAAAATGCTCATCGGCGCCTCATCACTCACCTAAACATGAGTGTACTAGCTACTACAACATTGACCACTACCGTAAAAGAAGCCATGTTAATCATTTGCTTGTATTGAATACTTAATTTTCTTCTACGTTCTTCTTTCTTTTTATATATGGCGTATTTACTGCTGTTGCTTGTTATGGCTTATTTAGTATTGCTGCTTACGAGATGTGGCCCGAGAGATTGCATAGAACCAAATACACACCTGTATTTAACCCAGTTGTGTCAACGTTTGATTGGTCGTTTGCAAAATACTGGCATATAACTGGATGAAGATTAGCCTTTCTGTGTAAAACAGAAAAAATTAATAAAAATATCAAATATATACTAAATGATTATAATGTCAACATATCAGGTGAGTGCTTAATTTAATTATTGTTTAGATTTTTGAAACATTTCTAAAAAAAATCAGTGTCTCAAGCTTTTGTCTCAAAAATGAAAAACAGTAAGTATTAAAAATTTAAAATCCCCCTTTTTCCTGCTAAATGTCCTTAGGTACCATCAAATTTAGGTACCATTGTAAATTCGTATTTCGTAGCAAAATAATGTTCCTTTTACATTCACAATAATATAAATATTCACAAATATTTACAAGAGTATTGAACTCTCCTTTTCCAACAACCATGTAGCTGTGTCAAGCCAACGATTTATCAAATTGTAGCTCTTAACAATTAATGAATTAAAATTTTTTTACAAGTTTTTCTAGCGGGATGAATATATCCATGTGAGTTGCGTACAGATTTTTTTTGCAAGACATGCAAACACTGTAATTTTAAATATTCATGTAAACAGCAGCAAAAGTCTGAATTAGCCTTGTTATTTTATACTAACCTTTACTAAATAACAGGCAGCAGATCATTCACTTATTTGTTCAATTTTACAGCTTTCTAATATAGACATGGGAAACCACTAACATACTTTTCGGTGCATTGACCAATCAGCATTCACTGTTGAGCAGAAAGAGGAATTTTATTGAGTGTTTTCATAATAACTGAGGAAGAACATTAGTAATGATTCCTAATGTTTATTTTTCATTGGACAGTCACCAGTAATCTGACGAAGGTGGTGTCTTTTAAAATTTTTCAATATTTAATGCTTTCCTGTCAACAATTATAGTTCTATTGAATAAAGGAATAAAGGTTTACCTTGATACAGCTAAGTACTTCTTGAGAAAGAACAGTTCGATTCAGTTGTAATTTTATTGTGAATGGAAAAATGACACAACCAATTTCACAATGTAGGTAATGACACCCAAGAGATAAACGTTTCAAACACTTATTCATTTTACTTTATGAAGAATTTTTGATTATGTAAACTGTACGTATACATAATTTTTTTACAGAACACTTTATTTATATTATATTACAACTTTTACTCTTACGATAAATATGTTAAGGTGCACTCCAGAAGAAACCAAAAAGTCTTCCAAAAGAATATAAGATTAGCTAAAACAGCAGAGAAAGCATTGCTTAAAAAAAAGAGCCAGGATAAAGATTAGAAAATATATTATATTTAATTTTTTTGCACATTTACTCACACAGTGTGTGTGGTATTTTAAATTTAATTAGAAAGTAACTAGAGGCATTAATCGCATGCTTGTGTCAGTATTATAAAGCTTAAATCTATCCGTACTGCAAAAAATAAAGAAGACGTTTATTATGTCAAGCCCTTTACAGCATGATTCTACTTTACAATGTGCGTGACAGTATATGCTGTATTGAATTTCGAATTTGTAGCCACAAATATGTATCCTTCTGTTTTTGTTATGTTTGCGCCAGTATCAAAAACGCTTAAATCTATCTGCAATGGAAAACATAAACAGCCACAAATACGCATCCTTCTGTTTTTGTCATTTAAATTTTAAACTTTAAACTGTTATTTGGAGTTCATGGTACGGCAGTTGCACTCGGCAAGTTTCAATCTTCATACTTTATTGAATTGGTTTTCTTCGTCCACATGTAGGTGGGACCAAATGTTTCACTTGTATAGGAATATCATGTTCAGACGTCTGTTCTGTTATCAGAGCTGTCAGTCTGCCAGTTTGAGAGTAGTTTGACAGTGAAATTCAAGGAACAACTGACTGATTCTATTACATGATTTAAGTAATTATCGCTCAAGGGGTGGAGAAAGGGAAGTTTCATTGCGTGACTCTTTGCATCGGACCGTTTTAGTAGCATTACTTAAGGTGTGTGAGTAAACTTTAACGATTTCTGGTAGCATTAACTTCTCTTTCTTTTTAAAAAATGTAAAAAAAAACCAAACGTCCTGTCTCCGCCATATAATGTGACAGTTATTTAATTTCACTGCATTGACTCTGGAAATGTTTCTTTATTTGATAAAGTTTGATTACGAATACTTAAGCAGTTAAATCGGTTATGCTGTTCATTTTGAAATAATTCCCCATTTTCAATTACCTTTCTATAACTTTGTACTTAGTTCCTTAATTTTCTCTTTAATGTGTTATCCTGTTTTCCTTGCTTTGGATTTAGTTTTGTAATCATACGACGAAATGTACTCAATTGATTCCAGCTAGGTCTTATAACTGAATTGCCTCAAATTTAGTTCTTTAATGTATGACGAAATGTGTTCGAAAAATTGCATATAGCGTTATGCTTAAATTGCATTGACTTGTGTAATCGAATGATGAAAAGTCATCCAGGTTTGATGATACAATTGAATTAATTTTGGTTTCTAATATCATGATAAAATGCATTTTGATCTTGTTTTGAAGACTTTCGTAGTCGTTTTTTTTTTAAGGAAAATTAGAATAAAAATTAAAATAGAGGTGGTAAATCACAGGTGGCAACTGCTCGGTGGCAAGTGCCGGGTGCGAAATCACAAGTGAAATCTGCCCTGCCTTGCTTTTCATTGATCATGTGCATAGAGCATGTACACCGATTCTAGCGAGGGGTAACAAAACTGCATCTGATCTAAAAATTTAATACTATTTTTGCATTCAGAGAAATACTGCACTTATTCTGTTCATTCTTTTCTCTCTGGGGTCATTTATTTAAAAATATTATGTGCATACAATGTAGTGCTGAACATTCATTTTGAATATGTTCCTCTAAATCGTGATTGTAATTGCGAAATTTTCTGATCTAATGTACTTAATCAGGGTTTTCATTCCAATGCTCAGGCAGTCTCTCATCTACCACTAACATATTTTGTAGCTCATATCCTATGACAATTAAATAACTAATGTCATAAGATCCACAGAGGAAATTTTAATATGCTACGTTTGATCCAGATGATGCGAAGATTGTATATTATATCAGTCTACAGACACACGGTTGCATAAGCCATTATGATGTGTACAACGGCATTGTAGGAAACGCATTGTGTTGCTTTTTCGGCTTGCAGAAACTTTATTTTTTGATAAATCAACACTCCACACCCTCCATAAAAACCAGAAAAAAATAAAATATGACCGTTCCGTTGAAAGGTTGTGTTTTGCTGAGAAATGAACACTGAAACGTCAAGTATGAAACACGCTAAACTTGCAAAAAATATTTTATACTAAGGGCCAAAGTGAAATGTGTCATGGAGTAAAAACACACCTTCAAGTCCTGCGTCCTGTTATGTGGAAATGAGGTATGAAAGTGTAAGGAGTGTCTATTGTATTAGAATTAACACAAATATAGCAGCTACAGAACAACAAATAATTAGTTACCAAGCAGTCTTAAAATGCCTTCTACTAAAAGATTAAGCGTAGTTTCATCCGAGGTCTGCTCTACGTCTAAAAGCCAGCAGTAATATTTCACAGATTTAAACTTCAAAGTTCCGATGTAAGAAATACACTTGACCGTAACAGACAAAAACCCGAATTGAAAAATCTGAAGCAAAAATTCTAAAGTGTATTTATATCCTGACACAACCAAAATTGGGAAACAAATAACGCTTTTTGCCAAACTGTTTCAGATGCTTCAACATACCGATCTTAATAAAACCGCTGTCATGAAAATAAACTTCAGGGAAGAAACTTAAAAACTGACTACATTATCTACCTACTTAGAAAGTGACATAATGCCTGTCTCAGCAAAACACAGTACTTTCTCTCTCTGAGCACCACTTTCTCATCATAAGTACAGATTTTAATGTTGCTATGTGCATTGACATCTCAAAAGTGATGGGTTAATGAATGTCAAAAATTTTGAAAATGTATGTGATATAGTATACCCGTATTCATTAACTGACATCTGAAGATTAAAGTGTAAGGGTCTGCTTGTCCTCAACTCTGTTTATTTAAATAGGAGAAAAATGCTTTCAGGCGATCGATGCGTTTTGCTCGCCTGAATGCGTGTCCAGATATTCGGTTGTCATGGTAACAGTGTGAGTTTTCATGTCTGTTGAAACATTATACGGGTTGCCATGACTACGTATAAACTGGTTGCAGAGAATACCGGCATGTAGAGTCAATCTGATGCCATCTAGGTTTAAAAACTTGTACTTGTGTATGTCAACATTTCCTTATTTGTGCGTGTGTCGGCGATTCTGCTGGAATGTTGCTATCCAGAAGTCCGCCGTCCAGGGGAATAACTGCTTCATATTTCTGTGTCCAGTCAAATAATTACGTTTGCCGTAATAAACAAAAAATATGCCTCCTTTTTTCTTACGGAAGCAGTTTTATCATCATCATTCCGAGGAAGTATGTGAAAAATATTGCGTTTGGTTAAAAGACGAGTTTTTGGCATTCCTTTCTCACTTTCCGCCTTTGTTTCATGCTGTTATAATAGAATTTAGGAAAAAGAACTTATATGAACTAAGGATTGGGGTGCAGAAAACACCAACATTCAATAAGCTTTATTGTTTGAACATTTTTAGTTGATATTTATTTGCTAAATCGACTTGAGTGTTATCAGCTTAATAGTCAATTAAGGATAATTAGAGTCGATTACGGTGATCTACTGTTTGATAAAGTTGGGCTTTAACTTCAGTCATCGTTTATGTTGAATTTCAATGACAAATTTCTCAGTGGGTTTGTCGATTCAGTTGTCGAATTTTATTCCCATTACCCTAATTTGTCTTGAGTTGTAGATTACCGCTATATTCGCTATATCCACTATGTCCGCTGGTACCGCTGTAAACGCCCTAAATGCCATAAAGCTATAAACGTTATATTCGCTACTCCCGCTATTTTGACAGTGTTTCACGCTAATTTATGCTTTTTATGGATAAAGCTGTAGCGCATAATGAATGTTTAAATTTTTCGTCACCACAATTTCTTACAGTAATCGAATGTTGTTTTAGTCACTGATTCCGATTAATAACTTTCTGCTCTTTAGATTATCCTAAAACAGTCAAAGCAAACAAATGGAACGTCAGAGCATTTTGGAACTAAAGTGCTCCCGTGGGGCACTTGCAGCAAAATTAAGTGAGCTTTGTTCACAAATGTAAGTTCATCGGGCGTCGTATGAGAACAAAGACTCAGCAAGAGAACTGGTACACCACAATTATGGGCGGTTTTCCTAATTACAAATGCTCACCTCGTGCTTAAGGACGCCTTAGCTGATTCGACGGCGAGATCGACAGTGTGAGAAAAAATTATCTGGAGTTGCAGGACAGGGTCAATAGCTGGTTCGCCGGGGATCCAGTTGAGCCCGATGTTCGGAGTTGCGCGGGAACAAGTGTGTCCCGCATGTGGGCGTCTGGTGTTCGCCCGACAGAAGCGCGAAGAAAGCGACGGCTCTCGGAGATACGATTGCAGCAGGAGTTAGTAGAGCAGGAACTGCAGAGCACTGAGGAAGAACTCGGAAGGTAAAAGCGCGAGATAGAGTGGAAAAAACGAGCGATCCTTGACTCCGTCTGCCATCTTTCATGATGATCCAAATATGGCAGCGCCAGTGGTTGTGGCAAGAGCTATAGCCCAGGGCAGCGGAAGTCTCGCGGACGAACCGTACCGCGCAATGGCGCGTTGAAACCGCAACGACCAGTCAGCGGCGGAAGTTAGGCGGAACACAGTGAACATGTGTTAAATCAGCTCGCGAACGTTTTACGCGAGGGATATGACCTCACAAAACCGGAACTATTTTCCTTGTTAGGACATTCCCTGGATTATAGTAAATTTATTAGCAATTTTGAGATTAACATTGAACAAAAGAGTAGTGACAATAAAACTCGGTTAGGGTACTTAATCCAGGATTGTGAAGGGCAGGTCAAGGAATTAATTGAGTATTGTGTCATGCTGGGGGAAGATGGGTATTCAAGGGCCAAGGAACTGCTAAGGTCACGTTATGGGAAGCCACACTTGGTGGCTCACCCATAAAGGCAAATGATACTCAGGGGTTGTTGCGATTTTCCCTGGAAATGACTCGAGCCGAAATCATTCTGTCACAATTAGGATTTACTAGTGAGCTTAACAGTTCTGAAAGTCTTAGGAAAAAAGCAGGTCGTCTTCCAAGTTACATAAAGGCAAGATGGGTTGAGAAGGCACGCAAAATAGTGGAATCTGGTCGATCAGTGGTGTTCAAAGATTTGTCTCATTTTGTAAATAACAGAGCCAGTGTGGCAAATTATATGTTTAGCCTAGACATCGCAAATGAGTCAAAACAAGTGAAAGGTGAAAGGGGTCGAGTTAGTATAAAGGTTAAGGGAACCGATGGCGTGAAAACTGACGGTTCTAAGTCACGTGGTACTACATTAGCCACAGCGGGCAAGCTCAAAGGTGTAAAAATACGAGGATCTGATAAAAATTTGAGTAGTAGCAAAAATGGGAGTTGTGCAACAAGCACCCCTAGCTACTCTCGGTGTTGCGGCGGTGCCTGCGCGCAACTGGCCGCATGTCATAAATTCACAGAAATGAAAATCGACAAAAGAAAAATGTTGTAAAACGGGAAAGATTGTGCTTCAATTGCTTTAAGTGGAAACATGTATCAAAAGATTGTAGAAAAAACGCATCTTGCACTCTGACAGGGTGTGATCGAAGGCATCACCCCGTACTGCACAGTGCAAGCTCTGCCGCGCCGCGAGCGCCTGAGCACCCCTCGGTTGCGCCTGAGCGGCAACTTGCGGCTTCGGTGCAACCCTCTGCAGCACCTGTTAACTCTTCAGTGCCGTCTGCGCAGCCTTCAATTGTGACTCGTCCCTCCACAGAAACATGCCCTGTCCGCAAGGTATGTATGAGTATATTACCCGTGCGTGTCGAGGAGACATACGGTAAGTCAGAAACAACATACGCCTTTCTTGGTAGCGGATCCGACGTCAGCCTCTGCGATGAAAATGTGGTCACAGAGGTTGGAGCGGCTGGCAAGCCAATGTCATTCACCCTTACAACTTTGGATCAGCGAGGCAGCTCAAACAATGGTTTTGAAGTGGATTTAAAGGTCCGATCTCTTAAAGGGAAGGAGACCGTCCAAAAGGAGTGTGGACAGTCACCAAACTTTGCACTGCGGCCAGTTCTGCGCCCAACAATGGCGACATAAGGAAATGAAAGCATCTAGCAGATCTTGATATACTCGAAATCAACGCGTCTGAGGTGAGGTTGCTCACAGGAAGCAACGTGCCTGAGATTCTATACCCTCTAGAGGATCGACGCGGTAGATCTGGTAACAATGTGGTCTTCGATCAGTCAATTATGGGTCCGACCTGTGGTGTAGCGGACCACTGTTCAGGTGCCAACGTCAACTTCGTGTCTAAGGCAGATAATTTAGACCAAAAACTCCAGAGAATGTGGACGGCGAGAGTTCACTGAAGGGGTGTACGCAGCTAAGTCTTCGTGTGTAGTCGAAAAGGGTCACTGTAAATCGGGCTTCCATGGCGAGGCAGAGCTCTAAAACAATCGGGAACTGGCCAAGGTGCGTCTGGGTTTCTTACGGAAAAAGTTCCAGCGGGATCCAGCCTTGTTTGAGATGGATAAGACCACCATGGATGGCTTCCTCTCAAACGGATATGCAAAGAAAGTAGAGCCCAGTGACCCAGAACCAGAAATCTTATGGTATCTCCCGCACCATCCTGCTGTAAGCCCGCACAAACCAGGAAAGTTACGATTGGTGTTTGATTGTGCGGCCAAGTACAAGGGTGTCTCTTTGAATGATCGGGTGCTTCAAGGGCCAGATCTGACAAACAGCCTTATTGGTGTGCCGGTGCGCTTTCGAGAAGAGCTGATATTGAAGCCATGTTCCACCAGGTTAAGGTTACGGAGAAAAACACGGACGCCCATGGGTTCCTGTGGTGGACGGATGGTGATTTAAACTCTGAAGCAGAAGAGTTAAAAATGACAGTTCATCTGTTTGGCGCCACATCCTTGCCCAGTTGCACGGCGTACTCACTGAAGCGAGCGACCAGCGACCAACACGAATCATACGCTGATGACGTTATATCCACTGTAGAACGGAACTTCTACGTGGATGATCCTCTTAAATCGCTGCCCACGGAAGCAAAGGCTATCAGTCAAGTGTCAGATATCCACAGCCTCTTAGGAAGCCGCGGATTTCGTCTGACGAAATGGGTGAGCAACAGTAAGGCTGTGTTAGCTACCATCCCTGATTCAGAGAAGGCTGCGAGTATTGTAAACCTGGACTTGGAAGACAATCTACCGAGCGAAAGGGCCTTGGGTGTGGAAACCGATACTCTTGGCTTTAAGGTAAGAATTCAAGAGAAGCGGACTACATAACGTGGCATTATCAGTGTTTTCAGTTCACTGTGTCATTCCTGAGGCCTTGTGGGCCCAGTGACCCTCCTGCGTGGTTGCTGGTTCAGCGTCTCTGGCAGAATAATTGGAGACAATGGGTGGACGAGCTGCCTAGCCTCAACAATATTAGGGTGAATAGATGTTTAAGATCCAAGGACTTCATTCCCACCCGTGCATAACTACACGTGTTCTGTGACGTCAGTGAGCTTGGCTTTGGTGTATGCGCATACATCCGACAGGAAGACGAATTCAACAATGTGTGCTGCTCACTTGTCATTGGAAAATCGAGACTCGCTCCACTGAAGCAACTTTCTAAACCGCGCCTCGAGCTTAAGTAGCAGTTCCATGTCACTTGCGAGACATCGTGGTGGAAGTGCTTGGCATTGAATTCGAGTCTATTGTGTTCTGGACTGACTCAGCGATTGTTCTTGGTCACATAAACAATCGTTCCCAGCGTTTCAAATCGTTTGTCGCCAACCTAATCAGCGTGATCCAGGAGAGCCATCCCAGTGACGTCATGTCCCGACAAAATACAATCCCGCTGATCTGGCCTCGAGAGGAGTTTCTCCATGCAATTCGGACCGAATCAGCACTTACGTGAGTTTTTTTTTGGATGCCAAAGGTGCAATGGCCTATAAATGACCTAAAAGGTCTCCGACGACGACGCTCAGCTGAGAAAAGAAGCAGTCGTCAGCCATGTCTTAGCTGGTTCAGCTCTCGACAACCTCCTATTGGGATATTCTTCTTGGGAAAAATTACAAAGGGCAATAGCATGGCTATTCCGCTTTAAGAAATACTGCTGTTGGAAATTGTTGAATAGCGGACAGGTGTAGACCTCGAGTTTTACTGTTGGAGAGATCAGTAAGGCGACCGAGGCCATAGTACGTCTCGTTCAGAGACAGAACTACCCACGTGAACTGGAGAAATTGAAAGGGTCAAAAGTTTTCCATGCCGACAGCTCAATAATTAAGCTTAATCCAATAGTATCGAACGGGATTCTTAGAGTCGGAGGACGTCTGATGTACTCTCCCATTGACCGGGCCGCAAAACACCCGATGATCCTCCCTCAGAAAACCCACGTGACTTTGAATATTATATGACACTTCCATGAAATCAACTGACACAATGGTGTCAGTCACGTGCTTCCCAAGGTGCGGACAAAATTTTGGATCTTTCGCGGGACGGCAGCTGTTAAAAGAGCAATCGGTGGCTGTTTTGACTACAGGCGCCGTCGTCTGCCAACCGGCCAACAGCAGATGGCACCTCTCCCACATGAACGAGTTACCCCGGATCGGCCGTCATTTACTGATGTAGGGATTGACTACTTCATACCCCTCTATGTAAGGCGGGGTCTTGATCAGGCTAAGAGATATGGATGCCTCTTCACTTGTCTGGCTACATTTGCAATTCACCTAGAAGTTGCGCATACCCTGGACACTGATTCTTTCCTCGAAGCGAATCAACGATTTATTAGCAGGAGAGGTCAGCCAGCGAAAGTGTTTAGCGACAACGGGACCAACTTAGTCGGGGTGAGCGTAAGGTATGGAAGACATGCGTGACTGGAATCACAGCGCTATCTCGCGCAACCTCCTTTATAAGAATATTGAGTGACATTTCAACCCTCCACACGCAAGCCACATGGTGACTCTTGCAATTTTGAGCCTCTGACATCAAATCATCTTCTACTGCTTAGGTCGAATTCATGCATACCGTATGGCATATTCGACAGGCACGACGTTCACGCTAGGCGGTGGTGGAACAGGTGCAATATCTATCCGGTGTGTTCTGCAAGCGATGTATTAGGGACTGCCTGCCCGCCCTTCAAGTACGGGAGAAATGGCAGAGACCACTGCGCAATGTAAAACCAGGTGACCTTGTCCTCGTCGCTGAGACAACTGTTCCAAGGGGAAAGTGGCCTTTGGGTATCGTTACCCAGGTTAACACTGGACGAGATGGACTACTGCGCAGTTCCTCGGTTAAGACGCAAAATTCGACTCTTGTGAGACCGATCACAAGTCTATGTGTGCCCCAAGGATCTGACTGAAGAGTTTAGTAACTTGACTAGCTCCCTTGTACATATAATATCATTTGCATACCTATTAATGTCACTCGCGTGTATTTCGGTTATTGTCGCTTGTGTGTCCTTGATAATTTGCAAGTCGGAGATCGGCAAGCAGATCTAAATTGATGATCAGTTCGATCATCGGGAGGAGTGTAAGGGCCTGCTTGTCCTCTCTCAACTCTGTTTATTTAGATAGGAGAAAAAATGCGTTCAGGTAATCGATGTGCTTTGCTCGCCTGAATGCGTGTCGAGATATTCGGTTGCCATACTAACAGTGTGAGTTATGTGAAGATAGTACCCATGACTTTTTCATGTCTGTTGAAGCATTATATCGGTTGCCATCGCTACGTATAAACTGATTGCATAGAATACTTGCATGTGGAGTCAATCTGGTGCCATCTAGGTTTAAAAACTTGTACTTGTGTATGTCAACATTTCCTTATTTGTGCGTGTGCCGGCTATTCCGCTGGAATGTTGCTATCCAGAGGTCCGCCGTCCAGGGGAATAACTGCTTCATATTTCTGTGTCCAGTCAAATTATTACATTTGCCCTAATAAGCAAAAATATGCCTCCTTTTTCTTACGGAAGCAGTTTTGTCATCATCATTCCGAGCAAGTATGGAAAAAATATTGCGTTTGGTTAAAAGACGAGTTTGGCATTCCTTTCTCACTTTCCGCCTTTGTTTCATGATGTTAAAATAGAATTTAGGAAAAAGAACTTATATGAACTAAGGATTGGGGTGCAGAAAACACCAACATTCCCTAAGCTTTATTGTTTGAACATTTTTAGTTGATATTTATTTGTTAAATCGACTTAAGTGTTATCAGTTTAATAGTCAATTAAGGATAATTAGAGTCGGTTACGGTGATCTACTGTTTGATGAATTTGAGCTTTAATTTCAGTCATCGTTTATGTTGAATTTCAATGATAAATTTCTCAGTGGGTTTGTCGATTCAGTTGTCGAATTTTATTCTCATTACCCTAATTTTCTTGTGTTGTAGGTTACCGCTATATCCGCTATGTCCGCTGTAACCGCTGTAAACGCTCTAAACGCCATAAATCTGTAAACGCTATATTCGCTACTTTCGCTATTTTGACATTGTTTCACGCTAATTTATGCTGTTTTATGGAATAAACTGTAGAGCGTAATGGATGTTCAAATTTTCGTCACCACAATTCCTTACACAAAGAATTAATACGATTGTGCTAAAATCATTTTGAACTATTCAAGAAGGAGCCAGGATATTGGGAATTTAATGCAATGCTCATTGAAGATGAACATTATATGGTTACTACGCGGGAAACAAATGACTAAATATTGGAATATGAATTTGCCATTGCAAATCTGATAATTTAACATTTAAACTCAACCAACTCACCAGAAGTTCTTAAAACAAAAGGCAAAGCATACCACAAAAAAGAAACTATCTTAGAATACGAGATAAAATTATTGGACGGTAGAAACTAGCCACAAAATAACAGAAACATTTCGTAAAGTAAATGACGAATTGGACCGTGCAGTTACGTGTAGAAAAATATTGCTTCAGTTGGATCAAGAGTAGGAAGAACAGAAAGAAATGAAAAGAGGAAGCATATGAAAAAATGTTAGTAACCTTATCCTAGCAGAAATATTTAATCATTTTATGGCTCACTTTGGTAATCATTTGTAGCCTGTGGACACAGCCATACAAATGTGCACTGACTCTATCACGCAGACTGTTACGCAAGAAAAACAACTAAATGTTAACAGTAAAGTATCTATAGAAGAGGCAATAGAAGCGCTGATTTGCATGACAACAAGCAAAAGCCATGGTTTGAATTAATTACCATATTTTACCATATTTTACATGTTTGGGGTTTTTGGTCTCGGATTTGAGAAAAACCTAGTGGCATATTCTCGTGAGTATTAATGGAACTGCCACCATCACGAAAAAGAGCATTATAACACTTTTATACAAAACAAATAGAAACCAAATTGTTGTAATCCGTGTTTCTATCTCTTTTCTTCAAACGCCTCTGCAGTGTTTTCTGACGTAATTTCAGGAAACATCTGCTTACGCCTCTCTACAGGAAGAAGTTGAATAGAAAAAAAACAATGATATTGTAATCCGTATTGACACCACCTTCTTTCATAGTTTGCAGCCAAAACGAAAAGATCGGACTGTGATTACCTACCGGCACATAAGTCGCATAGATCTGGATGCATTTAAATTTAAATCGGATTTATCCAGTATATTATTAAACCCGAAGTGATCTGGACTCTATGGTTGCTGAATATCACAGCGTTATTCAAACTCTATTAGAGAAGCACGTACCTCTCAAAAAGCGCCTCGTACGCCTTGGACAGATGACGAGACATTATTTGAGAAAAACAGACGCAGGCGATTAGAGAGGCGTTTCTTGAAAGACGAGTCAAGTGTTAATTTATCTGCTTATAATGAGCAGAAAAACTACGTCAACAAGTTCATAGTAAAAAAGATCGCATTTTGTAATTCAGAAATAAATGAAAATTCAGGGGATCAAAAACACTTGTACTGTTTGGTCAAACGTCTATCAAGAAAAACATCAACTAATGCCTATCCTGAAGCAAACGACGATGTTGAACTTGCGGATAGATTTTCCGAATTCTTTGAAGTAAAATGATAGATGAAGCAAAAGGATAGATGCCCAAGCAGTTTAAAGAAGCTATCATCATCGCTATACCTAAGAAGTCAAATTCAAAGAAATGAAAAATTTCAGACCTATATCAAATCTCCCATTCTTATCAAAGGTTATCGAGCGCATAGTGATTGAGAAGCTATTCGAATATTGTTCGCAAAATGGTCTCGAGGAGTCACTGCAGTCGGCGTATCGAAAAGGACACAGTTGTGAAACCGCTTTGCTGCCCGCCATGAAAGACTTGCTGTGCAACATGGATAGCCAAGAAGTCATCCTTTTAACCCTACTCGATATGTCGGCTGCGTTCGATACGATTCCGCATGATAAATTCTTAGAACTTTTGGAATTTGACTATGGAATCTCAACTAACGACCTCTCTTGGTTTCAGTCATATTTCCAGGATCGTTTCCAAGCCTTCCGCATCAACAGCTCGATGTCAAAGTCACGGCCGCTGACTATCAGTATGCCTCACGGATCCGGTGGCGGGCCCTAGCGTTACACAAAGTACACCGCCCCCTCGGTCTTCTAATCCGTCTCCTCGCCATCACTTTCCACATGTTTGCGGACGATACGCAACTCTATTCCGCTTCCAAAGCGAGTTGTAGTTTCTCTCAAAACGATGTTTGCATATGTTACATCAATCTCCGACAACTGTGGTCGATTCGTAAATATTTAACCACAGACGCGACGAAAATACTTGTGCAGTCCATGATCATGTCACAAGTGGTTTACTCGAACAGTTTGCTATACGGTGCCAGTTCGCAGTTGACTAGTCAGCTACAGCGAGTCCAAAACGCAGCGGTCAGACTGGTATTACGGCGACGAAAGCATGACCATGTTCGTGATGGCTTAATGCTACTCCACTGGCTTCCTGATTGATCTCGAATCGTATTCACCTGAGACAGCTTTTAGTGTGTGCAACCAATCCACCTGAGACAGCTTTTAGTGATCCATAGAGCAAAAAGATCTCTGAAGTCGGTATCCCAATTACTTCTGGATATTCCAAAAACCAAATTACAGTGTGGTGATCGCGCATTTGAGGTATCAGCCCCAAAAATTTGGAATAATATTCCCGATGAAATCAAGAGCTCTCCAAACTTAGTAACCTTTCGACAGAAATTAGAGGCGCATCTCTTTAAAGACGCTAATGAACTATTGTGATTCTTTTGTTGAAAGAACGTTTTAGTTTGATTGCTACAACTTTTAGTTGAAAGTATTATTATCATTATTTTTCGAGATATATTTTCTAAATTTCTTAGATTAAATATATTGATATTGTTCAGCGCTTAGAGCAAACTGGTTGATTAAGCGCTATAGAAAATGCTACATTACATTACAGTTTCCGATTGGGTTTTGCAGAAACTCGGAAAGCTGAAAGACTCCGTGGGCATTAAAAAGATAACTGTAGTTAAACAATTCAATATTTTCATTTTATAATTTGAATTAAACCTTGAATGCAGATCTTATCTATTCATTTTCTTTAAGGCAGGCCTTTTTTCTATTGTGTGACACCTTGATTGCTCCTTCTTGTTGAAAAATACAGTAAAAGAGTACATATTCAGCTTTATATAACGGAGGAATTTCTTATGTGAATAGAATCATTGGTCATTCGGTACGCTATTTAATCTGCTCAAAGCATATCAAGAAACATTGTTTTACTCAAAGGTAATACAATAACGGAATTGGACAACCACATAAACAGAATTACTTTTAAACGATCCCATTTATTATTTCCAACAATTCTCTTTATTGTAAAAACCCCACAAATACGACCGTCCTGGAAATTTGACAATTTTAATGCAGGCCTCCTCTCATAACTAATGAATATATATTTTCATAGACGTGACATTGTTTTACACCAGGATTTAACTCATTTAACTATTCCAATCAAGTATTTATTGAAATGCCTCGTATGTTTCTTTTTAATAAACATCTGTCTGAGTTAGTATCACATGATTTATTTTGAACCAGCTTGCTATAAACAACACCACACTATACTGGGTTAACCTAGTAAGGTAAAAAGAACCCTAGAAATACGACCGCCCTGGAAACTGGACAATTTTAATAAAATGAATATATAATTTCATAGATGCGACATTGCTTTACGTGGTGGTGAAGCGCAATGACAATACATGAACGCCTTTTCTTGAGAGTCACATTACAGTTATAGTTACAATTAACACATGCAAGTGGTGAAATTTAAAACTCTTTTATGCGTATTTTGCTTGAAGACGAATAAGACAGTGCAATCCCTAAAGAAAACTGCAATTACATACTAGTGTGTGGATAAAAGAGTTTTAGATCCGCGTACTGCAGTTTCCATCAGTAACAGGCGTTTTTTTGCAAATAATTGGTCACTTTTGGGTTTAAAATGCCTTGTTTCAAACAATATAGTTTCTGTTCATAGCCCATGAAATTTATTGTGCCTGAACTTTAGTGATGGTGCTGCTCGTGAATATTACCAATAAACCTGGCTACATTAGATCAACCCTGGATAGACGTCGAATCCAACTGTTGTTGTCTTGTTTTAGTCCTTTATAGTATCAAAACAGCGTATACCTTCCGACGTTGGATAGGCGTCGATTATCCCATGTCTACTCAATGATGCATGACGGTTGTAAACATAATTCGAACAAATGTAGATCTCATTGAAGTAGTAATTTTGAATCGTTCTCAAGACAGTGACAATCACAGTCCGCTTTCGGATCATCCGATCACTCAGGGGCGTAGGAGGTAGATATCCATAATGTTTTTTTTCTGAAAAGTAAAAAAGAAATAAACCTGCATGCTCCTTAAATTTCCAATATTTTTGTCCTTGAAGTGAGTTGAAATGGTCATCATTTCCACTGTGTAATGACACGAGGGAATGGTGCTTGTTTGAGAGTCTTGTGTCTATAAAATGCCGATTTTATCAGTCTCTGTACAACTTTGTTCGTTTGTCAAACGTTGGAGCAATTTACGTTTTGACTGCGATCAACAGTAACATCTAAACAAAACTTATGCACCATCTGTTGACCGGTAATCAAAATACGTCGGTGTGTGATCACGATCAATCACTACCAGAGTACTGCCAGAGTTAATGTTATGTTTGATGGTGTTGATTTCTCGCCCTTAAAGCGACTTTCGGTCGGCCGCTTACTAGGTTGGAAGCAATTCTGCTCCTTTTTCAAGTAGTAGGTAATGCTGTAATGAAAAGGAACAAGAGGAATGTATCTAAAAGGAGCTAAATGTACGCCATCATCGGGTAGATGCTGGAACAAACAAAATGCGAGATTTTTAATTTACAGACCTTTATACAAACACAATATTTATCATGAAGGTATACATAATTCCTCATAGACGTCAGCGTCAGCGTCAGTTGCAAGACCAAATTTTCCATTGTTAAAAGGAAGTAGGAATTCAAGGGCAGGTTAAAAGAAAGGCCTAAAGGCACCAAGATTAAAAAATTACAGAAATACCTTCTTTTGAAGGCATTAAGGCAATTGAATATGGCAAAGCAAAAAAAAACATTCATTTAATCTAACTAAACACACTAAACACTTGTTCTTTCCTCGTGACATAACACCACCCAACCTGCTTCCCACGGACGGTACACCCAATGGGCATCGGGTGACATATCTACGAATAAATAAATGCATAAAAAACGATACCAATAGTATAATACAAATACTGTGAAATTAACAGATCTCTGTAAAATGATTGTAAAATCTTATCTGCTAAGATCAGCTAAAATAATGTGGTTATGACTAGCAACAATACAAATCTCATTAAATGCCACAACTGAAATAAATTTTCCACCCAAAATAAAATAGCAACTGAGTTGTAATTATCTTTAAAAATAACCATTCTGATTGAGCTGATGGTCACCTCTTTTGCAAATCGGCATGAAAATGTTTGTAAGACATATTGTTGTGACGAAAATTTAAACATCCTGTACTCGCTGCAGTTTCCTCCATAAAACAGCATAAATCAACGTGAAACAATGTCAAAAATAGCAAGAGTAGCGAATAGAGCGGTAATCTACAACACAAGAGAACCAATGTCGACAACCCAATCGACAAAACCACTGAGAAATTTATCATTTAAATTCAACATACATGATGATTGAAATTAAAGCACAACTTCACCAAAGAGTAGATCACCACAAATATATTGATTCTAATTACCCTTAATTGACTATTAAACCGATAACACTTAAGCCGATTTAACAAATAACCAGCAACTCAAAATGTTAAAAAGATAAAGCGTACCGAATTTTGGTATTTCTTCACCCCAATCCTTAATTCATGTAAGTCCTTTTTCCAAATTTTATTTTAACGTCATGAAACAAAGGCGAAAGGTGAGATAGAAATGTCAAAGACTCATCTTTTATCCAAATGCGACATTTTTCCATACTTCCTCGGAATGATGCAAGGAGGCAAATTTTGCTTGTTAGGGCAAGCGTAATAATTTGACTGAATCTATAAATGTGGTGCGGTTATTTCCCTAGACGGCAGACTTCTGGATAGTAATATTCCAGTGGAATCGCCGACACATGCACAGATAAGGAACTGTTGGCATACACAAGTACAAGTTTTAAACCTAGATTGCACCATATTGATTCTACATGTCACTTTTCTATGCAAAAGCTTATACCTAGCGATGGCAACCAATATAAAGCTTCAAACACTCACACGATGATCGGATAGATCATCAACTTAGATCTTCGACTTATAAATTATTAACGACACACAAGTGAGTATAACCGACATACAAGCAAGTGGCATCAAGAGCTATGTAAAGAATATTATATGTCCAAGTAGTTAGTCAAATTGGTATGCTCTCCAGTCAGACCTTTCGAGCAAACACTGACTTGTAATCGGTCTCACATTCGTCGAACTTTGCGTCTTAACCAAGCAGCTGCGCACTAGTCTGTCTCATCCCGTGTTAACCTGGGTTACGATGCCCAAAGGCCACTTTCGCCATGGAACAGTTGTGTCAGCGATGAGGAAATGGTCCCTTGATTTTACATTGCCCAGTGATCCCAGCCATTTCTCCTGTACTTGAAGGGCGGGCAGGTATTTCCCTAATCCAGAACCAAGTGGATAGATATTGCACCTGTGCCACCACCGGCTGACGTAGAGGTCGTGCATGTCGAATTTGCCATATGGTATGCATGAATTCGACCTAAGTAGTAGAAGATGATTTGGTGTGAGAGGCTCAAAATCACGAGAGTCACTACGAACTTGACTGACAGGTCGGTCGTTTAGAATTTTCTCAACCACGGCCAGAAGGGTAAGCTGCGACTCACCTGTGAGCAATTGCTCCTTGATGAGCGCTTTCGGGATTGAGCTTACTGGTCAGTGGAAGAGTACGTTAGACGTCCTCCAACTCTGAAAATCCCAATCGACACTATTGAATTAAGCTACATTATTGATGTGTAGGCGGGGAGACAATTTGACCGTTTCAATTTCGCCAGTTCACGTCTCTGAACGAGAATTACTATGGCGTCGGTAGCCTTCCTCATCCTAAAAATAGTCGGCATCTTTCCACGATTCAAGAATTTCCAACAGCAGTATTTCTTAAAGCGGAACAGCCATGCCTTTGTCCTTTGTAATTTTCCCAAGAAGAATAACTCAACATGAGGTTGTCGAGAGCTGAACAGGCTGTTGTTTTACTCGGCTTAGCGTCGTCATCGGAGACCTTGTAGGTCATAACATTTACAGGCCATTGCACCTTTGGCATTCTTTGGCACTTTTTGCAGCAATCAAGTGCTGATTCGGTCCGAATTAGATGAAGAAACCCAGATCAGTGGGGTTGTATTTTTTTAGGGACATGTCGCCGCTGCGATGGCGACGAGCTCTACTGAACCACGATGATTCAATTGACCACGGACGTCTTGAAACGCCACGAACGATTGTTTATGTAACCAAGAGCAATCAATTCAGAACACAATCAGACTCGATTCCGAGCTCTTCCACTTCCACAGGCAATAACTGCTGCTTTAAGGCTCAAGGCGCTGTATGGAGAGCTGCTTCAGTGTATCGAATCTAGATTTTCCAATGACAAGTGAGCAGCACACATTGTTGACTTTGTCTTACGAAGCTAGGCTCACTCGTGCAACAAAACTCGTGTAGTTCTGCACGTGTAGAAATGAAGTCCGTATGTCTTAAACATCTGTTCACCCTAATATCGTGCAGGCTAGCCAGCTCGTCCACTCATTGTCTCGAACGGTTCGTCTCAGCTTCTGGTATCGTCCCAGCTCAAATTATTCTGCCAGAGACGGCGAGCCAGCAACCACGCTGGAAGGCCCACTGGGGCTATAAGGCCACAAGGATCAAACAGTGAATTGACAACACTGAGAACACAACGTTTTGCAGTCGACTTTTCTTGAATTTGTGCCTTGAAGCCAAGAACATCGCGTTCCATGTTCCAACGGACACCCAAGGCCCTTTCTATAATTAAAGTGTCTTCCAGGTCCAGGCTTGCAACACTCAAAGCCTTCTCTGAATCATCGATTGTAGCTAACACAGCCTTGCTGTTGTTCACCCACTTCGCCATTCGAAATCCGCGGCTTGCTAAGAGGATTTGATTATCTGACGCTAGACTAATAGCCATTGCCTCCATGGACAGCAATTTAAGCAAATCAATCAGGTAGGAGTCCGCTCTACAGTGGATATAACGTCATCAGCTTATGATCTGTGATAGATGGTCACTGTTCACTGGCTTCAGTGCATACCATGCAAAACTAGACCAGGATCAGGCGCCAAACAGTGGAACTGCCATTTTGAACTCTTGCGGTTCAGAGTTTAAATCCCCATCCGACCACCACAGGAACCGAAGGGCGTCCGCATCTTTCTCCGTAACTGTAACCTTGTCGAACATTTCTTCGATGTCAACGGATAGCACGATTGGCTCCTTGTGAAAGCTCATCAGCACGCCAATAATCCTGTTGGTCAGATCTGGCTCTTCAAGGATCATTCAAAGAGACACCCGATATTTGGCCGCATAATCAAATACCACCCGTAATTTCCCCCAGATTTTGTGGGCTTGCAGCAGGATTGTATGGCAGATACCATCAAGCCGTTACTTAAGAAACCATCTTAAGAGACGGTGACAAAAAACTATCGCCCCGTATCTAATCTTTCTGTCTGATAGAACAGTGTGTGGGAAGACAACTATCAGTTCATTTATCAACAAATAGACTCGGTGCTGATGTCAATGATAGACTTATCACCCGCCTTCGATACAGTGGATCATAGAATTTTACTACAACGTCTGGAGCGCTCATTGGGAGTGACCGGTCTGGCATTACGATGGTTTGATTTGTATTTATCTAACCGCACTATGCAAGTTTCGATAGATTACGTCAGACCGCAACCTGTTCTTTTGCTCTGTGCCGCAGGGATCCAAATTACGTCCCCGTTTATATAGTGATTATACGCTTCCTCTAGGAGTTCTTATTCGCGTATTGCTCCTATTATATCATATTTACGCTGATGATTATCAGATCATGAAGTCATAATCTCTCTGTCCTATGCAACAACTCGAAAACGCACAACAGCTTGAGCGGGGAGTAGAGGCTGTCAGCGATTGGATGTTATATAACAAATTTAAGCTCAACCCCGAGAAAACGGAATTTATAGTGCTATCAAGCTCTCAGAATCGGGATAAAGTATCAGTGCAGTCTTTGTGGTGATACGATTCCACGTGTGCCAACCATTAAGAATCTGGGGGTTATTATGGATTCTAGTCTGGATATGAAGGATCATATTAATCATGTACGTAAAACATGCTTTCGGTCAACTCGGCTAAATTACTAGTACACGCATTTGTTATTTCACGACTGGATTGTTGTAACGGGTTACTTATCTGACTCCCATTATGTGCAATTCAGCAGTTGCAGATCGTTATGAACGATTAAGAAAGAGTCGTGATGGGTGTAAAAAGAGACATGGATACCAAAGGTACTAGTTTATTATGTAACCTTCACTGGCTTCCGTTCTCAGTTTAAGATTTTATCGCTTGTTTATAAAGCATTACATAATCAGGCCCCTGACTATATATTTGATATGATTCGTGTCCGTTCATTAGTGAGATCGTTACGGTTTTCTAGCGAACTATGCCTCTATGTGCCTAAAACCAGGAATAGATATGGTGAACGTGCTTTTAGTGTTGCTGGTCCGAGCACTTAAAACATTTTTATTCAAAACCAGTTATGACTATGATAAGCATTTTATATACATATACCTTATGCGCTCAGTTGGGTTGCTTAATGAGCGCAATATAAAAAACTCTAAATAACAATAATAATTATAATAATAATAGGAGTTCTGGGCCACCAGGCTCTTCTTTCTTTCTATATCCGTTTGAGAGGTAGCCATCCATGGTGGTCTTATACATCTCAAACAACCCTGGATCCCTCCGGAGCCTTTTCCGTAAGAATCAGAGACGCATCGCAGCCAGTCTGCGATTGATTTTGAGCTCTGGGTGCTCGTCTCGCTATGGAAGCCCGGCCTTGAAGTGACTGTGATAGAAGAGTCATGTTCACCATATTCCGCATCACTTCCCTCGTGGTTGCAGATACAACGCGCGGTACTCTCACATGATGATTCGGTCAGTCCTCGAGTATTCCGGTACCCTGGGCTATAGCACTTGTCACATCCGCTGGCGCTGCCATAATCGGATTACCATGACCGATGGGAGACACAGTAAAGGATCGCTCGTCACCGGCCTCCACCCATTAGTTTTCTTCGATCGCAACTTCAGGTACGTCATTTTGATGGCGGATTAACTTCTTTTTTGGCAAGTTTCCCACAGAAGCGCTTTAGCTCATAATTGATTTTTACTTTTTTTTCTCTTTGTCTGTTTTAGGATAATTCAAAGTGCAGAAAATTATTAATTAGAATCAATCACTAAAACACCATCCGAGTACTGTAGAGACTTGTAGTATTAAAAATTTTAAACAGCCATTTCGCGCTACAGTTTATTCCATAAAACAGCATAAATCAGCATGAAACAAAATCACAAATAGCAAGAATGGCGAATTCAGCGAATATAGCGAATATGGCTAATGCAGCGAATGAAGTGGTAATCTACAACACTAGACAAAATAAAGTAAAGAGAATAAATTTCGACAACTCAAACGACAAAACCACTGAAAAACTTATCATTGAAATTCAGCATAACTGATGACTGAAAGTAACGCTCAACTTTATCCTTATTTGTCTTATGAACCGATAACACTTAAGCCGATTTAACAAATAATTATCAGCCATAAAATGTTAAAACAATAAAGCTTACCGAGTGTTGGTGCTTTCTCCAACCCAATTCTTAATTCATACCGGTCTTGTTAGGGCAAGCGAAATAATTTGACTGGACACAGAAGTGTGAAGCGGTTATTACGCTGAACGGCGGACCATTGGATAGCAGCATTCCGGTGGAATGAATCGCCGGCACACGCACAAAGAAGGAAATGTTGACACACAGAAGTATAAGTTGCTAAACCTAGATTGCACCAAATTGACTCCTCACAGATCACGCCTGTATGCTATGCAACCAGCCTATACTTAGCCAAGAAAAATGATAAAATGCCTCAAACACACGAAAAATTCAGAAGAACTATTGTCACATAACTCACATTGTTGCCATGACCACTAAATATCTGGACTCCATATGAAGAAAACAAACCAGATGGGGCCACAGACAAACAGGGACCTGATCATCTACTTCAGTTCAATAGGCAACGTGTCTTTTTTCTGCAGATATATATATATTTTGTCTCTTTCTATCGTCTATCAAAATGCCTTCAAACTGTTGCTTTGTACCATATCGTAATAATAGAGGAGGACACAGATTCCCAAAAGATGAAAATGTAAAAAGACTCTGGTTGGTGGCAATAAAAAGGGATGATTTTAAGCCGAACAAAAATAGCATAGTGTGTCGGAAGCATTTTACTCCAAAAGACTACAATGATATCACAATTCATGGTACGTTACTTTCTCTCGTGTTCATAATATAAAAAAAATATGGTAAATATAAAGAGAATTTGTTACGAAACAACATAAAGATATTTAAACAGGAACAAAACAGTTAAAAATTAAAGCATTTCACTATACTGTGCGATGTCATATGCAAATGAGCTGATACATAAACAGAACGCACTATCAGGACCGTACCCCAGAAAAAATTATGAGATGACATTCCATTAATAATGCTACAAGTATAAAGTAACTTCGTCAATTGCAATGTCAAAATTGTAAGCCATATTATAGCGCATTTTCGCAGCACAGCAACCTCTCACATACCAATCACCTTCCATTTTCGACACCCGAACAGACAGGAGAAACTTTTCCTCATACATGTTTTCTCCTTTGGTGTCCAGAGATTTTTCCATCCCTCCTAGACATTTTTCAGTTTTTGGCTTGTGACAACTGGGAGCTGAAAGTACACATTAATTTACTAATGCCATCCAGATTGAAGATATGTTTAATTACTGTTTAATTTGCGTTACCATTTTGTAGATATGTCTGCTGCCTTCTTATTTTATCAAACACATACACACGGCAGTATGGGAGAATAATGATAACAGTACCTTGGTGAAAAAGAGGCCCTTTAAACCGTATTAACATTAGCCCCTCCTGTTAACCACTAAATGGCAAACGCCTTGCCGCTGCATTCGTTTATGTTCACCTCTGTAGCACTGTTTACGTCCTCGTAGCTATAAGCTGCAGGAGTGCTTATCTTGTAACAGGCTTGTGTTTCGGAACTGCTCTTGAAATCCTGATTTTTATCGTAACAATGGGGCGTAGGGAGAGAGGAAATGGCCTAAGCTTTTTATACTGTCAACATGCTGTTCTGTCTAAAACTAGCCGCGATATGTGACTAAGAAGCTCATTTTTCAAAGAAAAAAAATAAATGTGTACAGTTTTCTTAGAAAAAAGAAAATGAATTTATTATATTTTTTTCGGACCAGGGTCAACAAACAACAATGTAATTGTTGGATTATTAAAATTATACATGTATATATACATAAAATTGTATTTGAAATAATGCAAAAATAAAATTCATACCGCTCAACAAGTTGGACCTTTTGTCCTGTCACTCTTGATTTTCTTTTCCTTAATTCGGTCCGCAATTGTTGTAAAATCCACGAGATGTATTCCGTATTTAAAAATTGTAAAGTTGAACGTGATTAAATCTGGATTGACGGACACTAGTCCGTCTCGTCCGGTGTTAAACTGCGCTACGATACCCAAAGGCCACTTTCGCTTTGGAACAGTTGTGCCATGGAAGCGGACAAGGTCTCTTGGTTTTACAATGCGAGGAAAGAGGAGATATCTGCCATCTCTCCCGTACCTGGAGGGCGGGAAGGTACTTGCCTAATTCATCACTTCCAGAACACACTAGATAGATGGATAGATATTGCACCTACTATCTTGTGTGACAAGCCGGTCATTTAGAATTTTCTCAACCTCGGCCAGAAATGTAAGCAGTGACCCTTCTGTGAACAGTTGCTTCTTGATGGGCGCTTTCAGGACTGAGCGTAAAGACCTTATCATACGCTCCCACATGTCGTTTGAGTATGGGGGTTGAAATCCCAATCAATATTCCTATGAAGGAGGTTGCGCGAGATACGCTGTAATTCCAACCACGCGTGGCCTTCCGTATCTCACGCTCATCCCAGACTAAGTTAGTCCCATTGTTGCTGAACACTTTCGCTGGCTGATCTCCCCTGCTAATAGAGCGTTGAATCGCTTTCGGGAAAGAATCAGTGTCCAGACTATGTGCAACTTCTAAATGAATCGCACTGTTGCCAGGCAAGTGAAGAAGCATTCAGATCTCTTAAGCTATCCACGACCACACTTTAGGCAAATTGGTCCGAAGTAGTCAATCCCCAAGTCATTAAATGGCGGTCAATCGATCATGTGGAAGAGGCACCATCTGTTGTTAGCCGGTTGTTCGACAAAGGTGCCTGCAGTCAAAACAGCCTCGATTGCTCTTTTAACAGCAGCCGTCAAGCGAACGATCCAAACTTTTGTCCGCATCTTGTGTGTTTGTTGATTTACCTTATAATCAGGTGGGTCTTCTGAGGGGGGATCATCGAGTTTTTGGCGCCAGGTCAATTGGAGAGTACGTATGGCGTCCTCCAACTCTAAGAATCCCATTCAACAAATGAAAGTTAAGATCGGTTACTCTCCGCAATTCCAAGTATTTTCAACAGTACTATTTCTTAAAGCGGAATAGCCATTTTATAGCCCTTTTTCCCAATAAGAATACCTCAACACGAGGTTGTCCAGAGCTGAACCAGCTAAGACATGGCTGAAGATTGTTTCTTTTCTCAGCTCAACGTCGTCATCGGAAACCTTGTAGGTCATAACATTTACAGTCCATTGCACCTTTGGCATCCAAAGAAAATCTGGACCGCGCAACCAAGTGCTAATTCGGTTCGAATCGGATGGAGAAACTCCCCTCGAGGTCAGATCAGCGGGGTTGTATTTTATCGGACACTGGAATGGCTGATTCAATTGGCGACAAACGTCTTGAGACGCCGTGATCGGTTGTTTCCGTAACTAAGAACAATCGCTGAATCAGTACAGAACACAATAGACCCGAATCCAATATTAAGCTCTTCCACCACAGTGTATCGCAAGTGACAAGCAACAGCTGCTGTTTTAAGCTCGGTATGGAGAGCTGCTTCAGTTGAGCAAGTCTCAATTTTCCAATGACAAGTGAGCAGTACACATTGCTGAATTCGTATTCCTGTCGGATGTATGCCAATGTACCGAAGCCAAGCTCACTTTCGTCACAAAACACTGTACTTCAGCACGGGGAATGAAGCTCGTATGTCTTAAGCATCTGTTCACCCTAATATGGTGGAGGCTAGGCAGCTCGTCCACCCATTGTCTCAAACATTTCGTCTCAGCTTGCGGTATTGCGTCGTCGCAGCCCAAATTATTCTGTAAGAGACGCTGAACCAACAATCGCGCAGGAAGGGTCACTGGGACCACAAGGCTGCAGGGATCAAACAGTGAACAGATAACACTGAAAATGCCACGTTTTGTAGTCATATTTGTTTAATTTTTACCTTAAAGCCAAGAACATCGGTTTCTACATTTCAATGGACACTCAAGGTCCTTTCGCTAGGTAGATTGTCTTCCAGGTCCAGGCTTGCAACACTTGGAGCCTTCTCTGAATCAAGGTTTGTAGCTAACACAGCCTTGCTGTTGTTCACCCACTTCGTCATACGAAATCCGCGGCTTGCTAAGATTTGGATATCTGACGCTAGACTTATTGCCATTGCCTCCGTGGGCAGCAATTTAAGACCGTCATCCACATAGAAATGCGTCTGTACAGTGAATATAACGTCATCAACGTATGTTTCGTGTTGATGGCTGTCCACTGGCTTCAGTGTATACTCCGTGTACCTAGGCGAGTATCTGGCGCCACACAGATGAACTGTCATTTCGAACTCTTCTATTTCAGATTTTAAATCACCATCCGTCCACCACACGAACCGAAGGTCATCCGTGTCTTTTTCCGTAAACTTAACTTTGTGGAACATATCTTCTAAATCAAGGGCTAGCGCAATCAGTTCCTCACAAAAGTGCATCAGCACAAGGATAAGGCTTTTTATCAGATTTGGCGCTAGAAGGCGATCATTCAAACAGACACGCTGGTGCTTGGCCGCCCAATCAAACACCACCCGTAACTTGCCCGGTTTGTGCTGGCTCACAACAGATTTGGGCGCTTGAGATAGCAATTCATGTTGGCCTTACATATCTCAAACAACGCTGGGTCCCTCTGAAAATTTTTTTGTAACAAACGGAGACGCATATTGGCTAGTCCGCCATTTTTTGGAGCTTTTGGCGCTAGTCTCGCCATAGAGTCCGATCTGGTAGTGACCATTTTTGACTACGTATTTAGACTCCATAATGCTGAGCATTTGTCGGTTCGCACGACATAGCAATCTTAGCTGCGTACGCCCCTTCAGTGAACTCCGTCATCCACATTCCCTTGAGTTTTTGGTCTAAATTATCTGCTACAGACACGAAGTTGTCTTTGGCACCTGAACCGCTGTGCACTCCACAACAGGTATAGGTTCACCAGGTCTACCTCGTCGAATGTTTATAGGCCATAGAATCTCAGGCACGTTGCTTCCTATGAGCAAGTTCACTTCAGACGCGTTGATTTCCGGTATATCAAGATCTGCCAGATGCTTCCATTTCTTTATGTTGCCACTGTAGAACGGGCTGCAGCGAGAAGTTTGGTGACTGTCCACACTTCTTTTGGATGGACGGTTTCCTTCCCGTTAATAAGATCTGAACTTTAAATCCACTTCAGAACCGTTGTGTGAGCTGCCTCGCTGATCCAAAGCTGTAATTGTGAATGACGCTCTGTGACAAGATTTTTTTCGCAGGGGCTGCAAGCTCTGTGACAAGATTTTTTCGCAGTTCTGCTATCAAGCAAGGCTTATGATGTTATTGTCTTAATGTATCTTCCTTCGACACGCAAGGGACAGGCAATATACTCATCCACACCTTGCGGACGGGGCATGCTTCAAGTCACAAGCGAGGGCTGCGCAGTCATCACCTAAGGGTTCATTGGAGTGGGCGACTGAATTAGAACTGCAAGTTGCCGCTTGGGCGCGGCCGAAGAGTGTTCAGGCGCTCGCGACTCGGCAAAGCACTGTGGAGCAGAGGGCTATGCTTTCGATTACACAATGCAAAAGATGCGTTTTTCTACCATCTTTTGATACAGGTTTCCACTACAAGCAATTGAAAAACAACTTTCCCGTTTTACGAACTCTTTTCTTCCATCAAATTTCATTTTTATTTAAACTTATGGCATGCAGCCAGATGCGCGCAGACGCCGCCCTACGGGCCCGCTTCTCACTTGAACTACTACTTTTTATTGGATCCTCGGGATTCTACACCCTTGTGCCTGATCGCTGTAGCTAACGAAGTACCACGTGACCTAGAACCGTCTGCTTTCACCACATCGGCCACCTTTAGTTGTACATACCTCGACCCTTTTTACCTTTCGCTTGAGTTGACTCATTGATATGACGTCTTGACCAAACATAGAAATTACCACACTGGCTCTCTCACGTACAAATTGAGACAAATAGTTGAGAACCACTAATCTACCAGATTCCACTACTTTGTGTGCCTTCTCAACTCACCTTGCCCTTATATAACTTGGAAGACGACCTGCTATTTTCCTAAGACTCTCAGAACTGTTAAGTGTTCTAGTAAACCTAACTGTGACATGGTGATTTCCAGAAGAAATGGCAACAACCCCTTAACATCATTTGATTTTTATGGGTGAGCCGTTTACTAGCATTGCAGTACATGTTTGAGCCACCATGTTTGGCTTCCAATAGAGTGACCTTAGCAGTTTCTCAGCCCTTGAATATCCATCTTTCCCAAGCTTGACACAATCGTAATTAATTCCTTGAGCTCCTTCCAGTTTTATTGTAAGTAACCTTTTGTTCAATGTTAATCTCAAAATTGCTGTTGCGGTTTCAACGCTTGATACCTAGTAATGACTTCCGGTGCCCTGGGATATAACCTTTGTCACATTCGCTGGCGCTGCCATAATCGGTTTACCATAACCTATGGCAGATGGAGTCAAAAATAGCCCGTCACCGGCTTCGCCCACTCATTTTCTTCGATTGTCCCTTCAGCTACGTCATTTTTGATGACGGAGTAATGTCCGTTTCCTCTCTACCTCTCGCTTTGCCTTTTGAGTTCTTTCTCAGTGCTCTGCAGTTCTTGTTCTGCTAACTCCTGTTGCAATCGTAGTTCCGAGAGCCGTCGCTTGATCTGCGACTCGAACACCAGAAGAAGCCGACACGTGGGACACACTCGTTCCCGCGAGACTCAGAACATTTCGTTTTCGCCGACGACTCAGCTGTTGACTCTGTTCTTCGTCTTCAGATAATTTTTTCTCACACTGTCAAAGAGCGTTTCAAATTCCGATCTCGCCATCGGATCAGCTAAAGCGTCTTAAGCACAACGTCAGCATCTGTAAATGTGACACACAGACCATCAATGCGATGCACCAGTTCTTTTGCTGCATCTTTGTTCTCATACGATTTTCCACTTCCATTTGTGAACGAAGCTCACTTATTTTTCCGGAAAGTTCCCCACGTTAGCGCTTTAGTTACAAAATGTTTTGGCCTTCCAATTTTTGCTTTGTCTGTTTTAGGAGGCATATTTTTGCTTGTTGGGGCAAGCGCAATTATTTGACTGAAAACAGAAATGTAAAGCGGTCATTCCGCTGGGCGGCGGACCTCTGGATAGCAACATTCAGTAGAATCGCTGGCACACGCACAAGTAAGAAAATGTTGACATAGCCAAGGTAACCGATGAATGCTTCAATCACACGAAAAATGCATGAGAACTATTGTCACATGACTAACATTGTTGCCATGACGCCCAAATATCTGGAAACATTCAGTCGATCAAAATTCATTACAATCAGACCCTTACAATGCTAACAAGCATCTCCAACCGCTGTCCGACATCCCATGAACCAACCCAAAATACAGACCACTCTTTTCTGAAGATTACCTGCTTTGGGGTTGTTTTTGTTTTTCGGTCCTTGGTCGTGGGTGACAGGGTTAGAAATCACATTTTAATCGAAATAATGATTCAGTTAAGTGAAGCTGCATAAATTCACTTATATTCATTTTAGAAATTAATAAATCCTGTAAGGCGATATCATCTAAGGACAAAGCTTTCAAAGCGTTTGCTACCTGCCTAGCGTGATATGCCTTAATCTAACATTCTGCTATAAAAGTTATAAAATGTCTTGAATATCACGCATTTAATGTAAAAAGGGAATGTTTGTTTTGAAATACTTTTACGCGAAACCTAAGAGAAATGATTAATACTTTTTTTGCTCTGAGTACTTTACTGCGGATAATTCCATATGCTTTGTAAGAGCACGCACGTGGCAGGGGAAGATGGGGGTGAAGGATACGAACAGGCCTCCTCCACGTCACTGTCGACTTCCTTGTTTCCTCTTTCTTCTGAGATCTCTTCTAAGGTGTGTAATGCCAGCAACCGTGCAGTCATGAGGCTCTTCCACTTCCCCTCTGTCCCTGACTCTTTCTTCCCTTAGCACCTTCTTCTCGGATTCTTCGTTGTGATTTCCGTCAGTATAAAATGATTGCCTCTGTACTTAGTGTCAGCTAAAGGTAAGGAAGCGTCAAGGAACTGAGCATCCAAGGCCTTAAGATTCATGACAAATACCTAAAGGGGCAGACATACGGTGTAGAAGACTCTTCGTTTACAGGAGACGATACCACAGTCTACAGGGGTCGAGGGTAGGGGGCTGCTTGTGATGTAGCATCAGAATGAACTGAATCGAGACCAGTTGCGTCTTCGTTCATGCATGATCCTCGTCGCGGCTATATCCTGTGACAAATTCTCATGCATAGACCTTGTCCTCTAGCAAGTTGATGCTGTGTGGTGTTGGGTATTTACACTCCCAATCGATATGATAAGGGGCTTACCAGATTATCTGGATTAACACCATGTACTCTCGAATTCTCTCCTTGGCGCACTGTTCTTGGCTGGAACCTAGTTTATCGATTGTTTCTTAGGACACAGACCTGGTCAATTTTGCCATCTTTCTAGTCTTGATTAACTTGGCTTCAGCTTTCTGGCTATGCAAGGAAGAATAGGGAAGAAGGTCTAATGACAGACCTACGTAACGTCTTTCGACGTCTGGCCCCTCATTGGTCCTTCCTTTGGATCTTACCGTGGTTGACTTCCTTAGCATTCTGTGTTGGTGCTTGCACTCAATGCAGGAGTTCCTTACACAGCACCAAGTTTTATTCGGACATTTTCCGGTTCGATGTGAAATGAGCAGTCACATATACTTGTCCGGGTGATATCTCAAAAACTATTCATCGGATCTTCACCAAACCTTACAGAAAGGAAATATATATAGTATAGATGTGCAAAAAGGGTTCAATTTGTCCCGTGTCCGTCCGTCTGTCCGTCGCTTTTTTTTGTCCGGTTGATATCACAAATACTATTCATTGGATTTTCACTAAGCCTTACAGAAAGAAAGTATATATAATATAGATGTTCATTGTGGAAGGGGGTTAATTTGTGTCCTGTTCACCCGTCTGTCCGTCCGTCGCACTTTAAACTTTTTTCTTGTCCGGTTGATATCACAACAACTATTCATGGGATCTTCACCAAACCTTACAGAAAGGAAGTATATATAGCGTAGATGTGTAGTGGGAGGTTCAATTTTTCTCGTGTCTCTCCGTCTGTCCGTCGGTCTCACTTTAAACTTTTTTCTTGTATTGATATCACAAAACTATTCATCAGATCTTCACCAAACCTTGCAGGAAGGAAGTATATATAAAGTATATATAGTGCAGATGTGCAACAAAGGGTTCAATTTGTCCCATATCTGTTCGTCTGTCCGCCCGTTGCATTTGAAACTTTTTCTTGTCCGGGCATCAAAAACCATTCATCGGATCTTCACGAAGCCGTACAGAAAGAAAGTATATATAATATAGTTGTTCAACGGGGGTTTAATTTATCTCCTGTCCATTCGTCTGTCCGCTTGCAGCATTTGAAACTTTTTCTTGTCCGGACGATATCTCAAAAACTATTCATCGGATCTTAACCAAACCTTACAGGAAGTTGTACCTTCCTCCTCCATCCGTTGCACCTTGTATGTTGTTTTTATCCGGACGGTATTTCAAAAGAGTAACTAGACCACAGTGATGTAACCGCTATTTGCTGAGGGCTCTGCATCTCCGATGCCTATGTTTAACTATGTAATGTAAAATGCGATGTATTAATTGCATTGCTGATATTGCATTCAATTACGTAATTGATGACATTTTAAAAAAGTAGTTTTAACCTATAAAAAATCAGATTGCATCATCCAATGGAAATAGCCATGCGGTTTTGATAAAAACCGAAATGAGACAGTGACGTTATTGTATCACACTTCACAGTAAAAGGGAATAAAATGAACTCTTTTTGCATCTGCCTGTTTCACGTAAGCATCATGATACATGGGTAAGTGTCAGTTTATTTAAACAATGGAGAAATAGAAAAAAACACAGAAACTGTGTCCGAAAATATTTTAGAGAACTTATCTTTACTAATAGCTGCTGGCTGACCAACAACATTGCTGTAGATAGTTAGACAGTATAAATATATTTATGGCTGTGTAACATATGCTTATATGAATTTCTGCAAAGAAATGTTCCAGAATGTTTTGAGACCATTTACTGTTTCATCTGCAGCCTTCGCACCCGATGTTAAAATATCATGTTATGTCTAAGAGCTAAATTAATTTTTGCTATTAAAAATTGAACTGAGGATTTCTTAATTTGAGCTTGGAATATCTAAAATAAAATTATTAAAGAAAAAAAGATTGATTTTAAATAATTTAGACATCAATTCTATACACTGAGTATTATATTCTCTTTATCCAGAAATTATCCAGAAAGATATCAAGATATCTGCAATCAATTTTAGATGTTAGTACTAATATTATGATATCAAAAAATACTTTTTAGATGTCTGAAATTTAATGTTGACATGTCTAAATAAAAAGTAATGCTTGGAATCTAGTTAGCAATGTTGAAAAGTATTTCACAAGTTCCATTCTGCTGACACTGATGTCGTTTTCTATTGTTTTACCGACATATGGTTAGAATCAGAATCTTTGTTTCTGAAAGTATTTAACCTTTATTTAAGAAATAATGTAATGGAAAAATTATGAGACATTTTAACACGGAAAACTATGCAGATCCAGTATTCTTATCAGGGTCTTCTTAGGCCTAAAATGTGATTGAAATTATTCCCACTTGCAAACATAGTTTGCAAATGGGTATACTTTGCAAAGAATTCCGGCGTTTATTCCTTCCTTTTTTTTTCCGTCATGGAGGTTTCCAGAAAACTCCTCCTACGCTATTTGACGTAGGACGATGAAATTTGGCACAGAGATAGAGAATGATGAGATGTCGTGAAATCCGCAAATTTTTTTGACCTTGACCTTCAAGGTCAAGGTCAAATTGAGGTCAAAGTTTTTTTACCTCAAATTGGTTTCCAGAAAACTCCTCCTACACGGTTTGTAGTAGAAAGACGGCATTTGGCAGAAACATAGAGGGTAATGAGTTGTCGTGAAATCCGCAAAATTTTTTGACCTTGACCTTGACCTTCAAGGTCAAATTGAGGTCAAAATATTTTTTCAAAAACCTATTCAATCACGAAAACTTGCTGGAAATAGCGCTCAAATCCTTGTTTCAACACGTGTACAGTGTCAGTAGGCAGAAACGTCATTGATGGAATCTCGACATTCAGTGTCAAGGTCAAGGTCATGTGACTTTTGTATATTGAAATCCCTCAGAGACAAATTGTCCATTATCTCGAAAACGGTTAGAGATAGAGCGATTTTGAGCTTATTTTCGACCCTTTGGGGCTAAAAGACCATATATAAGAGGTACCTCAGTGACCTTGACCTCCTCCGTCATGGTCAAGGTCAAAAGCCGGAAGTTGACCATTATCTCGAAAACGGTTAGAGATAGAGCGATTTTGAGCTTATTTTCGACCCTTTGGGCCTAAAAGACGTTATATAATAGGTACCTCGGTGACCTTGACCTCCTCCGTAATGGTCAAGGTCAAAAACCGGAAGTTGACCATTATCTCGAAAACGGTTAGAGATAGAGCGATTTTGAGCTTATTTTCGACCCTTTGGGCCTAAAAGACGTTATATAAGAGGTACCTCGGTGACCTTGACCTCCTCCGTCATGGTCGAGGTCAAAAACCGGGAGTTGAGCATTATCTCGAAAACGGTTAGAGATAGAGCGATTTTGAGCTTATTTTCGACCCTTTGGGCCTAAAAGACGTTATATAAGAGGTACCTCGGTGACCTTGACCTCCTCCGTCATGGTCAAGGTCAAAAACCGGAAGTTGACCATTATCTCGAAAACGGTTAGAGATAGAGCGATTTTGAGCTTATTTTCGCCCCTTTGGGCCTAAAAAACGTTATATAAGAGGTACCTCGGTGACCTTGACCTCCTCCGTCATGGTCAAGGTCAAAAACCGGAAGTTGACCATTATATCGATAACGGTTAGAGATAGAGCGATTTTGAGCTTATTTTCGACCCTTTGGGCCTAAAAGACGTTTTATAAGAGGTACCTCAGTGACCTTGACCTCCTCCATCATGGTCAAGGTCAAAAACCGGAAGTTGACCATTATCTCGATAACGGTTAGAGATAGAGCGATTTTGAGCTTATTTTCGACCCTTTGGGCCTAAAAGACGTTATATAAGAGGTACCTCGTTGACCTTGACCTCCTCCGTCATGGTCAAGGTCAAAAACCGGAAGTTGACCATTATCTCGAAAACGGTTAGAGATAGAGCGATTTTGAGCTTATTTTCGACCCTTTGGGCCTAAAAGACGTTTTATAATAGGTACCTCGGTGACCTTGACCTCCTCCGTCATGGTCAAGGTCAAAATCCGGAAGTTGACCATTATCTCGAAAACGGTTAGAGATAGAGCGATTTTGAGCTTATTTTCGACCCTTTGGGCCTAAAAAACGTTATATAAGAGGTACCTCGGTGACCTTGACCTCCTCCGTCATGGTCAAGTAAAAACCGGAAGTTGACCATTATCTCGAAAACGGTTAGAGATAGAGCGATTTTGAGCTTATTTTCGACCCTTTGGGCCTAAAAAACGTTATATAAGAGGTACTTCGGTGACCTTGACCTCCTCCGTCATGGTCAAGGTCAAAAACCGGAAGTTGACCATTATCTCGAAAACGGTTAGAGATAGAGCGATTTTGAGCTTATTTTCGACCCTTTGGGCCTAAAAAACGTTATATAAGAGGTACCTCGGTGACCTTGACCTCCTCCGTCATGGTCAAGGTGAAAAACCGGAAGTTGACCATTATCTCGAAAACGGTTAGAGATAGAGCGATTTTGAGCTTATTTTCGACCCTTTGGGCCTAAAAGACGTTATATAAGAGGTACCTCGGTGACCTTGACCTCCTCCGTCATGGTCAAGGTCAAAAACCGGAAGTTGACTATTATCTCGAAAACGGTTAGAGATAGAGCGATTTTGAGCTTATTTTCGCCCCTTTGGGCCTAAAAAACGTTATATAAGAGGTACCTCGGTGACCTTGACCTCCTCCGTCATGGTCAAGGTCAAAAACCGGAAGTTGACCATTATATCGATAACGGTTAGAGATAGAGCGATTTTGAGCTTATTTTCGACCCTTTGGGCCTAAAAGACGTTTTATAAGAGGTACCTCAGTGACCTTGACCTCCTCCGTCATGGTCAAGGTCAAAAACCGGAAGTTGACCATTATCTCGATAACGGTTAGAGATAGAGCGATTTTGAGCTTATTTTCGACCCTTTGGGCCTAAAAGACGTTATATAAGAGGTACCTCGTTGACCTTGACCTCCTCCGTAATGGTCAAGGTCAAAAACCGGATGTTGACCATTATCTCGAAAACGGTTAGAGATAGAGCGATTTTGAGCTTATTTTCGACCCTTTGGGCCTAAAAGACGTTATATAAGAGGTACCTCGGTGACCTTGACCTCCTCCGTCATGGTCAAGTAAAAACCGGAAGTTGACCATTATCTCGAAAACGGTTAGAGATAGAGCGATTTTGAGCTTATTTTCGACCCTTTGGGCCTAAAAAACGTTATATAAGAGGTACCTCGGTGACCTTGACCTCCTCCGTCATGGTCAAGGTCAAAAACCGGAAGTTGACCATTATCTCGAAAACGGTTAGAGATAGAGCGATTTTGAGCTTATTTTCGACCCTTTGGGCCTAAAAAACGTTATATAAGAGGTACCTCGGTGACCTTGACCTCCTCCGTCATGGTCAAGGTGAAAAACCGGAAGTTGACCATTATCTCGAAAACGGTTAGAGATAGAGCGATTTTGAGCTTATTTTCGACCCTTTGGGCCTAAAAAACGTTATATAAGAGGTACCTCGGTGACCTTGACCTCCTCCGTCATGGTCAAGGTGAAAAACCGGAAGTTGACCATTATCTCGAAAACGGTTAGAGATAGAGCGATTTTGAGCTTATTTTCGACCCTTTGGGCCTAAAAGACGTTATATAAGAGGTACCTCGGTGACCTTGACCTCCTCCGTCATGGTCAAGGTCAAAAACCGGAAGTTGACTATTATCTCGAAAACGGTTAGAGATAGAGCGATTTTGAGCTTATTTTCGCCCCTTTGGGCCTAAAAAACGTTATATAAGAGGTACCTCGGTGACCTTGACCTCCTCCGTCATGGTCAAGGTCAAAAACCGGAAGTTGACCATTATATCGATAACGGTTAGAGATAGAGCGATTTTGAGCTTATTTTCGACCCTTTGGGCCTAAAAGACGTTTTATAAGAGGTACCTCAGTGACCTTGACCTCCTCCGTCATGGTCAAGGTCAAAAACCGGAAGTTGACCATTATCTCGATAACGGTTAGAGATAGAGCGATTTTGAGCTTATTTTCGACCCTTTGGGCCTAAAAGACGTTATATAAGAGGTACCTCGTTGACCTTGACCTCCTCCGTAATGGTCAAGGTCAAAAACCGGAAGTTGACCATTATCTCGAAAACGGTTAGAGATAGAGCGATTTTGAGCTTATTTTCGACCCTTTGGGCCTAAAAGACGTTATATAAGAGGTACCTCGGTGACCTTGACCTCCTCCGTCATGGTCAAGGTCAAAAACCGGAAGTTGACCATTATCTCGAAAACGGTTAGAGATAGAGCGATTTTGAGCTTATTTTCGACCCTTTGGGCCTAAAAAACGTTATATAAGAGGTACCTCGGTGACCTTGACCTCCTCCGTCATGGTCAAGGTCAAAAACCGGAAGTTGACCATTATCTCGAAAACGGTTAGAGATAGAGCGATTTTGAGCTTATTTTCGACCCTTTGGGCCTAAAAAACGTTATATAAGAGGTACCTCGGTGACCTTGACCTCCTCCGTCATGGTCAAGGTGAAAAACCGGAAGTTGACCATTATCTCGAAAACGGTTAGAGATAGAGCGATTTTGAGCTTATTTTCGACCCTTTGGGCCTAAAAGACGTTATATAAGAGGTACCTCGGTGACCTTGACCTCCTCCGTCATGGTCAAGGTCAAAAACCGGAAGTTGACTATTATCTCGAAAACGGTTAGAGATAGAGCGATTTTGAGCTTATTTTCGCCCCTTTGGGCCTAAAAAACGTTATATAAGAGGTACCTGGGTGACCTTGACCTCCTCCGTCATGGTCAAGGTCAAAACCCGGAAGTTGACCATTATATCGATAACGGTTAGAGATAGAGCGATTTTGAGCTTATTTTCGACCCTTTGGGCCTAAAAGACGTTTTATAAGAGGTACCTCAGTGACCTTGACCTCCTCCGTCATGGTCAAGGTCAAAAACCGGAAGTTGACCATTATCTCGGTAACGGTTAGAGATAGAGCGATTTTGAGCTTATTTTCGACCCTTTGGGCCTAAAAGACGTTATATAATAGGTACCTCGTTGACCTTGACCTCCTCCGTAATGGTCAAGGTCAAAAACCGGAAGTTGACCATTATCTCGAAAACGGTTAGAGATAGAGCGATTTTGAGCTTATTTTCGACCCTTTGGGCCTAAAAGACGTTATATAAGAGGTACCTCGGTGACCTTGACCTCCTCCGTCATGGTCAAGGTCAAAAACCGGAAGTTGACCATTATCTCGAAAACGGTTAGAGATAGAGCGATTTTGAGCTTATTTTCGACCCTTTGGGCCTAAAAGACGTTTTATAATAGGTACCTCGGTGACCTTGACCTCCTCCGTCATGGTCAAGGTCAAAATCCGGAAGTTGACCATTATCTCGAAAACGGTTAGAGATAGAGCGATTTTGAGCTTATTTTCGACCCTTTGGGCCTAAAAAACGTTATATAAGAGGTACCTCGGTGACCTTGACCTCCTCCGTCATGGTCAAGTAAAAACCGGAAGTTGACCATTATCTCGAAAACGGTTAGAGATAGAGCGATTTTGAGCTTATTTTCGACCCTTTGGGCCTAAAAAACGTTATATAAGAGGTACCTCGGTGACCTTGACCTCCTCCGTCATGGTCAAGGTCAAAAACCGGAAGTTGACCATTATCTCGAAAACGGTTAGAGATAGAGCGATTTTGAGCTTATTTTCGACCCTTTGGGCCTAAAAGACGTTATATAAGAGGTACCTCGGTGACCTTGACCTCCTCCGTCATGGTCAAGGTCAAAAACCGGAAGTTGACCATTATCTCGAAAACGGTTAGAGATAGAGCGATTTTGAGCTTATTTTCGACCCTTTGGGCCTAAAAGACGTTTTATAATAGGTACCTCGGTGACCTTGACCTCCTCCCTCATGGTCAAGGTCAAAATCCGGAAGTTGACCATTATCTCGAAAACGGTTAGAGATAGAGCGATTTTGAGCTTATTTTCGCCCCTTTGGGCCTAAAAAACGTTATATAAGAGGTACCTCGGTGACCTTGACCTCCTCCGTCATGGTCAAGTAAAAACCGGAAGTTGACCATTATCTCGAAAACGGTTAGAGATAGAGCGATTTTGAGTTTATTTTCGACCCTTTGGGCCTAAAAAACGTTATATAAGAGGTACCTCGGTGACCTTGACCTTCTCCGTCATGGTCAAGGTGAAAAACCGGAAGTTGACCATTATCTCGAAAACGGTTAGAGATAGAGCGATTTTGAGCTTATTTTCGACCCTTTGGGCCTAAAAGACGTTACATAAGAGGTACCTCGGTGACCTTGACCTCCTCCGTCATGGTCAAGGTCAAAAACCGGAAGTTGACCATTATCTCGAAAACGGTTAGAGATAGAGCGATTTTGAGCTTATTTTCGCCCCTTTGGGCCTAAAAGACGTTATATAAGAGGTACCTCGGTGACCTTGACCTCCTCCGTCATGGTCAAGGTCAAAAACCGGAAGTTGACCATTATATCGATAACGGTTAGAGATAGAGCGATTTTGAGCTTATTTTCGACCCTTTGGGCCTAAAAGACGTTTTATAAGAGGTACCTCAGTGACCTTGACCTCCTCCGTCATGGTCAAGGTCAAAAACCTGAAGTTGACCATTATCTCGATAACGGTTAGAGATAGAGCGATTTTGAGCTTATTTTCGACCCTTTGGGCCTAAAAGACGTTATATAATAGGTAACTCGTTGACCTTGACCTCCTCCGTAATGGTCAAGGTCAAAAACCGGAAGTTGACCATTATCTCGAAAACGGTTAGAGATAGAGCGATTTTGAGCTTATTTTCGACCCTTTGGGCCTAAAAGACGTTATATAAGAGGTACCTCGGTGACCTTGACCTCCTCCGTCATGGTCAAGGTCAAAAACCGGAAGTTGACCATTATCTCGAAAACGGTTAGAGATAGAGCGATTTTGAGCTTATTTTCGACCCTTTGGGCCTAAAAGACTTTTTATAATAGGTACCTCGGTGACCTTGACCTCCTCCGTCATGGTCAAGGTCAAAATCCTGAAGTTGACCATTATCTCGAAAACGGTTAGAGATAGAGCGATTTTGAGCTTATTTTCGACCCTTTGGGCCTAAAAAACGTTATATAAGAGGTACCTCGGTGACCTTGACCTCCTCCGTCATGGTCAAGGTCAAAAACCGGAAGTTGACCATTATCTCGAAAACGGTTAGAGATAGAGCGATTTTGAGCTTATTTTCGACCCTTTGGGCCTAAAAAACGTTATATAAGAGGTACCTCGGTGACCTTGACCTCCTCCGTCATGGTCAAGGTCAAAAACCGGAAGTTGACCATTATCTCGATAACGGTTAGAGATAGAGCGATTTTGAGCTTATTTTCGACCCTTTGGGCCTAAAAGACGTTATAAAATAGGTACCTCGGTGACCTTGACCTCCTCCGTAATGGTCAAGGTCAAAAACCGGAAGTTGACCATTATCTCGAAAACGGTTAGAGATAGAGCGATTTTGAGCTTATTTTCGACCCTTTGCGCCTAAAAGACGTTATATAAGAGGTACCTCGGTGACCTTGACTTCCTCCGTCATGGTCAAGGTCAAAATCCGGAAGTTGACCATTATCTCGAGAACGGTTAGAGATAGAGCGATTTTGAGCTTATTTTCGACCCTTTGGGCCTAAAAAACGTTATATAAGAGGTACCTCGGTGACCTTGACCTCCTCCGTCATGGTCAAGGTGAAAAACCGGAAGTTGACCATTATCTCGAAAACGGTTAGAGATAGAGCGATTTTGAGCTTATTTTCGACCCTTTGGGCCTAAAAAACGTTATATAAGAGGTACCTCGGTGACCTTGACCTCCTCCGTCATGGTCAAGGTCAAAAACCTGAAGTTGACCATTATCTCGATAACGGTTAGAGATAGAGCGATTTTGAGCTTATTTTCGACCCTTTGGGCCTAAAAGACGTTATATAAGAGGTACCTCAGTGACCTTGACCTCCTCCGTCATGGCCAAGGTCAAAAACCGGAAGTTGACCATTATCTCGAAAACGGTTAGAGATAGAGCGATTTTGAGCTTATTTTCGACCCTTTGGGCCTAAAAGACGTTATATAAGAGGTACCTCGGTGACCTTGACCTCCTCCGTCATGGTCAAGGTCAAAAACCGGAAGTTGACCATTATCTCGAAAAAGGTTAGAGATAGAGCGATTTTGAGCTTATTTTCGACCCTTTGGGCTTAAAAGACGTTATATAAGAGGTACCTCGGTGACCTTGACCTCCTCCGTCATAGTCGAGGTCAAAAACCGGAAGTTGAGCATTATCTCGAAAACGGTTAGAGATAGAGCGATTTTGAGCTTATTTTCGACCCTTTGGGCCTACAAGACGTTATATAAGAGGTACCTCGGTGACCTTGACCTCCTCCGTCATGGTCAAGGTCAAAAACCGGAAGTTGACCATTATCTCGAAAACGGTTAGAGATAGAGCGATTTTGAGCTTATTTTCGACCCTTTGCGCCTAAAAGACGTTATATAAGAGGTACCTCGGTGACCTTGACTTCCTCCGTCATGGTCAAGGTCAAAATCCGGAAGTTGACCATTATCTCGAAAACGGTTAGAGATAGAGCGATTTTGAGCTTATTTTCGACCCTTTGGGCCTAAAAAACGTTATATAAGAGGTACCTCGGTGACCTTGACCTCCTCTGTCATGGTCAAGGTCAAAAACCGGAAGTTGACCATTATCTCGAAAACGGTTAGAGATAGAGCGATTTTGAGCTTATTTTCGACCCTTTGGGCCTAAAAGACGTTATATAAGAGGTACCTCGGTGACTTTGACCTCCACCGTCATGGTCAAGGTCAAAAACCGGAAGTTGACCATTATCTCGAAAACGGTTAGAGATAGAGCGATTTTGGGCTTATTTTCGACCCTTTGGGCCTAAAAAGACGTTACATAAGAGGTACCTCAGTGACCTTGACCTCCTCCGTCATGGTCAAGGTCAGAAACCGGAAGTTGACCATTATCTCGAAAACGGTTAGAGATAGAGCGATTTTGAGCTTATTTTCGACCCTTTGGGCCTAAAAGACGTTATATAAGAGGTACCTCGGTGACCTTGACCTCCTCCGTCATGGTCAAGGTCAAAAACCGGAAGTTGACCATTATCTCGAAAACGGTTAGAGATAGATCGATTTTGAGCTTTTTTTCGACCCTTTGGGCCTAAAAGACGTTTTATAATAGGTACCTCGGTGACCTTGACCTCCTCCGTCATGGTCAAGGTGAAAATCCGGAAGTTGACCATTATCTCGAAAACGGTTAGAGATAGAGCGATTTTAAGCTTATTTTCGACCATTTGGGCCTAAAAAACGTTATATAAGAGGTACCTCGGTGACCTTGACCTCCTCCGTCATGGTCAAGTAAAAACCGGAAGTTGACCATTATCTCGAAAACGGTTAGAGATAGAGCGATTTTGAGCTTATTTTCGCCCCTTTGGGCCTAAAAAACGTTATATAAGAGGTACCTCGGTGACCTTGACCTCCTCCGTCATGGTCAAGGTCAAAAACCGGAAGTTGACCATTATCTCGATAACGGTTAGAGATAGAGCGATTTTGAGTTTATTTTCGACCCTTTGGGCCTAAAAGACGTTATATAAGAGGTACCTCGGTGACCTTGACCTCCTCCGTCATGGTCAAGGTCAAAAACCTGAAGTTGAGCATTATCTCGAAAACGGTTAGAGATAGAGCGATTTTGAGCTTATTTTGGAACCGCTGGTGCTAAAAGACGTTATATAAGAGGTACCTCGGTGACCTTGACCTCCTCCGTCATGGTCAAGGTCAAAAACCGGAAATTGACCATTATCTCGAAAACGGTTAGAGATAGAGCGATTTTGAGCTTATTTTCGACCCTTTGGGCCTAAAAGACGTTATATAAGAGGTACCTCGGTGACTTTGACCTCCTCCGTCATGGTCAAGGTCAAAAACCTGAAGTTGACCATTATCTCGATAACGGTTAGAGATAGAGCGATTTTGAGCTTATTTTCGACCCTTTGGGCCTAAAAGACGTTATAAAATAGGTACCTCGGTGACCTTGACCTCCTCCGTAATGGTCAAGGTCAAAAACCGGAAGTTGACCATTATCTCGAAAACGGTTAGAGATAGAGCGATTTTGAGCTTATTTTCGACCCTTTGCGCCTAAAAGACGTTATATAAGAGGTACCTCGGTGACCTTGACTTCCTCCGTCATGGTCAAGGTCAAAATCCGGAAGTTGACCATTATCTCGAGAACGGTTAGAGATAGAGCGATTTTGAGCTTATTTTCGACCCTTTGGGCCTAAAAAACGTTATATAAGAGGTACCTCGGTGACCTTGACCTCCTCCGTCATGGTCAAGGTGAAAAACCGGAAGTTGACCATTATCTCGAAAACGGTTAGAGATAGAGCGATTTTGAGCTTATTTTCGACCCTTTGGGCCTAAAAAACGTTATATAAGAGGTACCTCGGTGACCTTGACCTCCTCCGTCATGGTCAAGGTCAAAAACCGGAAGTTGACCATTATCTCGATAACGGTTAGAGATAGAGCGATTTTGAGCTTATTTTCGACCCTTTGGGCCTAAAAGACGTTATATAAGAGGTACCTCAGTGACCTTGACCTCCTCCGTCATGGCCAAGGTCAAAAACCGGAAGTTGACCATTATCTCGAAAACGGTTAGAGATAGAGCGATTTTGAGCTTATTTTCGACCCTTTGGGCCTAAAAGACGTTATATAAGAGGTACCTCGGTGACCTTGACCTCCTCCGTCATGGTCAAGGTCAAAAACCGGAAGTTGACCATTATCTCGAAAAAGGTTAGAGATAGAGCGATTTTGAGCTTATTTTCGACCCTTTGGGCTTAAAAGACGTTATATAAGAGGTACCTCGGTGACCTTGACCTCCTCCGTCATAGTCGAGGTCAAAAACCGGAAGTTGAGCATTATCTCGAAAACGGTTAGAGATAGAGCGATTTTGAGCTTATTTTCGACCATTTGGGCCTACAAGACGTTATATAAGAGGTACCTCGGTGACCTTGACCTCCTCCGTCATGGTCAAGGTCAAAAACCGGAAGTTGACCATTATCTCGAAAACGGTTAGAGATAGAGCGATTTTGAGCTTATTTTCGACCCTTTGCGCCTAAAAGACGTTATATAAGAGGTACCTCGGTGACCTTGACTTCCTCCGTCATGGTCAAGGTCAAAATCCGGAAGTTGACCATTATCTCGAAAACGGTTGGTTAGAGATAGAGCGATTTTGAGCTTATTTTCGACCCTTTGGGCCTAAAAAACGTTATATAAGAGGTACCTCGGTGACCTTGACCTCCTCTGTCATGGTCAAGGTCAAAAACCGGAAGTTGACCATTATCTCGAAAACGGTTAGAGATAGAGCGATTTTGAGCTTATTTTCGCCCCTTTGGGCCTAAAAAACGTTATATAAGAGGTACCTCGGTGACCTTGACCTCCTCCGTCATGGTCAAGGTCAAAAACCGAAAGTTGACCATTATCTCGATAACGGTTAGAGATAGAGCGATTTTGAGCTTATTTTCGACCCTTTGGGCCTAAAAGACGTTATATAAGAGGTACCTCGGTGACTTGACCTCCACCGTCATGGTCAAGGTCAAAAACCGGAAGTTGACCATTATCTCGAAAACGGTTAGAGATAGAGCGATTTTGAGCTTATTTTCGACCCTTTGGGCCTAAAAGACGTTATATAAGAGGTACCTCGGTGACTTTGACCTCCACCGTCATGGTCAAGGTCAAAAACCGGAAGTTGACCATTATCTCGAAAACGGTTAGAGATAGAGCGATTTTGGGCTTATTTTCGACCCTTTGGGCCTAAAAAGACGTTACATAAGAGGTACCTCAGTGACCTTGACCTCCTCCGTCATGGTCAAGGTCAGAAACCGGAAGTTGACCATTATCTCGAAAACGGTTAGAGATAGAGCGATTTTGAGCTTATTTTCGACCCTTTGGGCCTAAAAGACGTTATATAAGAGGTACCTCGGTGACCTTGACCTCCTCCGTCATGGTCAAGGTCAAAAACCGGAAGTTGACCATTATCTCGAAAACGGTTAGAGATAGATCGATTTTGAGCTTTTTTCGACCCTTTGGGCCTAAAAGACGTTTTATAATAGGTACCTCGGTGACCTTGACCTCCTCCGTCATGGTCAAGGTGAAAATCCGGAAGTTGACCATTATCTCGAAAACGGTTAGAGATAGAGCGATTTTAAGCTTATTTTCGACCATTTGGGCCTAAAAAACGTTATATAAGAGGTACCTCGGTGACCTTGACCTCCTCCGTCATGGTCAAGTAAAAACGGAAGTTGACCATTATCTCGAAAACGGTTAGAGATAGAGCGATTTTGAGCTTATTTTCGCCCCTTTGGGCCTAAAAAACGTTATATAAGAGGTACCTCGGTGACCTTGACCTCCTCCGTCATGGTCAAGGTCAAAAACGGAAGTTGACCATTATCTCGATAACGGTTAGAGATTGAGCGATTTTGAGTTTATTTTCGACCCTTTGGGCCTAAAAGACGTTATATAAGAGGTACCTCGGTGACCTTGACCTCCTCCGTCATGGTCAAGGTCAAAAACCGGAAGTTGACCATTATCTCGAAAACGGTTAGAGATAGAGCGATTTTGAGCTTATTTTCGACCCTTTGGGCCTAAAAGACGTTATATAAGAGGTACCTCGGTGACCTTGACCTCCTCCGTCATGGTCAAGGTCAAAAACCGGAAGTTGACCATTATCTCGAAAACGGTTAGAGATAGAGCGATTTTGAGCTTATTTTCGACCCTTTGGGCCTACAAGACGTTATATAAGAGGTACCTCGGTGACCTTGACCTCCTCCGTCATGGTCAAGGTCAAAAACCGGAAGTTGACCATTATCTCGAAAACGGTTAGAGATAGAGCGATTTTGAGCTTATTTTCGACCCTTTGCGCCTAAAAGACGTTATATAAGAGGTACCTCGGTGACCTTGACTTCCTCCGTCATGGTCAAGGTCAAAATCCGGAAGCTGACCATTATCTCGAAAACGGTTAGAGATAGAGCGATTTTGAGCTTATTTTCGACCCTTTGGGCCTAAAAAACGTTATATAAGAGGTACCTCGGTGACCTTGACCTCCTCTGTCATGGTCAAGGTCAAAAACCGGAAGTTGACCATTATCTCGAAAACGGTTAGAGATAGAGCGATTTTGAGCTTATTTTCGCCCCTTTGGGCCTAAAAAACGTTATATAAGAGGTACCTCGGTGACCTTGACCTCCTCCGTCATGGTCAAGGTCAAAAACCGAAAGTTGACCATTATCTCGATAACGGTTAGAGATAGAGCGATTTTGAACTTATTTTCGACCCTTTGGGCCTAAAAGACGTTATATAAGAGGTACCTCAGTGACCTTGACCTCCTCCGTCATGGTCAAGGTCAAAAACCGGAAGTTGACCATTATCTCGAAAACGGTTAGAGATAGAGCGATTTTGAGCTTATTTTCGACCCTTTGGGCCTAAAAGACGTTATATAAGAGGTACCTCGGTGACTTTGACCTCCACCGTCATGGTCAAGGTCAAAAACCGGAAGTTGACCATTATCTCGAAAACGGTTAGAGATAGAGCGATTTTGGGCTTATTTTCGACCCTTTGGGCCTAAAAAGACGTTACATAAGAGGTACCTCAGTGACCTTGACCTCCTCCGTCATGGTCAAGGTCAGAAACCGGAAGTTGACCATTATCTCGAAAACGGTTAGAGATAGAGCGAATTTGAGCTTATTTTCGACCCTTTGGGCCTAAAAGACGTTATATAAGAGGTACCTCGGTGACCTTGACCTCCTCCGTCATGGTCAAGGTCAAAAACCGGAAGTTGACCATTATCTCGAAAACGGTTAGAGATAGATCGATTTTGAGCTTTTTTTCGACCCTTTGGGCCTAAAAGACGTTTTATAATAGGTACCTCGGTGACCTTGACCTCCTCCGTCATGGTCAAGGTGAAAATCCGGAAGTTGACCATTATCTCGAAAACGGTTAGAGATAGAGCGATTTTAAGCTTATTTTCGACCATTTGGGCCTAAAAAACGTTATATAAGAGGTACCTCGGTGACCTTGACCTCCTCCGTCATGGTCAAGTAAAAACCGGAAGTTGACCATTATCTCGAAAACGGTTAGAGATAGAGCGATTTTGAGCTTATTTTCGCCCCTTTAGGCCTAAAAAACGTTATATAAGAGGTACCTCGGTGACCTTGACCTCCTCCGTCATGGTCAAGGTCAAAAACCGGAAGTTGACCATTATCTCGATAACGGTTAGAGATTGAGCGATTTTGAGTTTATTTTCGACCCTTTGGGCCTAAAAGACGTTATATAAGAGGTACCTCGGTGACCTTGACCTCCTCCGTCATGGTCAAGGTCAAAAACCTGAAGTTGAGCATTATCTCGAAAACGGTTAGAGATAGAGCGATTTTGAGCTTATTTTGGAACCTCTGGTGCTAAAAGACGTTATATAAGAGGTACCTCGGTGACCTTGACCTCCTCCGTCATGGTCAAGGTCAAAAACCGGAAATTGACCATTATCTCGAAAACGGTTAGAGATAGAGCGATTTTGAGCTTATTTTCGACCCTTTGGGCCTAAAAGACGTTATATAAGAGGTACCTCGGTGACTTTGACCTCCTTCGTCATGGTCAAGGTCAAAAACCGGAAGTTGTCCATTATCTCGAAAACGGTTAGAGATAGAGCGATCTTAGGTTTATTTTCGACCCTTTGGGCCTGAAAGACGTTACATCAGAGGTACCTCAGTGACCTTGACCTCCTCCGTCATGGTCAAGGTCAAAAACCGGAAGTTGAGCATTATCTCGAAAACGGTTAGAGGTAGAGCGATTTTGAGCTTATTTTCGACCCTTTGGGCCTAAAAGACGTTATATAAGAGGTACCTCGGTGACCTTGACCTCCTCCGTCATGGTCAAGGTCAAAAACCGGAAATTGAGCATTATCTCGAAAACGGTTAGAGATAGAGCGATTTTGAGCTTATTTTCGACCCTTTGGGCCTAAAAGACGTTATATAAGAGGTACCTGGGTGACTCTGACCTCCTCCGTCATGGTCAAGGTCAAAAACCGGAAGTTGACCATTATCTCGAAAACGGTTAGAGATAGAGCGATTTTGGGCTTATTTTCGACCCTTTGGGCCTAAAAAACGTTACATAAGAGGTACCTCAGTGACCTTGACCTCCTCCGTCATGGTCAAGGTCAAAACCGGAAATTGAGCATTATCTCGAAGACGGTTGGAAAACTGAATTTGATTATTTGAAATTAGATTACACTTCGATGTCCTTAAAAGACGTTATATATTAGGTACCTCGGTGACCTTGACCTCCTTCGTCATGGTCAAGGTCAAAAACCGGAAATTGACCATTATCTCGAAAACGGTTAGAGATAGAGCGATTTTGGGCTTATTTTCGACCCTTTGCGCCTAAAAGACGTTACATAAGAGGTACCTCAGTGACCTTGACCTCCTCCGTCATGGTCAAGGTCAAAAACCGGAAGTTGAGCATTACCTCGAAAACGGTTAGAGATAGAGCGATTTTGAGCTTATTATGGAACCTCTGGTCCTAAAAGACGTTATATAAGAGGTACCTCGGTGACCTTGACCTCCTTCGTCATGGTCAAGGTTAAAAACCGGAAGTTGACCATTATCTCGAAAACGGTTAAAGATAGAGCGATCTTAGGTTTATTTTCGACCCTTTGGGCCTAAAAGACGTTACATAAGAGGTACCTCAGTGACCTTGACCTCCTCCGTCATGGTCAAGGTCAAAAACCGGAAGTTGACTATTATCTCGAAAACGGTTAGAGATAGAGCGATTTTGAGCTTATTTTCGACCCTTTAGGCCTAAAAGACGTTATAAAAGAGGTACCTCGGTGACCTTGACCTCCTCCGTCATGGTCAAGGTCAAAAACCGGAAGTTGAGCATTGTCTTCAAAACGGTTAGAGATAGAGCGATTTTGAGCTTATTTTCGACCCTTTGGGCTTAAAAGACGTTATATAAGAGGTACCTCGGTGACTCTGACCTCCTCCGTCATGGTCAAGGTCAAAAACCGGAAGTTGACCATTATCTCGAAAACGGTTAGAGATAGAGCGATTTTGGGCTTATTTTCGACCCTTTGGGCCTAAAAGACGTTACATAAGAGGTACCTCAGTGACCCTGACCTCCTCCGTCATGGTCAAGGTCAAAAACCGGAAGTTGACCATTATCTCGAAAACGGTTAGAGGTAGAGCGGTTTTGGGCTTATTTTCGACCCTTTGGGCCTAAAAGACGTTACATAAGAGGTACCTCAGTGACCTTGAGATCCTCCGTCATGGTCAAGGTCAAAAACCGGAAATTGACCATTATCTCGAAAACGGTTAGAGATAGAGCGATTTTGGGCTTATTTTCGAACCTTTGGGCCTAAAAGACGTTACATAAGAGGTACCTCAGTGACCTTGAGATCCTCCGTCATGTTCAAGGTCAAACACCGGAAGTTGACCATTATCTCGAAAACGGTTAGAGATAGAGCGATTTTGAGCTTATTTTGGACCCTCTGGTCCTAAAAGACGTTATATAAGAGGTACCTCGGTGACCTTGACCTCCTCCGTCATGGTCAAGGTCTAAAACCGGAAGTTGACAATTATCTCGAAAACGGTTGGAAAACTGAATTTGATTATTTGAAATTTGATTAGACTTCGATGTCCTTAAAAGACGTTATATAATAGGTACCTCGGTGACCTTGACCTCCTTCGTCATGGTCAAGGTCAAAAACCGGAAATTGACCATTATCTCGAAAACGGTTAGAGATAGAGCGATTTTGAGCTTATTTTGGAACCTCTGGTCCTAAAAGACGTTATATAAGAGGTACCTCGGTGACCTTGACCTCCTCCGTCATGGTCAAGGTCAAAAACCGGAAGTTGACCATTATCTCGAAAACGGTTAGAGATAGAGCGATCTTAGGTTTATTTTCGACCCTTTGGGCCTAAAAGACGTTACATAAGAGGTACCTCAGTGACCTTGACCTCCTCCGTCATGGTCAAGGTCAAAACTCGGAAGTTGAGCATTATCTCGAAAACGGTTAGAGATAGAGCGATTTTGAGCTTATTTTCGACCCTTTGGGCCTAAAAGACGTTACATAAGAGGTACCTCAGTGACCTTGAGATCCTCCGTCATGGTCAAGGTCAAACACCGGAAGTTGACCATTATCTCGAAAACGGTTAGAGATAGAGCGATTTTGAGCTTATTTTGGACCCTTTGGTCCTAAAAGACGTTATATAAGAGGTACCTCGGTGACCTTGACCTCCTCCGTCATGGTCAAGGTCTAAAACCGGAAGTTGACCATTATCTCGAAAACGGTTGGAAAACTGAATTTGATTATTTGAAATTAGATTACACTTCGATGTCCTTAAAAGACGTTATATAATAGGTACCTCGGTGACCTTGACCTCCTCCATCATGGTCAAGGTCAAAAACCGGAAATTGACCATTATCTCGAAAACGGTTAGAGATAGAGCGATTTTGAGCTTATTTTGGAACCTCTGGTCCTAAAAGACGTTATATAAGAGGTACCTCGGTGACCTTGACCTCCTCCATCATGGTCAAGGTCAAAAACCGGAAGTTGACCATTATCTCGAAAACGGTTAGAGATAGAGCGATTTTGAGCTTATTTTCGACCATTTGTGCCTAAAAGACGTTATATAAGAGGTACCTCGGTGACTTTGACCTCCTTCGTCATGGTCAAGGTCAAAAACCGGAAGTTGACCATTATCTCGAAAACGGTTAGAGATAGAGCGATTTTGAGCTTATTTTGGACCCTCTGGTCCTAAAAGACGTTATATAAGAGGTACCTCGGTGACCTTGACCTCCTCCGTCATGGTCAAGGTCTAAAACCGGAAGTTGACCATTATCTCGAAAACGGTTGGAAAACTGAATTTGATTATTTGAAATTAGATTACACTTCGATGTCCTTAAAAGACGTTATATAATAGGTACCTCGGTGACCTTGACCTCCTCCGTCATGGTCAAGGTCAAAAACCGGAAATTGACCATTATCTCGAAAACGGTTAGAGATAGAGCGATTTTGAGCTTATTTTCGACCATTTGTGCCTAAAAGACGTTATATAAGAGGTACCTCGGTGACTTTGACCTCCTTCGTCATGGTCAAGGTCAAAAACCGGAAGTTGACCATTATCTCGAAAACGGTTAGAGATAGAGCGATTTTGGGCTTATTTTCGACCTTTTGGGCCTAAAAGACGTTACATAAGAGGTACCTCAGTGACCTTGACCTCCTCCGTCATGGTCAAGGTCAAAAACCGGAAGTTGAGCATTATCTCGAAAACGGTTAGAGATAGAGCGATTTTGAGCTTATTTTCGACCCTTTGGGCCTAAAAGACGTTTTATAATAGGTACCTCGGTGACCTTGACCTCCTCCGTCATGGTCAAGGTCAAAATCCGGAAGTTGACCATTATCTCGAAAACGGTTAGAGATAGAGCGATTTTGAGCTTATTTTCGACCCTTTGGGCCTAAAAAACGTTATATAAGAGGTACCTCGGTGACCTTGACCTCCTCCGTCATGGTCAAGTAAAAACCGGAAGTTGAGCATTATCTCGAAAACGGTTAGAGATAGAGCGATTTTGAGCTTATTTTCGACCCTTTGGGCCTAAAAAACGTTATATAAGAGGTACCTCGGTGACCTTGACCTCCTCCGTCATGGTCAAGGTGAAAAACCGGAAGTTGACCATTATCTCGAAAACGGTTAGAGATAGAGCGATTTTGAGCTTATTTTCGACCCTTTGGGCCTAAAAGACGTTATATAAGAGGTACCTCGGTGACCTTGACCTCCTCCGTCATGGTCAAGGTCAAAAACCGGAAGTTGAGCATTATCTCGAAAACGGTTAGAGATAGAGCGATTTTGAGCTTATTTTCGCCCCTTTGGGCCTAAAAAACGTTATATAAGAGGTACCTCGGTGACCTTGACCTCCTCCGTCATGGTCAAGGTCAAAAACCGGAAGTTGACCATTATATCGAAAACGGTTAGAGATAGAGCGATTTTGAGCTTATTTTCGACCCTTTGGGCCTAAAAGACTTTTTATAATAGGTACCTCGGTGACCTTGACCTCCTCCGTCATGGTCAAGGTCAAAATCCGGAAGTTGACCATTATCTCGAAAACGGTTAGAGATAGAGCGATTTTGAGCTTATTTTCGACCCTTTGGGCCTAAAAGACTTTTTATAATAGGTACCTCGGTGACCTTGACCTCCTCCGTCATGGTCAAGGTCAAAATCCGGAAGTTGACCATTATCTCGAAAACGGTTAGAGATAGAGCGATTTTGAGCTTATTTTCGCCCCTTTGGGCCTAAAAAACGTTATATAAGAGGTACCTCGGTGACCTTGACCTCCTCCGTCATGGTCAAGTAAAAACCGGAAGTTGACCATTATCTCGAAAACGGTTAGAGATAGAGCGATTTTGAGCTTATTTTCGACCCTTTGGGCCTAAAAGACGTTATATAAGAGGTACCTCGGTGACCTTGACCTCCTCCGTCATGGTCAAGGTCAAAAACCGGAAGTTGACTATTATCTCGAAAACGGTTAGAGATAGAGCGATTTTGAGCTTATTTTCGCCCCTTTGGGCCTAAAAAACGTTATATAAGAGGTACCTCGGTGACCTTGACCTCCTCCGTCATGGTCAAGGTCAAAAACCGGAAGTTGACCATTATATCGAAAACGGTTAGAGATAGAGCGATTTTGAGCTTATTTTCGACCCTTTGGGCCTAAAAGACTTTTTATAATAGGTACCTCGGTGACCTTGACCTCCTCCGTCATGGTCAAGGTCAAAATCCGGAAGTTGACCATTATCTCGAAAACGGTTAGAGATAGAGCGATTTTGAGCTTATTTTCGCCCCTTTGGGCCTAAAAAACGTTATATAAGAGGTACCTCGGTGACCTTGACCTCCTCCGTCATGGTCAAGTAAAAACCGGAAGTTGACCATTATCTCGAAAACGGTTAGAGATAGAGCGATTTTGAGCTTATTTTCGACCCTTTGGGCCTAAAAGACGTTATATAAGAGGTACCTCGGTGACCTTGACCTCCTCCGTCATGGTCAAGGTCAAAAACCGGAAGTTGACTATTATCTCGAAAACGGTTAGAGATAGAGCGATTTTGAGCTTATTTTCGACCCTTTGGGCCTAAAAAACGTTATATAAGAGGTACCTCGGTGACCTTGACCTCCTCCGTCATGGTCAAGGTGAAAAACCGGAAGTTGACCATTATCTCGATAACGGTTAGAGATAGAGCGATTTTGAGCTTATTTTCGACCCTTTGGGCCTAAAAGACGTTATATAAGAGGTACCTCAGTGACCTTGACCTCCTCCGTCATGGTCAAGGTCAAAAACCGGAAGTTGACCATTATCTCGAAAACGGTTAGAGATAGAGCGATTTTGAGCTTATTTTCGACCCTTTGGGCCTAAAAGACGTTATATAAGAGGTACCTCGGTGACTTTGACCTCCACCGTCATGGTCAAGGTCAAAAACCGGAAGTTGACCATTATCTCGAAAACGGTTAGAGATAGAGCGATTTTGGGCTTATTTTCGACCCTTTGGGCCTAAAAAGACGTTACATAAGAGGTACCTCAGTGACCTTGACCTCCTCCGTCATGGTCAAGGTCAAAAACCGGAAGTTGACCATTATCTCGAAAACGGTTAGAGATAGATCGATTTTGAGCTTTTTTTCGACCCTTTGGGCCTAAAAGACGTTTTATAATAGGTACCTCGGTGACCTTGACCTCCTCCGTCATGGTCAAGGTGAAAATCCGGAAGTTGACCATTATCTCGAAAACGGTTAGAGATAGAGCGATTTTAAGCTTATTTTCGACCCTTTGGGCCTAAAAAACGTTATATAAGAGGTACCTCGGTGACCTTGACCTCCTCCGTCATGGTCAAGTCAAAACCGGAAGTTGACCATTATTTCGAAAACGGTTAGAGATAGAGCGATTTTGAGCTTATTTTCGCCCCTTTGGGCCTAAAAAACGTTATATAAGAGGTACCTCGGTGACCTTGACCTCCTCCGTCATGGTCAAGGTCAAAAACCGGAAGTTGACCATTATCTCGATAACGGTTAGAGATAGAGCGATTTTGAGTTTATTTTCGACCCTTTGGGCCTAAAAGACGTTATATAAGAGGTACCTCGGTGACCTTGACCTCCTCCGTCATGGTCAAGGTCAAAAACCTGAAGTTGAGCATTATCTCGAAAACGGTTAGAGATAGAGCGATTTTGAGCTTATTTTGGAACCTCTGGTGCTAAAAGACGTTATATAAGAGGTACCTCGGTGACCTTGACCTCCTCCGTCATGGTCAAGGTCAAAAACCGGAAATTGACCATTATCTCGAAAACGGTTAGAGATAGAGCGATTTTGAGCTTATTTTCGACCCTTTGGGCCTAAAAGACGTTATATAAGAGGTACCTCGGTGACTTTGACCTCCTTCGTCATGGTCAAGGTCAAAAACCGGAAGTTGTCCATTATCTCGAAAACGGTTAGAGATAGAGCGATCTTAGGTTTATTTTCGACCCTTTGGGCCTGAAGGACGTTACATAAGAGGTACCTCAGTGACCTTGACCTCCTCCGTCATGGTCAAGGTCAAAAACCGGAAGTTGAGCATTATCTCGAAAACGGTTAGAGGTAGAGCGATTTTGAGCTTATTTTCGACCCTTTGGGCCTAAAAGACGTTATATAAGAGGTACCTCGGTGACCTTGACCTCCTCCGTCATGGTCAAGGTCAAAAACCGGAAGTTGAGCATTATCTCGAAAACGGTTAGAGATAGAGCGATTTTGAGCTTATTTTCGACCCTTTGGGCCTAAAAGACGTTATATAAGAGGTACCTGGGTGACTCTGACCTCCTCCGTCATGGTCAAGGTCGAAAACCGGAAGTTGACCATTATCTCGAAAACGGTTAGAGATAGAGCGATTTTGGGCTTATTTTCGACCCTTTGGGCCTAAAAAACGTTACATAAGAGGTACCTCAGTGACCTTGACCTCCTCCGTCATGGTCAAGGTCAAAAACCGGAAGTTGACCATTATCTCGAAAACGGTTAGAGATAGAGCGATTTTGAGCTTATTTTCGACCCTTTAGGCCTAAAAGACGTTATATAAGAGGTACCTCAGTGACCCTGACCTCCTCCGTCATGGTCAAGGTCAAAAACCGGAAGTTGACCATTATCTCGAAAACGGTTAGAGGTAGAGCGGTTTTGGGCTTATTTTCGACCCTTTGGGCCTAAAAGACGTTACATAAGAGGTACCTCAGTGACCTTGAGATCCTCCGTCATGGTCAAGGTCAAAAACCGGAAATTGACCATTATCTCGAAAACGGTTAGAGATAGGGCGATTTTGGGCTTATTTTCGACCCTTTGGGCCTAAAAGACGTTACATAAGAGGTACCTCAGTGACCTTGAGATCCTCCGTCATGTTCAAGGTCAAACACCGGAAGTTGACCATTATCTCGAAAACGGTTAGAGATAGAGCGATTTTGAGCTTATTTTGGACCCTCTGGTCCTAAAAGACGTTATATAAGAGGTACCTCGGTGACCTTGACCTCCTCCGTCATGGTCAAGGTCTAAAACCGGAAGTTGACAATTATCTCGAAAACGGTTGGAAAACTGAATTTGATTATTTGAAATTTGATTAGACTTCGATGTCCTTAAAAGACGTTATATAATAGGTACCTCGGTGACCTTGACCTCCTTCGTCATGGTCAAGGTCAAAAACCGGAAATTGACCATTATCTCGAAAACGGTTAGAGATAGAGCGATTTTGAGCTTATTTTGGAACCTCTGGTCCTAAAAGACGTTATATAAGAGGTACCTCGGTGACCTTGACCTCCTCCGTCATGGTCAAGGTCAAAAACCGGAAGTTGACCATTATCTCGAAAACGGTTAGAGATAGAGCGATTTTGAGCTTATTTTCGACCATTTGCGCCTAAAAGACGTTATCTAAGAGGTACCTCGGTGACTTTGACCTCCTTCGTCATGGTCAAGGTCAAAAACCGGAAGTTGACCATTATCTCGAAAAGAGATAGAGCGATCTTAGGTTTATTTTCGACCCTTTGGGCCTAAAAGACGTTACATAAGAGGTACCTCAGTGACCTTGACCTCCTCCGTCATGGTCAAGGTCAAAACTCGGAAGTTGAGCATTATCTCGAAAACGGTTAGAGATAGAGCGATTTTGAGCTTATTTTCGACCCTTTGGGCCTAAAAGACGTTACATAAGAGGTACCTCAGTGACCTTGAGATCCTCCGTCATGGTCAAGGTCAAACACCGGAAGTTGACCATTATCTCGAAAACGGTTAGAGATAGAGCGATTTTGAGCTTATTTTCGACCCTCTGGTCCTAAAAGACGTTATATAAGAGGTACCTCGGTGACCTTGACCTCCTCCGTCATGGTCAAGGTCTAAAACCGGAAGTTGACCATTATCTCGAAAACGGTTGGAAAACTGAATTTGATTATTTGAAATTAGATTACACTTCGATGTCCATAAAAGACGTTATATAATAGGTACCTCGGTGACCTTGACCTCCTCCGTCATGGTCAAGGTCAAAAACCGGAAATTGACCATTATCTCGAAAACGGTTAGAGATAGAGCGATTTTGAGCTTATTTTGGAACCTCTGGTCCTAAAAGACGTTATATAAGAGGTACCTCGGTGACCTTGACCTCCTCCGTCATGGTCAAGGTCAAAAACCGGAAGTTGACCATTATCTCGAAAACGGTTAGAGATAGAGCGATTTTGAGCTTATTTTCGACCATTTGTGCCTAAAAGACGTTATATAAGAGGTACCTCGGTGACTTTGACCTCCTTCGTCATGGTCAAGGTCAAAAACCGGAAGTTGACCATTATCTCGAAAACGGTTAGAGATAGAGCGATTTTGAGCTTATTTTGGACCCTCTGGTCCTAAAAGACGTTATATAAGAGGTAACTCGGTGACCTTGACCTCCTCCGTCATGGTCAAGGTCTAAAACCGGAAGTTGACCATTATCTCGAAAACGGTTGGAAAACTGAATTTGATTATTTGAAATTAGATTACACTTCGATGTCCTTAAAAGACGTTATATAATAGGTACCTCGGTGACCTTGACCTCCTCCGTCATGGTCAAGGTCAAAAACCGGAAATTGACCATTATCTCGAAAACGGTTAGAGATAGAGCGATTTTGAGCTTATTTTGGAACCTCTGGTCCTAAAAGACGTTATATAAGAGGTACCTCGGTGACCTTGACCTCCTCCGTCATGGTCAAGGTCAAAAACCGGAAGTTGACCATTATCTCGAAAACGGTTAGAGATAGAGCGATTTTGAGCTTATTTTCGACCATTTGTACCTAAAAGACGTTATATAAGAGGTACCTCGGTGACTTTGACCTCCTTCGTCATGGTCAAGGTCAAAAACCGGAAGTTGACCATTATCTCGAAAACGGTTAGAGATAGAGCGATCTTAGGTTTATTTTCGACCCTTTGGGCCTAAAAGACGTTACATAAGAGGTACCTCAGTGACCTTGACCTCCTCCGTCATGGTCAAGGTCAAAAACCGGAAGTTGAGCATTATCTCGAAAACGGTTAGAGATAGAGCGATTTTGAGCTTATTTTCGACCCTTTGGGCCTAAAAGACGTTATATAAGAGGTACCTCGGTGACCTTGACCTCCTCCGTCATGGTCAAGGTCAAACACCGGAAGTTGACCATTATCTCGATAACGGTTAGAGATAGAGCGATCTTAGGTTTATTTTCGACCCTTTGGGCCTAAAAGACGTTACATAAGAGGTACCTCAGTGACCTTGACCTCCTCCGTCATGGTCAAGGTCAAAAACCGGAAGTTGACCATTATCTCGAAAACGGTTAGAGATAGAGCGTTTTGAGCTTATTTTCGACCCTTTGGGCCTAAAAGACGTTATATAAGAGGTACCTCGGTGACCTTGACCTCCTCCGTCATGGTCAAGGTCAAACACCGGAAGTTGACCATTATCTCGATAACGGTTAGAGATAGAGCGATCTTAGGTTTATTTTCGACCCTTTGGGCCTAAAAGACGTTACATAAGAGGTACCTCAGTGACCTTGACCTCCTCCGTCATGGTCAAGGTCAAAAACCGGAAGTTGAGCATTATCTCGAAAACGGTTAGAGGTAGAGCGGTTTGGGGCTTATTTTCGACCCTTTGGGCCTAAAAGACGTTACATAAGAGGTACCTCAGTGACCTTGACCTCCTCCGTCATGGTCAAGGTCAAAAACCGGAAGTTGACCATTATCTCGATAACGGTTAGAGGTAGAGCGGTTTGGGGCTTATTTTCGACCCTTTGGGCCTAAAAGACGTTACATAAGAGGTACCTCAGTGACCTTGAGATCCTCCGTCATGGTCAAGGTCAAACACCGGAAGTTGACCATTATCTCGATAACGGTTAGAGATAGAGCGATTTTGAGCTTATTTTGGGCCCTCTGGTCCTAAAGGACGTTATATAAGAGGTACCTCGGTGACCTTGACCTCCTCCGTCATGGTCAAGTTCAAAAACCGGAAGTTGACCATTATCTCGAAAACGGTTAGAGATAGAGCGATCTTAGGTTTATTTTCGACCCTTTGCGCCTAAAAGACGTTACATAAGAGGTACCTCAGTGACCTTGACCTCCTCCGTCATGGTCAAGGTCAAAAACCGGAAGTTGACCATTATCTCGAAAACGGTTAGAGATAGAGCGATTTTGAGCTTATTTTCGACCCTTTGGGCCTAAAAGACGTTATATAAGAGGTACCTCGGTGACCTTGACCTCCTCCGTCGTGGTCAAGGTCAAAAACCGGAAGTTGACCATTATCTCGAAAACGGTTAGAGATGGAGCTATTTTGAGCTTATTTTCGACCTTTTGGGCCTGAAAGATGTTATGTAAGAGGTACCTCGGTGACCTTGACCTCCTCCGTCATGGTCAAGGTCAAAAACCGGAAGTTGACCATTATCTCGAAAACGGTTAGAGATAGAGCGATTTTGAGCTTTTTTCGACCCTTTGAGCCTAAAAGACGTTATATAAGAGGTACCTCGGTGACCTTGACCTCCTCCATCATGGTCAAGGTCAAAAAACGGAAGTTGACCATTATCTCGAAAACGGTTAGAGATAGAGCGATTTTGAGCTTATTTTCAACCCTTTGGGCCTAAAAGACGTTATATAAGAGGTACCTCGGTGACCTTGACCTCCTCCGTCATGGTCAAGGTCAAAAACCGGAAGTTGACCATTATCTCGAAAACGGTTGGAAAACTGAATTTGATTATTTGAAATTAGATTACACTTCGATGTCCTTGTTCATGATAATAAGTCGGATGCTGACAATTATGTGGAAAGACTGAAAATGTGTCTTTAACCAGATAGATTATTCCATTGCAAGTGGGTGTCATTTCGCTACGTGTAGCGAAATTCGGTCTAGTTGATTGATGTTATTGAAAATACAACAACAGAAAAGACTAAATCTTCATTGGTAACAAAAGATGCATTATGTTCTTTCTTCTCTTGAAAATATTGCAAATTTTTCGGAAAAAAGTGTTTCTTCTTGGATTTTTGTGGGAATGTCCGGAAAAAGGAAAAAGCAATTTTTAGTAAAATCTTATCTGAAGCTATCTACATAACCTTACCTTCTTTAAATAACCTTACCTGTTAAAGATATTATTATTTGATGCTTACTTAAGCTATTGCAAAATTTGCCGAAATAGTTACGGAAAGCAAAAGGATATCAGGATTCGCGTTGACGGGGTTTTGTCCACTTTTTGGGCATTTTTTACGAAATGACTCACTTTTTCGGAACCCACCGAGTCACTGTGACTCACATTTTTAAAACCCATCGAGTCACACCTTGACAAGAAACAAATTGTAATAAATGAATTAATTATATTTTTTGCAGTGAAAAAGTCAGCTCAATGTCAAAATTATACACACCACTTTTTCGTTAGATTAGCTACATTAGCTATGGATCTTAAACGAATTATTTGTCAATGAAATCGTAATCTGTTTTATCATTCCAGTATTATTCATAATTGGAATCCCATTTTTTCTGTAGCGCAGTATTTAATTTCGGATTTTTACCGTCAAATTATAGCATAGCCATTGCATAATTGTGTTCAGAGTAGGCATAACAATTACTTTTGTTTTAAAGCGTTCAAATGTTTCAACGTTAAATAAGTAATGAAGTTTAAGGTGTGTTCTTAAAAGAAAGAGCACCGTGGGGGGGGGGGGTATGCGATTGGTGGGGATCGGGGGGAGAGGGAATATGGGATGGATGGGATCGGAGGAGGGGTATGGGATGGGTGGGATCGGGGGAGGAGGTATGGGATGGGTGGGGATCGGGGGGGGGGTAGAGGTGTCGTTGCAGGATGCTGTGACTCAGTTTTCTGGACCCAACTGAGTTCACACTTTCCTTTTTGACTCACTTTCCTGAGAACCCAGGGATATAGATACATTTTTATGAGTTTTTAGCAACACAAGGGAACATTAATGTCTGTCCTGACTTTTTGTTACTGTTACTGTTTGTTATGTTATTTGTAAAAAAAATGTTGAGGAATGTAAACAATTGTTGATAAAACTTGTGAGATATTAAAATCTAAACTGACGGATCAAAATCACCTTACTTTCTAGAAAGTTTCGTGAAACACACCGATCTGTAGCATTACTGGGCAATTACTTTTTTCAGAATTAGCCAATAGTTAAGAGAAATATCATCAAATAGATAATTTCTTTACAAAATTTTAACTAACGCTGTCTCATCGCTGTTTTTGCTGTCTATTCTGACGGAAAAAGGCATGGGCAACTATGTTTTGTAATTCTTTGGTGACATTGACCAAAAAGCGAAAACATTTTGACAAAATTTTAACTGACTTATTGTTTTAGAAGTGTGGTTATAGACAAAGGCCTTGAGTGCTTACGGGTGTATTGGTTTTCCCGGAAACAATTTCTAATTGAAATGATACCTGCTTTACTATCTTTAAATTGCTGCTAATCGAAAGCGGGCTATTTCTTTTTTCGGGACTGAAGAACTGGTTAAAATGTTTGAGCAAAATCGCAACTCACACAAGGGATATATTCTTACTGTCTTGAACTTTGGTTCATGGTAGTGGATATGGGGACCTTCCTGGCTAGTACTTTTATTCACTGAATTTATAAAAAATATCTCTTTATAGAAACTTAGTAGAAATGTTTTGAATTTTGTATTAAAATTGGGGACATAAGTGTCTTCTACGGCTTTTGGCTGTTAATTATTTGAGAAATTGCTCAAAATTGAGAGAAATTTAACTGAAAAGAAATAAAGATAAAGCCTTACCGTCACAAATTTTAGCTAAAGATAGTGGTATCCGTCTCAATCTAGTTGTTTTTTTGCTAGTTTACCAATATCTAGCGACGACATTGACCAACATGGCATTTTCATACAATCTAGGCTAAAGGTAGTACATTCTGGCTGTTGCTTTTGATGGTTCACCAAAAATAATGACAAAATTGAGCAACAACCAATTTTCTTTAAAACGTATCTACCCGGAGTTTTAAAAAATCATAATTTTGATTGAAAACAGGAATCCTATGTGTGTACCTGGATATTTTTTATTCCAGACATCTCGTTTCACAAAATGTTGTGTCTATCGGGCTACTATTGATTTTGCGGTCTACTTAAAAACTAATGGTGCTAGAAAACCAAATATTTTCATATTAATATCTAAATGACGTCAGAAAAATGATCTTGCTATCTTGAAATTTTTACTAAATGTGGTGAACATTAGTACCAGTGTGGAAATGAATTTACAAAAAAGTGTCTCACAGGATCTTAAAATTTTGATTCAAGTAAAGCTCATTAATGTTTTGTATTAAATCTGGATTTTGGTAGGAAAATAACCTTACTGTCTTGAAATGTTGTTCAATAATCAGCATTGTGTGTCATAAATCTTAGTATTTTCGAGCTGGGGTATTGTCCATCTACAATCAATTTGACAAATAGGGCAATAGGATTGACGAATAGGATTGATCTGCTATCCAATTGAAGGTACCGCCTATAAACAATATACTTAAAGCATCAACTTGTCGACCCTGGACTGAAGATCCGCCAACCCGTTCAACCGACCAGACAGATTAGGTGTTGATATTTTCAGCTGTTTCTCTTGGACTAGTGATAATTTTTTGGTCAGTTGGTTAAGATCAATCTAAACTATATGAAGCTCTAATCAGTTTACTGGTGAGTTTTTAACTCTCTTTACCAATATCATGTAATCCTGTCCTAGGACCGAATTTCTAAATCCAACAGAAAGGCCTTGGAATGTCTCAGAGCCCATCTGATCTCGGATTGATATTATCAGTAATGCAGCTTAAAAAAACTTCTCTTTGTTACCACGCAAAAGAGATCACAATCCACAGTGGCTAGACTTACATCTACATGGAGTTTTCTAGCTGATGGATGCAAGGTAGGTGTAAGTATGCGTCTGTTACTGACGCAGCCAACCTATCCTTGTCCAAGCTCATTTTATTATCTGGGATGAATACATCTAAAACGAGGTCATATCAAGAAAATATTTTTGTGTGGACGATGACCAATCGTCAAGCACTCCTCCCACCCAATCTTCCCCCAACCTTGACTTAATAGGTACCAAACAAAACAACTCGCTGAAGAAACTTAACAGTTTTCTGGCATCTTCTCTATGGTTGTACTGCTCCATTGCCTCCATCATGTCGTAAAGGACCTGATGCTTTTCTGAACATTAGTCGTAGGAAGCAGCCAGGTTGTCTGTGTCTCGGGTGTAGAACAGGACTGGATTGGTATTTGTATGGTAGTGAGTAAGCTTCTTTGATACACCGCATTGCCTTCCAGAAACTGTCTAGAATCCCTCCTGAGTGCATGGAGGAAAAAAGTATCTACCTGCTGTTGCTACCTGTTGCTTGAGATCACATTCTAAAATAACGCTGTACTCCCGTGGTTAACTCGCTCGATCTCCCGAAACAGTTCTTTCTGGTTTAGGATAGGTGTATGGCTGAACTTGAGAAGGCCTTTCATACTCGACCAACGAATCTGTATAAAACATCTGCGTGGCAGCAATACCATAGACGTAATGAGGTAAGTGGCGAGTTTCTTTTCATTTCGCTACGTCTCAATGGGTACTTATAGAGCTCCTGCAAGCTACCGCTTGGCCTTTCCATAACCGACATTCTTTGCCTGGTGAATGGATAGCATCGACTTTTAAAAGTGGAGTCTGCAGACAAAAAGTTTCCAAATGCGAGGAGATAAAGTTCTGCTCCAGAGCCTAGTTCCTACTGGCGCCACCGTAACCTCAAGGGGAGTGTAAATTGCTCACTCTTTCTCACATGGGATTGAAGCCAATGGGGAACTGTGGCTGCTTGACATCTGCGCACGTTGAGTTAAGGATACCGGTCAAGAGGTAAGCCCGAGGACTTAGTGGCTGAGGCCCAGCACTCTACAGTGAATTAAAACATTCATTGGCATCGACAGAGAGAACGTAAGTGGCTGTTACAGTGGGCGTGTGATGGTTTCCAACGGCTTGTGTTTGCTATCTTTTCTTGATAGCATCGGTTTTTATCTTTTCCTGAATCTGTGTCTGTAGGTGGGATTGCACAGACAGAAAAGCAGTTCCGATGAGTCAAGTAGTGAGGGTGGAGGCGCGTCTGAACAAAATGAAATGCCAAACTCACTTGCCTTATAAATGATTAATGGTTACATTTTTCTATTAGTAAAGACACTATTAGCACAAACTTAGTCTTTTCTGACCGTGTTTTGGGTGAATGCCCGAAATCTTTGCCTTGCCTTTGTGACGACTGTTCTCTGTTATCTCTGAAAGATATACAGATAAGTGCGTATGAGTAACTTTTTGTAGAATACAACACGCTTGAAAATTGGCAAGAAATATGTATACTTTAACAAGTTTCTTGAAGCTTAATGCATATTACTTGGCAACACTTGGCCTTTGTGAACACAGAAGTGACTTAGCGTAGACCAAGATATACCAAGACTTAGGTGTGTGCTTGGTACTTAGACCAACAAAAGCCTGAGTAAGCAGAAGGTACCCAGCGCCAAACTCGAACCAAGAACCCGGTACCCACTGGGGACTTTATAACAAGAGTGAGCCAAGCATTGGTTTGTGCTCGCTACTCGATGCCGAAACAAAACGAACCCACTGTGTGTAATCGGTTGGTCCTAAGGTTTTATAAGGCGCTGCACGCAAAACGAGAATGAGGCTTGGCACCGAATGCCGATGTCTTTGAATGACCGATATCTAGGCCTCGACCTATCGAGCTTGGGATATGAAAAGTTGTTCTTTTAGATTTATATGAGAAACCCACACAAAAGTGGACATAAGAGAAAATTAGAGTGAGTTTTGGCATAGTGATGGATCAAGTAAAGAGTAGTGATAAAGCATTTTGGCTTAAATTTGTTTTAATGACGTGTATTTCGGTACTTTCTTTTGTGTAGTTTAAGCACATTCCTATTGTATCATGAAGTAAATTTGACACAACCTTCCAACCCTGCTCTAGATAATTTTAAGCAATGGGTGATTGATTAATTTAAAAAAGGGTAAAACATATTCACAAAAAGCAATATAACAACTTTAATATATTTCCGGCCTATTAAGTATACTTAGCTACGACAATTCGATTCTCATCAGAGGGAAGCCATATAACTTATTATAAAAATGTTGTAGACAGCGAATCTACCAAGAGATAGCGAATATCTATATAGTTCGGTGTTCTAAACTACAGCGAAAACAAAATAAATTGCAATTATTATATTATGCTATATCAGGCGCGACAAGTCATGAAATTAATCATCTTTATATGCAAGTATCCTGCTTTCAGGTTTCAGACATCACAATAAACTAAAAAAACAGCACTTTTAGGCTAAGTTAATTCTAAAATACATAATGCTGCAGTGTGAAAGCGCTGTGCTGTCTAAAGACAACACAAATACAAAGGAACCTTTTTTAATGGAGACAGATGATTATTTTAATCAAAAAACTATAAAAAGCTGTTCAAACGAAAACATTGTCACACACAGTATTGTTTGGCACATTCTTATAACTTTTTCGAACAATCAGTACTTGTTTATCTAAATATACATTCATTGATATCGACGGAGAGAACGTAAGTGGCTGTTACAGTGGTGTGTGATGGTTTCAAACGGCCTGTGTTTGCTATCTTTTCTTGATAGCATTGGTTTTTATCTTTTCCTGAATCTGTGTCTGTAGGTGGGATTGCACAGACAGAAAAGCAGTTAAGTTCAAAGACTCACTACACAGCAGCACTGATGAGTCAAGTAGTGAGGATGGAGGCGCGTCTGAATAAAATGAAATGCCAAACTCACTTGCCTTATAAACTCCGTATGATTAATGGTTACATTTTTCTATTAGTAAAGACACTATTAGCACAAACTTAGTCTTTTCTGACCGTGTTTTGGGTGAATGCCCGAAATCTTTGCCTTGCCTTTGTGACGACTGTTCTCTGTTATCTCTGAAAGATATACAGATAAGTGCGTATGAGTAACTTTTTGTAAAATACAACACGCTTGAAAATTGGCAAGAAATATGTATACTTTAACAAGTTTCTTGAAGCTTAATGCTTATTACTTGGCAACACTTGGCCTTTGTGAACACAGAAGTGACTTAGCGTAGACCAAGATATACCAAGACTTAGGTGCGTGCTTGGTACTTAGACCAACAAAAGCCTGAGTAAGCAGAAGGTACCCAGCGCCAAACTCGAACCAAGAACCCGGTACCCACTGGGGACTTTATAACAAGAGTGAGCCAAGCATTGGTTTGTGCTCGCTACTCGATGCCGAAACAGAACGAACCCACTGTGTGTAATCGGTTGGTCCTAAGGTTTTTTAAGGCGCTGCACGCAAAACGAGAATGAGGCTTGGCACCGAATGCCGATGACTTTGAATGACCGATATCTAGGCCTCGACTTATCGAGCTTGGGATATGAAAAGTTGTTCTTTTAGATTGATATGAGAAACCCACACAAAAGAGAAAATTAGAGTGAGTTTTGGCATATTGATGGATAAAGTAAAGAGTAGTGATAAAGCATTTTGGCTTAAATTTGTTTTAAATAACGTGTATTTCGGTACTTTCTTTTGTGTAGTTTAAGCACATTCCTATTGTATCATGAAGTAAATTTGACACAACGTTCTAACCCTGCTCTAGATAATTTTAAGCAATTGATTGATTGATTTAAAAAAGGTCAAACATATTCACAAAAAGGAATATAACAATTTTAATATATTTCCGGCCTATAAAGTATACTTAGCTACGACAATTCGATTCTCATCAGAGGGAAGCCATAACATTTCTTGTTATATAACTTATTATAAAAATGTTGTAGACAGCGAATCTACCAAGAGATAGCGAATATCTATATAGTTCGGTGTTCTAAACTACAGCGAAAACAAAATAAATTGCAATTATTATATTATGCTATATCAGGCGCGACAGGTCATGAAATTAATCAATTTTATATGCAAGAAAGTATCTTGCTTTCAGGTTTCAGACATCACAATAAACTAAAAAACAGCACCTTTAGGCTAAGTTAATTCTAAAATACATAATACTGCAGTGTGAAAGTTCTGTGCTGTCTAAAGACAACACAAATACAAAGGAACGTTTTTTAAAGGAGACAGCTGATTATTTTAAGCAAAAAACCATAAAAAGCTGTTCAAACAAAAACATTGTCACGCACAGTATTGTTTGACACACTCTTATAACCTTTTCGAACCATCTGTACTTGTTATTTATCTAAATATGCAATTATATGTGCTCATAATAAATATGTACTATCCCATTCGGAACGGAATTCTAACAGTTGTTTTAGCAATGTGTTTGAAATTACAGCTTAATAGTAGAATATAGCGGGGAAAGATTTGCAAAATATCACCTTAAGTAGCCACTCAAACTTTTACAACGCTAAATCCCTTCTCTTTGGGATTGACCTTCGCTCCATTGATATTCTCACTCCGACATAGAATAAAATGCGCCGAATGACTTAAATGTGTTTGTGATTTGATTGTATTTCTAGATGGAGAGAGTAAGACAAAAATAGCTCTTAAGCGAGTCATAGAAGCAGTTTTGGGAAAAATGTCCTAATACTAGTAGCCAACCCCCCCCCCCCTCCGAGGCTGTAGCTGTGGCTGCATTTTTACGTAAAATGTATGTATTTTACGTGAAATGTCCTGGTAATACGTTGATGAATTAATTTTTAGAAAACCTGTTTCAAGTAAAAACATTTTGCGTAAACAGCAAAATTATGCAGCAATCTTCATTACTTAGGGCTACCTGTAGTTATCCACACCCACACCAACACACACAGACACACATATACACACATACATACATACACGCACACAGACGCACACACACACACACACACACACACACACACATGTTGCAATGCTGCTAGCGTCAAAATGTCTCAAGAGTATCTAATCTATAAAATCTTTCTGACTGCAAGTAAAATAACAAGCTCAAATATCCTTTTATGATGCATTGTTTTCCCAGTTACATTTTTCACGTTTCGTGCAAAAAGGTCTGCCAAAGGTGTAGTTATTCGAACACTTTGGCATGATAAGTAGAAACGCGAGTTATCGTACAACACAATTAAAATGACTTTGTTATTCAGGTGTTAGATGCATTAGCAAACACTAACAATAAGTATTTTTATATATTTCAATTTTTATATATCTCTGACGCTTTGATAGTTGTGTGATTTCATTCAGTGATAACTGACATAATACATGTTTATGCTATGTTTAATTATGTTTATGCAATGCAACCCTGTAAACATTCTTAAATATTCTTATTGTTAGTGTTTGCTAATGCATCTAACACCTGTCACCGTATTCACGAAAGTTAACTCTTTGGTTTAAGTGATTGGGTTAAACCAGTGGGTTAAACAAAAAATTTTGGATTAGCTTAATCAATGGTTTAAGCCATATTTCCAAAAGAAGTTTAACCATGGTTTAACTAAACCAATGGTTTAACTTTTGGTTTAAGTTAAACCGCAGTTAACCCAAATACGTCATCGTTATTGGGGGAGAATACAGGGAATTCCCAGGGATTTTATAAGAGACTGGCACTCACTGGAAAGGGAAAAATAATTGTGTTTTGTTATTTGCATTTAGCAAAACCTTTTAAGATTGGGTTACCTAGTCTTGGACCGGGAGTGGTGAAAGTGGATAATATTATGACTTCGCAGAATCACATATTTGCAAAAAAAACATGCGAAATGACCCCAAGTGAACGTCTAAATGACGTGCGTAAATTAAAGTTGTTTCGTAGCAAACAGATTTTTAAAAGGAAATGAATGCAATGGCGGGCTAATTTATGGAAAAAAACAAGCAAAAGAAAAAAAGACAAAAAAGGAGGTGATTTCGTAGCGAACTATCATCGTAACCGTTTCTTGAATGTACTTGAATACTCAACATGTGCATAAGGATTGAAACCCGGCGGGGGATAGGGGCTGAGAGAGAGGGAGAGAGAAAACGAGAGAAAGAGAGAGGGGATATACCCATAGTAGTACCCAAAGTTTTACATCTAGAGGTGGGGGCATTACAACCCATAAACGCCCCCTTCCTAGTGTAGTTTTCATATATAATAGGGGCCTGTGCCTACCCTCCCTCTGCAATATCCTGTACTCGTCAACGCTTTCTTCATGATTTAATCTGCAAACTTGGTATTTGGGATTACAAGTCAATTTCAAACACAGTTGTACTTAATTACCCTTCCCCCTCCTAGAGAGGAAAAAGGAGGAGGAACACAAATGAAATGGCTCAGACATTTCTAAGGAACTTAATCCTGGTTTAACCCACCTCACAAGCAGGTTTAACCCACTGGTTTAAATCATAGTTAACTTTCGTAAATATGACATAAGTTAACCCAATGGTTTAAACTAGGTTTAAACCTCGAAGTTAACTTTTTGGACTAAGTTATGGTTAATCCATTGGTTTAACTTTCGTGAATACGGCAGCTGAATAACAAAGCTAATTTTGTACGAAACGTGGAAAAAGTAACTGGGAAAACAATATGCCTTAAGAGGACAGCTTGTTATTTCACTTGCAATCAGAAAGATTTTATAGATTAGATACTCTTGAAAAATTTTAACGCTTCTAGCTTTGCAACATGTGTGTTTGTTTGTATGTGTGTGTGCGTGTGTGTGTGTGTGTATGGATAACTACAGATAGCCCTAAGTAATGAAGATTGCTGCATAATTTTGTTGTGGCCGTGAAATGTTGGTTTTACTTCAAATGGGTTTTCTAAAAATTAATTCATCAACGTATTACCAAGATATTTCACGCAAAATACATACATTTTACTTAAAAATTCAGTCACAGCTACAGCCTCGGAGGGGGTGGATACTGGTATTGGGGCATTTTTTTCCAAAACTCTTTTATTCTTTGTCGGAGTGAGAATATCAATAACAAGCAATATCGACAACAAACTACCTTTTCTTTCCATTCAGAGAGAAATTGTCTGTGGTTATGTCTATGGGAAATTGACAGAAACTTTTCTTTCGGACACGATGGTCAATAGCGGTAAAAAGGTTATATCCCTGTCCCATCAATCATAACAATATTTTTGCATCAGTTTTACATCAACACGGCAGTTTTCCATCACAACTGTTAAAAATTGAAGCAGCTAAAAGCTCGGAATGAAATGTTTATGAATAATGTTTTCTACACCGATGCGAACAAATCACCGCTATGGTTCACACTCTTAAGTTTGCCCCATCCATAAGGTTGCAGTGGCGGATTCAAGAGTGGAACGGGTAGGCTTCAAGATTTTTTATTTAAACGGATGGCAGAAAGCCTCAATGGAGGTAACATTTGAATTTAACCACTGAGCTGTAATTTCAAACACATTGATAAAACAGCTGTCAGAATTCCGTTCCGAATGGAATAGTACATATTTATTATGAGCACATATAATTGTATATTTAGATAAATAACAAGTGCTGACTGTTCGAAAAAGTTATAAGAGAGTGCCAAACAAAACTGTGCGTGACAATGTTTTTGTTTGAACAGTTTTTCGTGGGTTTTCATTCAGAGAGAAATTGTCTGTGGTTATGTCTATGGGAAATTGACAGAAACTTTTCTTTCGGACACGATGGTCAATAGCGGTAAAAAGGTTATATCCCTGTCCCATCAATCATAACAATATTTTTGCATCAGTTTTACATCAACACGGCAGTTTTCCATCACAACTGTTAAAAAATGAAGCAGCTAAAAGCTCGGAATGAAATGTTTATGAATAATGTTTTCTACACCGATGCGAACAAATCACCGCTATGGTTCACACTCTTAAGTTTGCCCCATCCATAAGGTTGCAGTGGCGGATTCAAGAGTGGAACGGGTAGGCTTCAAGATTTTTTATTTAAACGGATGGCAGAAAGCCTCAATGGAGGTAACATTTGAATTTAACCACTGAGCTGTAATTTCAAACACATTGATAAAACAGCTGTCAGAATTCCGTTCCGAATGGAATAGTACATATTTATTATGAGCACATATAATTGTATATTTAGATAAATAACAAGTGCTGACTGTTCGAAAAAGTTATAAGAGAGTGCCAAACAAAACTGTGCGTGACAATGTTTTTGTTTGAACAGTTTTTCGTGGGTTTTCGCTTAAAATAATCACCCGTCTCCATTAAAAACGTTCCTCTGCATTTGTGTTGCCTTTAGACAGCACAGAGCTTTCACACTGCAGTATTATGCACTTTAGAATTAACTTAGCCTAAAGGTGCTGTTTTTAGTTTATTGTGATATCCGAAACCTGAAAGCAAAATATTTTCTTGCATATAAAGTTGATTAATTTCATGACTTGTCGTGCCTGATATAGCAATATGTAATAATTGCAATTTATTTTCTTTTAATAATTGCAATTTATTTTTTTTCGCTGCAGTGTAGCACACCGATCTATGTAGGTATTTGCTATCTCCCCTACAAAACTGCCGACGCATAAGCGGCGTCGGCAATCTCTGAAATGCATTGACAGCTTCGGCAGCAGATTTGAAGCATCGCTAATACGTCGGATATACGTCGGAATATATAAGTATTTTTAGAAACATCGTATATACATCGAAAATGCGTCGGAAAAAGAGATGCCGATATTGTAGACGTATATTATAGGTATTTTTATAGTCTATAAAACGCATATTTTCCTATGTATAAACAACGTCGGAAATACATCGGAAAAAACATGCCAATATTGCTAACGTGTATTATACGCATTTTTCACACGTCTATCAAACGCATATTTTCCGCTGCATAAATGACGAAGGAAATACATCGGTAATAAGATGCCGATTTTGCAGACGTGTGTTATGCGTATTTTTGTGCGTCTATAAAAAGCATGTTTTTCTACGTATAAGCGACGCCGAGAATACGTCGGAAAAACATGCCAATATTGCCATCGTGTATTATGCGCATTTTTTATTCGTCTATTAAACACATATTTTCCGATGCTTAAATGACGAAGGAAATACATAGGTAAAAAGATATTGCCGATGTGTATTATATACATTTTATGCGCCTATAATATGAATGTTTTCCTATGTTTGTACGACGTCGGTAATGCATCGAAAAAAACATGCCGATATTGCCAACGTGTATCATACGCATATTTTTATTATACACCTGACCGTGCACGTATAAAAGAATTATAGAAAAGCTGAGGTCAGAACTTTAATCCTCACATTTGGAAACTCCTTGTCTGCAGACTCTGCTGTGAAAAGACAATGCTATCCATACACCAGACAAAGACTGTCGGTTATGGAAAGGCCAAGCGGTAGCTTGCAAGCGCTCTATAAGTACAAATTGAGACGTAATGAAATGAAAAGAAACTCGCCACTTACCTCATTACGTCTATGGTATTGCTGTCACGCAGATGTTTTATACAGATTCGTTGGTCGAGTATGAAAGGCCTTCTCAAGTTTAGCCCTACAGTCATCCTAAACCAGAAAGAACTGTTTTGGGAGATTGAGCGAGTTAACCACGGGAGTACAGCGTTATTTTTACAATATGATCTCATGCCATCGCTAGCAACCACAGCAGATAGATACTTTTTTCCAAACCCAAAGATACCTCCATGCACTTAGGAGACATTCTAGACAGTTTCTGGAAGGCAATGCGTTGTATCAAAGAAGCTTACTCACTACCATACAAATTGCAATCCTGTCCCGTTCTACTTCCGAGATACACACAACCTGGCTGCTTCTTACGACCAATGTTTAGAAAAGCTTTAGGTCCTTCACGATATGATGGAGGCAATGGAGCAGTACGACCGTAGAGAAGATGCCAGAAAACTAGTAAGTTTCTTCAGCGAGTTGTTTTGTTTGGTACCCACTTAGTCAAGGTTGTGGGAGGATGGATGGAAGGGCGAGTGCTTGATGATTAGTCATCGTCCACACAAAAATAATTTCTCCATATGTCTTCATTTTAGATGTGTTCATCCTGGATAATAAAAACACCTTGGACAACGATGGGTTGGCTACATTGGTAGCAGACGCATACTTACACATACTCTTGCATCCATCAGCGAGAAAATATCTGTATGGTTAGAAAACGGGAAAAGGTATTGTTGTCTCGCTCCTTCATTTGATCACTCCATGGTTCAGGGTTCTAGCACACCTAGAACAAGAAATGGTCCGTATCCAGATCAAGGAATTGATCAAGCAAAGAGTCTAGGTTGTATATTGGACAATTTTTGACAAATCAGAACTCGAGCTTTAACGGATTATGGTCTTTTCAAGAGAAGAATGGGATTTGAATCAAACACAGGCTTACCCAATTCGAGCGTCAAGAATAACTCCAGACGGCTATCAAACTCGGAGCAGATGTAGGTCTAGCCACTGTGGATTCTGATCTCTTTTCCGTGGCCGCACAGAAAAGACAGTTCTTTTTTCCAAGCTGCATTACTGATAATATCAATCCGAGATCAGATGAGCTCTGAGACGACATTCGAAGGCTGTTATAACGGTATCCGATGAAGTCAGAGCTAGATATGAAAATCCATGCCTTTTTGTTACGTTAAGGAATTCGGTCCTAGGGTAGGATTACATCATATTGTAAAGGGAGTTAAAACTCGCCATGTAAACTGATTACAGCTTCAAATAATTTGGATCGCTATAAACCAACTGACCAAAAAATTATCACTAGTCCAAGAGAAACAGTTGAAAATATCAAAACCTAATCTGACTGGTCGGTTCAACGGGTTGGCGGACCTTGAATCCACAGCCGACCAGGTAATACAACATACACTAAGAGTAGACTATTATCTAAGCAACAGGTATCACTAAGACGCGTCATGAGAAAATGAATTGCATTAAAACATCCCAGCACAAAACACTGCAAAAACTGTTCTTGTATATTTAGGTACACAATGGAATCATGTACCTTGATATGCAAAACGTTTCCATCATACAAAATATCCTCTGATAAACGGTGTTGAGAAAGTGGATTCTTTCGAAATTTCAACTTTGTCGACACCTACATCATCGTCACCTACATCCACGACACCGTTGCTCCTGTTTAATATAATCCATGCCAACATTGGATGAAAAAGTACAACAGAAGTCAAATCTAGAATAACAACAACAACCTGCACTTCCACAAACCATCGACGCTACAACAACTAGCACGACCACAGACACTAGGACCACCACCATCACCAATACCATCACCGCTACTACCAGCATTAAATCAAACACCGTCTGCACCACAGCTTCGACAAACATCACTGCTCCAAGAAGGAACAAAGCTACTGCTACAACGACTCTAACTAACACCACCGCTAAGACCGCTAAGACCACCGTTAAGACCACTATCCCCATTTCATGCAACACCAATTTGTCTTTTAGTATAAGTATTTATGATGCGAGTATTGCAGAGTATTCCCATAATTAAAGTTATAGTTTTAAATCATTACAAAAGTAGTGGAGAGATACAAAGAAAACACTATTTTCAATATTAATCAAGAAAGTTCTATGTCAGTCTTAAACAGAAGTTTCTCTTAGTATTGTCTTCTGAATTCATATTTATAGTGAAAGTTGTAGTTAAAGATCTAAGCGATTCACTAAAATTCCGTAGAATTTGGAGTGTGCCATTTCATTTGCTCAGATTCTAATTAAAAGCGTTGCCTGTACCCCTGCCTTTTGCCCAGCCATACACTCAAGGACAAGGGTCGAAGCTGTTGTTTCGTATACTACCTGATAATTACCAATGATGAGCCATAGCTCTATGCTATAAAAGGGTTAGTCTTAACGCCATCAACAGAAAATCTCACTCCCTAATTAGTAGTAATAAGTGGTGTTATCTTTGTTCAAAACGCATAAACTCCGTGATATGGACACTTATATTTTCGAGGCTCGTATCGAAGTGGTTGTCAGGGTTGTAATGGACACACTTAAACTGTAAAATTTCTCCGTCATTGTATTGTGAAAATGGCTCTGATGCATAAACCGTGAATCCGAATGATCCTTGTGCTACAATGTATATTATGAACATGATAACTGTTATGCATGATAACTGAGAATAACTGAGAATTATGAATAGTTCATTTGCGAGCTATCTTCCTTTTATCATTTATTTACTATTTTACACTCGTTATTTAGTTGTTAACATCATTGTCGTCCAAATTAATTTAAATTCATTTCTAAATGCGAAGTTTGTTACGCCTTTTGATTCAATTTGTCTAATCATATTATCATTTTCAGATTACCACTTGACTGGCCGAATGTACTACCAAGAAAACGAATCTGTCTCTTTTTATTTTTTTTAGTTATTGTCGCTCTAAGAGCTTAAAATTTTCAAAAGCAATTACCTGACTAAAAATTTAAACCTTCCACCCAAGATTAATAAACTGTGGCACAACGATACTATTATAAAGTTATAACAAACTAAAGCAATAAACATTTGAAATCCTCCCAACGTCAGGATTTCTTGGATTGTGAAGGCCTACAAAGTCTACCCACAGACGTCATTTGGAAGTCGAAAGAGTTACCTAATCTAGACGTTGCCTAGACAGTGGTTGAAGCATACATTTTCGTCAAAGTACCCTGGGTCAGCGACAACAGAGAATTTCATGAAGTAAATTTTCAATATTTTTGAAAAGTGGGCTGAAAAAACTTTGAGCGTTTCTGAACTTCCCATATTTTACGCCTTTGTTTTGTTCATTGCTAAAGCAATCATTTCCGATGACAAAGTAACAAGACAAAACTTTGTTCTGGTTTTGAGCCGGGTGTCTTTGCCAAAATTATTTTTCGACGTCTATGCAACAGGTCTTATCAAAGTTGCACTAGACTCACTGATTAGGTGTTGGTGAAAGTGGGGTTTAGGTGAAAAAAGCAACGTTTTCACAACGTTACTTATGCAACGTTTGTTCAGTGTTGACGTTGACTAGCCGCTGATCTATGGTTACAGCAAATCATAACTAAAGAGCAACTATGTAAATGTTGCGAAAGTGGGATTTAGGGCGACTAAAAGTATGCACATTGCTGCATATTCACGGCGTTGTATAAAAGACATTAGACGTTGAGTGCCCAGCAATAGCCATCGAAGTGCAACCAGATTTAATGTTACAAATTAATCCAGTCAATTCGACGTTAAATCTACTTCTGGTTGTGGAAAGGGATGTCGAAAGCTATGTTATAGTTTTGATAAAATTTGATAAAATTTTGATATAATGTGTTTGGTATTATAAGACGACAAGAAGAAAAACTTTTGTCTTGATAACAATGGCCGTGGCATGCCAGCAGGTCAGTAGCCCTTAGCGCGTCTCGGTGTATAGTTGCGAGCTTGCGAGCTCTATTTATCTTTCCGAAGCTAATTCAATGTGGCACAAAAGTTCAAAACCATCGCCCAAGCAACGTTGCTTATCCAATGTCTATTGTGTCGATTATATTTGCACGGTTTTACCTAACCTGCAAAATATTGACTAATCGTTGTAGAAAATGACCCAAAGCAGCTTTTAACTGTTTCGTGACAGATGTCAATTAGACAATTAGTCAATTAGAACTCATAATCACAATTAACTTATTACTCGGTTTGGTGGAGGTCGCAATCTCAAATGGGCGTTAACTGGACTGAAGCATGCTAAAATCTCTATTAAGAAGAATTTGCATGCGCATAACTTCGAGATATTACATTCAAGAAACGTCTCTGCAAAATACGTTACGCATCAAATACTTCTTTGACCTTGAACTTTTCATCAAAGTCATGGCCAAATCTGGGTTAAAGAGATTTAGATCTTTACGTCTATAAAACGAAGCTGAGAGATAAAGGTCACAATCACAAACAAGTTCGCAAACAAAATCACAAACAAGTTCGGTCCGCAAGGTCACGATTTCGACAAGAAAATAGGAAAGTGGTCATTTTCTTGGAAACCGATAGATGGACTTTGAGCTCTTTTCTACAGTTTAGTCCTAAAGCAGACTGTACATTGGGAATCTTGCTAGTCTTGAACTTGTCGGTCAATATTAACGTTAAAACCGAAAACGGAAATTGACCATGTATTCGAAAAAGGTTACACATAGAGCTAGACTGAGTTTGTTCACCTTCAGGGTTATAAAACGTTTAACGAGACTTGCCTCCATTAGCTCGAACTTTTCAGTCTATAATATATCGTTGGGTCTATAAATTTTACATAAGGGATTTCTTGGTGACATTATAAAACACAATTTTCTTTTGCGGTTTATAATTCCGACACCTTCTAGAACTCGGTCTAGTTGTTTTCTATTGAGCAAACACTTATTATTGCATTCATTAATGAAAAGCTCCTTTCTGAATGGTCGAGGAGTGTTTAAAAAATCTGACTTTGATGTAGTTAACAAAACCAACTGTTACATGCTCCAGCGTCCCGTATTTTTTATTAGAAATGGAGTTGGTAGTGACGTGTTAGAGCAATAAAAAGTTTTTGAAAATATGAGATATTGCTAAATATACCCATAATATTCTTTTTTACCTTAAAAATGTGTGTTTTCATGCCACGTCCAACATCTTTAGAATGTTTGCTAATCGCTAAGAATTCCAAAGCTCTATTTAAACTTCGCTTTGAATTTCCCGATAAAATAATAAGCTAAAATATAAAATAACCGTTTTAATAGCCCAAAGCATTGTTCACTACGCACGATGTTGCAGAGAGTATTTTCTAGGGACCTTCGTAAGTTCTCAAGACCATGAGGAAAGCCAATGACCTGGTGCGTCGGATCAGCAAAGTACTGAACTATTGACAACATGGCACAAATTCGGCAATTTAAATTCCTGAGGCTTTAACAAATGCAACAATACAACTGTGATATAGTAAGGAGGGTGAAATGTAGTTTTGCTAACCTTGGGTTGAAATGTTACATTCGACTTCGACTCGTGTAACATTCCACCCCACGGATGAACAAAACTGTTTGTGACTCTCTTACCTATATCACAATTGTATAACGTCACTATTAGACGTAGCACTTAATAATCATTCAATCACATTCTTGGCTCATGATTGCGTCACGTTCGACACTTAAATATTTAAGCGTGCTTTAACCGTCTTTCGTAATTTCGTCATGGAATGTGTTGTATAGCTTTTGTGTTGTCCAGTTAAGCACTTTGAGGGATTCGAAGCAAATTTAGAAATACTTAAAAGTCCCATATTTATGGTCCAAAATAGATGGTCAATATGATCTGAAATGACATCCACCCATGTATTTGTTTCTAAATAGACACCAAATGCGTAATATCTTTCTGCTTCTTACATAAAGACGTTATCATATTTTATTTTCCATCTGAAAGCATATGTATTAAACTTATCATATTGTCACAGTTTTTATACAGTACGCCATGTTTTTGTAATGCTATTGAGTTTCCGTTGTTGAACAGGAGCTTCTGGATTTGATCTCGTTGCAGAACCCTTTGATTAGTTGGCATCGGGATTGAAGAGGGTTTTTGATACCATTTTTCCCAGTCGGAAGAATTGCCATACTTCTTTCTCATGTTTTCACAGAAAATTGAAATAAACTTGTGATATAAATGTTAAAACAATACCGTTTTACATATTTTAAGGTGTATATAAATGTCAAACTGCAATCTCTAACAATAAATGAACAATAATGTTTCTCTGATAATTACATCAAAACCAAAATATGAGCAGCAGAATGTGAACAAAGAATGGTTTATATTTATTCATAACATTTCTCAACATTAAAAATAGTAGATTCATAGCAAGCAAATCTCTGGAAGGTGCTTGTTAATCTCTCCAATGGAATGAATTCACCCTTGAAGATGCAATGTACAAAATAACAATAATAATAATAATAAAGAAAAAATAAAAATAATAATGATAATTATAACATCAGTTCGTCAGCATCATCACCATCATCATCATCATCATCATCATCTTCATCATCATCATCATCATCATCGTCGTCGTCGTCGTCGTCGTTATTTTTTTATCATTTTTATCATAATTATAAGTATAAATATCATTATTTATTATTTTTTTAATAATTGTATTTGAACATTCTGCTTAATTTCATCCGTGTTGCAGTAGTTCTGACCTCTGTCAGGCTGTTGCTTGTTTTTCACTGTGTCTTTAAACCTTCCCAATATGTCTTTTAAGCTCTGTGTTTCCGTATCGCATCGAGAAGTGTTAAAACATAATATAAATAATGCTTAGTTGATTTGGTGTCCCCAGGTTCAATGCATATTTCACCCAGCTCAATAAAGGCATATATTGTCTCATGGTTTTGTATAAGTTCAACCATAATAATTTTCTTCTTGTTGCTTCATATTGTACCTCTAAACGTAGTTCATTTACCCCACATATTGCACAATTATTTAAGTAATATAAATCAAACATTTAAAATGTTTAAAGCGTAATCGCGGACACTTACCTCAAAACAAATGTGCTGACTACCATAGCATTGACGACAAACGGTAATCAAGCCATGTTAATCTTAATTTTATTTTCGCTTGCTCAGTTTCCTTCAATATTCTTCTTGATAATGTCATGATCAAACTTAATGGTTGTTGTTCTTGTTTTCAAGCGTTATCATTATAATTCAAATTTTCTATAAGCTTCTTGTCGACGCTATTAAGCAAATTTTAGCCCCAAACAAATTAAGAATTAAAGCCTGCTACCTGTTTTTCTTACGTGACGAATATATGCCATTGCGATTCAAGTGCGTTCGTAGGAAATTTATTTCCACTTTTTACACTTTTTGCGAAAGTACAATTTACAAAGCGAACTTCAAGCCATGAAATTTAAAGAATCATCTAAAAACTGAATCAGACTTGTTATAAACTAATAAGGGTCAATACTCCCGCACTTTCTGACCCCATTGAGATGTTCATCTTTCACCAAAAAACTTAATAGCTTGAAATTTTATCGATATTTTAAGTAATAACTTAAAATGACTGATTCCTAATGTTCATTATTTTGTCTCATTGCGCAATCATATAACTTCAGACTAAGCATGTGTCTTGAGACTTAGGACGCAATATACATAATGGAGAAGACCTTAAAACTTAAGCGGTATGAGGACAAAGTTTAAGACGCCTTACTGGCATTTTCCCTGTATTATGTTTAATTTTTTCTGTTACTTCAAATATTTTAAGGAGTAGATTTGGCAAAACTGGAGCCGAAGTTTTCCAGCCGTCAATTTGGTCCATCATTTCTGTCGTTTTCGCCAAAACAACGAACTCCAATTGTTGCCAAAGAAAGCCATGAATCATTTTTAATTTCCACACATATTATAACGCATAGTGTTGCATGTTGTATTTGATAAAAATTTATTTAATTAGATACATCAAATTGTCACGTATTCATGTGAATATTTTTAATTTAATTTACAAAACCAAGTATAAAAAGCCTGACATCTTTATTATGTTAAACCTTTGAAACCGCATTTTCTGTCATTATTATTATTATTATTATTATTATTATTATTATTATTATTACTATTATTATTATTATTATTATTATTATTATTATTATTATTATTATTATTATTATTATTATTATTATTATTATTATTATTATTATTATTATTATTATTATTATTATTATTATTATTATTATTATTATTATTATTATTATTATTATGAAACTTCTTACGCTAGAATATCTCTCATACTGATCGCTCGACTATCGATTTGTACTGTGAGCTTGCATTGCGCTGGACAGTGGTATGTTTACATGACACTTTTCTCTTTTTTCTAATCTATTGCTCTTGGAATGTAAATTCAACACTTTACACATTACATGTGGAATGTTTCATTTTCTGGCGACATTAAATTTGTACCGGCATCTTCAAGTTTCTCATTCCAACAACACAAATAGCGAATAGTGATTAAAGAGATGCTTTATTCTTTTAAAGTATTTTAATTCTCTTGTTGCGTTTTTTACGTCTAGTGCGTAAAATGCTTAACCAAACACTTTGAATTGCAACGTAGAATACGCCACTGAACAAAAATAAAATGACGTGTTTACTAAAGGTATTGAGCACTTCAAACAATAAGAACATTTGTATATTATGATTATGCTTAGCCTTGCACACTGTAATGGTTGTGTTATTTAATTCAACTGCCTTAAGTGGTGTATGGGTTGGCTTATTTTATCATTTTGTGCAATGTTTATGAGCTTCAGTAGTTGAAAAAGGCCGAAGATCTTTTCTGAGATGTTAGGCGTGGTAACTGACAAGGAACAATAGCTTGATATATGTGCAGTAGAAATGAAAACAAAATTATTTTGCTAAGAAAAGCCATTTTTATAGCAACAGGACGTGCTTAGGTGCAACATAAACTGAACAAAATTTCAACAGTAAAGGCCAAATACAAATCCTGGGGAAACTGCTCTATTACATATAAAAGTGCGCAATGGAATTAGTTTCCAGTTATAATATGAACAGAGAGATTTAACGGTTTTCCACGGTAGCAAAAAATGAAATGTTGAAGGAAGGTTGGAAAAACCGTGGGGATAAAAAAGTGAATTTCTTGACTGAAAAACTTTAAAATATTAAAAATCTTGGCATCAGCTGCTGGAGCGTCGTTGGTGTATATATGCAGTGTTCTCTCGCTCTTTCATCTATTTTAATAATGGGTAGAGTCTCGTCCATCGCTTGAAATTAGGCTGAATATGTTCGGTTGTGCATCGTGATACAATAGGAAAGAAAACACGATGCTTATTTCTAACATGATTTTCTCCTACCATTCCTACCATTCTTGAATGTATCTAACATGCGGATGGTATGTTCAAGTAGCTGTTTTGGTCCAAAACATGTTAATTTTCCAATTGAAAATAAATGAACTTCAACATTAAAATCCAAGAAACAACGACCAAATAATTCTATAATAATTTATGTAATTATAACAACTGGTTTGCGGAAAAAGAAATTATTTTGGTGTGAACCTTTCGGATAGTCAAATATGTCAGTAAATTATAAACAGGGCATACTATTGTTTTAGCAGCACCGAAAATGTTTGAGAATGTTTGATATTGCACATTTTAAACTGAACATTCTGCCTCGCATTGCCGTAAAAATTTCAGTGACTTACTTACTTGCTTACTTACTTAATCTCCTTCGTCTGTAGTGAGACATGAGGCCACAACCATCTTCCTCCATCTGTCTCTGTCGTGTGCGGCGTGCCCAGGATAACTTCATCCCTTCCAGCTCGGTAGACACGGTTTTTCGCCAGGTTGTTTTTGGCCTTCCGCGCTTCCTCTTTCCAGGCAGTGTCCATTTTTTGTTGCTCACAACTTTTATAAAGATGAGCTTTTGATTTTCTGTGTTAAAATGGGAATGAGAAAACTAATATATTACAATTTGCAATAATATTAAACAACGGTTGTTCTTCGCGTTTTATTTTGCTTCGTACGGTGTTCTAATTAATCAGCGGAGGAAGCAATGATTTCAAATGAGTGTCCTTTATGCTCCTTAACTGTGATGAATGCACTCAGCAGAAAGATTCATAGAAACCTCTGAGCTAGAGGTCAACCTCAGCGTTTTCAACTGAATTTCCAAATATCGTGCCTTCCATGACTTTCTATTCGAAATGTCCCCTAATCCCTCCCCTAACTTATTCACTTTGTGAAAAAGATGCGAATTTACCATAGAAACTCTAATGTTTCAATACTTTTATTCCTTATAAGCAACATGGTCTCAACAGCGCAAGTAGTGATAAACAAGTGTGATTCCACTTTCTGTCTTGCTATTTAGACGAACTTCTTACCAAGAGCAGCAAAATATTGTTTGGATGGGTTACTGCCAGAATTTGAACAGTGTTTTCGTCTCAAACTCAGGAAAACTAGTTCTTATCCATTTAAAAGAGACAGAAGAACTAACAACACAGAAAATCCGTTATAAAATGACAATATAAGAATATAATTATTTGGATTGTTAGAGTATTTTATTTTTCTACGAGTTAAGAAATATGATTGAAGATATTTGATTTTATGTGACGTCATCTTTTTCTACTTTTCTAGCAACAATTCTGATTACAGCCGGGTAGAAAGCACTGGTTATATTTATATGCATATGTCGTAACCTAAGAAACAAAATCAAGTAGACATGCTATAATTGTGAACAAAATAATTTGAGTGCTGCGTCATTTAGCATATTTTAGCCTGTCCTTTTGTATTAGTGTGCAAGTGTGGGAATAAAACATGGAATGAAAGACTGTCTTTTCAAAATGTAGTCATTGCGCTTTAAATGTCAATAAAATTGCTGAATGATCATAATCCATCAGATCCTGTAATTTTTGTTAATCTTTCACGTTTTTTAAAAAAATTATATAATAATGTAGTGTTACTTTCAAACATGAAACAAAGAGTCACGGTTGCAAATGCTACTCCATCAAAACAAGTATATGTGTACAAATTCATAAAACAAATACAAGTTTTAATAAATCAATGGCTCATATATACAGTCATGTTCTTCTATATAGAACAAATTTTTGTTTTAGAAACATTACATTTGGTCATAATTTTATACCGTGAACTTTGCTTGCACGAAGCTCATGTAATTTGAAATCCCATATAGAAGATATAATTATGTTAATGAGCCAATATCATTTAATTAATGTATCAGCCAACAACCCAACCACCGGCACCGCTACTGCTACCACTACTATTACCACCACCATTACCACAATTCCCACCTTCACGTCCAAATCAAGGAAAAATATCACCACCACCACCTGTTATATATTAGCTATGCAAGCGCCAATAGGTCGACCAAAAGCAGAAAAGTTATCACATTAGCAATAAGTGCGCAGTCAATTGAATAATTCACTGGTATTTGATATCAATTTGAAATTTAGATGTCTATCTTTTCTTCCTGTGTGAGAATTTATATATGTTAAGTTCCTTTTGTTTAGCTTACTTGAAAATACAGAATTGTGACCTGTTGAGAAAAATCTATAGTATTCTCCAATTGGTGTAAAACAATCGACAGTATTTCCTGCTAGTAAAATTAATCCAGTCATGGACTAGAATAGTGAAAGAGAATACTTCTACAGGTGTGCCTTTTACTTGTTTAAGGCAGAAATGTAACTTTGATTTAGACTTTCGTTTACCTTAATTATTAAGCTCATTCCATGCGAACTGAAGTCGGCACATGTATATAATGCTTCCCCGATTATCCTCTCCCCGCTTTTCCGCCACCCACGTCAACCGCGAGATGTTCTCTAGAATGGATTTCTCTCCCATAGACGCCACCCTAGCTCTCCGAAATTCGTCAGTTTTATTATCAATCGAGCGGTCGTCTCCTATGTAAAATCAATTTCAGCCAATCTGAAGACGGCACACTATTTTTTATATCATAACTAAACATGTTTGTTTTTGGGGTATGTGGAATGTACTCTTAAGCACACAGAGGGGTTTCTTAAATACGCACAAAGGGTTGCCAATTGTCTGTAGTCAATTGTAATTACTGAAGTGATCATGTCACTTAACCCTTAAACAGAAGCAAAAACTGGTGGGTCATGTATCAAATGAATCGCAAATGTTAATTGCAATCAAGCACATAGTCAAGTGTCTCCAGCTTTAAAATGGAGATTTAAAGGTGCTTTAAGTTTGCCTTTAATGAGCTTAAAAACGCCGTTTTGGGCAATTTGAGCAAAGGCGGTGATATAAAAGCATAGCCTTGTCACTTGTTTTTTTTAATTCCTAAATGGAACCTCCAAAGAAGATGGTCCTATTGTATCTTGATTCTAAACAAAACAAGAAATGTGTGACTTTTCTGCGAAAACTGGGGAAAAAACTTCAAACTGTGGACTGATATATGCATATAATCGATGAACTTAGTAAAACTAACTGTATGTTTGTGGCATACTGAATGTGCACATGTATATATATTGCATAGTTCTGCTTAATTAAAAAGTAAGTTATATTTAAGCTATTTATTTGTGTGTATTTTAACAAAACATCACCCCGATTATCAGTGACCTTCGCTATCCGCCAGTTTTGCCACGGTCCAGAAATTGGCGGACAATCGGTGGAGCCCGATATATTTATATATATATATATATATATACATATATACACACACATATATATATATATATATATATATATATATATATATATATATATATATATATATATATATATATATATATATATATATATATATATATATATATATATATATATATATATATATATATATATATATATATATATATATATATATATATATATATATAAAGAATGCATAACTTCTGCCTAATAGAACAATGACGAGAAGTCTTCTGTTCATGAAAATCACAGAAACAGCGAAAATTTGTCGATTTGGACAGCTAAGGGTTACGTGGTGTCACCTCAGCGTTGTACAAAGTTTGCAAATGAAGTCGAGAAACGTTGTTGCCTATATGTTGGGAAACCGACGTTACATAGATGTCAGAAAACTGAACTAGACTCGCTATCTGAGCAGTGACAATCCTAATATACTACGATCAAAAGAGGGCGGAAAAAAACTTGTGTGCTGATAAAAGTCTTATTCTAACTTGCTCACGTTGGCCTTCATCAAAGCGACCAGACATGGCCTTCATTTCCGGTGAGTTTTTTGGTTGGATATAATTATAACGTCTAAGCAGCGTGCATTTGCCTACGCCTGTACAACGTCGATTTTCTAACGCACATTAAACATTGCAAAGATATAGTTTATACATGGCAGAAAGTAGATAATTGGTCGCAACGAAACACCCACACCTAAACAACGTTTATTCCATATGTTTGCTTTCCCTATAATTAGGGAAGATATTTGGTTGCGATGAAATAGCCATATTTTTGCATATATCGTATGGAAAATATAATTGATATGAATAACGTTGACAATGAGAGCTTTGGTCACTAAGCAAAGCAGCGTCCTGTGAAACCGGAGAGGCCCAACCCCCCCCCCCCGAATCCCCCCGTCAAAACCCCCTGACTAAATCCCCCGGCGGCCTAACCCCCCTCCCCATACCCAACCCCCCCCCCCCCGGGTCTCCGGTCTATTTGGTATTTTGTGGTTGCGATGCATCCACGCCGTTAATTACACTTCAAATGTCCGCTGAAGAGATCACACGGCGTTTAAAATTGCAATTTCTGAACTACTGAAGGAATTGATCATCATTATAAAAGAAACTTCATACATCCATTGTTCGTAGCACTCAGTTTTTGAAATTGCAATTGCTCTTACGATTGATGAGTGTGTACACATTAAAAACTGCAATTCATATGCCGGTTGCGAGATCAGTCGAGTTTACAAATTACAATTTTTCTTGCGATAGATGTGACTTATATCCATTGTGATTCACTTGAATGGGTAATTTAGTGAATAGTTTGAATACTTACAAGTCCTAAAGAGATCAGCTCCAGTTCATCGACTCCGAGTTCCGGAGTAGGTTTGCATGAGCAGGAAACCAAAAATATTGTACCAAGGGCATTTTTACGTAAAGCAAAAAAAAAAAAAAAAAAATCTAGCAAATTGCACTGTTTCGAACGAGTGCGAAAAGAGGCGCCAGAACAAATTATCGTTACACATTTTCTTTGAGAACGGGGGGGGTTGGGTCTGGGGGTTTAGGCCGCCGGGGGGTTTTAATCCGGGGGGTTGACGGGGGGGGGGGTTGGGCCGGATGTTTCGGCCGGGGGGGGGGGTTCGGCCTGTTCCCTATGTTTATGGCACATGTCTACCACATATGTTTATCTCGGGTGTTAATCAAAGATGTTTATCAGACATATTTATCACACATTTTTAGCAATCTCAGTTAGCAAAAAGTCCCCGTGTTGACGCGATAAAACAATCACCGATCAATATACTCTGAATATCATGGTAATATTGATTGATGAAATTCTATGCTTTAAACTAGAATGCATTGAAGAAGTTTCGATGTCAAATAAATGTGCCTTTTAAATCAAACCCCATAGGTTTAAATTTTATCTTGGGTTGATGATTGACAGATTTTTCCCATTATCTGTGGGTGTGTCAAACTTCTTATCATTAACACTTGACAAGCCTTTGGCTTGCAAGAGTTATATGAATTTGTGCGAGCAAAATTCGTCCTTTTTTTTTTTTCTTGACAGTTTTTCCGATTTTTTGTGTCTTCTTCTTCTCTGACACTATGGGCCCTACGACCATCAAACTTGGGACTTATGAAGAGCTTGATCTGAACATGTGCATGTCACTTTTTATTTTCGTCTTTGATTTCGTTTTCTTTGTTAAAACGCCGTGTGAAAAGAGTGTATTTTTGGCAAGTAAATGCGTAGCATTTAATGCACAACACAGAACACTGTTGCTGAGCTTTGTGCGAGCTCGCACTGCGCAAATAGCTAACACTGCCTGGTCAGTCAATAAAACCTTAAGTCAACAAAAGCCAAACACCACTCGGCTTATAAGACGTATTCAAGCTGTGTTGTTTGCAATATATTATTCAAGAAATAACCCACTGAAGGAAGTATTTTTGCGTTTTAATTTTTGTCAAGTGTTTAACATTTCGCCAGCGGAATGAGCTTCTAGTTTTATATTTAAATTATTGTGGTCATTAACAGATTTATTTTTGAAGATCGTCAGACATTTCAGTATTTTCTTACAAAGGACAACCCAAAATGTGTAAAAACACCTGGAATTATTATTTTTCCTCTGAATTCTTACGACTGTGTGACGTTTGCGATGAACGCTGTCGTGCATGGGTGTAGGACATTTGACCAACCGAAATTTGACCAACCGAAATTTGACCAACTGAAATTTGACCAACCGCAATTTGACCAACCTCTTAATGAAAAAACGTACATTTGACCAACTTCATAATTTATTGTTTTTCATACCACTTATCAGTAAAACATTAGCAATCACAAATGTTCCGGCAACAGCAACATTTAAACAGTTATAACACTGCAAGTAAAAGTACTGTCCAAATGTACTGGGATGGTAGTAATCTCATATCCTCTCAAAACTTCACATAAAACACGTACCTGAGATGACACTAAAGCCTGGGTTTGTTTGTATAACGCCTTGTATAACGCCGGATTACGGAGATTAACGGGGCACGTGGAACTCAACCTTATGACACTCATTGACAGAGAGAGGATTAGCACATCTCTTTGATGCGAACGAGCACTTCTTTGAAATTACTTTTTCTTACGAAACCTCGAACTCCTAGATTTATAAGGTTGTGTATATCTAAAACTGAAAGTTGGTCAAATGTCAGTTTTTTCCATTAAGCGGTTGGTCAAATTGCAGTTGGTCAAATATCTGTTGGTCAAATTGTGGTTGGTCAAATTGCGGTTGGTCAAATTGTATGTACCCCGTCGTGCATATGCCACAGAAGATTTTGGAGTCGATGAGGGAGGGGGGAGGGAGGAGGTGGTTAGCCGGAAAAGATATATTGCATGTCATTGATTTTTTTCTATCCATGCGCATGTAAATTTGCAACAGCTTTTTTACAGGTGTTGTTTTAGAATATTTCTTTTCATTTTTACTGAAGTAAAAATAAACAAGTCATTCATTCTATCACAACCAATGGTAGGCGCCTAATATGACTGTTATTAAAAGACCCACAATTCCGTGAAACTTCACAGATTGTAAAGAAAAGCACGATTAGGGTTGACTGTGCGACGGGGACAAACCTGTCATACTGTTGCACATTCATTGTTCATTGCATTCGGGGGCGAGCGTCATTTAATCGACAGTGAATTTTCTTGGAACAGGAACTCTCTCACGCACTGACATATTGAATATTAAAGACCAAATTCTATATAATATTAAAATCAAATTCTATATATATATATATATATATATATATATATATTCATAGTTCAACGTCTTTACGAAATCGCTTTCCCGACTGTGTTAATTGCTTTGACTCAATAATTTACGTCTGTTAAACATTGGATTGCCATTCAAGGCTACACAGATACATGCACACGTGGTATTGTCTATATGGAGTATTGATCTAACCATATCAGAAAACCTGACAAGCCCCCCCCCCCCCCCACCCCCACCCCAGCCCACAGTTAAAATGAAACTAAGAAAAGAACCGGTTAATCGTAAATGGTATAGAAAACTTATCCTTCAATACCCGATATTGTGCTCTAGAACGTTGGGCACTGTGCGGCCGTATACCTCAGGGACTTAAGAAAATTGCCCAATTTGAAAAGAACACTTCTTACTCTTTTTTTAAAATATCTATTTTGTTCAATTCGGTTGAATTGTGAACAAATATGAATCAATTTAAAAAGAACAACTGACTGTGCTTGACAATGAATGTTTATACAAGTTTTACTTTCTGTGATTTTTACTTACTGTGCCGTTCACTTGCTGTGCCTTTCACTCACTATGCCTTTCACTCACTATGCTTTTCACTTGCTGTGCTTTTCACGTAATGTGCTGTACAATAATAAATCAGCAGATCTCAGTGGATTTGTTAAACAAATTTGTCAAGTCTCATTGACTAATTTGTGGCGATTGAAGTGCAATTCAATTAATAATGCAATTAGTTAACTGTTTAATATGGTCAAAATAAAAAAAATGAAGTTCTATAAAAGAGGCCATTATGATACGTTACAACGAAATGTTTGTGACGAGATGCTTGAACAATTGAGAAGTTGCTTCAATTAGAACAAAAAACGCCTTATCGTGTGTGTTTTTTAAAATGATAATTTGGTTTAACTTTATAAACTGAAAGAGTCATTCAAATAAAAAACAATTAAATGGCCTATAAAGAGGAAATTGAAAGTTAGAATTCAATAAGTTCTGTCTTTGTTGAGTGGAGTGCTTTAGCAAAAATAATGACATTTGACGCTTACACGTTGTCACCAGCAAAATGCCTATATTCATATTTAGATGAGCTTCAGTATACTTACATTATGTGGAACAGTTTTTCTTAATATTTCAACATCAAATGCAAAGATAAATGGATAAGTATAAATATATTGCGCCACTTCAAATGTATTTCAAATATGTTAATGGGTTATAAAACCAAGTAAACCTCCCAGGTAAGCATTCCGACGTCGTATCCATCGTTGATTGAGGTCGTCAGTGCACCTGGGTAAACCGCAACATTAAATCTGGCTGTAATTTGGTTATATCAGGAGATAACCTCACTGTTTTAGGCTGTCTGCTGTTAGCCTGATTTATTTAAGTCATCTATAGAAAACTTTATTTTTCAGGCGAACATTACGTAATGCCCAATTCCGGTTGGATGCTGTGCTCTCGAAAATGACTTGTTTATTTGAGATGTTAAAAACAAGACTGGGGGTTAGAAGCAAGGCTAATTACACTTGGGGATTTGCCAAAATCTGTAATAGTTACCTCGGTGACCTTGACCTCCTCGGCCATGGTCAAAGTCAGAAACCGGAAGTTGACCATTATCTCGAAAACAGTTAGAGATTTTCAGATTATTTTCGACTCTTTGGGCCTAAAAGACGACATGTAAGGGGTCAAGAGTTTAGAATCGTATTTTTTGTGACCTCCAAGTATAATTTTCGCTACTCGGTAGTGAAAATGGTCTAGTTTAAGCGGATTTTGACGGAAGTTGACTCGAGGGTTCACAAGGATGGCCCCTGAAGCTGATCTGATTTCGAGACCCATCGCAACTTCTCGAAGCTGCCGCTGGTCTTTCAGTTTTACCTGTATGTTGTGTGTCATAGCGTATGTACCGGTTTCCACTTCATGCCTTTTTGTGAACACGATTCAATAAAGTCACGTGAACGACTGTGCCTGGATGGATGACGTGATCAAGCGAGGTCATTACAGGGCTATCCAAATTTCACATTTAACACTAGAGTGTATTTGTGAAAACGAAAACCTATGAACTCTTTTTGGTAAAACGTAGTTGCTAGTATTTACAAGAATGACACCCGGTAACAGTTTAATAACACTGAGCAATCACTGAAGGTTACAACTAGACTTTGAACTTCAATGTTGACTATTTTTATCCAAGTTTGGCGAAAATCTACAACATGAGCAACAGGTTTATTTTAAAATAATGCAGATCTATGTATATATTAGCTGATGCAGTTGCTTTAAATTTTTTATTTCTACTTTGTCGAGTCTAAAAACTTGCCAGTTTTGTACTGATTTTGTAAAATGACATAACATATAGGGCCACTATGAAATTTTAAAATGCACGTACTCCTGTAATTATAATCGAATCGCTTTGAAGCTTCATATTTCCTGTATATGTTACAGTCAATGTTGGAAACCCGCCATTTCACGAAATGGCAAACCGTGTTGGGTAAATTCGCGTAATGCCTAAAATCTTTTGCCATTTCACGAAATAACCTAAAAGTTAGGTTATTTCGCGAAATTACCTAAATTTTCGGTTTGCATTTACGTGAAATGGCAAACTGTTATCTATAACGGGAGAATATCACAGGAAAAACGGCTTAATTCTAGAGTAGGTAAAAGCAGACGTTATAGTATGTTCTTTTTCAGAGTAGGTTAACGGCAAATCGGTGACTAGTTCCTGAGTACATCATCTTAACCCAGTTCAGTGTGTTTTTCTGAAATTTATCCTAATAGCAATTAAATCAATCAAACAGGAACACAAACACTTGTGTGCATTACCATGAATTACAATTAATATGATCGCGTTAAAAGCTTCTGATCAGTTGCAATCAACTGTGATGTATTAATTAAAGGAACAAATCGAATTGATGTATTTGTTACATCGAATCTGTAAAACAGCGAATCTATTCGCTGAAAATTTCAGCGAATCTGCAGATTCGCTGACTCACTTAGTGAATCTGTAGATTCGCTGAAAATTGTCAGCGAATCTACAGATTCGCTGGTTTTTCCCCTTTAAAATTATACAGATTCGCTGAAATTGCCTGACCAGTCATCTTTACCGACAGGATTACTTGTGTTGGGTGATATTTGAAATTGAATTGCTTTTATGTGGCTTCTTTACTCCAGAGGTGTGTTACACAACTTTTTCTTGTTTTTTTTTTCTTTTTTTTTTGGGGGGGGGGTGTGATATATTGCAATCGGAACATGTAAAATTGCACATATTTTTATTTAACTAGCTTTAAAATGCATTGTTGAAATGCGAATTTCTAGTCTCAAATGAAAAACAATATTGGAAAGCGTTCGAAAATATTTGCTATAAATATTCACAAAGGCTTAAATTAAGTTTCTGTCTTCGTGTTATCGCCTTTCAGGAAAGTTATCACAGCAAATCTTAATACTGTGGATTCTAAATGTATTGCAATCATTACTCCCCTTCTGAGTATCATTCAAATTGCCGTTAGTCAAATTGCAATTATTTTTCCGTGAGTGCAACACAAAAATCTCTTCACCTCCGGGTGATATAAATTGCAATTGGATTACGGTACGCTTATCAAATCAGTGTTAATTTTCGATGCTCCGCATACTCATAGTTTAATTTAGCAGAAACTGATAGGACAGTGATTTCAACGAATAGAAACTTTATTCCGGTGTGAAAGCATATAATTGCTGTATTTTCATCAAATGACCAAAAAAACCTCAGCTACATGAAATGAGTTAATAGCAATGGAAACAGAGAATGGAGCCCGATTTTAATATATTCCCTTCACACAAACCAAGAAAAAGGAGTGTAAAATACATCAAGTGATCATGTCGGGAAAGATGGCCGAACAGGCAATTTCAGCGAATCTGTATAATTTTTAGGTGAAAAACCAGTGAATCGCTAAGTGAGTCAGCGAATCTACAGATTCGCTGTAACATATTCATTGTATTTGAAAACTGAATTAATCTTATTGTAATTATAAAAGATAAAAGGCACAATTATTTTCACGATTGTAAGTAATTTCGAGCAAAAAAGCTTATTTCACAATTTTGCCTGATCTTGGTTTGCCAATTTGTGAAATAAAATGTAAGATTTTTAGGTAATTTCGTGAAATAACCTAACTTTTAGGTTATTTCGTGAAATGGCAAAAGATTTTAGGCATTACGCGAATTTACCCAATACGGTTTGCCATTTCGTGAAATGGGGGGTTTCCAACATTGACTGTAACATATACACAAAATTATGGAATGTGCTGTATGCCGAAATTCATCTATATAGAAATCTTCGATTTTAGTTCTATATCGTGAAAAATATTATCATTTTCACAAATGGTACTTGTAATTAATATTTTGGTTCTCAACTTCGTTTGTGCTTTTGAGAATATTTTTTAACTCTACCGGATGGTCACAATATCTGTGAATATTTTTCTTTGATGATTTAACAAACGGATGAACGATAACTGCAACTAAATATATTTTGGGTATCATTGGATTGCAATAAGGTCAAGATTCACTTTAACTTTCTCAAACGCAACTGATTTATCTATTCGTTTACAAAACATAGTTTGTTAAGAAAAACAAATTTATTTCCATTTAAATTTAATACTGAACTTGTGCCGATTAAGTTAAATCGACGAAAGTTTTTGAACAAATTCTATCAATAGCCGGAGTTCTTTAACGAAGTCACACACACTGAAGTATGTGAAAGCAACTCCTCCTCTCAACCCCCTCCCCCCCCCCCCCCCCAACTTTTTTCGTGTACTGCTATGTCCATGCAAATAAACCTCACTAGGAAAACAAATCTCCCTCCAGTTTTACGCACTTTTTCCCGAAACCATTTTTTGCGTAATATATATTCATTGGTACACAAGACACATTTTTTTCCATGTTGATTTGTTTTTCCCTATTTACAATAAAAGTAAACTGCTGGCAAATAATGCATTTATTGACAAGCCCAAAACACGTCTAACGGCAATATCATCTGAATCATCACCCGGGGCGTTGTAATATAACAGCTGGCCTCTGAAAAAAATCAACCTGTTATGTATAAATACATCGCAGATAGATATTTTAAACGGTAGATCGAACCGCCAAACTGATATCACCCGGCTGGACATTTTCTACTCCCTTGAGTTGTCAGAGTACAATCGCAATATAGTACAACGGCTACGTTTTCCTGGGGTCAAAACGATCCGGAGATGCATATTTTTGCCTTAATAAACTATAAACAGGAATATTTATTAAAATATTAAAGGATATTACAGGCTAATTTTGGGCTAATGCTGGATGAGTTGTATTCTTGGGTTATATATCAGTTGAATATATCTAATAAATGGTGTGGCATGTTGTCCACTTGAGATGTTCGTGAAACTGTCAGTTTTGCGCTGTGTGATGAAGGCCCCCGCACGGTCCCAAGAGGATTAACTTGAGGCATACGATTTTAAATTGCGAAAGGGGAGCACAAGAATCGTTCGCTGCAATTGTATCTGAAATCCCATCTATTCAGGAGCATATATCGTCTTTGTTTTTCATTGTGGGGTGGTTGGGAGTTGTTTGTGGGTTCTGTAACGCATAAATAGTTATGTTGCTTTCGAAAAAAAAGTCTTTCTATACCGTTGCCAGGGTTAAAAGAATATGACGGCAGATTCCATTATATACTATGGAAGCGGTACAAATGCAGATATAAGTTGATAAATAATTTCTTAAGAGCAGCGGATGAATTAGAAAAGCGCATTATGGACCTGTCTAATATTTATTTTGAAGTTCTTCTCTGTTTACTGTATTTATAATTTAATCTTTTAAAGTTTGCGTCACTTTTTTTCTAAAATTTGGTGTCTTGTTTTATGAATGAGCATAGTTTGCCCAGGTTAAAATATAGTTTCGAAATAAAGAGATTCGTTCCATAAACAATAGTAGTTTGGTTTATAAATAAAAGAAATAATACAATTACATAACTTATTGCTCAACATAGGATCTGAACACATAAAATATAACGAAACATGACTGCCTTAATGTTTTATCCATAAAAATTATAAAACACTGAAAATACTGAAATTCTTTTCTTTTAAACATTGAAACACAAAAACAAGAGGAAATACGGGGGATTTTACATTCACACCCAGTGTTTGGTCTTATGCAGCACTGGATTTGTTTTGCGATAGTGCTGTAGCAACTCGGGGTCCATATTTTCCCAGTCAATTCTTGGCTGGCTCCCTTTGCCACTTGCAGGTCTGTCCGGAGACTTCCCACCGCTTTGTACAGAATCCTGGCTGTCACACAACGGAGTTACTTTACACGTCGGCACTGACCTATTCAGGTCGGACGGCGAATCAAGTGACCTTGACTCTAATGTTCTATCGAGGTCAGGTGAATTGGGTGCCGAACCCGACCCATAGTCAGATCTATCCAAACTCTGATGTGCGACAGTAGGGTATGTACTGCCCATCTGCGAATCCGTTTTGGTCTGCGGATCGTACAGTGACCCCGTAGAGGGTGACCTTGATCTTGGACACTCATCTAAATCAGAAGTAATAATAACGGGCACTGCTTGGTGATCATACCTACGAGGCGGATACTCGCCTTTACGCCCGCCCCTATAGGGGTCCGCGTACACGTTAGGTGGCGCTAGTGGCGGCTTTCCGTCATCTTTGTATCCTTTCAATGCTCGCCTTTCCTCCGCCTCCGCTGCCCACTGACGCTGCTTCTGTTTACTCAACTTTCTTCTTTTGTGGCACTTGAATAGAATGAACAACACAATAATCCCCACGGTCAGGACTATTACCACGATAACTATTGTCAAGGTATCTTTTCTCACAGGCGCTTTTTTGGTTTCTCCAGCAACAGGCTGTGTGGCAACGGGTTTGGTATTCTTGGGCGTCGTTTTTCCTTGCATGTCGTCTTTGACTCGTGTGGAATTGTGGGTAGCTTCTAACATGACACTGAACATGCCAGGTGTCGGCTGCACTTGGTTCGCTCTGAGCGTATAAGAGAAACCGTCTTTCATTGGCTCATACGTTTCTGCCTTGTGGGCTTCGTACTGAATAGTGTTATCAACGATATCCTGATGGGTAAAATTGACTACCGGAAGCGCAACTTGTAGTATATCCCCTTCCATTTCTCCGGTGCTGACAGCATCTCTCTTGGGTCTGTAATTCACAAGTTTGACAACACGACCATGCCTCGGAGGGCTGGTTATGATATAGATAGGCATGCTGCGACTAAACTCAGCCAATTCACTAGCATCCATGTACTCCAATGTAATTGTGGCTGTGCCTCCTGGCTTGACCTTAAATGGTGTCCTTGCAACTGACTTGATCAACGGTATTACCTTAATATTCATACGCTTGGCGAAGATGCTGTTGTATTTATCATAAAGCGTAAATCCGAATGAATCTGTCGCACGGCTCATGTCAGTTTGAACGTAATTCACTTCGCCGTTTTGGATGTTCGTCAGGCCAAATTGATGTGCTTGCTCGTTTCTGAAGTAAATGCATCCATGCATAGGAGAGGCACTTATGTTGAATATGACGTCGTGGAGATCACCATTCGTTTTAATGTCAAAATGCTCTGGTTTTAAAAACACTGAAACATGGCCTTGAATAAGTTCAAGGTCACGCACTTTTGATAATTCTAATGTGAGGGGATCAACCCTGACATTGAATGCTTTGTAATACGGTAGAAAGTGTCCGTCGGAAACCGAAAAATAAAAGCCACCGGGATACACCTCACCATTTTGAGCAAACAAGAGTTTTCCTGCATCAATATCGGCTTGCGTGAACGTCGTAATGGGCGTTTCCTCGTCATCAGATAACGCCAAATAGCCACCAGTGGGTCCATCAGCCACGCGGTACACCAGATCCTTGGGCTCCGTATCCGGGTCCGTTGTTTTCAGGTCCTTTGAAGTGATGCGCCCTTTGAAGCCCTGAACGACGCGGATGGCGGGGTAGCGCGTCTCCAGAACAAAGCGGCGATCATTCACGGGCAGAATGGTGATGTTAAATGGTACCATCATTTTACATGGCTTTTTATAAATCCCTCCTCCAGATTCGGTGTACTGAATTTCGATATGGAAGTAGAAAGCATCCCACAGTGTCTCTGAATGATCATGCGTGTATTTCATGTTTCCGCCATCGATGTCCCCTTGTGTAAATCGCGTCCCAGCCGTGACGTTACCACCTCGTAAACGCAGGTTGCCGTGCCCGGGCATTTCCGCAACGATAAATGTAATTGTTGGATCTCCTGCACCGCTCTCAAAAAGATGACGCAGCAGTTTATCGGCATCTAAGTTATTTCTGGTGATGGAGAATTCACCACCTTCTTCTACACTGACGGTCATCATTTTCAGTAGCTGCTTTAAGTTATCTGCGTTGATGTTGTCATAAGTGGTCGTGATTTTGAACTGCTCGTATTTGATCGAATCTGCAAACGGTGCAGATACCTCAAAGATAAATGAATCGTACTGTTCAGATAACTCCATGGTTGAGTAATGTCTATACGCAATGGTGCCATTATTGATCTCCTCTTGTGTGAATGACGTCACCTCGAATAAGGATCCCGCCTTGTTAGACACCAGCACTCCGTGGGAGGGCCTACTCTCCAATGCATAAATAATGAAGCTGGTGTAGTTGGCGTCGTTGGTGACCGTGCGCAGGTGCCTCGGCCGAATGGGCTGTAGGCACCCGGGGAACACCTGGAGGGTCTCATCACTGTACAGATTCAGCTGCAGGTGCGATGCCGTGATGCTGAACGTCCGTCTGCGGTCCGTGTTCACGCCGTCACTTACTTGGAAGTGAAACTCGCCAGCCATCCCACCTAAAACCACACAGGATATTTATGATTAAAATATCTACAACAGAGTATCACCGATTAATCTTTTCTTCAATGTTATATAAGACGATGACATATTAATTGTATTTTTTAGGTTCTTATTTTGTGAAAAGGCAGGTGTGTTTTCCACAGAAACCATCATCATGGCTTAGGGATGCAGTGCATATACCCTGCCCCCCCCCCCCCACTTCCCATGGAGCACTGCAATGTCTATATGTCCATCTTTCTGAGTTGCGATGTCCACTGATCAAATTTTAACCTTTCTAAAAGCCGTACTTTTTTTCGCTGATTCCATATTTCTATCCAAAACCTTTGAGGCAAGGGTGAATAAAATTAAGTAGATTTACATTGTACTGGTGTCAAAACAAGAATGTCCACGGACATTCTGGCAAAGCGAGACCTAGTGACTCAAATATCAATAGGTTTGTATCGTCGCCCAAAAGTGATAGTCATATATTGAAAATTTTTCAAAGGCCCGCATTTTCCTAATCTCTCCCGGATCTCAGAAAATTAAATTTCAAACAGCCCTGACGTTGGACGGCTTGCAGAAGCACCATTTGGAAAAGCTTGTTCCCCAAAACATTCAAACGGTAGCATGAGGCCAGTTTTTGGAGGTCCACAGAAAATTTAAAGAAAAAATCACATACAGAGTAATATTCTAAAAGTTCGAATAAATCCAATCAAACTATAGCAGACAACGCATTCTGAAAAACAAGGAGATTAAAAAATGCCGCCACTACGAATTTAAAAAAAATACCCCCATTTAGCCATTTTTGGCGGATTGCCAAAAAGTAACTTTTCAAAAGTGGACTGACGAGCGAACATTTATGCAAAATTTGAAGGCAATCCGACAAAAATTACTGAAAAAAACCTTTGGAAAATTGGCTACCAAAAAAATTTAAAGTGCTCCCTATTTGGCCAAATTCTGGTTAATTCCCACTTTCAAAAAAAAAAATTCAACAGAGGCCAGCCAAATAAACATTAGAACAAAATTTGAAAATAATGTCATCCAAATTGTAGGAGCATTTTGAAAAAAAAGGCTCCCAAAACATTTTAAACTACCCTCCATTTAGCCAATTTAGCCAAAAGTGGCATTTCAAGAGAAGAAACCTGGTGAATATTTATGCAAAAATGGAAGGTAATCCGATCGAAATTGTGGAAGAAAAAGCATTAATGGAAGCTTGCGAACAAAAAAATTATAAATGTCCCCCTCCCCCTATTTAATTGGCCAATTTTTGGCGGATCGCCAAAAAAGTAAAAAAAAAAAAAACAGATAACCGCCTAGGGAACAATCGTACAAAATTGGAAAGAAATCCGAGGCAAATTGTGGGAGAAGCATTTTAAAAATTTGCTACGGATAAATTAAAACATGCCTCCCTTTTTTGGTCATTTTTTGGTGGATCGCCAAAAAAGTAATTCTTCATGAGAGGCCTTCCTAGTAAACATTTATGCAAAATATGAAGACAATCCGACGAAAACTGTGGAGGAAGAAGCATTTTCAAAATTGGCTGCAAACAAATATAAATGCCCCCCGATTTGGCCAATTTATGCCGGATCGCCAAAAAAAGTGATTTTTTAAGAGATAACCGTCTAGAGAATAATCGTTCGAAAGTGGAAAGAAATCCAATCCAAATTGTGGGAGAAGAAGCATTTTGAAAATCGGCTACTGATATATTAAAAATTTCCCGGCCCCATTTTGTCGATTTTTGATGGATCACGAAAAAAAACAAATTTTCAAGAGAGGCCATCCTGTAAACAGCTGCGTAAAATTTGAAGACAATGAGATCAAAATTGTGGGAGAAGAAGCATTTGGAAAATTGGCGACCAAAACAAACCATGCCAAAAAAAAAGTAATTTTCAAGACAGGCCTACCAACAGAACATTCGTACAAAAGTTGAAAGAAATCTCATCAAAACTGGGGGAGAAGAAGCATTTTAATTGAAAGGCTACCTGCGTATACATACGTATAGAGGTCCATACATAGACATATACAACTGATACCCCCTCCATTTATGTGATAACACCAGCCTGAAAAAGTTGGCTGGTCTAAAAACGTCATTGAATAGGCGTCGAGGACGCAATCAAATAAGGAAAATGGAAGCCATGACCGGTCTTTTTTAAAAAGGCCAAAGAAAGGGTGTCAAACAAAAGATCTTAGATATTTGCTCCGATCACTTCGTACATGTGTTTTTTTTCACAAAAACGGAACTGCTCTCCCGGCGTCCTGACGTAATTTTTTGCGACTCCCAGCCGCTTGGGGCAATTTGGTATCTTATATGTTACCATGCGTGCCCAAAAAAAAAACGCGGAAATAAGAAAGGCAGGGCTAAAATTAGCACTCCACGTTTAGAGATTGTAAAAAGGTAACCATGGTAACCAGTTGGTACCTGAGCGCCCCCCCCCCACCCCCCTGGGTGTACAGTGCATCTGCTCTTCCATATCTGTGTGATGTTCACACTGCTGAAGCAGCCAGGTGTTGGACTGTTACACAGATACTACGTATACACGATAACTCGATACTTCAGAAGACTGAGCTCACTTTATTTGTCAAAAGATTGAAGCAGACCGAAAGATTCGCCATAAACGCTATGCGGAGACAGCATCTCTCAACAAAAAATTTCGATGCAAAGCAACCTTGACGAACTGAATATGAGCATTGGTAGATCTGAACAGTGATAGATTTAAATATATGGGAATCGCTATGTTTCTCTTTCTTTTCTCTGTAAAAAATAGATTGCGGCCAGGTGAAATTTTAAAATTCCATTTTCTACTTACCTGTATGCATAAAAAGAACTTTCCGCTCGTTAATTTGCTGCTGAGTGAAATTTGAAATAGAGCTGTCCATATAATCTTTGAGCTTGAGTTCTCCGTTTGACGGCTGGCTCACTTCAAAGACGATATCTGCAGCCAAACTATCGCTGTCTATGGCCAGGAGGTGGTCCCTAGTGATGGTTGCCTGGAAGTCCTTCCACACCGAAAGCGGCTTGTTCACAACAATCTGGATTTTAATCAAATGAGTTAAAAATTGTAAATGCTGTTTTTAGAAGGGATGGCCGAAGGACTTAACAGACGTTAATTTTGAAATTCTTAGTATTGCATTTGCTCAGCGGAAGCAATCAGAGCCACCCCCACTCCCCTCTGCATATAACACTCCAACCTGGGGCCTCGGAATTTACTAACAAACCCAACTGACCATCACCCCTTAAAAACTACACTGATTCAAAGAGAAAAGACAATGTAATTATTTTTTTTTTCAACATGACACTTGCAGGGGAAGCAGGGGTATGTTGAATCACTTTTTTTTTAATTTCTGACGACTGTTGAAAAAAAAAAAAACAAGTGCGCAATGGGGGTATGTTGTGTACATTTACAAACTAAAGCTGCACATTACAAGCGTTACTATCACAGGACCTTAAGGTAGCTTCTGCCCAGTCAGGCAAGCAGACTGAGAGATCAGCCTGCCCAGCCGCACTCCTTACCAAACACCACACCTCTCCACCTATTTCCAAGCCCCCCCCCCCCCCCCCCTCCCCCAACCCACCACTCACACGAAATTTATAATCAGCGGAAAAGTAACCAAAAATTTAAACTGTGCCAAACAAAGTTATGCTTAAATAATTATAAATCGCTTTGATTCTTCACGAAAACGTCATCAAGATTTTATACTATTCTTCACATAGACATTGCGCAGATCAGCGCATCATCTTTTGACCTCTTTTATATCTTCATCCCCCCCCCCCTGCAACCCCCTACCAACCTCTGCGCCGCCAATAAGCTACCTGCCCTATCAGGCAGGTCAAGCTCCATAACTACCTGTCCAACCCGAGATTGTATCTCTCCGGGCCGGTCGGGCAGGCGTAAATGTAAAGTCCTGTATCATTTGGTACCCCTTCCCCCATCTTATAATAGCAGGAGTAGCATTTGTCCCAGTTATGGGCTAAGTTGTTCCTGCCGTAAGCTTACAAAACCTGATGTTGCTGAGAGCAGGGGTAACTATATCCACTTTTTTATTTTTTTTTTCATCACGTGAGTGAGTGCCTGGTATGTGTTGTGTGCGTCGACGGACTATATTACAAGTTTCGATATATAATTTTTATAACAGCGGTGTCGCATTTTCAGAAAAAATCACTATGGAAATGAAAAATAAATATTTTGGTTTGAACCACTAAGGAACAGCATTTCGCTTAAAATCCATGTTAGCACAAAAAGATGGATACATCAAGCTTCAGTTACTGGGCATCCTAACTAAAACACGTGCGTCGATAGAGGGGGTGGCTCAACATGCCTTTGGTGAACTTACCCCTTTTCCCCCTATTATTTATGTAAACGCACCCCTCCTGTGTCAACGTTTTCCCCCAATTTTAAAATTGCGAAACAGTCAGGGAAAAAAACAGCAGTAGTTGCTGCAATGGTGCTCTTTTGGTTACGATAAGAAATGCCAAGTTTATGGATACATTACTGCCAATCTACGAGATGAATTGTCATTAAAAGCGAAACAACTGCTTTGCCATTTAAGCTGTATACAATACGCCTTGTTACGTCAGACAGTAGAAGCAACAACATGTGCTCATCATAGAAGCAGTTGGTTTACATCATTAGTTTCTTCGTATCGAGCACAAACAAACATAAGGTAAGAAATAAGAAAACGTGTTAAATTAGCACAACTTGGGGGGGGGGGGAGGGCTAACAATGATAACCATCCCTTATACATCCTTACTCATTTAATCTATAGAAAACATTCTCTCGTTTAAATAAGAATGTATCCAGCAAATAAGAATTTAGACACACCTTAATTCCTATTTTAACTAGATTGGCCAGTGTTTTTGTTAAAACAAAAACGGATATGTCTCCCCTGCCCTCCAATCAGTCACGTGGAAAAAAATCCCTGCTTAAAATACAACATAGGCGAGCCCAAAAAACTGAAAAAAAAATCGCCAAAAATACATTTTTGCAGAAAATGAATGAAGAAAAACTTCACAGTAAACATTTCCACTACATATGGGTTCTTCTTGCCATGTTTCAGCCTAATGGAACAATCTGTTTCGGAGATATCGCAACAATATGGCTCAAAAAGTAAAAATTCAAAAATTACAAAAATCGCCAAAAATACATTTTCAAAGGAAATGAAGAAAAACTTCGCAGTAAACATTTGCACTATAGGTGGGTTCTTCTTGCCACATTTCAGCCTAATCAAACAAACCGTTTCGGAGATATCGCAACAATATGGCCAAAAAAGTTAAAAATGAAAAATTAAAAAATTCGCCAAAAATACATTTTCAGCGGAAACGAAAAAAACTTCGCAGTAAACATTTGCACTATATGTGTGTTGTTCTTGCCAAGTTTCAGCCTAATCCAACTAACCGTTTCGGAGATATCGCAACAATATGGCCAAAAAAAGTTCAAATTCAAAAATTAAAAAATTCGCCAAAAATACATTTTAGCGGAAATAAAGAAAAACTTCGCAGTAAACATTTGCACTATATGTGTGTTGTTCTTGCCACGTTTCAGCTTAATCCAACAAACTGTTTTGGAGATATAGCCTGCCAAAGTGAAAAAAATGCACGACCCCCCCCCCCCCCCTATGTTAAAAATTTTGCCAAAAATAGAATTTTTGAGGAAACGAAAAAAAATAACACGGGCATCATCTAGACATGTACCCCAATACGTATGTATGTTTTGAGAAAAACCGACTCATTATTTCCATAAGAACTCACTGCGGACAGACGGACGGACGGACAGACAGACGGACGGGACGGACGGACACACCAAATGCTATATATGTCTCCCATAGGGGGAGACATATAAATATCAGAGTGGTATTAAATCAAGAAACTATATGACTGCATTTATAGCAAGTTGACAAAGTATGGCCTGGGGGGGGGCAATTACCCTTACCTTTGGAGCTTGATCGTTATCCGGGATGACGGTGATGTGAATCGTGCGTGGTTTACTCTGCTTGTACGTTTTGAGCGATTTTACCAGCATCGACAGCTCATCGTGTGTCGTGTCGTTTCCGTCATGTATGTAATATATCTGCTCATTGTTCAGCTGCTGATGGGAGAACTGAATCACTTCTGTCCTGGGATTCTCAGAATCCACCAGCCACCCGCTAGATGGCGCTTTCACGAGAACGTACTGAAGGTCTTGGTCGAGGAAGTGCGGTTCCGTTACTTGCAAAATGTCGCGATTAATCACTCGTCGTTGGCCTTCAAGTACGGTAAAGTTGTGGACCACCAGTGGTATCCGGAAGGGTACTATCCGTATGCGGTAGACCAGTCCAGCTAGAGCCGTTTTGCCGTTGGACACGTCGAAAGTAAACGAATCGCTACTGGATCCAGCATCGGAGTTGAGGTACTGAAGTTTGCCTTTGCTGATATCCTCTTGGGTGAAGGTCTGTAGCTGTCTGCCTTGGCTACCAGCACGCAGCGACAACGTGCCATGCTGAGGCCAGTAGGTTATCGTGTAGACGATATCGGTTTCAGCTGTGTCGGGATGGTGTACTTGTAAATAGTCCTTGTTGATAACGCCTCGTCCACTCTCGTCTACAACGAGAACTGCGTTTGAAATGACCTCTGGCGGCTGATCACTGGCAGAGTCCAAAAGCACGCGGATCATTACTTCCCCTTCTACCTCAGAATCAAATATGGTGGCCTTAAAATGGAGGCTGTCCTGAAGATGGTTGCTCCCATCGTGTTGATAAATAAGCCGTCCGCTTTTTATATCTTTCATGCTAAATAGTGTCTTCGGTCTCCCATTACCAACTTGTAGAATGGCCCCATGCACGGGCGTTGTCATGATTTCAAACAGAATATCTTTATCGTCGGCGTGGAGATTGGATTCGAGGCTCAGATTCATTGCTCTTATTGGGATGCTCTGCCCTTTTCCCACAGCCAAACCTGTATTGTTCACTATCCGTAAATACGGCTCCGAAGCTCTAACCTCCAGAGAGCTGTTAGTAACAAATTTGCCATCGCTGATTTTAAGCACAGATCGTCCGTACCTGGGTCCAATATGCTTGAAGAAAATATGTCCGAGTTCTAATTCTGCCTGTGTAAAATTATACAAAGAAAAGTTATGATTCGTTGACAGCACTAAATCCCCATTTTCCATGGTGTCTTTTGTGTATACCAAATCATCGCTGTCGAAATTGATATCAGGATCAATAAACTTGATATCCTTCGTCGTGAGAAGTTTCCCGCGATTCCTTACAACATTGATGACTCTATAAACTATCCTCACGGGGGCGTTGTCGTTTTCCAAACTAATCTCAATGTCAAATCTGTCCGCAAATGTATTTTCTGATTCGGAAGCACCCGTGACAGGAACCGCCCTGAACTCGAACATATCTTCCGTCGTTTCGGTGTCGTCGTGCTTGTAATAGAGCCTTTCCTGCCGGATATCGCCGTTAGTAAATATAGATGCGTTTTGATTGAGAATTTCTCCAGTATTTGGGTTGATCAGCTGTAGTGCACCATGCATTGGGTACGTGGTGACGTAATACTGGAAATCTCTAATCCGTTCCTTTTCTATATATAGGTCATCTTTCGAAATACGCGCGTACGCCCCTTCCTTCACGCCCCGCAGTAAATTGTTTACAAATCGCGTCTCGGACGTCATTGGTTCAAACTGGATATCAAACGTGTGCGCTTCTGATACGTAGTCAGGTATGCTGAGCCGAAACCGGAAATGGTCCACCGAGTCGCCGCTCGGCATTTTCCGTAAGCGGTACGAGAGTTTATTGGTGTCTACATCGCGCTGTGTGAACTTCATTTGTTCTGCGACTGTCACTTTTTGGGACCCGCGCATAACGATAAGATCGCCTAAGCTGGGCGGGGCAGTGACGAGAAATGTCACGTCACGTGAGTTATGACTCACAATAGTACTCACGCCTCTCAAGTAGTCATTGGTTATCCCAGCTTCTCTTGTACCAATCAGCAGCAGTTTATTGTTCTTTACCAGATCAACCTTTACAGGTGTCACTCTAATGAAGAATTCGAATTCTTGCGTAGTCTCGTCCATCGCGTGCACGCGGTAGCGGAAGTAGTCGTCTCCGGTCCTGTCCGCAGACGAGTTATGCACGTAACGAACGCGATTTTCATCTATATCTTCCTGAGTAAAGGCCGTACTTGGCTTCCAGTTGCCGTTATGCTTCTGGCGCTGTAGTACACCGTAGTACGGCGGGTCTGTGACGTCATACCTGAAAAGACGTCATAATAACAATAATAATAATAATAATAATAATAATATAATAATAATAATAATAATAATAATAATAATAATAATAATAATAATAATAATAATAATAATAATAATCAGGCAGTGGAAGAGGAAGAGCAGAAGAAGAAGGAGAAGAACAATATAAGCATACACTAAGCATACAAAGCATACAAATCCACTGCTTACACTATTGACAGGAACATTTTTTCAAGATTATTTTTGATTTTTTAAAAATTAAGTAAAAATTTAAAAAAAAATGGAAAAGAATACAGTCCGTTATACGACCTTCGTATGATTTTACAATTTTAACGGCACTATATTATTCTTCAATGAAGTCAACAGATTTTAGGCGATACCCGAAGTGGCAGGTTTTTCAGCACAGGTGATGCGTGAATAATTCCAACAAACCTGATATCAATATCCTGATTGGGCGCGTTTGTTTCATACGTGAGGTTGACACCGGACAGCAAGGTCGTTGTGGCGGAGAGGACATCCAAACCAGTGTTTGATTTCTTCTTCAGTTTTAGTGGCACGGCATCCACATTCAGTATTTTAGGTTGGCTGATATCTTTGCCGTCGGAGACTTGAATGCGGAATTGCTGGATATTAGCACCGCGGTGGACGAACTTCACTTTACCATCATTGATATCCCGCTGAGTAAAAGAGTGAATACGCGCGCGAATCCCTAAAGTATCAGCTATTTCAAAGTACCCAATATCAAAGCCTTGCTGATACTGAACAGAGTACTCCAAACCTTCAGGTGGGTCATCTTTGTCTTCTGCCAGCATTAAATCTCGTGTGATTACTATAAACGTATTTTGAACTACGACTAGAATATTCGCCTGGGGAAGGTGCAACACTGGTTTGTCGTTCCAGGGCGCAACTTGAATTATTAACGAAAATGCATATTTCTCGCGAAATTTCAACGGCACATTTTGATTTCTTCCTAAAAATTCAAGTTCAAGTCCAATACTATCCGAAGATGTCTCAGTATCATCATGAACGAACGTAACGCGGTTATTCAACAAGTCATCCTGTGTAAAACTTAAACCATCAACATTTGTAGGAATTTTATTTTCAGAAAACAAGATGCTTCCATGAGCCGGCAGAGTCACAACACGATACAGCACCGAAACGTCCGGTATACCGTGACTTTGATAATCTGCTAAAAGATCGATATTATTGATAGTGATCAATACACTCTCGCCCTCGCGGACCACTACATCCTGTACATGGAGCATACTGGATATCGGCAGGGAAGCGGACTGGCCCGATGATCCCGTTTTAAAGCAGTTTGCCTGATCGCAAATACATCTGTAATGATAGTAGCCTTCCTCGATGCAACTTCCGCCGGCCACGCAAGGCTCCGTTGAGCACGGAAAACTCCAGAGGCACTCCGGGTGTAAACCCTTTGTAACCTGAGCTTCTCGGAAGCCGAACAGTTCCCCATTGATTTTAAAATTCTGGATACAGCCAATGATTGATCCGGCTCCGGCGCTGGATCCCGCGAGAGACGGAAGTTGGTACTTGCCGGCTTTAGATCTTGTGGACACATCCAAACCACCAACGAATAAGTAGCCGTCTAAATCTAAGAAACGATTTTGACCGAAGTTAGCTCGCCGTTCTTTCCGCTTGCCGTCAATGGCTAGTCGCACATTGACCTGATCTATGACGATCTCAACCTGATGCCAGCGTCCATCCGACACGCGCTCACGTGACAGGAACTCCAGTGCTCCATTCCCTTTGTTTATTTTCAGTACCAAATCGCCATTAATGATTTCAACCACGACAAAATCCGAATTTCGAACGGTACCTGATTGGTAGAGCACCAAGCACTTCTCGGTCCTTGTCCGGACGTCGAAGGCGATTCTCACCACTTCTAGTCTGGTATTCAAACCTGGATATGCAACGAATGACGTATTGCTTAGGAAGCTTAAAGGCTGCTCCGAAGTTGCTGCAAATTCCGGACTACAATCCCACGTTATACCACTGCGGTATAAAGGCTCAGAATTATACATAGATTGCGACTGAGAGAAAACATTGATAGAGTTAAAAGTGACTTCTTCAAGACAGCCACGATATGGCGTAAAGTGACCAAAGAACACATCAGCAGTCTGCGTAGATCCCAGGAAGACGCCGTGGTCAATGTTGAGTTCATAAAAGCGACCTGGTGTTGTTACTGATGTCGTGTATATATCATCAATATGTAGCTCCACCCTGGCTTGGTGTCTCGTCAGCTGAACCTAGAGATATAATAAGGCCCACTTTATACTCCACCCAGCTTTTGCACTGAACGTTTCTAAAAGGTAACTGACAATCTGACAATTTTTGTGACTGTTAACAGCTAGAAACTTTCAGTGCAAAAATTACCTTAAAGTTTCTGAAATACTTAGCTGAGGAAATTACGCCACAAAAATACATGATATTTAGCATGAACTATAGTGTAGTCCCAACAATGTTCATCTACCAGTCAATGTAAACATTAGCGAAAAAGCGGTCTTTGTTTCGTGTCTAAAAATAATTTTGTAATGTACTCTAAGCTAACAAAAAGAAAATGAAATCCTGCATTCCGTTAAGTCCGGAAAAAAGAAGACTTTGCCCTCAAGCTCAAAATACTTCCACCTCAACCCCAGCCTCCCACCCCACCCCTCCTTCCGACCCCACCACAGACCCCTACATGCCCGTTTTACTCAAATGGTATCGTACTTTGTGCCATCTCAGATCGTTGAAGACAATTCCTGGTGGTGACCTGACCAAAGCCTCGCCTGAGCCCAAGTCAATGCGTACAGAAATCAATCCATCTTCCAGCGTTATCACACAGAAGTCTGTATCGCCTGAAACAAGCCACAATCATGCTTAAGCATACTTACAATACATAAAGAATTAATTTGTTTTTCCAGCACACTTATTAACATACAGCAGTGATTTTCTCGGCACACTTGCCAATACTATACACAAATTTGATTTCCCAGATCACTTGTTAATACATGTATATAAACAGAAAAATTTGTTTAACAGCTTACTTGCTGGAAATACCTGTATGAAGAAACCAGATATTTCTGATGGGTCACATCAAACAGACTAGCAATAAATTGTATTTCTCAAAGACAAAAAAGTCATCATTTTTTTCTTTTCTAAACAGATTGAAAACCAACTCATGAATATAATTTTTTTCGTTTGGCAAAATGTACAATCCAAAATTATATTCATTTTGTTTTTTTTTTTAAATGTTGGTAGTCAAGTATTAAACAGCAAATATAATTTATTTAATTACTTTTAAATTTGCTCATTTTCTTTTAATTCTAATGCTGGTAAATTGAATATTTAGATACTATAGTTTCTAAATAATCACTTGTGTTTTCATTGCACATGGGATTTTCCCACAGTTTGTTATTTTCGTACGATGTGGCAAAGTGTTTCCTTCTCATTCCGATTTTTTTTCAGTCATCAGACTAGTCTGAGGCCGTTAGGGCTGTGATGACTAAATTTGACAAGGAATACTGTTTAGTTGGTACACCTTTATTTCTTTCAAATTGACTTGCAATTTTATACAAAGAAGAACACTGAAGATTTGCCATGGAAGCTCGTATATAAGGCTATGGCAGCAGCACAGACTGAACGCAATCATGGTGATCGTTCCACTCTACTCGTTCAGTGAGCAATTATCGGTCCTGGGACATTTTGTACCTTTGCCACTTAGTACCTTGCCATTTTGTACCTTCGCGAAAGACGTTTTGTACCTTTTCTGCCACTTTGTACCTTTTTAAGTCATTTTGTACCCTCTTTAAGATGAGAAAAATTGCAACCAAGATTAATTTTACATATTTCATTATCAATTTGCACGCTTCTTTATAATACAATACACGATGTTTTGCTGTAACCAGCAAAATAACAACGGAATTTTCTGATTGTCACCGATAGCAGTCTAGTTTTAGCTATCACTAAGTCTATAGTCATTCAGTCCACATAAACCGAGCATTTACATGACAAATCCAAGTCTGTGGCACAGGCGAATAGATATGTCCAACAGTCTTGAGTAACTTCGAAGCTGATCTAGAGCCTTTGCGGTACTCCTCCCAGAACGCTTGTATTTTAGCGGATGTGGCTCGGAATTTACTGGTGTGTGCACGTTGTAACTTCCCGTCGGACGCTAGTTTGGCGTGCACGGTTGTCATTCAACGCACTTTACTATTTGTTGGCGAGATCGAATGCCCTCTTTGCACGACAGGCATATATCAATAAACATTTTTGAAGCCTTGCGTGCTTTTAGAATTTCAAAATATTTTCTGATGCATTTTACAAAGTTATGTTAAAACTAAATTATTTTCCAAAATTATCCAAAATGAAAATTTGAGCCGACAATTTAATCCACATTACCTTGAATTATCCGTTGCGATGTAATCAGTTCAGTTCGTTTTCTATCCAAAACGTACAAAATATCCGATGCAGCACTGGTCAGCAGTTTAATAGGTGATTTAACTAGCAAAGAATCGCAGCTGTATTTATACTACTATTTACTACCATTTATTCCAGTTTTTGCCACACTTCTAAGTTCCGCCATTTCGGCAGTTTTTAGCGAACCACGAAAAGAATTATAGCCTGGTAGGCGAACCCCCGGGGGACATCCCTGCCTAACATCTAACCGATTGGAGTAAAACTGTAGGAGAAGTAGAATTTTAAAATTGGGTCAAAACGGCACAAAAAAGTGCCGCCATTCTGTCAGTTTTTCGTCAATCATCAAAAAGAATAATTGCCAGGTGGGGGATCACCCAGGGAACATTCCTGCGTAATATCAAAACGATTGGAGCAAACTGTAAGAGGAGTAGCATTTTAAAGAAAAAGTTTAGCATACGCACATACATTCAAGCGCCCTATAGTGATACGACTAACCCAGTCCGACAAAGTTTGCTGGGTTAAAAAGGTATAAAATGGTAACATACAAAGTGGCAGAAAAGGTACAAACATCTTTCGCGGAGGTACAAAGTGTCCCAAAATTTGAGGTACAAAGTGTCCAAAAAGGTACAAAATGACGGAGGTACAAAGTGACAAAGGTACAAAATGTCCCAACCCCCAATTATCCCGTATGTGTGATGTGGATTTGTTGGCACGTCATTGACCCTCGGTAGACCTTACGTGTACTGTGCCATATATGGCAATATGCAGCATTAAGAGCATGGCTGATGAGAATGCTCTGATACTGCTAAAGCTGTAGCAATGAAACTTCTAAAACTATACAGTTTCAATTTTGCAAATGCCAGTGGTCCTAATACTCAAAAAAGAACACAACATAGTAAATTTTATGTGCAGAAATGCTGTCCAGTTGTGTTCTCACTATAAAAATACTGCAGTCAAAACATATTTGGTTCACCAGCTATCTCCCTTTTATCCTTTAATTAATATTTTTATTTATGCATTTTTTGCCCTTATCTCCCAAACAGTTTCGAAGACTAGAACGGCCAGTGCACACAAAACAGAGTCAAGGAAATATTGTATACTTTCAATTGAGACCTATTTAATTTCTTGTTTTTGTGAACAAAAACAGATATCTCCCGAACAAAATCCATGGTTCTGGAATACCCAGTTCCCATTTTTCTTTTTAAAGAAATGAAAAATAATTTTCCATCTCTGCCGTGCTCAATGACTGGCAGAAAATACGGCAAAAGACAATAAGTTATGCAGCACTATCTTCGATGGCTTGATCTATGCTGTCACTGTACTGAATGCTTAACAATGGAGGCATGATCAGTAATCTTTCTGGAAGAAATTATAGGAATAACAACACAATTTTACCCACGATACGGCGTTAACTGAAGAGTCTACAGGGGGTGGGGGGGGGGGGTTCGGCGAAAGAAAAATATATCATATCATATCATATCAAAGAGTCATTTATATTGCGCATATTCAGCTACTATGCGCTACAATAGTAACTAATGTCAGCCATAATCCTAGAAATAATAACATAGAACAAAACATTAAATCACAGCTAAAATTGTTGCAGTCACGAGTGTCCCTAAAAAACAACTTTATCGTTAACTGAAATAAGCTTTCTTAAATAGATATGTCTTCAAGTGTTGTTTGAACATTCCTAAACTTGGTTGAGTTCTAATGCGAGGAGGCAGAGCATTCCACAAGACAGGAGCTGCATGACTGAATGCTCTGTCACCGTAACGTGTCCTGGACTTTGGCACACACAGGTACATGGAGTCGGTCGATCGGAGATTCCGTTCGGGGCAATACAACACAAGCTTATCACAAATATAGCCCGGTGCCTTACCATGTAGAGCTTTCCAAACTATGCACATAACTTTAAACTTTATCCTGTCTTCGACCATAAGCCAGTGTAGCTCTAAAAATGCCTCTGAAATACTACAGTCCCGCTTCCTCTGCAACACAGGTCGGGCTGCGATGTTCATAACGCGCTGCAAGCGTTGAATCAAACACTTGGGTAGGAAAACTAGCACAGAATTACAATAATCAAGTCTAGAGATCACGTAGGCTTGAACAAGGGACTTGGTTGCATCAATGGTAAGATAGCGGCGTATTTTGCGTATCCAGTTAATGTAATACATACAGGTTTTACACACATTGTTCACATGGACGTTCATGGACAATGAATCATCAAGAGTCACTCCAAGGCTTTTGATAGACTTTGAGGATCTGATAATACTGTGACCCAAGTCCAGTTCAGACACTTCTACTTTTGACCTATTTCTATCACTACAAATAATCATAAATTCTGTTTTATCCGGATTGAGTTTTAATTTGTTGGCTGTAGTCCACTTCTCTATTGACTCAATACTTTTACTCAAGTCCGAGATGGTTTCATACTGACTATCAGGAACTCTCAGTGACAGATACTTAGACAGCCCAGTGTCATCTGCGTAACAGTGAAACAAGAGTATGAGCAACTGAAGCAAGTTGCCCAAAGGCTGAGTATAGCCAGAATACAGCCTTGGTCCTAATTTGGATCCCTGCGGCAGCGAACATTCCAAATGGAGCTTATCCGAAGAGGTCTTCCCTACTGACACACAAACACTTCTGTCGCTTAGGTAGGATCGAAACCAATCATTGGCTTTTCCACAGACACCAAAAGTGTAGCTTAAACGCTTAAGCAGCACCGCGTGGTCCACAGTATCAAAAGCCGCTGACATGTCGAGCATCGCAACGGCAAAGGCGGAATCTGGATTGTCAAGCCCAGACAAAATATCATCAAGCACTGTAATAAGGGCAGTTTCTGTGCTGTGATATTGTCTATAAGCAGACTGATACGGTTGGTTGAGGCAATTAGTAGCTAAGTGAGTCGATAACTGTCTACTAGCTGCCTCCTCAATAACTTTACTTAAGAACGAAAGATTTGATACAGGCCGATAGTTACATAAATTTGTGTCCAAATTTGGTTTCTTCAATAAGGGTCGGATGATAGCGAGTTTGTGTTCCTCCGGAAACTGTCCAGTCATCAATGACAAATTCACGATTTTTGTTATAACAGGTAAAAGGTCGTCAATACACTCACTGAGCAATAAAGCAGGAAGAGGATCTAACTCACACGATTTGCACTTGGAGCATGTGATACTTCGAACTTCCTCCTCGGATAATAATCTAAACTCGGATAAAGTTTGTCCATGGAAGGCAACATCGTGCTCCATCGCAGACTCGACATCATCGTCAAAGTTTTGACGTATCTTGTTGACTTTGTTTTGAAAGAACGCGTTGAAATCATCTTCATGGAATTTTCCATTTTCATGGAATAATCAAGACCACGCAAGAGTCTTACGTAATGACGTAATAGTCTTTCTTAATTTCGCCACACGCGTCTAAGATTGACAGAGCGATTGATAGATTCATTGAATGCGTACAAAGTTTGAAGTCGATAACTACTTTTCGTTACCGACATATTTTGTACACAAAATCTAATTTACGTAATGACGTCATATGTCGTACTTGTTCGTTCTACTTGCCAAAAAATTTGACAGAACATTGCGGACCTACCAAGCACAATCCCACCAAGTTTGAACTTTCTCCGATGTTCAGCGGCTGAGAAATTCGGCTTACTAGATTTTTGCGTATTGACGTCAGATGTCATTCTCAAGTAAGCCACATAAGTTAAAAGTTGTCAGAACCGTCCCAGATTTTCATGGAATAATCATACAAAATTTGAAATCGATACGACTTTCCGTTATCGAGATATTTTGCACACAGTATCTTATTCAAAATATATACATACTTTAGTAATGAACTTGGAACAAAATTTGACGGAATGTTCGGGCCTACCAAGCAACAATCCCACCAAATTTGAACTTTCTGCGACGTTCATCAGCTGAGAAATTTTGCACACAAGTTTTCTTTCGTAATGATGTCATACGCCTTGCCTTACAGCCCAACACACGCCAAAAGTTGACAGACTGTCCAATTTTAGCTAAGGAATAAACAAATCAAGCTTGAAGTCGATCCGACTTTTCGTTCTCGAGATATTCTACACAAATTGTTGTGGTCACAAGAGACTGACACAAACACACACACGCACACACAGAACGTACAAACATTATATGTCTCCCCGTGGTCGTTGAGACATAATTATTTTACAATTCGAAGTTCTTTGTATTTTAGTTCTGACTCCGACGTCCATACAACGTTGATTTTCCAATGTCTATTCAACGTTGCACTAAAGGCGTTGGGGAAGTTTGGTTTGATTCCGACCAAAAAGAAAGTCTAAACAACGTTGTTTATCTGACGTATATATTTATCTTTGTGTCAACGACGTTTAGACGTTGATCTATGGCTGCGACCAATCATAACGAAATTACAACCAAACTTAATGTTGCAGTTTGGTCACAACCTGAAATCGAAGTCGGAATGTTTACTGGTACATACTATGTCAAAAGCTGTGTTAAGTAGAATTTTGAAGCAACTGGTATCGTGACATTACTGTTAACAATGTCGTTGTGAATTTCTTCAGCTTTAAGTCCTCAAGGTTGCAACTTTGTGGTCCAAAGTGTAATTTTCGCTACTCGGTGGAAAAAATTTTGTAGTTGTGTTCAGATTTCTTGTTATAGATAATACCGTGTTAACGGTTATTTTTAACGTTATGCATTAAGTTTGTTTTATTTTCCTTATTTTCTGCTAAACAATCGTTTGTTTAATGATAGACACAGCTGCTTATCACTGGTCTTCGCTATCACAATCTCATGACCGCTCCAAATGGACGAACCCCTTTCTCAGATCTTTACAGGTAGCCGCGACTCATTTACAACATTCAAATAAATAAAAAAGTGATTGGCAAGGGATTTTCAGAAGGTATGCAATTGACCAGTTTGGTCCAATGACCGTCATGAAATCGACCAATTTCATATCTACTTGGATGGGGCTGTGTTAAAAATCCCGTTTAAAAAAAGGCCTCAAACGCCGACGAAAACGTGGTGGTCAATATGACAACAACGGATCGCTACACATGACAAAAAGGGGATGGGGGATATTCGGTGAGTTGGGGGCGGAGGGGAGGGTGTATTGATCGAAGTGAACCTGTACCTGCAGCAAGTAGAAGCAGCCCATTCGGTCTGTACGTCCTGAAGTGTAGACGTACGTCTGACTCGCTGCTGGCGTCCTCTAACGGCACATGTAAGTACGAATCGCCATAGAATGACACTGCAAAGACAAAATCGCAGATTTTCATTTTAAAATATAGTTCTTTCCCACTGTTAAACAAGAATGTGCGTGGACATTGTGCCCAGCTGTAAAAACGAACACATCACAATAGTGAATGGTGAAATAGACCAATTTTGACAAAATTTAGTTTTGGTAGAAGGCCGCACGGCCAACATTGCTATCAAAATTAATGGTACAAGACGTGGGGCGAACAACATTTCGTAAAAACTATAAAGGGACACAATGAAAAGTACGACTATAGCGGGACTTGACGTCACAACAGGCGACAATGCAAACCGCTGCCTGTAAATATTGCCTTCAAAACCGATAAAGGGAGGCGATGAAAAAATACCCATTGAGCTGGGCTTGATCTAATGACCTGTTGTATCGATGTCTGACGTCCAAAAGTAGTCTAACCACACAAACGAAATAGAAGCACGTTGAAATTTTTTTCTGCAATATTACCGTTTTTTGGCAATTTTTTTTACCGATTTTGGCCAAATCACCAAACAAAATAAAGCCGGATGAAGGAACTTGAGTAAAATATTTCTGTGAAATTCAATTGGACCGGCATTTGTACGAAGAATAGCATTGATATGCCAATTTTGGCGAAATCGCCAAAGAAATACATATGAACAATCGGACTAGAAATGTAGGAAAAGTAGCTGATTTAAAACTTATTTACACACACGCACACACATAACGGACGACCGACTCCCGACAAGTTATGAGTACAGCCGACGGACGATGGTTTCATTAAAATGTTTCCCTTTACACATTATTTTTATGCCAGCCTTTTAAAAAAACATCATACTTAAATTCCCTGTTGGAGGCACAATAAATCTAGTCGCAACCTCCACCCTCTTTGGAGTGGCACTTTCCTCTCTTTTATAAAATCTGCTTGTTTTTAGTTATTTATAGATTTTCTTTTAACTTTGTTCTTACTTATATCAATAACAATGCTGGATATAAATCTTGTATGGTGGCACGAGTACACATTTCCAAACATAACTTTATACTTTATAAATCCAATTTTATACACTAACATACGCGCCCCCACTCCCCACCCACCCCCACCCCCTCCCCCGCCCACATGCGTACGTGTTTCATGAATATCGCCTGGTGGCGCATTGGGGATGGAGTGGGTCATGAAGCATCCATCATCCGAGATCACTGTCCGCAGACGATGGTATTTATGAACCCCCCCCCCCCCCCCAAAAAAGAAAAGAAACCGCTAAAGTTATTAGCAAAGAAAAAGTTAAGTAAGACTCCGCGAATTATTACATCGAACTGCATCTGAAAAGAACGCACTCTTTATGAACTGAGCGTCTCTTTGGTACTTTAGTGCTGGGAATCGTGAAATGCAAAAGGAATGCTTAAAGAACTCATTGCTAACAATGCCAATGTGAAGAATTCTCATTCACCAATCAATGTGAATGGTTTATTATATGGAGTAGTCAGTGACCGGAGTGCGCAATAATCTGCATTCCTGCCATAAAATACGGAGGCTTTTTTTCTGTACAATGTAAAAATGGAAAACACTGCGACCTAACGCTTAATCTCTCAAATATAGCAGATAAAAAGTCACGACAAAATAACGCAAAAAGAAAAAAAGAGACAACGCTCGATATCAAAAATAATTGACAAGACATTGTTTCCGTTTTTTTTTTTTCACCCTTCCTAAGTAATACAGAGCCCCCGCCTACACAATGCGGCATTCCTGCAGACACTTTATGCGTTCTTGATACATATTTATGTGTCGCAGAATATGACCCCTTGTACATACAACCGTAAAGAAATGGCTACCCCGTTTGTTGGAAAGAGCCGACCAGGCCACAAACATCAAAGAACAGAAAAAAATATGATACAAATTGTACAAGGCTTTACAAAGAGAGCTGTAGCAATTTCTCTATATTCGTAGTCATGCAAGCACGTTAATTCAAATCAATTTAAAAAGTGTTTGAAGTTGATGATGGATTTTGTTATTTAATTAACCATACTTACAGTCATTTGTTTGAAAGCATTGTAAACTAGCCGACCAGAAAATGATTTTAAATCTTTGAACTCGATTCACCGATGAATTCGTTTAGCAGCAGGTCAATCTTCTATTTGCAACAAAAATGACACGCAGTAAAATGTCATCTATCACAGAATGGCTTTATGGTAATGGCGGAAGAAACCTCCAACAGAGCAGCATGATTTTTGTTGATTCCGCTCTCTTTATTTATAACTCACGTTTGAGATGAAACACCCTTCAATAAGATCTCGCATTGCGGATTCTATGTACTTTTGCAGACAACATAATAGCTTACCATTATTTTTCTTCAAAAATGTTGTTAATTTACTTTTATTTTATTATTTTTTCTTTACTTATACGTCCGATTGCTTGCAATGTTTACACGTTTTCTCGATGCGGCGAATTCTTAACAAACATCGGTTTATGGTGCAGCAAAAACACAGTCACTAAAGTCTTGACAAACGGTAATTTAATTCAGCTATTTATATCCTTACATTACGACACTGTGGAATAAAATGCCAGAATTTGGCAAATGAAGTTACAGAAAAAAACCCCCATAAATATACATTTTTCTCATAAGGCATAACGTCTAATATAAAATCACTAGGAAAGCTATTAGCTTTAATTGAACTTAAATCCCTGCTTCCTATTTAATTTATTTTCTGCTGCGAATGCTTTTATAAAGTAGACTACGACATCCGCACTGTAGCTCACTGACACAGCGGACAAAACGTTAAGAGGACGGGCCACTCAAAAGCATTACTTTAGCCTCGAGAAACTGGGGACTTCGCAACAGCTTTGTGTTGTTCCAAGCTATGTCTTCCCCCTCCCCAAAGACTGTTTACTAGTATATAGTATTTGCCCTCCCCACACCCCATGGTTTCGAACACTGCTTCTCGTCCGTCCCATAGTTCATTGTTTACCCCTGGTTACGTTGATTCCAAGTTAACGTCAAAATAAAATCATAGGTCTTTATATTCAATTTTTCAAGCAGAACTCCAGGTAAGTTTTGCCTGGTTTTTCTTCTAATTTGCAATCTTTTGTAGAACACAATCTTAGACAGACATTATTTATCTATCGTGATGCGATGAAACACGAAATAAGATGTTCCCAAACCATATGTGCAAATAAAAATAATAATAACAATAATAATAATAATAATAATAATAAAATAATAATAACAATAATGTAGATACATTTTTTGTACATGCTGAATGTGTTCGACGATTCAATTTCGAATGTTCTCCCCTAGACGCCCTTTTTCCCCCAAAACAGTGACGCGTCGGCTTTTAACTGCTTGACGTATAGCGACAATGGCGGCGACGTCCTTCAATTAATGGCGAAAGTTTTACAAAGAGCTGTCAGAAAAAGACGTTGATGATGGATTCAAGAACTCAAAAACCAGACCTCACAGTCGTTCAAAGGAAAGTACTCCATTAATAATTGCTTATTATCAGACAGAATCAGCGACTCAAACCTTCCAGTCTGATGCTAAGGAATCGCTCTTATGGCTGACGCGTCTCTCTCACTTGCAAAGTTAAGATAAAATTTACCGGTGTTATAAGATGTAATCCTGAATAAATACATTCATTTGGATGTTAAGAGGTGAGGCGAGTCATTCTTCTCGAATATTCTTCTCAAATGCAAGTTCTCGCTTCTTGGCTTAATGTTGCTTTGAATGGGTACTCTTTTCGCTTTTGTCCAACCAAATTCCCTCGAACCTCTATGTGTGGAATGAGGTTTTCACATTTATTAACGAATTTTGGAAATAATAATTTAAAGAGATTTGAAATTTAATTTTAGATATAAAAAGAGTTCTAAGTTGAAATTGATTTTTGCAGTTTAACATTTAATGTGGGATGTTTTACATTAGATTTAAGATTCTCAAATAGAATTGCCGATATAAGAAACTGAATGTTCGAAATTAAAAAATAAAACATAATTTTTGAATATCTAAAACAGAATTCTGGTAATCTATAAAAAATTATATATCTTCAAATCAATTTAGATATCTAACTTAACTTTAGAGATCATTCATTAAATTTTGATATCAAGAAATCAATTTTGGATTCAAAAATTCAGTTTCAGATATCTTTCAATAATTCTTGGTATCTTAATTTCGGCAATAAAGGCGACAACGATATTCCATAGTTACGGGTTATTTTACACTACTGCCAGGTTTGATACAAAGTACACTTTTCCTGATACTGTTTTCCAGTCTTGCAGGAAAAGACACTGGCCTCAGTCAACCAGCGTACGCGACTCTACTTTTAGTTATTACCGCTGCTGCGAGGGGCCGCGAAGCAGATGGTTCTGTAGGTTCAGTCGACTTAAAACCATGATTTCTTTTACTCCACTAATCACTCGACTTGAAAAAAGATGCTATCTTTCAATGACCTGGCATGGGTCAGCTTCGCAAACATGGATGTAAATAACAAGGGTTCCAGAGGAATTTGGCAGTGGGTCTTGTTGCTTACACACGTGGTTACGTGGCTTTTATGCAAATCACGAGAGAACAGGGACATACAAATCGTAATAATGGGTCTGTCTAATCACAAAATTGCTTTCTGACTCTAACCGCGACAGTTTCTTCCTGAATAGTACGAGGTGTCGACAGTTCCTACACAGAGCGAATGATTATGAAATTTTGCTCTTGGCTGTCTCTTGGACCCACAGGAGCAAGAAATGTGTATCTAAATGAAGATCAAAGGTTAATTTCCTTTATGGACTATCTGAAATAGAAACTTTCAAGTCATTGGTTAAAAGAACTGAAATCTGCGATAGGTTTTGTTCCTGCCCCATATCTATGCCACGCCAATTATGGCTGACCTTATAGGCAATCATTTTTTGGTCGAGAAAAGCAACATTGATTTGGGTGTAGATCTGCAGCCGGAGCAAAAGCAAACCTTAACCCGGGGTCAGTGGTTCCGTCATTCATTATTCAGTAGAGAAATTTTGAAACAATGGCAAGTGAATTAGACCATACATCGACAATCTATTGCAAAACTCAAATTCATCGGACAGGTTTAATTCCGAGTTTCCTTCAAATGACTGTTCCAATTTTCCTTACCCTTTTTATTATAACAGTCATAAACCCCCAAGCGTCCATCAAATGGCGCGTTTAACTGAGTTATCAAACAACAGCGTAGCTGTTCATTTCAGTAGTTTCTTAGATTCCTAAATGTAATAGCTGTTTTGGACAAAATACGTGTATTGCGTTTTCAGAAAATCCCATAAAACATCTTTAATCTTGCCTTTAAAACCAGAACCAAAAATGCCATGGTAGTCTCAGACAACTTGATCCCTTCCTTCCTTCCTTCCTTCCTTCCTTCCTTCCTTCCTTCCTTCCTTCCTTCCTTCCTTCCTTCCTTCCTTCCTTCCTTCCTTCCTTCCTTCCTTCCTTCCTTCCTTCCTTCCTTCCTTCCTTCCTTCCTTCCTTCCTTCCTTCCTTCCTTCCTTCCTTCCTTCCTTCCTTCCTTCCTTCCTTCCTTCCTTCCTTCCTTCCTTCCTTCCTTCCTTCCTTCCTTCCTTCCTTCCTTCCATCCATCCAAACTTCCTTCCTTCCTTCCAAACTTCCTTCCTTCCTTCCAAACTTCCAAACTTCCTTCCTTCCTTCCTTCCAAACTTCCTTCCTTCCTTCCAAACCTACTTCCTTCCAAACTTCCTTCCAAACTTCTTTGCTCCCTTCCTTCCTTCCTTCCTTCCTTCCTTCCTTCCTCCCTTCTTTCCTTCCTTCCTTCCTTCCTTCCTTCCACAAGAGTCACAACACACAAATTTCCGACTTTGCAACATAAACGCACCCCGTTTCGCGCAAATTGGTGACGTCAGCCAATCGCTCAATATATGATGATCGTATTCAGAGCCACCGCCCCTTCCAACCCTCACATATTTTTCAGATGGTCCCAGGGGACTCCAAGATGCAACGGCTTTTCACACCATCCGAAACAAAAAAAATCTATGTTTATAACTGAACTTTATTCTTGTATATCACCTGCCGAAATGAGCCATCTTGAAAACCTTATCTGCCAGTATTCAAGAAAAGTTGTCTGTCATCAAATTAATGGACTGGAAGATTTTCGCTAAGGTTTTTGACCTGGCGTATAAGTCGCGGTTAAAAGATGAAAAACAATGTATTTTGTTGTGAGACAATCCCGAGTTGCGAAGAGGGTTTTCTGACAACAGAACACACTGTTATTCATCTTTTTACTGACTTAAAAACAGTGTACTATGGGAAAATTAGCGTGTTTTCTGAGCACAGAATACACACTGAATATTTTACAAATCCACGATAAATATAACTTCTCACAATTATGCTCTTAAACTGACATTATCTCGTTAGGTGTTACTACAAACGGCTCATGGGTGTCCGGTCAAAAAGTAACCGGTCAAAAAATCCCCCACCATAGAGTCTCCAAAATGAGCAACAGGGGACAGAAAGTCCCCGATCACAAAGTCTCCTGTCATAAAGTCTCCAAAATGTGCAACAGGGGACAAAAAGTCCCCGACCGTTAAGTTTCAAATACTGTTACATCCATCTTGATAGCTATTGATAGTTTATGAAATGGGTTAAAACACCTACCTTTATATAGGCCCAAACTTAATCTGGATTAATCGGCAAGTATGTTTGCCTGTAAACATGTATGCACTCTCGAACAATAGACGAGGATCAGCACAACGGAAGATAGGGAGATATAACGATTACACAAGGATTAGCAGCACCAATGTCTGTGACAGCACCGACACATATTGACACTGAACGGATGCATATCTGATATCGAGTAGCATTGATCGATAAACGAGTAGCACTGATTGATAAACAAGTAGCACTGATTGATAAAGTAGCACTGATTGACAAACGAGCAGCACTGATCGATAAACGAGTGCCACAGACAAAACACAAAGTTATATAGAGTGAATAATGAGTAACAAAGAGTGAACTGGAGGTTTGACATCATACTCAAATATTTTAACGCTAAACATGCTTATTTAGAACGTAGTGACTTTTTGACCGGAGACTTTTTGTTCCCTGTTGCACATTTTGGAGACTTTATGTCCGAAGACTTTTTGACCCGGGACTTTTTGACCTGGATTCTAGTAATGGCATTCAGTTCACAAATAAATACTGTGCTTTAGTAATCTTCTGTAACACTTCTCAGAGTACACATGTCGCTTTCTCAGGAAAAGATTAATGAACATTAATGTTTGGCATTTATGTCTTGGAACCAAATACAAATAACAAAGTCAATTAAAAATCAAGTGCAAAGTAATCAGGGCTCTTCCGGACATTATACTGATTATTGGAAATATATAGAATAAGATTTATAAAATGTTTCATTGCTAAGCGAAGGATCTCAGTTCAAATTCGTCTGGCCAACAAATTAATTCTTCTCCAACACTTAACACCAAAAGCCCTCCTACTTTTGCATAAGAAATCATGCGGCTGGGGCAATGAAATCGATAACATATACCTCTCATACCAAAGTAAAAATTAGCGTGGATTCGTAACTCAGAAAACACGCTGAGGGCAACAGAAAAATCACCAACCATGTTTTAAGGGTTGAGACATAATACACCCTTAGGCAAATTGAGTGAGGCATAATGATCCCGGGTTATACAAGAACCGACCGCTAAGGGTCTGGTTGAGGTTGTCACTTTCACATCAGACACATAAAAAAATGACTAAATGAGTGTAAAAACTTTTTATCATGACATTATAAAGCTACCTAAAATGCGAAATGCCACGTTATGACAAACAATTTACAGAACAAACTTATTTGAACACCCCACTGCATTTGATTATTATTTGAAGGGTACTGCTTTCATCTTTCGAGGATAGGACATGAGGTGCCGCTTTTGTTTCAGTGAAAAACTGCAGCGCAAACACCGTTTTTATATCAATGAATTACTGGGAATTTCATACACACAGAGCACAAAATTATGTTGCCTACGCATTGAGTATAGAGCCGTGTAAAAGTCACGTCTCAGAGCGAATACAGAAAATGTCGAACCGCATACTAAGTGATGAATAAAGCAGTTATTTGCACTTACTGGAACTTTGACTGCGATTCAGTTTTTATGGGACTTGATTGGAAGTCATTCAGCCAAGTGTTTAATGAATTACTGCTGTAAAGGATAAAAATGATGACCCTGATCCAAGTGTGATGCTCCGGAAACATCGCTGACGTTCATACAGAAAAAGATGGGTACAGCCACTCATCTGCGCACCCATTAATACTTAACATAGTACCGCGATATGATATGATACAAAAATTAAACTTGCCGTGTAACACATACACAAATATATATATATATCTATATATATATATATATATATATATATATATATATATATATATATATATATATATATATATATATATATATATATATATATATATCTGTGTATGTGTTACAGGGCAAGTTTAATGTTAGAGCAACTATACTTGCCCAGGGTAATTATTTTTGCCCTGACTGAGCCAGGGCAAGTTTACTTACGGTACCCTAAAAATTTTCAGAGCAAGTACACTTCTACTCCAATGATTGTTTTTTTTTTATTTTGCTTGTTGATCAAATGTCTGGGATACATTTTAAACATATTTATTCGATCGTACTACGGATGAGGATATTTCGCTCGCTCTGGGGTGTGTTGGATCAACTCAATTGTGACGGCGAACGTTCCGCCGATATTTCCAGTGCTGGGTAGACACAGTAGTGGTTAGCCGAGCAGAAGAGCGCTGCGGCAGCCCACATGGACCAAGCCAAGCGCATGGGTCAAGCGCAGTCAGATTCTTATGGTCTCTGGGTAGTCTTGTGACGTCACCATCCCAATACCTCTAGTGGCTCGACGTGGTGTCTTTACGCAAATGCAGACTTTTTAGTAGTGAAAAATGTGGAACAGTGAAAGTGAATGAAATCAAAACAAGCTGCTGTATTCTATTTTTCATTAGAATTACTTTTTTTGTTTATACGCGTGTTGCGCCATTGTTGTGTGTAATTTCCAATATATTCGAATGTCACAAAATTGATTTGTTTCATTGTTGAACCTTTCATGTTCAGATTCCATAAATAATTTATTTTCTTACTTTATAAATAGAAAAATGTGAAAAAAAAACTGAAAATACAAATAATTTTTTTTTAAATTTTAAATTTCAATAGGTTATTCAACACTGAACTACCGACATTTTAATAAACAATCAAATGTTAATTTAATTCTTCAATATTTTTGTTTTCCTTTCGTCAAAAGATAAGAATTTACATTATTCAACTTATTTTCACAATATAAGTAAAATGAAGCACTATTGATTTCTGTGACAATTGAACTATGGGCAGTCTATTCCGGAATAGTCCACCAAAAATATCTGGTTTTTTATTTGCTTCAGAATTCTTATTTTAAATAATATGGTGTTAATGATTGTAGTTTAATTTCAGAGAAGGATATGCATTAATAAAATCATCAGTAATATTCATAGTTACATATTTTACTAATACAATTTAAATAGCTGTGAATGTAACAGCTTAACTAATATTTGCCCAATATGTAGCTGCCCTATTATTTCAGGGTATCGTTAATGTTTTGTGTGGTAAAAATCATGGTAAGCATACTTGCCCTGAAAAATTTTAGGGTAAGTGTACTTGTCCTTAAAATTATTCATAAATACTGCAACACATAAACCGCGAGTACAGACAGATACATAGATACTAGCTAACTATCAAAGCTCAATGTCCCTTTGGAGATAAAGAACCTAATTTGAGGCATGAACAAGGAGAGCTGTTGCAACAATTATCAGCCAAACTTACAACCAGCAGTTCCATACAATTTCTGCAGAATTCCACTGAGGGTCCCTCAATGGGCAGAGTGTCGTTAAAAGTTCCCTAGAAAATCATCAAATGCTGACACTTAAACAGTTAAACATTCCTATCTGGGGTTAACAGCCCCTTTTCACCATATCAATTGAACTATTCTGATAATATAACGGCGGAGAAAAATAGATTTCTGAGTTGCTTTTAAATTTGCTATTCATGATGGAATACGGCTACTCTACCGGACATCAACAAACCTTTTTCGCAATAATGCATTATTATTGCAGGTTCTTAGCCATATAATGTACAATAATAAACATTAATTAGCAAAATAAACGGCAATGCGCAAGAAAGGCATTTACAATTCGAAATATTCTCTTAATATTACTCTGTTCATAAAGTCAAAAGAAAAACGTAATTGCTACAGTAAACACTGCCGCAAATGGCTGATAACAATACTACAGAACCCTCGGACGATTGATTTCGCTAAGTAAAGAACACCAACAACAGAGATAAGTAAAAGAGAAATTGCCGTCTTGGGCTAAAAATACAGTAATACCTCTCTACATGGTGACTTTTCTGTGAGACAACTTTTCATTATATCGAGTTGTTTCACTGGAAAGTGGTGTATTTTGTGTGAATTTTGCAATGTTCTCCAGCAAAAGGCTGTTTACGGCTTAGAAGTGCCCTCTAGTATTTTCTTGCAAGGTCCTGGTAAGATGATTTACACTGCCAAACGTGTCTCCGTAAGTATGCCAATAATGTCAATTATTCACTACACAACTAAAACAATAAATACTTCCGAAGTCGGTCATTTTACGAATTTTACTGTTTTTACTTATTATTTAAATATATTTCAACACATCCACGCATTCCTACGACACTGCAGTGAGAAAAGGTGTATTAATTTGTCTCACCGCAAAACAACAAGAAATTGAATCAGTTTTAAAATTTAGTTAATTTAAGAAGGAGAAAATAATAACTAAACCTTTAGATAATAACCTTTTAACCTATCAAAATACACCATTTCGCATATCACCCGATGACCATACACTTAAACTTTCAATCGCTTTCAAAGCCATGGTCCTTTTTTTCTCTGGTCGCAGTTATGGATATTCAATTTTCTGTCAAGCAGACGACACAATGCTCTATTTTATCAACTGTTTCGCGTTTACTTTTAAAACAGTCGTGAAACTCCGATTTACACAAAACGATAACTGCTTACTCGAAATATTATCTTTCAATACTGAGCGTTGACAACAGGGACAACGTTTGCATACGTTGTGTCCAGCCGTAAGATCGAAGATGTTACAAAGGTCAAAGGAGAAACCAACCAATTTTGACAAAATTTATATTTGGTAGAAGGCCTCATGGGCAACATTGCTCTCAGAGGGAATCGGACAGGATCTCTGGGACGAACAGCAATTTTTTGTGTTTCTCTTAAGGCCATCCGTTTATCTGGTCCATTTTTTGAGGAACCGACAGTGAAAATATCACATCTCAACTGAAGATCTACCCAGTTAGCATAATTTTTCGTCCCACGTATAAAGCGCGTTGTTTTTAGGTGGGATTTACGTGGGAATGTGGGACGTTGGCAGGGCCACATAGAAAAAATGTGTAATATACGTGGACATTCCCACGGCGTGATTTCCGTGTAAACTCTACATATAATATACATAGGTTTTCCCACGTATAAAATGCACGGGTAGATACACGCGTGAACTGCATGGTTTTTCCCGCGTAATGCCCACCGTGGGCATTCCACTGTATAATATACGTAGAATTGCCCACTTCTAAAATGCATAAACGTATATTTACGTGGGATTTGCCATATGGGCATTCCCATGTAAAATACACGTATATTATGCGCAGTCTGGAAATGTGGGCTTATTTTCGCAGACCGGAAACAGCCGTGATTAAGCGATAATATATTTAAATTTTGCTACATTCTGCATATTTTGGTGGAGGGCTGCCTTTTTTCTAAGTATAATAGAAAGTTAGACATGGAAATACCAATTTCACTAAAAATTTTATGCTTAAAATTCCTTTAAGGAGTACTTTATAAATGAACTATAGTTATAAAGGTACATGTCTGTGTATTCGATGGAGTTATCGTGTATGTCCAGGGTGGGTCGTCCCTTTAAAATTCCATGCTTAATATGCGTGGGAATTCATACATATAAAATGCATGGAAATATATGCGTATAAAATGCATGGGTTCACATGTGCATAATACACATCGGAAAGAGTCTCACACTCTCCTAAATCCCACGTAACTACGTGGGAATTCCCCAACAAAATACACATTATTTATGCGTGGGTACGTGGGAATACCCACATATATTATGCATAGTCCCCATGTGGGACTGCTATCTGCATGGGTACCTGGAATCAGGGAAAGTAGGGAGGGAGGTAAGGAAAGAAAGAAAGAAAGAAAGAAAGAAAGAAAGAAAGAAAGAAAGAAAGAAAGAAAGAAAGAAAGAAAGAAGAAAAGAAAGAAAGAAAAAAGGTTGTATGGGCCTTTATATTCTTCTGTGAGAGGCGAAATTATAAATATAATCCTAAAAACCCATGAAGGGAGACAATGAAAAAAGTAGGCCTAGACTTCAACTCATAACCTCTTCCTTCGCAGGCAACAACGGAAGCTACGACTTCTGAATGAGGCAGAACTATAAATATATTGCCTATAAAACCAGTGAAGGGAGACAATGACAAAATTCGTCTTGAGCGGGGCGCGAACCCACGACCTCATGATCATCAGTCTACGCCTCAGTACTAGCGCTATTCAGGAAACTTTGGCGGGCTTTTCAAGCAGCAACAAGTATGAGCACGTTGTGATTTTTCTGCAAGTTTGACAGTTTTTGGCCAACACTTTGGCCAATTTTGGTAAAATGGCAAAACAAAATATATAAGCCTGATGCAGGAACTTTTGCGGGGAGGGGGGGGGGTGAATTCCTGTCAAATTTCAATGTAATCAGACCCGATTTGTGTTTTCTTAAATTTGGCCAATACTTTGGACAATGTTGACCGAATCGCCAGAAAATACAAGCTGTGTGGAGGATTACCCAGGGAACATTCCTATCCAATTCTATTCCTATTCCAATTTCAAAACAATTGTAGGAAATGCAGAAATGCAGGAATAATAACACTTTGAAAAAAATGTGTACACAGCATATACATATAACGGAAGGCGGATACCCACAAGTGATAAGTATAGCCCACCGACGATAGTTGTCTGGGTTAAAAATACAGTATTTCCCTTTACATAGTATCTTTTTACGCCAGCCTTTTCGTGTATCTAAGTGGCACCGGTCAATCATGTCCAGTCTTCCAATTATTTTTGGTTATTTTCGGAAGGGTATGGTTGGTCACAAAAAATAAAAGTTTGATAAATCATCATATAATAGATTGTCTGTGTTTGTTTCAATGAACCCATGACTTCCGCATTTCATCAAAATATTCACCGTATGTTGTGTCGTGATTGATTATTGTCTACAGTGAATTAAGTAGACCGAATGAAAGTTCTGATTTTGCTCTTCAGTTGACGGTGCATTTTGCATCAAAACCGGCAGATTTTATTTTTAAAATATCAATTTTTAGCTCAATATGCTCAATTAAGGTCAAATATTAAATGTAAGGCGCTATTTTGTACACAATAATAAAATTCGTAAACGAAAATTCGAAAAAAAATCGAACCTGTCATTTCATCGACACGTCGTCTCAGTCCCATTGTATTAAGCCGAATTTCATGAGGATCATTTGTCCAAAGTTCTGAATATTAACCAATTTTTGGTAAAACTTTGGCCAATTTGGCGCCCTCGCTAACATATGAACGAGTCTGGCAGAGGGCTAGCTGGAGCACATCGATACCAATTTGGAAGCAATCGGCCAAAAAAGGTAGAAGATGCAGCATTTTGAAAAGAAAGTTTACATATCTGGTCTACGGATAAAAGTGATTCGAAAAAAAAAAACACCGACAGAAGTTGGTTGGGCTAAAAGCAGCCAGTCTGGTTGGAAAAAAAGATGCAGCACCTGCCACTACAAATACATGCGATATGTGTGTGCCTACCGCCTACACCAGCGTTAGTCAAGTTCTCCACGCCAAAGCCTTTTTACGGTAAAGTAGAACATAGCAGGATGCATGGCGCGTCTTCTGGTGTTATTTCTAGCCCAACATCTCCAAAACATTGCTATGAATTTGCTTAGTTACTCAGTAAACATTCGATCCAACGTCGATTTGATGTTGCGACGTCGACCCGACCAAACAGCAACATTAAAGTTGGTTGTGATTGATCGTGACTATAGATCAACGTCTAATCAACATGTTTGACACAACGTTAAATAGTCATTGGATAAGCAACGTTGTTTATGCGTTTGCTTTGATTGCAACGAAAACCTCACTTTCTCCGACCTCTGAACAACGTCTTTGGTGCAAAGGTGAATAGAATACTGTAGCTCAAGACAATACATCCATAGTTCTCTGACGTTTAATCAACGTCTTTGGCACAACGTCGTATAGATGTGGCGATAACAACTAGACCTCATCATGTTCTCGCTCATCGAAATGGAAGCCGTAAAATATGTGAATTTAAGGAGTGCTCATGTTTTTCCCGGCTACTTTTGAAAAGCACTTTATTGACTTCATACATGCCCTGCATTACTGGACGACCCAAGGGTGGTTGAACTTGATGACCTTGAAAGATGACCTTGACACCTTATGATTCTCTACAGGGTGATTTTCCCGTCTATACAATGTCGCTTTCTTGATGCCTTTACCAGGCCGGGAGATAGACGTTCTTTCAACTTTGCTTTGCAGCCTTTTCGCAAAGTTGATTAGAGACTGGATAACCACGTCTATCCTAAGTCGGCTGTAAGGCGTTGTTTTGACTTCCACAATCAACCAAAACTCCTCCTTGATCCGACGTCGGATGTGATGTCTGTTCACAGTGTATCCAACGTCACAGTATTCACTGGGTATTTCTTAATAAGTTATACGCCATAGAATACAAATATACGGGAACAGGACAATTCCCTCCAGACAATTCTCCCTCCCCCCAGCCACCACCCCCGATAATCCCTCCCCCCCCCCCAGCAATTCCCCCATAGGACAATTCCCCCCGAGGACTATTCCAAGCACCAATTCGTTTTTATTTTTCTTATCCCCCCCCCCAATTCATTTTTATTTTTCTTATTTTTTTTCATTTCTTTGTATTTTTCGTCTTCTCTCTTTTTTTTTTTACAAATTATTGCCCTTTTATCTTCTAATTGGAGGCTGTGTAATTGTCATTTCAACATTGTCGCAATTGCTATTTACATGCCTTTTATATTCCAACTGAATGCTGTGGAATTTGTCCTTTCGTGTTGTAATTGCAACCTCTCAGATATGTTGCTTTGTCTTTCATGTACTTAGTTGCAATTACACAACCAGCAACTGGAGTGTTTGGTCATTATAATTGCAATAATTTCAAACATGTTGCTTTGCCTTGACAATGACCTGGAAAGCTTCCACAGGAAATGCTCGCGGCGATGACGTCCTGCCATCCGAACTTATGGCGCTTCCTGGATGTGCTAAAAAAAGGAACACAGCCTGACGACCGTTGTCTTCGGTCAAATAATGGGTGGCCACTTGGCCGAGCCACCACGTCGCCAATACGCCGACTCTGCGCAGCGCATTCGTCAAATAGTCCGCGACTTCGAAAACCGACAGATTGTTGACTATTTGCGTGGAATTGCCCACAACATCAGGTTTTAAATGACAGGAGAGACTTTCGTTCCAGACAGAAGAATTTTGCATTTTTGATTTTAAGGTGTTTTACAAATAAAGAAATGACAGATACCTGGCTGTTTTTTTTTCTTGTTTTGCCATTCAAAGTAAAATAAAAATAAAAATTAAGGTAGTGGAGAGTCCTCGGGGGAATTGTCCCACGGAGGGAAATTGTCGGGGAGGGGGAGAGTTGTCTGGGGGGGGGGGATTGACCTATACTCTACTCCAGTCATTTTACGCATTCGCACTTTTGATTAGAGATGTAGTACGCGTACCTTACTTTTAAAATTTAAACCAATATGATCTTTCATATTTACCCCAACCCTTGGTGGCTCAAGATCAACGCTACTATTTATATTGTAGCACTCTGGCGTGACGATCATGGGCACTCACAATGTCGAGCCTTGTGTTGCCATATGCGGGGCAAAAAAAATGGCCAGAAAATATGTCCCAAACAATGTCCTCGATACTGGTTAATTGACCGATGATAAGAGGAACTGCTAAAATGAAATACTGGCTCATGACGTAATGAAAATTCTTCCACTCCCCCCCCCCCCCCCCCCCATACAAATGGATGCGCCTCAGTAAACTTGTCACATTGGACTCTCCTAAATCTATTACCCAATCGAATCTGCCGCGAGATCACTAAATTGCTTTGCATTTGAAACGACGCGTCTTTTAAGACATGTATGAATATGGATATGACAGATGAAGACAGCAAAAATAGCCAGTCTGAACGAAAAAATCATTGTGTAGAGTTGGCTGCCATTTGTGTCTCGCTGACGACCTTCTAATTTGGTGCGATTTTTGCTGTGTACCTGCGTTTCCGGTTGTCAAATGACGGATTGATTTTGAGGGAAAATGTCACATCTGCAGACTTGAGATATCTTGAATATTCATAAACCTAAATTAGTCTCTTGTTTTGTCACAGTTTTCCTAATAAAATATTCAACAGTCTACTGATGGTAGTTTAAAAGTTTTTAAATCAATTCGTTTTGCTGATAATTGAATAACACTACCATTTAAAATAAGAATGTCAATGTCACTTCGCTGATACTCTCTACATATACTCTCTCTACATAAGACTGAGCAACGGTAGTCGCAATATATTGTAGTGCCTTATTTCACCCATGAAAATATCTATCATTTGCTCAATATATTGCTATTTTAAATAACAGGATGTTTAATTAAATCAACGGGATTTTGCGAAACATAAGACAGAACTAGGCTATAACATTGAGATTTCAGTGCTAGAATCCGAAGACTAATCAAATAAATACCGTAAAAACCTCGTAAAAGCTTAAGACAGTTTTTAAAAGAACAACCAGTTAGTTGGTTTCAATATCAAATCAGAGATAATTGACTGAGTGATTGATTAAGCTGCAGAGCGGCTGAGTGGTGGGTGGAGTAAAATCGCCAGCCACATGAGCGGTAGGGGATCACGTACAACTTAACCAAGGCAGCCTCGCGCCCGCTGGCAGAAGTTCTCCCGGGTCATTCATTAACATGCCTTTCCGCTGATGCTTCACCGGTTATATAGCCATACAAATCCTCCCCCCAATGCCTTCACTGGAAGCCGTTATATACGTTTGTTATGCCATAGAACAGTGGAGCAGCTATGTGTGAATAAGTGGATGAATTAAGACGAGCTTTTATAGCGTCTGTTAGAATAAGATTTTGCTTCCCCGGCTCTGTGAGACAATAAAACAAGCTTTCGTGAAGACACTCTGGCGTATAGCCATTTCCTTGTTGCTTTATCAAGTTCGACAAAAAATACAACAAAGTAAACGAATTCAACAGAACTGAAGTCAATGCTCAATTATTAAAACTGTTTTCTTTAAATAGCTAAGTTCACACAATACACACTGGGGGGGCCAATTCTTCACGAATTAGTTTTTTTTTCACGTGAATCAAGAACCCTTTATTCAGAGAAAAATCACGACTACCTTTCGATATGCCATCGACTTTTTAACACAGCACCCTCGGTTTCATTCAATCAAGGCATGGACAGCGTTTGGCAAATAAAATCTGCATCGTTACCATCGTTTCTATTTAAAACGCACATTTACTTTAAATGACATATCTGCCATATATAAAATTTCGGGTGAGTAATTTGCCAGTACGCGTAGCCAACCTATAACATTCACATGGATATATATTTTCCACATCTAAAAGCAAGTCTTTCAGGGAGACTTCTAGCAACCTTTACCACAGTTTATTTTTTTTCCCTGCAAGTATGCGCTTTATCAATGCCATATAGGTCAAAAATAAAGCGCCTGCTTTGGCTGTTGGAGATAAATTTGCCTTTGGTATACAGTTAAAATTGATTAATACACAGTGAAAACGACAGAATTACCTCTTATCTGGGGGTAATGCAATTGTTCTAAATAAATTTCTGAATAAAAAAGTTAAATTTTTGGGATAGTAAAATCTTAAGCGTTTTCTGATTTAATCTTGGCTTCAAGCGCGGAGTGATTACATATGACTGACATTAATCCATTATTCTAATTCCCCTTGAGAAATTACGCATCCCAAACCAAATCAAACCTAGTAAATAGATGATCCATACCAGAGAATTATCTTGATCTTCCTGCTTTCTACCTTACTTTTTGCCACAACACTTACATTTACAGAGGTTATGCGTGTTAATGCGCAACTCATTGTACAGACAGACCAGCGACCGAGAAAACAAGCTAGGTTTAAGCTCTCAACCCCGCTAACCCCATATCAGCACTGCAATTACCATAACCCTTTCGGGAACTAGGCCCAAGCCAATTCCTTACAATATTTAGGCACCGGAATGTCATATGTATGCAATTTACTATACCAAAGTTTGTTGCTTAAGCTCGGTTGCAGTGGATGAACACTGTATGCCAACACCTAATCAGATTCCGAATCTGTTTTTATAACGCTGTGGGTTTTCTTCAAGCCTTGCATTTTTACCTAGAGTTTGCCAAGTTTCTTGTTACTCGCAATGTGAAAAACATAAAGGTTCATCAATTTTTCAGTTATGTTCAAAAAGTTCACAGCGGAAGTGTACTACAGTGCTAAGCTGCCATTTTTTTTTATGTTCGACTATAACCGTTCAGCATCTGCAATGTCAATTTATGGAGCAACCGCTGGCATTTTCTAAAACATAGGCCGTGACAAAAGACGACGAAATCTCGTCTAAAAAGGCGCGAGGTTTTCATCATCATGATGTAAGACGAAAAACATCTCGATCAAATCGTTACTAATAAAATTGTCTCACTTCATAACGGTGCATTATTTTAGGAGGTCACACATGGCATGGTGATGGGTTTTGTCTGGAGCTATAACCCTGAAATAAATCGAACCCTCTGCTTAGTCCATTCCATAACAATTTCAATCACAAAAAAAAGAAACAATAGAAATGAATATATATGGCAAAAATCTTCGTAGAGACAGAAAGCCGATTGGGATGCTGAAAGATCAATTTGTGTTAAAGGAGTATTCTTCTACAAGTCTCCCTGGCATCAAGACTGCCAGAGCAAAATATGCCACGATGAGTATGCAAAAAAAATGTTACATGCAACCCTAACCTTTAACAGTGATCTGACAGACGAAAGATGTGTGTGTTGTGTTGAACTTGAATTTACCACATAAACAGTGATCATACCAAACTCGTGAATGCGCAAGATTACGCTTTATTTTATTTTCATGGAAACGAAACTTTATTTTTTTTCCCAAAAACGAAATCACACATGTCTTTGACTGGATGTTCTTATTTTAAACATGGGCCCTTGATCTTTGCCAGAGAAATTTTGGTCTCATTTAGAAAAGACTGTTTAATTCTTAAGAAACGGTAAATATACCGAATATAAAATTTCTGGAATGATCACTGTGAAAGCGAGGTCCACATAGTTCAGATTCTCGGTTTCAATATACTGTTTAAGGTAACAGCAAGCACCGGTGTAACAGGCTAGCTTACCCCCTTCCCCTAGCCTCTGTACAGCTTCCCTCCCCCCAGGGGGCTAGCTAGCCTAGGCTTTCCCCCCTGGGATATTTTGTCCCCCCTGCAAAACTCAACAAATGCCACAAAAACTTAACTCCAAAACTCTTTTATTTGATAAATGCTCAATTTTTAACAATAACAACCAGTTTATACAATTTAAAAAAAATGCAATTGCCAATTTCCACAAGGATTTAAAGGTCATAAACGGGAGCGCAGTGATGGTGAATATTCGCGATGCAATTCATCGGAATGGATTTTCTCAACCTTTCTAGTGGGTTTAAGGCTCTTGGTTCAGCAGCGTAGGTCAGCCACTTGTAGATTGGGTTGCCGACTAAAAAGCGCTGCGTCGTTTGCTGAACTTTCGATTCCATTTTGAATTATGAATTTCAAGATGAAATACTGACCTAGTTATACTTACATGTGAGGAGTAACATCTCACCTCGGAGTAATTTTTCCTTAGTTCTGTTATTTATTTAGAAAGTGATTCCAGATGGTGAAAAAATTTCCAATTTATCTATGACAGAGTTTGTTATTCTTATTCTAAAGCTGTGTGATTTATATTGAAGCGACATATTATTACTTTTTTCATTTTTTTAATTTCAAAGGGGGGGTATAATCTGGGAGTTAATTTGACCTAGGACCAGAATATACCTGGGCTTAAAATAGCCCAGGCCGGATTGTACCCTGGATATATTCTGGCCTAGGCCAAATTAACCCCGGTGTAACGATTTCAGATTACCCTCAATTTCAGATTCCCCCCCCCCCCGGGAATCTGAAATCGATTTCAGGTTCTCATGGGGGTAACTTGAAATCGATTTCAGATTCCCCCCTCCGATTTCAAATTCCCCCCTCTCAAAATTAAAAACAGACAGAAATAAAACAAAAAATAAAGTTTTATCAAGTTTTTTTTCTGCCGAACTATGAAAATGTCTACATTTATGCAATGATACGTTGTATATACTACAGCTTGTAAACATTTATACTATCACCAGTCTTTTCCATCTTTCAGTTTTCCATATTATCATTATTCATATAACTTTTGTATAGAATTAGTTTTTTTTTCAGTTGCTGTTCTCTGATCGCATTTTTTATTTTGGAAAGAGTGCTCCTTATTTATACTCATCTCAGTGAGACAGACCTGGACACTTGTCTACAGGAGGATAATCCACCAGATACAGGTTAACAATAAAACAATGCTTGATGTGTACAAGAGGGCACAGGAAGACGGAGTCGGACTGGTAGTGTCAGTAAAGACCAAAGCACAAGCCAGTCCCAAAAAAGGCACATGGAAGCAGTCATCGGAGCATCGAGGATTAGTGTCACTGCTTCGATGACAGCCATGGCACTACAAGTCTGTATATATGTTATAGCCAATCTGTCAAATCAGCCAATCTATAGATTGGCTGAAACATTTCAGCCAATCTGTAGATTGACTGGTTCACTTAGCCAATCTATAGATTGGCTGAAAATCTTCAGCCAATCTATAGATTGGCTGAAATTGAGCAAGAAAAATTTGACAGATTGGCTGAAATGAGTTTTTGAAATGAACTTAGATATGCGTGAGTTTTAAAGTGTGATTTTGAGTAATATACAAAATATTTCTTCAGCTTCGTTTATTGAGATGTCCATGACTAATACAAATTTGAATTTAGGGGATTATCCTCTCATGCCTAAGATGTATTTTAAATCACAGAATGCAGCTTATACTTAAATGCAATCAATAAAAATCGTTCCTGAGTGGTGATCTAATCGTATTAAGAATGACAGAATCGGCATTTAATGGGATTACTCTCACATGTTAAAGATGTATTTCTGATTATAGACTGTACCTTGTACATAATTGCAATTAAATGAAAACATTTCAGAGATGAGTTGCAAGTGATATAATTTGAATTCTTTGCGGTTTATGATAAGGAAAAAAAACAAAGTTAATTCGATAGTTTTATTCGTCCAAAATACACCTCCCCCTTAGACCTCCCCTGCCCCCTCCCTCAACCCTCCCCCCCGCCCCCACATGTTCTTTATTCCTACAATACCATTTTTGTTTTCTTTACTTATTGCTGCACGAAAGGGAAGAATGGCAACGAGAATTACATTGAACTCTTGCTTTAAAGCATGTGCAGCGATTAGTTTGACACCTTTTGCTACCTGAACAATTACATTTCACGAAGCCCTGACCTCCACATTTTGATTCGAATCGTACGGCCTGTCTCAAAGCTACATGACTGTCAAGATTTACATCAGTCTCACTGAGGAGCCTTACAACACACAAATCAAACTGATTTCGCGAATATTTACCCTTAAGCACACCTGCCCTTGCCGCAATTGTATATAGGTCGTTTTCATCACGACTACGTACGACACACAGTAAGTTTCTTGGATCCCCTCTTCCTCTGTCAAGTATAAGCTAAGCTGCATTCTGTGATTTAAAATACATCTTAGGCATGAGAGGATAATCCCCTAAATTCAAATTTGTATTAGTCATGGACATCTCAATAAACGAAGCTGAAGAAATATTTTGTATATTACTCAAAATCGCACTTTAAAACTCACGCATATCTAAGTTCATTTCAAAAACTCATTTCAGCCAATCTGTCAAATTTTTCTTGCTCAATTTCAGCCAATCTATAGATTGGCTGAAGATTTTCAGCCAATCTATAGATTGGCTAAGTGAACCAGTCAATCTACAGATTGGCTGAAATGTTTCAGCCAATCTATAGATTGGCTGATTTGACAGATTGGCTAAACATATACATTGACAGATGTAAATTTAAAAATTCTAGGTATGCCTGGGGGGGGGGGGAATTTGAAATCGGAGGGGGGAATCTGAAATCGATTTCAGATTCCCGGGGGGGGGGGTAACTTGAAATCGATTACAGATTCCCGGGGAGGAATCTGAAATCGATTTCAGATTCTCGGGGGGTAACATTTAAGGGGGTAATCTGAATCGGTACACCGGGTATAATCTGGCCACGGGATAAAATATGGCCTGTTACACCGGGATTTCTTATCTCGCTGTTTTAATTGCCTGTTACAATACATAAATAACAATTAAAACAACAGAGATGTGGATTCGGGTTATTTTAATACAGCGGCGGTGTGATTGCAATTGGTAAATGCGACGGAGATTAAACAATCAGATTAACCTTACCAATTTTGGTTATTACAGAGTCGGATATTACAAGAAGGATAAAGACGGTTGTATTTGGGCTTGGATTCAGCAAGAGAGAAAGAGAAATGGAGAAAAATAGAGGAAAGCTAGAATGGCTGGTTGGGAGGGGGGCAGATGAACATAGGACAGAAGGAAAAAACGAATAAAAATACGGGGGGGGGGGGAGCTAGCCTTGGTAAGGGGAAGTTGAACACTGGGCAAAAAATACTAGGTGGGGGGATAGACTAGTCTAGTCCCCCCCCCCCCTCCCCGGGGGGATAGTGGTCTATCTTCCCCGGGGAGGAGGGGAAGCTGTACAGGGGGCAAGATATACCGTTACACCGGCAGGACAGGATTGACCAGACTACATAAGTTTCATTACATATAGACCAAATAAGTTATTTATACGACTCTGATAAATTGGATTCTGCGCGCGTAGGCCTGTGAAGTTCAATAGACTTCTTCGCGGCTTCTTTACGTTGCATCACCGCAGCGAAAACTGTTCAGAAACGTTATACTTTGACCCAAAAATTTCAGTCTTCATCCCGACAGGCAACCACTTGTATTTAAAATAAATGTGTGATCTAACTTGATGGAGGTACTCGTCGAATTCGTCCCAACCTCGTCCGCTATAACAACACTTATGGTTTATTTATTTTTTAAAAACATAGAGGCCATATCATTTACCAACGCTTAATCTGTCCCATGCTAAATTTTGTGGGGCATTAAAACTTAGGAAGTCGAGTTCTTTTATAGTTCAACAGAATTTTGCTCCTGTTCTTTAAGTCTTCTTTTTTCTTCTTCTTCCAAATTATTTTGCAACTGCCAAGTAGAGGTAATAGTGAAGTAAAATAAAGTCTTTGACTGGTTGTAAGATTCAACGGGAGCAGAAAGGGCAGAATAGCCCAAAGCCTGCACGTTCCATAGAAATGCAAACTGGGTCGCAGTGCGAAAAACACATAATTGCTATTTGATTAAATTCAGTTATCCGTACAACATTGTTTTTATATCGGACTGAAAAAAAATCACGCTTATTTGCACATTGCTTAATAATAAAGCCGATAATTATAGCTGAAATTAATGTTTCCTTGGAGCAAAAAAAATTAAACAAACACCATATAAAACTCTTATTTTGAGGTTATTAACGCGTGAAATCTTTCACTTGTGCTTAAGTGGATCATGCGACTCGCGATATTCCAGTAACTATGTGTGGGAATTTGCCTACGGACTGCAAACATCTTTGTTGTGAGTAAATGAAAGAAAACTAATTTAACATCGCACATAAGAGCAAACAAGGTTCCCAAAATAGGAATGATATTCGATGTCTTACGGATTTCTCCCATTCCCTATGACACCATTCATTTTTGCAATATTGTTTTTGTTATGTCGATTTTGTAGTCTAAATTTCATGATTAATTGAACAAGTAATAACTAAAGCATAAAGCTACGAAAACCAAACCCTAAAAGAGCGCATGAAAGAGCTGTTTTATGCACACAGGCAGACGATGACTATCATGTGTATATTTTCCATTCGTTTACACTGCTACCGCTCTAGTTTATTGTCGACACATTTCTTTGGCCATGATAAAAGGCACAAGAAAGTACTTTTTCGGTCAGAGGTTATATTTTTCACATAATATGAGCGGCCAAGTGGTCTAAGTGTATTCTGGCAGACAACGCACACGCCGCATAAAGTTATGGCTTGGTATAATAAGGCTTAAAGAGACAATGTTATTAAGCGGGTTATTACTCAGCTAAATCCCACTTGGTATTCAGATCCCAAAAAACACTCTTCTTTATGGAGATAACTAACTCCTTCTTTGTTTATTATGTATATATGATATGCTTATGTTATCCTGTCATTACTAAAAGCATGATTTTTATATGACAAAAATACATTCAACAAAAGAAGCGGGCATTCAGCAAACACATGTCATTTGGTACATAAAATGGCATTTTAATCCGAAACACTTACGGATTTACTCCCCCCCCCCCCCCCCCCCCCCACCTCTTGTTGAATGACATCGGCGGTCCGAAGACAAGAGAATATCGATACCTGTCAATGAATCCTATAAAACTCGGCATGCTTAAAACGAATGTCTCTGTGCTTCAAGCGGTTATGACATCTGGGTTAATATTTGACTATCTATAACCATATCATTTTAAAGGAAGCTTGCATAAATCTTGTCACCACACACAGTTTTTCCTTTTAAAACGTACAGTAACTGTTTTCTCTGAGGCCCTGAGATTTAAAAGAAAATTATCATTGTTGGTCAAAAGTTAGCGGCAATTAAACCCAAACTACTAATCTATGGCTTACATCAGAAAGGCCAACAGATCAAATATAAAAGTGCCAATATCAATGGGAAAAGGGTGGCTAAGGATGCCCAAACTTCTCTATTCCGCGTGTTTTATTTCCGGGAGTTATTCAAGAGAAGCACCGCAGTTCAAATAGATCACCACCTTTACAAAAACGACACAAAGATCTTGTATTTCACCCCTGAATACATCTGTACCGCAGCACGACAGGAGGGACACTTTTGTAGCATTGAAAATAAACTCCACAGCAGAAAAGAAACTGCCACTTCTTTACCACAGGAATCAAGCGAGATACGTCCACATATTATTTTGTGGGCCGGGGCATATAGAAACGCCTCATGTCTGCCTGTCCGTTCGCAACCCTGATGTGGCCACTTTAACTTGCCTTGGTCGCACAGCTTTGAAATTTCACACAGTGAAAGAATATATATTGCAGATTTGCAATGTCTTGGTTTCAGTTTGATCGACAAAAAATGCCAGAATTACGGCCCTCTGAACTTAGGTAATTTTTTTTGCTTTGATCAGGACAGAAAAAAATTTATCTCTGTATATCGGTAAGGTTTCACTAAATTATTCCTCTGATTCGATTATCGTGCCAAATTAATACTACGTAAATATCATCAAATACACAAGACAAAAACGGCCAAAGCAAATGGTGAAAGATACTTTTCATTTGAAATACGTTAAAAAGATCCATTTCAGCTGGGTACCGTGTTTTTGGACAACCTGATATCAAACAGACAACTACCTTGGTTCATAAGGAAACCTCATGTGCAATATCATCATTCTAAACAAAGATTTTAGCTGGCAACCATGTTTCTGGACTCATCTGATCCTTATTGAAATGCGGGATTTTGGCACACGTCACAGTTGAACATATTTTCTTTTGGATGCGAAGTGTTCAGCTTCGAGTGGCCAGAAGCCAGGTGTCACGGAATCTAACTAGAACCGTATTTCGCTAGCGAAATGTTAAACACTTGACAAAAATTAAAATGCAAAAATACTTCCTTCAATGGGTTATTTCTTGAATAATATAAAGTATTTTACAACATGCATACACCGGCCCCCAGCCATAAAAACTGGGCGCAATTTATGGAATCCGGGGGCCATCGCGGCCCCAGCGAAAAATTTAGGGGGCCATTTTCTTAAACTTGGGACCATGGCCCCCGCCAAAATTATCCGCGTTATTAATTATTATTATTCACAAGTTCCACACAAGTCCAAAGTTTCGTTGTCCTAGCATCCATAGCGACAGAGAAGACGACACACAAAAAAAAAATCGGACCGCTGCCAAGAAAACAAGAGCAATCAGTAATTGCCATATCCCCCGGGTGTAATTAGTAAAGCGGGTGCTGCACCTCCAAAAGTTACATCTAGATGTCTTGATTGTTATGCATATCAAATATGAACCGGATCCGCTCAATAGTTTCGGAAATATCGTCTGGAAACCAGAGTACACGTTGACATCCGGATTTTGGGATTCAACGTCAAACTACAGATCCAGATGGACTTCGATCCGACCAAAACCCCAAAAAGGCACATCTAGTTATCTTGGTTGTTACGCATACCAAATATGAACTAATTTCGGAGATAACGTCTGGAAACAAAACTGGCGACTGACAGACGGAAGGACAGACGGACGGACGGACACAGTGCGTTCCTATATCCCCCGTCTCCGGCAGGACGGGGGATAGATTGATAACTTAATACCAGCTAAATATATTAGCAAACAGCACAGCTTGAATACGTCTTATAAGCCGAGTAGTGTTTAGTTTTTGTTGACTTAAGGTTTCATTAACTGATCAGGCATACGCCGTGTTATCTATTTACGCAGTGAGAGCTCGCACAAAGCTAAGCAACTGTTTGGTGTTCTGAGCTGTGCATTAAATGCTCCGCATTTACTTGCAAAAAATACACTCGTTTCACATGGCGTTTTAAACAAGAAAACGAAATCAAGGCGAAAATAAAAAGTGTCATGCACACGTCCATATCAAGTTCTACCTAATTCCAAAGTTTTGTGGCCCTAGGGCCCGTAGTGCCAGTGGAGGAGATGACACAGGAAATCCGATCACTGTCACGAGAAAAAAAGATACCAACGGGTGCTCGCACAACTTTATATGGCCCTTGTAAGCCAAAGGCTTGTCAAGTGTTAAATAAGTTAAATAAGAACGTACTGTGTGATAAGTGCATTAGGATACTAATCGTTTTGGAAAATTTGCCTCGAGGGTGTTCGCACCAATTAGTGATTAAGCGAACAGACGAACGGGTGGACACAGTCAACAACCCCTATCCCCCCCCCCCCCCACCCCAAGGACGAAATTTCTACAGCAGACTTAATACTTAAGGGTTTGTAATTCGATGTCTTTAAAATGACACCAGACGATCCATTAAATGTGCCAGTATTGTTAACTTTCACCCTTTTCACATATCATTATTTAAGAAAAAAGACCATGACAAGAACGCGAACGCATTGCAACCAATAGTTCCCTTTTCCTTATTGAACACTCACTAAATGACCAGCTCCAAAGCGGGCGGAAAAAAACGACAATCGTACCACGTTGAGCTGAGCGGAGATAGATATCGGAGTTAAAAACAAACGTCACAGAAGACCAAAGAAGTGCCAGGTCACCAAGAAAAAAAAAAGAGAAAGAAAGAATGAAAAAGCAAGAGCTGTGATGTTTTGAGGCTGTGACATTACAAAACGAGAAACTGCACAGACAATTCGTCGTAACAGCTTCTCTAAGAATAAATTTTCATGATTTTCAAGCGGTAAAGTTGCTCCCTGTATAAATTTGACGAGGACCTCAAATAAACGAAACATTTTACCATGTCTTGCTCGCGAAACTGTCGCCTTGCGAAAAATACCCGAGCACAGCAAATCGCCAAAATTTCATCAGGCAAAAATGACAAAAAAAAATGGCAACTTTTCCAGTATTAGCTGGTCGCTGAGACCCGTATCATGTGCCGATGTGTCCAGGAGCTTGAGCCTCTTTTATTGGTCATTTACCATACAACTAAGTTATTCCGAATGCTTGGCTGTAAGTGTTCGAAACACATGTACAAAGATACATAACGATTCCCACCTGAAATACTTCGAAATTATTCACCAGCGAAATGACCCGCGAAACAAAGTTTACAAGTCAGATATGCGAAGACAACGGCACGAATATGCGGGTTTTGCGTTTTGAAAGAGTACTAGTGCATACTCATTCAAAACTTACTACTACTGCAAAATTACGTTATAATTTTTTTCTGGCTCTAAACAAGCTTAACTTGGTGTCCCGGAACAGCAGCTGAAACACCGCTAACCATCTTGCCAAATTAAATTTTGCTCCTGACCATTTCACCAACCATTTACAAAGTTCACACCCTAATTTCAGAAAAAATGCTGCCCTTCTTGCGCATTTTTTTCTGCCATTCCACTTCTTGAGTTCTTCGCACTAACCGTGTTTGACAAACAGACTTACAGGCGGCCTGTCTCCCTTTCTTACCCCCCACCCCTCCCCCCATCCCTTCGGATTGTCCGCGATTACAGTTTATTGCTTTTTAGTAACTTCAGTGCAACAGGATTCATTTTGTTTGTAATTATCCTTCTAATTTTTCATCGGCAAATGATCTCTGTAGATTTCCCGGAGTGCTTGCCAATTTAAGTTTGTCTTTCAAAGTAACACAAATTGTTTAGCTGCGTTCTGATCAGATCGGTCTGTTACTGTCAATCAAATAGCTAATCGGCAAATTAAGCGCAGTGCCCATTTATTACGAGAAAGCAATGTGGCGACTGGAGGGAAGATCGCGGCTTGTTTGTGTTACTTTCCAAGCAATGGACAAGACTAACGAGCTTAATGTGATACTTGTTTACAGGAAAAACCTTCGAAATTTTAAATTTTACAAAATTAAACCGTTTTCTTTCTTATTTGCTAAAAATTACGAAATCGCCTGTAAAAGCTAAAACATACTATTCCGTTAACAAAATTCTCTAATACTATTATAAAGTTACTTCTAAAAACTACAGTTAGAGATACAGTGTTCTTCAGCGGATTCTCAAATCTGTCCAGGAAATGTCTCTAGTCTTTAAAAAATACTGCCTGAAAAAAGTCCACATGGACCCTATATCTTATGCATAGAGCATGAATCTTCCCTTCAAAAGACGTAACCATCAATCTTAACCCAAACCGAAAAATCTATAGCCGCCAGACGGGTCCTCATAAAGTCGGATAGTTATCACTGGTCTTTCGGGCATACTTGGACGAGGACTCTACCACGTAGCTCTCCTAAAATTGCTTTTTAATTTCTCTCTTTTCTTCCTTTTCTTCTTCTTTCGTACTCGTTGGCAGTCATTAAAGAAACAAGCAAGCTAACAGAAATACCTATGGGCTAGAGCAGGCAATAGCAAAAGCAATCTTCAATAGTTTGTAAACAAGACAGTGATAACGATAAACAATACATCAAACGGTGCAAGAGAATCTTCCCTTACTTCATTTGTTTATGTCTAGTGGACCGAGATTCACAGTTAACAATACACAGTTTTTTTTATCCCTTTCCAGAGCTTGAAATAGCGGTGTAAAAGTGTGCGTGTGGTAAGGAAAGCGATCTGCAGTGGTCTGATTTTACATACATTTTTAGTAGTTTTTCATCGCAATTACGCAGACAAACTATACGTGATAATCATCGTTATTGTTGTTAGAATATCAAATGCGAATGGAATCACGCTATCGTAACTGTAACAGTCCATACTGAGTCAACTCCACTAGGGACACCGCATTTCAGTATTTCGAACAGTAACGGCTGAATTGTGGGGAAGGCAAATAGTAGTCAATCAGATCGTGTATTATTTCAAGCCCTGACTTTTTTTCTAGGATTAATACTATATGGTTAGACCGAGAGTGATAAACAGTCGAGAGGCCTTCATTATCTCTGCTACCTCGTTGCCGAACGGATTTGGTGAAACTACTGCCAGCTATGCTAACAGCGCTGGCAAGCTTTACGGCAGAAGCATTCCTGGTATATGACAGATGCGTTTACCTATCAATATCCTTAGCCTGTTAGCGCCGCGGCAGCTTAATCGCGTTAAATGTTTCATTATTGCACTCGATGGGTAACTGACAATTGGAATGAAACGCAAGACAGCCAACAAGAACACGTACCCGCTAGAATTACGCTCTTTATAATAGCTGATAGGGCGGATCCACATCACCTACAGAAAACACTGTTTCGAAAAAAAAACTTTCGATTCAATTACAAAAAAGAAAGAAAAAACAACAATAAAATTGAAAAAGTGCAATATTCCCAAACCTGGACTTTGTACAAACGAATGGCTGTACTCATTGAATGGATAAGTTTGTTTTTTTTTTTTTTTGTGTTTGTATTTGTTCTAACTCTCGACTTTTGCTTTAAAAATACCCAATATCTATCTGGGCATTTTTTACCTGTTACTGCAAAGAGGCGTAATAAAATTCAAACAGCTGTGCAAGCAAACGTACCGAAACAAAAGTATCTGACGTCACAAGCAAAACAGCAAAATAATCGTGTTGGAATTTTAATTATCCACACAACGTGTGTTTGCTTACAATATGTGCACATGTACCCAACATCATAAAACACGTGGAAATTTAACTGGTTATATTTTGAAAGATAACTTGGCCATAAACTATGCAACAGGGTAAATCCAGTGTCCGCACTCGGGGAAAACAGCGACTAAAACCTCAGACAAAATTGACGCTTCATACAAATATCATAGTTTGTTTCTCCCTCCCGACTCACCTCCCCCTCCCCCCACCGAGCACAAACAAGGAGTTGCTGCTCATCATGACCTGGCTGTTAAAAGAATTTTGTCGAGGGTGCATTGACGGTAAGAAATGCTTCGAAAACTCTGCAGCAGTACCTGGGAGAACCAGATCTGCACTTACTGGCTTCAACGCATTGCCAAAATCACCCAAGTGGCCAAAGAGGTTTTTATTATTAAGGAAAGCATTGCATTTAAAGAGAAAAAATTAGTTTAATCAGAATGCAACGTGGTGCGAGTGGGATAAAAAGGAAACATTTGCATTTTTGGTAGTAACAGGGCTGCCACGCATTTTTCAAAATGAATTTTCCTGACTTTTTTCCTGACCACTGAATTAACGTCGGTGTCTAGACTGTCAGAAGAAGCACTCAACGTGCTCAAAATTTTGACACAATCATCATCGGTAGTGCATGACCAGTGAAATAAACCAGATTAGAAGACATAAAATACAACGCCAAAAATATTAAAAATTGAAAAAATCGACAAATTTAGATATTCAAATTCCCGATTTCTTTCCAGACTCATCATATTTTTTCCTGCCTTTCCTTTTTGTCCTGACTTTCCGTTTACCTGACACTGGCAACCCTGAATTATAGCAATGTCGTGCTCTGGTGACAACACCGTAAATGAGACCCGCAGTGTCCTGTGTTTCTTATTTGTTCCGTGCCATGCAGAAACTCTTCTATCACACAGAACCCCCACCACCGTACCAATTACCCACCCAAAGCGACGCGCAACCATCAAAAGTCACTCCTGGGAACACGATATTGGCCAAAGTGTGTAACATTTCAGGGCTCGGAAAAAAAACATGCGGTATACTCGATACATTCAAGTTAACCTTGGCTTTGTAATTTTTTCCTGCACAGGATAGTCACTATCTTGACACAAAACTATAATACTCTATGAACTTTTGACAAATTTAAGGAATCAAACAAAACGAAAACAAGTTATAGGAAGTGTTTAAAATTTTTTACAATGTAAGCGGTCTTATTTTATACAGTTTTTGCACCATACAACGTTGGATCAGCGGCATGGTACCAGCAATGAACGTACTTGAAGGTTCAACAACACATTTTTTAACCTTTTCGAACCCTGTCGTTATATTAAATTAACTCTTTACAAGCCAGCCGTAAAAAATCATACTTTTTTCTGGGTGATACTTCATCATGACTACAGGGCCAAAATCTTGACAATTATGAATGACCGTTAAATACGGTCGTATTTCTCTTAACAAAGACCCGAATACCAAATTGCCACAAACGTAAATTAAAATAAAAAAAAATCAAGCATAAAAACTTTGTATGTCACAATTCACTCTTGAATAAATAAATTAATTATAGAGAGAAAAAAACAGTTCAATAATCCAGATATGATTTCTGCAAATAAAATGTGCGTGCTTATAATGCCGAGTACTTGACAGTTTGATTCTAGAAAGGCTCACCATAATTTTTGAATAATCTTTCCCAATATTCAGCTGTGCAAAACAACAACAAAAATCACATTACAAAGATTATTTCATGAACTTTGGTTTGGTAAAGCTTAAACAACGAGAAAAATTGCGCAGTGAATGGCTATTTTTTAATGTCTGAAACACCATAACACAATACTTCTCTACTTCAAAACAACCATATATATAATTCAGAAAATATAAATCACATTTAAATGTTCTACGAATTAACTGGTTCTTGGGAACGTTTTTCCTCTTTATGTCGCATATAAAGGTATATCGGTTGTAACGACATACAGTGAAACCTCGTTTATCCGATACCCTTTTAAGGACGAAAAGCGGGTCATACTGAACGATACAGTGGGCTAACTTAGGTTTATTATACAGCATTCTATTCCACTGGGTCTGTTGAAAAATTGTGACTTAGCCAATAGGTCTAATTAATCGATATCGGGTTAAATGTTATTTATTGTATTTTATATTGTATTTTCTCTGCCATAGAAATGCCTTTTTGTCCAAATTACAATGTATTTGATAACATGCTGTTTGTTTACATTTGAACCAAAATTATTTGGTTCGGTCCGAAGGTGTCGCATTATGCATTGATTTCTATTCTTGTAGAATTGAACTGTATTTGGGTCTGGGAAAACACGAATTTCGGGGTCATAAAAACAAACACGATTTCAGCACGCGGCCTCCCAATGCAGTCAATAAACGTTACTGAATTAAAATAATGTAAGTTACGTGCCCCCTCGCAATTTTAAACAACGCATTCAGTGGCATAACTCATGTTTTCAATAACCATCTGAAAATACCTTCTTATCAACGGCAATACAATGCTACAGACGGTTTAACGTCCATATGGCAATGCATATCCCAAATTAAAGTAACAAAATCGATTACACTACGCAATATAAAAGATTTGGGTATTGTACCTTTTTTCACAGCTTGCTGGATTAAAATTTGGTTGAAAATGAAGGAAATCATTGCTTTGTAATGTAATAATATAATTTTTTAAGCTTTAGGTTGATATGTTAGTTTTCACATACCTGTTAAACCAAAAGATGAATGACAACATATACTAAATGCAATAACTATTCCAAAATACTGATAATCCATTCTTCTTTTTTTGTGATAGATCACAATTCAGATTTGATACAACGCGTAATTATCCATAACATATGCACATCTTGATCCGTCTATAACAGTTGGCTTGTATCATTTGTATTACGGTGATTTGTTCCTGTATTCACCGCTCTCCTCTCCCTGCTTGTTTCCACACTATTGCATGGTCTGTCTGCTCAGCACGAAACCCGAACTGGTATTGTTTTTCTCTTTTTTTATACGCCAGGTGGCGACTATGTTGAAGCTATTACACATGAGGTTCTTATGAAAAGAAGTACAGAAATGGTTCACCGAGACGTGTCGCAACGATTCGGGTGTGTTCGTGAAAGTTTGCAAAACCGTGGCAACCCTGAACTGAATTTAGATAAAGGGAAGAGGGGGTACACAAAATGTATCAATTGCGGCTTGTAACTATGCCAATCAGTGCCCAGCCAGCTAAGCACTGAACGCTGTTTTAACCAATACCGAACATTCCTTTTTTTATCGCCCACAACCGAGCGGAGACGCTGGTATGTTCCTGTACATCAGTGCCAAGACGCTGCCGTGTAGAGTGGATCCCTTGTTCATCTACAGCACTCGCCTCGGTCTGCTGGGTTCTTCCCATGGCCTCATGGCTGTCCATTAGACCATACACCGTTAATCACGGGATTACCCTGCTTGTATGACGTTATCACGCAAGTCCTCATCTCCCGAATCCGGGACAGAAGGGCCTTGGACAAAAAGGCCTTGGACATAAGGGCCTTTCCCAAAACGGCCTTTTCCAAAAGGGCCTTTCCCAAAACGGCCCTAAATGAAAAGTTGGACAAAAGGGCCTTGAGAAATGGTTCTCAAAATTATTATTATTTTTTGTGTGATAAAATAACTTCAAAAACAAAGTTTATTGATTTTATTGCCTGATTCATCGAGACAAATTTTTGGCTGTCCTTTATTACTTTGTCTTATATCCATTGCTGCTTGTTACAGTTCAAATAAAGACCTGGAGTGGTATTCTGCCCTGTCCTTATTTTTAAGGATGTCCTTATTTTTAAAAATAAGGATAAAAAAGCTATTCTGCTCTATCTTCAAACTTAACAAAGTCTTTTAAAAATAAGGATAAAAATAAAATAAGGACGAACCATCTAAGCTCAAGAATAAGGACGTCCTTAAATATAAGGACAGAGCAGAATACCACTCCTGAAATTCAGAACTCGTATATCGGCAAGACACTGACACGCCAGCGGTATCCCGACAATTTATCTAATTTAGATGAATTGTCGTACCCCCTCATTTAGATGAATTGTCGATAGATGAACTGTCGTAGTTGAATTGTCGCTAGATGAAATGTCGTGGATTCCACGCCAACATCATCCAGCTTAACGCGTGCGTTTAAACAGCCCATTGCAGGGGGACGAAACAAAGGACAGAGATTATCTTTTGTGGCACAATGACTCCGAAATCTGGCATCTAAAGACAGTGATGGGAAGTAATTGAAAGAGTCTTTACAATGAGTAAAATATCAAGGCAGTGATTGGTACAAACAGGGATTAACCTGTGGCACAGTGCTTCGGAAATCTCAAGAGAGTGATGGGGAGTAATTGATACAAAACATCAAGGCAGTTATCTTAAAAAAACAATGAACTTTGTATTTTTTACTTGTTATGTTATTACATATATTTTACTAAATAATTAAAACTCAAAATCCTAGAAAGAATTCTCAAGGCCCTTTTGTCCACCTTTGCATTTAGGGCCGTTTTGGGAAAGGCCTTTTTGGGAAAGGCCGTTTTGGGAAAGGCCCTTATGTCCAAGGCCCTTTTGTCCAAGGCCCTTCTGTCTGGATACCCATCTCCCCCTTGCAATTGGTTGGTTGCCTTCAGAAGGGACATTTCCGTAAATGGACACATGTATTCAAAAATGCAAATGTCAGCTTGTTTTAAAAATATCTGTGCCCAGAAAACATCATGTTTGAAAATGAAGCTATATTGCTAAAAAGTCATAACTCAGTCTATAAAGACCGGTCTCATCAATACCCAAATGTCTGTCATCCTGCCATTGGAAACAGATGGATGGCCAAAACGTGTCACCTGCTCCACACAACTCAAGTTTATTAAAAGTTTATCAGGATGCTTCTGGGCCAATAATCGTTCCCGAATCGTTAACACAGTGTGACCAGTGTTTTCTATGTTACTGTTTAAATTATATTTTACAGCACAAGTTGTTTTTAATTCAAAATCAGAAAGATGGTTGATTTTGCGAAATGTGAAAAAAGACCGGGTTTCAAACATGAATCCTGTACATCATTTAACTCTCGGTAAACCTTTTCCATTGTAAAATACTACCTGGAGTAATCTTCTGTTGAATGGATGAGAGGGGGCGGGGGGAGGGGGGGGGGGGCTCATAGGGGTAGCGATGGTTCAGGCCGACGCGCTAGAATGACGTATGACTGGCTGGCGGCATTAAAATTATCCCAATAGACACCATGCAATTACAAGCTGTAGAAAAGTCATCCGGTGTGCCACTAACGGCCGGCGAGGTGTGCCGGCAAGGACGGCCACCCGGTAAGTGTTCCCTTCATCATGCCACATCACAAACTCTCACCAACTTTTCATGTATGGGAAGATGTGAGAAGTCGGCAGACCATTGAAGTGAACACGTTATGATAGGAACGACGTGAAGAATAAGAAAGGGGGAATATAATACATATGTCTGTGTGTTTGAAGTTATCGATTAAATAGCAACTTGTACTCCAAAAGTTCTTCACAGTGGATTTCTTTTGCTGCAAATATCTGTCTTCTTTTTTTTTTTTTTTTTTTTTTTTTTTTTTTTTTTTTTTTTTTTTTTTTTTTTTGTTTTTTTTTTTTTTAATACTAAAACGCTAGAGCTATGATGAATGTTTTGCCCATTCTGTTAGATACAGAATTTTTTTCTGATCATCCATGATGTCACTGACACAGGTGTATTAACAAAACCTTTCGTCAAAAGCTTTTCATGAGACGAAACCTAATTAACGATCGAAGTCAATATTAGTTTTGTGTGAATAAATGATTTACCTCCTATATTTGCTTTCATGAAGTCTTCGTTGCACAGGGGTTGTAAATGTTTGTAATCAAAATTTGACATCACAAGCCTTTGCTACGTACTTTTAATCCTTAAATGAATCCACCTGAGTTTATAAGATAAATAACTGATCAATTAATTTGCTGAGACAAGGCGAAAAGTTTGACAATACTCTAATATCGTCCATGCCTTTTCATAGAGTTGCTTTCACCTGCACGCGAATCGCTTCTTCTGCTGTCACGTGACCTCGACCGTTCCCTTTTTGACCTTGTCCAGTCCCTGCGTCTTGACCTCTCCAACGACCTTGATCTCCTTCCGCCGCTGCGATGTCTTTCACCGGAGGACGACCTCTCGCGAGATCTCCTCGACCGCCCATCGTCTCTTTTCTGGAACCTCACACGATCGTGAGTCCCTCGCCCACCTCTGTCTCTGCCCAAACGCGCATCTTTGCCCTCCTGTTCGGTGTCCCCCCTGAGACCCTGTCTATTAGCTAAATTGAAAGGTTTATGGAAAGGCTTCTCCCTGCAGCCGAATCGCAACTGGCCTGCTTCCTTTTTACCGCCGAAGCCACCTCCCAGGCGCCTAGGCACCCAGCCCGGCAACGAACGCTCTAGTTCATATTCCACAATCACCTCTCTTCCGTCTATTATGGACTGGTGACCCCGCCTCCAGGCTGTAACCGCATCTTCTCGTATTGTATATTCTATGAAAGCGTATCCCTGAGAGAATCCAGTTACAATGTTTCTGACAATGCGTAAAGTTTTAACATTCCCATATCTCTTGAAATGACCCCTAAGAGTGTCCTCGGTGGTGTCTCGACTCAGCCGAGTCACGAGTATTGTATTGAGATCACTACTGTCTAGGTTTTTAGGTGGTCGATAATTGGAGTTCAGAGCCCGGACAATTGCTGCGTCATGGGGCTCTGTGTCTGTACCGTCGATGCTTCCACACTGTAAGGGGTCGTATACACGGGCATATGGGCTCCAATCTTCGCCGTCCATTTTGTTTTTCTAAAAAAATAGTAAAACAAAAATAAAATCTTTACGAGTGAAAGTTGAATGATGTACAGACTGCTAGATTTCACGGAAATGTAAAAAAAATATCTCGGCAGACGGATGTATACGTCCATTTACATATCCAAAGTTGGTGAACATTATATACAGAGAAGCAAACCGGCAGCTGCTCCACAACATAAGAAGCTACCAAGGCAAGGCATCGACAGTTGTTCAACAGAACTTCTCAAAGTTCACAACTTCTATCTTTTGTTCAGAAAGCTTCTGAAATTATCTGTCTGGTGAAGTGCACCGATTTCTGCTACATGAAAAGCGTCTAACAGCTACAGTAGAACCTCGTTATAACGACATCAGATTTAACAGCAAGTCACTTACAGCGACGTCTTCCCGCTTTAGCCAAGGTTTCCCTTTCAGTAAGCACAGGATAAACGACGTACTTTTTAGGACTACTCCTTGTCCTTTGCAATGAGATTATACTGTATGCGATTTAAAACACGGCGAGTGCAGCCACACATTTCCTTTTGTCAGTACCTTCCTACCGCCCCTCCCTCTTTTGTACTACGATTTCTAGGTCTGACCGATTCACAAAGTAACACTGAAATCCCTTTGCTATTAATTTTTATCAATGAGCATTGGAATTTTGTCCGGTGCCCATGCCTCTCGTCTAATATTTAACCTTGCTCAACACTCGGTATTTGTCGTAGTTCTTCTGGAAGCAAATGGGAAACACTGTCATGAGAAAAGTTAAACGCAAAACGCACATAATTTATTGTAAGGAAATAAACTTTATCTTAAAACGGTTGCACATGCCTGGAATAAACAAGTACAACACCAAAAAAAAAAAAAAAAAAAAAACATCCTTGTTAGTTTGCAAACCACCTGCACTAAAAAAACTTCGAAAGTCGATCAAAAAATTTAGGTTTCAGCGTGATAACAAACTCATTCAACTGCTCAAGGACTGCGTATATTTGTCCAACTGGGCCACTGTCCTTGGGCTGACCTGGCTTATTTACAATACCGACAACTGCCGCTTCAGAAATTACCTATATTAAAATATTTCAATAATCGATCACGAAAAATAGGCTTGAGCGTGTTAACACTGTCCTTGGGCCGATATGGCTCACTGACAATACCGACCCTTATCAGTTCACATACAATCTATATTTAAAATGTTTCCCCAATCGATAATTCCTGTTTCTCCAATCGATAATTCCTGTTTCTATGTTAGGCAGAACTATACATGTTGCCCGACTAAGGGAGACAATTCGCCTTGAGCGAGGTTTCAACTCACGACCTCATGATTATCAGCTCATCATTTGAGCTATTCAGTCAAGTGGTCAGGCGACTGGTGAAGAAGCATCAAGTACGAAAGCATATTGTGATTTTTCTGCAATTCGACCTTTTCTTACCATTAGTTTGGCCAAAAAAAAAAAAAAAAAAAAAAACAACCAAAAAAACACAGAAAAAAACAATCCTGATGTAGGAACTTGAGGGGAACATTCCTATTAAATCCCAATGTAATCGAACCGGATTGGTACGAAGAGTAGCATTTTTTGGGCTTTTCTTAGATTTGGCCAATATTTTAATCAATTTTGCTATAAAAAAAACATTATAAAAACTGTGTGGACAATTATCCAGGGAACATTAATGCCAAATTTTAAAACAATCGCAAAAGAATTGCAGGAAGAGCGTCATTTTTAAAAAACTGTTTACATACACACACATAACTGATGACGGATACCCCACACGTGATGAGTATAACCCAGCGACAAGAGTCGGCTGGGCTAAAACGTCTCGACAGACAGATGGACGGACAGACCTGAAACTATAATCCCCCGGACCTAAGTAATGCATCCACAAACGAACTTCTCATTATTTTGTCTCCAAGTCACACACTCCGGTCACATCAATGTTTTTATTTTGGCCTTACGACCAGGCTTTGGATGAGCATTGCTAATATATTGGCATAAATAAGGGGAAAAAATATAATTCCATACTGGCATCGCTTACATTAAGATGTTACAGCCGCATAAAAGTGCAATACAACAACATTAGCAGAAGAATCCAGACGCACTTTCGTTCCTTTATACAGTTCGCGTTACTGAACCGTTATTCAGTTTTTATACATTAGCAGTTTATGGGGTGACGAAATGCTTCTTATTTCGCCTCACAACAGGAAATCATGTGTTTGAACTGAACCGGATTTTAGGGCGCCCTGCTAAAATCCGGCCCTCGTTCTGTCTGAGTTATTCAACAACTACTGTGTCATGTCATGGTAAAAACAGTCTAGAAACAGGGCTGCTGACCGCGATCTTCTTCCCCCTACAAAAAAAAGTTTACTGATTTTTTTCTAATTGAGAAGATAATTTTATGAAAATCAGTGATCGTATCGCCTCTTCCATATCTTAATGAACTTTTAATAAATTTTTGATAACGTGCCGATTAGTCCATTTTTGTCCTGATTTCAAACATAATATGACCGTCCATACCTGCAATTTATATGTATATGTTGCATGAGATTGTCTAAAAACATAGCACCCCACTGATAGCATAAGAAAGGACGTGGGAACGGACGCAATAAAAGCTAAACACTTGCATGGTAAAAGCTTAATACTAACGTCACAAACTCAACTCCACCTATTACTAAGTGATCTTTAGAAATGAAAAACATTCAATTAACTCTCTTATTAAATGCGAACAAATCTGACAACAGGATTCCACTGAGGGTGGGGGTGGCGGAGGGAGGGGGGAGAGGGTGTCGGTGATTCGGTGTCCAGACACCGCTTCGTCACCAACTAGCAATGATCAATCACGGCAGATTACATTTACATCACGTGTCTCAACCGACCGGCCTGGGATAAATTGACACCAAATAGCATCAAATAGCACCCTCTTTGTGAGTTCTTCGATTACTTCTCACTAAAATGTTTCTCAAGCGAAGCACAACTCCATGTTTGAGAACTCGTTATTTTTTACGGTTGCAAGGCAGAATTCATATCAAGGACGGAGGTATTACCTATTACACGACTGCTGTCAAAGAAAGTACCAAAAAAAAAACAACCTTAGCATATATATAAATAAGAAAAACATAAACAACTTGAGATTTTTTTTTGACTGCGAGCTCAAGAATTTTACGTGCGATTAAAATTTCACTTGCCTGGGCCGCTCTTTCGAATTTATAGTTGCACGCTAACTATGATGGCATTCTATGTATGTACCTTAATTTGAAAGCACTAACTGTGCGCTTTAACTGTGCAAACATTCTAATAGAGGTGCGGCTCTGAATGTTACCATTCCCCTTTATTTGTATTTGGAGGAAGAGCTGTGAGCATCCCACCACATCCCCGACCTCCAATTTTGCTCCGGACCCGGATACACCCTGCAGTTTTCATTTTTGGAGGGGCTCCGAAACCAACCCCCACCCCCCCCCCCCGGAAAAGCACAACTAATAGCTGTGTACACCAAAGCATACTGAACCGAGCTTTTCATTTAAACTGGATCCTTCATACAACCAGACAAAAAACTTGAAGCACGCCCCCCCCCCCTCACAGAACCCCAACCAAAAACAGAAAAGTAAAACAAGGACTCAGGGACTACCCTTGCAAAACGTGTGAATGAAGTTTACTAACTTACGGACACCGCAGACGACAGTGTATTTCAGTCATATACATTTCCGTGATCACTCGCGATGACGTTTGAGAAACCACACGCATGGCAGTAAGTTTTGTTGTGAAGTTAAACTCCACTTTACAAAGATAACCGCAAGAGGAGAGTGGTTCTCACATGGAATTCCTTATATTAGCCAACAAAAATGTCAACAAAAGTATCGTGTTAAAATTTAACATATATATGTGTCGTTTCGTAGAATTTCTGAAAACAGTCATATTTTCGAAAAAAATAGAAAAAGTTTAAGATCACAAACCAAACATAATTCTAGGCTATCCAAGTGAGATCTTTTAGACCTTACTGAAAACATTTAAAAAGTAATGACATTTAATAACCACTAACAATTACAAGGATTCGTTCTGATGTGAAAATAGTACTCTTACTGAAAGACATAACTACTTTTTTAAATAGATAGACATAACATGTTCATCTTTCCAGAGGTCAGTTGTTAATAATAACGCGCAAACGTGGCCAAGACACCGTTTGCAAAAAAAAAGGTTTATCCTGAGGATGCTGAGGTTGTCATTAGTTATGTCAACTCACGTATTTAACGATACCAAGTTACAAAACAGTTTGAAGACTTGATCGCGGCAAAAAACGAGACTAGAGACAGAGATGTTTGAGCATTACGAGGAATACAGTATCATCGAGATGGTATACTCGAAGTGTCATTCGTGACAAAGTACCATGCTTAAGGTAGTATAATTTTCATTATCCACAAATTTAAATATAAAACATTCTATATAGCACCATTTGTTTTCATAAACAGTGAATCATGCAGGCAATACCAAAAAAAAAAAAGAAGTTTCTGGAAGCATCTGAAAAATAAAGCCATGTTGCAAAACTTCACCATATACCGCAAAAACGCATAAAGTGCAAGAATCCGGAATTGACAGTCATAAAGATATGGCTGGGAAAATTTTAACTCATGCCTATAGTTCTCCCCATGAGAGAGAAGGTGTGTTATAACTTGCTCACAAGCAATCCAGTGATATATCCGATTTAATAGTAGCTGCATATGAAACTAGAACGGCCATTTTTTTTTTGTTAAAACAAAAACGGATATGTCTCCCCCGCCCCCCAATCAGTCACGGGGGAAAAGAATTCCTTGCTTAAAAGTACAACATTGGCGAGCCCAAAAAATTGAAGAAATCGCCAAAAAGGCATTTTTACAGAAAATGAAGAAAAACTTCGCAGTAAACATTTCCACTACATATGGGTACTTCTTGCCATGTTTCAGCCTAATGGAACAAACTGTTTCGGAGATATCGCAACAATATGGCCAAAAAAGTTAAAATTCAAAAATTAAAAAAATCCCCACCACTTTGACAATTTTGTACTATTTCACAATTATCAGCCTTTTACCTTATATAAATATATCTGAATATTGATATCTGATGTGCCCAGAAACAGCTACGTAACATCTTTATTGCACATCTGAAAGGAAGGGGTACAAGTTGTTTGTATCTTGATTCTCACTTTAGCACAGCACAAAATAGGAGATCACCCATTTAAAAAGTGTAAACTACTTACAGTACTACAAAGAATGCTACATGAGGTTACTTACATAACCGCTTCTATATATGGAACAGCTTGGCAAGCAACTGAAAACAACTTCGCCGTCCGTCGAGCTCAAGGCGCATTTTTATTTTTAAAAATGCTGCGTCATACTACGTCTAGCCCGCACGATAACTTGTGTACTGGTTAACAAAGGTACGCCTACCCCGCTCATGAAACCCCAAATCAAACCTCGGAACCGCTCTATATTGGTAAACCTCCCAACCCGTCGCCCTCGGGCTCATCGATCTAGGTGTTATCGACAACCCCCCCCCTCCCACCCTCTTCCCAAGAATTTAGAGGAGCCGGTAAGGCGCTAATCTGCAATCACTTTTTGACGTCATATGGCGTCATGCATTGTCCAAGATGCATCAAATACAACAGCAACCAGCATAATCACACAAAATTTGAAGCTGATTCGGCTTGTCGTTCTCGAGGAATCCCGAACAGTTGCCCGCGCGGCGAGTTTCCCGCGCGGGCATTATCCCCCTTAAATTGACATGCACGGACGTTTTCCCGCGTCTTTTCCCGGCGAGTTTCCCGCATTCCATATTTTTTCATACTGGCGCTCGTTTCGAATTGTTTTTGAATTTTCTTGATTAATTTGAATGCTAGATAAGATTCATTAGAAATGCTTCAAAGAACTTGTGTTTTTGCAAGCTGTTTGTGAATGGCCCAAAGTGCTTTTCTGTTTAAATGCGCAATTTAAAGATTTAAATGCACAATGGTGCAACTGATTTGAAAAGGATAAGGGATACCTCACCCGACCCTTTGAACTGTTTTACTATCGGCCCCGTGTGTTGTCCAAAAGCAATATATCCGGACTCATTACGCAATAGCAATAACAATAACGGATTTCGTACGATGGTGGAGCATGCCAAAACGACATTTTGGCATTCTTTGGAATGCATACAGCAGGATGCCGCCGTGGTTTTAACACAGTTGGCACAAAGCGCCATTGGTCAGAGACCTGCGAAGCGAGTTCGCCGCCAAACTGCCACCCTGCAGAATCGCCTGAAGACCCTCTGCCTTGATCGAGTATCTGGTCGAAAATCGGTCAGCGAATGCTTGATTGGATTCGGACACAACATGAGATTATAGGGAATAGTAGAGGTGTTGTTCATTCTTTGGTGTTGTCTGTTGAGAAGACGTCAGCTGAGAATAATATGTAATAAAGGTCGTGAGTATTGTTTAATAAAGCCGGTGTGTGAATCTATGGCTTTTGCTTTATAACCCCTTCTCCTACTAAACCCCACTCCTTACCCCCTCTCTCCGCTCAACCTGTTGTAAATGCAGTTGCGGGATCCTATCCGGGATTTGCAAAATACAACGCGGGAAAGTGTCCGCCCTGTGCAAAAAAATGCGGGATTATCTCCGCGCGGGAAACCTTCCGCCCGGGAAACTGTCCGTCTACCGTTCTCGAGTTATCGTGTCAACATTTACGTGTCCAACAACACGTTTTGACGTCATACGACGTTATTCGTTGTGCTACATACGCCAAACACAATATGAACCGTCGGGCCCATGAAAGGCATTATCTTACCAAGTTTGAAGCAAATCTCCTTTAACGTCATTTAACGTCAGGCGTTGTCCAATTTACGTCAAACAGAATCCTAACCAGCGGACCAACCCAAGGCATAATCCTACCAATTTGATACGAAGTTTCGTTCTCGAGTTATCCGGTTAACAAAATAAGGTGTCTACAACAGGCACACACACAATACGCAAAAATAAAATGTTTCCCCTCTACGGTGGAAACATAAATAGGATATTGAGCACCTTAAACATGTGCTCTATCCCTGTGTAATATTTCAAAACAATCCGATTAATAGTTTTGGACATCCAGCCTGGACACGACATCGACAATACGCTGTCTTTAATCAAATTTACAAATATTGCCATTTTTCCACTTTCCCTTCAAACTTGTGCTCGATTTGTCTGTTAAATTTCAAAACAACCTGACCTATAGTTTCAGAGATAAACACCGGACACGACAGCTAATACCCCTGAAAAGTTTTGTCAACACCCTCAAAGAACACAAACCATGCGTCACGCTAGAGTCAATGGGTACTGAATACCAAACAGCTTTTGTATAAAATTATTTTTATCTGTAATCGTACCAATCATGTAAAGTCAGCGGTACCGAATGTACATTTTCTGTGAAATACTGATTTATCAACCCATTTTTACACCAATTATCATCAGGTGTATTGTCCTCACGATATACCCATTTTTTACCCTTTTCACGTAACAAAGACGCTTCTATACTTCAACGTTACCTAGCAATTTGCAATTGTCCTGAGAACTTAGGGGTATTTTAATAGATTACATAGAAAACTATCCCAACATCAGTACAGATTGTTCTGACATTGCTCCAGCGTGCAATGAAAGAAACACCGGCGTGATAAATAAAACTTATCTATAATTAATGCATTGTATTTACAATGATGAATGGGAAAGTAAAGGCTTTCAAGAAATTGCCTCACGGGATAGAACAGGTCTATTGTGACATCATCCCTAGAGAGGAGCTTTACACAAAACTACCCTGGTGCAAGAGTGGAACAGAGCAAAGTGTTATTACAAGACAACTTTGAAAAGCAAACAACCATTTTTTCCGATAAAAAACAAGTTTGTTGTGAAGGCTGGTTTTGTTTTTAGACGCTGTCATCTGTGTTTTGGTGCGAAAAAGTTAACTTCCAAAGAGTAAACACAAAGTATCGATGAACAATTAAGCTCAGTTTCTACTACCATAGAAACTACGTACCGCCCGGGCCGCAAAACTATCACAATTGCTCTTACCCAAATGAAATGCCTCTCCATACACCAATACACACCTGCCAGTTAATTCTAAGATTTCGATTTTTTTTTTTTCGTTTGAAGATCCAGCATTTAACAAGAACATTCAAGTGCAGCAGTAATTGACAGGCATGTGCTTTCGTGTCAGTATTTTTGACTCAACATTTTTTTGAAGAAACAGCAATGATCTATTTTTTATTTTGTTAATTTCATTTATGATACCCAGGGCTGGAAAAGTGGTGTTCACATGAAAGATCACAGGGACATAATTTCAATAATATATTTGGTTCATTGCTTTAGCAAACAAGATATCAAACCTATATTTCTCCGACATCCATTTCCCTTTTTTATCTTTTATTAAATTTATTAATTATTATTTATTAATCTTTTATTAATTAAATAATAATTTATTTTCTATAATAATAAGAATAATTTGTCGTCAAAAAGTCACAAAATATTCAAAATTGTGTACGAAAATGGGTTACATACATAACCCATTAACGATTTATAACGAAACTTCGGACACCTCTTGGCGCGATAGTATTCAAGTTGAAACTAGACCGAAATTCGCACAGCGAATTAGCTCCACTTGGAATGATAACTTTAAACGGAAGGTAGATGATATTGCAGTTTGTTAACAATTTTCTCATGTCTGAATGTAGAATATCCTCCTAAATGCTACTAACTATACCGGTAAGGTCAAGGCCAAAAATTTGCTCTATCTCTTACCGTTTTCGAGATAAAGGCCAACTTCCGGTTTGGGGCTCGAAAGTGACATGGAGGTCAAGGACACCGGAAGTTATACCTTACGTATCGTCGTATAGGGGGTAGAGGTCGAAAATGTGGTCAGAATTGCTCTATCTCTTTCCGTTTTCGAGATAAAGGCCAGCTTCCGGTTTGGGGCTCGAAAATGACCTGGAGGTCAAGGACACCGGAAGTTATACCTTAAGTATCGTCGTATAGGGTGTGGAGGTCGAAAATGAGGTCAGAATTGCTCTATCTCTTACCGTTTTCGAGATAAATCATTGTTTTTCTTAAAAAGCGTTTTTCGCGATTTCAAGGTCAAGGTCAAGGTCAAAAACTTTTACGGCTACTTCAGATCACATCGCCCTTTATATATGTGCCAAGTTTGGCTTTTCTAGCTTCAATGGCCTTGCTGTAGATGTCTGGAAACCGATTGACCTTTTTCACGATTTGACCTTGACCAGTAAGGTCAAGGTCAAAAATTTTTATCAGGTGCACCACTTCAGATGACCCTCCATACATGTGAAAAGTTTGGTTGGTCTAGCTTCAGCGGTCTCGTCGGAGATGTCTGGAAACCGATTCGGCGGAAAAAGAAAAAAAGGGAGAAAAAAATAGGTGAAGAATTCAAGGCAATCCATCCCCATTTGGTATTTTAAATACCAAGTGGGAATAAAATCATACGCACACCAAAAATGTTTATCATATAGTAGAATAAATCACTTAATCACAGGATGCAGCCACACACACATATATAATATATATATATATATATATATATATATATATATATATATATATATATATATATATATATATATATATATATATATGTGCGTGTGTGTGTGTGTGCATCCTGTGATTAATATATATATATATATATATATATATATATATATATATATAGAGAGAGAGAGAGAGAGAGAGAGAGAGAGAGAGAGAGACAGAGAGAGAGACAGAGAGAGAGGGAGAGGGAGAGAGAGAGAGATCCAAACTTGGATGATGTAGAATTGATACTGTACATCAAATAGCGCATAGGAAAAGCAAGACTTCTCCAAAAAATGCAGCAGAAACACACGAAAAAAAAACACACACAGGATATGTAAAACTTGAAGGACGATAAGGGAAAAGAAATCTAACACACCAACCTCCCACACCCCCTCTTAACAACCACCATCACCATCCAATATTTGTTGCATTTGGGCAATTAATGTCGACGAAATGTACCAAAAGCCGCCATAAATAATGTCACACTGAGATAAAGAGAGGAAAGGTATTTTTGATTTCCCTCAATGCTTGGGATCGTAAACGATATGATAACATTGTGGAACTGCATAATCACGTTAGCGAGAGGGAGGGAGGGAGGGAGGGAGGGAGGGATTTCCGAGTCAGTACAGCATAGAAAAGGACTTACCTACGATGACAGCAATATGATATATATATAATCGTCTCTGAATTATAGAGAAGTGCGATAATAAAATCATACGCCCATCCCCCGCCAACTTCCGGTTTGGGGCTCGAAAGTGACATGGAGGCCAAAAACACCGGAAGTTATACCTTACGTATCGTCGTATAGGGGGTAGAGGTCGAAAATGAGGTCAAAATTGCTCTATCTCTTACCGTTTTCCAGATAAAGGCCAACTTCCGGTTTGGGGTTCGAACGTGAACTGGAGGTCAAGGACACCGGAAGTTATACCTTAAGTATCGTCGTATAGGGGGTGGAGGTCGAAAATGTGGTCAGAATTGCTCTATCTCTTTCCGTTTTCGAGATAACTCATTGTTTTTCTTAAATAACGTTTTTTCGCCATTTCAAGGTCATGGTCAAGGTCAAGGTCAAAAATTTTTATCGGTTGCTTTAGATCGCATCGCTCTTTATATATGTGCCAAGTTTGGCTTTTCTAGCTTCAACGGCCTTGCCGTAATTGTCTGAAAACCGTTTGACCTTTTTCGCGATTTGACCTTGACCAGTAAAGTCAAGGTCAAAAATTTTTATTAGGTGCACCACTTTCGATGACTCTCCATATATGTGCCAAGTTTGGTTGGTTTAGCTTCAGTGGTCTCGGACGTTTTCGAGATAACTCATTGTTTTTCTTAACTAACATTTTTCGCAATTTCAAGGTCATGGTCAGGGTCAAGGTCAAAAATTTTTATTGGTTGCTTTAGATCACATCGCCCTTTATATATATGCCAAGTTTGGCTTTTCTAGCTTCAACGGCCTTGCAGTAATTGTCAGAAAACCGTTTGACCTTTTTCGCGATTTGACCTTGACCAGTAAGGTCAAGGTCAAAAATTTTTATCAGGTGCACCACTTCAGATGACCCTCCATACATGTGCCAAGTTTGGTTGGTCTAGCTTCAGCGGTCTCGGAGGAGATGTCTGGAAACCGATTCGGCGGAAGAAGAAAAAAAATTTAAAAAAAGCGAGAAAAAAAAGGAAAAATAGGTGAAGAATTCGAGGCAATCCATCCCCATTTGGCATTTACAATGCCAAGTGGGAACAAGTATGTCTACACTGAAATCAAGTAAGTGTTTCCAAATTGTTTTAGGTCCGCTGATAGCCTTTCCCACATCGTAAATGCAGCACGTGTGAATGCCCGTTTAACATGGTTTGAAGGAGATTTTGGTACAGCTAGATTATTGAGAAAGGAAGATCGGAGGCAGCGGGCAGAACTGGTTGAATTGATGCTTCTAAATACATTATACTTAAACTAAGATTGCCAAAGGACAATGCTCAGCTTACCAACACTGTGATGTTTCTAATAGTAAGATCTTTCTATACTCAACAGGATAATTTACTCAGCAGCCCTATAAAACTCACCGAACGTGTTCTACAGACAGGGCGTTTCAAGTTTTTTTTTCACTGCTTTTTTTAAATTTTGTAGGCTCCTTGCAAGCTCTGTTATAAGGTCTTTCTAGGTGCAAGACGAGAGCGGAATTGTTAAAAGATATAAGCCGTATAACCAGTACAGTTTTCCCACTTCTTTTTTCAGATTTTGTGAAAAAATACCCCATCGTTGCACAGATCGCGAATAAATTCTGTATGCAACAGGAGAAATAAATCCCGTCAGTGATTGTCGAGAAAAGTCTGTAAAATCTATTAGTTTTTTGTAAGTTCACAGACTTTCCAACTTTCCAGTTCTTACAATTTGGAGAAAAGAAAGATAACCTCTCGGTACTGTTTGTTTGTTTATTTGGTGTTTAACGTCCGTTCACCAACTGTGATGAGTATATTAGGACGCACTTGCTAAAGTGGGAAAAAGTACGAAGAATAAAGAAATAGTAAAACAGAAATTTGGAAGAAAGAAATTTCGATTAGTCGCCTCTTACGCCATGCACAGAACAGAAAGCGGTGGGTGTATTCTCAAGATTCCATCCGTCCAAATTCAAAGACGAATTGAACATAATCAATAGTTACAAGAAATAGACTGTTTTCAAAACTTCGCAGTTTTTCCAGTTTCAGTATCCTTTCTATTTTTTAAAGAAAAAAAACCAAGTTGGACAGCACTAGTATGTCTTTCTCTGTGTAACAGCAAAACTGATTAGCGCCAGTGGTTATCGAGAAATACGTGATAAAAATCGGATGTTATTTCCTAACTTCAAATATTTCCCAGCTGTTCGCCTTTTTGTTTGAATGTTTTTGAGAAAAATGAAAAAAGTGGGAAAAAGTACGAAGAATAAAGAAATAGTAAAACAGAAATTAGGAAGAAAGAAATTTCGATTAGTCGCCTCTTACGCCATGCACAGAACAGAAAGCGGTGGGTGTATTCTCAAGATTCCATCCGTCCAAATTCAAAGACGAATTGAACATAACCAATAGTTACAAGAAATAGACTGTTTTCAAAACTTCGCAGTTTTTCCAGTTTCAGTATCCTTTCTATTTTTTAAAGAAAAAAAACCAAGTTGGACAGCACTAGTATGTCTTTCTCTGTGTAACAGCAAAACTGATTAGCGCCAGTGGTTATCGAGAAATACGTGATAAAAATCGGATGTTATTTCCTAACTTCAAATATTTCCCAGCTGTTCGCCTTTTTGTTTGAATGTTTTTGAGAAAAATGAAAAACGACCTGTAAAGCTCCACTATCAGGTCTTAATATCTCATCAGTAGTAACCGAGATGTGGGCCGTACAAACTGCTAAAAACTGGCGAAAGACAGACGGATTGGGCATAATAGTGTAGTCCGCTATCGCCGGCGAACTAATAATAGCACAATAAAACATCGCCACTGGAACATTCGCGTATAATATAGAAACGATCAATGAGCGTATTAGTCAAGTCCCCCACCCCCACTCCCTGCCCTCGTTACAGTACACAGCCAAATATATTCGGCTGGTTGAAAACCACGCAGTATCATACAAAAAGAATGAGGATTTTGGTTTAGTTTCTGAAAGTACATTTGTGACCTAGTTCTGACAACACCATACCACTATTGCTTACAGGTACTGTCCACAACAACTTTGTTTCAAATGATTTTATTTCAGTTACGGTCGCGTTATGTTTCGATAAGATAATTGATATTTAGGCTCAGTTTCTGAACAACCCACGTTGTTTAATCCCGAACCCTTGGAAATGAAACCAACTCAAAAACTATTTTAGAGAATATCAAAAGTGTTTGTTCTTCTAAAGCACTTGAGTTGGTGAAACTACAGCTGACAGTTAAGACTATTTTAGAGAATATCAAAAGTGTTTGTTCTTCTAAAGCACTTGAGTTGGTGAAACTACAGCTGACAGTTAACATTAGAACCGGGTTTCTGGATTGCAGTAAAAGATTTTTACTACCGGGTTCGTGATTGACGCATGTGGGCCGTAACTGTATCTAAGTGGCACTTAAAACCTAAGAATTTTATAAACTTACTGCAAAGACCATAAATATGAGTTACAGTCTTGGTATAAGAGTATATCTAGTTTGTAATCCATATAAACGGGTTTCTATATCGCAGGCACCAAGAAATGATAAGTTAAAAGTTCTGAGGGCAACAATAAGGACGCAGCACTTATTGTTTTATAATGAGCTGCGGGTTGTTGGGCGTTCTCCTCCTATCATATTCCTCCCCTGCGCTCCATACTCCTAGATCCCACGTCTCACTTCACTTCAGCTCCCTTACCTTTGTTATATCTCACTTCTCAAAACTGTATACTATACTAGGCTATAAACGGATACTGGGCGCTCCAGTTGCAAGGAAAAAACCAATTACGTTACAATTATTACGCAAAATTATTTCTATATGTGATAACTTTTTAGAATCAGGTTATATTGCATGCATCCTAGTCGATTTCTGCGCCTTCCTGCGCAAAGCCAATTTATGCCCAGAATCAAGGTCACGCTTTGACCCTAAATTTAATCTTTCACGCGACGCTTTCGAGTTTACAGACTATGGAGTTATTGTGTTCGTTCACGGTGCAAAAGCTTTCCAGTGTCAAGAAGAAGTTTTGAAAATTCCAGTCATATCGCACAGCAGCGCTTCAACGGTTTGCCCGGTTCGTGCGTTAAAACGTCATTTCAGCAAAGTTCCCGCAGCTGCTTCTTCACCCGCGTTCTTACTAAATAATGGTGACGTCATTACTAGCCATAAAATTAGTGAGTTTCTAAAAACCAAGCTCATTGCGCGTGGTCTATCCCCTGAGGATATCTCGGTTCGTTCATTGAACATGGCAGGGGTGCGTCATTAGAAATGGTACAGGTATTGGGGGATTGGACCAGCTTAGCAGTACAGTGGTATCTAACACGGCCCATTGAACAACGCCTGGAAGTTGCCGAACTTATGGTTAATGATCTCTAGTTGTATGGTTACAATGTCTGAAGTTGTGATGACTCTATTTCACATTAATTATATATATATATATATATATATATATATATATATATATATATATATATATATATATATATATATATATATAGCACAATACATCACGAACTGCATCAATAACCGATATTTCTGCAAAGGGTTTTTGCGGACGGTGTGGTCGAGTGGTTAAAGCTGCTGTCACAACCAAACGTTGTGGTGCTTATACAGTTTCTGCCTTTCTACTTAGGAATATTGCGAAGCGCCAACTTGACTGCATCAAATAGGGACTATAAGAAACGCTGTATGAGCACGTCGAATAAATAGTAATCTTGGGTTAAAATAAACTTGACTACGTCTCCAGGAGTACGTCTATCAGCCGTTGGCGATATGGTGAACGGCTGTTGCGTGTTGAAAACGCAAAATTTAAAAATCCGCCATTTTGTCACTTTAAGTTCCATCCTAAAAATTCTTGGTTACTGCACTGCGGAAGGGTCCAGAGAAGCCGTGTACAAAATTTGAAACGAATCCATCCATCAATGTAGCCTGTAGGCGCGTGAGAGTGCCGTAGATACGCTAAGACAAGCGCCGACTTTCAAAAGTCCGCCATTTTGTCAATTTTTCTTTCGGATCCGGAAAATCCTTAGTCACTGCACCGCGAAAGTATCCAGAGAAGCCGTGTATAAAATTTGAAACGAATCCACGTATTAATGTGGCCTGTAGACGCGTGAGACTGTCGTATATACGCTAAGTGCAGTGTCGATTTTCAAATGGCCGCCATTTTGTCAATTTTTTTTGCCGATCCGGGAAATTCTTAGATAATGTACTGCGGAAGCGTCCAGAGCAGCCGTGTACAAAATTTGAAATGAATCCATCCATTAATGTGGCCTGTAGGCGCGTGAGACTGTCGTATATACGCTAAGTCCAGTGTCGATTTTCAAAAGTCCGCCTTTTTGTCAACTTCTTCCGATCCGGGAAATTCTTGGCCACTGCACTGCGGAAGGGTCCAGAAAAGCCGTGTACAAAATTTGAACTGAATCCATGTATTAATGTGGCCTGTAGACGCGTGAGACTGCCGTATATACGCTAAGTCCAGCGCCGATTTTCAAAAGTCCGCCATTTTGTCAATTTATGACCGATCCGGAAAATTCTTGGTCACTGCACTGCAGAAGGATCCAGAGAAGCCGTGTACAAAATTTGAACCGAATCTCTGTATTAATGTGGCCTGTAGGCGCGTGAGACTGTCGTATATACGCTAAGTCCAGTGTCGATTTTCAAAAGTCCGCCTTTTTGTCAACTTCTTGCCGATCCGGGAAATTCTTGGCCACTGCACTGCGGAAGGGTCCAGAAAAGCCGTGTACAAAATTTGAACTGAATCCATGTATTAATGTGGCCTGTAGACGCGTGAGACTGCCGTATATACGCTAAGTTCAGTACCGATTTTCAACAGTCCGCCATTTTGTCAATTTTTGCCCGATCCGGAAAATTCTTGGTCACTGCACTGCGGAAGGGTCCAGAGAAGCCATGTACAAAATCTAAACCGAATCCATTTATTAATGTGGTCTGTAGGCGCGTGAGACTGAAGCGTGACAGACGCACAGACGGACGGACAGACGGATAATATGACTGTAATGTATGTTCGAAACTTGATGTAAAGCGGTTTGAGCAGTTGCTTCAACTGGAAAGTCGCTATATAAAACCCACCATTATTATTATTATTATTATTATTATTATTATTATCGTTGGCATCTACCATCCGTCACAAGCAAACCACAGACTTATGAATGAACACCTGTCAAAGGGAATTGACTATATTCTCTGTAAACACCCATTAAGTGGAATCATGGTGATAGGTGACTTCAACAAACTACCAGAATGGCACCAGAAAACGCATTTCCTGCTAAAGCAAATCGTCAATAAGCCAACCAAAGAAGAAGCCATTCTCGATAAGTGCATGGCAAACATGGCAAAATACTACACAGAACCGACAATCCTACCACACCTGGGAAGGTCCGATCACAGAGCGATTCTGATAAAACCAACGCATGAATACCATCACGAGCCAAACGCTATCGTTACAAAGATTAGACGAGTCAATGGTAAAAACGAAAGAAACCTGTTCGTTCACTCCCTGAATAACACGGACTGAGAGAGATGTAAAACGCAGCGACATGTGAAAAACAGTTTGACATCTTTGATGCAAAAATGACACAACTGATCAAAATGCACTTTCCAGTTAAACAAACCATGCGCCACGAACGAGATAAACCATGGATAACACAACTGAGGACAAAGGGCGAAAATACGCAGTATAGAAAGATCAGAAACATTATTAACCGGACAAATAAAAACCTACGAAAATCCTTCTTTGCCACCAATATCCGAAGCCTCCCGGAGAGTGGCTCGAAACAGTGGTGGAGACGAATTAAAGAACTAACTGGACTCGAAAAGTATGAGCAAACAAACAAAAAATTTTCAGGGTCTAGCAAACGAAAAAATAAAACGGAAATCTACTAACTTTAACTAACCAAATCAATACCTTCTTCCAAAGCATTTTAGCCGACCTTTCTCCACTATCCGGCCTCAATACCTCAGAAGTACCTGAGGATGTACCAGATGTACCTGAGGAACATCTGGTATCATTTGAGGAAGTTCAAAAGCTAATGATGAATATAAAGCCAAGAAAAGCCCCAGGACCTGACAACATTGAAGCATGGATGCTCTGGGACCTGTCACCAATCCTTTCTAAACCTGTCACGGCAATTTTCATCAGCCCTACCCGCGAAGGGTACGTGCCTGAAAAGTGGAAACTAGCAACAGTTATCCCAATCCCAAAAAACTCGCCCTCCCCCCCCAAATCAATAGAATCCGACAACAGAAACGTCACTATTAGCAAAGGAACTTGAACGAAGAATTGTTATCAAAATTTACCACAAATCGATAAAGCAAGGGGGAGCAAACGATCTTCAGTTTGGCAATAAAAAAGATGTATCTACTACACACATGCTGGTTGAGATGTTACACGATTGGCAAAAGGCATCAGATGAAGGAAACGACGTCAGAATACTCCTTCTCGACTACGCTAAAGCATTCGACAGGATCAACCACAATACACTGCTGTAAAAGATGGAAGCTACGAAAAGACCAAACAGTTCTAAAACGGTTAGCATCTTTTCTTACCAACAGAATGCAACAAGTTAAAATTGCAGACTACATATCATGTCCAGTGCACATTAAAGGAGCAGTACCTCAAGGAGCACTACGGGGAATGGAGTGCTTTTGTGCCATGATAAAGGACCTAAAATCTACATAGCCACTACATAAATAGATAGACGACAGTACACTTTATCTGAATATGCAAGAAGCCTTAGAACATATAGTTCAGTGGACTACAAACAACGACATGAGAATTAACAGTACAACGACAAAAGAAATTATTATAACCTTTGGCAAACACCACTAAGACAAGATGACAGAACCTCTATAAATCGCAAACTCAACCATTGGAAGGGTCAATTCTACGAAGTTAGTAGGAGTCACGATCCAAGACGACCTCAAATGGGATAGCAATATAGAATCCATAACGAATAAAGCGCGAAGCAAATTGTTCTTCTTAACGCACCTGAAGAGATCAGCGGCAGTCAAAGACGACTTACTCAACTTCTACAAAGCCGTTGTAAGATCCCAGCGGAAATACGCAGTACCTGCATGGGGAACAAGTATTACAAAAGAACAGATAAATAATCTAGAACACACACAAAAAGAGCCCTACAAATTATCAAGCCACAACTAACATATGGCCAGTCATTGCTACTACTCAACCTTGCAATACTTGAGGAAAGAAGAAGAGACATCTGCAAAAAGTTCTTCAGGAAAATTCAAGCTAGCACCGACAAAATAAATAAACTTCTATCAAGTCCTAGACAGTCGTCGTACACATTGAGGACAGTCAAACAATACCCAATCCCAAATGTAAACACAAGACGATACAAAAATTCTTCTAGTAGCATAGAAAACTTTACAGATGCAAATAAGGACCTTTTATCCAAAGTTCAACATAAGTCAGTTTTGGACTGTGGTGATTTTAATATAAATCTGTTTCAGTATGATAATCATGTTGTAAGCAAACACTTTGTAGACACGTTGTTTAGCTTTGGTTTTCACCCGCTCATTGATAAACCTACCCGGGTAACTTTAGTAAAAATGAAAATTGCGGTTATTATGTATAAGGCATACAATTCTAGTTTACCGGTAAATATTCAAAGAGAGTTTTCTGTGTCAAGTAAATTACTTATAAGCTGAATAATTAATCTATTAGGGTCCTCGATATCAACAATGGGTATCTTTATGTTGTCTGTGAATTGCATGTTTTCTTAAGGAGAGTGTAAAATAATAGTTTAATAAGCGTGTCACTTGATAAGTTTTTTAAAAACTTCTGACACGCTTTTTTCTTTGTGGGCAATTTTTTTACTCTTTATATCTGATCGTTATATTGTCAGTGTTAATTTGTATCTACAAAGAATAAACTTAACGTATCTCACAATCGACGGTGCAAAATCTGTCATCCACGCGTTAATGATTTCCAAACTGGATTACGCCAACTGCTCGTTGTATGGTCTTCCGGACAAGTCTTTACGCAAACTGCAATTAGTCCAAAACGCTGCAGCGCAAGTGGTAACGCTGAGCAAATCGAGAGATCACATCAAGCCCGTCCTAAAGGCCCTTCATTGGCTACCCATAAAAGAGCGTATTCTGTTTAAGTTGCTTGTAACGGTATTCAAAGCTGAGAACGGTCTCGCGCCAGTTTACTTATCCGAGATCATTCAGCCTTATGTACCACCACGGGATCTTAGATCGTCCGAATCTAACCTACTCCATCAACCCCAGTACAACTTGAAGGGATACGGTTACCGCTCTTTCAATGTAGCAGGAACAAAAACGTGGAATAGCCTACCAAACTATTTGCGCTGTATTGATAGCCTTGTTAGCTTTAAGAAGCAATTAAAGATGTATCTCTTTCAGAAAGCATACGATATATAATGTATTGTAAATGTTTTTAAACAATTCTCGTTTTTAGAATATCTGTGTTTGTTATTTGAATGCTATTATGTAACAGTATTATTTATTACTCAGTAGTATTTGTCTACTAGTGCTTTTTTAGTGTAAGTTTAAAGCTAGAACTCAATGTTTGCATTATGATCTACATGTACCGCTCTGCTTCGGCTACTGCCAAAAGAGCGTTACGAGTCCATTAATAATAATAATAATTTGATTTGATTCTTTCATCCCCTTCTCGCTGTTCAACTTTCAGTGACTTCATATTTTAGCCTATAGAACTCTCGATGGGAAAGACAACGCGAAATTCTTAAGCTTAAAAAATTATGAATACCGAACAACTAACAAAAGAACAGATAACAATAGATATTTTGAAATATTTGATAAGTGATCACAATATTCGTCGCATATTTACCCTGTATTTCCGAACGCAATTCAAATTTAACGGTTGCAAGTTTCGAAATAAAATTATATCTTCTGTAAAAAAATATAATTATTATTATTATTATTATTATTATTATTATTATTATTATTATTATTATTATTATTATGAGTATCCTACGATCTGGCCTTATACCACCTATTGTATTATCGCTCAAAATGCAACAGTTCATGAAACTACTAAAAACTAATGATCTCTATATTAACGGAAACACATAAGTACAAATCTTTGCTATTCGACTGACATATTACTTAAGATAGTCATTTCAAGCACTAAAAACACGTTTCGTTTTTTTTTTTTAACAAACCCAAAGAAAAGACTACATGCATCGTTGTTGTAAGGGTTATGCACGCCGCTCTTCCACACTTTGATTATGAATTTGACAACCATAGAGAAGCATAACAATGCGGCAACTTCCTATCCCGTTAAACGCAGACCTCGAGCGAAACCATAACAAGGGTTTTTGTTAATACTGATTAAAACATAAATAGTTATAATAAACCAGGTGAGGCTTTATTTGGCATGTTGTCAGTATTTAGCAGCTTCACAATTCTTGACTACAGTGAAGTCAATTTGTTTTTTTTTTTTAAAGATATATTCCCTGTTTTCGGCATAAGAATTCTGATCAAGTCATATAACAGCGCTATTGAGTGTGGAGAAGCACTTACAGATTGCTTAACAGGAGAACATACACCAAAAAAGTTGCCCATTTAAGTTATAGTTTTTTCCCAAATTTACCCATATACTTTATTATATTAACCCATCTGGATATAAAATCTCTGACAATAAACATCCTATATGAGTTCCGATTCTCTTATATAGAGTAGAGAAAAAGACTTCAAAAACCGCCACACACACTTATTTGAAACATTGATATTAAAGACAAGGGTAAAAGTCTAATAAAATTCTTTCGTCAATAACCGTCAGATTGTAAGGAGTTTTATAATGGGTTTCAAGAGGATAAAAGCATTGTGCTGATAAGGGTTATCTTAACACTGAGGTGATAATAACACCACATGAAGTTCAGCAGACATCTCAGACTGACGTCACTAGTTTAATTAAGAATGCTGTTCTAAGGAATAAACTGACGATACAAATTCTTGTTTATTAACTTATCAAGCAGTAAATCACATTGATTGTGGATTCAGCAAACGAAAGATAATATTGTAGCATTTTCATTGCTATCTTTATGGAATATTACAATATTTGCATTGTTATCTGTATCATGAATGATCGATATAAGAGCGTTTAAAATATTTAGCATATTTTGCATTAATTTCAAGCTACTTTTGTGGATATATATCAAATATTTTACCCCTCATTTTAATATTAAAAAAACTTTTCGACGATCTTATGAAATAACTTACAGATCTTCCTGGAAGTAAAAGACTTAGTTCCAAGTTTTATAGCAAAGCAAAAGATTTTTTTTTTAATAAAGAGAAAAACACAAAAAAAGTGATCACAGCCTCGACGAAACCAGCGACGACTGTTCAGAGCCTGTTCTGCAAGTGGCCAGTCAGAAGTTAGTAGTAAAATTGACTTATAGTTTGAACCGTTCATTTGAGGTTAAGAATAAATATAAAGTCGAAGGTAAAGCGGATATATAGCCGATGACCCTTTGCAGATTCTCTTTGTTAGCGGAAAAGGAAATATCTGGGCGATAATACGTAGCAGTACGATACACTCGCAGAGTCATCTCAACAGCAGTAATTTCGCACTTAGTCCTGCGAATACGAGTTAGATACACGAGAGGCCTGTTTGCGCGTATGTAGGACCCGGTAGTAGATTGCCATTAACAGACCATGTGGCTCCAGTGTTTATTTGTTAAATATTTCTGTACTTTTTTTTTAATACTAGTAACCTAGGACCATCCGCCACTTTTCAGTGTTTTTTTTTTTTGCGCAATAAGTCTCGTATTTTGGACACGATCGCGCAATGCTTTGCTATGTAGCAAATAAAGGATTTCACACATGTTTTCCGCTATGTGCAAAGTAAAATGTGATTCACGAAAATGTCAAGCTGATATATTTTTTTTCGAGCGTGGTTTTATATAGTCCCGCGTGACCCTAGTCCATCACCACTCTTCTACCTAGACTATGAGGTGGGAGTCACCCGGGACTAGATTTTTGAGCAGAGCTGTAACTCGCTACTTTATTCTTTCACCCTGAAATATCAATATTTTAAGTGCAAACTGTAACACATTACAACTTGCGTTTCAAAATGACTGCTAACAGCTATAAGGATTGCGTATGAGCATAACCTGACGTGCGTGTGCCAACAGTTCACTTAAAGCACCTCAGTATTTTGCATTTGAAAACCAGCCGCACTTGTTTATTTTCTTCCCAGACGCATGTATCGGCAGTTGAAAGGACTCCATTTTTTTTTGGGGGGGGGGGGGGCAGGGATAAACATAGAAGCAAGCAGAGAAACTTAGAGACACAGGAGTCAATGGAGAAATACACCGAAATCACTTTGAAATAGATATATCGCTCTTTTTGTATTAAAAACTCATTATAATAATGCCATGAATAAATTTTCCCACATTTCAATAAAGTTTTGACACCTTTTAATGTATTTTTTCTCATTGGTTTCTTTGTTTACCCACTGGAATCCTGCGGCTATCCACTGCTGAGCATGCGCACTGAAAACAATGAACTGACTTATTAACCCTTACAGACTTTCAAACATGCGAACTCGAAAAAGTGAACTGGCTTATACAATAGATCGGCCATTTGTAAGAGGCCTTTACTACCGGGCCTTGCATGAGCGCATACAGGCCTTTACTGTGTCGGACTGGTAGACAACTTGTGGTCTTCGTATGAGTCCAGAAAGGTTCCGCTTGGACTGTTTCACACAGTCTGCATTTTCCGGTTTTGTTCCGTTTCGTGTGCAAGTTCGTCGAGTCAATGAAGATGTCTTCATTAACTCAACGAAGTCAGAAAGAAGTTGAAATTTTTATTTGTTTTTGAAGCTGTTCTCTGTTCTGTAACCTGTAATCTTTTAGCCCTGGCTGGCACTTTCTATCTTCGCAGGACAGAAAGGGTCACAGATCCGACAACTGAAATAACCATAGATCTCAACTTTCCAGGCTATAAACCTTTCGGTGCACGGTCCAGAGCACCGAGGTTTAAGCTAGGCTTTTCTTTAAAAGCACACTGAGGAGAATCATGGGGCATTACTTTCGACATTGACGAAACCCATCCTAATCACAAGAAAAAAATTTCTCAGCTCAAAATTGTCATTTGACCATAAAAATTGTGCACCATAATTTACAAAAGAGTCATTTATGTGATGCAGCATTTCTAAAATAACGCCATCGGCCTGTATCATGCGCCGAGTTAGCAAAATTGACATCAGTGCCAAATACTATTATAGTAAATGTAACTCCTGCTGCCAGGAAGACCGCAGTCATCTGAGACAAGTAATCCTTATATGTGGTCAGTTTGCCACTAAGAAAATGATAAGTTATAAAGTTATCAGATACAAGCTCTAAATATTTTTATTGTCTAAAGTGTTGACTGATCATGCAATCAGCCATTGAGCTTTCTTTTCTGCTTTCCTCTGTGGGAGGGGGAGGCGTCTATTTGTTAGTCATGGGTAGGTCTAAAAACCGGCGCTGGAGTTCGGATCACCGCCACAATTCCTGCACTGAAACGCCTACACAAGTGAACTTTACTTGCTTTGAGGCACCGTAATGGCGATATTGTGTACAAGATTAAACAACTTACAGATCTTTACTAGCAGTTGCTAAAATCCCTGAAAGTAATAAGAAAATGATCAACAACCCCTTTATGTTTTATTCTGTTGGACAAACAATATTGATCAACCAAAATCTCTTGTAATGGGTCATTTTTTTACATGCAGGGTGCATGCAAAAAAAAAGTAAAAATTAAAAAGCATGGAAAAAATCCCAAATTAAATATTGACGAACATACAGAATAAATTTATGCATCCGAGTGCAGAATATAATTTTTTTCGACTTCAGCGAAGGAGTAATAGTATACTGTCTGTAAAATTTTTGGAACTTTCAGTGAATATTTGTATATTTGAGACTGATAAAGAAAAATGTAGCCTCAGAACACAAAAATAGACATTTTGGCACGGAAAATTCTATTTGTGTCAGCTTTTCAGTCTTGTACCAGCAAAGAGAATATTGTTTCTATGATAGTAATAAAAATCGTTTGTTTTGAGCAGAAGCGCGAGATTCCTTGTCCTTATGTATGAACTAGGGCATGTGTTCTCCCGTGGAAAGATCATTCAAACACGCCTAGAATAAAATAAACGTTCCGTTCTAATTGTATGTACGTCTTTGTTATATCCTGTAATTAAGAAAGTAAAACTGTTATAAAAAAAAAGAATAAAATAAAGCTACTATTATGCGCGTTTGTATGAGCAGGGTCCGTACCGATCCCGGAAAGTCATTGAAAGTCCTGGAAATTTGTAAAACCATTTTCCAGGCGTGGAAAGTCCTGGAATTTTGGTGAAGGTCCTGGAAAGTCATGGAAAAATGGCAAAAAATGATAAAAAATGACATCCCTGAATTCCCCCAATGAGGCATAACTGAGGGAGAAACAAGCGCAAGATTAAAAAATGTTTATATTTCGGACATCACTTGTGCTTCCTGGTGCTCCTTTTTAACTAGAAAATTTAATTTTCTATGAAAGTTGACGCACCATTAGCTTCTATTTGTGCATGCATTAACCAAATAATTTTGCAGATAATCACGTCCAAACATGCCTTGAAAGTGTAAATTTCAAGACGCTTAGTTTAAAACCACAAATTACACATCTTGGCTAGTAAAGGACAGTGATACTACAAGAGCAAAGTGTGGACTGTGCGACCGTGCATTTGACATTTCAAACATGGGTGAAGCTGCGCTAAAAAGTCACATGAAAGGGGCAAAGCATATATAAAAAATAACAGGAAAGTAACAAGGAGCAAGCATTGAAGGATTTCTCAAGCCTTCATCTCGCGCTACAGCCTCTGCTTCTAGTAAAAACATTGAAACCATCATGACAAGAGGTCATCAATGGAAGAATTTGTCACCCGTGAAGAAGTTTTGAAATCTGAAATTGTGTGGCTCCTACATAGTGTAGAGAAATATAATTCATATACCTCTGATATTGGTATAGAGAAAGTTTTTCAGAAAATGTTTCCGGACAGTTACATCGCCAAAGACTTCCATTGTACCGAGAAGAAATCTGCTTATACATGTTGCTTTGGAATGGCGCCGTACTTTTCGGACCTTTTGCGTTAGCGTGTTGGTGACAATGAACATGTCTTACTGTTTGATGAAAGTCTGAACAAAGTGACTAAATCAAAGCAGATGGATATACATGTCAGACTCTGGAACGGTGAGCAGGATGAAACAAGATACATGACGTCTGAGTTCCTGGGCCACGCTACCGCTGACGACATGCTACAGCACTTCACGTTAGCCACATCTAATCTGAATCAAAACAATCTTCTACAGGTCAGAAATCAGTTCTTCCTGTGGTTCAAAACTACTTCAGACGTATAGGGTGCAACACAAAGTCAGAAAGCTAAGCATTCATGCTCGATTGATTTTTTTTATGGAATGTGTGCCCCTATCAGTCTGTGAAAAAATACTGTCAAAATTCATTAAAAGTGAAAAGTTGTGACCAAGAATATGTTATTTTTTATCTATATAAATGATCAATTTTTGTAACTTGTGTCGCTTATAACTCCGTTATTAAGCCCATTTTTACGTAAGCTTTACCAGCCTCGGTTGTCTAGTGCTTAGAGTGTCCGCTCCGAGATTGGAAGATCGTTGGTTCAAACCCCGGTTGGGTCATACCTAAGACTTAAAAATTGAGACTTCTTGCTACGCTTTGAGGCACTCCACATGTAAGGGTTAGAAGGAGGGCTGGAATGTCCCATTTCTGTATAATGTGGCAGGGGGGATCCCGACATGACCATAGCAGTTGATAGGGATCTAAAGAACAATACAATACAATACATAAGCTTTTCAATTTTTTTAGAATAAAAAACGAGAAAACAAAATTTTAGGATATTTAGGTGGTTTTTTTTTTAAAAAAAAACATGACTAAAAATTTTCACCGTTTGTTTTATCGCTATTTTCTCAACCTGTCTTATTTCGTTACTTAAGATTTCAATTGACGGTCCCTCTGTCAACTGGAAGTTTTTCGAGTCCTTTAAGGAGCAACGATCTTCAGAGTGTGAAACGAAGCTCTTAAACCTTGGAAGTTGTGGACTTCACGTTGTCCATGGGGCGTCCCGTGACTGTTTTGTCGCCACTGGCTGGGAAATTGGTCAGCTTCTCCTACACGCGTTCTACCTGTTCAATGACCTACCTGCTAGACAGGAGGACTACGAGACTGTTACAGGAGCGAGTGTGTTCCCACTAAAGTTCTGTAAACACCGATGGTTGGAAAACGTCAGAGTCGCTGAACGTATGTTAGCGGGTTTTTCTTCCATAAAAAGGTACGTTAAGGCCGCTGATGAGAAGAAAATCACAAAGCCAAATTGCACATCGTACAAAACTGTTGAGAACTGGGTGAATGATCCACTTGCCATTGCAAAGATTGAAGTATTCTTGTCCGTTGCTTATCAGGTTGAGCCATTTCTGAAATCTTATCAAACAGACAAGCCGATGATTCCATTCTTGGAGGCGGACCTTCGTAACATGCTGACCAATGTCATGGGACGCGTTCTAAAACCTGAGAAAATGCCCAAAGATGACGACTCGGCTTCCAATTTTATTCGCGTAAAGTTAGATGATGAACATCTTACACAAGCTCACAAAGTAGACATTGGATTTGCCGCAGAAAAGAGCATAGATCAACTCATTAAGAAAAATAAAAACAGTGAGCGAGCACAGCAATTTCGATCTGATATTAAATTTGGTCTATGCAAATTGATCACAAAGTTGCAGGATAAGTCACCTCTCAAATATCCAATCGCTGCGCAGTTTGTAGCACCTCAACAAATTATGCTGCGCGATTCGACCAAGTTGCCAGCATTGTTACAGTGTTTGGAAAAGTCCAAGCGCATTTCAGCAGCAGAATGTGATGAAGCGAAGCAACAGCATCAACTGTTTGTTAGAGAAATCGTGGCTCCAAAAAAAGACGAGTTTTTATCGTATGACAATACAAATTAAAACACCCGTATTGACAGTTTCTACCAAAGTATGATCGCGATGAACAAGCGGTTCAACGTACTTTACAAAATCATACGTCTGACGCTGATTTTGACCCACGGCCAAGCGACTGTTGAACGAGGTTTCTCGGTTAACAAACAGCTGTCATTTCCAAATCTCACCGAAAAGTCATTTGTTGCGCAACGAGTCATTTACGATCATATTCAGTCTGTTGGCGGTTCTCTGAACGTAAATGTATCCCATAAGTTGGTAGCTTCATGTGGCTCCGCTCATGCCAAGTACAAAATCTTTTTGTAAGATAAGAAAGATGCTGAGACGAAAAACGCCAAAGCTGTTAAGCGAGCAACAATCCCTGAAGAAATAAACATCTCAAAAACAAAAAGGCTCGACTGGAAAGCGATGTCCTGACACTCACTAAGTCATCGACAGAATTCAGTGAAAAGGCTGAAAACGCCAAGGGATTGCCAAATATTAGACAATTCATTGTGAAAGTCAACAGTATGCGTCGATCCGCATTGGAGAAATCTGCAGAATCAGCAAAAATGGATGCTCAAATTGATCTCAAAATGAAGGAATTGAAAGAGGAGCTGTGACTTGTTTCGTAGCGTGCTGGTTTACTTTGTATTAATGACTCAAGTATTAGTTTTTGTCAGTATTTGTTGTAGCATGTTATGTTAAACAATGCTCGAATTGGTCTCAAAATGAAGGAATTGAGAGAGGAACTGTGACTTGTTTTGTAACGTGCTGGTTTACTGTGCATTAATGAATGAATTATTCGATTTTGTAAGTATTTGTTTTAGCATCTTTTGTTAATGCATTATAGTTGAGTATACAGTCATCGTAAAACTATTATTCGTGATGTTGATTTTGTAGAGGAATCCTTTTAAGTACACAAAGAAAAAAATAAAACGTTCACCAGCTGTGATGATCAAATGAATCTACGCGGTTTTAGTTGAGAAGTGGCTAAATCGATTATTTGCATTTTTCAGTTTTCGTGATACTATAAAAGACGTTTGTATAGCTTTGTTAAGTCGGTTTTTAACGTACGGGTAAGAATAAGGCGTTAAAATAATAATTAAGATGTTCCTGTAGTTATAGTCAGAATGTAGTAAGTTGATAATAATACCTGTATTTAAGGTTTTGTTCAGTTTTACGGGATATTCATTTTGAAGACAAAAGTCACTTTTTCTGCCAAATGCGATTGTATTTTCAAGCTATTCTGAGCAGGTTAAAAAGTCATGGAAAATCAGTTTTGGTCATGAAAAACTCATGGAATTTTTTGCAGGGTAGCGCTACGGACCCTGATGAGGTAAAGTAATGTAAAATGTATTTCTCTGCCCCCCGCGTCTTCAGACAAATACACGTCTGTTTGCAGAACGTACGATGGAACCAACAAAAACTGAAGAGCCAGTTTCGGAAGAAAGTCCCAAACACTTTCCTGAACATGACGTTGAAAAGCTAAATCTAGGAGCTCACGGTGACATTGTTAATGGCCATCATACGTGTCCTCAGGAAAAACACATCCCGCATGAAGTAACACCCGAAAGTTCAAGAACAGAAACCACAGGAAAAAGTCAAAATGGCGACATTCAAGCGGATATCGAACAAGAGCAGTGTGCTGAGGAACTGGGAAAGGACAAAAATAGAGACGCTCAACAGGATATCGAACGAGAACAGTGTGGACAAGATGGCGACCGTAAGCAGGATATTGAACAGAAACACAGTGATGATCAAGATAAACAGCAAACTAGAGACGCTCAGCAGGGTGACGAACAAAAACAGTGTGCCAACGAACTTAACACTGAAGCTGCCAGTGGTCCATGCAACGAGGGACAGAATGCTGAAAGTTCAAATGCAACAGAAAGTACAGCAGAAAAAAGTCCCGAGGATACCGAGAACGATGGCTGGACCTATGTCCTTGGTCACGACAAATTAAAATTAAAGGTATGAAATAAATTTATCTTTTCACACTGCGGAAACTTGTTTTTTTTTTGGCCAGTTTCTTTAAACTTCTGCTCTTCCTATATCAGTGTTGATTCATTTGTTGCCTGTTTTAACCTGGTCACCTTCTGCGTGGCAGGTACTCCGGGAGGGCGGTGGAGTCGACACCAGGCCTGTCTACGGGCAAGTTGTCACTGTGCGATGCTGTGGCGAACTCGAAGACGGCACCAAGATAGATGAGTGCGAGGAGCTCAAGTTCACGGTTGGCGATGGTGACGTCATTCAAGGTCAAGTGTTATTGCAGACTTAAATAGCATAAAGGCTGTACGTTAGTAGTAAATGGTAAATAATTCGAATTGCAATAAGCTGTCTTCTGCAGTGTTTACAGTTGTTTGAATGTCACAATATTTTGTGAAGAAATGCTAAACCGTTATTACGTGTCGTTAGTTATACTATGTAAAGATACTCGTGTTACATGTGCGGTTTTGCTACAGCTAGTATTTTGAATGATTAAAGTTGTCCTGCATCGTCAGTTCAGCCAGCGTCTCGCGGTCACACACCATCACATACATGTCATGTGTATCTGTTCATGTTACAGCGTTTGATCTGTGTGTGGCGTTGATGCAGCTGGGTGAATTAAGCCAGATCGTGACCGACGGCAAATACGCGTACGGAGTGCAGGGCAGGTGAGTCTTTTCTGCCCTCAGTTTGCTGAAATCGGCTCTAGTGCCTATACCTTCCATGGGTACGTGCGTTGCTCTGTTATTTCATGACGCCCGTAGTTCAAACAGAAACTTTTGTAGTCTCAAAGGAATGTAGTAATGCAGTATTCGTTGCTTATTGCAGCCCTTCAGAGTCTACAGGACATTGCAGTTTCCAAGACGCCTAACACGCATCCGTATATTTACATATAACAGTAGCGTGAGGCATGGAGCTTTAGAAGGTTAGTAGATGTTTGGATTTGCTTACTGTAGGAAACCGGATGTGCCCGCAGATGCAGTAGTGACGTACGAGATAGAACTGCTCAAGGTCGAGGAAGCACCCGATGTTACCAGCCTCAGCATTGCAGACAAAATTCATTTAGGGTAAATTGGACATAATATATACACATATAGATATACTGAATTGTTGCTCTAAATATATAGGGCGGTGTTTATTGTTGCTGCACACATGTGATAGTTGACGAAGAAGATTTTAATCAGAAGTGGAATGAATTTGAAGGTTGTTGTATTTGCTATTCATGGGATGTAACCAATGAAGATGACACATACCGTATATTAAGAACTGGTTTCTGCAAGAAAGAACTGCCTAAACGTTTGACCATTCAGTAAAAATTCCTTGAGCTCGCAAACAGATCCTCAACACTTCCACATCTTCCCTTTGGCGAAAAAAAGAAAGGAAAACAAATCTGTCTTTCCGCTGAACTTTAATTGCTGTGCTTACATTACAGGAATGAGAAGCGAGGACGGGGTAATTTTTGGTACAACCGAGGAGACTTCGCAGCATCTATTAATAGTTACACAAGGTAGGCTATGTCAGACACCAGCCCAGTACAGCTCTTAATTGCCTAGCTCTGTATAAGCTCTCCTCGCCCGCTTCCGCCCCGCCCTCCCGCCCCCTGCCTCCCGTCCCTTTCCCTCCTCTGGGATTTCCAGTGCTGTTCTGTTTATATCTCGATACCGAGGAAACTGTTACAGGGCGCTTCGGCTGTTAGATGAATCTAACATCGCCTCAGAGCCGAGCGACTCCATACAACAGTTCACGGACATGAGAATTAAGTGTTTCAATAACTTGGCAGCAGCACAATTAAAGGTGAGTGGTAGCGGAATGCGACGGTTGTGTTCACATATCGAAGTTGTCTTGGGCTTGGGTTTGTTTCAAGAACACGAGGGTCAGAGGTACATGTGACGTGTCCGAACATTGTAACGTAGATAACCCAAAAGTATGCCTTTTAGTTTTATTTGTGTGTTTATTTTGTTACGGTTACTCAACATATTCGTATTTCCGATAAAGCGAATAAACGATATTCCGAAACATCGTCATTTGGTCTTTTCGGGCTTTAGCTTTCGATTATTTACTGTACAAATAACTACGAACAAAAACAGGTGGAAGCATGGGATGCGGGCATCAAGTCATGTGACTCCGTCCTCAAGCTGCAGCCTGACAACTGCAAGGCACATTTTAGGAAAGGAAAGGTAAAGACCTGCTGCGTTTTCTGTGTGTGTTATTTATGTGTAGTTCACAGACTGAAAAAAAGTAATAAAAAAAAAAAAATACCCACACCTTGCGTAAAAAAAATAAAAAGTTCTACTTCTTATTTCTTATCTTGATAATCTCCAAAGTTTGTGAGTAAAAACATAGAAATTGCTACAGCCATATCTTCTCTTTAGTCAGCCTTTTCAATGTCAACACTTTGACTGTAGTTTAAGAACTTGTTAAGATGTGAATTAAAAAGAAAAAAAAGTTTTTAAATTAAATGATTCTTAAATTTTGTTTTTCGCTTATTTTCAGTGTTTAGCAGCTAAGGGAGAATTAGAACCAGCCATCACTAGTTTACGCGAAGCAATAAAACTTGAACCCGAATCAAAGGTTAATTTAAACGTTCACGACTGAAAGATACTTTGTGTGGCTTATCTTATATAGATCGGTAGTGAGAAGTGGAGCCTGTATTAATTTTTTGCTTTCATTTATTAGACTGAGCATGTGTTCGATTGGAAAATAATGCGTTCTCATTAAGCCACAGGTCAAATTTATTTTAATCAATCAGTCGAAGTCCAGTAAAAACGGCTGTTCCGAATTTCATGACATTTAAATTAACGCTCCTGCCTGGTTTTACTAGAAATGAAATACAATGCAAAGATCATGGCTGGAGTAATGAAATATATATGTAAGACTTGATGATTCTTTGCTCATTTTGTGGCGTTTTTACGAAAAATATTTCAAAACTGAAATGAAAATTTATTATCACTCATCACTTTGGCGCCATTTTTTGGTTCTGGCCGTACCCAGGAGTTAATTGGAACTGATTTTTTTATCAGAACCGATTGTTCTGGAATAGAACGGCAGTTCAAGAAAAAAATTAAGAAAGTTTTTTTTTTTTTTTTGTTTTTTTTTCTTTGCATTATGCCGAATAGAACCAACAGAAATAAATAAATTTACTGACTATAATTCAGGGTTGCCACGATTAGGAAAAAGTGGGAAAAATCTTGGGAGTCAGTAAAAATGAGGAAAAAAATGTGAGTAGTTAGGAAAAAGTCAGGAAATTCGAATTTCGAAATTTGTCAGTTTTTAGACCCCAACTGGGTGAACCCGGAGAGGTCTATAGGATTGACCTCTGTCTGTCCGTCCGTTTGTTGAGCCGTCCGATTTTTGTGTGCGCTATATCTCTGGCACCGTTCAGCCGATTTCAATTTCCTTTTGCACACAGAAAGACCAGGTAGTGGAGCTGTGCGACGATGTGTTATTTTTGGATTTCTCGAAAAATTAAAAAAAAATGCGAAACTTTGAAATTTTTTAGTGCTTGACCTCATTATATGCAGTTTGTTCACGCCATATCTCCGGCACCATGCAACCGATTTCAATTTCCTTTTGCACCCAGAAAGACCAGGTAGTGGAGCTGTGCGACGATGTGTTATTTTTGGATTTCTCGAAAAATTAAAAAAAAATGTGGAGACCTTGAAATTTTTTAGTGCTTGATCTCGGGAACAGGCCCAAACCCCCGCGAACGAAATCCCCCCCCCCCCCGGCCCTAACCCCCACCCCGTCAAAACCCCCCGACTAAAACCCCCCGGCGGCTTAAACCCCCCGACCCAAAACCCCCCGGTTCTCAGGTCTATTTTATATTTTGTAATTGCGATACATCCACGCTGTTAATTACAAATGCCCATTGAAGAGACCACAGGCGTTTAAAATTGCAATTTCCGAACCACTGAAGGAATTGATCATCATTATAAAAGAAACTTCACACATCTATTGATGGTAGCACTCAGTTTTTGAAATTACAATTTGTTGTTACGATTGATGAGTGTGTACACATTAAAAATTGCAATTCATATGCCGGTTGCGAGATCAGTCGCGTTTTCAAATTACGATATCTCTTGCGGTAGATGTGACTTACATCCATTGTGATTTACTTGAACGGGTAATTTAGTGACCCAGATTGCTGTGAAAAATCATGCTACCATCATGGAATACATCATATTTGCTAAAGGGAGTCCAAAGATATTGTACCAAGGGCATTTGCACGTAAAGCAAAAAAATCTAGCAAATGGCTGTTTCGTACGAGTGCCATAACAAATTATCATTACATATTTTCTTTTGAGAACGGGGGGGGGTTAGGCCGCCGGGGGGTTTTAGTCGGGGGGGGGGGTTGACAGGGGGGTTAGGGCCGGGGGGGTTTCGGTCGGGGGGGGGCGGTTGGGCCTAGACTCCTTGATCTCATTATATGCAGTTTGTACGCGCTAAATCTCCGGCAGCAATTAATCGACTTCAATTTCCTTTTGCACATAGAAAGACCGAGTAGTGGAGCTGTGCAACGAAGCTTTATTTTTGGGTTTCTCCAAAAGTTAAAAAATGCGGAAACTTTGAAATTTTTTCCGCTTGACTGATTATTGTGTCCGGTTGAAGTATGCGCCTTCGACGATGGCTTGTTTAAGTTTTTAATATTTCTGTCATTGTGTTTTATGGTCAGGGTCAGGAAAAAGTCATGAAAATTCATTTTTGAAATTGCATGCAAGCCATGTCAGAATCAACTAAAAATAGAAACAATATATTTTTAAGTTGCGATTGATCAGTCATGTGCATGCTGTTTTGACTATATTCACCTTTGAGTTAAAATCCCTGGCACTTTTCGCTCACTATAACTGCACAGATTATCCATCAAGAGCTGTCGAGGCTGGTGAACAAGCACAGGATACAGACGCAGAGCACGAAGGAGATGTACCAGCGCATGCTGGGCACAGACAAGGCCGCGCACAAGGCCGACAAGGTAAACCGCAAGCGCTCATAAAAACGAGTCAACCAAACTGGTATTATCAAACTTGACGGTACAAAAACGGTTGTGATCCTACGTGAAATAAAATGTTTTATCAAACTTTGCGGGGAAAAAATAGACTTTTTTTTAAGTTATTCAGTTTTCAGTATAAAAATAAAAAAGCACAAAGTGGTTGCTTTACCGCGGCCATAGTCCAGTAGAGAAAAAAGAAAGAACAGGTAGATCAAGTGAAATAGTGTAGCTTGCCTGATATTGTTTTTGGTATCCAAGATAAAAGTGTACACCTGGAAGTACGTGTATTGATCCATAACGTTCACCTTTATTGATGCATAGTCAAGGAGCAAATGCAACAATATACAGGCAGTATCTGTCTATATGCAGGCAATATCTACATCTATGTATATGCATGAATAACATGCGAATATCCTTTTCCATAGTGCCGGCCATATTTGTTTAAGTTTATACGGTGTTGTGTTTCAGTCAAGGACAAACTGGTGGCTGTACGGCGGAGCTGTAACCGCCGCCTTAGTCTCCGCGGGGATAGCTGCATACCGATACTGGTGACGTCACACCCTGTGTTGCAGGACACCTGAAGCGTGTAGATTAGAATTTAGTTATTTCCTGACGTTAAGTGGGAATGAGTTGGAGGGATGGACGGGGATCCGGTATCCCGTCCACTGGGACAGTGAATGCTTGGCGTAAAGTTGTTGAATTTGGACAGGTGATATGAACCAACAACCCTCCTCCCGTTGTAATATTAATCATTAAGCTTTTGGAATAAATGATCAATCTGTTTCATCATTCACGAGGTATCTTCCCTTGTAATAATTCTTTTCATAAACCTCCAAGGAATTTTGCATCAGTTATTATTTTCACAAAATGGTCATCTTCAATATTTGTATTATATTGCTTGTATCCAATTGATGACTCGATTGATTGGCAATATGTATCGCGTGTATTGTAGGCATGCAACTTGTTACTTGTGTTATTAATCGTGGTAAAGTCGTAACAGTTTTCTGATTCAGGAAAATAGCTAACTTTTTTAAGATAAGATTGGTTGGCCATTGATTTTTCTTAGGGTTGGCAATTTTGCCGAAATTTTCGGTTCGGTGTTCGCTTTTTTTTTTTGTTCAGTCGGGAGTCGAGAGGCCCGACATTTGCCAGAAGAAAAGCCCTTTTGGACCTTCTGCCCTCGGTGTAGCAGTAATAACACCCCCCCCCCCCATCGCCCAACCTGGCTGTCCCCAGTCGTTTTCTCCAGTGTAATATTTGTCCTTTTCATTTGGAGTTTTTTTTTTAAAGAAAGCCCATTTAGTCGCTAAAACAACAAATTGAATGTCACCTCAGTGAGTGGCACATTTTTCAAACCAATGATTGGCCATTATTTGCAAGCCTTTTCGGTGAATTGTGAGTCATAACCATATGGTCAAAGGAACAAAGAGTAAACAAATGAACAACACTTTTCAAAAGTAAGGTAATGTTTAATCCTTGCTCGTTGGAGCAAACACAATCAATTCCCCAATCAATATAGAAAATAACCGATGTACGGTTCGGGTCTCGATGTCTTCGGTCGGAGCTCACTTGCGAGCCCTAATTTATCTGTCTTATTGAAACGATACAAGCATACATTCCATTAATTAAAAAAAGAATCTTTAAGTGGTTAACAATGTATTAAAAGTATTCACAAACATTTGCCTTAAAATTTACGTCAAACATGTATTCCACAAATGTGAAAGAACGTCACGTATCACGTCGTGGAGTAAATCGAAACTAACATTAGGAAGCTTATTGGCAGTCAATTATCTAGTCTAGAAGGTAGGTTACTAATGCAAAATGTGTGTCTGGAGAAACAAAGTGTGATATTCTAGTAGTGATCTTTTGGCTTTATAACTCATACAAGGAAATCAGTTTACAGTTGCATTACGTAGTCTGTATTTACTTTTGTAAAAAAAAAAAAGCAACAACAATAAAGTTCAGTATTGATTAAACTGCTTGTATTTTTATCATTACTAAAAGTTATTATTATTAGTCCTCCGCCGCCGCGGTACGCGCGGAGCGAGGGACTTGTAAAACGCTCGTTGTCCGTCTGTCTGTCCTCCACCAATGCCCCCACTTTTGTACGCGCGATCACTCACTCACGTTTCACCACAGGATTTTGATTTTTTTTTGTGGGAAGTAACAACATATGTTGGAGTTGTGCGACCTGGGGTTATTTTTGAATTTGACCAAAAATTGATGAAACTGTGAAACTGCAAACTTGACCAAATTTTTTGCTTGTTGGGGCACGATGCCCTGACATTTGTACGCGCGATTTCTCAGTCCCCTTTAACAACAGGCTTTTCATTTTTTTGTGCAGATTTTGCAAAGTGTTAGGATACAACGCGTTGTTTATGATGACATTTTGAATAAAATCTTGCATATTTTGAAACACACCGTGGGCATGCGTGTACCAGCTGATCGGTTTAGCTGCCGATGTTCCGAAATTAAGACAAAGCTCATACTGTTGTAGCATTTCATTTTACTGTTCCGGGAGGAAAAACAAGGTTATTCTAGTGTATCCTAAACTCAATTATTATATAACTGGCTACATGGTGACTGACATTCAAGCTTTCAAACGCTGAAAATTTCTGTGTAATGTGTTCATTTTTCCAACACATGTCCAAAGCAGCGCTAGCCCAGACTGGCCCCAGCGTTGTTTGGCATACGTTAATGTTGCACAGCATGCCTTTCGCTCTTTGTATAACTCACAAATTGAAGATTTTGTTTTACTGATGTGGTTGTTTTACGTAAGATTTGAGACGCAAAGAAAGTCATCGGTATGATATTTCACCTAAAGAACAACGTCATTTTTTTAAGAATTCCAAGCTAACCGTTAACCGCCAGTGACTATTAACGTGCCTGTTCGGGCCCCTCTACGCGCCAGAGTATTCAAATTAAAAGAAATGTTTTAAGAGTTGATTGGAAGAGTTTTAAGAGCCGATTATTTTAGTGGCATCGGTAGCCTATTCCACATTCATTGTTGGTGTCGCATCTGAGAAACCGTTTTTAATAGTTAGGACGGGTGTTTTTGGAATCTGGCCTTGAAATTGCCTGAAACCGTGCATTTCTATGGCTGGGATATTCCAGTCCCAGGGTTTCCATGTTCTCGAGTCGAGCCAGTGTGTCTGCGGTCAAAAATAATGTTATTTATTATCATCTGTGAACCAATGATCTTCATCCAATGTGCATGTGGAAGTCTGTGCAAGCTCAATGTGTTGTTCACGTGTCACTCGGTGATATGACACGTGATCAGCAGCTCCTGGTGTACCGCATTTCACGTGCCTCATGTCCGGTATATCAAGCAAAGTGATGTTCTCAAAAGATCTCAATATCCCGGTCACGTAAACATCTTCCCATGGTATAAAAGGTGTGGATGGATTGGCAGCTCGTTCTAAAAGTGGAGAAATCACTTCACCGGAAATGACGTAAGCTGGTCCCAAGGCCATAGGAGGCCACGTTGCAGCTTTCCACATGGTGTAAGGCGTGTAGAAAAACATACCTGGCTTTCTTTTAGGTTTTCGGGCTCTGTAAGAGTTGCCTGCAATAAATTCTTTAATTCCAAAAGATTCAAATTGACCTAAAATTAACAACAATTTTTCGAAGTTAACAAAGGCGTCATCATCCTGTTTGAGTATATATTTAGCATCAGGGCAATACGTCCTTGCCCATTTTAAAGTCTCTATGCTTTTGATGCTTAAATTTTTGTACGAATCAATAATATCGATTTGCACAATGTCCGAAAAGTAGCCCTTCTCCTTCCGCACCATTTCATTAATTATTGCGTTTTCAAAGTGCCCTACAACGAAACGTAAACTGGCGTTGTATCTTCGTAAATACTCGGGCTGACCCCATGAGCGCCGTATACCATTACGAAGCTTAAGGTGATAAGGTGCTGAATGCACAAATATCGCTACATTTGCGTTGTTTATATCCGCTACGGGTTCGTAAGAAAACGGTTTTCCTTTTACTTTTACCGCGTTTTCTTCCTGGGTTCCATCAACAGATCGAATATCACGTTGTATGTTCTGATAATTTTGAATGCTCTTTTCGCTCAGGAATCTGTTCACGACCCATGACCCTGCATCAAAAGTCAGAGGCATAGGTGTTTTTGGAAGGATCTTATCCCAGAAAGTTTCTTTGTCTTTTACTTTTTTGTTGTCATTTGAAGACTTGATAATCACATATTTTTGCATGAAATCTTTCCTTCTATTTGCAAGTGATGACTTTAGGTTTCGGTATTTTTCTGAATTTTGAAGGTTCTTCTTGGAATTAGACTGGTGGTCGTTAGCGTTCGACAGTTTTGGAGCTGATGCTCTCTCGCTTGTATATCCTGTTTCCGTTTCAATATGTTCACTTTTATTTGATTGTACTGCAAATGGCTGAGAGCTTAACACGTAGTTTTTCTCATATGATGCAACACTTCTTGATTCACATACTTTTAGAAGTTCTCCAATTTTATACGAGAGAAAAAACGCGTATTGAACAAGTACAAAACAACAAAGAACAATGAATATTCTTCTCTCTCGTCTATAAAGCGCCATTTCCTGTTTTTTTTTTTTTTTTGTGTGTGTGTGTTTTTTTTTTTGGAAATGTTTATGAATGTTTAAGCAGGTTTTACAGAAATAAACCTGTAACATCAACAGTGACAGAACATAGCCACTGCCCATCACAAAACTATACAAGAATATCCAGACGCTTCGACTGGCGCTGTATTAATGATTTTTTATGAGAGCAACGGCAGCTGTTGTCGCTAAAATAATCTAAAGCCTATTTGTGTTGATAAATGAAGAATCCAGCGAGTAGCAGATCAAACAGTTGGCCACTTGATCCCCTGGCAATGTATAAGCTTGAGGTTTTTTTTTTTTTACTTTGAAATATCGCAAAATCATAATATGTACTAACTGCAAACCCCGTGAGTTTCGGTTTATCCAATGATCACTGCATAGAGAAATTAATATCCAATGGGGGGGGGGGGGGGGGTAATGTTTCTTTATGTGTAGGAACTGAGTGTTGGAATGTTGTTGTCCCTCAGACGTTTTCGGTTAAAGATACTGGACATCAATGAGTTTGCTCGGGACAAAAATTTGTTCCTCAACCAAAGTGAATATTAGAACCGACCTAGTTAAAGATCAACTTCTTGCTTTTAATATTTTAATATGAGAAACTGGTACCCGAGGAATAATTAGCCAAAATATACGCGTTATGAGATTTATTTATAATCAACAGAAAAATACCACCATTTTGTATGGTATAACAACGATCTACATCCTGCTTGTTGTATAACAAGATCTCATCTGGATGAATTAAAAGAAAACGTAATTTTTTAAAAGATAAACCAAGTATACCATATCTGAAACTTAATGCAAATAGACATGCTTGAATATATATTTTTACTGGACACACTGGTACAGAAAGTGTGGCAAAGTAAATGCTGTGACAAAAACAAACAAAATTGCAACGGTTTTAGATCGCTCCTGTATTTAGACGTAACCTCTACGGTAGACTCGGTAGCAAATAAAATCTATCCCGCTCCTGACACAGCTACTGGTGCACGAACCCTTCAATATTGGAGAAATGCGAAATATGAACCGATTGTTCCATCTTATAAGACAAAATTCATTCAGAGCTGACATGCCATGAAACAATCAACGGTTTTACATCAAGACATAAAAAGAAAACGCGGGGATGAGCGGGAAGGGCGTTAGGGATAACTGTTTCAAGTTAAGGTGATTTATGTCTCCTACCATAATTGAACATATAAAAATGTAACGTTAAAATCAAGAGTCATCCCAGTTCATCTGTTTCAAAAAAAAAAATGACGGTAAATAATTAACACAAAAAATGGTTTTATTCAACCAAGCACTTGATTGACCTATTTTATTAGATTTTAACGCAATGCGGGATTTCAGTTGAAAACCTCTTTTTCTCTTTTTCAAAATGCAAGTTCACAATCGATCTGTTAAACTCGATCATTGCCTTAAACAAAAAAAATGATTTTTTTTCTGTACATCAAAACAACATATGGCACTATGTGGATACTGGCAATGTATATGAACATTCTTCAATAATGATATCACTTTTCTATAATGATATCATTCTTCTATAATTTAAAAGCAACTTACCATGCGGAAGAAAACAATGATCTATTCAAAGTCATCAACATAAAATCGCTGAAAATTATATAAAATGTTTCAACATTCAGTAGTATATCTACATTTAAAATTCTGCGTAATTCATGCTATTTCTAAATACTACTGACTTTTCTACAAGCTCAACGTAGTTTCAAAAACAAACTTTCTTGCACATCACATCACTTCAGTCACAATCTGCTAATGTTAGCAAGTATTCGATGACCCGAAATTGTACGACCAATACTACCTAAATGTAACACCATTATTCACGTTATTATTGAATAAGTCAAATACACGCAATCATAATTCTTACGGCAACGGAAAGTGACCCAATTTTAAATTGCAAACAGGTAATATCGATAGCAAATTGGTTTTCATTAAATTAAAGGCTGTTCCTGAATTATCTTCCTGTGATTTGAGAAACAATCTCGATTTGGCGGTAAAAGTTGATTCTGGAACAGCCTTTACGCCTAACTACGACGTAACATATTCATATCAGATATATGAGTTGACAAACCTCCAAAGTGTGACATGAAAACTTTCTTCAACAAACTGTTCTCTGTGTCAAGTTCCACATGAACTTCATTTGTACGTGTACAGAAAGTACCTTTGCGGTAGGCTGGCGTGTATCTGTGCTAGACCGCACGCGTTTGTCCGTAAATAGTCTTGAAACTTTAAGTCCAGAGATAAACTTGGCATGATCCAGTTGAAACAACTGAAGAACGCAACCGCAACACTCCATTAGAACATGCGGTAGATTATCCGACTTCTTGGTTACCACCCACAACCAGAAACGTCCCTCGGGGCTCCACAGACACACTCAAAAAACGCGCCAGCATCGAAAACATCTCTTCATGGAGTGAATTTGCAAAAATCACCTTTGCTACACCTCAACTATACATGTATTGTTATAAACATTTCAATAAATACCAGTGTTGTCTTTTAACACAACAAATTAATGTAATAACTTACAATGAACATATCCAGTATACATAGGAATAATAACCTTTACATGAGATTACAACACTTGAATCTGTCGACCTTTCGGCATAATTTCTAAACAAAAGAAACACATTGATAAATCTCCAAGCACACACGTCGTGGCTACCTGAGCCTGCAAAATTTTAGTGCCGAAGTTATTTACCCTTAAGCCACGCAGAACTCCCACAGGTCAAGGTCGCAAGTATTCACCAAAAAAAAAAAAGACGTTTACCTTTTGCAAAAACATCCGTATTATGTGTGGATGACGTCAATCTTTTCTTCGTCGTCATCCCTCTCCTGACTGCTGTGGGTCAGCGGATTTTCTTTACATACCATATTTAAGGGAGAATCCGAATGCTGCTGCTGCTGCAACGTTGTCGACATGGCACCAATATTAACGGACTGGAGCTGTGCAGCGGAGTGCGAGCCGACGTTCAGTGGTATATGAACAAGACCCTGGTTAAGCTGCACATTCTGAGCCAGGATATTGCCTTGTATAGGAGCGGGCTGCACTTGCACTTGTTCAACGGGTATTTGGAATAGGGGAGTAACGGCCACTAATTCCCCCGACTGATTCATGCATTGGAATACTTGCGACGGCACAATATTCGAACCCAGTGGTTGAATGGGTCCCGACAGCATTGGCATACTGCCCTGAATAGTGGGTAAATTGGTCTGGAAGGTTTGCATAGGGGCCTGAAGATTGTTCGTGATATTCATATTAATCATACTGATTGGGCCCATATTCTGCGGTTGATAACCCGGCACCATCGGTATACCACTCTGAATGGGCTGAAAACTTGGCTGCACAGGTACCATTTGAATACCGGCTGGGGTCTGAATTATTTGATATCCCCCTTGCGGGGGTTGACTACCCAGCAACGACACACCATCCTGTACATTCTGCACAACCTGTAATCCCCCTTGAGGCTGAATAGTCTGCAGCCCCTGGTTGGTAAGGACCTGAATGCCAGAAGGGGGCTGCACAGCTTGTAGCGTGCCCTGGTTATTCACTATCTGTATTCCCCCCTGTGGCTGCAAAGTCTGTAGACCGCTCGGATTCTGAATAATAATAGCATTATTTTGTGACGGTAGATTTTGCTGCGGAAACAATGTATGCGACACGGGAAGGGATAACCTTGGCTGGTTCACCACCACAGGTAACTGCTGTGCAGTGGTAGTCTGTAAAGAAACTGCTTGTTGAGACCTTTCCTTTCGCTTTGTTTTCGTTCCAGTGTTCGGGGACACGCTAACGACTGCTTGTGAATTCGCCGACACATAGGTGTGCGATTTCGCTGCTTGAATCTGAGGCGACTGGACTGCATTGTTGACGATTAATCCCTGTTGAATATTCGTGGACAGAGCGCTTTGAGCCACGTGTGACTGCACCAATGAGCCGTGTGATTGCACCAATGAGCCGTTCTGCAGCACCAGCCTGGAGCCAGCTATCTGTTGGCTTATCACTGACTGCGAGGCGATAAGAGCAGGATTCTGATTGGCCAATAAGGGAGCAACGGCTTGGCTTTGTACCAATGTCTGTTCATTTTTATCCGTTTCATTTGACTGGTTTGCAGTTTCGGAAACTGGAGTTGCTTTCAATCTTTCCGGCCTTGCACTGACATCGTCCTGATGAGCTATATGACCTGCAATTTGAACCGTTTGGGCACTAGCTCCGACAATTCCACCAGCAAAAGTTTCCACGTGTGAATCACTGGAATTTTGCGAATGGGATACATGTTGATTTCCATTTGCTAGTGTAGTATTTTGCACAGGTATCAAATGTGGTTGTGAAACAGGAGTATTTTGTACTTCATTAGATGGAACCACATGGGTAATTTCCATTCCCTGACTTTGACTTCCGGCATTGCAAGCCCTGCTGTCAACCATAGAATTGAAGGAACTTGTCATCGCTACACCTGAGATGTTACTCGAAGACACCGGTACCGTTTGAAACGTTTTCGTCGCGATGACGTCACTGTCTCGTGTGTGGCTTGTGGGAGGTAGGGAGCCCTGTGATTGCAAAGACTCAAGCAGACCTCCTTGATATGGTGCAAAGCCTGGCATAGCGCTTACTACGGGTATATTGGAATGTCCCAGAGTATCCACGTCTCCACCGTGACTAAGCGCGAACAATGGCGGCGCTATGAAGTTCTCACTCTGCTCAGGTTTCGTTGACATCTGGACATCCACCATGGCTGCTTTCTGCGCCTGCTCAATTTCGAAACTGCCAGCCGACTGGGCATTAGTCGGTGCGGAATTGTCAAATGCAGCAGAATACACCATCTGTGTATACGATTCTGTAGCCGGCTCCATTCGTTGCGCTGCATTGTAGTTTTGGGGCTCAGTCGTTGAACTGAAAGAATCCCCATTATTGAAATAATTTCCCACATCCATAGCAACGCGCTGAGAAACCTCGGCCCCTCCATCTGCTGTCTTATTGCACGAGTATGAGTTTGAATTCTCTTCGAATATCTTGTCCGGTTCCTTGACCTGAGAAATAGTCACCTGTTGTACTGCTGAATATTGTGCCACTGACTGACTTTCATCTGTAAAATGCCGTTGAAGCATCTGACCTTCGGCAGTTTGTAAATTGACAACCGAATGGCTGAGGTCTGTATAAACCGCTTCACTTTCGTTGCTTGGCCTCTGCGACTCAGTCACATGATCCTGCACGTCAGGGACATTAACACAAGCCCCATCTGACTCCGGGAACTTGGCTGGGTGATGTTCGTACCTGTAAGCAGGTTGCTGAACCGCAGGCGGTGCGAAATCGCCAGCGCGACTATTCCCATCACACTTTGGATCCATCTCTTTTGGCTGATGTACTTTCACGCATTCCACAACTCGCACTTGTTCTATCGACTTATCATCGTTGATTAGATTCGCAAGAACGGGTCCGTGGGTCTCACCTGGGTAAAAGAAAGACGGTCCTAAACTACTGAAATCCGATATCCTTTCCGTGACTTCCCCGCCAGCGCTTTGTGGGTCCTCGTTGGCTTCGGGGACTACGTTTTCGCTGTAGTTATTGTAATCTCTCGCAGATTCGTACGCCGTGTAGGTCAACTGTCTCTCACTCCCAGCGCTGTGATCGTTATCCGAAACGGCAACCACACAGTCGGTAGGACGCTCATCGCATTTTCCCAACACCTGTGCCGCATTAATCGTATCAAAGTGAGCCGCATCGTCCCCAGCGAGTCTCCGACTACGACGAACAGCATCCGGCTTGGACGTTTTCACTTTAGGTCTTTTCTTTGCTGGTGCGTGAATTTCGCTGCGATTTTCACCAGTGTTCGTCACATTTTCAAGCACTTGATTTGACATTAGGCCTTGGTCTATGACGAGCGCAGACTCGCCTGCAACCGGTCCATAAGAATACTGCGCATTGTTAGTATCTATAGAATAATGAGTCCTTTCTGGGCCGCTTCCTTCTATCAACTCATTGTCTAAGGCTGGCGAACTGGTCTCTGTTTGTGTGGTATCCGCTTGGTTCTCTTGCGTTCCGTGGACAATGCGTCCTTGACATACCGGTGGACTCTCCTGATTAGCTGTCTCACTAACATGACCCCGATTATCCAAATACGTCTGCGGTTCGATGCGTAAAGCCTTCATTTGAACAGGTGACTCACACTGGTTCTCATCACTACTTCGACTGTAAGTTCTCGCTTGGTTCGTACTCTTTCTATGCTTATTTTGACCGACTGGGTGCTGCTTCTCTTTCGTTGGGCTGGTTCCTTGACCTTGAGAGAAATTCTCTTCTTCGCTGTCTTCGTCATCGGAGCCAGCTTTTCGTTTCACTAGACGAGATCTGTAACATAAAAATTGCCTTTTCCTGCAACACTGTGCACGCAAACCAGTGTCATGTTTTTCTTCGCTGAAGACACGTCACTATCAGAAGAACTCGTCAAAAATCCTGCACTCAAAGCTTTGTTTTAATAATTATTTTTGGTTTTTCTAAGGTCACACAATAAAATTTCATCCACTTTCAGATTTTATTAAAATGTCTGTTGATACTCCATAGAAATGACAATTGTGACGTGAACAAACAATTATCTAAAGGCGATTTGACAATATAACAGGTATGTCCCCGCTTTGTCAAAATGCCGTTAAAAATTTCTGTCATTAAGGAGAACTATTACAGCTACATAAAAATGAGCATACTTGAGGATACGAACAATTAAAATGACTACGGGTTTCTTACTTTTTTGGGGAGATGGTGTTTTTCGCGGCACGCAAGCTCTGCGCCAGTTGTCTTTTAATCTTCTTCTCAGCGGCAAACCTTCTTTGCCGGCGCAGCTCGGCGTCCGTCAGCTTCTTCGTACCGTTGACATGCTCATCGATATGCACCTTGAGGCTCACTTCCCACCGGAACTGCTTTTCACCTATGAAAATTTTGAATTATGACGTCAACGATATTCCACCGCAGTAACACATCTTCACGAGACTTTAGGAAACTACTTATCCTGGACTGAGGCAAAATCTCAGAGTCGCTTAATAAGATTCAATGCGAGCTCTCTGAAAAAAAATCAAATTATTCGCCTGGACATACGAAAGAACATGCGAAAGTTTTATTACTTACAATAACTGCATCTATAAGGAGTCTCTTCAGTCATTGATAAATCTCCAAACCGTTTATTCACTGCCTTCTTTTCCTTACTGAGCGCGGTATTTTTAGCCTTAGTGGACTTTTTGCGATAATCTGCCGAATCCCCTGTGCGTTCATTGGTGGGAATCTTCCCCGTGTTAGACAGCCCACGTATTTGCGGATAGGGCTTGTATCCTTTAGGGGTTTCAAATGCCGGTAAAATTTTGGCATTTTGAAGTTCTGGGTCGATGGCTTTGATACCTCTCGACTGCAGTTTATCTGCTGTTTTCTTTTTAAGATGAACGGAACGCTTCCCAAGAAAAGTTTTATATGGTTCGCTATTCTCGCTCTCTGACTCTTCCGGCGTACTCAAGCTATCATCCATTTCTTTTGTGTTTTTCTTAACAGACTCTTTCAGCCGCTCTTTATTTTCAACCAAACCTGCATCATGCAGTCTCTTGTGGGCGCTAAAACTGAAGTCATACTGAAAGCGTTGTCCGCACAAAGTGCACCCGTATGGCTTTAAATTGTCCGCGGCATTTTTCTTTTGATTGTGATTTCTCATGTGCACCTTTAAGCTGATGGTATCTACGAACACCTTCTTGCACAGTTTACATTGATAATTTTCATCTAGGTGCATGCGCCGGTGTTTGTGCAAGTTTTCCTCCCATGAAAATTCCGCTTTGCAAATTTCACAGGCAAATGGCTTCTGTTCTAGGTGATTCTGTCTGTGGTGTTCTTCCAGTTTAGTTTTCGAGGGGCACTCCTGATGGCATATTTTACAATATACAGTATTCTTTTTATCTTTAGCGTGAGTACCCATGTGTCTGTCATATCCGACCTTGCTGGTAAGGATTTTACCACACACTTGACAATCATACTTTGGGTTCTCTTTGTGAATGTATGTATGATGAAGAAGATCCTTTTTATGTTCAAATTTACGGCCGCATGTGTCACACTTAAACGTGCCAGTTGTTGAGCATTCGTCGTCAACACCGCCGCGCTGCGAATCGCCGACTCCCTCCTTTGGCGTAGTCATCTCTGGCTTCTTTTCTAAACAAAACAAAAATGATAACTTCTTTTCTCAAAAAAAATCAGAAAAACAAACAGAATTTTCATTTAACCCCTCTTACAATTATTTCATTAGTACTCACTTATGACGGGTACGATGTGACATCGATTTTAAGCATTTCGGGAAACAATTTAAACATAGTTTCTTGTAACTCGGAGGCCATTATGCTGTTCACATCTTTAAAAATAGTTTATTGAAATGATATATTTGTTGTTTTTATATTTACTATTATTGGTCGTTTGATGGTGGGATAACTTGTTCTAGATACCGTCACTAAGTAATAGTTTAAGGTATGTTGACAAATATACCGGCCAGACCTCCAAAGCATGTTTCCTGTAAAAGATCTAAAACCTCATCGGAACTAAACAAAAAATGTTTTACTTAGTCAACATTTGATAGTTCGAAGCTGCCGGTCGAACAAGCAAAAATACAAAATGGCGGCCAATAACGACATGGTAAAAAGCCTTTGTTAGAGAAACTGATTGACAGTTTCTGTCCCTAACAACAGGCTGCCCCTAGTAGCGACAGCACGAGAGATGTTTGCGTCAACACCAAGAAAATGATACCGGTAATCCAGGGCCGTCCCATATATATGTTACAGGCCATGAGTGAAACCAGGCTATGTATACATAGCCTAGGCTATGAATACATGGCCTGATGCGACCAGGCTATCTATACATAGCCTAGGCTGTTTATTCATAGCCTGAATTTGCAGCCAAAAAATTTCGCTCATGGTCTGAAATGTCAGATGGCATTGATTGCTATCTTTAATACTTATTTGTGAGTGTTTTAATTGCAATTTGGGGTTCATAGTAGAATTATTCTCACTCATGCCTTTGTGAGCAGTTATATCCTGTACATTATAAATTCTTCTCTTTGATACGTAATTCGTTATGATGATTGTTAGTGTTTCACCTGTAATGATAACTGACATCTGTGATCATTAATCTTCAGTCAGGCCTTTGAAATGCAATTTACATAGCATGATCTGTGATTGTAATTTCAATCATACAACCATACCTTTTCATTACAATTGACTGATTATTTGTTTCGTGGGCAGATGCAATTATTGGAACGCCTGTATTGCAATTATTCTGTGTCCTACCCAGGTTACAAATCCAACTCAAAAATCAAATAACTACTCTGGTGTGTGAAATAACTACTGTTTTAATTCTGGCTAACAGCTAAAATTCCTTAATTGCATGTCCTCCGGTGTGAGTAGATCGACCTACATGGCTATAAAAGATGCCTGAAATGTGTAGACCTTCATTCTACTTTAACACGAATAAGCATAAGAATTAGTTTGAATAATATTGTCGAAATGGATACGGACATTGAGGCACGATTTACGGGAGAATTGGTGACAGTTTTAGGTGCAAAGCGTGACCAGAAAAAAGTACATTGACCTCAAAGACCAGGACGAACTTTTGATGACTGGCAAAGCAGGCAAATGTAAAGACTTCAAGGCAGTATTATCTTTTGAGAAAATAATACATTTTGGTTTGTGGCGATGTGCAAAAAGTTATCAAAAGGAAAGAAAATGCTGATGAAAATACGCTGCACTATGTACCTTTGGAAAACCTTATGACGTTATCAAGCGAGCGTATGTCGCAACAGGGCACGGCGGGCGTGATATCATTAATCAATTAATAAACAAACTTTACTTCCCTCTTAGATGTCACAATTGCAATTGAAACGCCCACAATTATCAGTCGTCGCCATAAAAGACATTTCAAAGAACAGGATTTTGTGATAAAACGGGGATTACCGCTCACAAAGGCATGATTGGAGATTTTCCATCTCAGACATCAATTAGTGTTGAAAATAATCCTACTTTGAACCCCAAATTGCAATTAAAACACTCATAAATAATTAATAAAGATAGTAATCAATGTCATCAGACATTTCAGGCCATGAGTGAAATTTTCTGGCTGCAAATTCAGGCTATGAATAAACAGCCTAGGCTATGTATAGATAGCCTGGTCGCATCAGGCCATGTATTCATAGCCTAGGCTATGTATACATAGCCTGGTTTCACTAGTTCAACTAATATTTTGTCAATAAAGTAATATTTTAAAAAGCAACCGGATTTTTAATTCAATATCAATACATAATGTATCTCTTTTTTTCCTCATGAGGCGAGAACTAAAAAAATTATCTTGTAAACATTACTTCATTTATAAGATCACCAACAAATTAAGAAAATATCGAAAAGGAAAACTCCATATCGATATCTTATCGCAAAAATTAGATTATATCGATTATGTGTCCCAGACGACTCCTGTGGTCTTCCCATGACAGCAAAATCATTAGTTAAGATAACGGAACTTCCAACAGGGGCGAAATTTGCAAATCTCGGCGCACAACACTGCCAAATAGCAATTTTGAATGAGAAAAAGGTTTTTTTAGGGTTAGAATGTGGACACCCCTATTATTGAACACAAAACAATGGATATACTTGTGCAGAAAAACCTTTTACTACGGTCTGGGAGTCGAAAGTCGAAAATTTTTGGCCGTCTGCTTTTTAAGAAAAGTTTGAACCATGGTGATCTCATCCGTACACCAAAAGGTCGGAAGCCTCGAGATTTTTTGCATCTATGGTCATTTCGATTAGTGGACCAGTGATCCTTTCTGTCCTAGGAAGATGAAGGTTCGCCTGGACTAAAAATCAAATTCGTACTTTTGGAACTCTACGATATATGCTACGTTTTCACTCAAATTTTTTGGGATAACTTATAAAGAAATGACAGGGGAAAGATCTAATTTCTAACTTTCCTTCAATATACACACTTTCAAATTTTAATTAAGTCACTATATGAGCTTTTAAAAACTGTTTTCTATATTATTCTGCCCACTTGTGAATAGTTTCTAATAAAATTCATTTTTGTTGGTTTTTACCGAGTTTCTACAGATCATTTATTTATACCTTTATTCCTCCCAACCTAATAACCCAGTTCACAGTTTCGAGTGCGCATGCCCAGTGGACGAAAATCGCAGGATTCCATTGTGAAAAAAAATAAACAAATAAGAAAAATACACTAAAAGTTGATTTTCTCTACATGGCGTATCTTCCCAAATTTTTCTGCTTCTACGTTTATCCCCCAAAAACTGGAGTCCTGTTTTCTTTTGTTTTTTTTTTTTCTTTTATGTAAATTTCACAGACGATCCTGTGAATCCTTTTATTCCGTGGAAACGTCAAAATATTTAGGCAAAATTCTAAGTACGAATCCACTTATTAATCTCCCCGAGTGACTGACAAGAATGTTTCATCCCTAGTCTCTACAATTTTCAAATATTTTTTATTAATGATCAGGATATCAGCTTCCACGTTGTCGGATGTTTTATTAATATGACGGACGATGTCAGAAGGTTATCTGGAGCTACACTAAGCGCATTTGTACTTGACCTTTAGCTGAACAGATTTTGCGTTCCGACTGGATTCAGTTCGAATAAGGATATAAAGAAATAACAGAAAATCAATAAAATTCCATTTTGTCAGAAATATGTGCATATAAATAAAATCACACTTTGGGTGCTTCGAATAAAATGCGCAAGAATTTTGAATTTCGGCTTCTAGGGAACCGGGTAAAAAAAATGAAAAAACTGATAGAAAAATATGGAAAAAATATCGCAAAAACAGCTCATACTCGGAACATAAAAGAAATTAAAACTATTTGTAAATTCAATAAATTTTAAAACAGCATACGGTTGTTAAAAATCCGATTGCTATTTGGTGCAAGAGAAATTTGACATTTCGGGGAAATCTCTCTGTCATTTTTTTCATTTTAACCGGTTATTTTTATTCGAAACGCAGGATTTTGGCGCATTTTGGGAACGCCCAAAGTGTGACTTGGCTTATGGTTGCGATTTAAGGGGCTGATTAATGTGTAAAATAGATTTTAAAAGATCACATTCGAAAGCGTGTATGTTGAAAAAAAATAGAATTTTGATGTTTTCCCTTATCATTTCTTTGTAATTCATCCCCAAAAAAATGCAGTCGAAACGACACATCCAGCGGACAATCTGAAAGTACTAATTGAATTTTTAGAACGGGAGTTTGAACGTAGTTCTAGATGAATCTTGTGTTCTTCCTATGACAGCAAGCCTTTCTGTCTTGGGAAGATAGAAAGGGTCCTGTAGGGTCCGCTGGGACTAGTTTGAACCAGGTTATACTTATCACGCATAAACAGTACACTTGACTGCGTTGAATACAAAGCCATGAAAATCGGTTGAGTATCTGATAAATTATAATCATATGTTACAAACCATTGGTTTAAAACCTGAAAAATGCTAAAAGCATTTAAAAAAACACAACAATAATAATATAACAACAGCTGAAAATCAATTATATCAGAATGGGCTATGCAAACCAGCCAGATGCATAAATGGATCTAGACTGTAAAACGTCTTTAACACTGTAGGTAACTGTCGCTCTTAATTTGAAATGGATTGGGTGCAATTAAGGGAGAAATGTTGATGCGATTGTCACGAAGTGTACCTAAATTGTCAACAAAGATTAAACTTAACTTAACAGCATTCTAAAAATTAGTGGATTAAATTACACTGTCATGCTAAACAAGAGCATACTCCTTGGGAAAAAATAACAAGTTTCAATTATGTAAATATTATATAAAAGTCTATTCACATTGCTTAAGCCAAAGGTCGAAAGTCAAAGTCATTTTTCGGTACTACAAATATGCAAGTTTATCATTTTGATTTATTCCCTAAACCCTTAAGGCATAAAGAAAACGATTGAAGGTTTTAAGGAAAAGTCCTTAAGGTGTGAGAAAGTTACTAATCAGATGCCAATAATTTATTATTATTCTACAATTTTCTTCTTGTGACATAAAACACTCCACCCTCCTGCATAGCAGTGAACAGATCATACTGAAATGCTTTGGCCTAAAAAGACCTACACTAGCGTAGTTGTGAACGCAATGGCATAAACTATACGGTTATATAGCAGGAGAGTGCAGATTTTAGGGCCTTTGCCTTGTGTCTTTAAGGAAAACGCCTTAAGCACCACAGGGCAATTTCATCAGCAATTTTTTTCCTTAAAACATACATACTTTTGACTTAAATAGTGTGAATAGACCTTATACCAGTTACTTAATTATGTAAAATATACGGTGTAAGTATGGTTTGCATGATTTGTATTTATATTTTGCCTAAACGTGTGCAGTAAAAGATTTTTATTGCCACAATTAAATAAATTTAACAACTGTGCAAAATTAATGCCTTTAGTACACACAGTACATATGTGTTAGTAATTATATAAGACATTTTTGGGGCGCTCGTCATATATGACGTCATTAATCAAAGTTTCTAACGAGCATAACTTCTGTTATTTCCATCATTTACTATCAAGACAGTGAAGTGATAACATAAAAAATAAATACCTGAAATGAAAAAGTGAAATGTAAATGGTGTTAGGCAGTGCTGCCAAACTTAAATGAATTTGTGAGACAATTATGTGAAAACTGATCGCTTTTCGTAAAGAAAGAGGACTTGTTACTAGCCGCATTTGCTTCGATGTCTTCAACAATGCTGAACAATATGCAGATCATACATGTGGTGATATTCGTGCAGCACAAAGGCTCAACACAAGGACGGCTTATTTAGATAAGAGTAGTGACATGTCGTGAGAAACATCATTTGAAGCCATAAAGATCAAATTTTTTCAGAGAAAGTTGTGAAGGTTGGTCTATCATCATGCCAAGCACTATGTGTTGGATGATGGTCACAAAAAATTAGCTCATGGGCATTATTCAGCTCATAGTGCAACTCATGAATGCATGAGTTAAAAGGCGTCCGCCCTTATTCTGTATCAAACTGTTGAAGAGTGAACATGCCTGCAGTGAGTGAACAGCAACTGACATCTCCAGCAATGCCTACAGCAAAAGCTGAGAAAGTACCTACAGCAAAGTCTGAGAAAATACATACAGCGAAGTCTAAGACAATGCCTACGGCAAAGTCTGAGTCAATACCTACAATAAAGTCTGAGACGAAACCATCGTAACAGCTAAAGCAACAACCTCAACGCATCCACAGCTTAGATAGATGAAAAGAGATGACGGCTTGCTTGCAGCTACCATGCAACCAGGTAAAAAGCGAAAAAATGGAGCCTAAGGCAGAGTCAAAAGCAGAACTTGTGAAACCTAAAGCCAAGCAAACATCTAAGCCTAAAGAAGAGCGAGTACTTGAGCTTCATGCTGTTGGTACTGCAAAGTCTATGAAGAAGATGAATCTAGATGACTTATCGATTATGGTATCCGTCAATGGAGAAAATATATTAAACGCGTGAATACCAACAGCAAGTAATGGTTAACATTCAGAAATATATCACAGATCACGCTTCTGGGAGGTTATATCCTACCAAGAAGGGAATTTTGTTGTCATTGAAATAATGGCAAAAGCTGAAGAAGCAATTGACCTGTGTGGATTACATGCTTCAGCAGATTTATGTGCTGTGACATTCAGCAAAAAGTAATCAGTTATCATCATGAGCTCAAACGTGCAACTATCTCTGAATCACTTGGGCGAACTGACGATCTGTTATTGTGGAACGTTCATTATGCTATCTCCTGAAGATCGAGCCGTGGTGAGGGATTATTTTGAATCTTTACGAATGCCAGGATTTCACCTGCAAGATCTTATGTGAAAGTTATTGAACATGACAGTAAACGCTGTATACAGTTTCAAAAATATAGGAGCTTACCGAACGCTATGCCTTTATCACGCTCAGTGCAGAACATTGGAGTCAAATGTATGAATCTTGGCAAGAACTTGAAACTTAGCTTTGAGCCAAATGTACAATTGATACGTGGTTCAAAAAGTATTGGCTTCACGGCTAATATGTGAACTATGATGAAGAATACGAAAGGTTTAACTGAATTGGCACTACCAAACCATGTCATTGTAAAAGTGATTGGGTTGGATCAATATTATATCAGTTTTCATAGCATGTACAAACGGGGTGACAATATTTACGACACTTATGTCAATGTACGTTGTTATGGGTGGGCTAACATATCACATATACTAGCATAATATGTATTTGAAATATCTTTTGATTGCAATAATAAATTGTAAATGTGTTAACTTGTTGTTCTCAGTAACTGTAAAGATTTGTGATTTATTATGTGAAATAAAAATAAAACACATATAATGCTTTTCAACTTTTTAAAATTTTTCTCAAACAATACTTTACTGAAATACATAAGAATGTATGACATATGATATATACATGGTTTGCGGGTGAGTTAACACCTCTTAAGGTCCCTCCATAAGAATGAATAAAAGTTTACGGGTGAGTTAGCACCTGGACATGGACACTCCATTTGAATGAAAAGGAATTTATGGGTGAACAAACAACACACCAGTAGTCCCAGTGACCACACTGATTTAGATTGGCATTACACCAATACTTGACACAAGACTTTAAGAAGTTCACAAAGCCGGCCAGAATCAAGCTTGTTGGAACTTTTCTTTTAGTGACTTGGTTAAGTTTTTTCACACAACTTTGTGGTGGAATTCAGCCTATCGGAAACCAGTAATACCTTTAATTGTACACTGTGAAAGCAAAGAAGTACATGCGGGTATTGGAGTATGCTTGCGACCTGATTTACGGCAACTAAACACATGGTTGTTTGGGCACATGGTGAGCACTGAATTGGTGACTTGTGGCGTTCATTTAACGACAGGACATTGAAGAGACAACACATTTTGAAGGCTTCTAGCAGACACAACTTGGTTAATGATCTCCTAAAATTCGATGAAATCTGCTTTAGATTCCAGCCATCAGGATTCGCCCATCTGTAGAAATGCTGGACAATTCAGCCATCTTCGACCGATTTCATCGGCTTGAGTCCTCGTAATGCATCGTCAGCTGGATCGTTACCTGAGCTTGCATGTCGCAATGGATTATTCGTGAATGACTGTGAGCCGGTTCGCAACAACCATCTGAAACCTACGCGAAACATTATTGATACAATACAACACTATGCCACTGTCTGTCCAGAAAAATACCTCGCACACTCGAATCTTAAGTTCTCGCTGCGTTATACTGTTGACATGTACAGCTGTCACCGCTACGCGCAACTATAGTCGCGGAATACTAATCGGCTTACGCGGAGACAATCGAGACTTGCCAAACATAAATGTGCTGTTGATATTGCCGTCTACATCAATGATACGCAGAAATGTGACTGTGCCATAGGCCTCCTCACTTGCATCACAGAAATGATGTAGCTGAACCACCTTGACAACTGACATTTCAGCGCTAATCATGCAGAGTGGAACTTCGATTTGCCGTAGCGATCCCAACCACCTGGTAAGGTGCTTTTCCGTAGTTTTTTCTAATGGGTCGTCCCAACTTTTTTAAAGATTACATTCAGCCTGGAACAGCATCTTGGCAACGAGTACAAAGGGGAACACAATACCCAGCGGATCGTACACTGCCCTTACTATGCTTAGAAAAATACGGCCTGTGAACACTGTATTCCCGGGATTGACATTGAAGCTGAATACGTCGCGGTTCGTGATCCATTCTACTCCGAGTGCACGCTCGACAGGTAATGTGTCATTCTGTAGGTTTAGATTCTGTACCATTTTAATAGGTTTTCTTGCGGGATTGACGTCATTAGTTCTCGGCTATTGCTAACCTTCTTGCTTAGGTTGAATCGTCGTAGTGAGAGAAGACATCGAAGGTCAGCCGACAAAACGTTTTCGTCGCTAACTGAAACAACATGTATACAGAATGGAGCAGATCATCTACATAAAAACTCTTCATGACTAAATCGATAACACTTGAATCAAACTCGCTTCTGAAATCTTCCGCTGTTTGCTTGAGCGCATGGTTTGAATCACTTGGACTCCAAACTCCAAAAATATGCGCTGTCATTCGATAAACTTTGCATAGTTGTCATGGATCGTCGCTGCTCCGCCAAAGGACCTTAGAGCACTCTATGTTTCGGAGTTACATTGATCTGATAAAAAATCTCTTTGATATCAGCCATCATGCCAATCTTATTTTCTCTTAACCTTAGCGGCACACCGATTAACTTTTTTGTTTGTTAAATCTTTGTAAAAACCTCTTTGTTCAGGTGCTTTGATGCTCAGCTGCACAGTCAAACATGTCAACCGCGATTCTGAGTTAATCTGGCTTGTTTACATTTAAGACAGGATAATGTGGGACATACCACGTTTGCCCTGGCGTCGACGTATCACCTTCCACCTTCTCACTATAGCCCTTTTGCAGCAAATCGTGAATACCTGCAGCTTACTTGGAGCGCAGGTGATCATCGTGCATCACAGGTCTACCTAGATAGCTGAGACGCTTTTCGGCCAGCGATCGATTGTCAGGAAAATTTGGCTTTTCTTGCCTGAAAGGAATGTCAAGTTGATAGTAGTTGTTATTAAGCGTTACGGAAGAATCCCAAAGGCGTCACTGCTTTTCTTTTGTTCATCGACATTTCAGCACATTCGTCTTTTGTAGCGTAACTGTCAACTTTCCAAAATTTCTCCACCTGGCTACTTAGCTTCTTTTCTGGATAGACATGACATGCGTCAATATAATTGCACATACTTTGTGATTCATCTGAACTTTTTGCAGGGCCGGTCACTGTCCATCCTAGAGAGGTACGCACAGGATAGGGTTCTCCAGTTCGACCGCGACGTAACTGCAGTGGAACTTAAGTTTCAGGATTGTCTTGGCCGGTGAGTAAGCGCACAGCTTCACTCGCAGAGCTGGATATGGGCAAATACTTCAAATAACTAAACTGGCTTATATCAACAACGCACACCATACTCGTTGCAAGAGACGGAAAATCGTTCAGCACATAAACCTTCGACAGCACCATAGTTTCATTTCTACAGCGATTCTTCTGAGCACTTGTAGCAGACACGTTGATTTCTTCAACGGTGAGTTCTTTCCCATCATTTAGTGTATTTATATTGAGCGTAGATTGCTTTCCATGCATACCTAATTGCTGCTGTAGCTTTTGGGAAAAAATGTTCGATTACTTCCTGTCTCAAGAAGAGCAAATCTGTTCACACCGTGTTGTTTTCCATGGCAACGCACGTCTGGATTCTGTATACTGAATGACAGCGCACCCTGTCATTCGCGTGATTTGCAAAATTCTTTTCACTGTATGCAATCACTTTGCGATCTGGAGTTGGATCGCGTTGTGGTCTTTTCTTCTTGAGAGCATGATGCAACATTTGGGAGTGCTTCATCGTGCATCTCTCGATGCCACACGTCTTGGAGAATCTGCAATTCTTTGAAAGGTGCTTTGACCCATTCAGGCAGTTAAAACAAATTTTCTTTTCCTTGACAAATTTCAGGCGATCCACAACAGACGCGTTCTTGAATTTTTAGCATTGGGTCAAATAATGCATTTCGTCACACATGATACATTTTCGTCCTTGCTGAACTGGTTTTTTCTCTTTGCCGTTTGCGCTTACTTGAATGTTCATGGACTTGCTCCAGTAAAAGCTTTTCTGAACCTTACGTTCTCTACTCACTCCAATCACTGGGTCACATGCCTCTCTCGTTACTTTGGTCAAGAAATCCAGAAATATCTCAATACCTGGATATCTTCCATTGGCATCATGAGCTTCGACAGCTTTTTTCCTCCAGCGACTCTGCAGATAAACTGCGAGGCGCTTCACCACTTTAACATAGCGAATCTACTTCGTCCTTTTACCCCATACCACGTAGCGTTTCGGTACAGCTGTGTACATCCTCCATATAATCTTGAAGCACATGCACATTATCTGCTTTAATAGGAGGACCCAAGGTTAGTTTTGAAATCCAAGCTTCTGAAATTATATAGTCATTGCCAAACCGTTCTGATAATAATTCTCTGGCTTTGCGATACCATTCTGACGGAGCCATACACGTACATGGTTTTATGACGTTCTGTGCCTTGCCTTTACAGAGCTCGAATAGCTTGTTCAATTTTGATATGTCACTTACTTGGGTGGATTCAACACAGCTATTGAATGAGCTCATGAACAAGTGATAATTGATTTGATCTCCGTCAAACGTTACCAGTAAAGCCAAAATGTCAATCTGCGTCAAATGCATAATATTGTCTGCAGATTGCGGATGGAATTCATAGGCTGCAGGATTGAGCGTGGAAGGCGGCTCCTCATCTGATGCTTCTGCATTGGCTGTTGTGATTGGGCGCGAATAAGATGCGTTAACATAACTCGGGTCAACAACGTTTGCACTCGGCACAGCAGAGAAATGGCTAAATTGTACCTTAGGCGACGTTGATTGAGCAACAATGTGCACAGGCTTTTGCAATGGACTGGTTGCGGGTTGGGCTGTATAATTTTCATCAAACATAGTGAGAACCCCCCCCCCCCCCCTCTTCTACTTCTACAGCCTCCAGTTCAGACTTCAATTGATGACACTTCAACTTTGACTCTTACTTACTTCGTTGCGCTAACAGACGCTCTTCTCCCTGGAACGACTTCAGCTTAGCTTGCGCTGCAGTCTTTCTGGCATAGGCACGTGCCCGTGCCGATCGAATGCTTCTTAAACAGCCAATTTGAGATATACTGCCATTGGGTTTCACCGCATTATCAACATTTTGTGACAGTAAGAATTCAGACAGTACCTCAGGCTTCACATTGCGCGGTCCACTACACACATCAGGCTTAACGTCTGTTGGCAACGCAGCAGCAGTGGCACAAGCTGGATATTCATCGAAGTACTTCTGCAAACGGTACACCAGTTCTCACTTGTTTCCTGTCTTTGACAAACCATTTTCCGCCAGGCCTTCCTTCGGTTGAGCGATTTTCGTTTTATCGAAATCCACATTTACAAAGCAATTTTTTTCATTTTCAAAAGCTTGGTTCATTTTTTCCTTAATTTGTACTGATGTAGTGAATCAAATACTATATTAATACTGCCGCGGTAGTTTGTAACGCTGTTTCTTTCCATCTTCAAAATCAACACGAGCAGACCTTAAACAGATTTAAACAGGAACCCAAAGGTAGAATGCCAAATGCCGCAAAAATCGATGTTTATATAGTAGCAGGACTGTCAAACTCGAGTTAACTAAACATAATTGACATCCTAATCATTTAAATTATCAAAAGGTGAAGTTTTTCATAGGTCACCAGTCAAATAGGATGTCAAATAACTGAATGCTGTTTGACAAAAACCCTTGCAATAATGACAAACAATTTGGTCGCACGCCTGTACTTCAATCAACTAACAAATAAATTCTATGCGCTACCAAGAACGCCCTTTTATTAAATGGCTGGTCTTGCATTTCTTGCAATGACCATTAGCTAGACCATATATTGCACATGACATAAATGACACAGATCGGTGTGAAATATTGTTGTAGCCACATAGGATACAGTAATTAAACTACTGTGACAGTCTGACTAGCCGAAATGCTCCCCCAAGAAAAAAACTAAAATCCGTGTGGGTCAATACCGAGGGAACATTGCCGCCAAATTTCAAAACATTCGGAACAAAAATATTACAAATCAGCTTTTTTGAAGAATTATTTGTTTACACTAACACATATACCCAACGGCAGATAGCTCGCAAGTCACAGATATAGGCCATCGACGAAAGTCGGCTTGGCCAAAACGTGTACAAAGGAGAGTAGATAGAATTGGTTATAGTAGATCATAACTGGTGAAAACAATATGTTACATTTTTCGTTAAAAGCCCCAGGGGCCACTTGGCATAATATGCGTTACCATGCGTGTCCAAAAAAAAACCTGGAGAAAGGGCCTAATTTTGAGGTCAGTCGCGGTCCGAGTGGTTCTTCCGAGTTTGGACAAAATATGGAGTATCATTTCAAACCTGGCACTCCCCGATTAGAGGTAGTTTAAAAAAGTCATGGATAAACATGGTAACCTGTTGGTACATGAGTACCCCCCGGGACAAGACAACCCACGAATTTGCAAACTTTCGTCTAAAATATATCTTATCTTGCGATACTTAACAAAAGAAATTTTTTTAACACCAGGGGAGTTGTCCTTTTTATTTCATCAATTCGGATCTACTGTGACCACCCCAGCGCTGTCCGCGTAGCTAAATAAGCATTTTAAGTAAAAGTTTACATACATACATACAGGCAACTGATGCCACCAGCGATATGGTAAGAGTAGCTCGGCCAATTAAGCCTTAAATTATATGAAAATGACTCTGTCAGGTTAACAATACCTTGAACCATGGTGTATTTCTGGATCGGCGTGACGCACAACGCCCACAAATGGTTCAGCTCTTACTTAAGTGATCGTGAAAAGGTGTCTGTCAATGGACTTACGTCGCAAGCTGTTTCCCTAGAAACGGGCGCTCTACAAGGATCTAGATTAGGGCCCTGGATCTAATTGGACCAATTGGACATATTATCCTATCATTTGATATCATGTACCACTTGTTCGCTGACGACACGCAACTGTATAATGCCACAAATCTAAATTCAACAATAGCTCATCTCGAAGCTAAATCACAATTGGAAAAGTGTGTAACTAGGATATCTGAGTGGATGTCAACCAATAAACTAAAGCAAAATGAATGTTAAACAGAATTCATAATTTTTGGCAAGCGCAAACAATTAGACAAAGTGTTTTATAACAATATTGAAGTTTTTCAGGATACTATCTCAGCCTGCACCTCTGTTCGGAATCTTGGCGTTATACTTGATCAAGAACTTAAGATGACTGACCACATCAATCTTCTAATTAAATCTGCTATAGCAACATTCGAGAAATCAGGTCTGTTCGAAAATACCTAACGACAGAAAGTGCAAAAACCATAGTGCAAGCTTTGCCAACCTCGCACCTTGACTATTGCAACAGTTTTCTATTCGGAATATCGGAGGACTTATTACAAAAAGTCCAACGTATCCAGAACGCCGCCGCTAGACTAATTTTAGAATTAAAAAAGAATTACCACATTTACTAAGCCCTAAAGGATCTTCACTGGCTTCCAGTTCGCTACAGAATTGTGTAAAAGATTGCGTTTATTACTTACAAAGAAGGATCTTCCTACATATGTGACCTTATTGAAGCAAAACCAATTCAGCGCACACTTAGGTCAAACAGTTCAAATCAGCTTAAAGTTCCGTTTTTGCGACTAATTTCCTGCGGCGATCGAAGTTTCAGTGTATGCGCCCCATTTAGTTTTAACAATCTCCCTGAAACCCTAAAGACTTGTTCTAGTGCAAACCAGTTCAAGACTAAGTTAAAAACACATCTGTTTCACGAAACTTTTAACTAAATGTCTGAGATATGTACAATCTAGTCTGTTGTAAGCAGCATTAATCATTTATTTTATAGCTGAACTTTTATATTTTAACTCATTTACTATTTTTTGTGTTATGTACAGCGCTGTGAGCAAATCTTCGGATCTATATAAGAAGTTAATGGTATCGTAACAATTTAAGTCTCGGACGGAGAGATATATGGAGTAACAGTAGGGAGGGGCTAACTTGAAACCAGGTGTTAAGTGCTCATATCAGGCATAATATTGATATAGTTATCCATAGTGAAAAAAATTATAAAATCTCGATTTGAAAAGGCGAGGTATTACGTGTTTTATCTTTTCGATGTATACTATAATAAAGTATTTGTGTAATATTACAGGATTTCCAAATTATCAGTACATGTTAAATACTCTGAAGGCAAACAAAACACATTCATTTTATCTCTTTAAATATTCTCTTTACTTCTGATTTTATTCCTGTGCTGAAAATCTTTTCCCCACATGAATGTGCTCGTTCAGTGTGTCGGAAAAATTAGCCGACTCCAATGCCACTCTAGAGTGGCGTTGTTATAAAACAGCTGACCTTCGAGGAGATCAATCTGTTCTGTATAAACACAGAACTGATGGATATTGCTTTCTAACTAGCCGTACAGTGCGCCCCTCAGTGTTTCTCACATTGGTGAAAAAGGTGCACATGAATGTCCAAGCCACTAAAATCCAAAATTTAGTAACTTAAAAAAAACTTATTCGTTTCCTTTATGAATACTATTTTGTGCGGTCTCCCCAATGGGTCTGCGGAGTAAAAAGGTGTTACACACAACAGGCCAAACCGCCGTAGAGGTCGGCTGTTAGACAACAACGTATGAGTGGCAGTGGAAACTAATTTATCTGCGGATATCCCTAACTGTACCCGCTGTCACATGATAGCTGGGCTGAAAATGTAAACACAGTTTGACAGTTTTTAGTTTGATGCAGCTATAAAATGGTGTTCGAAAGCTTGGTTGCAGATTTGATGAATCGCTATTTGGGCGATTTTGTGGAAAATTTGGATAAGTCACAGCTAAGCATTGGCATTTGGGGAGGCAAGTTGTTTTTTAATTATTGCTTGTTTTACAGTAGCTCCAAGAAGCGGTGCGCAAAAAAAGTTTCGAGGCACTGCTTCAAAGCCTCGCTATATAACGATAAGCAAGTCAACTGCGCTCGCTTTGAGGCACCCCTGTGGCTACTTTGTGCGAGATTCAACGACCCATAAGTTTTTACTGGCATTTGCTAAAGGCCCTCAAAGTACAACGGTAATCATATACAAGTACGAGTACAACTTCTGTGTTACGCTTTCTTTAAAAGAAAATAATACGGAAATTACCCCAGATCTCCCGCAATAAATGGCATTTGTTTGTATATAGGGAGTATACTTTATTACGTGAAATAGTAACAATAATTTCTTGCAATTATCCACCAGAAAACTTTTAAATTGATATTTCAAAAAGAACGTAAACATAAAAAGTCAAATATAGTGGGTGTACCAAATAAATGTATACGTAATTCTGCATCTATCAACCATTTAATATATATTTTTCGAATAAACTATAACCCCTTTATTTAAATTTTCGATCCCTTGACTTTGGTCACGTGACATTTAAAGGCCAGAATGTAAACAAACATTTGACAGGTGGATGCGAAGGCTAACCTTTCTGCACATTTATGAACAAATAATAGATATACAGCTCACTAAAAACTTTGCCTGTTTTACAAAAAGGGCATATTGGGCATGGACTTTCTGTAGATGTTTGAATAATAGGGGCTGGTATGCAGGATTCGTGCCTCAAAACATATGAAATTGACCCCTATTAGTGGAACAATGGAAGGCTTCGTGGCTCTGACACAGAGATCAGAATCAGGTTTATTAAAACTCATTGCAACCGTCAGGTTGAAAAATCATGGTATATACATAAATGCATTACTTGTTATCATCTTGATGTAAAAAATAACACTTAAAGATAATTAAAGTAATGAAGAAGGTTCGTTACAAATTCTAAAATTATAAGTTTGCAAGTTTCTTTGCCTCTTTCAGTTTTAGCATTATATTCTAATTGTTAGCAGTTTATCTTGGTTTAATCTTGTAGATTAAATAAGCAATATGGAATGAGAGAGTTTTTGCATTTAGCAGTTCTTATTTGTGGTAAAGGAAGTTTATTGGCTGATCTTAGAGTATGGTTCATATTTCGGGGTTTTGGTAGGAGTCTATGTAAGACGTTGTTTGGGTTCTGTATACGATGTTATACAAGTCAGAGCTTCTCGGAGCTAGTCTTACAGCAGAGCTCCAAGTTAGTTTCTCTTTATTTTCATCAGATGTATCTCAGTATATATATATATATATATATATATATATATATATATATATATATATATATATATATATATATATATATATATGTGGTTCGGTGCCGCAGAAAGCTGCTGCTTCTTGGAGCTATGTAATGGTGTAGCCTACAGTGACAGACAATGACTGTAGTCAGTTAACATATCAGACACTGAAATGCTTTCCAACCACTGACGTCACAAGAGCGGATCAACCAGTCGGCTGCAAGAGACATCTCCTGGCAGCGAAATTGTTTTGGACAGAGACGTCTTTTTAGTACTCTTTCTTGGCAGATCTACGACTAAATTCTTCCTTTATCCGTGTATTAAACAAGTTCTTGCCAATGATGGCTTCTCACAGATCCTATTCTTTCAGATTTATAAAGATGTGTTTAAATGTTGTCCCAGTTACAGAAAACAACTACCTTTATAGTAGTATCGGACAGCGGAAAATACTGCAGTTATTGCCTATGGTACCCCTGCTCCGGTTTGACGGTCAAAGATATGTGTTGGTAAGGCGCTGCAAGCAACGCAGTTGCGTTTAATCATGCCCCGACTATTTTAGTACAGCCTGATCACTTTGGGTGTTTCGAATAAAATGCGCAAGATTTTTTTGTGTTAATGTCGCAAACCAACAAGGTTTGGCATTTTTCCTCTTCTTCTACGAACTGGAGGCCAAATCACAAGTCAGATGGAGGGGAAAAAACGTCAGTTACCGTAACAAATGCATTGTTAGTTTTTAAATTTTTTTCAAATCATCATCATGGCTGGCAAAAAAAGCGGCCAAATCTGGCACTTGCCGGGAAAATCTGGCACAATTTAAAATCATGTATTAGTGCCAATAAATATTAAAATTAAATTAACAAAAAAATTGTTTAAAAAAATTGGGCAAAAAAAAGCTATCTGCCAGATTTGGCCAGATTGGGCCACTCTAAGAGATTTTTTGCCTTGCCGGCAGTTGCCAGGCAAATCTGGTCGGCCAAATCTTGCCAACCCTGATGATCATATATCTAGATCATAAATATATATGTTAAAATAAATCTGTCAACACTGAAATTTTCGGTAAATCTGTCAAATCTGTATGATATAGTGATGTTTGCATTCAAATTTGGTCTGAGAATTTTAGCCTTACAATTTTTTGTTGTTTTATATACCCTTTGATAAGTTTACGACTTCGTTTGTTTGTATTTTTTTTAAGTAATTTAAAACGAGTCTAAAGAAATGCTTGTGAAAAGCTATAAGGTGGTTAAGGCATTAACATTGCAGCAGAGGAACACAGAGTATACTTTGTTTACGTTGATTATTGTTCTTCATATATTTGCGGTATTTATTGCGGTATTTATAAATGCGGTATTTATTTTGTGTTTCCCTCGTAGAGGGGAAACATTTTTTATGCATTCTGTGTAGTGTGTAATGTATCTGTTACAGACGCATGATATTGATAACAGATAACTGTCGAACAAAAGTTGGATTAACTTCAAACTTGGTGGGGTTATTCCTTGGATTGACCGCCGGTTGGGATTTATTTGATGTAAATTGGACAACGTGTGACGTCATCGGACGTGAAAAATACATCATCACTGTAACTGCAAAGCAAAACGTAGGATCAGTTTCAACTTGGGAGGATAGTGCAGTGGGTGGGTCCAACGTTTCATATTGCATTTGGCATATATAGCGCAACGGGTGACGTCATATGATGTAAAAACGTGCTGTGGACACTTAACCTAATTAACATGATAACTGTCGAAAGACAAGTCGGATCAGCATCAAGCTTGGGGGACGGAGGGGGGGGGGGGGGGGGGGGTTGTCCCATGGATGGGACTACTGGTTGCTGTTGTATATTTGTCGCATACTGGACAATACGTGGCGCCATATGACGTCAAAAGGGGTTGCAAATTCGCGTCTTACCCTCGTCTGCTCTGAATTTTTGGGGAAAGGTGGGGAAGGGGGTGGGTAGCACCCAGATTAAAGGGGCGATGCAGAGCCGTTCCGAGGTTGGGTTTGGGGTTTAATGGGCGGCGGATGGGGTTGATTACCTTTGCTAACCAGTGCGCAAGCTATTGCGACATAGCAAAGAAAAAAAAAACCAATGAGGTAGGGAATTGGCGATGTAGCGACGTATAAAAAGAGGTACAGTAAAACCGGCCTGTCCTTGACCACATCAAAGTCACGGATAAAAAAATACAGTGAAATCTGCGTACCAGTTTATGGTGACCTCATTCCACATTGCTACATCGGCACCTGGACGTATATAGAAATAGAGGATAAAGATACCCTCAACTTGTACCTTTAGGTATCAGTCACTCCTTTTTCATTTTTTTTTCTTAATATTTTTTCAATTTGAAGTTTAGATTTAAGAAATATTAAGAATTCAGCAAAAAAGATTTTGAACTTACAGAAGGGGAACTTCGCGATCTGGTTGGTGATTTTTACTTTCAAGGTCATCGGGCACGTGACATATATATCCCAGAAATCAATAGAGAGCAATTTAAACCTCATTTTCAGACTCCATCCCCTGCATAAGAGGAACCTTCGTGTTCTCGATTTTTAGCTTGTGTTTCGAGATGTTACTAAAATTCCAAATGGGTCATTTCCGTTATCGGAATTCGGTCTTGTTTCAGTTTGTACTGCCAGCGCAGGATATTTCCAATTATTTCATTGCCATTGCTCAATTTAGAAATACCGCTGTGTTCACCATTTACAAGAGGGATTGCAAAATAACTGACAGCATTCAGTACAAACGCCCAAACTCCGGGAATGAAATCAAGATCGCTTATCACGACCGTTTCTATTCAGGTCACGTGAGTGATGACCTTGAGACTTGCTGTATCTCCTACAATGCCGAAATAAATCGATATATGAAAAGCTTTTTCGCAGTTTGACCTTAAAATTTTTACTGATTTCCGAGTTCCCATAATCTTTCATACGCATGTCAGACTTCGTTTTCCTTGCCCAATCTATCTAATTGTCTGGAAATTGGCAAAATGAGAACAAAAAGGTATAACACGTAAAGCAATCACATTTAGAATGGTTCCAAGTTCGAATCAGCCGTTTTCATAAATAGACAGAACCATTTATTTAGACACAATCGTATAATTTCTTTTACACGTAAACCGGTAAATATAAACTGTTTGCAGTACTGCTTAGGATGGGCATCGTTTAAGATTATACCCTGAATTTAGAACCATACCCCCTCCCAACCCAGTTGATATGGCCCCTAGTACTAGTAGGATTGTGATAGCACCACGCGAGCGATTTTCAAAATGTTGCAGAAATTTGAGGTTAACTTAGAAATAATGCACTGTAGGTCTCTTTTAACGGGATAACTGAGTGCACACAACTGCGACGCATTTAAAAGTACATTGAAGTAAATTATTGCGATATATTTGAATCGTTGCTGAACGTTTGATTTTGATAAGGTCGTTGACTGTGGGATGTTTATAATCGTGTGGATCATGAGTCACTTAAGTCTTGTGATTCGAACCTACATATAAACGACTGACAGAAAAAAATCGATAATGACACTTTAAGTTATTGCCTGAAATCTTTTTTTTCTCTCTCTCTCTTTTTTTAGAACATGCTTCTCATAAAAGGTGTAGAAATAATGTCTAAACGAAATTAAGCAGAAGTTGTGCCCCGCTTGCAGCTACAAAGTTTACACTCTTTGTTTGTTTGTTTGTTTTATTTATTTATTTTTTTTTTTGCTTAGAGGAAAAGTTCTCATCGAGACATGTTATGCATCTTTTTATAGCATACTTTAGTTTCCTTTTATTATTTTTCTTTGCATATTTGACTAACAGTTAGGGGTTTGATCGATGAAACAATTCTTTGAACCAAGAAATCTTTAAAACACCAAAACCTGTACATTCACTGAGTGGGTAGATAATTCGGTATCATTGATTGGTGGCTGCTCGCGAAATGAGCAGTTGTAGGCCCGCAGGGATTTTATTTTTGCTTCTCGTCAGAGAGTTTACGGATAAGCTGCCCTGTTAAGGGCTCATTTATAAAGTACGAAAAAACCGTACGTTTGCCCCTCCCCCTTCCAACTGTACGCAAAATTTATGATGGTCCTCACCGACTATAACACAAGCTTAAGCATAATCCGGAACCCCCCTTCCCCCACCATCCACTCCCCTTCCTTGAAAAAAACCCGACAGGAAGGACGAGCTTGTGCCTCAGATTGCAAATTAGTTTGCTTGCGACTGCTCTGTACATTTGAAATAGTAACGAATATGGCATGACCGTCATTTCTTGACTTTCGATATTTTTTGGCCCCATAAGCATGTTTTCTCTGTACAAGCTTTGTGCATTTTTGGCCGATTACCTTGCTGCATTATTCAGTAACGTGGCTAGGACCAAGACATGTTGTTATAAAGGGGTTCTGTTGTGATGAGATTAAAACACCGTATTCTTTAAATAAGAATTCTGAATTTAATAAGAAACCAGATATTTTTTTTGGTAGGCCATTCCGGAACAGACTATAGATTATTTCCTCATTTTATGTTTGCAGACTATAAAAACAACTTTCTTGCCTTATAAATAGTAAAATTGTAGAAATTGAAAATGGAAATACATTTTCAAAATTTTTAAGTTTCAGTAGGTTATTCAGGTCTGAACTACTGACATTTTAATAAACAGCCAGATGTAAATTCAGTTTTTCAATATTTTTATTTTCATTTCGTTAAAAGATAAGAATTTACGCTGTTCAACTTAGTTTCACCCTTTGGTGTTAGAAAAATGAAGCATTATTGATTTCTGTGACATTCGAATTATCGGTAGGTTATTGGTGGGTTTTTTCCTTTCACTTTTGTAATGTCTTCTGTTTTGCTGCTGGGCACACATATATTGTCAAGTTGGGTTGAATTAACGATTGTCTCTTTTTGCTTTGTCTTTCAGGAGATGTCGTTTTGAATAATCTTTACGTGAAAGAAAGTGCTTTGGTAAGTTTATTGATGGTTCAGTTTGAGTGTCATTTCCGCATAAACTAATTCTCAAAAGAGCGTTGTAATAAAGATACCCATGCTTTTGTAACTTATACAATAATATTATTGTTATTGTTGTTGTTCTTATTGTCAATCAACACTGGAACAAACAGCAGGTTAAGCTAAAAATAGTTTCTTATTGTACTGTTTGGACAACCTTACATAAGCCCCAAGTCACAATCTTGCATTAGCTACAAGTCACTTGCATAAGCCAAAAGTCACAATCTCGCATAAGCCACAAATCACAATTTTGCATGAGTCACAAGTCACAATCTCACATAAGCAGATTAAAGGTCACAATGGTTTGGCCTGTCAGAAGTGAAGCAAACATTGCAACGAACAGGAAGAAAAAAGCCCGGCAATTTAGTTGCCTCATTGCCTGCTTCTTTAGCGATAACTCCTTTAAAGATAGATCTTGTGTTAGGGAGCTGAGTACGGGTGATGTATGAGCTTAGTATTTAATACGAGAAACTAAAGACAGCTATTTTAACCATCTCAGCTAGACGGCGCAGACGTAGTACTAACATCACTCAGTATCAGTGATTGTTTTTTCCCTGTTGTTTACAGTGGATATGATATATCTTGATGTTGCTCTGCAACTGTACATTTTTTACGTACATCCCCCCACAAGGCCGCTGCATCCGCCGGTAACCTGCGATAACTGTATCGATTGACTCAACAATTGATTCATAAACGTGGTGATTGGTTTTAAATGCAAGAAAAAATGCATGCTTGGTAATTATTTTGGATTGGTCGTCGGCAAGACTTGGTTTTTTTTTTTTACTTGGAGGCATTCAGATGTTATCCCATCTCTATATCTTATCGTTGGAAAAACAAGGAAAGTGAACAAACCTGTTCACGCTATAATCTTTTTATGTCTGCACTTTATGTTTGCGCTTTAATAATACCTTAGAGCCTTGGCATGTCTAATTGTAAAAGTCTTCATGTAAATCTGCTATTATTTCACATACAGAGTTCAAGCCCGTTGAAATCTTACCTATTTTTTCTGTTTTAGGACGACCTAGATTTACCTATTAAAGTTGCATTTGGAAATATAGGTAAGATACATGTTTTGTTGTTGTAAGATTATAAAATACACATGGTCAGATATAACATGAAATGAGAGTTAACTGTGTGAAGCCAAGGGAATGTTGTAATCCCACTTGTCTTACATATGCTTACAGTGTAATGAATGGAGATTCCAGATACTGATGTTACCAGTCACTTGTGCCTGAACTCTGAATCGAAATCTATCTCTGCAGTTTATTAAGAAATGGTCAATTAAAAAAATACAACACTTTGTACACAGCAAACATTTTGCAAGAAAACAAAGCAAAACATTCCAAAGCTCGGTATATGCTGATCACAAAATATAAATGAATATTTGGCACTATCCAAAAGACACAATACGTGCTGCAGACACGATCTTCTCGGCCCAGGAGACCGTGCTGTATGGGCCTGGTCCGTTGTATCGCCGCCTGCTATCTCTGTTCTGATCTAGTGTGCGTCTGCTCACGCTCTGTGTAATAATTATGCTGCGGAAATGGCGCCCAGTGGTGTCTGACAGGCTGGAGGGGACATTGAGGGGTCCCCAACTCAAGGATGTCAAATCCGGGCACCCTGTGGTGTCTGACAGGCTGGAGGGGACATTGAGGGGTCCCCAAATCGGGGATGTCAAATCCAGGCGCCCTATGGTACCTGAGAGGCTGGAGGGGACATTGAGGGGTCCCCAACTCGGGGATGTCAAATCCAGGCGCCCTGTGGTGTCTGACAGGCTGGAAGGGACATTGAGGGGTCCCCAACTCGGGGATATCAAATCCAGGCACCCTGTGGTGTCTGACAGGCTTGAGTGGTCATTGAGGGGTCCAAAACCCTGGGATTTCAAAGCCAGACGCCCTGTGGTGTCTGACAGGCTGGAGGGGGCATTGAGGGGTCCCCAACTCGGGGATGTCAAATCCAGGCGCCCTGTGGTGTCTGACAGGCTGGAGGGGACATTGAGGGGTCCCAACTCAGGGATTTCAAGTCCAAGCGGGATAAATGTGCAACCTCCCTCCCCTCCACAAGTTATAAATAGTCCCAGGTATTGCAGCTCGGGCGTTTCCATGTGCAGTCTGACTCGTGTATATCGACAAGACTCCGGGGGGTGGGGGGGGGGGGCATTACGTTAAGACACCTGTGTTTTCGTGATAAACTGAGCCCTTTCTTAGAAAACATGCATGAGTATTCTCATCATATTGACACAGGCGAAATGCCAAAATACTATACATAATAGGCGGATCGCGGTAAAGGGGAAAGACTGTAATGCCTCAATAAGGGCGGGGTTTAGATGAACCGGCAAGACTGCAACTCCTTAACTAACGTCGTTTGACATTTCAGATAAAAAAAAAACATCCATCATAGCTAACACCTCTTCTGAGAGTATTTTTTCCTGTCTCAAGCGTATTCATTACAAAGTAGTTAGAGTGTATAACAAAACTTTAGAACATGAAAAAGAAACAGACGAAAACGAAACAAAAAACAGAACATTTGCCAGGGTGCTTGAGCCTGAGTGAGTTAAAAAAAGCATTGATTGCCGGTCATAGAATCAATCGGTGGTATATTTGACATCAATATCAATTCGTGGGCCCCTGGTGCCTCAGACCTCAGACATTAATCTACACACCATATGGTGCTGTTTTTGCCTAAACGTCCTCAAATGCAATGATCGAAAGGCCAAGATCTGTTTTTACAGTAAATGTTTTGTCTACAGTCTGAATGATTTTTTGTCGTTGCTCATCGGCGTATAAAAATCGTCGTAGTGAATAATTCGAGTTCCTCTTATGTTTTACAATACAGTATCACAATATTATGTGCATTTAGGCTTTATGAGAAAATGTTTTTGACTGGGAGTGTTTAAGGTCGGGCCCGAAACTTCCGCATTCAAAATAGTATTAGCTCGACATTTTTTTTTCAATGAAAAGTATTAACATCGATAAGTTAAACACGTATTCGCGTAGGCAATTTATATGAACCGCGCGAGGATGTCGGAGAGCCATGTGGGTTTTGCCTGGTCCGTGCGTTTGTAAGTGGCAGCGTGCATGCATGCATCTACTCACTTTTTTACTTTTTGTGGAATCAGCTCCTCACAGACTTGGGTAGAACAACTTGAATACTATTGCGAATGAACAATATTGAAAGTGCGCGCCTGCTGTTGTGAAGGCCGTTCGTCTGCATGCCACAGGGGAGTGGGGGGGGGGGGAGGAGCGGGTTAGGAACTTCGTCACATTCAAGGTTCGCGCTGGGTTCTCGGGAAAGTGAGTCAAAAAAGGAAAGTGTGACTCAGTTGGGTCCAGAAAGACTCGGTGAGTTCCGAAAAAGTGAGTCATTTCGTAAAAAAACCCAAAAAGTGGACAAAAACCCCGCCAACACGAACCCTGACATTATACATATATTCACAGTGTTAACATCTTTAAGGAACCATCTCGTCCGATGGGCTTTCGTATTTGCAATTTTTTTTTTCTTTGCAGGGAAGCTGGTGCTGAAAGTGCCATGGAAGAATTTGTACACGGAGCCGACCATAGCCACCCTGGAGGGCTTGTACATCGTGGCGGTCCCTAATGCAGGTATCAGGGCAGCCACGGACAAGCGAATTACCTCTACGATTGCCAGCTTGTTAGCGTAGATATTTGCTAAGTGCTGCTTTCTGGCGAAAGTGTCGTTTGCTCTTGCAGTCAGCGGCCTTCTGCCCTGTTGTTCATAAACAGCATATGACCTTGACATTTCGAGGGACGCAAAACATGAATTTGGCAATGTAGGAGGGGCATTGGCAGTAATCTACTTTTATGAGAACCCTATGTGAATAAGTGAAAGGGCTGATCGAGTAATTGACTGACTTCATATTGTGCGAATTTAACCATTCATGCGGTTGAAGGGTTTCTGCCAAATCTGTGATCAAAATGTGACATGGTTAAAGAATGCGACTCCATGTAACATAGTTAAGGAATATGACTATGTAACATAGTTAAGGCTCCGTGGAAAATACACTGTACACATTTTCTTTTACTTTCGCAAGAGTGGTTTGGAGAGCGGGCGGGGAAAGGGGACTGCGTAGGTTATGTATTATTGATTAGTACCTTTCGTTATAAATATATAGTTGACTGCTGCATTTGATTGCGGAATTGTATCTCGACATTTGACGGGTTGTGGAGGGGGCGGAGTTGGGATTGGGATGTCCTATATTTACAGTTGTCACACACCTAATATCAGCGATGAGAAATGTGTATGCAAATTCAGCTATTTGTTTATGAGCATTGGTTTGTGCTTTTGTTTACTTATCGTAAAGGAAGCGATGGTGCAACTACTCTTTTTAATGTTTTTGCGGTATAATTCTCTTTGCTTTTGCATGTGTTGGGCGAGTATCTCTCATTTTTCCTCCTTTTTATTCAGGCATTAAGTACAACGAAGAAAAAGAGAAGAAGTCTGCCTGGGAGAGTAAACAAAAGGAATTGCAGCGAATTGATGAGGCAAAGAAAGCAGAGGCCGCAAAAAGTATGGCGGTTTGGATTTCTTGTTCATTTGGAGCTTTTCCCGTTTCTGCAAATATACTCGTCTTTATTTGCCTGTGTGTAACTGAAATGAAAGAGGAATCCAGAGAATTAGCAATAATTTTATTCATATTCAGATAACGGCTCTGGTGGTTCTGACTCGAAATGCTTTCTTTCTTTCTTTCTTTCTTTTTTTTTTTTTTTATTTTTTATTTTTTTTATTTGCATTTCAAGTAACAGTCATAGTTTTGTGGGCGGAGGTTTGAAACTTGAAATGTTGCGCAAGTTAAATAAGACTTTGCCGTTCTGTTATTATTATTGTGATCAGTTTCTATTGCGCTTTATCTAATTAAAGCTCAAAGCGCATAACAAAAAGTAAAATTATACAAATGACAATAGTATAACAGCTTAACATTACAATAAAACATAACAAAGATAACCTAAAATAAACTTTGAAACAGTTTGATACGAAACTAATACTGTTTAATTCAATACTGATGGAATAAACACACCCATGTTTAATTGTTGTAATATTGAATAAAAAAAGGTGCGTCTTAAGCGCTCTTTTAAAACCAGCTAAAGTGTCATTTGATCTAACAGAGATAGGAAGGGCGTTCCATTCACGCGGAGCATAATTATGTCTCCCCGACCAAGGGGAGACATATAGTGTTTGTACGTTCTGTGTGTGTGTATGTGTGTATGTGTGTGTGTGTGTGTGGATGCGGCTTCGTCGGGAAACAAGACGAATTGGTGTGTATCACGTTGCAATGTTAAAGTGAAACGGACCGAATTTCGGTCCGTTTCGCATTTTGGTCGGGTCGTCCGTTTCGCAAATCTGTGTTAGGGGTTCATTTTGCGAAACAGAACGTGCTCTTTCACCTGAGACCACATGCCTATTTCGCAGAAATTTACAGAGACCATCAAATTTGCTGTGTAAAATAGTTCTCACACCAACATATAGGTGGCTACCTACCATGAACTCTGTGTGAGAAAAGCACGTGGAACGAGAGCCAATCGGAAGCCGTACACATCTTTCGATCTGTGTGAAATCTATTTTTATATCACATTTCAGCCAATCAGGTGCTAGCACATGTGTCAGGGGAGCGCGACCACGTGTTGGAATGGACCTGGCCCCGGGTGGTTGTCTACTTTTTGGCCGACATTTTAGTAGATTTTGGGGTGGCCTATCCAAATAATTGTATTTAAAACAAGAAGAATAATATCACAAATACGTTTTAAAGTTATTTATTGTTTTGTTTGTAGCCTATAAATCTCAAAAATCAAAGTTAAAGTTGAGGGTAAACAAGGCAACACCCCTTTTGTTAGTGGACGATAATATCAGAAAGTTTCCACTTCGTTTTTTTAAGTACATATTTTTGCTTAACTGAAGCAAAGTGTCACATATTTTATAAAGCAATCGTTAGAGTTTGTTTATCTTCGTAGATTCTTGTTTTTTTTTTAAACCAAGTCATTTGTTTGACATATTATTCTCGGTTTCTTTATATAAGCCGGTCTGTTTCGCAAGACACATGTATGCGTGTTGTGTGTGAATTGCAGTCACTGTAAACTCTCAGTGCACTTTATAACTTTTTATTGTGCGAACAGGCGTGTTACGTGTCCGTACATGTCTTATTTACACTCAATTTTTCTGTAGTTATCGCTGAAATTGACTTAATCTCTCATTACTTGATGCCCTTAAACTTGAGTGTTGTGTTCACCAAATTCTTCCAAATTCGCCTGGTTTCACTGTGTAGAGGCAGGTTCTCGTGTGATGCCATTTATATTTTTGGGGTGTACAAGCGTGTGTCATGTGCGTACATGTCTAACATACACGCATTCTTTCCGTCAATATCACTTAAACTGAGTCTCGTTTCTCACTGCTTGGTGACCTTAATCTTGATTGTGCTGTCTTTTTTTCAAATTCGGCTTATTTCACTTCGACTGAATCTAATACTTCAAAAGTGCATTGTTGCATTAGCGCAAGTAGAGGGGTGCACCACCCCCACTCCCCCCCTCCTCCTGTAATGTTAACACCGTTAAACTTAAAATTTTTGCAGGCGAACCCCCCCCCCCCCCCCCCTAATACACAACCAGTGCGAAATTGATAGTTGATAAACGCATTAAAATCGGTTTATTTTGCTCATTGCAGGACTTCAAAAATATATTGCTCCATTAGTATAGCTAGTGGGAGACAATGACGTGCAACCCTCCCCCTAGCTTTATAAAAAATATGGCATTAACTGAGTTTCATATCTCACTACTTGTTGGCGTTAACTTGAGTGTGCTGTATTCGCAACATTTTCTCAAATTCGACTTGATTCGCCCAGTAGATGCAGTTATTACTCTGTGCCATTTGTATCTTCCTGTGGGGGGTTTACAAACCTGTTTCTTGTGTTTCAAGTCAAATTTACCCCAGTCTATCTGTTAATATCGCTTTAACTTAGTTTAACTATGTCACTGTCCTTAATCTCGAGTGTGCTTTATTTAAAAAAAAAGCAGAGAGAGAGGGGGAGACAGAGAGAAAGCGATTCGTTTCACATTGACTTTGCGTTTTGACACACCAAAACGGCTTGTTTTTTCGAGCCAAAAATTGCAGTATTTGTACTGTTAAATTGGCACAACAACGGGGTGGGAGGGGGTTGGGGTTCATTCGGGGTAAACCCCTCCACCCTTTCCCCAAAAAGCGAAATGCACTGGTAAAGTCTAGAAGTGAAAAAAATATATATTAACACCGTTAAACCTAGACATTTTTCTCACCAGAGCCTCCCCCCCTCCCCTCTTCTCTTGCGCACGCCAACTGCGAAATTGGTAGTTGATAAACGTACTAAAAACGGTCTGTTTTATTGACTGACGGACGCAATTCTTCAAAAATGTTTTGCTCCATTGGTGTAGCTAGGAGGATACAATGACGGGCAACTCTTCCTCCCCTCGTTCGTTTTTCTCGGAAAAAAATGTTGCATTTTCTGAGTTTCATGTCTGTTCATGTTAGTTTCGCAAGCGACATCTATGCGTGCCGCGTGTGAGCTGCAGTTACTGTAAACTCTCAGTACCATTCATTTTAAACTTTTTTCTTGGCGTGTGCAAGCGTGTTTCATGTCCGCATATGTTTTATTTACACCCACTCTTTCTGTGGATATCGCTGAAATTGGCTTTCATTATGCCCCAACCCTTCGGATTGGGGCCTATAGGTTTGGGGTGTCCGTCCGTCTGTCCATCTGTCCGTCATCGCTTCATAACCCTATGATTTTTTTTGGAGGGGGGGCGGTTGGGGCCCGCTTGTGTTTCACAAATACTTACTTGTTTCTCATTATTTGATGCCCTTAAACTTGAGTGTGCTGTGGCCACCAAATTCTCCCAAATTCGCTTGGTTACGCCGTGTAGAGGCAGGTTCTTGAGTGATGCCATTTTATATGTTTCTGGGGTGTACAAGCGTGTGTCATGTGCGTACAAGTCTAATATACACTAAGTCTTTCCGTCAATATCGCTTAAACTGAGTTTCGTTTTTCACTGCTTGGTGACCTTAATCTTAATTGTGCTGTCTTTTTTTTTTTTTTTTTAGTTTCACTTTGACTGAAACTAATACTTCAAAAGTGCATTTTTGTATTAGCGCAAATAGGGAGGGTGCGCGACCTTCCCCACTCCTCCCTCCGCCCACCCCCCCCCCCCTCCCCTCCCCTCCCCGTCCCAAGAGCAAAATGCAATGATAAAGCCTATTAGTCATAAAAAAATGTTTAACACCGTTAAGCGTAAGATATTAGCACACGAGAACTCCCTCCCCCCTCTCCAATACACAACCGCTGCGAAATTGCGCATTAAAATGGGCTTATTTTATTCATTGCAGGACGCAATCCTTCAAAAATATATTGCTCTATTAGTGTAGCTAGTGGGAGACAATGACGTGCAAACCCCCCCCCCCCCCCCCCCCCTCCCTTTTTAAAAAAAAATATCGCTTTAACTGAAGTTCACTATCTCACTGTCCTTAATCGTGAGTATGCTTTGTTAAAAAAAAAGAGAGAGAGAGAGAGAGAGAGAGAGAGAGAGAGAGAGAGAGAGAGAGAGAAATCGATTCGTTTCACTCTGGTTTAACGTTTTGGCACATCAAAACGGCTTTTTTTTTCGAGCCAAAAATTGTAGTATTTGTACTGTTAAATTGGTGCAACAACGGGGTTGAGGGCATTCGGGGTAAACCCCACCCTTTCCCCAAAAAGCGAAATGCACTGGTAAAGTCTGGAAGTGAAAAGAAATTTTGCCGGCCAGATCCCCCTCACCCTTACTCCTCCTCTCTTGTACACGCCAACTGCGAAATTGACATTGATAAACACACCGAAACGGCTATTCGCAGTTGATTTGCTTGCATCTGTCAGCGGGCTAAAGCGAGACATTCTCACGCACATGTGATAGGCTGTGTCTTTTATATATTTTCGCTTTCGGAATTGAATGTAAAAAAAATCTACCGAGATTTTCATATACAACTTATGTCTGAAAAATCCCTAATAACGAAGTCAGATTTTTGGCGTACATTTCGCGAGTTGGACAAGAAATCGCGATTCCTCGTTTGTTTCCCGACATACCTGTATATGTGTGATTGTGTATTGTTGTGCGCTGTTTTATTTGTTTGAGCACTACTTTTATGATTGGCTTGCCTTGTTACTATTTACACGCGAAAACTGTCATATGTATCTTCCCATATATGCTTCCAAGATCCTCCCCCTCTCCATCCACACCCCGCCCCCTTCACTGCGGAATAGCCAGTGCAAACACGTATCAGAAGCTCTAAGTCACAGTAGATTTGCTTTGATCTGTGAACGGGCTAAAAGCTCGAGATTCCCACGCTCATGACAGGCTGACTGTATATTATTGTGCGCTGTTTTAATTGTGTGAGCACTACTTTTATGATTGACTTGCCTTGTTACTATTTACACGCGAAAACTGTCATATTTTTCTTCCCATATATGCTTCCCTGATCCTCTCCCCTCTCCATCCACACCCCCGCCCCCCTCCACTGCGGAATAGCCAGTTCAAACACGTATCAGAAGCTCTAAGTCGCAGTAGATTTGCTTTGATCTGTGAACGGGCTAAAAGCTCGAGATTCCCACGCTCATGACAGGCTGACTGTATATTATTGTGCGCTGTTTTAATTGTGTGAGCACTACTTTTATGATTGACTTGCCTTGTCACTGTTTACGCGCGAAATAATCCGTCATTTTGTAATGGTTTTCTGCCATTAAAATGCTTGTTTGGCGATATTTTTTAGCTTGTGTTAGTTTATAAAAAAAATATGCAAGGTTTGGAATGAAATTATCTGCGAAACACTACACTGTGTACATGAACTTGAATGTTTTTTTTTTTTTTTTTGACTCAGTATATGCAAATTAACTTGTCACGAGGTGTATGCGCGCGGCTTTGTTCTTGGTAGCATCACTTCAATGCAGAAAGCGTCCAGGTTACATGTGGATAATTTTTGAAAAACTTAAAAGTGGATAAAAAGTTAATGAGGATATGCCTAAAGGTAAATACACACATTTTGTGAATCACGTGAAAATGTTTGTTTAGCGTATTTGGTGTGATTTGTGACATTTTTTAAGAATGTGTAAGATGCTGCTGTAAAAATACAGGCTTACTTGTAAGGGCGGCATTTTTTTGAGCTAGCATGCCTTGTCAGTTTACGGATTTAAATGTCGAGAAATGTTCGCTCAGAAAATTGTTGCTCAGTTTTGCTTGAAAATGCTGTCGATGTTGTCTGTTCATGGATTTCTTGGTGTACAATTTTTGGTAAGTAGCCACTGCTGGAAGCTAACTTTTTTAGGCCCGGGTCCTTGGGACCCGTGTCTTTGAAAAAGGAAGGTCCAAAGCTATTTAGGGAGGATCCGAACCGTGTTAAGATAAAATAGGGCGCAAGAAGACCTGATTTTTTGCGGCTCTGTCGGACTCTGGGTAGCCAAAAAGGAGGGTCTCGGACCCCCGCCAATTTCCAGCCCTGTTAATACGTACACAGACTTTTGCCAATTTTAAACCCCTGCCCTGAACGCAGTCCGGATGCTTTGACCCCCCCCCCCCCCCCTCTCCGTCTTGAACGCTTAAAGAATAAGCCAATTCGCACTTAGCTTTTAGCGGAAATTTTTTGCGTTTCGGCTGAATTCAGGTGGGATTAGGATGTAAATGATAGAAAACAAACGGCATGGATGGTCTCTTAGAATGTAAAAAAAATCGGTCAATTTCGCGCAGTTATAGCTTATGCTGTCGGGTCATACCTAAGATTTGGATTCCTTCTTGCTAGTCCGTGAGGGACTCCATGTACAACGGTTAGAGAGATTTTGAATGCCTCATATCAGGATAATGTGGCAGGGGGCCCCGATATGGCCATATAACAGTAAAAAAAAGATCGAAAATCACAATGCTACACAAAATGTATCCCGTCACTTGTCGGTTTGTTTCGCTAAGATTTATGGATTGTGGTGTCTTTATTTCAAATTCCCAATATATTCAGCTAATGATATTTCTCTTATTGCTTTCACAGATGCTGCGGAAAAAAGGGTGGATTAAAAAGGCCAAGGTCTCAGAACAGTCCGTTGATCTGCAGCGCTACCGAACAGGTGACGTTGTTCTTCACATGTACAGAAGGAAGTGGTGGCCTGCACGTGTGGAAGGCCGGGACCCTGACGGAAGTATAGAAGTCTCGTTTTGCGGTTTTGACTTTGCGTAAGTTCTTAAACATTTTTTTATTGCTTTCCTTTCCAGGTCGTGGACGTCCTTTTATTGCTTTCCTTTCCAGGTCGTGGACGTCCTGTAAACCAGGTTGATTTAGATTCCCTTTTGTTTTGCATGTTCTTGTGGAGTGATGACGTCCTATTCGCAGAAATTATACTTGTGTAGAGTTGAAAGACCAGTGTATTGTAGCATTTTTTTGCTCCTGTAATAACTGAAATAAAAACTGGACAACGACAGAAGTGACGTCCTTCTTACAGCAGCTGAGAGTGATACATTCTTTCATTTTTAGTCCGGAGAAAGTTTACGATCCCAGGAAGCTCAAACCGTTTCCTGTGGCTGTGGGAATTGGTAATATGTTATTAAGAAATGACAGATTTTTTTCCTTCCCTGTGATTGGATTAAATGTCTGTTTTGTCGTTTTATAGTTTGCCAGTCTCCGTTTCTGTTGAGTTTTGCATGATAGTGCTTCATAAGTTTGCAGGTTCGATTATCTAGCCGAAAGCATCAGACCCGAAAAACTTGTATTTTTTCAGTATCTTAGATGAAGTGCTGAATCCCTCTATTGCCAGTTGCACGCTCTCATTGCTAAACGGACTGTATATACAAGATTTTACTTATTCCTTATACCACCTATTTTTAAATTTGCCCTTCGGTATCGGTTCTCTCTGTAACTTGCGTGGAAGGGAAATTGAAATGACCATTGTGTACGTGTAATTTTTGTGCTCAGGCCTTGGAATGATAAGAAGGTATCGTTTTCCTTTACGCACAGTGTGTTTTCGCATGGTTTTTGGGAATGATTTATGTGCGTCTAAATTTATATGGAATGAAATGTGGAATGATTCAGCATTCCGTCATTTTTTTCTGCAGACGAGGTGTGTAAAAATCCCGGTAAGGGATACATCAGGGCCTGGGCAGAAGCCGCAAAGAGGTTATGCGGCAGGGATCAGAGCCACTTGACCCATTTTGTGGGTGAAATTGTTGGGGGACCGCTTAAAGATAGTGATGACAGTTCGGATATTAACCAAGCCTGTAGACAGATTAAGAAAGCAGCGGAAAATATCCCTGCGCCGATTTCAGGTAATTACAAGTGGAAGAATATAGAACATATATTTTGCTTGACGCGTATTTCTCGTTTCATTCGACATTTTTTTGGTTTGTGTGAGTGTGATCCGAAGGGCAGTTTCGTTATTTTACTGAACCGGAACTTGTAAGACTGAAGCGAAACGGACTGTTGTCAGAATTTTGAACGTGCATGTCCTGTGCGGCTAAGCTTTAAATTGTTCAAGGATGAAATAAGGACGTTATAGTTTATGACTCGGCTGTTACATTAGAATGAAACATTGGCATTTGAAGAAAATTAACCACAGAGTTTAAATTAATTTTAAAAACATCTGTTCATTTCGCTTGCACAGATTAAATGGTTTACATTTTCATACAATATCCCCGTTGCAGCGATCAAAAGCCATGACACAGAAGTTACGGCCACCGTTGGGGAGGGGGTGGCGCAATCCGAAGAACGTAGTTCGGGCAGCGATTGCGTCATTACAGGCGTTGATACCACGTCAAAAGAGCTTTGTGAGAGACCAAAGGGAAGAGGGGGAACACACACATTCATCGCAGGGCGAGAAAGACACAATACTCTCAGCGAATGCGGAATCGGCTGTTGAAGGGGCGTCTTCTGAGTTGCTGGGTAAGTGATGCTTTTGCATTTATAAAGGGTAAGAATTGTTGCTGAGATGTGTCGGAAGGAGTATCGTGATATATGTAGCACTTGTGCAGATTTGGTCAAGCCAACCAGATGTTGGCATTTTAAAGAATTCAAAACATTTTTCGTGCGTTATGATTGTCGGCGAAACGGACTGCTTATCAATGCCCACTGTTGTGATTCCGGAAGACCTGGAGGGCAATTACTGCTGCTGTCCTATTTGGATTTTGTATGTGAAATCCTGCTTAGGCATTGCTTAAGCACTACCTGAGCAGGATTTCACTTGCAAAATCCAAGTACGGCAGCAGCAGTAGTGGCCCTCCAGGTCTTCGCTTATATCACATAAATGCATTTACCATTTGCTTGTGTAACTCTCATGTCTGTCATTTTGTTTTGTTGCAGAAGCTGCTGGACTTGCAGGATGGTAGAGAGGCCTGGAGGGGTAGATGCGGATGTATTTGCTGGACATGAAATTGCGACATGTGTTTTGAGGGATGTGGTAGAGCATTACCTGTGGGGAATATGTGGCCTATGCACACTGCTCTAGTTTGCATTTGACTTTTCTCTTATGAAGTGACCGACTGTAAATTTATGAAAGTGGCGGCGATGGGTAGTACGGGCAAGTTTCCTGTGACAGGGTCACAAAAGCTGCCAAGTTTGCCGATGTATTTAAAAAAAAAATACTTGCTTCGTAGATTTCGCGTGGATGCACTATATTTCGCATGGCTATGGGTGTGTACGTAAACTTCGCTTGTCAGTTCGAAAGCTTTTAAACTGTGTTATTTGCAATTCACTTTCTCACACCAAGTGACCGACTTTGTAAGTACAAAACCATGCGAAATGTGCGAGCATCAAAGTGTAGTTATTCACAGAAACATCGACAAAATTTTCCAAGCCTGAGACCCTGTCAGAAACATGGTTGTGGACGTACATTTCGCATGTGATATTTTAGGACACAGGGGTAAAGTTCAGTTGCGGGCATACCTTTCAAATTTTTACAAGAAACAAAAAGGGCGGATGAAGCTTCAGATCCGTTTAAAAAAAGAGATTATTTTGGGGACATTTCGCTGTGGTGTGGTGTTTTTGGGATTCTGTTTTGGTTTACACAAATGCGGGGAATTTTCTTTGTATCACTTTTCCCATGCAGTTCATTGTTCTAATACGAAGTGACCGACTTTAAATTTTTAAGCGTCGTGGGGTTGGGTAGTACGGGCAATTTTCATGTAACGGGGTTTCAAAACCTAACAGATTGACCGAAGTATTTAAGAAGTGTTTTGGTTCGTACATTTTGCATGGTTATGTGCGTTCGCGTATCAAATGAAAGTTTCAATGTGTTATTTGCATTTAATTTTTCTCGTATAAAGTGACCGACTGTAAATTTATGAAAGTGGCGGCGATGGGTAGTACGGGCAAGTTTCATGTGACAGGGTCACAAAAGCTGCCAAGTTTGTCGATGTGTCAAAAAACGAAATTCTTGCTTCGTAGATTTCGCGTGGTTGCACTACATTTCGCATGGGTGTGGATGTGTGCATGCATTTCGCTTGTCAGTTCGAAAATATTTTAAATTTATGAGCGTTGCGAGATTGTGTAGTACGAGAAAATGATATGTGACAGGGTCTCAAAACGTGCAAATTTTGCTGATGTTTCTGTGAGTAAGAACAATTTGGTGTTCGCACATTTCGCATGGTTGTGTACGTACATTTGGCTTGTCAATTCGAAAGCTTTAACTGCGTTAATTGCAGGTCTTTTTTCTCACACCAAGTGACAGACTTTGGTACGTACAAAACCATGCGAAATGTGCGAATACCAAATTGTTCTAATTAAGAGAAACATCGGCAAAATTTTCGAAGTTTGAGACCCTGTTACATACATGGTTGTGGACGTACATTTCGCATGTGATATTTTAGGACACAGGGACATAGTTCAGTTGCGGGCATACCTTTCAAATTTTTACAAGAATAATAAAAGGGCGGATGAAGCTTCAGATCCGTTTAAAAAAAAGAAACTGTTTTGCTGACATTTCGCTGTGATGTCATGTTTGTGGGATTCTGTTTTGGTTTACACAAGTGCGGGGAGTTTTTTTTTTTTTTTTTTTTTTTTTGTATCTGTTTTTTATGCAGTTCACTGTTCTTATATGAAGTGACCGACTTTTAATTTATGAACGTCACGGGGCTGGGTAGTACGGGCAATTTTCATGTAGCTTGGTCTCAAAACCTGCCAAATTTGCCGAGGTATTAAGAAGTGTTTTGGTTCGTACATTTCGCATGGTTATGTGCGTTCGCGTATCAGATTTCATTGTGTTATTTGCATTTGATTTTTCTCGTATAAAGTGACCGACTGTAAATTTATGAAAGTGGCGGTGATGGGTAGTATGGATAAGTTTCATGTGACAGGGTCACAAAAGCTGCCAAGTTTGTCGATGTGTCAAAAAAACGAAATTCTTGCTTCGTAGATTTCGCGTGGTTGCACTACATTTCGCATGGTTGTAGATGTGTGCGTACATTTCGCTTGTCAGTTCGAAAGTATTAGCTGTGTTATTTGCAGTTCACTGCTTTTATAAGAAGTAGCCGACTTTAAATTTATGAGCTTTGCGAGATGATGTAGTACGAGAAAATGATATGTGACAGGGTCTCAAAACTTGCAACTTTTGCTGATGTTTCTGTGAGTAAGAACAATTTGGTGTTCGCACATTTCGCATGGTTGTATACGTACATTTGGCTTGTCAATTCAAAAGCTTCAACTGCGCTAATTGCAGGTCTTTTTTCTCACACCAAGTGACAGACTTTGGTACGTACAAAACCATGCGAAATGTGCGAATACCAAAATGTTCTAATACACAGAAACATCGGCAAAATTTTCGAAGTTTGAGACCCTGTTACATACATGATTGTGGACGTACATTTCGCATGTGATATTTTAACACAGGGACAAAGTTCAGTTGCGGGCATACCTTTCAAATTTTTACAAGAAAAATAAAAAGTCGGATGAAGCTTCAGATCCGTTTAAAAAAAAAAAACTGTTTTGCTGACATTTCGCTGTGATGTCATGTTTGTGGGATTCTGTTTTGGTTTACACAAGTGCGGGGAGTTTTTTTTTTTGTCAGTTTTTCCATGCAGTTCACTGTTCTTATGCGAAGTGACCGACTTTTAATTTATGAACGTCACGGGGCTGGGTAGTATGGACAATTTTCATGCAGCTTGGTCTCACAACCTGCCAAATTTGCCGAGGTATTAAGAAGTGTTTTGGTTCGTACATTTCGCATGGTTATGTGCGTTCGCGTATCAGGTTTCAGTGTGTTATTTCCATTTGATTTTTCTCGTATAAAGTGACACACTGTAAATTTATGAAAGTGGCGGTGATGGGTAATACGGATAAGTTTCATGTGACAGGGTCACAAAAGCTGCCAAGTTTGCCGATGAATTTAAAAAAAAGAAATACTTGCGTCGTAGATTTCGCGTGGTTGCACTACATTTCACATGGTTGTGTATTAGCGTACATTTTGCTTGTCAGTTCGAAACTTCTCTGTTCGGAGTGACCAATTTCAAAGTTTACGAACGTTGCGAGATTGGGTAGTACAAGCAAAGGGTATCTGACAGAGCCTCAAAACTTGGAAATTTTGCCGTTGTTGCCGTGATTAAGAAAATTTTGGTGTTCGCACATTTCGCATGGTTGTGTGCGTACATTTCGCATGTCAGTTTGAAAGTTTTATTTGCAGTTCACTTTTCTCATACGAAGTCATCGACTTTAGTACGTACACAACCATGCAAAATGTGCGAACACCAAAATGTGCTTATTTAAAGAAACATCGGCAAAATTTTCAAAAGTTTGAGACCGTGTCACATACATGGTTGTTATACGTTCATTTCGCATGATTGTGTATAAACGCGCATTTCGCTTGTCAGTTCGAAAGTTTTACCTGTTATTTGCAGTTCATTGTTCTCATACGAAGTGACCGACTTTAAATTTATGAACGTCGCGAGAAGGGCGTACGCGCAAACGTGACAGGGTTTCAAAACTTGGAAATTTGCCGATGTTTCCGTGCTTAAAAAATTTTGGTGTTCGCACATTTCGCATGGTTTTTCATGTAGCTTTTGTACGTACTTTTCGCATGTCAGTTTGAAAGTTTTAATTGTGTTATTTTCAGTTCATTTTTCTTATACGAAGTCACCGACTTTAAATTTATGAACGTCACGAGATGGGGTAGTACACCCAAGTTGTGTTGCAGGGTCTCTAAACCTGCAAATTTTGTGCATGGTTGTGTACGTACATTTCGCATGTTAGTTTGAAAGTTTCAGCTGTGTATTTTGTTTTCTTTAGGAAGCTTTTATGTGGTTTATATCTCATTGCCTCACGTTTTTTCGGCCTATCATTAAATTTTAATTAGTGCACATAACACTGAGCTTGAAAATAAGATAGAGTTGGTTATTTACACATCACGGTTATATCAGTAAAGGATTTTGTTGTTTTATTTTTCCTGTATTTTGGTTTTATTTTAAAAGAGTTTTGTTTTTAAACATTCATCTGTATAAATCTATGTTTTTTAAAATTCATCTGTTTGAATATCTTTTGTACTGCTTTTCAATATTTTGTAACTCTTCAATTAATGTTAAATAGTTTATGTATAAAAATGAAAGAAAATAAATATTACAGGGGGTTATGGTGTAAATAAAAGAAAACAAACTCTACGCTTGTTTGGCTTTTGTTTAGTGTTTCCCTAATATTCATTTACAGAAAGCACGTGGCCTTTGTTTATAAACAAAATCGGTTTGTTTACATTTTTTACACAGTCTCATTTCACAGCAAACTCACAGTTGTAGATATCAAAAAATGGTGTAAAATATGCAAATTATGTAAACAAAATATTCCGTTTCGCAGGGTTCATGCTTTGTTAAATTTCTCTTAATCTGGTGTCTTTTATATATTTTCGCTTTCGGAATTGAATGTAAAAAAAATCTACCGAGATTTTCATATGCAACTTATGTCTGAAAAGTCCCTAATAACGAAGTTAGATTTTTGGCGTACATTTCGCGAGTTGGACACGAAATCGCGATTCGTCGTTTGTTTCCCGACATACCTGTATATGTGTGTGTGTGTGTGTGTGTGTGTGTGTGTCAGTCTGTTGTGAACAAAGTGTTGTGTGCAAGATATCTCGAGAACGAAACGTCGGATCGACTTCAAACTTGATCGAATTATTCCTTGGTAAGGTCGGACGGTTCTATCAACTTTTGACGCATGTCACGTGATTAGGGCAAGAGTATGACGTCATTACGTAAAAAGCTTGTGTGCGAAATTTCTCAGCCGCTGAACATCGGAGAAAGTTGAAACTTGGTGGGATTATTGCTTGGTTGGTCCGAAAGACTCTGTAGATTTTTTTTGCGAGTAGAACGAACGAATGCGGCGTATGACGTCATCACGCAGAATATGTATATATTTTGAACAAGATCTTGTGTGCAAAATATCTCGATAACCGAAAGTCCTATCGACTTCAAATTTTATATCAATATTCCTTGGATCAGTCGGCGGGCTCTATCAATTTTTAGCGCATGTCAGGTGATTAAGGCAGGCGTATGACGTCATTACGTAAAAATCTTGTGTGCGAAATTTCTCAGCCGCTGAACATCGGAGAAAGTTGAAACTTGGTGAGATTGTTGCTTGGTTGGTCCGAAAGACTCTATATATTTTTTTCGCGAGTAGAATGAACGAATGCGGCATATGACGTCATCACGGAAAATATGTACATATTATAAACAAGGTCTTGTGTGCAAAATATCTCGATAACGGAAAGTCCTATCGACTTCAAATTTTACATAGATATTCTTTGGATCAGTCGGACAGTTCTGTCAACTTTTTACGCAGGTCACCTGATAAGGGCAGGTGTATGACGTCATTACGTAAAAATCTTATGTGCCAAATTTCTCAGCTACTGAACATCGGAGAAAGTTGAAACTTGGTGGGATTGTTGCTTGTTAGGTCCGAAAGACTCTGTAGGATTTTTTCGCGAGTAGAACGAACGAATGCGGCGTATGACGTCATCACGTAAAATATGTTTTATTTTATAAACAAGGTCTTGTGTGCAAAATATCTCGATAACGGAAAGTCCTATCGACTTCAAATTTTATATGAATATTCCTTGGGTCAGCCGGATTGTTCTATCAATTTTTGGCGTGTCACGTGATTAGGGCGGGTGTATGACGTCATTGCGTAAAAATCTTGTGTGCGAAATTTCTCAGCTGCTGGACGCCGGAGAAAGGTGAAACTTTGGATTATTGCTTGGTAGGTCCGAAAGAAACTAAATATTTTTCACGAGAAGAACGAACGAAAGCGGCGTATGACGTCATCGCGTAAAATGTGTATATTTTGAACCAGATCTTTTATGCATAATATCTCGATAACGGAAAGTTATATCGACTTAAAGTTTTATATGGATATTCCTTGGTTCAGTCAGACGACTGTTTCAACTTTTGACAGGTAAAAGGTTATCAGTTCTTAAGCAAAACATCTCGACATCGGAAAGTCGGATCGACTTTAAATTTGGTGTAGTTATTCCTCGAATAGGTCACACGGTTTTATTAAACATTATTGAACTCGTATAGAAGATCAAGAAAGGTGCATAACGTCAACAGCCCCCCCCCCCCCACCCTAACCTCCCCATTTTTGGCTGCTTTGTTATCTATGCATGGGTGTTAACTGCGCTGGGGATTTCGGAAGATTTTCCCGAAGATTCTCTAGTGTTCCTGCATTCTTTAGAAAGCTTCAAAACAGTAACAGCATTATTGTCGGTCCATTGCTATTTGTTATTGCCTGAAATTGAAGTTTTTGTGCATTTCTCATCTGTGGTTGTTACGTAACATGCCACTCAGTCAGGGGTCACTGTCAGTTGCGGTGCATGATGGATCGTTATCTACGAGGTCATGGAATGCTATTGTCGTATTATAGCTCTAAGCAGCTCTAGCTATTGATTTTTTTTCGTCGCATACTTGATTAGGTTACCAAGATGTGCTATATATAGGAGCCATGCTGTATCGATTAGCATTGTGTGCAGAAGCATTTTTCGCTATTAAATTGGTTCGTCTGATATCTTGTGTTATGAGGAGCAGCTCACCATTTTGCCTACGAAATGCCTCCCCCTTCTCCCACCGAGGTGCGTCATCTCTGATGCGCAGTTATGAAGAATGCCTTCCTAGTGCTATTTGGCCGATGGGAATGTGCGAAGACAAGGTAGTCTATCATGGCTATAACTACACTTAGGGTACAGACTGTTACCGTTGCCTTGGGTAAAAGGGTTAGAGTTGTGTTTATAGTCGGACCTACAGTAAATAGCTGAGGGGCGGGGGGGGGGGGGGCGTGTGGAGGATGATGGTCAGCAAAAAAAAAAAAAATCCCGATCACCTTCAAGACCCGGATAAAAAGATGTAAGGTAAGAACCGTTTGTCGTGACCCCTTCCACATTCAGGTAAAAAGACGTACGGTAAAACCTGCCTGTCTTGACCACCTTCCAGACCCGGATAAAAATGTAACGTACAGTAAAACTGCTATAGCGACCAACTTCAGATCTGGATAAGAGGGGCCTACAGTAAAACCCGTTTTAGCGACCACCTTTCAGACTCCGATGAAAAAAGATGCTCATTTATATCTGTTTTAGTGACCACCATCTGTTTGGTTTATTTTATGATTTTTACAATGAATGAAGGTTATGTTTGCAGAAATGAATATTTTGTTTCAGTTTGAGGGGGGAGGGGGTCATGGGTTTGGTCGGGGAGACATTTGTTTTTGTTCACAAAAACAAGAAACTTAAGTAGGTATCGATTGAAAGTGTGTAATATAAGCCTGCACTCTTATGTTTTGTGTGCACTGGCCGCTCTAGTTCATAAATGCTCTATCACCGTACGAATTCCGAGTTTTGTGCTCTACGAGCAAAAAACTATTTTGTGAGCGAAGGATTCTGGTAGGTCTATAAACAGGTACGAGATCACTAATATATATTGGTGCACTCCCATTTAAGGCTTTAAAAACAAAAAGTAAAATTTTATATCGTATCCGTTGGCAAATAGGAAGCTAATGGAGTTCACATAAAAGCGGTGTCGTATGGTCACTTCTCCGGGCGTCATATATTAGTCTGACGGCTGTATTTTGTACAATTTGCAATTTCTGCATTTCGCATTTTGGTATTCCATACAGAAGACTATTTGAAAAGTCTAACCTGGAAATAACATAAGCCTTAATGAGGAGTTTGACCGCCATAGGTGTCAGGTAACGTCTAATTCGGGAAATATTTCGCAAATAGAACAGGGCACATTTAATTTTTTAGTTAACAAATGATCGCATGGACATCTCCTGATCAAATGTCGCACCGAGATTTTTCACACTACTGGTAGACTCAATATTTGAATCACCAACTAAGATGGAAACACGAGGCAACTTTGAGAGATTTTGCTTCGAACCTATCAAAATGAGTTCAGTTTTGTCATCATTCAGTTTCAACATATTTTTGGCCATACATGAACTGAAACTTTTAACACATACTTCTAGTCTACTCAAATCTGGATTGTTGTTTTTAAAGGCAACGTACAACTGACTGTCATCAGCGTAAAAGTGGGACATAACGTTATGCTGATCGGCAATGTCGGTCAGCGGACTAACATAGAGAGTAAAGAGAATCGGTCCCAAGACCGAGCCCTGTGGTACACTGAACTTGTGTCAAACGCAGCGCTTAGATCTGGCATTGCTAGTGCTACCATTTTCTTATTGTTGAGAGATTGCATAATATCGTTCTTTACACATAGTAGTGCCGTTTCCGTACTGTGAAACATTCGATAGGCCGATTGATATTTTGCATGCAAATTTTTAGAAATAATATGATCATTTATGCGTTTGGCTACAACTCTCTCTATTAATTTTGACAGGAAACTCAAATTCGACACGGGTCTATAATTTTTCAAAACATCTTTATCTAAACTAGCCTTTTTCAGCAGAGGTCGTATGAGTGCATTTTTCAACGAAATGGGAACAGTGCTATTAGAAAGGGAAAAATTAACTATTTTTATGAGCACTGGGACAATAACATCACAAAACGATTTCAATAACCAAGTAGGAAAAGGGTCCAAATCGCAAATAGCAGGCGATGCTTTCATCACTAGACACTTGATCTCTTCCTCTGTAGCTAATGAGAAGGTAGACAAGGCGTTTTCAACTGGTGTTGCTTTGGGTTTTTCACGTGTATTATCCATTAAAGTCACTCTTTCGGACAGCCAGATATTACTGCGTATTTTGATTATTTTGTTCATGAAGAAATCATTGAACACTTTGGACATTGTGTCCTTGGGAACATTTGATGGGAGCGTCGACGGTTTGTTCCAGTTCAAAATTGACTTCGTCACATTAAACAATTGTTTTTGATCATGTTGAGCGTCCAGAACTTGGTTTGAATGAAACTGGGTTTTAGCCTCATCAGTTAGGAAATTAACGAGCTTGCATTGCGCTTTATATTTATCCTTATCACAATCTAGTGCAGAACGTACGGCCTTGCGCTCTAGCCTGCGTCGAATCACTTTTGCTTGGCGTGCATTAGCCGTATACCACTGCGTATTTGGACGAACCAAAACACGTTTTTTAGTGGTAGGTGCATGTTTTGCGACAATGTTCTGTATAGATTCATTATAAACAGTGACAGCTTCGTCAAGTGTTGCACACTGATCGACACAAACAGAAGCGATATCCGTTTTAAAACTTTCAATGTCAACTGATTTTAATTTTCTTTAGGATATAGTTTTTGAAGGACGTAGAGGCTTACCAATTTGAATATCGTATATTATAAGATAGTGATCAGAGATCTGTAGGTCGTACACATCAGTCGATGTCGGCATAATATTGCTATCAGAGACTAAAACTGCATCTAGAATATGCTTGCTTTGATGTGTTGGGAGTCTCACAATTTGAGAAAGGCCACATGAAGAGATTAATGAATTGAAGCGCATGATATCCTGATCATTAGAACGATCCAGATGCAAATTAAAATCTCCGACAACTATTGTGTTGTGGGTTTTAGAAGAAGCGAGTGTCGAAATAAGGAATTCTGAAAATTCATCATAAAATTTTGAAACGTTCTTGCCATATGGGTCAGGACGATATACTGTATACAAGTGAATACGCTGATTACTCACAGTAATATCCGTTCCCAAAAGTTCAAAAGTGCTATGTTGCTGTATTAGGTGAGGCTTAAACAGTATGTCCGAACGATAAATGGTCGCGACACCACCACCACGTTTTGTTGATCGTGGATAAGATAGGGCAAGGTAGCCATCTGGCACCATTTGCGATAGAACTGCATGGTTCTAAACACAATTGCAAAATAAATGAATAAATAAATAAAAAATATAATAAAATAAAATAAATTTTAATCTTTAAACTCTCAACTCTAAATATACAGTTTACCACATTTAACTTGAGAAGAAGCATATCTGACAGAATTTAATAATTGCAATGTGGTCGAATTTCTCAAGCCAGGTAAAGTTCATATTGGGAAAGGAGGTTAAACCTCTGTTGAGACATTCTCTCTCAGTGTGGATTTCTGAACACAGGTTTGAGCATGTTTCACTGAGCTTAACTTTAGAAAACCCAAGTTTAGATCAGCGTTGAAACATTGATCCTTTGCGTTTTTGTTTATATATTTATATAGTCTTCTCTTGGGCAGGATCATTATCCGCCAACAGAATTGTTTCTCGAACTGCCGTTCTCTTGGAAAATGTAACCGGTTCCCATCATACTTTTTTTGCACCCGAGTTCACTTCAGTTTTAAGAACCTGGGATCACGTGATATTATGGTCTCACCGCAGTCGTTGTTATAAAACAGATGACCTAAAAATATCTCTGGTATGTACAAGCACAAGCACAAGCACAAAGTAGTTCCTCTCTTTTATTAATATTACTTCTGTGGAATCTGCAGTGGGTTTGCCGATTAAAAATATGTGATAACAGATCGCATTACGCAGAGGTTCGCTTTTAAACAACAACGCCGGGGGTAAGGTTTCTGGTTCTATTGCGTTGCTGTTTTGCAGCCAGCCTCCACGGCCGTTCGGTAAACAGATCCTTTCAAAGGTCAGTTGTTATATAACAACGGTCAAATTGTTATTTACATATAAAAAGTTGCTGTATGCTTTGCTGAAGTATTATGCCATATATACATATGCTGGATTGCATTTTGCGTTTTCTTTCTTGCAATGAATAAGTTTTCGTAAAATTAGGGTTTTGTTATGAATTTTTTTGCTAATGTAATTCTGTTCCAAGCCCATCTTCCGGAATGAAAAAAAAAATCATGCCCCACGAGAATAAGCTGCACGTCTCCTGTGATTAGTTCACCCCTGCTGTGGTGTGAATTAAAATGGCCTATGTGGACTTTGTTCATTGTTTTACACAGGCAAGCCTGAGGACTCAACCCTTACTGTGGTATGAATTAAAATGGTTTATGTCGACTTTGTACATTGTTTTACACAGACAAGCCTGAGGACTCAACCCTTACTGTGGTGTGAATTAAAATGGATTATGTGGACTTTGTACATTTTTTTACACAGACAAACCTGAGGACCCACAGGCGGATAGCTTTGCAGAAAAACTTGCCACAAACGTCATAAAGAACCTGCAGGTGATAGTAAAGAACATTCACATCCGCTACGAGGACGAGTTCACGCACCCCGAGCATCCGTTCTCGGTCGGCATCACTCTGAGGGGTCTTCACTTCCAGGTGAGTCGTCGATTTAAAATTTTAATTTGAGTCTATGATTTAAAGTTTGCGTTATGTCCCATGAATGGTGTATAAATGCATGCAGTACATTGTCGTTTATCCGTACCACCTCGTGAGGGTCAAAAGGTATCCAGTTATTCGATTGTGCGAATAATCGATGTAAAATGAACTGAAAATATAAAACAGGATCAGTGAGTGGAAAAAATAAAACGAATTATCAGCGAACGAATAAACGAACATATCAGATTCTATTTACGCGAATTGGGAACATGGAGGTAAGATATTTTAAATGTATAATATCGGTTGGTAATGCTCAGTATTTGCCTTCTTTGGGAAGACATAAGGAAGACAGGTTGATCCTTGACAGTTTTTTGTTTACCCGTAGTGGTAGCGCAAGAACAAAATTTGCTGTAGTTATCTTGCGGTTGTAGTTTGACGAGTTTCATATGTTGGTTTGAAACTTGGCACTTTTATCGGTACTGATTATTATTTGCTGATGTACAGGCAGCCTCTGAGGTAAATGGTAGGGAAGTGTTACGTGGATATATTTAAATGCACAAAATATTAATAAGGCTTAAACGCTGTTGACGCTGTTGTTTTAAGTGTCTTTAGTTCTATTAAATAAAGTACGTACGCAGAATTTTTGATGTTTGATCCTATCCTCTTTACGATAATATGTGATTTACCCATCAAGTAAACCACAAGCGTACATATATCCCCCCTCCCCACTTCCTCTGTGCGTAAGGACTTTGTGGATGACTATTTACAGAAGGGCATCGTCCCTTCCCTCCGAAAGTTGTTGAAGGAAAATTTGGAAAATTAGCAAAGGACTGCAAGCGGAAATTCCCCGTTTTGATTGGTCCGGATGTACAACTGTTTAGGGCTACTCACGATTTGCTAGTTCGTAGTAGTCACGGTAACAGAAGATTAAAAAGAAAGATGATTAAAAAGACGCTTCAATAAACTGCTACAGGATAGAGTTATAATGGTCTTTGGCTGTTGGTTATGTTGTTATATTGTAAATGTGTCATTTCATTATAGACAACAGATGAGAAATGGCAGCCAACCATCATCAAAGAAACTGTATCCACCATCCACAAGGTTTGTCCAAGCCTTGTGTTAATGTTTGCAACAGAAATAGCAGACTGTATAAACTGAATGCGTTTGATAGAAAAAATCCTTTTCTCTCAAGAATTTTGCTGTGTGCACTTTTTAACAAATTTTAAGCAGACGTAGAAAGCGGTTTTTCAAAAAAAGAAAAAAAAGATAGCAACTAACATTTCAAAGTGCATGTTATTGTTTGTCTACAAACTGTCACAAATGGCGATTCAAAGCTGTAAGTTATGTGGCGAATATCTCCAACGTATGCCCTTCGAGCATGTCAGGCGGGCTGTGATTGGCTGAGATAGGGTGTGATTGTTTGAGATGGGTTGTGATTGGCTGGGATGGGTTGTGATTGGTTGATATGGGTAATTGAATGGGATGGGTTATGATTGGTTGCAATGGGTTGAGTTTGGTTGGAATGGGTTGTGATTGGCTGGGATGAGGTGTGAGTGGTTTTGATTGGTTGTGATTGACTGAGAGGGATTGTGATTGGTTGGAACGGGTTGTGGTGTGCTAGGATGGGGTGTGCTTGGCTGGGTTTGATTATGATTGGCTGGTATTGATTGTGAATGGCTCCAGTGGGTTGTGATTGGCTGGGACGGGTCGTGATTGACTAGGATTGGTTGGAGATATCAGCAGTAATGTTTCTGTCGCGCAGATGGTGAAGCTGGACAGCCTATCACTGTACTGGAACAGCAGCAGTACCGCCCAGCCGCTGCGCTCGCTGCCCAGGGACCGCCTACAGGCACAGATGCAGCGGAACATCGCGTCCCTGGACAACTCCACGGAGTACCAGTACTGTACGTCCCTCACTTCATGTTTTGGTCCGATTTTGCCTTTAGCTATACGATTTGCAACTTCTGTCCTAACAGCGCAAACAAACAACAACAAAAAGGAGTAATTCTGTTTGAAGGAGAATTGTGTTCAATTCTATATAAATAGACGAAGTTCTGGTTTCGTGATGACATTATGTAAACACTGACAGCAAGTCGCATCGTGTTTTTTTTTCAGTGATAGAACCAATTATGTCTTCGGCCCAACTGAAACTCAATACTAAACCCGAGAAGGACAACTTCCGCATTCCAAAAGTGTTGCTCAAAGTCGTATTCGAAGAGATAGCTATTGGATTAACAAGATCACAGGTAGGCAACGGTAAAACCTGGAATCAAAAAGCGAGTCATGGAAAATTGGTAAAGGGGTGACTGGGTAATTATTTTGAAATAATGATGCCAAAATCAATGACATTATGAAACTATTTTTTATATTTTCTTGCTTTGTCATGTTTGGAATAATTTGAATAGTACAGATACATTAGCAAAAACTGTTGCTAGTGTTATTGGCTCGGATCCAGGAAATTTCTACAACCGAAGAGGGGGGGTGGGGGGGAGGGGGGAGGGTGGTGCAAGCTGGGATCCATTTTCAGTGTAGGCCCCTGTGAGTAAGCGGGGTGTAGGGTAGTCCGCACCCGTGTTAGGCTGTTCCATGAAAAATTAGTTTCGTGTAAAATATTTTGAAAGTAGGCTTGGTAAAAGAAATCCCCCACCCCTCCCCCCCCAAAAAAAAAAAAAATCAATAGGACAAAAAAAATACAGAGTGAAAGTCAGGTTATAAAAAATGTATTTTATTTATAACGTGTTAGGTTTTGCTGTTTGCAGTTCGACAACATTGTAATAACGGTAAACATTATCAGTGAAACTTCCAAAAATTTCAAAGCAATGGGAACAGTTTTTAAAGTGGCCCGGGCTCTGTGCACAATGATTTTTGGTTTGGATTCTTGTAACTGCAAACAAATTCACTTACGAACTTCTCTTTCTTGTTTTTTTTTTTTTCTTTTTTTTGTATTTTGAAGGTTGGAAAGAAGTCTTTACGAAATCTTTCACGCAAAACGTTTGAAAACTTTAGTGTGTGAACTGAGTTTAGCGTGAGAATAAAAGATGAGTAAATTGTAGAAAAATCGGGCGATAATAAAGAACATCTAGAGCATAATATCCTGCCTTGAAAAGGTGAAATACATCCATTCTAATTAAGATTTGCAGGTTAATTTCCTGTGTAATTATTGCTTAACGAAAAGGAAGGAAATAAAGTGGGGAAGCTGTTGATATATATATGTATATATCTTCTTTTTTTTGGGTGGGGGGGGAGGGTGGACCCTTAGTGCTTATTTTCGTAGTGATGCTTATTTTGCTTTGTGTCATTATGAATAAAGTCAACTCAGGCCTGTTATTTTTAATCAGTTTAACAAAAATGTTCAAGTTAAATTAAAACTAAGGAGAATGTAAATGAAAAATATTTGTTCTTAAGCTCCATCAGTGACGCCTCTTCTATTGAGAACCAGTCAACAAATTACGCATGAAAACATGATTTTCCTTCAGTGTATTGTTGAAATTAAGCTCCCGAAATCACGTACAGGTGTTTTATAGTGTGCATAGGTTAAAAAATGTTATCATAGATGAGTTACGACTTGCTTAAAAATATACATTTCAACACAGTGTTAAGTATTTCTTTTTGTTTACAGTACTTAAATGTTATGGAACTGCTGGAGTCGCTGGAAAGGATGAATCTGGCATCGAAGTATCGCAAGTACAGGCCGACAGTGGAAAAGAAAGGCAACGCCAAACAGTGGTTGGTTTATAAACCGAGTTAATTGATTTAAAATATTTTAGTATAGTAGGAAATGAAAGATACTGTGATGTGATTGTTTTTTTTTTTCTCTCTCTCTTTTAATTTTTCCTTATTTTCAAGTGTTATTTGAAATTAAAGAAATGGGTGTTAGTGTCTGAATTTAACACTGAAAATCCTCGCTGCTGTGTCCGAGTAATAAGACTGAATGCTATTAAGGAAGTGCGCAGCGTTTCTAGTTGCGGTCATGTCCGCCAGGTGGCACTTCGCGCAGACGTGCGTCATGGAGGAGACAGTGAGACGACGCCGGAAGATGTGGAGCTGGCAGAACATAGTGGAGCACCGGCAGCTGTGCAAGACCTACAAGACCGCCTTCAAAAAGAAGCTGGCACTGAAGAAGATTCCCGCCGACCTGCAAGCAACCTTAGATGTATGCCTCACGCATTCTGTTAATGCCATAGGATTGGAATTTATGCCTTTGATTTGTTTTTAAGCGCTTAACTGTTATCTTATGTATCCGTCCCTTTTTGACCATGCAAAAGTTTTTAGTTATGGGACGGATTTTTTTTTTAAACTTAAAAAAAAAAAAAATAACAGAAATTATATGTTGCTGATTTGGTTAAAAATGTATGCAAATTGTTGTTCTAACAAAGATACCTTAATCAAAGTGGCAGTTTCTTTCAGTGCCGTGTAGTATTTAATAAACAAATCGACGCATTTTCGCTGCCTCGTCATATTTATATTTCTCTGCTTCTGTGTGTGTGTCTTTTTTCTCAGAACTGTGAAAAGGAACTGAGTGTTTTCAACATCACGTTGGTGAGACAACAAGCAGAATTGGAGGTATTCGTTTAATTCTGTTTATTTTCAACTGCAAGCAAACAAAGTTCGGCAGAAGAAAAATGATTATCATCTTTCAACACAAAAATATGACAAGATATTTACATTATGCGTTAATTTAAGGGTTTTTTTTTGTAGGTTTGTTGTAATCTCCTGTACGATTGCTTTGAATCCTCTAATCAGTTTGAGTTGCTTTAATTGGTTTGTTTGCTAATCGACTGTTTCTGAAGGTAGCAGTAATTCACACACCACATTGTAATTACAGCAGTGTCTGACCCTTTTTTTTTTCCCTTCCGCAGGCAAAGAAAGAAGGTGTGAAGAAGCAGAAAGAGGGCGGGGGCGGATGGTTCAGCAGCTGGTGGGGCGGGGGCAAGAAAGAAGCCGCAGAGGAGACGGCTGATCTAGGTAAACACCGTCCCGCCATCACAGCATACGCCTCGTCACGTTTGAGTGAAGCGTCCCTAGTCTTTTCTGAATGCTGACACGGACTGAGATGTTAACTGGACTTCAATTGTTCACTTACCGGAATTTATCGTGTAGACGTCCAGGTTAACAAGTGATGCCCATCAAAAACTGAATAAATAAAAAAAAATCGATAAATAAAATAGCCAAAAAGCAATCAATAAATGGCGTTTAGTGCTTTAGAATTTGAAGTGTGGGGAAAACTAAGTGAAGCAAGCGAATTAAAGTAAATATAAAGTGATGTGTGAAATTGCTTCCAGTACATTGCTCCCTGGAAACAATATTTTAAAATCACTCTATCCTGATATGATAATACTCGTGATAAAATCCTGTCTTTCTGTGTAGCAGGTTTTTTTTTTTTTTTTCACAAAAATAAAAATCATTGACTGAACTTTGAACTCGTGTAACTTAGACTTGGACTTGGAAGAAGACTGTTAAACCTGTCTGTACTATGCACAGAAAGTTATTTGTATCGGTGGAAAAATTCGCAAGGCTCATTCCGAACAATCGACATATTCCATATTCAGTAATGGATATGTCCTCCGTGAACCTCAATGCATTCCATGCGGCACCTACGCTATATACAGAATGGGCGGGTAACACGGAATACAAATAGCTTTCTGTGTACGGTATATGTTATTGGCACTCGAGTGACATATCACTTATTTTGTTTATTTTCAGGAGAACAGTTCCAGAAGCTCATGACTGATGAAGAAAAGGCGAAGCTGTACCAGGCGTTGGGGTACGAAGACACAGCCGGGGATCCCACACTGCCCAAGGAAGTACGTGTGCGGCTCTTAAGTGCTCGAAAGGTTTAAAAGAAGTCATTTGCGATCAGAGTAAACACGGGATAATCTGCTTCATGTATTAAGGCGTTCCCATCAATTGTGTTATTGTTCAAACATAGGAAAAGTATTTTGAAAATTTTGAAAGTTACGGTATTGAAATTCCAGTGTATAATATTATTATGTGAAAGTTATAATGTTCACATTTATATTTTTTGTCTGTTTTAGTACGAAGCGAATCAGCTGCAATTCCAGTTGAACAGTTTATCGTTGTCGCTGAAGAGTGAGAAGGAGAAAGCGGGTCAGTTGGTTCAGATGAAGATCACCAACACGCACGCTAGCCTCAATCAGCGACCTGCTGCCTCTGCTATCAAGTAAGGATTAGTTCTGTGAAGAATCGGGGGCGGATACTTAAGTTTATTGAAGTTGTATGGGGCCGGTGCTTCGGACCTTTTTTTCACTTTACTGGTACCTCATCTTGTCGTTACTACTCCTCTGGTCATACTGGTTCTGGGACCACGCACATATGTAGTATGAGATCTGAAATTGTGCACCTCACTTTCTATTTTCATTTTAATGATCAAACGCGATACTAAAAACTGATTTTTTTTAATCACCAGAAGCAACGCGTAAGGGCTTGGGCAGCATTTGCACGAGCCTATCGCGTGTGCCAACAGCCACACTGTGCACAAAACAAACCAAAATCAGGTTGAGAAGTTTTTAAAATTCTGCTCGAAGGGAAACGTGATTTTAAAAATATTATTTTTTTGGCCAAGTGTGTAATATTTCGCCTTTATACGGTATGATTGGTTGTTGTTGTTGTTAGTGTTTTAGTGTTTTTGTTTGTGTTGGTGGGGGGGGGGGGGGTGAAGCTTCTTACTGTTTGAGTTGAGTAATTAAAGTTTCTATGATATCTATTTTTCTATGGTATTCATTTCAAAACCGGGAGTTTGCGATAGAAGATGTACGGACAGTGTATTACCTAGTGTGTTTCGCTTTAAAATCAACCTTCTCTAAGCCATCGGCCTGGGGTTCTTTTATAACGCCAGTCTTCGTAAGAACACCACACAGAAATCGTCGTAGGCAATAAAAATCAGAAAAATAAAGCCCAGAAGTATATTTAGGCTGTGTAAAAAATGGTTAAAAGATGTCACTAGCTCACATTTACAAGACATTTTCTTTATTCATGTAACCGTAAGCCTCGTAAACAACTGAATACGACCATGTCAATCACTTTCTTGTCGAATGGATTGGTAAAGTTTACTGGATGCGTTCGAGAAATAGTATTGCCAAAACGTTCACTGGTAATTGAACGAGAACTGTTGGTACTTGTAGATTGGAAGCTCAAATGGAGAATTTCAGCATATTGGGTGCACCGGGTGCAGATGGTGCAAACCCGGAAATCGTGACGTCACAAACTAAGGGTAAAAACGAGGCGCTGCTTGACGTCATGTTTGAGACTAACCCTCTGGATGGAATGTGTGACACGAGAATCCGGGTCAACTCAAGGCCACTTGAGGTCATCTATGACGCAGTAAGTGCTTTGTGGGGGTATCGAGCGTTGTAATAACGTTCAACCATTTAATGTACAATGGTTTCACAGTTGCCGAATTCCAATGTTTACGATTGGTTTTTTTTTTTATTTTAAATTTTTTTGTTTGTTTTTTTTTCTAGTCCTGTGTTTAAAAAATAATGTTGAGCTATAATTGTGTTGTGTCACTTTTCTGTTTGTAGTCAACCATCAACCAAGTGGCGGCCTTTTTCAAGCCCCCGGAATATGTGCACCTGGCACAGTGAGTGGACTTTTTAATCGATTTCCCTCTGTCATTTGTTCAGAAAAATCTCTATATTTATATATATCTCATGTCTTTCGGGCGAGGTGGGGGGGGGGATGGGTGGTGTGTTGGAGTTTTCTGTGTTATTTTTTAACTATAAATGGCTAATTACTAAAGCTACCTCTCAACATTTCGATTTTTGCAGGAGAGAAAAACGACGTATACAAAACGACAATGTGAAAAGCAGTTTTGCTTGTAAAGTGTTCATACTATTGTTGTCCATTAAGGTTAACAATATACCACACAAACTACACAGACCTTCAGTCGATAACTTAATATTTAATTCATTGTCGCATTTGATAAGGTTACAGTCTGCGGCTTTGTCCAAGTTCGAGGAGCTAAAGGAGCAGACAGCGACAGGTTTACAGCATGCGATTGAGCAGCATAAGTACACGGATATTTCCGTGGATTTACAACCCACTTATGTTCTCATACCTGACAAGGGAGTCTATACAAAGTTAGTGAATCTTGTGTGCTTTTAGAGCAGCGTGTTAGTGTGGTAGGAGGGGGAGTGGGGGGAGGGGGGCGGAGGAGAAGGATGTGGGGTGGGGATGAGAAAGGGGCGAAGTATCTGCTATAGTTTAATGAAGATGCGTGCACCAAAATTATGAGTGTGCCATGATTTTGAAGCAACTTCAACTTAAAAGTAGTTTAGATGTTAAAATGTAAATAAATACTAAATATTCCTTCATTATTTTTTGTTAGTTTAGATGTTAAAATGTAAATAAATACTAAATATTCCTTCATTATTTTGTTTGTTTACTTCTATTTTTAATTTTTTAAAAATTAGTTGATAGGGCTTTCTGAAAAAAAGATGGTTGTTTCAGAGGCAAAAGCAAATTGCTGGTGATAGATTTAGGAAACTTGAAGGTATCAAGTGAAAAGCAAGATCGAACCCCGACCACTCCAACAGGCGGCCAGGTGAATTAAACAGTGCAAAAAAATGACAACGGTTACTGAGTCGTAAATGTGTGCAGCTGATGTGCGCATGACATATTATTAACTACAGTAAATATGTTACTGTAACCTTATTATACTCTGAATACAGTTGCAATATCTGACATTTAGTGTAGCTACTGTCTTTAAAACTGCACATTTCTAAGCAACCGTAGAATGTTATTATTTTAAATAAACATGTGCACAGATATCCCTCATTGATTGGAAAAAGTTGTCAATCTGCTGTTCCTTCCAGCCGTTGAGTAAAGAAGAAGTCATGCAGAAGGCGTACGACAAATTTAACATCACTCTCCACCATATGCAGCTGTTGTATTCCAAGCCCGGGGAGAACTGGCAAGAAGCGCGGAGAGTGTCCGATAGTCCTATGCATATACTGAGGCCTATGGGCTTCAATATACAACTGTTCAAAGCCTTTATGGAGGACGTATCTCTGGCTAAGTATGTAGTGATTTCGATTCATTTTTGGCTCGACTACAAACTTTAAATTGATCATTAGGCACCATCTAGAATTTAGGCGGGCATTTTCTTTCAAACACAAGATGTCGAAAAATAATTTGAGTGATAACCACCAAGGATGGGCACAAACATTGTCCATGTAACTGTGTCCCTTGAGAGGGAGTTGCTTGTTCTGTAACACAACTGGTAAACAGATGAATGCGATCTTTGTATAGTTTATATGACCGTAACCTTGTGGCTGCTCCTATTGAACAGCTGGTACCCCGTCTGATGAGTTCTGTGGCCTCACCAACACTAACCTTGTTTACAGAATTAAAGTGAAAGGGGAATTGCCAAGCCTGGCTCTGACGGTATCTGACCAGAGACTAGAGCAGATACTAGCACTGGCGCAGAGTATCCCCCTACCCGAGAGCTCCCCACCGCCACCGGAAGCGGAAGTGCCTTTCAATTACAACGTAATAAGTGTCTCTGTTCAATTAGATTCCCTCAAATACAAAGAAAAAGAATCTTTGACTTCGTGGCATTACTGTGTTGCAGAGTTTTTTTATGTCTATGAAGTGTATAGTTGTGTTAAGTGTGCACCAAATGATTTCTGAAACTTATTAATCTAACGGTGTGTTTATTATGGTATCAAGCATCCGGAACATTAGCTTCTCCCAAGATTTCGCTTGAAGACAGCTGTTTTATATTACCCCTGTGTTTCTAATGCTTTGCAGTGAATAAAATTCAATAATTACCTAAAAATAGTGGGGTTGTGCATTCTGAGATCTGTAGAAACTGTATATGACCCTCAAGTTGTCCCGTATGATAATGTTTGAAATAAAAAAGAGGATTCTACACTTTTTATTACCTATTTCGGCGTTCAGCTAATAAGAAATATCTGTATTTTTGTCATTGATATGTTTGTAAGAATGAGAATTATAGAAATGTCAGTGAAAACGCAGTCTAACAGCATGCCATGTCGCACATGTAGAGAGGTTTCACGAAATGACATTAGTTTTCATGGAAGAAGTGGTGTGTTGTTTGTGAAATAAGGCACCGGACATCAAGGAGAGTGTCGTGGTGGAGGGTGATGCCGCCAGGCTAGCAGCGACCCTGGCGGTGGAGTCAGACACCAGCTCTGACGAGGTATACCCGTATGTACATGTAGAGGTAGAGGAGTGCGTGTTGTACACCCGTATGTACATGTGTGAAGGGTAGAGGAGTGCGTGTTGTGTAGTGCTTGTAGAAACAGAAGCGTGGAATGTGTCTCTGTGAAGAAATGCAATATATATATTAATAACATGAATAAATCAATAAACTATTTGATTGAGGTTATTTCATGTTTTGAGCGTTTTATGTTATGTTTCATATCTGTAGTTTGTTTTAAAGGCCTTCGGTTTGTTGATAAAAGAATGTTAATAGATTAAGTGTTTCAACTTTTGTTTCTTATATATAAAAATTATTTTAATTTCTTAGTGTTACTAAAATAGACTACAATAAAACTATTTGTTATAAATTTCTTTCAACCGGTTTTCACGATCGACGCTGTTGCAAGAAAAATTATATTAATTTCAATGGGTCCGGATAATGATGAGAAGAAATTGCGTAATTAGGAAGAAGAAATACGGAAAGCAAGAACTGCAAAGAGACAGAAATCCCGAGAGTTTGTCAACGTTACAGATGTCGATCTCCAATTTGAAATCAAAGAGGTTAGTTTCGTGGATTATTCCGGTCTGTCTAGAAATGTCATGATTTGTTGCATCATTTCATCATAAAATATGAGTTGAACAATACAAGCGCACAACCAAACACGTATATGTGCTTAATTATAGCATTATGTTTCTCAGTTTTGTCCCTAAAATTTGTTTCATATCTGTCACTTTGCAACCATTAACGTTCGCCATAATTAGCCTGATTCTGCATCTCATAAAAAAAAGGTACGATTTGGGTGATGTTTCACAGATCTGTCTGTCCCTGAGCAAGCACACGCCGGAGAGAGATATCCCGCTACTCAAAGTGGTCATAGACAGTCTGGGAGCCAGTCTGCTGATGAGGACATTCGACCTGGAGCTCTCGGCATATCTAGGCGGAATTTACGTACAGCATATGCTGTTTAAGGGTAAGTATTGTTGCTTTTGAATAAAAAGCGAACAAAAAAATTTTGACCCACCTTTCTTTTAACATATCTAAACTAGCAGCAAAATAATAATAATAACAATTATAATAATAATAATAATAATAATACTAATAATAACCCCCTGATTGATGTTACTTTACTCGGCTGTCTTCTTTTTGTGAATTCCACAAATTTCTCCATCGGCCATATGTGATCCCGAGTTTCTCAACGCCGCCTCCACCCAAAAAAGAAAAAAAAAGTATACGCACAAAAAAGATTATCTAAAAGTTTGTATGAGGTAAGTAGATTTTTTCGGAATTTGACCTTGACTTCATGGTTAGACCGAAAGATCAAAGAGCTAGGGTTGTGTTTAAGGGTTAAAGGGGTCCTGAGGAATGGGAACGATAGGGAGCCGACTGACTTCTTGAGATATCGGACTGATATTTCAAACTGATGTGGTCAACCCTTATCAAAATAGTAACCTTAATTGAGTGGTTTGGCAAGTCTACGATCTGGAAACTTTAATGAAAATGAGACGTTTGAGTTAAGCAAGCTTGTACAGTAACATTTTACATGTGTACTGTCTTCAAGGTAAGTACTACATCTTAGACTTTCTAGGAATCCATGCCTTTTCCATTTTTCTCTCTTTTACAATTTTGCTAAACGTTTGCAAGAGTAATTTGCGTCTTGAATGACTTATTTATCATTTATTTTTATTTAACCATATGCTTATTTCTGCTTTTAAAGCACCCACACATGTAATCCATTGGTATAGACAAGTTAAAGGTAACACAATGTTGTGTGTCACGGAAGTAATTTAATTTCGAGTTGACAGGAGTAGAATATTTCAGTTTAAAGTTTAAAAAAAGACATTCTTATGTTGAATTTTTTGTTAAGGTTTTTAACGTTTCAGTTTGATTTGTTTTTGTTTAGTGACGTTTTAGTGCACTTTTATATGTACAGTTTAGTTCTGTGTTTACGTTGTCGAAGATTTCACCCGCTGGCAGAATCAACATTTACATCTAGTGCATAAGAAAGTTGTCATGAACACCAGCTTGTTACATAGTCATGTTCTTACATTTTAAGTTGCTTCATTGTTTGATGTCCCACATTCTTGTCCTGTTCTGAGCTCAGATGATCTGCAGTGCATGCCCATATTTGAAAAAATGAGAAAACTAATGTATTCGACGTCTTGGCTCAATGCAGTAATTAGGATAGGATTATTAGGATTATTTAAAAAAGTTTAACGGTGTAAAATCGGTAAATGAAGAAATGAAGAGCACGAAAACAAACAAATAAATGAAATGAAAACAAATCAACATGCAACGAAAAAATATGAAATACGATTTTTACTTAAAGGGCCTCACAAGGTCTAAACCGTTCCTGTCTACCGCCTTTGTAACAATGAGTATAACTTGGTTGTTCTGCTTGAGAAATTTGATGTTTTTCCTAGTTCCCCTGCAAAAAAATAAAAATAAATAAATAAAATAAAGAAAAAAGACTGCGATGTGAAGCATTAGGTTTCTGTTGTTTGACCTCCTATTCCTCGGTGTTATCATGGAATTAGTTTATGTTTATCTTTATGTTGTAAAAATTTATCGTGCCGTAAGGAATGTTTTACAGTAGGCTTATTGGTATATATCATGAAAAAATATGAAAACTTTTTGTTATTTATTTAGGTTTGGTTTGCTTTTATCTAAAAATAACGGGTTGTTACTCGTTGTTTGAGGTGATCGACTATAGAAACGAGTTGTTTGCACCAGAGGTCGCCAAGAGGTTATCTCGAGGTCGCCAAGACCAAAAATTATAATGAAGCATCCTGTAATAACGAATTAACCGATGACAATTGGGATTGCGGGTTACTCAGGTAGAAGACAGTCGATATATAGTGGAGTATGATTGTGTCAGAAAGCGCCGTGCAGGGCATAGAACGCAGAATAAGTTGGAGTGGAGGGGGTGGGCGGAGGGGGGAGGGGGGAGGGGGGTTGTAGGCCGTAATTCGAGGCGTTTGTTTTGCAAGCATGCCAATCTTAATCGCCATGATAAAAAATACAGGTGCATGTTTACAGCCTGTAAGCAAGAACGTACGTACTCAAATAACCAAATCTTTGCATCCAGCTTAAACCCCCGCTAGGTGTCATACGCTTTTCCAAATAACAAGGAGTCATTTTTAGTCTCATTTGCTCCCTTTACTGCAATATATGGGCTTGAATGAAACTAAAAATATTATGACGTCACAGTGCTTCGTTTTGATAGCTGTGTAAATGACATGTTCGAGATACGTATCATGTATTCTTTTGATTGACAGCTCTTGAGGACGGCCCACTGATAAACCTGGTCAATACCCCCACCACTGACGACAGTGCGTTCAAGCTATTGACTGTGAAATACATAAAAGCGAACAAAAAAGCGCCAGGATTTGACACCGTGTATGACAACACTGAGCAGAAAGTTTCCGTCAAATTTAGTGCCCTGGAGGTGTTATTGCATCAGGAAGCCATCCTCAGCGTCATGGAATTTGCACAAAATTTACAGGTGATGATAATCTCAAAGTGCGAAACTAACTGTGGTTAAAGAGTAATTGTTAGACGGTGTTATTGTTTTGTCGTAAAGCTGTAATTGTACAGGTGGACACGGAAAATTATTTTTAATTTATTTGCAAGATGTTGGCGAATTATTTGCTGAGAATAATGCCCAGGTTGAAGAAAGTGTAGTAGAAGTTTAAAAGGGACTCTTCTGTCTTAATATGCAAATTAACGTAGAAAATGAAATATTAAGAGAACGATTTCTTTTGTACTAACTAGGCTGCCTTATCAAAGCCAGGCCAGCCGCAGGGAGGAGCGGCACGGCCGAGTGACGCCACACTGGCTGTACCGGTGGTGGCTGAACTGAAGGCCAAGTCAGCCACGCCCCTGGGAGCGTCTCCGTCTGTGGGCACGCCTGTACTGAGGAGCAGCATGAGTGTCCCCAGTAAGCATACCTTGCGGCTAAGCCAGAGTTCTGTTTTTTTGTTTTTGTTTTTGTTTTTTGTTTTTTTTTTTTTTTTGTTTTTTTTTTTTTTTTTTTTTTTTTCGTTATACAAGCTTTGAGTTTATGCTGAGATATACAGTGCTTCCAGTAGCCAGTGACTATGCCGTTTATTTCAACATCAAAAAACGTCTTGCGAAGCTGCTGCGATGCTGTTAAGGCAGAAACCAAAATGCTATTTAATAACTCGATATTCGATAAGTTTGAGCTCGAACCATCTACGATATCCGGTGATTTATTGTTCTTTTACTCGTCAATTCCAACATCCAATATATCGATTCGAAGACCTTCGATTTTAGAATAACGACTGTTCTTCACAGTGGATGTACCGTTAAAACTGATTATGCATGACAGTCAAAACATAAAATACAGCGAGGAAACAGTCATTAGAATCGAATCCACGTCCTGAAGACTTGCAGCTTCGATTGGTCGGTACACATAGGCATTATTTGGTGAGAATAAAGGTGACCATTGACTGTTTTTTTTCTGTTCATTTCAGAGCAGAGGAAACCGAAAGAAAACGAAGTAATCGACATTGCAGTGGCAGCAAATTTGGACGAATTTTCTCTGGGTATCTGCACACAAGAGCGGGTTATAACAGATGTGAAAATTAAAGGTGATTTCGCCTTGTTCCCAGGGGAACCCTTCCATACTACCAAAGATGACATTCAAATAGTCGCATACAAATGAGACTGTGTGCCTCTATTTTTTATTGATATGGACGCGTATCTTGATAAAAGCGTGTGTCAGGTTTTAGAAAATAGCTTTTGAGTATGTAAATAATAAAGCTTGTGTAATTATGTAACTCAAATTCCATTACCGCCAAGTGCAGTCACTTGTCTCGGAAATTTTGCCGTTGCAGCTGAAAAGTAGTCAGTTAATTTTTAATATATATATATATATGTTACAGTAAATCTGTGTAATCAGTAATTTCACGTAATTCCTAAAACCTTTAGGAATTACGTGAAATTACTGTCGGGGTCAGGAATTACGCGAAATTCCTAAAATCTGCAGGAATTTCATGTAATAACTGAAAAAGGAGGTCAGTAATTACACGAAATTACTAAACTGTGAATTAAACAAAAACAATTTGTTAACGTTTATTAACCCCGCCGACTTTGTCGGACTGGGTTAGTCGTATCACTAAAGGGGGCTTGAATGTTTGTGCGTGTGTGCGTATGTTAAACTTTTTCTTTAAAATGCTACTCCTCCTACAGCTCTTACGCAGGAATGTCCCTGGATGGTCCCCCACCTAGCTATTACTTTTTTTGACGGGAGGTGGTCAACTCATCCAAATACCAACTCATCCAAATTCTTTGGTCATCTCATCCAAATTCCCTGGTCAGCTCATCCAAATTTTTTCGCCAACTCATCCAAATATTTTGGTCAACTCATCCAAATTAACTACTTTTCATTTTTTTTTCTTTTTCAAATATAAATCGTCTTTTTATTCGACATGCATTACTTACTCTTTGAATTGCAACCAAGCACTAACAATCGACAAGTTCTCACAACTCCGTAATAATTGCAATATTTAAATTCCACTCACCGTACTTAATGTAATTGCAACCCTTTTGATTGCAATTGCAAATACAAATCTATAACAATTGCAATCTAGTATAAACTATGCCTACGTAATTCAGCTGCAGTCGACTACATTAATGTAAATGCAATCCATACATAAAAAGATTTAACGTTTTCATCTGAAGTGGTAATCCACTCAGAATAAATTCACAGGCGGCTGTACTCGCGCGATTTCACATGTTCCCCAGAGGTTCGCCTACCAGACAGTAATTTTTTTTGGCGTTTCCCCAAAAACTGCCCAAATGGCGGAGCTTGGAAGTTTGGCAAAAACTGGAATAAATGGTAGTAATAACTTAATTGTTAAACCATTCATTTCTCTCAGTCTTTTTCAAATAGTTATAAAATTTTAATCGAAAGTTTTTTAGGTGCTTCTCCACCAAGACAAATGGCGAAATAGTGGAATTTCATTTTTTTTTTTTTGTAAAATTGTGTAACTGTCGGTAAATACGTGAATCGTCAAAACCCAACCTCTCCAACATCCGTTTTCGGGTAGCTTCCTCCCGGAAAAACTCGTTTTTTTGTGTATTAAAATTATGAAAAAGTTACGTACAGAAACAAAGTTCTTCATTTTTTGGCATAACAGTAGTTTTTCTCTCTTTAGTTGTTTGATAACTCGGCTATGTCATATCCTTGGATATCCTTATTTAATAAACCTCAAGACTTGAATCAACACTGCAGTGATGAAATACGTCGCTTCTACCGTGGTTTCAAATGCAGAATGCATGTCTTGACTCAAATTAAGTACAGAATGCATATCTTTACTCAAATCAACTACAGAATGCATGTCTTCACTCAAATCGAATTCAAAATGCATGTCTTTACTGAAAGCAAATGCTGATATGAGGGACTCACGTGTGATCTTAGCTTTGTAATTTTGCAATTCGAGGTGAAAGCAAAGGTCTCAATATGTAATTCCATCTCCGGCAAATGACACCAGATGTCACCTTGGGTCACTGAGTTTACGAATTGCAATTCAAGATGAAAAAGAACTCACCAAGGTCGAAATAATCTATGACAAGCTAAGTTCGTGTGAGCGTGTTCCTCCATTTTTTGCCGTTTAACATTGTTTAGCTTCCATTACGTATATTTACTAACTGATGTTTAGGAAATTTGTGAAATAAAATACCCTTGAAAACAGTAAATACATGAAATTCCTGAAAATTTTAGGAATTTCGCGTAATTCCTGGCCCCGACAGTAATTTCACGTAATTCCTAAAACTTTTAGTAATTACGTGAATTTACTGATTACACAGATTTACTGTAACATATATATATATATATATATATATATATATATATATATATATTAACAAACAGTGCTAATAAAGTTGTATTCTAACAGGTTTAGAGGCGACTGTGAATGTGCAAAAAAGCAAGACGAGTGTGAATGCGGCCCTCAAGGACATCACTGTGTTTGACCCCACGGTCAATGCTTTATATCCTAAAGTGGGTCATAGTACATATATTATTTCTAGCAAGCCAACGAATTAGTGGAACAGAAAGCCTGACTGGAAAGTAACGTGTAAAAACAACTGGCAGTGAATGAGATGCAGGCTTGTATTTTCGAGACCACTTTACTGCCACATTTGCCATGTTGTTTGCAAAGTATAGATTTTTTGTCTTGCGTTAAAAATATTACATAGCATTTGTTTAAATGCGTGATTTTTTTTTAAATCACGGATGTGTCGAGGTTTTTCTGAACGACAGCGTTAGAGTGCAGGATATTAATATATTTATAGTCAATGCTAATAATAATAAATAAGTAAATAAAATTGTCGTTGAGGTATCAAGTGTCCACAATAAACCTGCAACTTCGAAATAAAAAAAAAAAGGATGAATTGATTTTCAGATTCTGACGTTTGAGAATGGCGACGTTTTTAACGTGGCTATAGTGGTATACAACGGAGCGACGGCAGGGGACCAGTACAACAACATGGCTAACGTGGACACCAGCGTACAGCTGTCCACAGGCGGCATGACCGTTGTCTTCCTCAATAAATACATCGCCGGCCTGCTGGTAAGCCGTAGGTGGCAGCAGCACCCGGTGAAAGCCCACCGGGTTGTGTATGCTGTTGTTATGCGGGACTGAGTTTGTGGAGTCATGAAGCAGATGATTAATGAACCCAAGGATTAGATTATTCCATTAGCAAAATTTTAGAAAATAAGAGAAATAAATGAAGACACGTTTCCATGTAAGCACTTTTTGTAGGGTATAACATAAAACGGTACAAAGTGTCATCCATTACAAAACAGCACGTCTCTAGACATATCCTCCCCCCCCCCCCCCGCACAAAAAATATATGACGTCATTCGTTGACTTACGTATTAGCATACGTACTTAATAGATGACACCTAATACTTGACACAACAATATCCTATAAGCTAGTTCCCACAACTGGGCTGTGAGACCGGGTTACTAACTTTTGGTTAATAGTTGGTAAAGCTAAATGGATGAAATATTTCAAATTGAATTGTTTAAAAAGTATTTGCCCTATGTTGTCTGGTTGAAGTGTAGAAATATAATCTATATGGAATATTTTCTGGTTAGCAAAAGCAAATTAACTGTTTTGAAGACCGGTACACTAGGAGAGATTCAAGTGGTTTTTGCCCAATACACCCTCCCTTCATGTGTAAACAATCCGGTCTTATCGCTCGTTCTTTTTTCGCAAACGACACAGTTTTACGAACACCATTGTTACTGCGCGTGCTTGCAGCAATTCGTGCAGCAGTTTCAGTTCGCCATGGAGCGCGTGAAGGAGGCGGGCCTGGCCGCGGCAGAGCAAGCAGCCGACGCGGCCAAGGACTTCAGCCAGAAGGCCAGCAGGATCAAGCTCGACATCAAGCTCAAGGTCATGGAGAAACTTTTTTTCTGTGTGTGTGTATGGACGGAGGCAGGCTGGCTGGTGGGGTGTGTTATTGTGTACTAAGGCTCCTTCAAGCTCAAAGTGATGGATGTGTTTTAACTAGAAATAACACTTAGTGGGGCGCTTTTTAGGGAGAGCGGAATGGTGGGGGGGGGGGGGGGTGGACAGAAGGGTGTACAGAAATTCCTTGGGGATTGACGTCACGGTCGTTATGACTGATGTTATGCATTTTACCCAGAAATTCCAAAACAAGGTAACGGAGGCAGGTGAAGGGAGTGTTCCAAATAACACTGTTTTAACTGTATGCAACGTGTTTTTTTAAACCTCGTGTTTGTCCATGTACAGGCCCCAGTGGTGGTCGTTCCTCAGCATTCGTCGTCGACCAATGCGGTTGTGGCAGACTTGGGTAACATAAGCGTCAGTAACAGCTTTGAGATGCCTGGGAAGTACTCACCAGAGGGCCTGCCCGCCGTGCTAGAGAGGATGAGCGTGCAGCTATCGGCCTTGAAATTGTCGAGGTGAGTTAGGTCATTGGTAATATGTCAAGACAGCTCGATCGCACCTTATTTGGTAGCGAAAAAATTTCACGAAATTAGCCGATTGCAGATGCATAGCCGAGACAGAAAACAAAACCGACAGTTGCATGGTGTCGAGGCAGTTCGTATCCCATACTGAATACCTTCCCGCAGAAGGCACTCATGCGCAGTATCCTCTCGTCAATTTCATCAATCCCCATAGAATATAACTTTAAGATAAAGAAAGATCATTGTGTAATTGTTATATTGGTATGCAGTGTTATAACAACAGCGACACTTTAGCGGCAGCTACTGAAGCCTGCGTGAAGAGTGACATAAATAAATAATAAAAGAGGAAAAAGAAGAAATTGATGAGAAAATAAACACGTGAAAGAAAGGAAAAAAACGGAAAGAAAGACAAACTGAAAAAAGAAGAAAAAGGGGAAAAACTCGCACTTCCAGCCCCGTACAGGTATACGCGGTGGTCGGGATGAACACGTAGGTGTGTAGTTGTATAGGGAGATCATAATAGGCATAAGATGTGTACTTTGTAGGGTGATCATAATGGGCACAAGATGTGTACTTTGTAGTTCGATCATGATAGGCACGGAGATGTGTACTTTGTAGGGCGATCATGATAGGCACGAAAATGTGTACTTTGTAGGGCGATCATGATGGGCACGGAGATGTGTACTTTGTAGGGCGATCATGATAGGCACGAAAATGTGTACTTTGTAGGGCGATCGTGATAGGCACGGAGATGTGTACTTTGTAGGGCGATCATGATGGGCACGGAGATGTGTACTTTTTAGGGCGATCATGATGGGCACGGAGATGTGTACTTTGTAGGGCCACCATAATAGGTACGGGGTGTGTACTTTGTAGGGCGATCATGATAGGCACGAAGATGTGTACTTTGTAGGGCGATCGTGATAGGCACGGAGATGTGCACTTTGTAGAGCGATCGTGATAGGCACGGAGATGTGTACTTTGTAGTTCGATCATGATAGGCACGGAGATGTGTACTTTGTAGGGCGATCATGATAGGCACGAAAATGTGTACTTTGTAGGGCGATCATGATGGGCACGGAGATGTGTACTTTGTAGGGCGATCATGATAGGCACGAAAATGTGTACTTTGTAGGGCGATCGTGATAGGCACGGAGATGTGTACTTTGTAGGGCGATCATGATGGGCACGGAGATGTGTACTTTGTAGGGCGATCATGATGGGCACGGAGATGTGTACTTTGTAGGGCCACCATAATAGGTACGGGGTGTGTACTTTGTAGGGCGATCATGATAGGCACGAAGATGTGTACTTTGTAGGGCGATCGTGATAGGCACGGAGATGTGCACTTTGTAGAGCGATCGTGATAGGCACGGAGATGTGTACTTTGTAGAGCGATCATGATGGGCACGGAGATGTGTACTTTGTAGGGCGATCGTGATAGGCACGGAGAAGTGTACTTTATAGGGCGATCATGATAGGCACGGAGATGTGTACTTTGTAGGGCGATCATGATAGGCACGGAGATGTGTACTTTGTAGGGCGATCGTGATGGACACGGAGATGTGTACTTTGTAGGTCGATCATGATAGGCACGGAGATGTGTACTTTGTAGGGCGATCATGATAGGCACGGAGATGTGTACTTTGTAGGGCGATCATGATGGGCACGGAGATGTGTACTTTGTAGGGCGATCATGATGGGCACGCAATGTGTACTTTGTAGGGCAATCATGATGGGCACGGAGATGCAGGCCGAGTGCTTGATCCTGGAGCCAGTCAACATACAGCTGACCTTGGTGCGGAACCTGGCTGCCGGCTGGTACCACGGACACCCCGACATTGACGTGTCGGGTCACATGGAGAGCTTTGTCGTACGTCACTCGTACTTTATTGATAATATATAATAAATTGAATATGGAGGAATAAATTAAGTGAAGAATCCGCGTCTGAAGCTTGAATAAAAATTGGTGCGACGATTAGAGCAAATAATACGAGAAGTATAGTGAAGCACCCCCCCCCCCCAAAAAAAAAGCAGTCGCTAAGATTTTGCCGTTTTATAACTTACTTTTTGAGGGAAGGGGAGAAAATAGAGAATTATCTGCCCTGCGCAGTATTGGCTGAAGAATGGGTTTGAATTTCAAGTGTTATTGAATAATTTAGATTTGCAACATGAGGCACAAATTAACAAAGAGAGCGTCTCCTAGATTTTCCGCTCTTGCCGCCTTAGGTGGACTTAAGCCAAGGGGACTACACAACGCTGATGGGAATATTAAGTGACAACCTGCAGGAAGGCGCACCGCCACCTACCCAACCACCGGCTCAGCAACCTGCGTCGCAGGCGCAACCGACGACGGCGGACATCTCCGCACCTGTCGAAGGTAGGAAACGTGGAAGAAAACAAATTCAGTATACTGTCGCTATGACAACATGCTTAGTGCCGACCATTCATGGTTTGTCGGCATAGAAGGGAGGGGGGGCTTCAGTGGCATGTTGTTGTACTGTATCTTCCTTCTAAGGGGAGGGGCCTCGGGGCGGGGGGGTCGGTTTATCACATGTATTTAAATGCACCAGGTCAAATATGTGATTATGCTGTTACATAATCATGATGCCGTTTAACATTTGGACAATGCAGTAAATAAATTCAGGAAATCGATTTTGTCATTTTTGCCGAAAAATCCAAGTAATATTTTTCGTCACGGATAATTTTTGCTCAGCTCGAATTTATTATAAATAAAAGCCTGTGTGTCTAGCTATACTGAACTCGAACATGGAAAAAGTAAATCACAGGAATAGATCGTAATGTACTTGTTTTTCAGCTACTGCAGCCGAACAACGGGTACCTATAGAAAAATGTAGGGTTGCTATATTTGTTACGTATAGGAATGTGCCCGATTGCTCCTACACATAAAAAAAGGCTAACAGCACACCTTCGAAAATAAACATGAAAGCCATTGCATTAACAAATGTATTTACTCGTGCTGATCCTGTATGGACACCTTATACGCCGGCCATATGTAACGCGTACCTTAGACATTTCCCAAACCCTACTTTTTGTAAGGTTTTAGCCGGATCGTTCTAATATGGCGCGTGGTTGTTGTTAAAATCCTGTACCACTCGGCTGTAACATTTTTGAAGGGATGGCAGGGGAGAGGGATATCCACCCAAGATGCCAAACTGCAGAAACCTTTTTTCCTCTTAGTGTTGCGTCATAGTCGATTTCGTTATAAGCTTTTGTATCCCCGGAGTGCTACTCTGCCATGTCATTACTTTTGGCGCGAGTGGCTCAATCGCCAAATAAATTTCAGACGAATGCTTCTAAGTTTTTCGCGACCTATGAACTTAACTGTTTTCAACGTGCCTCGGCGCGTCATAATGTCCCTGGGAATTTCGGTTTTCATCATGCTGTATTATCGACATTCCGCAAAATATAAATTCAAAATATAAATGAAGTTGGTATGACGAGGTCTTTCTTGCTAATTTAATTCGAAACTATGAAATTTCACAGCACTGTAAGAAGTATCACATATAGGATTTTGCCGGGGGTGGGGGGGGGGGGCGCCCTTTGAATGTCTGTCTGTTGTGTGTATTGAAACAATGCATGTACAATTTGCAGAAAGCATCCTATAGTATTAGTATGCTATTGACAACCTAACAGGCGTACGTTACAACCTAACAGGCGTACGTAACATGCGTACTGTTTAGTCCTTGCTTACCCAATCCTCTTCGCCTCCGGTAAGGACTAAGGCCACAACCCCCTTTCTCCCTCTCACAGTTGTCGCGTGGTGTGTTTTGGGTTGGGTCTCTGGTCGATTCGGCCCTTTACCGATTCGGCCGTACCGATTCGGCCCTTTGTGAAAGTCGATTCAGCACCAACTTGGACGGTTCGGCCCTGGGCGTTTCGGCACCAAATTATCAACCACATGTTAACTTTTTCTTCTTTAGGTTAGAATTCACCTAGCTTATTTTTAGCGTGTAGAATGTCATAAAAAGTCATTGATATACAGTAAATCCTTTATTCTTTATTTTTTTATTTGTATCTTAAAACAAACTAAATTTTACACACCACAATTCTGCCCACGGCAAAATGCATATGAAAAACTGATTTCGGTTAACATCAAGTTACTTAAAATGTCCTAAAGTCTAATACAACTGTTTGATATGGGGACACTCCACAACTTACACACCACAACTCTTACAAAAAATGGGTAAATGTTTTGGCACCCTTAATTAATGCTTGCTTTCCATCGATTATAACTTATGCCTGTAACTTTAATACAAAGTAAGCCAAAATTAACACTTTTCCCTTCAGTAATCTATTCATTAACTCAAACTATTTATTGATTTGGATAATAACTACGCCCAACAGTCCAAAGTCCAAAGTCGCCGACACCCCTTAAGACAAGTCGCCGTAACTCGCTGTAAGTCATCTCGCCGAGAGATCAAAAGGGGTTTGGTCAAGTCATCCCAATGGCCAACTCATCCCAATGGCCAACTCAGCCCACTCTGGTCAACTCATCCCGCTTCTTTCGTACCAACTCAGCCCAGCCTGAAAGTCAACTCATCCAACCAACCAACTCAACCCAATACCGAAATTTTTGATCACCGCTTTTATGTATTCAGTTCAATACGTTCACAGAAACCACATTGGCCTGTGTCATATTGTAGCAAATTGCAATTACACTCATATCTCGGTTACATAATCATTAGGGAGAAAGCCTTGAAATATAAATTGCACTTGAGCTTAGCATTTCAACCAGACACCAAAATATATAACCTGCCTTTTAATTTTTTTAAAAGGTGAGTTGACCCAAGACCGTTAAAAATGACAGAGACAAGTCGCCGTAATTTTTACACCATAATCAGATTATATCAAATATGTAGAAGCAGAGACAGGTCAGTGTAACACCGTTTAGCTCTACTAAGCTACTGCAGCTGCGTCTCAGTTGCGAATACAATATGACGGCATGAATCCACAGTAATATCCTTTTGAAGGAATCCATCAGTAATAAAGGGGATACTTCACCTCATCTCCGATTTGCTAAATGAATCCTCTAATCTTGATTTCAGGTTTGTGGCTTGTCAGTCTTATTGGCTATTGATCCAAATCGAATTGCAATTTAGTATGTCCGAAGTGTATCATCTTACTAAATGCAATTCATATACGGAAATAAAAAATGCAATTCTATAAACTTCTTATGTAATCTTTCACATCGCAGTAGAAATCTAATTGCAATTAGGTTTTCAAACAAATATGCATTGCATTTGATTACATAGTGTAATTAGTCACACCACTCAATTAAATGATATCCGAAAAATAAGGCTTTTCAAGTTCCGTTAAAAGGGTCTTTTGTAAAACATCAATTGATTAGGTCACAAATGAAAAAAAAAAAAGGCTTAAAGATCACAAACCGGAGAAATAGGTGTCTATGGTAATCAAGGTTTCTGTTCCCATTAAAACAACTGTAAATCTGGTTGATTTTTAACGAAAGTTCATTTGTTTAACATGGCTTGCGCAAAATTGATGTACACTTACTGGTTTCAGTAATGTGCTAAAATATTTTGCGTAAATTGTGGTGTGTTAAATGGACTGTAGGTAGATTAATAGAAGTTACGGCGAGTTGTCTCAGAAGTCGCCTTAATTTAAGACATCTCGCCGTAAGTAGTAAAAGTCAATACATCTGGCCGTACGACGAATTTGACTGTCGGCGAGATGTATCAAAGCCGGCGCCTACCCCTTAAAAAAAGAAAATAATAATAATAAAACATGGTGCCGAATAAACCAAAAAGGGCCGAAACGGTAAAGGGCCGAACCGTCCAAGTTGGTGCCGAATCATCCAAAAAGGGCCGAATCGGTAAAGGGCCGAATCGACCAGACCCCTTGGGTTGCACCCCAAGAGAGCTCATTCCTTCCATCTCGCTGCTCACTGTTCCGCACCACGTGATAGTAGGTCGCGTTACCATTTCAGGGCTGTTCTAGCTCTGCTGCATTGTCATCACGTGCCGCAGGTCACGTTAGTCTCCTGTGCTTGTTACTCACAATTCCTGCTAGCCCTTCTGGTGTTCAACTCTGTGCATATCCTGCTGGATCCATAAAAGAGACAGATCTTTCTTAAACAGCCAGTGTGGAGCGCCTTTATTTTGATGATGTCTGATCATGTTTGGAGCCCGGGTGGCGTTGGTGTGTGGGATGCAGTCCCTTATACGCGTCTAGAATGACGCGAGTTTGCGTCACAATTCAGTTCACTTACTTTAAATAGCGTTTTTTGAGACGCGTTGAATGAAAAGATTCTGTTGTACAAGGGGAAGGAGAACCGATGGCTATGGTAGATCCAAATTGGTGAAATAGATCAGAACATTATCCCTGGCTCCAAACAAGTTTCTGTTGTCAAATATCGCAAAACAATTATTGTTCGACTCAAAAGATTTGCCAGATTTGAATCTGACCTGTTATAATGACTCAGAAGGTCATACATACTATATATATATATATATATATATATATATATATATATATATATATATATATATATATATATATATATATATATATATATATATTGCCACTAATTTGAATCTTTTGTAACCAATTTCATAAATTTCGTCTCCTGTCCCTCTGTCCGTTTGGCTGGTTCTATGGAAATATTCTCTGGTCGAACTGGTCAGCTGCACTCTTTAAAACCCACCGTTTCCTGAAATGGCAAACCGCATTGTCAGAACCAGGTTTCAAACCCAGTCTAGACAGGGTTTAAACGCACAACTCGGGGAAATAGAAGATCACGTGTGAATGTGGTCTGGACCGAGGCTGTGAAATTCACTCTGGTCTGAAACCCGGTCTTAACCGCGGTCTGAGACTCCAAATCAAGTCTAGACATAAGTTGTGAAATCGACCCTTAGTGTTTCACAAACTAACATAATTTTCATGCAGTTTTAAGAAGTGACCGCAAACTATTAGCTGGTCATAAGGAGAAATCATTTACAATGAGGAGTGGTAAAATAACAGACTGACCTACCATGTAGTAAAATCAAGGCAATTATATTAAGTTCAATATTATCATGTCCAGTAACATCAACTCCAATATTGTCAAGCCATAAGAAACGAAGACCAGATTTTGGCATCAGAATCTGAAAAGGAGCACGGACTGAATTTCAGATGAACTTGTATCGTGGCTTTGCTTTGGGTGCTGTAAGTTGCGTAAAGTGGAGCAGGAACCAGTGGTGTTGTAAAGGAGAGACGAACTTCCCGTTTCATTCACTGTGAAATAAATACCATCGCTTCTTCAAAGTTGTCATTATTTGGATTATACCAATAATACCGTTCCCTTCCCTGTTTATGTACCAACCAATACCTAAGGCATTTCAGTTATTGCACAAACTGCTCAAATTTGCATGTGTTGGGACTACCCCGTGAAAAAGGGAAAAAAAACAAACAACATGAAAGATAATTCTTATGATTCTGCGTTATTTGTACAAGTACTTGCAATCATGAAATAAAAGACGGGATTTTGGGAAAAGTGACGTCAAGTTATACGGTATTCCAGAATTTTAGACAAATGCTCCCTGATCATAACCACATGATATGTGTTAACGAATGTTCGTTGACACTGCCAAATGCAGTGTAGTACTGATATCAATAAGGTCATGCATTGGTCGTGAGGCACTGGAAGCTTGGAATACCTTGAATTTGTGTTTTTAAATTCAATTAGCCACAGTATGTTTAATATAGCTTGCACAATACAGGAGAATAAAATCACAGCTTTAAAATAATAATGAAATAAAAAAGAACAGAAAAATGAAGCGATGCTGTCTTATCGATCGGGCAGGCGCGGCGGAAGTAACAGCGGAAGTAGCAGACGAGATGTATGCGCAAGCGACATCTGCCGCCCAGTCCGCGCAACAGGAAGTGTACGCCAAAGTCAAGTTCAACATCACGCTGCAAAGCATCAAAGCGGAGCTCTTCACTGGCAACAGCAATCTTGTGAGTACTGTGTACTAATGCGTACTTAAATCACCTTAATGTTTTACTGAGGCAGTTGTCCTCAGTATTCCTCCGGCAGCTTGGACGAGTGTCCTTCCGGCAGTTGTCTCAGACTCCTGAACAATAAATCGAAAGCCGGCGCATATTTATTGGCGTTATCACTTGTCGTTCCCTGCGTGCTTGGAGTAACGACTAGACATTGTCCTTTGAAGGTGACGGGACTGACAGAGAGAGACGCCAAGCAGTCACTGGGAGCCGTCGAGCTACAGACAATAGGTGCTGAGGGCAGTATCAAGTCCGACAACTCGATCACAGCGGCTGTGAAGCTACATCGCATTGTGCTGGAGGACACACGGCCGGGCAGGGAGCAAGGCATCACAAGGTACGGCTCGCGGCTGAGTACCTCAGTTCATTACTACATTTAAAACATCGATAGGATATATATATATACCTCATCATAGAACAGCAGTTGTTCAAGACTGCAAATCTATGTAATTATATCGAAAAATCTGCGGTTAATGCGTGAATTAACGTAACATTTTAGGAAGTACCAATACACGTATTTACCAGACATTTGAGTAGTACATGAATTAAACGGACATGTTCAAGCAATACACAAATTGACCCTATCCCAGTATTGCTTTCAACGTATGTACGCCACTAAGGAGCACTCGCTCTTAGCATAACTAGTAAAATTGGTTAGTAAATCATTGTTTTTAGCAGAAACGAACTAATTCATCTTTGGTTTCTTGCTGTACAAAGATACATAATATCGCCCAATTCATGTCGCAGTTCTCGTGCATCGCGTTGGCATAAATGAGCTGACCTATAGAAAGATCTATTGTTATGTATAAAAACACAAAGCGGGTGACGTTTTAAAAAGTAGTTCCGCTCCTTCAATGAATACTGTTTCGCGGAATGTCCAGTAGGTTGGTGGAATAACTAGGTCTAATGCAGATCAAACCGGCGTAGGGGTTGGCTGTGTGACAGCAATAGCTAGACCATTGGGGCTTCACACGTAACTGAATGGACAATTCTCTGTTAGACACATCTGTAAAATTGAGAGTAATATCTGATTTTTTTAAATTTTATTTTTGCCAAAAAAAAAAAAAAAAAATGCTGTGTGTTTTCTGTAAATTTTTAAGGAAAAAATATTTGGCGAATTACAGCTAAAGTTATCCCGTTCGTGAATGTACATTTTTATAAACACAATTATTGAATGTGTTTTATTTTTCCCTAGTGGTGTAATTCTAAGGTAAAAGGTTCATGTGAAGAGGCATGCTTGTTTCTCAGAGAATATTTTTTTTAGAAAGTAGATGTTTACCTTTTCGATTTAATAATATTTAACGGTGTTTAGGAAAATTTTTAAATGTTGCCTTACATACTAGGACAATTCATCGAAGGTGCGATGGATAAAACTTTGTTACATCCAAGTAGTTTTGTTGGTTGAGCATTTTCTGACGTCATTAAGTAGCATGGTGTGCAGAGAAAAACTTTTAGACCATTTGCGCATGCGTATTTGACTTTTAAGTTTTATGTTGTTTTTTTTTTATCAGATTACTTAACTTTGTGCGTATTCGTTATTGGTTAAGTTGCGTGTTCTTTCTAAATGCATGAATTTGAAGGACGAAGTGTTGCGTTAAATTTAAATTGCCTTTGCTTAGGGTTTTGATGTTCTTCCTGGAATGTTGCTATGCTACCTGAAAAGTTGTTGTTGTTTTCTAGAGCATTTTAAAAATTTTGACTAAAATTCAAGTTTTATATTTTGAAGATGTCCAGATGTCCTGCTTCACAGGGCGCCTGCGACCGAAGGCTGCAATTTATAAAGATCTTTATTAAGTCAATAAGAGGTGATATTGGCATAAATGTTCCTGTATAAGAATTATCATGTGTCACAGGTGTACTGGTAAAGCTTGCGTTTGGATGAAGCGTGAACAGGATTTAATCCTCTGATTAAATACGCTGAGTGAGAAGGAAGTGCATAGTTGCTGTTGTGCGAGTAGCCACTATCACTTCTGTTTCTTGACATTTAAAACAGAGATGAAGATCTTTTCTAAACAGAGGAGAAATTTCAGCTGTGCTTCTGGCTTTGTTATCCTTTTAATATCAGCTTCTACAGCAGCAGTTGCTACAGCGATCGTTGAAATATGCGTATATGTATGCTTTTAAGTTAAAAAAAAAAAACTATCTCAGGTTTTTAGCCTGAATGTATTGAAATTTTGGTTGAAGGCAGCGGACATTAGTACCTACCAAAAGCCAGTTTTCTATAAAAAGTATATGAAAACGTCCTAAAATTTTGATGAAAGCTAGGGGAGCATACGTGCTTATCTGGCTATTACATTTTTGGGCTATTCGTACCTAGCTATTTTTTCTTGTTAGCCAAAAACTTAACTGAAATATAGGCCTCAAACCATTTTTTTACAAACGTTTCTCCTCTTAGGATTTTAATAGATAAATCGTGTTAAAATGTTGATGGAATGGTAGGAGGCATGCGTGTTTACCTGACTAGTGGTGAAAAATATTGGCGAAACCTCTTTTTTGTTAAGGTCTTAACCGAAACCAGGGAAATAGCCTTACTGTATTGAAATGTTAAGTAAAGGTAGCAGGTATTGCTACCAACCTGGCTATAACTTTTTTTGATGATCCTCCAAAACTGGCCAAAGTATTGGCAAAAGCGAAATTTTTGAAGCAAAATCTTAGCTGACGGCAGAGAAATGGCCTTAATGTCTTGAAATTTTAGTAGAAAATAGCGGTCACTGGTACTTACCTGGCTATTACTGTATTTCGTGATTTGGACAAATATGGTGGAAACTATTGGCGAAAAAAAAAAAAAAACAATTTATTATTAAAATCTTAACTAACGCTAGGGATGTAATCTTATTGTGTAAAATTTTTGAATAACTTAAGCAGACATTAGTCTATACCTGACTATTTTTTTGTTTGATTTGCCAAATATTAGAGGAAATATTGGCTCACACCCGGTATGTGGACTTTCGCTTTTGAAATTTTGGCTTAATATAGCGGGCATTGGTACCTACGTAGTTATTGCGTTTTTCTATTTGCCAAAAAATTAGCAGAAATATTGGCAGAAAATTAGAGTAATTATCTTCAAACTTTAATTAAAGGTAGTGGACATTAGTACATTAGTAACTGACTATGACTTGTTACTGCGCTCCACCAAAATTGGCAAATATTTGGCGAAAAACCCGGCGCCAGGTAGTAACTATACTGTGTTGAAATTTTTGAGCGAAACCTGACATAACTTCTACCTGGCTTTTACTACTCTGCTTATTCGGCAAAAACTGGTAGGAAAACTGCAAAAAAAAAAAAAAAAAAAAAAAATCTTAAGTGAAATTTTAGGTGACGCGAGGCAAATGGCCTTACTTTGTATTTTGATTGATGGTGGCACACATTAGTTCTTACCTTCTTTTTGGTGATTCGCGGAAATATTGGCGAAAAAAAAAAACAAATATTTTTTTCAGGAAAATCTGAACTAGCGCCAGAGAAATAGCTTTACTGCCTTGAAATATTGTTTAGATAGCAATTTTGTGATATAGCCGTGCTGTTACTTTTATAAAATGTTGTCTAATCTTGCTGTTACTTATTGGTGATTTACCAAAATTAGGGAAAATATTGACCAGAATCCACTTTTCTTAAAAGATATCTCCTTCTAGGAATTTATTGCAAATCTTAAAATTTTGATTGAATGTAGGGAGCATAAGTGTCAAATTGGCCATTTTTTGTAGATTCGCCGATCATTAGCAGAAAATTTTTTTTACCGAAAACCAATATCCGTAAAAACAAAAGGCGTCCTCTTGGGATTTTAGACAAAACATAAATGCCTACCTATTATTTTTTGGCGGTTTATTGGCGGAAAACCAATCTCTTATTAAGATCTTTATTGACGCAGGGATACGGTCTTACTGCCTTGACGTCTATATTAAAGGTAGCAGGTATTAGTATCTACGTGGCTGTTACATTCTTTGGTTGTATGTCGAAAATTGGAGGATATATTGGCGATAAACGATTTTTTTATTAAAATCTTGACTGATGCCACGTATATAGCCTTGCTACCTTGAAAGTTTGGTTAATGGTTATAACTATACGCCACATATCCTGATATCAGTATTCGTGAGCTGGGGCATGTCCATGGATAATCTTTTGAATATTCATGTAGTAATTTCGTTGCCATTGTTTATTCGATTAAGCCACCAGCATACTGTTGTTGCTAAAATGATTGCAATGAAGCTTTAGCTTGTACATACCCTACTACCCCAAAGTATTATAGGGTCATACCTCTCTTATTTTGTAAACCTTAATATTATATGCCTGAAAGCTTGGATAAGTTGCTGGGCTTCAAATACCTTATCTGTGGTAGATAGTCTTGGCATATTACCCGGTAGTCGTTAAGCCGAATTGCTTCCTGTTGTTGTTCAAACTCAGGCTGTTATGGCTATATGTTTGTGAACTATAAATAAACAAACACTTGGTGTCGACAATGTTTATGCATCCTTCTACCATTAGATGCCATTAAGCCTGAGGAAGTAAGAGCTTTGATACGGTGCCAGGTTTTGAAAATTAAATATTGCTTCACTTTTCAGAATGGTAGAACAAGCCAGTCATGCAACTGAATCGTCACAAAACATGATAGATCTTGAATTTTCACAACAGCAAAATAACAACAAAGACAGTAAGTGCTTACGTTTTGACGAACAAATTTGAATCCTGGTGTTCTTAAATCAGGTCGTTCTGTGCATAGCAAGTGTTTATAAGAACCTATAAAGTAACCAGTATTTTGAGAGTTCGAATATAGTAGTTTGGAGTATTGGCTAAAGGCCCGTTTGTGTAGCAGAAGGCATCGTTAGCCTGTTTATGTTTTGTTTGAACAGCCCAGAAGTTAAAAAAAGGAAGCACACTGCATGTTCTCCTAACCCCCAATTTTCATATTTAGGTAGTTAATGTGCTTAAATGATTTAGACTGCTGTATTGTGATAAATGCATTGACACGGAGTGAAAGGTAAAAGTGGTAAAGCTATAATAGTATTTTATTTATAAGATTTAGTGGAGACTTTAGTTTCTTTTGTAGTTGTGTCACAATGTGAAGATTGTTGTTCTTTCTACAACAGTCAATGTCAAGGTCAACGGCCTGTACATCTGCGTGTGCCTGGAATACTTAATGACGCTGGGCGATTTTTTCGCTAAAACTCAGACGGAAGCCAGTGAGAATCTGAAGGCTGCTCAGGAGGCTGCCACTGCGACCACAGGCAGCGCGGCCACAGCTCAAGGTAGAGTAAGGCATTTGAGTAACGCGGTCCACGCGCCTCACTAAAGTTAAAGGTTTTAAGATGTGGAATACAAGAGCTATGAATGAAAAAGTGCACGATTCTTATTTGGGGTGGGGGGGGGGGGGCGCGGAAAGCACGTTTGTAAAAATACTAATGTCAAAGAAGAGTGTTTGTATGAATTTGGAGTAAAGTCAGTGAATAACTTGCAATATGATAAATACAAAATTTTAAATATGTCGATCATTTTTTTTCGTGTTTCGCGAATTGTTAATATTTTTTTGCCAGTATCTTGGGCCCCATGTTTCTAAAACGTATCAGTAGGGTAGCAAGTAAACACTCCATGCAAGTCCCCACGGCACATAACCTCACGTGTAGGCCTCTTGTGAAGTCTGCGTGTTATTGATTTTATTTTTCTTACGTGCCTTCACAGTTGTATATCGTAGCTTGGAAGAATTCATCATCCTGTTACTGGTTTTACTCAGCAGCACTTTTGTCCTTGACGCAGCAATGGTTTCGTTTGACTTACAAGCTGTTCCATATATGGGAGTGCACATGTACCTTTGCCATTGGTGTTATTTATTTACAGTAATTGAAAGTATTGGTTTTCATTTTCTAAGTAGGTCACCGTCTGTCGTGTATTTTGACACTTAGGTTGACCAAAAGTCACTTTATTCCTTATGTTTTATTATAATTATGGGAGAGAGGTTGAGTGGATGACTGTCACGATCGGCTGTCGTGTATTAAGGCACTTTGACCGAAAGTCACTTTATTAACACTTGACAAGCCTTTGGCTTGCAAGGGTTATATGAATTTGTGCGAGCAAAATTCGTCCTTTTTTTTCTTCTTGACACTTTTCCCGATTTTTTGTGTCTTCTTCTTCTCTGACACTATGGGCCCTACGACCATGAAACTTGGGACTTATGAAGAGCTTGATCTGAACATGTGCATGTCACTTTTTATTTTCGTCTTTGATTTCGTTTTCTGTGAAAAGAGGGTATTTTTTGCAAGTAAATGCGTAACATTTAATGATAGCACAGAATACACATTTGCTCAGTGAGCTTTGGGCGAGCTCTCACTGCGTAAATAGATAACAAGGCGTATGCCTGATCAGTCAATAAAACTTTAAGTCAACAACAACCAAACACTACTCGCCTTATAAGACGTATTCAAGCTGCGTTGTTTGCAATATATTATTCAAGAAATAACCCATTGAAGAAAGTATTTTTGAGTTTTAATTTTGTCAAGTGTTTAACATTTCGCTAGCGGAATAAGCTTCTAGTTCGGTATGTTTTATTATTATTCGGGGGTGGGCTGGGCAAATATTTCATATACACCCAGTGTATGAGTGCAATGGCCGTTCTCCCCGAAATTAACTCAAAACAGTACAACGTGGTTCTTGCACGCCCAAAACTGTTTCAATTTATCTGCAATACTTTTCCTCAAGAAAACAATTGCCACCAATTTTTTAGTATCTCTTTTATTCCTGAACAGTCCGTCACATTGTATAAAACATCATATGTGAGGTAAGCTATGAGGTCATTTTTAAATTCCCGGTTTAGAAACATGCGCATAATTCACACAATAATTCTCACAAGACTTTGGGCTCTACATGCTGAACGTGCTTCAAAGATGCAGGATGTGCGGGGGATTTAGGGTTGTATTTTATTTGTTAGAACAGTGATATGTCATGCTAACGTAAATCTGAGAGCAAGTATTTATGTTAGAAATCATCACCTCAAAAGGAACCAAAGAATCTACGAGACGATTTCCCCTGCATACGAAAATTAGAGTTTGTCATGGTATGCGTTAAGAACGACTCCGTATAAAAAGTACTGTTATGTCAAATGCGAATTTGAAAATGTGTTGACCAGTTTATTTTCTAACCATAGCTGCTGACGCTGCCCAAACCCCTGCCAAAACAGATATGGGTGAAATCAACGTGTTGTTCACAATGGAGAAACCGGAAATCATCCTTGTGGAAAACGCCATGAATCCAGACACAAACGCCCTTATCCTCGAGGTAGGAAGTGTTCAGAAGAAAAAGTTAAGTATTGGAGGATTTGAGTTTTAAGTTTTTGTCTGTTTAATGTAAAGGAGCAAGTTATAAAAATGTACACTATTTAAACAATTTTACATAAGTGTGTTGTTTTATAGATATGGGGAATTTTGATCAAGTGTGTTGAACGTTTATTATTTGCAGACAAGTATATTGTTCAAACTGCGTATGACAGCGGAGATACAAAACGTAATGGCCAGTGTGAGCAAGCTACAAGTTATCTCCTGCTTGTTTCGTAAAGAAAAGAGGGACGCTTCTAAAGCACTGGTAAGATTGCTTCCAACATGCTGGAAAAACGCTTTTGAGTGGCTGTTAAGATAGTTTAAAAACACTGGTAAAATAGTTTCAGTGCGCAGACACAAAAACAAAATAACCGTTATGCTTTGGTATGATGTTTTCAGAGAAAAACTATTACCTTTTCAAAGTACTGGCATAACAATTGAAATTGTTATTAGAACAATTCCAAAGCACAGGGTGAACTTTTCCATAGTGCTGGTAAACCGCTTCCAAATAGTAGAACAACTCGAAAGTATACTATACCAGTTCTAAAGCACCACTAAAATATCAGAACTTCACCAGTTTTCTTGTGGGATGTCTCTTTCGAAAGAGCTGATAAAGAGGTTATAGGGTGCTTATATAACGCTGCAAAGTTAACTTTTCTATCAGAGAAGTACATGAAGGCAAACAGGTAATGCCTGACTGGCACAAAAGTCCATTAATTTTTTAAAAGGTTTTAACGTTAACAGAAAACGAAAGATGAAAATAGCAAATATTTAAAAAAAAAAGAAATTAACAAAAGCGAAACTTAATTGCCACTGGTTTACACAAAGTTTCACAATGCTTTTCTAGTGTATGGTTTGCAGTTCGCCTCCTTGGCGTTAAACTGCGTCGTTGTAAGCGTTTAGTAGTTTTTAACGTGGTGAAAGACATTTACTAATAAGTCAGGTGTTGGTGTTTATGTGATTTACATAAAGTGCAAAATAACAGGATCTTGATGAAAACATGATTTATTTAACTGAACTAAAAAAAAGTAATGTGGGTGTATTATTGTTAAATAATTTAGTGTTTGCTTTCTGCAACAGATTTTGAATCCCACTGACATCAGCCTTATGAGCAGCGCACCGCAGGGTAAAGGACATCACGTGGACATCAATATCGGTGACATCATAATGAACATCTCTCCGGCAACCATACGCACAGTTACAGCCACGCTGAGCTCAATGACGCCACAGAAGGTGGTTGATTTTTTGAACAAGCTTAAAATAGTGTACAGCAGCTGTCTTAATTCTCATGAACTATGTGTAACTGAAACCAAATTATAAGAGTGTTGAAATTAAATTTTGAAAAAAAAAGCGCTTGGTTAAACTCACGAATTCCATCCTTGTGCTTACAGGTGGAGACTGAGGAAGAAAAAGAAATGAAATTTCCTAAAGGTCTATGGGATGTAAAGAAACTTAATGACTGTGATTTTTGGTTTCTTAAAGCAGGTAGGCAACACTACTTTTTCCATTATGTAGTTAAGATATTACAAGTATCGTGTTCAGTATTTTCAGGTTGAAGATTTAAATGCTACTGCAGCAACAACTACTAGAAACAGAGGTTTGACAGGGGGAAAGGTACATCTCGCTGCCTACAGTGTACTGTGGAGATTAGCGACATCCTGTTTGTTTAAAGCCTGCCTTAACACCTTCAAACTCTGATCGATATATCTATAAATGAAATTCAAACCACAGCTATGTCACAGACACAGATACCCACTGCTTGGTCATCTGCAGACATTTTCCTTCCGAAAGAAACCTATTCATAAGACCATTATGCCAGCTGGTTGTATTATTTGTCTGTAATCTTTCAGATGAGTTTGAGTTTCTGAGCTTCTTATGCATGGCTTTGGTTGATTTTGTGTGTGTGTGTGATTTGTATATCCCAAATAAATTTCTGTTTAAAATGTAAAGACATTGCTGTAACTGCAATTCAGTTATGTTGAAATGATTAAGTTTTATTTGTGAAGTAAGTAAAGAAAAAATACATTCTGTAATTCCTTTGTATTTGGACTGTTTTTTTTTCTTCACCTCAAAATGCATTATGTAATCAGAGGTAGCGGAAGAAGGTACGTGCTATTCTATTACAAAGCATGATCTTTTTGTACCTATGGGAATCTTTGTGTGTATGTAATATCACATCTGGTTACAGTAGGCATTTACGGTGTTTATTTTTTGGTATGCATGGATAACGCCGTTCTCTTGTTTATTGCCAAGTTATGTGTAGCCATGTATTTAAAATAACATGAAATGACATACCTTTAGAGTTTAGTTTTGGCATTGAAAAAACGAATACCGCAAAACATACACCCACATTACGGCGCTTTTACGTAACATTCATCATATGCAGAGTGCTGGAGGATACCCACCAACCTTATAAATAAACAAACACTGGTGAATATGTGTTCTCTGCTGTTGGTGTGTGATGCGACCATTAGTAAATCCCAGATTGGAATTATAACTATTCTGAGCTGTATCTAAGTGCATCCCAGCCCTGCCCTATTTATCCTTGGCGTTTTGCCACAATTAAAAAGACTGACATCCTCCTAAAATGTCAGGTTTATTCACTACAGTTTGTTTTTGTTGATAAACTTTTTTCAGTTTCTTATATGAGTCACTAGATATTCTTTGTCTTTATTATGTTTCATACTTTAGGAAAGAACAAGCAGAAAAGTAAGAACATTGGCATAATTTACTCCAGATGCCCCATCCTGTTTTCTGCGAGATCTCTCTGCTTTCTTTAAATTTGTAGTTATATTTTTTTCAGAGGCTTTGTGTGTCAAATGCGAATTGCAGTAAAGAAAGTAATGCTTGCAAAATACACTTCAATTTATCAACTTTCAATTGACTAACTTCGCCGTGTAAAGCTGTGTTTATAGGGTGTAACGTTTGCAGGGACGCTTACGAAATAAAGACTCGTTTATTGACAATCTCAGTGACTTCTCTATTAAAGAATCTACATCAGTCGCTGTGTATTAGACCAAGTATACTTATATTTAATTATATGTGAAGCAAATAAGAATATAGATATGTTTCTTATTTGCGAAGTATGGCATCATTGTCAGTGTTAATCTGTGTGAATAAACTAAGATACATTAATGACAATTCCACTTTGCCCGTAGTGCTTTATTTTGTCCATAACAAAAAGTCCGTATTTGCTTCATACATTCGAACTTTAAATAATCAGAATTTATTTCAAAAGCCCCTTTAAAAACCCTAGGTAAACAGGACACAGTTTTTATATTAAAACCTTTGACATGAGAGTAGATCATATTTAGGTTGATTAGTGAGCCATGATGAATATGTCTAAAGTAATTGCTAAAAATTGAAAAAAAAACGGCAGATAAAACGTCATTATTGATGTAATTTAATGCCCCTATCTTGTTTTCTACGAAACCTTTGTGCCTTTGAAAACTTCATATTTTCATATGCTTTGTTCTTCAAATACGTATTGCATCGGATAAAATTTAGCTTGCAAAATTACCTACCGGTACTACATTAACATGCTGCGAACCTTCAGTTGAAATTTTCACGTCTGAATAACAGTTTTGTTAAATATAAGAATTCTGAAGCAAATAAGAAACCACATATTTTTTAAGGCCTTTCCTAAGTAGACTGCCAATAAATCTTTTCTTATAACGAAGAGTGAAAAATTAGTTGAATGATAACATTTGAGGATAGTTCGAGGAAAAACATGACAAAGATTGGAACGTTGTAACATTTGCTTCGCTGTCAAGAGTAAAAATCAAACTTTGCGGTTTAGTCCCGATCAGTTTGTTCAGATTTCACTGAACTTCTTGCTACTTGTGGAAAGTAGGCCAATGACTGACTTTGTGGATTCTCTTTTTGCTTGGTTTCTTAACAGGGCTGTGCCATTTATTGAACTAATTCCGGGGCTTGCAAAGGTGCATGCTTACTGCATGGTGGATATTTGCAGTCCAACTCTAATTTTAGCACAATGCGGTGTATTAATTCCAATAATGTAATTATGGTTTTTTTACAACTTACTCTCAGAGGCTTTTATAGGCAATGCTTGATCGTTAACAGCAATCAACGGTCACCTCCAGGGCAGTGAAATTGACACCGTTTTTTTTATTACGTTAACTTTTCCAGTGAAACCTGTCTTTAGTACGAGCACAAGCACACTAAAGCACGTGTAATTTCAATCAATCGCACAATTCTGAATTTATTTTGGGGTAACCTAAAATCTACGTAGACGAGAAAGCAGTTGTGTTTTAAAAGTTGTAAAACGGTGGTAGATTACGGTAAGGCTTATTTCTGGGTCAAGATGTTTGCCTAAATGAGCTGCAGGGATTGGGTCCAAGGATAATAAGACAATGTTTCGGTATTTGTTGTGCTCTTGTGAGACCTTGTGAAAGACGATTATTTCATGTACGAGAATATTTTCAAAGAGACAATTTGAAAATATTAATCATGTAATCTAGTAAAGTAGTTAATATGAAAGCTGAAAAGTTGTAACTTTACCATTATATAATTAAAGTGTACTGTATCGATGTGTTTTTTCTTTTTGAAGTCATTCAGTATATATTTAACATTGGTAGCCGTGAAGGTATTTCCAAGAAAAGAAAAGTTTACGTTACAGACGAAAGTAAATACTGAATTTCAGATTTAAAGATGCGACACTTGCAGTTTGTATTTGGACTTAGAAGCCCAGTAATTAGGAGTTTCCTTTTCTTTAAGGTGTTACGCATTTTTGTTACAGATGTGGCCACTTTCAAATTCATGTAATTCTTTTGTCTTGTAACCAATGATTCTTGGTAATCGTCTAAAGCATATCCTGCAAACTGATGGCAACAACGGTATTAAAGTATTTTCGAACTTCACGTATATATAGACATGTAGAAATCTGTTGGAATAAATGTTGAGCTCAATAATTTACTGAACTCGATTCATCGACAGCTCTAGAAGGTTCGGCCGTTGACGTACTCGCGGCAGAGGTCAGTGCGGAAGAAAAACCATCAAGGGGTGAACAGGTAACAACGAACAGCAGGCCTTTGTCGTACAAGTTCTGACACCGGAGACGTCCCAACAAGTTTTCAAAAGTTCTCTTCTTTTTCGACTAGTGCGTTTAAGAATTTGATCTCCTGTAAGTGCAGTTGCACTATGTAAAAATTTTATATTGAATGTTGCATCATTTACAAAGAGTAAACCCTAGCTACTCGCAACTTACAGCGATGATTTTGATACTAAGGCAACACACATTCGGGAGTTTGGATATCGTGTTGAAGACGTTAAGAGAGTGAAAGCATTTCATGAATAAGAACAGCTATAGAACGGGTACGTCTGCGGTGCCAGACCTGAAGCGAAGCTTCCTTATCGGTTTATACTCAGTTACATGGACAGTACAAGCCCGTGTGCCGGAAGCACTCCGCAGTGAAAAACAAAAGCGAGTTTGTGCTGTAATGTAACATATTTCGGCCAAAAGAGCCGGCTCAGTCCCAGTTTTATGCTGGCACAGAGTGGTGAGGCGTCGAATCGATTATATGTTTCTCAGTGACTTACGATAACCATGTAAATTGTGTCTTCTTTCTTGGGCAAACGAAGGAAATCCTTTTAAACCAGACCAGCTGGTATGATCTAGTGTATCAAGAGGTTGTGTCAGAATTTGGGGCTTTGACTTTATCTCTGTTTGAGCACGTGACGTAACCGTAAACAGTTTAAGCACAAATTTTTCTTAAATGTGTTTTCAATTGAAAATAATTATGGGGTTTGCTGTTTAGAGGTGATTCGGTTTTATAAATGAATGACTTTAGCACCGTTGGTATCTTTTGAGACTGAACATTTAACGAGTGAACGAATGAATTTTTTCACTGGTAGTTTTTCACTTATTTTGTTTTTCTGGAAACACCTCAAGATGCGTAGCATGTATTGTAGCTTTTGAACATGGTCAAAGATTCAAATTTTGTGGTTTGGAGTAGAAGTAATTATGTATAGGCTTGAAAAATATAGTAATGCAAATTTCTTTCTAATGAAAAACTAAATTTACAAAAAATCTTTTTCTCTGTTTTTAATGTCTAGCACAAACAAGGTATAACAATAGTTGTATAACATTCTTGTTATTTTGTAGTTGGTGCTTCAAGTAAAGCGTGTGATTGTGAAGTTAGAAGGTGGGGTTGGGACCCGCACTGTGCCACTCATTATCACGGAAATGTCCTTTCATTCAGAGGTATACAAGTCTCTCCTTTATGTTGTAGTGATTAAAAAGTAAAGACAATACTGTGGATTATTGAGTGATTGAATGTTGATATTAAATTTTAGCTTTCAGAAATATACTGTGCGATTAATAGTTCTATAAAAGAAAATGACTTGCTTGCGTATTAAAAATTGCACCGTACTGTAATAAATTACTCATATCTCTGCTTTAACTGGTTTTTAAACTCATGATTTTAAGGTAAAGGACTGGAGCAGTAAATTATCCGTCACTGCAGAGATGGAGCTGGAGGTGGCGTATTACAATGAACAACTTGCGGTTTGGGAACCTCTTATTGAACCCGTAGAGGATGAAAGTAAACACAGACCATGGGAAATTGCCCTTGAGGCAGGTTTATTTGGTTAGGAATGCATTAAATAACAGCGTTGCGTTACACAAAATATCAGTGAAACATATCAGGTGAAAGAGCAAACATGTTCCCCTGAAGATGAAGAATATCTTTTTTTTCCCTCGCGGTTTACAGGCACATATCTTATCGGAGTGATAGGAAAATGAACACTGTTCTAATACAGGTACACCTCTTTTGGTAGTATTACCATCCTGACAGAAAAAAACATCCAATGTTCTAAACATAATTGTTTGTTTTCATTTTGACATGTATAGGTTATGCAAAATGACGTTGTTGAGGCAGTGGAAGAAGACCTGGATGTCGTTTCTCTTCCTCCACCAAAAATGACCATTAACGTGAAATCCAACGATGTGCTTCAAGCAACCATAACAAAGACCGGCTTAGACGTAATCACTAAACTAAGCAAGGTAAGGTCAAAAGCTCTGCTTCCCACCAATCCTTAAAAGTGATTTGATGTGGAATACAACCAGGAACGCTTTAGTTTACAAGTGTTTATCCACCAGAGTCGCTGAACGGGACGTTAAACACCAAACAAACAAACAATCTTCTCTCACTTAATCAAAACAATAAGAATATAAGTAACAATATTATAGAAGAAAGCGATTGTATGTTGCAGGCATTTGGAGATGCATACAATTTAGTTGAAGTTACGGAGAAGCCTGGAGAAGTTAGTTCACCTTATATCATCAAAAATGATACTGGGAGAACGGTCACTGTACGACTCGATGATAACTTTGAGGTTTGTCTGTAAACTATATAACCTGGACGTAAACAAATTTTGTCCGAAGCCTTACTTAACTTTGATACGATGAGAGCGAGTATGAAAGTGTTTACTTACTGCCTTGAAATCTGTTTTAAACGAAAATTACTTGAAACGGAACTGATGCGTAATAATGGGCTTTCATTGTTTTGTTGTGCTTTCCCGTCCAAATGTGGATGGGCGTGGGTGAGACTAACACGGTGATTCAGGTCAGATTTGAAGTCTCATGCGGCGTTTATCAAATCTGCAGATGCCTAAGGGAGCTGACAGGAACCACGTGAAAATGGAACCCGGCCAGGTGTTGCCTTTGCAAAACAGTCACAAACTTGCCTTGGCCATGAATAAAAAATCGGTCATCAGAACTACACAGGAGGATCAGCTGAGGATTATCCACGTCATAGTAAGTAGTTTACGTCATAAAAACGTTATGAGAACTACACAGGAGGATTAACTGTAATGGTTTACGTCATAAAACGTCATGAGAACTACACTCAATTAGCTCAGGATTATCCACATCACAGTAAGTGGCTTATGTAAGTGAAAAATGTAACCAGAACAAAAAACAGAATATTTACGACAGATAATTGCCACGAGAATCAGAACGAGATTTTAGAGTATGAATTTCTGCTGCTAGTACCCGGTACAAAATGAATAAGGACGGTTCGGTTTCATTCCTTTCAAAAGATGAGTAAAACAACAGAAAATTTACTTGACATTTGGTTTGTATAGTAGTATTTAGGGCATACGCTGAAAAGTGAGTCAATCGTATCAAATATGGTCGAAGTGAAAGGAAAAATATCCCTTCACTGCCAGATGCTGCCAAGCAGCGTACAGTGCTGGTGCTCATGCAAACAGAGCAGAAAGGGGAATCACTCCTCGTCTTGCGTTGTAAACTATAGTGTTGTAAGAGAGAGAGAGAGAGAGAGAGAGAGAGAGAGAGAGAGAGAGAGAAACAGAGAGAGAACTTAATTATTCCGGTGATAAAGAAATACCAAGATCTACCTTATATTTTCTTTTTATCGCCTTGAGGGAAGTCTTTAACCTGACGAAATGGCATGTGAGATTGGGCTGTTTAGGATTGTACAATTATTTTAAGGGGAAGGAGGTATCAGGATGCGCAGTTAGAATGTTTGCTGAAATTGGATTGCACATTTAGAATGTTTGCCCCGTTAGGAGTCACAATAAAATGTTTGCCCAATTAGGAGCCACAGTGAAACTGTTTGCACCATTAGAGTGCACAGTTGAATGTTTGCATAATTAGGACGCACAGTTTAGAGTGCTTACACAATTACGATTCAAAGTTAAAATACTAGCACAGTTAGGATGTAACTGATAAATGTAAAATGAATACTCAAGCAACTGTGTTGGACTTGCCACATGTAATTCACGAGTTATAGTTATATTGACTTATTGATGGTGAAATGCACTATGCTGCATCTTTTAGATGGAAGAATTCGGAGCGACACGAGAACTGAGGATAGTGAAGGCGGAGAAGAGAGCCTTCAACATCAATCAAAAGGTGTACCCGGGGGAGACGTGGCAGTTTGTCTCGCAGGTCGATTCCTCGTATGGCACGAAAACAATCACGCTTCGGTCTGTTTTGCAGGTGCGATATGTGTTGAGATATGTTGCTGGGTGTTGAATGTTTCGGCTAAAACATTGCAATATTGTAATTAATTGTATATTAGTTACCGTAAAATTTAGATCTACAAGTCGATCCGTGTATAAGTCGAGGTTACATTACAATAACCGAAAATCACAAAATGGTCACCCTGAATTGAGTTTTTATTTCTCTTTTCATCTGGCGAAAATCTTGTTATTTACACAAAGAAGTCTTATTCCACAGAGAACAACAAAGGCACCATGCATGTAAAGTATTAAAAGTATTAAACGTTTCCTGTCTGCTTATACAGCAGTCGTACCCCTTTCGCCTTTTGTCAAGCACTAAGGGAGTAGCAGCTACTCCGGTTAACCTGTCTTTTGCACGCAGGAGATTGACGTTTTACCTTCTGACTTTTCATATTAGGGCTTTATAAAATAAAATTTCTCCAAAAGAAAAAACAACCAATGTATAAGTCGAGGAGGACAAGATAATAAGTAAAATCAATATAAAAGTCGCTACTTTTACACCCGAAATTTCGGTACTAAGCAGAAATGCAGCAGAATTACACTTTGAGCTGTAGTTGAGTATGATTTACTGAAGTTCATGTTACGTTAAGACTGGGTGTAGTGCCATTGAGGCATAAGAGATCAATGTTTCCGTCAACTTCACACCACTCCCCTCCCTCCCAAACAAAAAATAAAACGCGATGTTAACGTGGAGCGAAGCTTGTCTGTTGTTGGTTGAGACAGGTAAAGAATAACCTGCCGTTTGCCATGGAGCTGTACAACAAGCTGAGCGACGACGCCATGGCACGTTGTGGGGAGGTGGAGCCTGGCCAGGTCAGTGCATTTATTTACCAGTCGGAATTTGTTTTGTATTTTTGTTGCGTCATCTGTCAAGTTTTTTCCATCATTTTTTTTTCAAAGTTTTATCATCTGATTTCTGTTAAATGGATTCAAAATTGTGATGTAATTTAAAGTAAAATACCCAGTTCCCGATCTTTTCAAATTGTCTTGACTAATTTTGAAATTTATAAACGCACCAGCCACTTAAAAACTAGCAGCAGTTATATACATGGCCAATATCGGTTTACTGGAGACACTTAAAAGACTTTGCGTCGTGTCTCAGTTTGGTCAAAAATTCAACATGGCGCTCACGCGGCCATTTTTTTTGTGGAGGGGGGGGGGGAGAGGTGACAGGGCTTTAGCCTAATTCGCATACGGTGGCTGCAGGTGTTTAGTGTGTCGCTCGATGCCGTTTATGCCGCGCCGTACGAGATCTACTTCAAACCACGTGATGCGCGATATAACGAATCCAAGACGCTGTTCAACTGGAAAGAACAAAATAAACACAGCAAGGTCATTACATGTGAGCCAAATAAGGCCAACCTTGAACCCATCTACTTCCGGGTAAGCCTGTTGCTATCATAAATAAACATTTTCATGTTCTATCTTTTTGTTAAATTTTGCAACTGAATAGCCATTTACCGTACAATTAAAAACAAGCAAAGAAAAGTGATGTGGGATACATGGACAATAAAACCAACGCTACGTACTTCAGTCACCTGCTCAGCTAAATATCAGCCAGAATGATACTGGATACAAGTTGCCATCTGCGGTAGTTCTTCATTAATCTAACCACGATCAGTTTGTTTTATCGCTTTATTCGTGATTATCCCTACCATCTCATAATTCGAACACGTTTAGTTTCAAACTGTACGTGGACTATTGATCAATTTAATTTCACATATTGGTTAATTGGTTAAACATACAGTCCGGCCTCTATTAATGAACACCTCTCCTTGCTGAACAATCTCTAAAAACTAACGGACTACTATCCTTCATTGTGAAATTCACGTCTCGTGAATAATGAATAGTGTTACCTACACTAAAATGTGTTCATTCTAAGAGGTTTGACTGTTTAATTATACACATTGCCTTCTTGAATAAAAACATAATTAATTCCGCGCGTTGTCTTCATTCAATCCAAATTGAGTGATTGGTTGGTTTTTGACTGGTTGATTTTGATTTATTGGTTTACATTGGTTGGTTTTTATTTACTGTTTTGCAGGCCAAAGTGCGCAGGAAGAAGATCTGGTTCGAGTCGACAGGTCAGGAATCGGCCACTAGTTACCTCATCCTTCTCTTCCCTGGCCTCCGCATCCGGAACCATCTTCCGGTTCCCTTCAGCTACGTAGTGGAGGCAAGCCACAGCTCTGTCTAGTCGTTATACGTTGACACAGGATCTTTGAACAACCGTTTTTTTTTTTAAGAGAATCTTGTTGGCTTAGTGCTGTATATGATTAACCAGTAAATTTTAAACTTTATGAATTTTATATAAAATTCCTTATGGCCGTAACATAAGACAGTAATAATGTCGGTTGTTCTTATTCAACATTGTAGCGTTAAATACATAACTAAAAGTAAGTAAATACATGTATTAAAACCAAAACCTCACAGAAATGAGCTATGACATTCCAGCTGACACGAGGTTGCTATGGGAACCGTTGCTATGTTTTTAGGGCACGACGGACACCATTACGGTGGAGCCTGGAGAGAAGCAGACAGTCTTCAACGCGAAACCGGGCACCAGCCGACTCGCCTTTAAGGTACTCGATCGTCGTGTTTGCAGACGATTATGGTAAAGAAATGGTATGGTTTATGTTGTAAGACTGTTACCTAAAGCGTTGTTTGGCTGTGATTCTAGTTATTACAACACATGAGCAATGTTGTCAGTTGTAGGTTTAAGGTATTCAGTTTTGTCTTGGAAATGGTCGCTATTGGGCGATACAGGCTTGTGAGTTGTGCTGCAGATTGAAAACTACATGGGAAAAAACTGGACAGCCAGCAAGCTCCTGGAAGAAAACCCGCAGGAACTCTCCGTGCTGACGTTCACTCCAATCGGGGGTGATGCTGCAGCTTCTATGGTACGCGTATCTGTCAATAGTAAATAGTACTCTGTATTACTGATATATAGTCTTCCAGCGATTATAAACTTTTCCAACAAACACCTAACTCGTTCTCCAGTTTTAGTACAAACAATCGGTCCATTTCCGTGATAGGCAACATCGCGTGAAAAAAGTAATCTGTAAGAAAATATATTTGTACAAAAAATATGAAATTTAAACAAAACCACCCCCCCCCCCCCAACCCCACCCCCTTACCCTTGCGCACTATTCACACTCGCCTTTCAGTCTTGTCCTACCAGTGCTTCAGGCAGCTGGTGGGTTTTGGGATCGTGGTTTAATCATTCTATCACAAAAACCATTACAGATTTTGGTTTGAACGCCTTTAACATTTATTTTAACCGTCCCGGGGTATTCTCGTCTTCGCAGTGAGATTTGTACTGTTCATATATTTGTTTTTGTGTAACATTAGTGACCCTAATGTTTATCTAGCGTTTTGTTTACGCCTTGCCCAACAGGACCTGGGTGTGCACTGCACTACCGGGAGAGGGTGCCGCGAATTTGCAGTATACTGCCCGTACTGGATGATCAACAAGACAGGGCGCAATCTCAGTTATAAGGTATTCACTTTGCTCATTGGTGCATAGCCACTGGCCAACTAGCATGCATGGTTTGGTAGCTTGGCAAAACTCAGTGAAATAACAGTGTTGTGTATGAAAGCGATCATGGAAATTTGTCATCTTGTCAGTTAATAGAGAACTTAGAATACCAGTTTACTAGAATTACGTTGGTACAATGGCCGGCATGGGCAAGTCAGAGTAAAGAAAGGACTTGGGTATTGGCGGAGGGAGTTCACCCAGTGAAAGAAGACTGATTTCATTTGAACAGTTATGCTGCAACCAGTTAGGGATCACACATTTCTTGGATTGATTGTGGGAATTAGATGCGTGTAATGTCAAACTGCAGAAAATTCATGGTTGTTTGAAATCAATTACTGCGTCCAAAAAATTCTTAACGATAACAAGATATGAATCTGTCGTGGGGCAAATTCGTTATACTGACATGGCTGGGACTGCGAAATGCTGTCGTAGTGTTCGGTATAGCCGGTGTATTAATAACCGACACTTTTAAGCAGTGAAAAGCTCAGCTGTGACCACAACGATGTGGCTATCAGCACTAGGTAGTCCTAAAGCGCTTCTTCTGTATTTCACAGTGCTCGCACAGTATTTTTCGTTTACCTTCTGAGGTATTTGTTTTTTCGCAAAATAACAACATACCCAGTTGCAAGCTGACACTATTAAAAATGTTGGAATAAAAATTATGTCTTAATTTTAGTTCTAAGCCCACTGATTTATTTTTACAGTTGAATTGTTTAAAACCTATGGCTAGTTTCCAATATGAGGACTTTTGCATGCGTCTTAACCTCGACACCTTTACCAGTATTCTCCCAAACTCGTCTCAAAATGTAAACCAGTTTTTAACACAAGAATTATATAAGATATATAAATTTTGATTTCTGTCGTTTCAAGTTAGATTTTTCATGTGTTAGAAATTGACTTTAGTTAATCAAGAGTGCTAAGATTTATTTTAAAGTGGCGGTGGTGAGAGGATAGCAGTTTTTGAGATAAATGTGAACTACATTACTATTGTAAATTTGCTGTACACAGTTAAAGCAATACATATCCCCTCACCCCCCCCCCCCCCCCGCACACGCTCACCTTTGAGGTACTTGTGCGCACTTGTATTTCAAGTAGCGAAATGCCCAACTAGTTTCTTATATATTTTCTGCCTTTAATTTATCGAAGTTTGTATGAATATATAGGTAGTTGATAGGATCGATTTATCCTGTGTTGGGCCCGAATCGAAGGTATATCCATTCTCGATACGAAATACTTTGCTTACAACGAATGTTAATACGACTAAAACAATCGCTGAGAAAAAAATAAAAACTTGACAGCAATAACACCAAGTTTATGATATTTTCTTTGGATTTTTATGTGGACCACGGCCAGAAAATAATTGTGGTTTCTTTAGCTTATAGCGAACTGAATTTTGTACATAATAGAAAAAAAGATGATGAAAGAATGTTCACGTGACGCACCTCTCCACACAGGAAGTTCATATACATTCCAAACCGGCTAATTGCATAGCCCCATTATTTTAAAAAATGTTATACGTTTGTCAGGTTTTTGCGATTGTCACGTGTAGTTAAACAACGAAAAGGGCTTTTAAATCGAATGCAGTTACCCGGTTTATGCGATTAACCGCTATGCGATTAACCGATTTCGTCTGTACCGAGTTTGGCTTGTATAATGTGGAGTGTTCTGTGAGTTGATCACGTGACTTGATTCGACTTTACGTTTCAGTTATTTAAAAGAGTTTGTGAAGACACATGCACATGTTAAAATTGTTGTTTTTTTTTTTTTAATTGTTTCCGACGTGTTTATTTTTTTTCCTCTTAAAAGTCTAATAAATTATTTTTTATTATTTCAAGTTAAAGGTCGAGTCTACACGAATCACTGACAAACTTGCCTTTTTTGACCAAGTTTTAAGCCAGTAATACATTTAAAAAAATAAGTGTTCGTCAAGTTCGTTGTTTTCTTTTAACGCTCTCAAAGTGGGATAAAACATCAAAAAGTGATCAGGTTTGTTTACTTTGTCTTGATTTCATCTGGAAAACGTTCAACGTGAAAAGAAGGTGGTCAGAGACGGGGAAAGTTCTTTTATCTTTCAGTCTGTGTATTTTCGTGGTGCTTCCTAATATCTAAGCTGAGAATAAAATATATATCCATTGTCCTAAATCCTTCGCTGAACCAGATTGTATTGCTTTAAATTGCTTCAGTTTGTCGTGTATTGCAATACGAGAAAAAAACTATATTTTGCATACAACACTCTTGATCGTGTGACCCACGTTTATGGCATTGTTATTGTCGTATACATGGAAGTGTAGGTAACAGTTGTAGCTGACGTAATTTTGTATTACGTCATGTCATTGTAAATATTCAGTATGACGTCGCAATGCTTTGCGCACACTGATATCACGCACTCACAATCAAATTCAACGACTTTTATGCGTGATGAAAATTATAAATAAAAACGTAAACATGGACGAATTTATGTGGTCATATTTTCAGGCGGGAGACGACTCGTCTATGGCTCATCCTTCCGACCACAAGGGCGCCGTACTTTTCTCATTCAAAGCCAAGTCATTCTTCGGCAAAAAGAAGGTAAGCAGTAAATGATCCAGTTTGAGGCCAAAATACTCTTACTTCAACTCAAAACAAAAGCTCAAGGCTGACCTACCCGGAACCCACAAGGCCCAAGTCGGAGGCCGTGATCCAGCGATAACTCAGTTTCTACATAGATGTGAATCTAGAGTTTTTTAAAGTAATATCCTTAAGATTTTGTAGCTTAAAGTCTTCCAATTTTACTATATTTGTATGCACAGTGGTAATAATTTTTTTTATTTTCGTTTGTTTCTAAACTTACGCTAGTCTATTTTTGACATGTGCCGTGTATATATATACTTTCCGTGGATATTAACGTTCTTCGTTTGGACTATGTGATCACCTCTTTGACTTTAGTTAACATATGCAACGTTTTGCATATTATTCTCTATATGTGAGACACTTTGGTATACTAACAGCGATGTGTGCACAATTATACTGCCTTTATGTTTCAAATGAAAGTGGAAAAATAGAGCTTCAAATCGAAAAAAAAATCCCGACGTATTTATTTTCATGGGAGACAACATTGAACAGTCAGGCATCACTACATAATTTCGATACAGTTGAAAAGGGTGGCACTCAGTTTTGTTCATCCGAACTATAACGTCAAGCGAAACGCCCTGTTCAGTCTTGCCAATCACTCAAGCACTTCGCAATAGTCAATTGTACTGGGTCATTCGCTTTCGTCAAAAGCCTTGCATGTACGAACGTTGCTGAAAAGTACTTCCTTTGTACAAAACTCTGTAAAAATTCTTTCCAACATGTTGAAATTTTCAAGTTTATTAAGAAATTCAAAGCGAAGTTGTAATAGCGCTGTGGAATTCTTAAGAATGCGCAAATATTCTAAAAATGTCAGATATTTGCGAACCCATAAATTTGTCAGGTAAAACACATCTATTTAAGAATGTATTTAAAAAAAAAGATTAGTCAAACTGTAAACAAAAAGTATGTCACTGAAAAGAAGTTCTCAGAACAAAATTTTTCAGATGAATAAAACAACATCGTATCATTTAAAATAAGAATTCTGAAGCAAAGAAGAAACAACACTTTTTCTCGCAGGCTATTCTGGAATAGACTACCGATAAATCGAATGTCACAGAAATGGAATATTTTGTCATTATTTCATCATTTTATATTGCAGAATGTATAAACAACTCATTTTCTTGCTTTATTATTATTAAAAAAAATGAAAAAAATTGAAAATACAAATAAACTTTTAAATTTTAAAATTTCAATAGGTTGTTCAGTACTGAACTACAGACATTTTAATAAACAGCCAAATGTAAATTCAGTTTTTCAGTATTTTTATTTTCCTTTTTCCAGAAGATAAGAATTTACATTGTTCAAATTATATTCAACGTTGGTATAAGAAAAATGAAGCATTATTGATTTCTGTGGCATTTGAATTATCGCTAGTGTATGCCGGAATAATCTACCTCAAATATCTCGTTTCTTATTTGCTTCAGAATTCTTATTTTAAACCATACAGTGTTAAACATTGTTCGCTTAAGTTGAGCAAAGCCAAGCGTCTCATATATAGTGATAATAACAGTAATCACATCGCTTTACTGGGGCGTTAATGTGATTTGATGCCCTGCGTTTTCATTTGAGGAGCTTATTTTCCTATTTGAAACCTTCACACGGTATTTGAGGCCCTTGTAAAGTCGGGCCCCGAATGACATATGTCGAACTTCAAATGAGGCAAGGCGGGCCTCAAATTACATTCTCGCCCAGCAAAACGATGTCATTAGAGTATTAATATTAATTAATCAGTCTCAAATTTAGTCGTAGCTATCGGCTTATTTTGCAACATTTTGAAGTGTCTTGTTACCTTGGGTTTTTTTTTCTTCTTCTTCTTTTGGTTAAAATTATCAGCCTTCTGCTTGTTCTAGTAAAACTGGACCGAACGTAGCTCTTGTTTTAAAAATATTGCTATGGCCACTTCATTAGAACGAGTAAGAATGTGTTCTGTGGAAGACTGGTGAATTGAGTAAACTTGAGGACTTGGTGAAAAAAGCATGTACAGTGTTCATTCGATAACTTCAAAAACTCTTTTGCTGCCATGACCTGAGTAGTTCCTGCGATTCCTTGAGTTATGGTTCTGTGTATTTTCTGGTTCAATGAACTGAATATTCAACGTATCGATAATTTCTTTTGGTCCGGTAAGAATCGAGTTCTCGAATACTTATTGTATATTCATTTCATTTTTGTCTGATTTTATTCTAATTTATCTACACTAAAAAGTTTTGAACACTCTATTTTTTTAATAAGAAAACATCAAGAAAATCAGAAAGTAAATATTTTTGTTTTAGGCAAAATGAGGCACTTTCGACTCAGTGAGTCTATTCCGGAATAGACCCACGTAGAGACACACTGGACATATATAGAATAGACTGAGACTGGTGTGTCTATTCCGAAAGAGATTCATAAGCCGAAAGTGCCTTATTTCGCCCAGAAAAAAAAAATATATAAATTCTTATTGCTTGATGATGCATTTATTTTAAATAAAAGGGTGTTTTTGAGTTTATTTTAACGCATTAGTTCCAAGCCATTAATGTTCAGTAGGGTTGCAGCATGTGATCACTGCCGCGCTGCTTAATTTAATGTTCAATTCTCAATGGTTACTATGCAGGGATTAATAGCAAAGTATATAATCTAGGATCCGGTATAAATGTTTTCCTTCACAGAGAATTTTCGGGTTAGATATTGCATTTCAAGAGCACACATGGCGTTTTCTGTATTTTTAATTCAGAATCCAGTACCTATTTCGTACTGCAACCTCTTGTTAACAGGATTTTGAGCCAGGTTATCAAAAGACAATGAGTGACATGGAACTAAAAATCGAGGTTTGCTTTCAAGATCTGGTTTCCAATCAGTACTTCTTCACCCATTTACCCAATATTGATTGAAACCGTTTGCATCCACTGATTTTGGGTGATGTTTATTTGGATGATTCTCTTAGCTTTAGAGCATCCATCCCAAAACATATATCATGTATGTATATATTGGTGCATAGATATGTTTATTTACCGAGGATAGGAGCTTATGTTCGGGATTTCTATACTTTCGACAGCTTATTATGCTTGTCACCCTGATTTGTGTCCTCCTTTGATTTGTTTGTTGTGGTTATTTGCAGTACTTACGTAACCGATTTGACGACTTTCTGTATCTACAGTTTCAAAATTCTAAGAGTGAAAAAAAAAAGAAGTATGGCCAATATCATAATAACTGAACATTTTCTAAACCCAAAACAAGAGTAATAAACATACAAACCAACAAAAAGTTTAAAAATATACCGAAAGTTTAGATTGTGCACACTGGTAACTGGTCATCCCGCCCACTGTAATGCCGCCTTAGCCAGTTCGTCCTTGTGTTATCACCTGTAGTTAGTCATACAAATCTGAACATCAACACGGACGCTATTTTCATTTCCTCGCGAGCTCTTATTTGTTCTTTGTTTCGGCAATTGCTATAATAGTTCTAAACATTTCCAGTATTTTTATTCCTGTAGCAGTGTTCGCAAGGGATCTACCACTTTCTGCCATGTATGTTTGTTATTTCAGCATTTTCCGTTCTTTTCTTGACAACTCCCCCTCCCCCTCTTTTGTTTTAATGTTTTTGCCATTTTTACCCATAAAACCTTAATACTCACGAATCTTTCTTACCTAGTGTGTTTGGCTGTTTCAATGATGAAAAAATAAACGAAAAGAAAAACAAAATCTCTGTAGATTTCACGCACTGTACTTTTCGCTTCGCACCGTGACATGCAGAAAAGCAATGACGACATTGAGGAGACTAGTTTATACGAAGGGAGCAGAGAGGGCTCCCCGAGTAAAAGTGACAAGAACCAGAAAGGTGGAAAGTCCTCCACGCGAAAAAAGAACAAAAGCAAACAACAAACATTGCAGAAAACGGGCAAAGTAAGTTGCATGATGCGACGCCATTGCGGGTGGGGCTCGCTTAATTGGAGCATGCGTATTCTGTTCCACTTCCGCTGTACATTGTCGTAAGCCTGCGCACTCCGTAATGTCCGGCATGCTTATTTGCTATAAAGTTGTAGCTGTGGAATCGCTTGTCAAATCTAATTCTTTATTTTGCTGTATAGTAAATCAGTGTTATTTTTTGCTTATTTTTTTCTCTTTCGTTAGTTTTCAGTAAACAGACTACTGTGTCTTCAGCTTATTGGTGTCTCGTCTGTATATGAAGAATGGTTTTTTTCGGTCACGCTGCGAGGAAACTCATCATTATTGTATTAGGAATTGAAAACGCTATTCGCTGGGAAAAGAACTAAGTGTTCAGTTGTTGTAGTGCAATTAGCCATTTTGATTTTGAAGCATCAGCCAGCGTGAACGTGCGTCCTCGCATGTCATGTTTGTGGATACCCATTTCAAGTCGTGACGTCACACATCTTAATGTCGCACGCTTTAGGACTAGAAAAAACTTGTCACATCTTTCAAGGCATTTGCTAATTACATTGTTTGTTTATGTTTAAAGAGAAATTCAGCTTCATGTCTATTCAAAGTGATTCTGATTATGATAATGATGTGGCAAAAAGTTGTAGAAACTTTGCATTGCCTTTGATCATTTCCTCAGTAAAACTGTACATTTCAAATAATTGATTCTTCAAGATATTTTTTAAATTTTGACGAAGAAAAAAATACTTTTTCAGTTCCTGTGAATGTGAAATGGCTATTGTGTTATCTGTTGGGTTTGCTTGCTTCTGTTTCACGCTTCATCAGCTTAACTGATCTCAGCAGGGGATGTTCTGTGCGTCCAAGATAATCTCAGAATGTTCATTTTATGATGAAATCTTTTCTATGTTTAATTTCTTTTGGTGAAGGTGATAAATTTTTAAATACCGTCTGATGCCGGACGAATGATTTTACTATAGTCTAGTACTTATTGATTTTTAAACAGACATTTCTATCTATGTGCAGATCCGTTGAACAAAAAAAAAAAAATTAACGCAATCTGTAGTTGCAGGGAGGAAATTCTGCCTCATAGCTTTAGGTAAACTCTAAATCAAAACAGTTCATTTGTTTCAGTAGAATCGTACAAACTGAAGTGTGTTCAAATTAAAAATTGAAACTGTTGAAATATTTTGGAATTAAGTGAAAAATAAACTTCGCCGGAAATAATGAGTTTATATTAAAAGGCAGATGATTAAACACACATATAGTGCCGGGGATTTGGCGTAAATAATTCGAGCTCTCGAAAGTCGTTGGTGGCCAGGCGTCACAAATGAGATAAAGAGCTGGACCGGTGACCAGCCTAGTTTAACTTCACCCAATCCTAGGACTTGTTCCATTCTTAGTCGCCAATGCGCTTCACGTAAAACGTGCAGTGCGGGTATTTTGACATAAGGCATGACTGAGACCATATGACGCTATAGCCGAAATGACGTCATAACTGTTGCTTCAAAATATTCTAAACCTTGCTCAAAAGTTAAAAAAATAGGGCGTTGTAAGCGTTAAAAAATACCATAAAATATATGATTGCTGTATAGATAAAAGTCTGCCCGATGTCACGAAAGTTCGCGCCTGTTTTGTCAGTCTGACATTTTGCAAGCGTCTGATGACACGTTGTCTTTGAACCTGTTTTGTTCTCCGCCTGTTTTTGCGTCTGGCGTAGTCGGTGGCGTTGTGAATTGTATCACTCGTTTCCGATTACCCTGACCTTGAAATTTTTGTGTTTATGTCGTCATTTCTTGAATACAGATGTTTCTTGAACACTTCGACTGTTCAGGTTTGTTTAAACATTGTGCCTTTAATAAAGTTTAAGCTTGATTTTGCCTTTATACACCCACCCACCCTCCCCCCCTCTCTCCCTCCGGCAAATGACTTACTGTGAGTGGCGTTTGGGATTGAGTTTTCAGTTGCAATTACCGAGCGATGTAATATACGGCAGATAAGCAAAAAAGTTTTATGTGCTTGTAAAACGGTTAGAATTTACAATATTTTTTAAAAGTACAACCGAGTAGTTTCGTGTATTCTACAGGAATCGTGCATCGTCGTCAAACCTAATGTATACAATGTATACAAGGAAAGCAAAACAAAATAAAAAAACTTGATTAAAAAAGGAATAAAAAAAATACAATTGAACTGAGAGTGAACGGTTTTAGTTAGATTTGTGTTTGGGGGTACTGTCACCGTTCAAAATAGAAAAATGTGATATTGTGCAGAACGAAAAAAAATCCTTATTTGCCCATATACACGTTTTCATCTCTGAAACATACATTTAGCACAAGAGCAACGCCATAACAAAGTCCTGACACCTTGTGCTTTTAGGCATGCTTGAAGGTAGCGGATTCGGAGTGGTCCGACAAGTTTTCCCTGGACACAGTGGGAAGCTCAGGAACCGTGAGCTGTAAATTCAAAGGCCACACCTATGAGGTAAGGGAATAAGTATATATTCTATTCATGAAATACTTCTATAATGTAACTGTTTAAACTTTCTAAGGAGGAAGAAAGTATATTGAAGGACCATGTGACGCGATTTAAAAGCGTGTCGTAATTGGCGTGACGTCATAGATAAGACTTCATGAAACTGCCTTGTAGCATGTAGTGGTGACTATCGGCAATGTTGTTTCTTTCGAGACGACGTTTAAATAGTGTAGTCAAATGCCTCTACAGCTTTTCGCCAACCCAACGTCGAGAGTTAACTCTAAAACTACAAGCTATATTTACCTCCCCCATCCCCCCGTGGGGCAAAACCCGGTAAAACAGAACAACTCCGTCTTAAAATTGTCATTCTTTTTTTGAAGTCTTATGATAACAAGTTTATCTCGGGGAGCTGGGGGAGGGTCGTCCTTTGTATTCTGGAAAGTGAGTGTCTGGAATTTCACGGAGTAGTTTACATGTTGACGGTGCTATTTGACACTGACAGCAGTCACGGGACATGGAATTCAATGGTTAATATGGCGCTGTCAACTGAATTGCCCTCTTTTCATTGTAGTTTTAAAAGTGCAGCGGAACATCTTAATTTCGGACTGGCTTGTACATATGCCTCGTAACTTTCCTCAGATATTCCTTCAGATGTTACCGAGTTTTAGCCTTTAACACTGCTGTGATTAGTTTCAAAATTTTAAATGCAATGAAGTCTCATTCTGTGCGGCTGACAAAGTTCAATTGGTTCAGCTGAAATACAGTAACAGTGTCAATATTGGTCAAACTGGAAATATTAGTGGTATACGTGTTGTATAAATATGGTATAAATATGGTATACATGTAGTATAAATATGGTATAAATATGGTATAAATATAGTATACATATGGTGTAAGTGGTAGGTATACCATTGCCAAATAATTATCAGAACACAAAATTGAAAAAAAAAAAAAAAAAAACAAGTAAATGAAAATGGGGAAACCTGAACCAAAGAGCCGCAGATGAGTGAGTGAATCACGTGATCTCTTAGACAGTGGGCTCCACGCTGTCGGCCACGGCCTCACTCGGCTTAAGCATTGGCGGGGCCGAGAGGCAGGCGCCGAGCTCGCCCAATAAGCGTAAGACCTTCAAAGAAAAGGTATTGGCTGATTTGTTTTAAATGAGAGAACACAGCGGATGAGCACGCTCTGTCCATTTAACGCCCGCTGTGTTGCCGTGGTCTGTACTAAATCATTAACACTTTTTTTTAACTTTTTTTCTCTCTCCTTTCTACCGTGTATGTGTCAGAGACTGGAAATTTTGTCTTAAATTTTACAGCTTATGATCACGTGATCACTTTTAACTTCTCCAGCGAAGCATGTCAAGTGCTAATGTCAGTCATAACAGCTGGTTCAGTGCTGTAAATATGGATGCTCTTTTAACTGATGATTTTATAATTAGAGAAGTCGGACGAATAGTCAACGAATACGGTTGAAGGCGAGGGTTATAAAATTAGACAAAGAAATGTGACTTTGGGAAATCCACACTCACGTGACCTCTGGTTTGTCCAATCACGTGTCGTCGAATGAAGTATCATCGAATTTTAATCAATCGCAGCCAAGATCTAATAATACTGTCGGGATTTGTTTACGCTAGGGTTTCCGTCTCTTTGCTTCTTGACTACTTCAAACTACTCGCGTCTGCAGCAATCGATTAACAGCCCGTGCAAAAAAAAAAAACAAAAAAAAAAACACATTTCTGAGTGTTAGCCTATGGCTGCAGAGATCGGAGAAAAGTTTATGTCTGTCGTAAAGACCTCGAAATGTGAAGTGAACTTTTGGCGGAAGCTGGTTAATCATTGAACCGCTGAATTTTAATGCGACTGTGTTTATTCTTCAAGAAAGCTTTCGTGAACTGCTTTCGTAAGCGGGAGCGGGAGCAGACTGTAGAATCAGCCATACTTCAGGTATCCAAGCAAGAGGCATTCCATTTCTCTCTCTTTTTTTTTTTTTTTTTTTTTTGGTGGAGGTATATAGACTGGGGTTATGTACGTGGTATAGTCGTTTTGGCGACTTGAACACTAAAACCACTAGTGTTATTGAGTTATTGCACGAGTGGTGAGGTTTTTTTTTGTGTTAAGAGATGTATGGCAGCGGAAAGTAACTGCCCCTGTCATGGTTAAGTACCCAGTTGCTGCACGAAACCATAGCTCTAAACTTGTTCTTATAGTTAGCAGCATTTTTTCAGACACTGTATAGATGACGTAATCCGCTTATAACAAACTGTACATAGCTATATTTGGATCTGTGCCATTGTTCAATTTCCCTTAAATCTGGATTAACAACACTGGATGGATTTTACTTTGCTGTTGCCACCGTAAATATTAAAAGAATTTCATCATGTCTCTTTTATGTATAAATTCTCAAAGAAAAGACAATATTCCTAAATGCTTGAAGACAGGAAGACAATGCAGACATTAACGAAATGGCCTGTCCAAACGAAGTGCACATTCTGAACATTGCCAATATGTTTTTTATTTCTTTATAACTTAACACGAGTACCAGTCTTCTCTTCCAAGAGATACATAGTCGCTATTGTTGGGCTGTTTTAATATTAACGTTGTACGTTTTTCTTTGTAATTTTGAGTAACTTGATCGTGGATGTTTTTACATGTAGCGGAATCTTATCAAGATAAGCTATCTTAATACCACTCTTCTAAGGACCGTTAAAAATACATTTGTAGAGTATAACCAGGCTTCGGTTTGCCCGAGTTAGGACTGGGTTAAACTTCCGAGGGAGTAATTGTTTGCAATCGGGGCACATCTCACGATTCGATTCACGATTCGCATCCGTATAACAGTGTTTGTTAGCCTTAGGCCTGAGGTCTGAGTCCTACGCCTTTAACTTTACCGAGCTAAATTTCTTAAGTTTCCTGAACTTGCATACTGTTGAAAAGCTTTATTATGCGGGAACATTGTGTCCCAAAATTCGTAATCCATTTGTCCGATTTAAACATTTCATAAACTGAAAATAGAACACTGAAGTAAAATATAACAAAATTGCGTTTCACGATTGTATATGCCACCGTTGTATTCGATTCGACGTATGGTGCGGAATCGAGATTCGATTCTCACGATTAATCGCGACACCCCTACATTGATGTGGATAAAAAAGTTATTAAAGCGGTTGTAGTATATTCTTTAAATATACTTGAGTCTTTCTTTGTGGCTGGTTAGTGCTGGAGTCATTGAGTACTTTTCACCTCGCATGTTGCAAACAGTAAGTCAAATAAAATAAATTTCTGCTTACTGTTATCTCTCAACTGAGAAGCTGTCCCTGTTTTTTGTTTATTGGTGGTTTCTGTATTATTTTTTTTGGAAATGATGTTATTTATTATTTTGTTAATGGTAGCCTGTGTGCGAAAATTTTTTGACAAGGTGTTCATTTAATCTATTTTCATTCTGTTATCTTAATGAAAATTATTTTTCTAAGTAAAAATTATTTTTAATGTATATCAGTCTATAGAATAAAATAATGAAGTAGATGATTCGGGCATCTGGACTCTCGCTAGTTCTCAGCAACAATGTGTTTGAACTCTCTTTAGCTGTAATTTTAGTGAAGTTCTTCGTGTTTTCGACCGTGATTTGCCAGGAACTACTTGATGTCCACGAATGATACGCACCGTTAAAAAGGGCGCAAGTAACTGGCGAACAGTATGTGCAAAATCTTATTGTTCACGCTGTTTAAAGAGATATCTCTATTTATTGCTTCTTGAAATGCTGCCAAATACTTACCCTATTGTGAGAGTATAATCTGGTGGTTGTTGAAAAGAATAAGAGGAACGACAAATAGCCGATCCTCGCACTCAGGATATGTTAAACCGAGACCAGCTGATATTTGGGTTTCGTATCCAACTCCTCCAGGTGATCGCGTAGAGAGGGGCTGGAAGGAGAACACCCCTACCAGGAGTTTTAGCACACGTAGTTGTCTGCTTCTGTAGTTGTTACAGTAGACAGCTTGCTGGATCAGTCCACAGCCAGTTTTGCATTTCAGTTACAGAGGTTTAAACAGACAATAAGACGCACACCTTTGAGAGTGCATCACTCTCATTGGCTAATCTGCTGAAGGTTTACTTTCAGCGTAAACTGCCTAATATGTGAGTGGCACATATCTTAGCGGATGACTGCATTGTCTTTCCACACGTTACAGGTTGGTGTTCACATACAGCTGTCTTCGGGTGGTCTCACGAAGATCGTCACATTCACGCCCTACATCATGGTCATCAACCAGGCTCCGGTATTTATTAACTTGATTTTTTTCTGTCGTCTGAATCTCTGTAAGTTTAGTAAAGTTTGCCCACGTGAGTAGTTTGGCTTGAATTTGGGGCTCCTCCCATGTGCGATATTTTTGTTTTTGGACGGCCAAACAGTTATACAGGTGTGAGGCTTTGCTTCGTGTATAAACTTTTACGTCAAGCTACAGCAACCTCAAACATTCTTCTCACACACATACTCTAGGTTGTAGTCGGATCTGGTAAGGAAATTAATGTCATGTACTATTTATTTACTTTATAACTTCGCCGAGCTGTGTTTAAAAACCGTTCGGAGTGTGACGTTATGATTTCAGTATGGAGTGAGCGTTCGCGAACCGGTGCCGGAAGCTGAGTGGTGTGACGTGGCACCGGGCGAGGTAAGTGAACGCCCCGCCCACTCGCTCTGGGTAGTGGCTGACGTGGCACCCGGCGCGGTAAGTGAACGCCCCGCCCACTCGCTCTGAGTAGTGGGTGACGTGGCACCGAGCGAGATAAGTGAACGCCCCGCCCACTCGCCCTGGGTAGTGGCTGACGTGGCACCAGGCGAGATAAGTGAACGCCCCTCCCACTCGCCCTGGGTAGTTGGTGACGTGGCACCGGTGAGACAAGTGACACGTCCGGACCGCGCGTTCTGTGTAAGGTGTGGACGCTGCACTCAACGCGGTAAGCGTGGCGCCCCACGAGTGCGTGTTGTGTCCCGCCCACACGTTGTTAGCTGTGACGTCACGTGGGACCCGGCGAGATAAGTGATACCCCCACTCCCCTATTCTATGCAGTCCGTGAAGCAAAATCCCACACAGTAATCTTGACTGGTACACCCCCGAAACTCACAACGCACCACAACCTAAACCACAGCACTACACTTCTTAACCTGAAATACGCAACCAGCGCTTTGCTAAGTGTCTTGATTGAGTAAAAAAGTTAAGAGTTGGTGCAGTCGTTTCAAGCATCTAGTCAGCGCTCCTTATGTTACTATAAAACACATTATGGTGTTACTAATTTTTTTGTGGCTAATTTTTTGTGGCAAATGGTATGACAATAAATGTAATATATATTAGATGAGTGGTGCTAGAACTTGATAACTCGATGTGAGCTGCAACTTATTCGACTACTGAAATATTCGATATAGCGAATGTAGCCACTTCAGAGAGCGAAGTTGCTTACAATTGGCTGTGCGGCTGTTTTCAGTGCGTGCCGTTCTGGCCGGTGCAGACGGAGAAGCGGAAGACGATGGTGGTGAAGGTGACAGGGGAGGAACAAGAGACGGCCCAGTTCTCATTCATGGAGGCACACACGACGCTCCTCAAGCTAGACAATAAGGTGGGCCCGTACCCGCCAAGCCGTTGCCATTACGCACTTAGGCCTAACAGCGTTTTCAACGTTTGTTGAAAGCAGGGGGTGGAGGTGGAATTGGGCTCATCCAGGATAATGATATTGCAGGGAGGGGGGGGGGGGGGGTAGGAGCCCCGGAACGCCCGCTTGTTATGCATATGATTTGCATCCCCCCCCCCCCTAACGCCCCTCATGAACATTCTCCGTCGACCTTTCCCGAATAACGACCAAGTTGTTGTGTGATGCAGTATGGGGGAATCAATGCGGTTTGCCAGCCCATGGAGTCCGCCGTGGCCGTCACGCTGCAGGATTATAAGCCCGGATTCGCGTCAGTCTTGCTCATCAACCACACAAGTATTGCCAAAATTGAATACATACAGAGGTATGTATATTCTTTGCTAGTACGCCCGAAGTACTGAAAGCTGATTCTGCAACCATCTTCGCAAAAAGCCAAGGACAAGTTGCTCTTTACATTCCGTCGAATATCTGTGAAAAAAAAGTACATAAAAAAAGCTACAGCTTAGTAGCAAAACGCTTGTCCTTAGGTGAGCTCACGGAAACTAGATCTAAACTTGGATTGAGAAATTCACCGAATGCGCTGTATATAGATGATCACAGGTGTTTTGGCTTGGTCTTCGGTAAAGTGCAAAGTGAACTTTCGAAGTCTTCCCACCATCCAGCTGAATTTCACTTCAGTGTAGTCAAGTAACTTCCCGTCTACCAGCATTTCATTAGTCTGATGTTTCTTTTGAACCTTACTTTCGTTCTGCGTAAATAGCAGTGTGAGCGATCTTAATTTCTTAATACAAAGCCTTCGACGCCTCCTAACGTTTATCATACATCTTAAAGTTTGAATTTTAAAAAAAAGGTTGATGTTATTTTACATAAATCATGTGGCTTATTGTAGCGGTGTAAAAGGCGGGAAGGGGAAGCTGCATCCAGGCGAGAGTGTGCTGTACACGTGGCAAGACGCGCTGGGCAAGCGCGAGCTCATGTGGAGCGCTGGCGAGAAGAAAAACCAGAAGAACGACCTTGTCAGGGTGAGTCCTGCTCATTCACACCCCTTACATGCTCGTCTTCTTCATCACTTCGGCGCATTTTGATATGTGCACGGTGTTTCTCGGCGTTTTAGTAAACAGTAACTGTTAACTGACGGCTTTTCATGAGATGACTGAACCAGTAAACCAGGGTGTTGGCTGTTTTCTTGTAATGTGAAGTATACTTTATTTATGTAAATAACTTTTTGTGCACCGTAATGCTTACAACATTGGGTGTGTGTGTGTTGAGCCAGGATGACTTGAAAGAATTCTACTACACGCCAGACAACAAGATGTACTGGGTGTCCTTCCTGGACGGCATGCAGCGAGTGCTTCTCTTCACTGAGGATACCAGTGTGGCCTTGACCGCACAATCGGTCTGCAGTCGTTTTTTTTTTTTTTTTTTTTTTGTTTCTTTTTGCTAGTCTCAAGCTCCCCACACCCTCCTCCCAAAACACATACTCGGCCCGTCACTGAGCTTTTGAGTAAAAAGGACTAAGACCGAGGATAGGGGATATATGGGATACCAAGATCAACCTCTACCTGACAGTTTAAAGTAAACAGCAATGTAATGGAATAAACAATCATTGTCCCCCGTGAAATGGAGGGATATAGGTTTGAGCTTGTCTGTCTGTCCTACTTAATGATAAGTACCTTGTGGAGTCCACTTCTCTATTAATTAAAGTGATTAGAGCTTTGTATCAATCATATAGCTAATAACGAGGGAATATAGGTGTGCAGTGTCAAGGTTTCCTTTTGATCGATCAAAAATCGCCAAAGTTACAGCCCTCTGAAAATTGCCTAAATTGACGCTCTCGATAGTACCTTGTGGAATCCACTTCTCTATTAAGGAACCATGTAAGAGTTATTATTCTTTCATAGTTATTAATCTATTGTGACAATGAGTTTCACGGGGGATCCTGCTGCTCTATGACAGCATCTACTTTGCGCATGAAAAACAGCTTGAAAGTAGTTCTTAACTGCAACTTGCATGGAAATATTTTTGGGGAATATGAAACGTAACGACAGACATTTGTGTGTGTGTTCAGGCTGGTGAGCTGGAAAGACTTGACCAGGAAATCAACCTGTGCTTGAAGGGCGTGGGTCTGTCAATGGTCAACAACCATCAGAGGAAAGAAATCGCCTACATGAGCATAACCAGGTTCTAACCGAAAATCCAATGCCTGGTCGTTTTAGAAATGTAGTGTTACGTGACTGTTAAGTATCGTTGTTTTTCGTTTGAGATTTTTAAGATCCTCCTTTTGTGCTGTTAGAGATGCGAGGTAATCAAGATTAACACAGAAGGATTTAAAAAATCTTTTTTTTATCCGAGGTAATCCTGAATTTCGAGTGTGCTTTAGTTGTTTTGTGCATTAGTTATATGTGGTCTTTGTAGCTCTGATGGTTATGCGTTGGTTAATACATATGTTCTTTGTAGCTTTTGTATTTGTGCATTAGTTAGTGTATATGTGGTCTTTGTAGCTCTGATGTTTCTGCATTGAGTAATGCATATGTGGTCTTTGTAGCTCTGGCGTAATTTGGGAAGAAAAGAAGAAGAAGAGATTCAAAGCCCTCAACCTCAAACAGAGTATGCTAATCGAGAATGCGTACAACCAATTTGTGGCTGACATCACAGTGGGGAAAAGTACGTCATCCAAGAAACACCTGGAGAGTAAGCTGGAGGTGAGGTGGCTGATGCGGGAATAGGTGTGTCCGTGCTGAGTAGGGCGGGTGTTCACACAGTTCGGTCCTGGAGTCAGCGGGCTGGGACAATGTTTGTGAAGCGTGAATTCTGTGTACGTTTCAAAGGAGCGTTTCTGAAAACATCACCATGTATCCCATTCACTGTCGGCTTAGGGTGTGCTCTATAATTTTTGATAAAATTTGCCAGCATTGAACGTTGAGGTTATGTGATTTACAGCACAACAAGAACGCGCTCAAATTTGTATTGCGGCTTTGTATTGCTCCCTGGTTTCTTTACGTAACATTTCAAGATGTTTGCGCCATGTTGTGTAAATGTAAGAAATCTATCATAAATAGTGGGAGAAGAACAAGGGGTGTTATTTTTTATCTTATACAGGTTGATTTTGGCACAAGCCCCCCAATCATGTTAAAGCCCCGGAAGTGTGAGATCAGGAGAACGTTTGAGAACGGCGTCTGGATGCAGTACCGTTCTTCCGCCCACCAGCTACAGTTCCACATGAAGATTCACAGGCTTCAGGTGCAGTGCTATAGTCTTGCATTCGAAACAAAGGCCATCTTAGGGATTTGCGAGACATAACGAGGAATTTGGTTAATTGTGGTTAAGGCTTGCAAAGAAAATTGAATTTAGATAATTTAGGAAGGCACGAAATTCTGTTTCTTAAAAAAACAACAACAAGAACAACAAACACACAAACATTCAGAAACTTGGCATTAACCATAGTTTGAAACCCCAAGATTCAAATAATCCTAGGGTATAGTGTTTAGAAGTGGGATATTTACTTGCACATTTTGCATGGATGGATTTGGGTGTTTTGCAGCTGGATAACCAGCTGCCGGGAGCTGTATTTCCGACTGTGCTTGCTCCGATGCCACTCCCGAAATCCGTAGCTGCGGAAAGCGGTAGGGGCAACTACTTACTTTTGAATGAAGCTATAATGTAATTATCAACCAGTCGCAGGCAAGAATCAAATTTGTAGACCCGTTTAAATTTCAAGAGAAATTTATGAGAGGCACAGAACTCAGTCACTCATATCTTTTCAGCTTCATGCTGGTATCGCATTCAAATTCTAGCTTATTTTTGATAAGATATTTGAAAAAGTACAGAGAAAACATGCTCAAAAACGAAAACTGTTTTTTCTCTCTCGAAGCATGCTTTAACGTCTAGCCTGATCATTCGTATAAAAATATATTTCCCGCGTATCGAACTTGTCGAGAGAATTTCATAACCCCTATTTAAACTTGGTTTCTTTAAGCCTAATGTGCATCCTGTTTAAGAGTCAGGTTGGAAAACTCACCCCCAATCTTTATCCGGTGTTGTGTGAATTGTCGGGCATCTACTGTATTTAGAAATCGTTTGTCCCAAATTCCTGTTTTAAAGTTCGTGTTCATTATGTGACGTCATCAGTGGTTGTGTTACAGTGCCTAAGCCATTCACGGAAGTGAGCATCATGATCCGAAAGCGAGAATTCAGCAACGTCATGCAATTTAAGTAAGGCATTGTGACGTCACACACAAGTCTTATTATACTGCAGCAATGTTTCAAACTATTTAAAAACGGTCGTTTATCATCGCAAATTTATGGTAATGTTTGGAGGTTTTCAAATTTGAAATTTCGTACGGATGAGCCTACAGTGAGCAGGAATCTCGTTGTGTAATTTAAAATGATAGATTTGAAGTGTTTACTTTATTACACCATGTCGGTTGTAAAATCGTGCTCAACTTTTCAGCAAACGCTAGTTGTTCTGTGATATTTAATATCAATTACCAATCTACAATTATGTTCTATGAACCTTAACGTAAACTCCGTGAATTGATTAACTGTCTGTACAGATTTTTTTGTGTTTCAAATTATGAAACAAAACCAAACATAATCACATGAAGTTTAATGTTGATATTATATATTTAAACCGTAACGAAAAGTACCCAAATGTTACTTTAAGCGTGAATATTTTGATTTGATTGAGCTTGTAATGTGCGCCAGGTACTTCAAGACGCTGGTGCAGGAGATGGCTCTGAAGGTTGACCAGGGCTTTATCAATGCCTTACTGACGCTCTTCGCCAGTGAGGAGGAAAATGAAGAATCGAAACGAGAACAGTTTAAATTAGACCTGAAAACCATCGATTCTGTGCTGATGGACTTTGCGACCCAGTCCTCGGCAGACGAACAGAAGCACTTTTACGACATGCTGCATATCTCACCTTTGAAGGTAAGTACCGCTGGTCTTTGTTGGTTATTGATGCTGCTCACAATGGTGGCGCTTGTTTTTAAGCAGTCGAAAGTGTCATTAATAGATGCTGGTCTGCTTCACTTATATTTCATTATAAGAGAGAACATTTTTTTTATTAGTAGAAGAAGTAGTAAAACATCATTGTGCTTCCACGTGTTTGCTTTTTTTTTACCACACCTGAACTTGGCTAAAAAGGGTGAGCGAATTGCACAGTTTGTGCATTACAATAATTATTGAATATCGGATAGTACGGCGGCTGACTGATAGAGGGTTCCGGGCAAACTGGCATTTCAACTGAATGTGCACCCCTCGGCATTCAATTTTTTTGTTGCAAAAGGAACATGTTTTTCCGTTGGAATTTTGCCAAAAACAGCCCTTTATTTTGCCACGGTTTACGTTCAGTCACGTGACCTCATGTCGTGGCCCAGTTCTTAGTGGACTCAGAACAATACTCAACGATCACATTATATCGCCGCAGGTTCACCTGAGCTTCTCCATGTACGGCGGGGATGAGACAGAGGACAACAAACCGACGCAGCTGCACTCCGAGGTGCTCAACCTCTTCCTGCAGAGTGTCGGCATCGTGCTCACTGACATCCAGGACGTCATCTTCAAGTAATGCCTACGTTCTTACCCCCCACCGCCCTTCCCTCCCCACCCCCTCGCCCTCCAAACTTTGACCTTAGACTCTTGTCTCAGGCCTACAGTCTCACTCCCCCCGCCCCACACTGCGACCTTAAACTTGACTTGGAAGCCATAGCCTACTGGTGTTTCTATATCATAGTACCCTGTAACTCACCTCGTCGAATTTCGAGAATCAGAACTGTATTGCAGAAAAGTTGTTGTTTTTGTTTGGAAGTTTTACGATATAGGAATGTGCCAGAATATACTGAAACGAAAATAAGAATGTTAGATAATGTTAGATAATGAGATTATTTACTCTAATAACCAGAGTAAATAATCTCATTTTGTTCATGTGATGTGGGTTCAACTTTCAGACTGGGATATTTTGAGAGAGAGTTTAATTTCTACAACCAGTCACAACTTACGAGTGAGATCACAAGGCACTATTCTAGCCAGGTTAGCTCCCCTTCCTATGCCAAATAAAAATACAATGCGAGAGAAAGAAAGTTATTGCATTACATTCTCCATATAAGGAACGCCGTGAGAAACGGGTAAATATTGTAAAGCTGTGGTTTTACTGTAGGTCATTTGTTTTTGTCTTTCCATGTATCGACACAAGAAACTGCTTAGTGAGTTTTGACCAAAGAAAAAATTCATTAGCTCCAGTTTCTCAACATAACGTCAGTTAAATATTTTCCCTTTAATTTTTTTTTTAAAATGTTGTTTTTGAAATGGCAGAGAGAGTGTTGTGTGTTTGCAGGCCATCAAGCAGATGTATGTGCTCGTGTTAGGGCTCGATGTGCTGGGAAATCCCTTCGGCGTCATCCGCGGCCTGGCCGAGGGCATCGAGGATCTCTTCTATGAACCTTATCAAGTAGGTGTTCATGAAGGTGGCCTCTTCTGTGAACCTTATCAAGTAAATTTTCATGAAGGTGGCCTCTTCTATGAACCTTATCAAGTAGGTGTTCCAAAGGTGATCTCTTCTATGAACCTTATCCACTAGGTCTCATAAAGGTTATCTGTTCTATGAACCTTATCAGGTACGTACTCATAAAGGTTATCTGTTCTATGAATCTTATAAAGTAGGTTCTCATTAAGGTTATATGTTGAACTTTGTCAAGTAGTTGTTCACGGAGTTGACCTGTCCTATGAACATTATTTAATAGATTGGGATAATTTTATTTGATCGTGAAATGGCTGATACCTGTATGGCTTACCTTACAATTGATCAAAATAAGACCACACAATTTCATTTGTTATCACAGACTTATAAGTGTGGCTTTCGTTACACCAGGGTGCTATCCAGGGACCTGAAGAGTTTGCTGAAGGCTTAGCCCTGGGAGTGAGAAGTCTGCTGGGCCATGCTGTTGGTGAGATGCTATGTTAAAAATATAAAGGTGCAAATTATGCGAAGGAAGGTTTTTATTTCCATCTTGCACCGTTGTCTTATGCAGCGCTTGTGGGTGTATGTTTGTGTTAACTTCCGTATGACACTGTATCTACCGTTGTTTTGTCTGAATTTATATGGAGTATGTGGAGGATATTTATTTCATGATCATCGTGTAGAAAGTAAAAGAAACATTGAGAAGAATATAGATTCCCATTCTTGACATATGTGTTCTTATTTTTATGTGTGATATTCATTGCGGATATAATAGGGAAAAGTAGCTTCTTTCCAATCTATTGGCCAGACACCAGTTTAATTATTATGAAAGTAATAACAAAAAATGCCGCTAGGTGGAGCTGCGGGTGCTGTATCACGAATCACCGGTGCGCTTGGTAAAGGCATAGCAACCTTGACCCTGGATGACGATTACCAGAGAAAGAGGCGGGAACAGCTGAACAAGAAACCGGAAGATTTGAAGGAAGGGCTAGCGCGAGGTGGCAAGGGCCTCGTTATGGTAAGACCACCCGCCCCATGTGCTGGGGCCAGAGTTAATTGATGCGGTACATGTGCACCACTGATTGCAAAAACTGTTTGCGATTGCGCGAAGGCTGGCCTGATAATATAGCAAGAGTGTAAACTGTATGTCCATCATTAAAAATATGAAGTAAATTTTGACTTTCAAGTAAATATGAAATTCTTCTAAATATTTTGTTTCTGTGAACGTGGTAATTTTTAGTCCCCCGCCTTGGGCTTTTTGGACTGTAGCTTTCGGGTTTGTCTGTCTGTCTGTCCGTGTGTGTGCATGTTTGTCTGTCTGTCTGTCTGGCTACAGTTTTTTGTTAACACACTCAAGCCTACCCGGTACATTTCTTGATCGATTGGTGAAATATTTCACATATAGGTAGTATGGGTCCCAACAAGAGTTGGTATTGTAAATGAGCCATGTCGGCCCAAGGACATTGGCCCAGCTGGACTTTTACGAATATGATACGAATTGCTAAAGGGTTGTAGTCCAACCAACAAAATCAAATACTGGGAGTGTACGCCGGCGGGGGACATATTCAGTTTCATTGACCTACTTGTTAAGAAGGATTTTTATGATAAGATTTTGCAACTTTGCAGGGTGTTTTTGATGGTGTTACTGGCATTGTTAGAAAACCTGTAGAGGGCGCCAAAGAAGAGGGTGTCGGCGGATTCTTCAAAGGTATCCCACAGATTCTGTGGTCGTATTCAGAAGCAAATGTACATTCTCAGTACTTCGCATCTTATTGGTACAGGCTGAAAGCGTTGAGAGATATTTGTAAATTTGTTTTGAAGACTTTAAGCTGCAGGTATGCGTATTTGATAGCATATGCTTGTGTTAACAGGTATCCCGACAATACCCCTAGCGACAAGGTTTTGCGTGGTGCAACACAGCATATCGCGATGATTGGCGTGATTTTTTTTCAATTTTGAATTTCAAATATTTTCAAATGCTCACGTTTTTTCTTTTACAAAGGAAAATTCCTTCAGAGTTCTGTCAATTCAGATCCGTGCATGCCTGCATAAATAATAAATACTTAGAACTTTTATCGTTTCAAATCAAGAGAAAAAAAAAGACTTCAAAGTTCTATCATTTCAAATCCGGCTGTATACAAGAAGTGCTAATCTGGAGTTCTATATATTTTCAAATATGCAGGGCGTAAACAAAGTCATATTCCACCACTCTCACTTGCTGTCAGAATGCCATGGAGCAATAGGCGATAAGCCTTTCTGATGAGAATTTGAAACAGATTTTATCTTAGGATGCGGTGTAAAGAGGTGTAAATTCATCATGATTCTGAAATGGAGATAATTTGACGCTAATAGGGGAAAGCCAAAAGTTTCACTTAAAACATCTCCGAACATTTTTTTTTCAAAAAAACTAAAATCGCCCCACCTTTTTTATGATTCTGATTTTCAGGCGAATTGTTACACTTTTCAATTCAGACTAATCGTCGCCAGGCGCATTGTCACTTAACGAATTGTCGTCGGACGTTTTGTCGCGGATTCGTGTTTGTGTGTATGCGAGTGTGCTAAATTGTTTGTTCGATTTGTTTTGAAGGTGTTGGCAAGGGTCTGGTGGGCGTTGTGACAAGACCAGCGAGCGGTGTGGTCGATTTCGCCTCCAGCTCATTTGAAGGTGTTAAGAGGTCAGTCTGAATAAAATAATAGCCAGCTATTTCTTGTTCCATGCTGTAATATTCCTAGGACTGCAGTTTGGTTACAGTGTGATAAAAATTACAGTAATTATTTTGGTATAATTGGGATTCGTTCAAATATATTCCTTTCTAATAATTCAACATACATCTGCTATGACACGTATAGTTCAGTTTAGTACAGCTTTTTTTTTGCTCAGCCTCTTCCACTCCACTGTTCTGTTTGTGCACTCTAACACTCTAGGGTACAACTTGTGCAGTAGGATATGCGTCAATTTAATTGTAAGTTCGGTGATGTGAAATAATACGCACATTGACTGTTATTTGAGATACAGTGTATTTATAATTAATTGTAGTTTCTGTGACCTTTTAAATATTTAATGTGAATTCAGGGAGGTTTGTTATTAAGAAATGAGCATCTTGTTACGAATAGTAAAATAAATTTATGATTAATAAAATCACTATTAGGTCGCCTCCTTTAGGGAAACCTGTTTTAGGTGCTTTTGTTTCTAATCACACAGCTAAAAGGCGTTATTGGGTGTTATGTGGTAAATATTAAAATGACTAAAAGTGTTATACCATTACGGTAACATTTTAACAATTTTTGCAAAATCGTACCGAGAAAACCCTAACCGAATAAATGAAGTGTAACCAGACCGAACCTGGTACCGTCACACCCCTGGCGACCATATAAGATCTTAAACGACATTTGTATGCAAATGTGGTGAAGTGTAAAATCTTGCAAATAAGAAGTTATTTACCTTCATATGACTTGCTTTTATATGCTTTTGCACGTTTATTGTGCGTATACAAGTGAATTTTTCTGCTAAAATCTCCCGGTTTGTCCAGTGCAGCTGCCGTTGATTCCGTAACAACAATACTTCGCTCTTAATTCATGCCAGTTAACGTATTTCATCCCCCCTAATTTATTATGTAAGTACTGTTATGGCTTTTCACTTATTCCCACGACGGCGACTAAAGTTTTTAATTTTGCTGACGATCTCTGAGTGGTGTAATCTTAAGTGCCATGGCTGCAATTCCATTAGGTTCAGTGGAGAAAAAAGCAGATAAAAGTATGCTACACCCAGAAAAGCATGTTTTTTTTTGGGGGGGGGGGGGGAAAGCCGCAAAAACCAACACAATCACCAACTCGTATAATTACAAACAAAAGCTTTCTCATTCCAATGTCAACGAACAAATGCAAAAAGGATCGGATAAGACTTAGTTTGATTAATTTTGCTTTTGTGCGGGAGTTTCGTGTCGGCAGAATCAAGATCTGGCACACGTTTGTATGTAATATTTGTAGAATGATTAGCTGCGACAGTCCCCTACATACAGTCAGCCATTTTTGAAAAAAAAAATTTGTTTAGATCCTTAATCTTACAGTGTTAAATCAGCTGGAATTTTTTTTTCAAAGTTGATGTGATGTTGTCGTTGGAGATAAACGAAATACGCCAAAAATTGAAATGGATGCTGTCCAAATATCCTTCTTCGAAAAATGTATCGGTCTATAATGTTGTGATCCTTATTTTGTGGTGTAATTGCAATTGGCCGTTAAAATACCAATAGCAATTATAATGGCTGCGTGGTGTGATTGCAAAACGGACTGGTAATAATAGCATAAAAAATGCAGATGAAAGCGGTTAATTGCGTAGTGGGTAATGGCGTAAACCTGTTAAGGTATAGAGCTGGAAAGTCCCTTACTGTTTGTTTAAAATGTACTGGATAATCGTATAACTGAGTTAAATACATAATTTCGTCTCAAAAATGGGCTATGTAATTAACCGGTTTTGTTTGTGTGTTAGTAATACCCATTATAATAATAATGACAATTACAGTTATTATATGTGGGTTTGACAGACTGACAGACTTGACGGACGAGGTGAGGCGTCTACGCCCGCCCCGCTTTCTCCACAACGACGGCATCGTGAGGCCCTACCTGTACCTGGAGGCGGAAGGGAACGACACACTGCAGGTAAGCGACCGCGCAAAACTACCAGTTACGAAATGACACCTGGCAGGTAAGAACCCGCTCAAAACACTCACCCACACACCAAACCATACTCTGCAGGGAAGCACCCGCTCAAAACACTCACCCATACACCAAACCATACTCTGCAGGTAAGCACCCGCTCAAAACACTCACCCACACACCAAACCATACTCTGCAGGGAAGCACCCGCTCAAAACACTCACTCACATACCAAACGATACCCTGCAGGTAAGCGCCCGCGCAAAACTACCAGTTACGAAATGACACCTGGCAGGTAAGAACCCGCTCAAAACACTCACCCACACACAAAACCATACTCTGTTGGGAAGCACCCGCTCAAAACACTCACCCACACACCAAACCATACTCTGCAGGGAAGCACCCGCTCAAAACACTCACCCACACACCAAACCATACTCTGCAGGGAAGCACCCGCTCAAAACACTCACCCACACACCAAACCATACTCTGCAGGTAAGCACCCGCTCGAAACACTCACCCACATACCAAACGATACTCTGCAGGTATGCAATCGCTCGAAACACTCACCCACATACCAAACGATACCCTGCAGGTAAGCACCCGCTCGAAACACTCACCCAAATACCAAACGATACCCTGTAGGTAACCACCCGCTCGAAACACTTACCCACATACCAAACGATACCCTGCAGGTAACCACCCGCTCGAAACACTCACCCACATACCAAACGATACCCTGCAGGTACGCACCCGCTCGAAACACTCACCCACATACCAAACGATACCCTGCAGGTAAGCACCCGCTCGAAACACTCACCCACATACCAAACGATACCCTGTAGGTAACCACCCGCTCGAAACACTCACCCACATACCAAACGATACCCTGCAGGTTAGCACCCGCTCGAAACACTCACTCACATACCAAACGATACTCTGCAGGTATGCACCCGCTCGAAACACCCACATACCAAACGATACCCTGCAGGTAAATACCCGCTCGAAACACTCACCCACATACCAAACGATACCCTGCAGGTAAGCACCCGCTGGAAACACTCACCTTCATACCAACGATACTCTGTAGGTAAGCTCCTACTTAAAACACCCACATACCAAACGATACTCTGTAGGTAAGCTCCCACTTAAAACACCCGCATACCAAACGATACTCTGTAGGTAAGCTCCCACTTAAAACACCCACATACCAAACGATACTCTGTAGGTAAGCTCCCACTTAAAACACCCACATACCAAACGATACTCTGTAGGTAAGCTCCCACTTAAAACACCCACATACCAAACGATATTCTGTAGGTAAGAACCCGCTCGAAACACTCACCCACATACCAAACGATACTGAGTTACTCTGCAGGTAAGCATTCGATCGAAACACTCACCCAAATACCAACGCCCAACGTGGGTAAGCGCCCACTTAAGTCAGCCACATACCAAACGATTCCCTGCACATAAACGCGGGCTCAAAACTCTTACACAAATACCAAATGATACCTGCAGGTAAACTCCCAATAAAACATTGACCCAAATGTCAAGCAACACTGCAGGTAAGCGCCCAAATACCAAGCAAGTAATGAAATTTAATGTCCACTTCTTTTGTTTTCTCCGAATACTTATTTTTAAGAACGAGGCAAACAAAGTCGCACGTCCTTTGTGAGGCAGGGCATTCTCAAAAATAACGACCCGGTACACAGGTCATTCTTTTTGAGAATGCCCTGCAAGGTGTGACTTTGTTTTCATTGTTGTTTAAATTGATTCATTGAAAACAAAAGACATAGTCATTGATCAAATGGAATTTTAACAGGAATCAAAACATCAAGAATCTTCGCCTTAAAAAAAAAAAAGATTTATTTAAACTTAAAAACATATATTCCTTAACAAATATTGTAATGCCTAAATACCTGACGAATTCTTTAGTTTTTACTGGAGTAGGGGGAGGGGGGCTGATGAAAGAGATATATCGACACAGAAGTTCGGCAGCCGTCGTGATTTAGTCGCGACGAAAATGACAAAACGCATCTCATTTTCTACGTTAAATATTCGTCGACAGACGTCGTGACTTCAAAAAGACGTTTGATAGTCGTCAGAATGATCACTTAATCGATTTTTTTTCTCTCGATTTCAAATCTCGAGCAAAACGCTAGAATTTTACGACGAGTAACATTAACTTAAAAAGAAGAAAGTAGAAGCTCACATCAATTACCTTGTAGCTAATGTCGGAATTCATTTTCAAAAATTATGTAAGGTTAGTCCGGTTTTAACATGCTTGTGGTATCGATAGATCCGGCACGCTCGTTAACATTATATACTTGAATAAATCCATCAATTTCCAATCCAATGTCAAAATTCCCAGACTCCCTCTGCAAATCAGAAGGACTCTGGGTAAAAAAAATCATTTTCCGAATCGTCCTCCATATTAATTTTGTCCCCCCAAAAAAGCTCATGTTGACTCTTGCACTAACGAGGTTGTTATGAATGATCGTTCGGTTTTTTATACCTTGTCATGATTGTTATTCTTTATTTGTCACCTTAATCGCAGAACAATAGAGGTTGACAGGCCGGGGGAGGCGGGGCCAATTCGTCTGGCACATGGACATTAAGTATGAGAATGCCTTCCTTCTCGGTAAACTCTATTTTCATGGCCCTGTCTATTCACACCTCGGGCTGACGCCCTCGGTATGAATAGACAGGGTCATGAAAATAGAGAATACCTCAAAGTCAGGCATTCTCATATACATAAAAGAGTTGAGATGATTCGGTTTAAATGACTTCAACTTTGAATCTGAAAATCGTTCAGCTTTTTAAAGTCTTGCGTTGGATTTAATTATGAATGCATTTGTTGGCGGACATTCGAAAAAAGGGGCGTATTACCGATTTCATGTGATAAATGGGCTGAAAATAGTACATAATATGTACCGGTACATTCTAAGTGGTTTAGAATTCTGTATATAAATACGCACCGCAGAAGGTGTTCCACATAATTTTTGGTAAAATAACTAATTAGTAGCTTTGCTAATGCGATAATGGGTTGCTGTTGATGGAAAATTTGTTGTGTGTTTTTAAAGGACGTTGAGAAGGGGAAATTTGCGGCCACAGACCAGTATGTCTGCCACGCAATTGTTACCAAAGACCGCAAGAATGTGCTCCTCGTTACGAACAAGTAAGTACACATATTGCTCAAAGTACACAAAAGAGAGTACACCCAAAGCTCAAAATATACGCGCAGCTGAAAGTCGCAAAGGAAAAATATACTCAAAGTTCAAAGAATACACAATGCTCAAACTACGTACTCGGTAATACTTAAAATGGGGAGATCAAAATGTACAAAGAACTCATTGTGTATACAGTACTCAAAAGTACGCATCGGGTACAGCCAGAACTCAAAATAAATAAGAGCTTAAATACAGAGCTCAAAGTACAAAGAACATATACGGCATAACCTCTATATAAGGAACGGGGGGGGGAATATACAGAGGTGTTCTCTAAATAGAGGCGGATTATAGAAGAAGTAATGGGAAATTTGACCAAGACGTATGCTGCATTATTGGGTGTTGTTCCTTAATGACGGTATTATTAACGCTGAGTGTACTGCACGTTGCTCAAAGTAAAGAGATACATGGAGTGTTCAAAATACACACTGACCTGGAAGGTACACATGGATCTCAAAATACACACATTGCTCAAAGCATATCAACGTAATGCTGAATTCACGCTCAGAAGTAAAAATACAAGGGGTGCAGAAAGTACACACAGGGTTCAGAGTATACACACAGAGGTCATCTTGCGGTTGGGTAGGGGATTTCCAAAAAAACAGTACTTCGTGTGCAAAATTAAGTCATCTGTTCTCTGCTACTGTAAATAAATGATCATGTTTAACACAGGAATTTACATTTGGCGTGCATTGGCTATTTCAATTTAAATATATAACCGGTATCTGTGCCAAAAATAACATTTACTTGTCCATAAGAATATATAAATTCTTTCTTTTCGTTTTTTTTTCGGGGGGGGAGGGAATAAGGTAGTTCTATAATAGAGATGTGGAGTCAGAATTCCAAACACAGCTGTTTGAGCAGAAGCCTCCTTTCTGGAGTCGTATGGCTTGTATTTCCTTTTCGTTTTGCAGCCGCATCATATTTGCCACAAAAGGCGAGATCTTCGGCCATTGGGATTGTGCTTGGACGTACAGCTGGGACTTACTGCGAGAACCGCCAACACTCACCGACAAGGGAATTCAGATACTGTTGAAGGTATTCATTTTGAAAATGTCCTTGATTATGTTACAAAAAAAAAAAAAAAAACAGGGTTCATACTGCAGTTTGGCAAGTTACAATCATCGCAGTTGCAATTCATTAAATGTCTACTGCCGAATAGGGACTGTCATATTTCTACACAGTATCGCGAGCTATGGCACTGTATCACGTCTCACAGTACCGCGTATTTTGGCACTGCATAGCGTGTTAGCAGTTTATAACGTATTACGGTGTCATATCACGTGTTACGACACTATGTCATGTATTATATCACGTGCTAAGGCACTATATCACGTGCTATAGCACTATATCATTTATTTCGACAGTATATCAGGTACTGTTTCACGTCTTAAAGCACCATATCGCGTGCTACGGCCTTATATCACATATTGCGATACCTCAACAGTCCTCAATACCATGGCTCTTAGTTATGGCTCTTAGTCATTGTTTTGGCACGATATCGGGTGTTTTCGACTGTACCGTGTGGTTGATACTATGTCACGTGTTTGGCACTATATCATGGGTGATAAGTCTATTACATATACGGTTTCTTGCGTCGTCAGGACGACGATACGGCTGTCAGCTGCTGTTACAGACCCGTTCAGGTTCATATAAAATTATTAAGCCACATTTTCTTTCTAAATAAAAATCAAAATTTAAATAGTGCATCATGACTTTATTCGCCCAACATCCCTTGTACGCGTGGGTTTCAACATGTCTTCGATTTTAAAGCATGGTAAAACTTTTCGAAGGCATATAAATTAAGCCTTTTGTCAGCATGAATAAAACTAGTTAACTTCTTATTACAGGTCGGAATTGTTTTAAAATTTCTTTTTTTTTTTTTCTTTTTTTTTTTTTGTACAGTTTTCAATTAATGCATTTGCTTTTGAGCATTTTTATCTTTTTTTTAGAATTTGTGTGTTTTTGTTACTTTTTTTCACTCAGACGTTCGGTATTTTAAAAGTTATAAATAATATTGAAATAAAGGATTATAAATAGCAAAGAGATATTTACAGTTCTTAATATGCTCAAATCTGAAAACTATGGGTCTTAAACTTGACAAATTAAGAAAGTGCTAAAGAAAAAATGCTGCCGTGGACAAACTAAAGCTTCATAAAATATGTGTTGCAATAAAGAAAATGTACTAATTAGCTGTATAGTTATTTTTTGGAAGGGGGAGTAGTTCTGTTTCTTATCATGAAGATTGATGTTTCGTAGGAGAAGCAGAAGAAAGGCTTCTTCTCATCAGGCACGGTGGGGAAGATGGTGCCCCTGGAAGATCGTAAACTCGCTCAGTGGGTTGTGAAGAAACTACAAGAAACCATGCAGAAGAAGTGACGGAGACTGAGGACTGTGACTCGCCGGGCGGTGATCATGCTGTTCTCACGTCCCGTGCAAAATGTGTGCTGACTCCTCGCTGTACTAAACACGTGGCGATTAGTGGTGAACGACTCGAGCTGTGTATTAGTATTTTTTTATTTAAATTGTTGTTCGAAACTTTGGAAAGACTTTGCTGGTAATGTTTTGCTGATTTTTTTTCGGGATAGTTTATGTTACACTTCCCTTGCTCGTTGAAATAATGTAACGAAACACACCATTGGTTAAATTTGTTAAACTTACTGCACTCTTGGAATTGTATTATTGAAAGATAAAAGACCTCTTTTTTGAATGTAGTAACAAAGTGGTGATTAAATTTCTTTATGAAATGGATAACTCAGAGTTTTGCCAAGTAACATACAGCTGTGGACTTATTTGAATTAATTTTTAAACCCGATGTGTGATAAACGTCTTTATTTGTATCTTGGATAGTTGACGTGTAATTCTAAGTGCCAACAGAAATTTTAATTTATATTTTATACCATTTCAACTTTTAGTTAGTGTTGATAATAACAATGTTTCAGAACAATTAAGTCCGTGTATTTATGCAAAATTAGATGTAGTAATTTTTGCGCAATGTGCGTATGGACACTTCAGCGCTTGTAAGGTATGTTGGGGTTATGACCTTACGGAGCCAAATATAGCACTCTGGTTGGCCAAGACCAAGAAGCAAAACAAAAAGGCGCATTTACTTTCCAAAAAAAAAAAAAAACGATTACGGTGCCCCAGCTGTGGCATACGTCTAAGCTATGCTATGCCTTTGACTTTTTAAGAGGATTGTTGCCCTGCTCAATGAAGACACAATGGTTAAATCAGTAGGCAGAATCATGTCGCCTATTGCGTTTGTTAGAGCAACATTTCGTTCCAAGTTTAACGGAATCTGTGTACTGAGGTAGAGCAATGTATTCGGTACCACAAGAGTACAGAAATCAGGTTTATAATCACTGGAATAATTATTTTTGGCTACAGATGCTTAAATGCGTATTGATAGCGTGATAAGCGTGTGCATAATACAGCATAGGCTCAACAGTTTTATTTCGAAATATATATACATATATATATTGCAAAAAGTACTGTACAAATTTGCAATAAATATTGTCTGAACTAATTAGGAGCTATTTCACGAGGTTTCCCCTTTCTCCAATGTAACTGCGAGTCTTGAGATAGTCAGTTACCTTGCTGATTTCATGCGTGTTGAATTTGCAAAGTACAGTGTATATATTTTACTTATCTCGTAGTTTTATTTGTCAATTTTGTCGTTAGGAAACAACTGTGAATTCGATGTTTTAGCTAGCTTATTAAAACTGGGAAAAGTCCGACGTTTCACGATTAATTATTTTTCTGTTATGTAAAAAAAGTTTTTAGTGTAAGAATTCTGTTGTGATATGGGTCTTTGTTCACGTGTTATAGTCAATTGTTTTTTCGTTAATTAGGGATAGTGTGTGATCCGGAGACCAGCCCCCGTTAGCAGTTATCTCTTTCAGTTAATGAGGGCCCGTATGTCAATCAAAGCCAGACTGCAAGTGTGGATTGATGGCATGGATACTGATACAGGTTCTTATAAGTACCCTGTACCAAACAGACGTTCTACAGTTACCGCATATGTTTCAAGAATACCTTATCGGTGAATGCCTACCACCGCCCGCCCCCACGCACCCCCATCCCCTCTACTTCGTCATTCTGCGTCAGTCTAATGACATTTTTGGCCACAAAAAGGTCTCTGATATTTGATTGTCCCGTACAGTCTTTCTGATTCTGTTACATAATACAGAATACTTTACATGATTATGATCATTATGATGTTCAGATTGATTTCACAGTTGAGCATTTCGGTGTGACGTTTTTCTGTTTGCATACGTAGTTTTTTAAATGTTCTTGTTATTTGTGATGTTAATTGTTTATGGACAGGCCACCGGCGTTACTTTTTCGTTTGATGTGTTAAAACTATCGCGAACAGTTCAAAACTCTTACAGCTGTGAACGCGAAAGTGCTTTTTGTTGGAGTTTGTTGATTTTGCTTTACCGTTTACTTGAGCTTTGCATCGGATTGCTTTACAGTAAACAAATAGTGCTACGAACTGGGTTTTAGTTCGCAATTCATTTCATTGGTTGAGCTTTAACATTTATAAAAAACGGCACAGTATCTTGTTATAATGACATTTCCAGTGTCGATCAAGCGTAGAAGCGTAACTTGACCTTCCGTGTAGTGGCCGGACCAACTTAATCGATTAATTTATCGCTTTGGGCATAATCGATTATTTTTCAGTGCAATCTGTTTACTTGATATTCTCCACTTAGGAAAAAGAAAACAAAAAAAACACCTAATGCAAAACAACATTTAACGGGTATTATGTGAGATTTTAATTTATAAACAATTTTGTAACCTTTAGATGTTTGTGACCGCATCTTAAACGTTTTGTTGCCATCTATGACACTTTTGTACTGTATTTTCGTAAACGACCCATATTTACGCAACCGATTTTCGTGTAACAAACCATCAGCAGTTTTACACTGAAATAATCAATGTTAACGATACATCCAGAGAAATGTATGGCGTGAAAATTGTGAAGAGCGGCGTTTTTGTTTTGAAGTAAGTCCTTTATTTAGTTTGTTCGTTCTGGTGGTTTTATGCGTAATGATTTGCCACATACCAAACTACTGTTACGTTTCACTCACGTGTATTTAAGCTTTTAAACATTGTTCTTCGATTTTTCTGAAAAATTACAAGTGAAAATTCACCAAAATAAGTAGTTTCGGTTAAAGACAACAGGGGGGGGAAAGCTAATGGGGCTCGGAACCTCTTAGAGTTGGATCGCCGCCCCTTGAATTTGGGCTTGGGTACCCGCCGGACCCCAGAAAAAGGCACAGACCTCTTAGACTTATAATTTTTAAGTTCCGTTAAAAGTAGTAGCATTTTGTAGTTTGAATGCCAAAGGAAAATAGTACGTTTTAGCAGCCTTAGAGTATTTGAACCCCTGACATTGCCTCTTGGCCAAATAATCGATGAAATGATCGATTATGGTTCGTTTTGATTTCGATTAATCCATTTCGGTTGTACAATCGATTCCGACCACTACTTCGGTGTATAAAACTTGCAAAGGTTCTGATAACATTTTAAGCTATCGAACTGGGAATCATCGGTCGAAAGTATTGGAGCTCCAAATACTACTGCACTGGTGCTGTTTCAAGAGTGTTTAATGTTTGGTGGCGTTCGTCAGCAAGTTCACACGAGACAGATCGAGCACACTGTGTGGCGCTTCAAGCACATTGTTAATGCTAGCCTGACCTTTCGCCGCGTTTTGTTTATGTGCTAGTCAATCCTGTTCAAAACGGGAATATCCAAGAAAATAAAAACTCCATGAAGTTATATCTAGTCTTTATTTATAAGGACCAAATGTGGTGAAAAGCATCGTTTCAAAACATATTCAGCTGCAAGTATAAAAAACGAAGTGGTACAAAATGACACGCAGAAATACACCTCACACAGCAAACGGGTACACCAAACGTATTCAAGTCTGAAAAAAATAGATATGCGAAACCTTAATGTTTTTATAAATGCCGATCTCGAAATTTTCTTTAAGGTAGAAGTACTTTTCCAGTACACAAAAGAAAGCAGCTTCAAGCGACTATCATTAAATTTATCACTCATATCTATACACATGCAAGTTCACAATACGCAGATAAGACGTGGGAGTTGAGGCAGTGTTGTATAATAGCAGTTAAGCATTAAGCTTCAGAATCAGACGCACAATATTTTATAATGTTTCAAAATATTTACACAATGCTGATCGGTATGTTTATCTAATCTTAAAAACTTTGACATTAACTTGAGCATAACGATTTGTACCAAACAGTTGTGCATCTTTGAAATACGCAGCATTAATTTTCTAGCTAACGCAACTAAAAACACCAACTAAAAAGTGCAGTGAACTATTTTCTCAAAACAGACAATGGCCAAACAAAGTCATTCAAAATTAACATGGAAAACTCCACAATAATCCCAGTGTTCCGAACACCATCTCAACACTAACGTTTCACACTAAAATTTTAACAATTAACACTTTTTAATAATTGAGATATATTACTGAACATTTTAAACATTCACTAAAGCAGCAAATTATTCATCAGGACTTCGCCCCTTGGCGAGCTTTATGCTTGGCGTTAGCAGCGCTCATTCGCTTCCTTGGTTTAGTGTCACTGTTTGCGTTGCTTTGCATTCCAGTTTCTCCGCCGCTTTTGGACTTATCTTCGTCTGCAATAAATAAATTTCAAATGGTTTGTAATTAAAATTGTTACTTTATAAAAAAAAAAACAATATGATTCATAAAAGATCAGGATGGGCCAGGTAAAAATCAGATAAACGTAAGATTTCGGTAACTGCACCTGCTAAAGAAATTAAATTTAAAAATGGGGACAGACAAAATTACAGTTCTGAATAAAATGTCGTCTTAAATTGTATGCAGTTATATCTTGTCACTTATTTTTGTCATATATTTATAACACATGTTATTTAAAATAAGAATTCTGAAGCAAATAAGAAATCAGATATTTTTTTGGTAGGCTTTTCCGGAATAATTCAAATGTCACAGAAATCAATAATGGTTATTTTTTCTGACACGAAAGGGTGAAAATAAGTTGAACAATGTAAATTCTTATCTTTTGTCGAAAGCAAAATAAAAATATTGAAAAATTGAATTTAAATATGATTTTTTTTTGAAATGTCGGTAGTTCAGTAATGAATAACCAACTGAAATTTAAAGTTTTAGGAATTAATTTATATTTTCAATTTTCTCATATTTTTCTATTTATAACGCAAGAACACGGGTTGTTTATATAGTCTGCAACATAAAAGATGAAATAATGAAAATAATTCGATTTCTGTGACCTTCGATTTATCAGTAGTCTATTCCGACAGCCTACCAGAAAATATCTGGTTTGTTATTTGCTTCAGAATTCTTATTTTGAATAATATGGTGCTTTATCATTTTCTTATGATGTCAGGTGAGATTTTTTTGAGAATGTTTATATGCCATTTTTAATCCAACATATTTCAAATATCATTTGAAAAAATATTTACAGTACGCACCATCAAATAAACTAAGCGGTGGTTCTAACAAGCCAAGTCTCTGATTCCTCAAGAAATATCTGAAATTCCAAAACCTCTTGTTAAATTACGAAGAATTCAAGTTTACCAGAAATATTTATGTTTGTTCGGAGAAATGCATAAACGGTAAATACACGATACCAAATTAGTCTTTTCCTTGCGAGAAAAGATTTCATTTATTTTCCAACATGTTTCTAAAAATAAGATACAGTGTATGACATTCAGAGCTATAATCAGCTTGTTTTTTTTTGTTTTTTTTTTGTTTTTTTGTTTTTTTGTTTGTTTTTTTTTGTTTTTTTTTTGTTTTTTTTGTTTTTTTTTTTTCGTTTTTGGTAAACTCGCCGGCGGACGAGAAACAAGGTTATAGTTCCCTCGCCTAATTTGCACTCTGCAACTTGAAAATGCCATTAAGACCACTTCAAAAAGAACAATAAGTGACGTTTAAAAAGGAAATTTAACACATTTATTGCTCCAATGGAAGTTTCGAATGCCAGCCTCGTGACAGGCTGAGTTTTATCCCACACTGTAACATTTTGTATTTTTTCCTTTTCCTGACACATATAAAATGAGAAGCGAACCTGTATGATACTGCGCCGGCGTAACACAGTCCTGATATTGCAACGACAGTGAGGCCTTGTAAGAGTACATGCTGAAATCAAGCACATTGATGGCCATACAGCGCTCGTACGCTTGCTCTCAATCAAAACACACCAGTTTCTGACAAAGCACACTGCTAACTTTGGTTATCGAGTAGCCAACTTACAACATTATTCAACGAGAAATAAACCATACTCGATAACGTATGCTGCGGGAGGCTTTTGCAGAAAACATTTGTTTACAAAATTGCGAACTGGAATCGTTTTGCTGCACGATAAAATACGATGTAAACAATGAAACAGTGGTATACAATGTGGTCGTAAACCTGACCTTGCAGGTATAACCCAGGTTTTGTGAGGAAAGAAATTTTACGATTTGAACTTATATTTCGCATACTCCCGGTGTACGGATTCGTACCTACGTATAAAAAAACCTACGAGCGGATCCTACGGGTTCTCCAGACAGCAAGAGTTGTAGTTCCTATTGTAGAATTTACCGTTATGTCAATTTTACCTATCTCGGCAGCTCCGAGTCAGCTCTGACTTAACATCGTAAATCATACGAGGGAGCGGAGATCGAAATGGTTACAGTAGATCGTAATTGTTGACAACATAATGTTCAATTCTGACTAAACTTACTTAGCCAGATGCGAATCTGGCGACCTTTTATACTCAAATATTCCTTATTTTGCGATATTTGACAAATAAAAATTTTTTTCAGCCACGGAAGATGGTCTTTTAAATTTCACCAATTTGGATCTACTGTAGCCATTCGTTCTCCTCCCCCTTAGCCCTTTAATTGTGATGCGGGTGTGCTCTATTGTATTATGTAGTCCTAGATGACTCTTGCAGTCTTCCTTTATGTCCTAGGAAGATGGAAAGGGTCCGCTGGGACTATGTATTATGATGCATGTTTATTGTATTACATGCATGTGTTTTGAAGTTAGAATAAACTCTCTCTCTCTCGATCGATCTCGATCTCGAAGTTAAGACAGTGGCCATTTCTATTACAGAAACTGTGGCCCTTACTGTCCTTGGAAGATAGAAGGGATCTGCTGGGATTATATATGAACCCTGAAGTACACTATTTGGCGTTTTCTTTCAGCAGCATTGGGAAAATCCTCAAGCACTCCCCTGTATTTTTTAAACACTACCCAATAGCTCAAATAGGCACGACTGCGGGTGGGAAATACGGTATGCTAGCTGGTTCTTCACTTATTTTGCTCAGTATATATCCACCCCAACCCCATCCTTGAAAGAACACATTTTCAGCTTCATCAGTTTCGGTATAGTGTTCAATTTCACGTTTCTCTCATAGCAATACATTTTTGTCTTTGAAGAAAAGGGTCTTATAAGTACAAATTACAAGTCTAAAAAGCGTCTCCTTCCCGAATGGCTGGGCACCAGATATCGTACCCCTCCCTTGTAAGTGATAGGTTGAAGTGGCAGGGAAGACTTAAGGGAAGCGAGATGCCTTGGAATATCCCCCCCCCCCGTAGGAAAAAACTGCCCCCTTCACCCCCGCCACACTTTTTTTTCGATTATACCCAGTTGCTCACTTTGATCAGTTATTAGCAACACTAATAACATATTATTACCTGAAGAATTTTATTCCCGCACAATTTTTATCTGAAATTTTTAGTCCTGCGTAATTCTTAATCAAGCACTTTACACCTCAAGTCACACCATTCAGCTTCTGATTCTAGCATCTGATTACATCCGAACAGTTGCGCTTATGTCAAATGTTTTCTTGATTTCCACTGTTCAAGAGAGAAAGTGGGCGTTGTGGGCATTTTGTTGCATTTTGTTGCAAGGAGCCCAAACTCTTGGCGCTGGCTTGGGCAAATAGGAAACGTTGAGCCTCGGGAAGATGCCCGCCGATTATCTGCTGTATTATCAAGTTGTTGGGAATTTAACTACTCGCGAGTGTCAACACCATTTACTAAATTATAAGCTACGCGTGAATAAAACTGCCAAAGAAATAATTTGTTATGCTTTTGCTAAAATAACTAGTCGAAATGAGCAACTCAGTATAATCATAACAAATTATGGCCCGGGGAGAATTCCGCGGAAGTTTTCCTGTTTCTGTGTAATACTGAACATCTACAGTGTTTATGTGATTTAGGTTTAGTTTAAAAATCTGATCAGCCTTTGCTGATCACTTCATTTTTATGTGTTTATAGATCGAAGATGGGTCAGTCGTATAATTTTATTAATCGTACAGTATTCCCCTGTGATATAAAGTTTATATTGTTTTAAATTTTGTACATCATGCGAAGAGGCCTTATAACACTCCCGGGCTTAGGCAATCTCTGCGATGTCACCCAGTCAAAGCATGAATTAGTCTGGGAAAGGTTTGGATCCAGTCAAGTAATTTAGGTCAACTGGGATAACTTAATAAACTTTTTATAAGAAAAGGGACAGGCACTGAACCACTGGGACATTCACGGGCAAGCGACAGCATCTTTGTAAATATGTGACACCCATATAAATGGCTGTACACCAGGAAACTATTTCGATTATACAGTTGACCTCACCGGATGGCTTCACAAGTTATAGTTCTGATCTCCGGCAATGTAAACTGGAATATTTATAAGCAACACTTATGTTGTGTCCTCGCTGCCTGGCTCTTTTGGGTGTAGTTCGGCCCTCCAAGTTTTCTCGTAGTGCAATCGTAGACGTCTTTTAGAAGCTTGTATGTTTGAATCTTTGCAGATTCTCCTGTATTCCAGCATCGGTAAATTGAAAGCCTTTAGTCAGTGTGTATTCTAGGTTTCTGAGAGTGGTTGTTTGTTGTGTGGCCCATTCTTTCGTTTGACGCCATTTCTTTCCGTTTTTAGGGTCATCTCAACTGATCGAGGTTGTTAATGTTAATGTAAGCCCTGAGTCATTGATAGTTTCAGAAACAGATCTCAGAAAGCTATGGCAAGAGTGACCGGTACGAGGACGTTATTACCCCTACTGCAGCAATCGACCGCTATTGATGAACACGATGGTTGGTGGCGCAACAAAACGGTTACAGAACGGAATGCCTTCATGCTCGAACACAGCATCGAAACCGACGTCACATTTGTCTTCAAAGAAAGACTCGTCGGCTCCTCTTCGTCTGGTGTCAACTCTTCGGCCAGTGTCACGGCTGGAGCCGAAGAGAAAGAAGACCCAGGTGAAGGACTGCCGACTGTATAGTTTGCGTTTTGGAGTTTGGCCTTTTGAAATGATCAAAAAGCGTTGCTATTAGAAACAGAAATTTTTTGTTTGTTAAGAAAAAAACATTTAGCTAAGTTCAACACAAAGTGGAACTACGGGCAAGACACTTTCAGATCGATTTTGATCAGCTTAGTCAAAATACATTTATCAAATAACCAGCCACATTCTGTCTCAGAATTTACGACTTTAGTTCTGTGCCGCTGTTTGGACAGATTCACCAAGAAGAAATGTGATTGCGACAGACGAAACTGGTCCCTAAAAGCTATGTCGCTTTGACCGTCCCCAATTAACCAAACACTGCAAAAATTATACATATTGTTCTCTAAGCTAAAAATAAGGGTCCTTCAAAATAACGTCGTGTTTACAAGTGCGGACTATTTAACACAAGCTGTTTTTTTTTCTTTTTCAGATGGAAATAGAGATGAGGAATTTGTCGAGTGTCCATCAGCATCCGATCTAACTGAAACTGCAAACCAATCCAGCGCAGGTATAAGCGATGAAACGAACGATGCCATTCAAGTAGATAACGATCAGACAGAATCTCTCCGCACAACCGCAGCGATCGATACAACGCGTTCTAAATACACGGAGGTGACTGTGGAGGCTCATAGGTACATGCTGCTGGCGGCCTCGGGCGCCTTCTGGAAACTCCTGAGCGAGCACGCAGACGGGGAGGACATACCGGTGGACGGCGTGGAGTATAACACATTCCAGCTTGTGTTAAGGTATGATCTGAATACAGGAAAGGCATCTGTTACGGTCTTGTAACCGGTGCGCAAAAGAAGTTATTGGATGGGACAAGGGGGCGGGTAGAAAATTTTCTTTCGACATATTATGTCGCTACCATAAAGAAGATAGGACAGAAATGCTCCGATTTTTCGTGCGGGCGGAAGTTAGATGTCTGGCTGGCGGGTACTCTCTGCAAGAAAATAATTTCAAACATATTTTAGCGGGACTAAGCAGAATTGTAGCAGGAGCACACTGCAGGTGTGCGGTCGCCCCAATCCGTGAACATCATGCACCATGTTCTGACAAGATAGAGCAGGTTGCAGTACCAATTCAGCCATTGTACTGATTCTAGTTAACTGATATTTTGATAAAGTAACTTGAAATTTGTTTTCGAAAGTGTGTATCTTCCTTATTTTAATTCAATCACGCAATTTTTTATTGATTTAAATAATTTTATTATAAGACTTTAGCTATAAGTGCTATTCCTGTGCGTTTTTTAGTAAATGGTAGGGCGTTTAATGAAGCGAGTTTCTTTGGGTCATCGCTTCCCGTCTTACTTGCAGTATGAATGACAACATATTCTTTTACAGGTTCATCTATACAGATACGACGGATGTGAGTGAGCACACAGTGATCCCGCTGCTCAATGCTTCCAAGACATTCGATTTGCCAGCTCTTTCCGCAATGTGTTCCGAATGGCTGGAGAAGCATATTAAGACGGAAAATGTGTGTACACTCCTTCAGCAAAGTCTGATCCTTAAACAAGAAAACCTGGCACTACAGTGTCTTAAGGTCATTCAGAATCATACAACGGAAGCATTCGAAGCGAAGGACTTTGTCGATGTATCACGGGATACTTTGTCTCACATTCTAAGCAGCGATATTCTCAGCATTCAAGAAGTAACTGTTTTCCATTACTGCTCCGTGTGGGCGACCCGGCAACTCATGGGAGCCGGGGAAACATTTAACGGCCAAAATTTAAGACATCAACTCGGCCCCGTACTTTATAAAATCAGATTTCCGACGATTAGTCTTCAGGATTTCACTTCAATAGTTGTGCCGACAAATGTTCTAAGTAAAGAAGAAGAATTATCCATTTTTCGATGCCTTTCAATGGGTGCAAACTCTTCAAAATGTGACGCGGACTTGACACTTCCATTCCCAAAAGAACCAAGGACGATTCCAAAAAAATCCATTCAGACAACATCAGAGGAAACGCCGAGTGCTTCCGGTGACTCAGAGAAGCCCTGTAGTTCTAGCAGCTCTGCCGAACTCACTGCAACCTGTTCTACGTCACAAGACACGAAAACCGTACACAAGGTAGTGTGGAGCTCTAAATCAAAACTACCGCAGTCCAACGGCCTTCTGTTGCTCTCACCGCCATATTCAAACCGAGTTCAAGTCAAGCAATGCGTTCCACCAGCAGAATTTTCATTTCAACTGAACGCAGTTTCTGGTCCGCTTTTGGTGAATGGGCTGCGGCTTGGGGCGCCAATAACGAACCGCTCATTTACCGACAACAACCCAGATCCGCCACAGATCAGTATCATCAATTCCACGTCGCAAGAAAATATACTCCACAAATATCCCGTGCATGCAAACGAGATGAAAATAGAAGATGGCTTTGCCTATGCTGATCTTTACGTTCAGCCATTTTGGTTACTTGCGCGGGAACCTGTACAGATTCAAGTCACATACAACATTAATACGAGGCCAGAGGAAAGTCCCAAACAGGGCAAGAGTTCTTTCTTTAAAAACGTGCTAAGTTATGCCACAAAGGCTATGAAAACCAGTCACCTTTCGTACGGTCTTCAAGTGCTACCGGACCGTTTTGTGCTAGCAAAAGGAGAGGTGAAAGTGGAAGTAGAAGGTAGCCCGAATGCCCCACTTTTTGGACTGTTGTACGAAACAACATGAGGCATATTATACTGGTCTTTCACTTTATTGTAAGACCAGTTGAACAGCAAAATGAAATCTTTTTTCAAACTCAACACGGGTTTTCACAAATTTTAGTAATCCGATCTGAAGTGTTTTTCTCCATATTTTGTGGACATGTTAGAAGACCAGGAAGTTTTCCATAGACATATTTTATGATGCATAGCAGATCCGGGAATTTTCCACAAGAGACTTCTACTTCCCCTTGTTTGAGAATAGCCACTAAACTGCCAGTGACTTTTCGCCTGGGGCTGAAAGTGTATATTTCACTGGAGAATCCAAGTCACACCCAAGCAGTTCGTAAAAAATGCTGTCGTTTAGGGAAGCCAATTATTATTAAATCTACATACCCCTCTATAGACTAACCCTAACTTCAGACCTGTTACTAAAACTGACCCTAATCCGCAATGTTCACCCCAGGCTATAATAATTTAATTTTCAGCTTATTTAGTTACTGATGTAGTGACAAAAAAGTTGGGTCCCTTAAACGACACCGTTGCGTTTTACTCAAGATTTAGCATTTACTTTAGCACATAACAGTAGATGAAGTCTTACATATTAAGCATTTTATTTGTTAGTAGCTGACTTACTCTGCTCACCACATTTTAGCAAGCGAAGACATATCGTTCGATTGTACTTTTGCAACCAATCGAACAGGCCCGAGGCTGAGCTGTTTTTATTATATTTTCAATTTTATTTTAATTGTAAAATCTTTTTGTTGCCGTTTTTAATCTGCGCATGTTTAACTGAGTTGGTTGGAAAAAATTAGTTACGTAGTCCATACATGTTTTACTGACAGTTGTTAAAGAATGTTGCAGTATCCTTGGTGGCTAAAAGTTCTAGACCGTATTCGAACAAAAAATAAATAAAACTTATTTATAACTTGATATCATCATGCACCAATATGTTTTATTATTCAAGCCTTCGGGGGAGGGCGTGTGTGGCAATTCAGGTGTGGTCGCCCTCCGAGTCACCTTGTCAGCGCGGCTTATGCACACATTAACGACGCAGATAACTCGCTAAGAATTGATTTTGCCTCACAAAAAAAACTAGATGCTGTCAGAGAGCAGCAATATCCCCCGTGAAACCCTAAATATTACCCCTATGCAATATCTAAGCTAATGGATTACCATTGACAGGAAACTGGACACCCTTCCTTGAAGTCCACTCCGTTTGCATATATGTCGATTTATGACGATTTTTAAAAGCCTGTCATTTTGTCAATTTTGCTTCGATCAAACTGAAACCTTGACGTTGCACATCTTTATACCCTATATGTTGCCTATATGAAATATGAAAGCTGAATTATGCTTCGTTGATATAGAAGTGGTGTCCACAAAGTCCTATACATGTGCACATATGTCTATTTTCAACGATTTTCAAAAGCCTGTCAATTTGTCAATTTTGCTTCGATCAAACTGAAACCTTAACGTTGCACATCTTTATACCCTATATTTTGCCTATATGAAATATGAAAGCTGAATTATGCTTCGTTGATATAGAAGTGGTGTCCACAAAGTCCTATACATGTGCACATATGTCTATTTTCGTCGATTTTCAAAAGCCTGTCAATTTGTCAATTTTGCTTCGATCAAACTGAAACCTTGACGTTGCACATCTTTATACCCTATATTTTGCCTGTATGAAATATGAAAGCTGAATTATGCTTCGTTGATATAGAAGTGGTGTCCACAAAGTCCTATACATGTGCACATATGTCTATTTTCGACGATTTTCAAAAGCCTGTCAATTTGTCAATTTTGCTTCGATCAAACTGAAACCTTGACGTTGCACATCTTTATACCCTATATTTTGCCTGTATGAAATATGAAAGCTGAATTATGCTTCGTTGATATAGAAGTGGTGTCCACAAAGTCCTATACATGTGCACATGTCTATTTTCGACGATTTTCAAAAGCCTGTCAATTTGTCAATTTTGCTTCGATCAAACTGAAACCTTGACGTTGCACATCTTTATACCCTATATCTTGCCTGTATGAAATATGAAAGCTGAATTATGCTTCGTTGATATAGAAGTGGTGTCCACAAAGTCCTTAGCTTGAAGAGGGGACGGACAGACGGACGGACAGACGGACAATCTCAAACCTATATCCCTCCGTTTCACGGGGGATAAAAACAAAAAAACAAACAAACAGCAACCACTGCTGTTGCTTGGACATGGATAGCAAATTTCATGCAAAAACGATCCACCAATTGGCATTTTCAATGGCTAGTGGACAAGGCGTACACAAAATTGGTCCAGTCTTACGTTAATTTTCTAGTCCAGTCATATCCATGAGTGATCAAGTGACACTCAAGAATAAATAACACATGTCACTAATGTATGTGTGTTTTAAAAACGGATGTTGGAAAATAGGGCTGTTTCGAGGGCCTTTGGGTCGGGCCGGAGGGGGGAAAAATTAAAAGATACATATATTATTCTGTATATTTATAGCATCTGTATATATATATATATATATATATAGGTCGCCCGAAATTCAGCTGGCCCGGCATGGGCCGATGAAAAGAGTCGGGCGAGCCTCGATACACACCCGGTTCGGAAAAGCATTTTTGGACTCGACTTACTTGGCAGTTCAAAAACTGCTTTAATATTATGATGAATGATCCACTGGGTAGCACAGTGGCAGGATTAATTCCCAACCGTTAAAATGCTTGAACATGTTGCAAATGGTGTGTTGAGTGTTTTAGTTCATGTGAACTGACCACTATATGTCCGGCATGACCAAAATATGTGCACACGACTTTGGATGCTTCCTGGCTCGGGTAGGACTTACTCAACACCGTGTTACTGAATTATTATATGTTGAAATAATTCATCGCCGCCCACAAAAAAAAAAAAAAACCAAAAAAAAAAAAACAAAAGCACACACACTTATTTCTTAGTCAACGAAACGCCATCACAACCATAATTCTCAAATACCCATTTTCCAGTAATTCAAAAAATGAACAAAATTATGCACAGAAATAACCACACAAATTTTCCGAAAATGTTAACCATCAAATAATATTTTTAATCAAAGTTAATCCCTCGCACTACCAAAAACATCCATCTCTCGTCCCTATATGAGCTTAAAATAAAAAAAAATCGTCCAAGGCACATACCCCAACAAGTCCCCATTTGACCAATGTGAAAAATAACACGACATTCCACAACTTCAATATATATATATTGTCACTGTACAAGGTTGCATATGCCTAGGGTAAATAGTTTCGGAGAACTCGCGTGGAAAGCACCCACGTCTTGCATTGCAGTTATCCCAAAAGATCACAATTTTTTGACAAGTCACCATTTTGGCAATTTTTGGCCGATTCGAAAAATAACACGACGTTGCACAACTTCAATATATATATTGTCACTGTGCAAGGTTGCATATGCCTAGGGTAAATAGTTTCGGAGAACTTGTGTGGAAACAAACAGCATCCAAAGTGTGACACACGGACGGGAAGACAGATGGACGGACGGACAAAGGGCAATCCTATAGAACCCCCGGGCTCGCCCGGTTGGGGTCTAAAACCAGTGTTCAGAAACACCGTTCACCGTTATCCAAGGATTAAATACGCCAGGTTTAAAAAAGTTGATCCAACTCGCCTATATCGAGATATTTCGCCTAACCGCGATAAAACTTCTGCACCTTCTAAGAAATAATCCCACTAAATACCAATGCGCTCCGATGTTCAGCGGCAGAAAATTCTTGCAAATATGATTTTTACTCAATGACGTCATACGTCTTCCTTAATTTCATCACACGTGCAAAAAAACTGACATAGACGACCCATTGAATCAAGGAATAGCAATTCAAACTTTTGAAGTCGATGTGACTTTCTTTTATCGAAATATTGTGTACACACGATTGTGTTCACAAATTACACATATTTTCATAATGACGTCATATGTGGTCATCACTTGCCCTCCTCATGACAAAATTTGACAGAATTTTCTCAACTAACCAAGAAACAATTCAAATTTGGCGGGATTGTTTCTTGGTTAGTCCAGAAGATTCTGTTCAGCGACTGAGAAATCTTTCAAATACGATTTTGACGCCGTGACGTCATACGTCTTCTTCAATAAAGTAACACGCATCAAAAGCCGATACAGCCGTTCGAATCACCCAAGGAACAGCCACACACACAGTTTGAAGTCGACACGACTTGTCATTATCAAGATATTTGCACACAAGATCTCGTTCAAATTATATACATATTTTACGTAATGACGTCATATGCCGTACTGGTTCACTCTACTCGCAAACAAATTTGACAGAATCTTTCCGACCTATCATGCAACAATCCCACCAAATTTGAACTTTCTCGGACGTCTGCGGCTCAGATATTTGCACACAAGACTTTAACATAATGACGTCATACACATTCCTTAATACCATGTTTCAAGTCGACGCGACTTAAAAAGTATACAATTACCTGCATGAGCAATTTGTTCTGAAATCTTTTTGGTGAATTTCTCAACCCACGTCTAGACTTGGTTTCGATAAGCCATAATAATTATGGGAAACTGAACCCAGACCAGGCTTGAGAAATTCACACTGAATATCCAATAAATAAAACCTGGCGTTGGGCCAGAATGAACACTGCGCAATATGACAGCTCTGGGTGGAGCATAGCCTCACCTGTAGCACGGGAGTCTTCGTGACGAGCTGGTCGGCAGCACAAATGAGTACACCGAGGATCATTCCGACTACGACACCGTAAACCGGAAGTCTCCGTTCCGCTGAAGAAAGTACACCCAAATTATGGTATTAACACGTGTTATTTATTGCATTCCTAGCCAATGATATAGTTTTCTAAACTGACTGCATTTCATTATTTTTGGGGGAAAATACAGAACAGCCCATAAAAGTGTGTGTAAAAATGTTGCAAGGCAACCGATTATGTGGAAAATGGGCGGCGGCACCGATCCTACATAGACAGGAATCTAAAGTTAAATAAAACTAAACAGCATTTACTCTGAATGGCATCTACTCAGTCTCGCACATTAGCGAAGGGCCCTCAGAAAGGTATGCAAATATGCGCGGCGTGGAGGAGGGGGGGGGGGGGGGAAGGCAGCAATGGTTCCAAAAGTTTGACAGTCATTGTTTAACTGTAGAAAGTGAACGCTGACCTTTGACTTGAACACTGTGGTGAGATTTGGCCCTGTTCACTGCATCTTGTAGTTTGTCATCTTCAGGCGATAAGTTAAGTGCTTGCTATAGATTCAAAACAAACGATGGAAACGTGTTCGAAGTGTAAATGAAGTTTCTTCACCATAAAGCATTTTATTTCATCCTCTCACGATTCCCACTCGTCTATTTAACCCTGATACATTAAAGGCCCTTACCTACCAAGTGCTGTGTTATATACGACTGTGAAAAGTACAACTTGTCGTTTTTACTCAAATAATCAGCAACACCATGAAAAGATAAAACTATTTAACATGAACCAGGAAATGCTCACCTTATACGACCACAGGGCATCTTTATACAGCTCAACTTGAAATTGTATCTCGCCCATTCTATAGTAACCCTAGCAACGCAACAAAAACGATGACTTTTAGAACATATACATTAACAGACACAAAGAGCAGAGTTCACAATCACGTACTCAAGCAGGACTCGTACTACTTCAAATTCCTCCAGCTATAAAAAGGTGACTTAGGTCGATGACAAAATCTCAAAGATTGGACATTACACCCGCTGCGAACAACGCGACTAGGGTTACGTTTCATTACACATCAACGGAACATTTCTAAACTTTTGCCACGAACGTGGAAATTCCACAAGTAGGAAGAGGAGAGAAGAGGACAAAATGTGCTGTATTTTAGAGATGATGCGCCGATTATCCGGTGGCACAGGATAAGTGATCGTCACTGCTTACCTTGGGCCATTTTGGCTCTAGCTTGATAGCACTTCTTGCATCTTCCATCGCTAGATAATACTGCTGCATCTTTAGAAATGCAAGAGACCTGAAAACAAAAAACAATGTTTTAAAAATATCTGCAAACGATAATCATTTCCAGCAAATAACACTTACACAAATGATTACAACTTTTTCTTTCTTTGACATTTTAAGCGAGCATGAAATGTGTTTAACAAGGGCATAATATCAATAACGGTCAAGGATGATTATTGCTCGATCTTTTCTTAAATAACTTGTTCCAAACCAGAAATGTCAAAACCGAACTGTATGATAATAAAATATAACCGAACCAAAAAACCGTACCGAACCATGAGATGGTCAAACCGGGATAACTCTACAGTAAGTATTTACTATCTCAGTCTTCGTTTTAGCAAACTCACTGGACGAGATATCGTACATTGAGTTGTACAGTAAGAAAGCACCTCGAACTGCGAATATTTTGGGTGGAAGGGGGCGGTAAAGGAGCACGTCATTAACACGGTCTTGGGACATTTTGTACCTTTGCCACTTTGTACCTTGCCATTTTGTACGTTCGCGAAAGACGTTTCGTACCTTTTTTGGGACACTTTGTACCTTCGCGAAAGACGTTTTGTACCTTTTCTGCCACTTTGTACCTTACCACTTTGTACCTTTTTTAAAGTCATTTTGTACCCTCTTAAAGATGAGAAAAATTACAACCAAGATTAATTTTGCATATTTTATGTCAATTTGTACGCTTCTTTACAGTGCAATCCTTTTTAGCTCGAGGTCCCGTGGGCCCCTAGTCTCGAAAACCAGGGGTCCTGTAGCAATGTCCTGGGGTCCCGAAACAGGCGAATTATAAGAAGACACTGGGGTCCCTCCAGACAGAAACTACAGGGGTCCCAAGCCAAGTTTCAGGGATCCCGGGGATCCCGGGACCCCGTTATCTTTATGCCCTGTCAGGCTTGTTTACCCGTTTTTTGAAGGTTTAGCAAAATTTAGAACATACAGTATTTTACATTGTATTTTACATTTCTTTGCTTTTAAAAATTCTTCTTGTTCAAAATGCCCGTTCAAAATCGTCTGTGTTGGAAATACTCACATTCAACGCACTATATTATTTGTTGACGCGATCGAATGCCCTCTTTCCACCACAGGCATATATCAATAAACATTTTTGAAGCCTTGCGTGCTTTTACAATTTCAAAATATGTTCTGATGCATTTTACAAAGTTTTATTAAAACTGAATTATTTTCCAAAATTATCCAAAAATGAAAAGTTTAGCCGATAATTTAATCCACATTAACCTCGAATTATCCGTTGCGATGTAATCAGTTCAGTTCACATTCTATCCAGAACGTACAAAATATCCGATGCAGCACTGGTTAGCAGTTTAATGGGTGATTTAACTAGCAAAGAATCGCTAGATTTAACTTGCAAAGAAAACTGATTTTAGAAGACTGGTGCTGAAAGTCCAGCCAATTACAGCGATTTTGCAGAGTGACCCCTGAGTAGATTCACTCAGTCTAGTTGAGTAACTCCGGGGAAAATCTGCTCGAAATGATTGCATTTAATATACTCCCAGAGCTGGTCAGTTCTGTCCCATTCACTGAGTAACTCTAACATAAACTCAAGTAATGCAATGGTAAGAAAAGTTACTCGGAATAATTGCAATCGCGGTAAGCCACTTTACTGAATGGCCTCTAAAACTATCCTACAGGTTATTGCAATTAATAAATAAACATGTTTTCACTGAAATGAGGGCCTGGTAGAGCAGGCGGTATTTAAATTTGTGTTTTAACTGAATATTGCACGTATGAAAAAGGTATAAAATGGTAAGGTACAAAGTGGCAGTAAAGGTACAAAACGTCTTTCGCGGAGGTACAAAGTGTCCCAAAATCTGAGGTACAAAGTGTCCAAAAAGGTACAAAATGACGGAGGTACAAAGTGACAAAGGTACAAAATGTCCCAACCCCATTAACACATGTACTTTCCATCACAAAAATACGAAAGTCCGCGACTTGTTTCTATAAGTTTGGTTTGTACCCATTTAGACGAGACACACCTCCAAATTAATTCGATAGAAGCGACAATCACTTACCTATTACTGTATAAAGCTGCCATATTAGGATCTAGTTTAATGGCTTCTGTGTAGTGCATCATTGCTTCAACGAATTTCTCTTGCTTCATGCACTCATTTCCGGTTTCTTTTACCTTTTCCGCCTACAAAGAGAGATGGAAAAACAATACCACTGAATTCAACTAAATTGCACGCTACCTGCCGGTGTAGCAGAGTTGGTTTTCTTCCCAGAAGAAAGGTATTTGTTTCCTTCCAAGTGAAGAAATATGGAGGAAAAGTGAAGAAACCCTTCCTTCTTCGAAGATATGGAAGAAAGTGTGAAGAAACCTATTATTGTATTGAAATGGTGGAATATAAGGAACCGGTTGATTTAGGGACTCGCTAATCACTAATACGACAAAGGCAAACATAAATAAATACACAGGTACCGTTTGACGTAACGAAGTTAGTAATCCAACACCCCATGGCCCATAGGTATTAAGTCACCACTGTACGTTGATGCCAAAAGTCTGTGAAGGTGGTTGCAAGTAGCGACATTCACATGAAAGTAATTGCAATTAAGGTAAACATGACATCAATGTCATCCTCAATAATCTGTGAGGCTAGTATTCTTTAGGAAGGACATTCGTTTAACCTGCGATCTCAGGCGATCAAATGTACACTCCGACTTGTCTGTGAAGCTCTTAAAAGACAGGGTTCCAAAGTGTTACGTTTTCAGTGAAAGACAAGTATGAAAAGGATTCTTTCCCTGGCGTGTGCCAAATTACAGGGGTTATAACCTTGGAGAATTCTCTCCATGAACTATGTTGATACAAATGTTTCTTAAAGTACATGTATTTTGCTTAGAACACTTTAGAGTGTCTTCCAATTTCCCTAAATGCAAAGAAATAAGTATTTTTTCCATATCGGAGAATAGTATTGCATTGTTCTCTAGATCACTTTCAACTGCTACGGTCATGTCAGGATCCCACTGCCACATTATACTGAAATGGGGCATTCCAGCCCTCCTTCTAACTATTACATGTGGAGTACCTCACAGGGTAGCAAGGGGGATTATTATTATTATTATAAATTATTATAAAGTGTTCTTTTATAGCGCAAATATCAGTACTGTTCTATGCGCTGTACGAAATTCGTGAAGACTAAAACTCATATAAAAATTTAATTAAAACTAAGAAATATCTAAATTATAAAAGTTGACTAGTCATTAATACTGTAAGCTTTCCTGAATAAGTAAAATTTTAATTTAGATTTAAAAGCAGATAGAGTGTCTGTTTCTCTAATAAGACGTGGTAGACTATTCCACAATCTAGGTGCCGATGAGCGGAACGCTCTTTCTCCTGCATATTTAAGTTTAGTACGCGGAACCGTCAGCGTTTTCACATCACTGGATCGGTTTGATTGATTGATTGATTGGTTTAACGACACTAGCAACCCGTTAGGGTCATATTGTGTCAGTTCTGTTGCTATAGGAAGACTCAGTTGAAATTAAAATCAATTAAAATAGACAAAACAAGTAATGTATACATCTAAAATCAACTAAATTCAATTTAAAACTTGCTGTACAAGTGTATTTCTTTCAGAAAAGAAATAATTTTGCTTGGTGCTACCTTTGTAAAAAGGTCTTTCATGGAATTCACACTGTAGTAGCGTGAACGAGTGTTCTGAAAATCTATGCAATTGAGTAGAATATGTTTTGCAGTCAAACGTTCTTGACAACCAATACATTGTGGAGGAGCATCGCCTCTCAAAAGATATCCGTGGGTGATGTATGTGTGCCCGATTCGAGCTCTATGCATAACCGTTGCGTCGCGAATACTGCCAAGAGCTAGGTGTTTTTGTCCAACTGTTGGTTGGAGTTTGTTATTTCTTTGTTCGTTCCATTTTTGTTGCCAAAGGTTTTTTACATAACTTGCAATATGGGGTTTAAAATCGGAGTATGGTATGAGAAGGTCGGATATGTTGCAGTTTAGCGCCTCTTTTGCTGCCTGGTCCGCAGCTTCATTACCCGGTATGCCCACGTGGCTTGGCACCCAGCAAAATACTAGGGATTTGCCTTGTTTGACTGCCCTTTCGTAACGTTCTATTAGGTCTAGAATCATTGTGTTCGACACTTGCAGATTTTCTAGTGACTGTAAGACCGATAAGGAATCGACACAGATAACGAATTTTTTGTACCTACTAATCTTGATAATTTCCATGGCTAGTTGGAGTGCCCGAACCTCCGCGGAAAAGATGGAGGAGCCGTTTGGTAATCTTGTTTTAAGGGTATTTGATTTTGTAACTATTGAGGCAGCAACTTGGTTATCGAGTTTAGATCCGTCCGTGTATATGAAATAATTGTGAGGGTAGGTTTCCTTTATCTCAGCAAACCTAACTTTGAATTCTTCAGCATTTGTTGTGTCTTTGGAAAAGTTTGTCAGAGTTTTGTTTATGGTTGGCCTTTGTATTTTCCATGTTGGGTATTTTGAAACTTTCAAGTTTGCAATTTGCTCGACTTTGATTCCAGCATTATTAAGGTGGTTCCGGATTCTAGTGCCAAAGGGTACGATAACCCTAGGGCGTGTGCTTAAGATTTCTGAATGGTCTTTTTCGAACACTGCCTTATGGGTGGGGTTTTCTTTGTTTGCGTATAGTTTAACTGCATATTGCACTGACAGTTTGATTCGTTGGATATCTAGTGGTTGTTCATTTGATTCAACCTGAAGGCTTTCCGCAGGTGACGTTCTGAAGGCGTTAAGGCAGAGGCGAAGGCCTTGATTCTGTATTGGGTTCAACGTCTTCAAGTACGAAGGCCTGGCTGATCCGTAGACGATGCTACTATAATCTATTCTAGATCTTATTAATGATCTATACAGTTTTAATTTAGTACTGGTATCTGCTCCGCGGTCTTGAGCGGAGACGACTCGCAGCAGATTGAGTGCCTTTTGGCATTTCCTCTTCAGCTCTTTTATGTTGGGAATAAAATTTAGCTTCGAGTCCAGAATTAGACCAAGGAATTTGTTTTCCTTTACTACAGGTATCTGAGTGTTTGATAAGTATAAAATGGGATCGTCGTGTGGCTTTCGCTTGTTGCAAAAGTGCATACAAACTGTTTTGGTTTGCGAAAACTTGAAACCATTTTGGTCAGCCCATTTTTGAAGCGACTTTATATTTTGCTGGAGGCGACGCTCGATAAGATTCATATTCTTGCCTCTGGCAGACATTGCAAAGTCATCTACAAAGAGTGAACTGTCTATTCCCTGTTTAGTTGCGCCTTTGATACTATTGATTTTGATAAGAAACAACAGAATTGATAGAATACAGCCTTGAGGATAGCCCTCTTCTTGCTCAAAATAATCCGAGAAAATGGAACCGAGACGGACTTTAAACCGCCTGTCATTTAAAAACGCTTGAATGAATTCAGGAAGGCGACCTCGTATACCAAGGTCGTAGAGATCTTGCATAACCCCGTGTTTCCAAGCCGTGTCGTAGGCTTTTTCTAAATCGAAGAAAACAGTGACGATATGTTCGTTATTTAAAAAACCTTCTCTTATAAATGATTCGAGTCTAACCAGGTGATCTATGGTACTCCTTTCCTTTCTAAAGCCGCTTTGGATGTCAGTAAGCAGATGGCTTTTCTCTAAATACCAAATTAGTCTTGCGGATATCATTCGCTCTAGTGTTTTGCACAATGAACTTGTCAGAGACATTGGGCGGTACTTTTGGGGATCAGTAGGATCCTTATTAGGTTTTGGGATTGGTATGATAGTGGCTTCTTTCCATATTTCAGGAAAGTGTCCTGTAGTCCAAACCTGGTTGAGTAGTTCTAGGAGGACATAAAGGGTTTCCTCCGGTAGGTGTTTTAAAACCTGGTAGTGCAGGTCGTCTGGTCCGGCAGCTGAGTCATGTGAGTTATGTATATCGTCTTTCGACTCAGGCAGGGTAAAGGTGCTATTGTATTCTTCCAAATTATTTGAGGTAAAGTCTATTGGTATTTGTTCTTTAATTTCTTTTATTTGACGGAACGCAAGAGAGTAATTTTCGATGAAGAGTTGAACTGAAAGTTCTACCAAAGGTATTTGCTATTTCATCGGGTTTTGTGATAGTTTGGTTGTTTGTAGTGGGGTGGTTTATGGGTTTTGAGATGTTTTTACCAGATATTTTTCGAATTATCTCCCATACCTTTTTGGTTGAATTGTTTTTGTTCAATTTGGAGATATATTCCGCCCAGGTTTGCTTTTTGCTTGCTTTGATGGTTCTGCGTGCTTCGGCACGTAGCCTTTTGTATTCAAGTTTGGTACTATTGTCCGGGCTGATGTAGAATTGGCGCAGAGCTGTTTTCCGCATGGCTATTGCTTTTTTTTGCAATCGTCGTTAAACCAAGGTTTTTGTTGTTTTTTGGGATTTCCGGAAGTTTTAGGTATGGTTTTTTCCATGATTGCCTGGATTAGAGCCGTAAAAAATAAAATCGGGTCGTCGTCGTGTGTAAACTGGTTGATTTTAATGGCCTTTTTGAAAAGTTCCTGGAACAGTGACCAATCTGCTTTGTGGAATTTCCACTTTGGTATTCCTTTTTGTTGCTGTGGATCTAGTGGTTTTAATAAAATGGGGAAGTGGTCGCTGCCATAAATGTCGTCCAAGACTTCCCATTCAAAATCTAAAAACAAATTACTAGATGCCATTGCAAGGTCGATAGAGGTTTTTGAACCAGTGCCAGGATGTAGGTATGAAGGATATTTTTCATTGTAAAGTGAGAGATTGTGGAAATTTAGCAGGTTTTCAATTAGTTTACCTTTGTGGTCGGTGCTTGTATTACCCCATAGGTCGCTATGTGCACTGAAGTCGCCTAAAAACAGAATAGGTTTTGGTATCTGGCAAATCAAGTCGTTGAGTTCTTCCGGTTGAGGTATGGAGGGTGGTGGTATGTATATGTTACAAATGGAAAAAGTTTTCTTCATTGTAACACGAACTGCTGTTGCTTGCAGGTTTGTATTTAATTTGAGTTCACTTTGAATAACGTTGTTTCGGATTAAGGTAGTGATTCCGCCCGAGGCGCGGTTGTTTTTGGCGTTCTTGTTATAGGAAGTGTAACCGATTAGATTTGGTGGGTAGATATCAGTACCGTATGTTTCTTGGAGGCAAAAGACAGACGGGTTATATTGTTGGCTCAGAGTTAAAAGATCTATCTGGTTGGTCCAAAAACCTCTTATGTTCCAGTGGACTACTGCCATTTTACTTACTATAGGTCCGGGGCCTTTGTATTGTTACTTTAGGTGGTCTTAATTGTGTTTTTACTGCCGCTTTGTCTTGCTCTGCCTCTGCTACCTTTTCTGGGCGAGTGGATGGTTGTTTTTCTGGGGTTTTGGCTAGGTTACCCCCTTCGTCCGCATCCTCAAGTACCGAGTACCGGTTTCCCACAATTCTAAATTGAGTGGGAAATTTGGGTGACTCTGGTACTTCTCCCTTGCTTGGCGAGCCCGTGAAGGTTTCGGTTGGAGCGGCAATGTTTGTAGAGACGACTTCCTCTCATCGGTAGTAACTTTCTTCGATGGAGGTTGTGGCGGTGAGCAGCCTTTAACCGCGTCGTCAGTTTCCATAAGCACATCGTATTTGACTTCTTTTAAAGTCTGTTGTATCCTTTTTTTGACCTTGTCTGCCTTGTCTTTGAGCCTCTTCCTCGTTCCGTTATCCAGAGGGGAGGAAGGGCTTGTATAAATTTTCGGTCTTGTGCTCGGCGATGGAGTTTTCGGCGAGCTTCCTGTGCAAGTTTGTGTCGCAATTGTTGGTTTTGTCGGTTTTGATTGCGGTGTTGTCGGTTTTTTGGCCTGCAATAAAGTGCGCTGCAGGTCTCCGACCCAGGAGATGGTGGTTTGGCAGCCCATACTAACTGTTTTTAGTTTAGTTTTGACAGCAGCGGCGTAATTTCGCGAACCATCCTCCTCAGCGATTTTGCGGGCCTCGGTGTATGTTACACCCCTTTCTGCTTTTATTTGCTGGGCTTTCTTTTCTTTTGTCCATTTTGGGCAGTTTCTAGATGAGGCCGCATGAGCACCTTGGCAGTTGGCACTTTTTTCAATTGATGATTTACAGCTGTTTGTCGAGTGGCCTATTTCGGCACATCGCGAACAAGTAGTTTGTTTTTTGCAAATAGTGCTGCTGTGCCCATATCGCTGGCAGTTGTAGCACCGCAGCGGGTTTGGGATGTATGGTTTCACTTCCAGACTCAGGTGACCAACTTTTATCTTTGGTGGCAGCGAAGACCTTTGAAAGGTGACCATATAGGTACCTCTTTTCCCCATAGCTCTGGCTGCAACAACACCTTGGTCTGCTAGTCCCTCGACCATTTCTTCCTCTGAACAGTATATCAGTTCTGCGTCTGCCACTACGCCCTTCGATACGTTAAGGCTTTTGTGTGGTGCGCATTTTACTGTGTGACCGACAAATTGGTTGACATTGCAGAGGCTATTGCTCTGTTTAGCGGTTGCAACCCGAACCAACAAGTCCCCAGATCGCATTCGTTTTACCGTGTACTTTGAACCAATGATGGCCGTAAGCTGTTTCTCGATCGCAAAAGGCGAGAGTTTCAACGGGCCGTTTATTCCAGATACAATGATAAACTCCGGAAAAGTCATCGGAGGCGATACAATTTGTATATGGGGCCGTTTTTGCGGCGTTTTCGTGTCATAAGTCGTTTCCATATTGTATAAATAAATTTTCGTCAGGTCTGCCGGCCCACGGCCTCACTTCGACCGACCTTTTGGCAGCGGGAATTCCGCATGGGGCTAGGTCACCTGATATACTCGACTAGGCGCGGCGGTATTCCCCATCCAACGCCGTTTGATTAGCCCATTAGCCGCAGTTTGGTTAACCTGAACGACCAGCCGTTAATGATCGTGACGGGCCAACACGACCGCCCTTCTTGGGTTGAAGAGTCGGGCCAAAGCCGCGTATTGGCAACCAGGCACTGTATTACCTAGAACCTGGTAACCCCAACAGCCAGGTCACCGGTCTCCCTCCCGTCAGAGGTGCAATCCACGGCAAAGTGCGTTTTTGGGGGCAGGGGCACATTCAACGAAGAAGACCCCTGCTACTGTAGTCCATCTTGAATAAACGCACAACGGATTGCCACGCTTTTATGCGATCAACGTGGGAACGGTCAGACAAGGTAGGTGCAAAAAAATACTGGAGTACTTACATTTAAGAAAACCCCAGGGGTTGGAAAATGAAACAGGAAGGTAAGAAATGATTTAAGATGGTAACAAGTATTTTCTTTGTTAAGAGAAAAGTAATTATTTGAGTATTTGCTACAGTTATATGTTATTTTATAATTACTGCGCAAAGGTATATTTATAATGAAACAGAGAGAGGTACTGAAATATTAGATTGTTCGACACCTATAAACCCTTCAGGGTTATATTGTGTCTGGAAGGTAGTTCGAATATCAAGATGGTAGAAAGCTGTTTATTGGTGAAGAGAAAAGTAATTATTTAAGTATTTATTATATGTATATGTTATTGAGAAGTTATATATTATAGGCAAGGTGGGGGGGGGGGGGGCGAGATACCAGTAGAACTGAGGTAACCCCAGTAAGACTGGTACCCCGAGGGGGGTCGGAATATCGACTCCGGCCTCCCTTTGGGTCAAGGGGCTCCTTTAAAAATAAAGGGTCGGACCCAAGTGAGGCAGTTTAACGTAATGCCCGGGAAGCACTGGATCGGAGTGTGCGTGATGTTATGTTCCATGTCAACAAATCTTTTAAATAACTAGGCCCGGTGTCATGTAGACATTTGTAGGATAGCACGCAGAGTTTAAACTCGATGCGAAACTTGATTGGTAGCCAGTGTAATTCGACAAAAGCTTGTGTTGTAGAGTCTTGATATCCAAGGTTGTATATTAACCTGACTGCCATGTTCTGGACTCGTTGTAGTTTATTGATTAGGTATTTTGGGATGCCAAAATATAAACAGTTTGCATAGTCCAGTCGCGAGATGACAAATGCCTGGACGAGTGTGTGTAGTGCCTTTTTGGTAAGATATTTCCTCAGTTTCCTGAGCATGTGAATGTTTCTGTAACACACTCTTATAACGCCATGTACTTGAGATTTCATTTTAAGGTCACAGTCAATAAAGACGCCAAGATTTTTCACAGTCGTTTTCGTATTAATTTCAGTTTCACTAACTTTCAAAGAACTGAAGGCAACTTTTTTTAATTGTTGTTGGGTTCTGATCAGAATCACTTCTGTTTTTTCGCCTTTAACTTTAATTTATTTTCATTCATCCATTTCGATATCTCAAATACGCAGGTTTCTATCGCTAATTTCGCTCGCATTTGGCTTTCTATGGAATTTGCATCCATCGATTGTTGTAGTTGTGTGTCATCGGCAAAGAGGTGGTAAACTATTGATAGAAGAAGCATGATATATCCAAGCTCTCTAGTGTAGGACGTGTAGGCCCATGGTCCCAGACCACTGCCTTGTGGTACACCCGTCAAGAGTTTGTGTGCCTTAGACATATAGTTGCCAATTTTTACTCGTTGACTACGTAGCGACAAGTACGATTTGAACCACTCATTGCCAGTTTCTTGTATGCCATACAGTGTCGTTAGCCGTTCCAGCAGGATCTCGTGGTTTACCGTATCGAAGGCCGCGCTCAGGTCCAGTAAGGTTAGTATTGAAACTTTCTGATTGTCCATACTCCAGAGAAGTTCATCAAATATTTTTAAAAGCGCAGTCTCAGTTGAGTGGCCTTGTCGGTATGCTGATTGATATGGGTCTTGTAGAGAGTTACTTACACAATGATCACTTAATTGGTCTAAAACTACTCTTTCTAAAATTTTGCTTAGGAATGGAAGATTAGACACCGGTCTATAATTTGAAAATGACGTTCCACCATTTGGTTTTTTTATTAAGGGTGTGATAACAGCCTCCTTGAAAGCTATTGGGACGTAACCTTCAAACAGCGAACGGTTGAAAATAGACGTGATGAGAGGAGCCGTTTCTTTTATACATTCTTTCAGTAGGCTCGTAGGGATTGGATCTAACAAACAGGTCTTGTCGGGAACTTTACTTATTATTTGCATCACCTTATCCTGGCCTACTTCATTAAACTGAAACTTTTCTGCCAGTGGTAGGTCGATTATTATGACGTTGTCACACGGGATGAATGTTTCATTTATTTTTGAAATCTTGGTTTGGAAAAATGCTGCAAAGTCATTTGCTACCTGTTCTTCGGAAACATGTTCAGGTAGTGGAGTGTCCTGTTTTCTGTTGCAGATTTGTTGGAATAATTGAAATAGCTGTCTCTGATTACCTTGGTTATCCATTACAAGCAGATGATAATGTTCAGCTTTTTTAGTATCCAAAAGGTAATTATATATAATGTGTTGATTTAGAAATTTTTTAAGATCATCTGGCCTGCCTGTTGATTTCCAGCGGCGCTCTAATTGTCGTTTTTTCCTTCTCTCAGATTGAATTTCATCATCATACCATTGGTTTTTTGGTCTATACCTTGTCGTTTTAACGATGACCGGTGCATGTTTGTCAATCGTTGACTTTAGTAGAAAGTTAAATCCATTTACTGTATCTTCGAGCGAGTTTAACGGCCGTTCTAGGAGTTTGTCACAACCTATTTAATGTCTTTTTTAAAATGGTCTAAATTGATATCTTTGACAGGACAGGTAGTACGGGTTACGGTTGCAAAATCCTTCTTTGGCATGGAGAGAAGCGTCTGTATTGCATACTGATCCGTGAATAAAGACATCACCGATGGTAATGAGGCAATCATGTCGTCATTGCGTGTGAGAACGAGATCGATGGTATGGCCTGACGTGTGTGTTGGAACTCTAACGTGTTGTGTGAGGGAAAATATCTCACAAATGTCGTTAAAATCTTTGGTAAAAGCGTCGGTATTTTTGTCAATGTGAATATTTAAGTCGCCACAGATGAGTAATCGATCACACAGGTCCAGTGTTTCTTCTAAAAATGTCGTAAATTCTTCGACAAATTTTGTCTTCGAACTACTTGGTGGTCGGTAGATAACATGTAGTGATGTCGGTTTGGGTTTAGACGGAATAGCTACACTGCAACTATCAAATGTTTCGAATTTTGTGGAATTTTCCATGGTGGACTTGATTGTTGATCTCAGTACAACAGCCGCACCACCTCCCTTCCCGTCTGATCTTGGCTGTGAGTGCGTTGTGTAACCTGTGGGCGCAATGAGGTCGACAACATAATCGTTTGTAGGCGTGATCCTAGTTTCAATTATTGCAAGAATGTCTATTGACTTTTCGACAATCAAGTCGCAAATACGGTTGAATTTATTGCAAACTGACTGAGCGTTGATTAGTACGAAGTTCTGAAGTTTTCGAGCAGAAACGGGCGATTCACGTGTACACAACACAGGTGTGAGATTTCGGCTGCAAACAGCTGATACCTAAGGAGTCCCAATTTTAAAGTCTTAGGTATGATCCGACCGGGGTTTGAACCCACGATTTTCTAGTCTCCAGGCGGACACTCTAATCCATATCGGAGAAAGGGTAAAGCTGTATTGAACGCACCTGTGCAAACAGCACAACGTAAAAATAAGTTAATGTGGACCGTATGCAGGGTTCCCGCTGGGTTCTCAAGAAAGTGAGTCAAAAAAGGAAAGTGTGACTCAGTTGGGTCCATGAAAACTCCGTGGGTTCTGAAAAAGTGAGTCATTTCGTAAAAAATGCCCAAAAAGTGGATAAAAACCCCGCCAACGCGAACCCTGGTATCTGCACAAAACACACACTGGGACATTTAAAACTCGAATTTGCGAATTGAATTTATAGTCTTATGTTTGTCTTCAGAAATTAGCGGGTAAGCGAAAACCAATCTTTTTCTCCCCTAAGTATAATACTTTAAAAAATAAAATAAATTTTTGAGTTTCTTCCATTACTTCCCCAAATGCAAGGGAAGAGAGTATTTCTTCCGAAAAACCGGGTAAAAACCACGTTTTTCTCCTGTGCAGTTTTTTAATCCACTGTTATCACAGTTTGTAGGAAAATACACGCAACTATCTCCTTTTTTGAGCCACCTTTTATGATTCATTGAACAGTAACAAACAGGAGCAAACATTTTAAATTTTAGAAAGGCTCAGTCGAACGTTTCTCTCGGCTTCTTGGTTTATTTAGACCGAACGCTCAAACACTCAAACACTGCCAGTACAGTCCTCCCTCGTTATCTCGAAGTCGACGGGACCGGCCGATTTACTCAGAGATAACCGGGGTTCGAGATAAGCGGGGAAGGCATCTTTTGTTGGTCATGGCGGGGAAAGTTGGGAGGGGAAAGGACAGTTCGATTGATTATTACAAGTTTATAAATGTTTTCGAATATGTTAATATAAATGTATAGTTTTAAAATTAGGTTTTAAGTAATGACACAAGCAAACAAAATTCTTCAATTTTGTTAACTAACTATACAGAATAAAACACGCGATTTCATTATACAATTTGCAAATAAATGTTCGCATCTTAGTTCTTGTTCCGCCTTTGCTTGCAAAATGTATCCACTGATTGCCATATTACAGTTACGGGCGTTCAGAAACCACTTGCATAAACCATTTCCCACTTTGCCTTTCACTAGAGCTGTCACTAAACTGTCACTTAATCCTAAAAAGGATACCGGCACCTTTTATACAAAAGGACTCTTTACCGGCTGAACAACTCACTTTACTCAATGAAATGAGAACGTCACTCTGAACTACTGAGTAGCGGAAGTTTTTTTTTCCTTTATCCGGAAGTATCACAACAAAAGGACATGGAATGTTACTTGGCTTTTATGAAAAAAAATTAAGTTCCTATGTGTACTTTGAACTGCATTCGCACCTTCAAAATACCTTTGCAACTTAAAATACAATGTTACTTTACAGTTCAAAGGTTCGAGATATCCGGGGAAGTAACTTCGAGATTTCGTAAGACTTATACAGGGAAAAAATGGGACTTCGAAAAAGCTTCGAGATAACCGAGTTCGAGATAACGACTGTATATTACACGATGTAATTACCCACGGTAAACACTCCATTCAACAAAAAAGATTTTTGGCATTGTTTTTGGGGATGATTTCATGTGCAGTAGAACAGTTACTCAAAGTCCAAAAGTTCTGTCAATTTCCTCGTTTTATAGGACCATTATGCAAAAATGTCCATCATCGTTACAACTACGCGAATGTTAAACAATAAAATATGATCTTTTTCACTCTTTACTCGCTTAGTTCACATCCAAAATGCCAGATTTAATTCTTTATTTTGAACTCTCAAAGTCATAACGCTTATTGAGGTACAAATTATGCTGCTTCTTTAATAAATTATAAAGACAAATATTTGACAGAACTGTGCTGCGTTCTTAAGCTTGTCAACCACACGTCCTGGGGCACTGTTAATCATTCGTGCCTGTTCGAAATACTGCAGTTACATCTGCCAAATAAGCATGCATAAAGACCCGCAGAATATTCTTGCATCATTTTAAAAATGATTTTACTAATATCTTCGGACAGCGCGTATTTCATTACATTTATCTATTTTCCACCTCTCCACAGTTACTGGTGGTTGTAAAGGAAAACGTTGGCCTCGTGGCCAGGCGTAAGAAAGTTCCTTATCAAAATAAAAAAAAAGAGTCAGCCAAAGGTCTCACGGCCTTATCTTTAGAAATCCAACTATGAACATATTTAAAGTTCACAACTCAATCACTTCTTTGCCCAGACAATAAAAAACTACAACAATGTGCATAGCCCACAAAGTCCCCACAGGGACCCATCAATAGCCAATCAAAAGCTAAAATTTCAAAATTTCAAAATTCCTGTTTGTGCACTTTCCTCGGACGAACCTGGCCCATTTACAATACCGATATGTGTTTGTTCCCACAGAAGTTGCATACCAGATTTCATTTAAATCCCTGCAGTTGTTCTTGAGGTATCGTGTTAGGAAAACTCATTCCGATGCTGAATAACTTAACGGATTTGGTAAATTTCAAAGTCCATTTGGTTCATTTTCCTTACGCCAACCTAACCCATTTACAATACCGATCCTTGTTAGTGCCCATAGAAGCTACATACCAAGTTTCATTAAAATCCTTGCAGTTGTTCGTGAGATATCGTGTTAACAAACTCATTCCGATGCTGAATAATTTCCAGGATTTGGTAAATTTCAAAGTCCATTTGGCTCATTTTCCTTCGGCCAACCTAACCCATTTGCAATACCGATCCTTGTTAGTGCCCATAGAAGCTGCACACCAAGTTTAATTAAAATCCTTGCAGTCGTTCTTGAGATATCGTGTTCTTTGGATAAAAATTGAGTTCGAACGTTCCGCCGCAGATCTTTGTTGTTTATTATACTACCATAGCAACGTAATTTGAAAGTTTCTTAGTTCATATCTGAGTGTATATAGCCTTGGATAGTAAATAAAAACGGTAGGAAGTACTAATTATCTACACTAATATATCCCTAAAATTAATTTTTGTGACGTTTGAAGTTTCAGTGCCCTTTTCAAAACAGTTGAGTGAGAGACACGTCTGGTAATACAGTATATCATTTATATACATATTTTGGCGAATGAAGATGATTTTAAGCAAAATTCACATTTACTGGTACCATTTTAGAAAAACTTGAAAACTAAAAAAAAACGTTGTGCGATATGTAAAAAATAAAAGTCGAATTTCTGCCATATAGCCTAAAGATCCACACAACTAGGGTTAGCTTGGTTTATGATTCAAGCTCTGACCCAGTACAGGGTTCGCGCTGGCGGGGTTTCTGTTCACTTTTTGAGCATTTTTTACGAAATGACTCACTTTTTCGGAACCCACCGAGTTTTCTGGACCCGACTGAGTCACACTTTCCTTTTTTGACTCACTTTCCTGAGAACCCAGCGCGAACCATGCAGTAGTTTTCTAGAATATCAAGTAGTTTATGAGCAATTAGGTAGTTTGCCGTAAAGTCCAGAAATCATACTTACGTATATAGTACTTGTGCAGCAGTAGTATTAGTTTATTATAGGTTTAAGGTGATTTAATTCCCAAGACCCATAATATCATTTTATTGCGTTAATCCAGAGATTTTGTAAAATTTTAAAACTTTTCATAAAACGGTTTCATGCATAGTCATGTTGTTGTTGTGTCATCCTTGACATAGAAAGGGAATCTGCACGTCAGCCTCACATATTTTTATCCCGAAATTCAAATATTTGCGAATATTCAACTAAACGATTTCTATCATTTCTTATTATAACTAGATGCTGTCAGAGAGCAGCAATATCCCCCGTGAAACCCTAAATATTACCCCTATGCAATATCTAAGCTAATGGATTACCATTGACAGGAAACTGGACACCCTTCCTTGAACGACAAATCAACAATACTACAAACTGTCTTTGAACAGATATAACCCGAATCTATTTTTTATTAATCTAATGTAAAGCATTTTTTCAGGCTACATAAAAACTAATTATACACAGGTATCCCGACGGCGTACACATACCACCGAGCTTGCAGTTGAGCTCAATCTCAAACCTATATCCCTCCGTTTCACGGGGGATAACAAATGCATTTCATTATATACCGTATGAAAATGCTATACGCATGAAATCGTGTAGCATTTCCAATCACCCGTATCATGACATATGACAACTGAAATTATAATTAGCTTTAGGATAAAAATCATTTAAAAATATTACTCACCTAATGCGCTTTAAGAACAAATTAACGTCCGTTCATATAGTGGTGCCCACGAAGTCCACTCCGTTTGCATATATGTCGATTTATGACGATTTTTAAAAGCCTGTCATTTTGTCAATTTTGCTTCGATCAAACTGAAACCTTGACGTTGCACATCTTTATACCCTATATGTTGCCTATATGAAATATGAAAGCTGAATTATGCTTCGTTGATATAGAAGTGGTGTCCACAAAGTCCTATACATGTGCACATATGAGTAGTTATGTCAACTTTCTCTGTTACCTATTTTTGGTAACGATTTCGAAAGGGTCAAGGGGTCAAGGGGGTGGGGTTGGGGGTGGGTGGAAAGGAGGATGAATAAAAGACGAACGGTCGGGGGTGATGGTGAACAAAAGATGAAAAGCTTTTAGTTGCGGATCAGAAATATCTTGTTCTTCTTTAAGATTTTAATGAGATAGTTTATTGTGTTGTTATTGACAGCATTTTATGTAATATATTAGCTCGCAGCTGGCGACCCTATTAGCGGGTTAAGGACGGTGTTTCTATGAATTTTATTTATTGTTTTCGTTCTGATAAGACATGCCACGGGGTCTTGAATAATGTTTTTATTGGGAGGAGGATACACATTTTTTAACGGCATGAAAGTGACTGCCTGATAGATTTTATTTTTTGTACGGTCGATTGACTAACCCTTTGCCAGAAAACAGAGATATTTACAGCCTTTTTCTGGCAGTTATGTGTAATATTACCACCAAAGGAATTTTATCTTGCTGTTCTGGTCTGTTATGACGTTTTCTGTGCTCTTTTTTTTTTTTTAAAGAAAAACTTTAGTACGTTATAATCAGTTTTCAAAAGGAGCCCCCGTACGAATATAGTGATTACTTCTTCTTCTTCTTCTTCTTCTTCTTCTTCTTCTTCTTCTTCTTCTTCTCTCTCTCTCTCTCTCTCTCTCTCTCTCTCTCCCCCCCCGTACGAATATAGCGATTACTTCTTCTTCTTCTTCTTCTTCTTCTTCTTCTTCTCTCTCTCTCTCTCTCTCTCTCTCTCTCTCTCTCTCTCTCTCTCTCTCTCTCTCTCTCTCTCCCCCCCTCCCCTCTCTAAAACCTTCTTAAGAATTGTGCACCATACATTTTACGCGTGTTATTACGTCACAAAATTTGCCACGCTGTCTCCAATGATGTTGTCCTCCAGTGCTTTATACATGCTTTTCATGGCGCTTTTTTTTCACGGTTTAAAAAATAAACACGCATCATAAACACACATCAGATGAATTTATTTAATTTATACGCTATATCAGAACCTCCTCAAGCCTTCACCATGCAGCCACCCCCTCCCTCCCCCTGCCCGAATCTTCTCTATAATACAGTGAAAGAAAATACATTCTCCACATTTTTAACAGTTTACCGGTAACGTAATAATGAAGACTCCTCTCTCTCTCTCTCTCTCTCTCTCTCTCTCTCTCTCTCTATATATATATATATATATATATATATATATATATATATATATATATATGATTACATTACCATGGCTTTTTTTTCAGAGTTTAACGACATAATAATTTATTTTTACCTTTGTTATGTCACTCCTTCGACCTTTTCGCTACGAAGACTGAATTTTTAAGCGCTGTTCCTTTTCACAATGCACTGCCTTTTGATACATGTGTAATTATCGGTACATGTAGGTATTTCGCACCTTAATGGGGGTTTAGCAGAGACTTTTAAGTTTCAACGTGAGACTTATTTTAATTGATTATTGGAACTTTTGAATGCGATGTTTCATATTTTGGGTTCCCTTTACAGCGTGTGCGCCCTATTCGTGTCTAGCCACCGTTAGCCATCCGTGGAATCCTAGCATTTAAATAGCGGTTCATTTTACAGCGTCTGCTCCCTGCTCTCGTCAATTTAGTCCCCGTTGCGATCAGTGGAGCCCTAGCATTTAAATAGCGGTCACTACGTCTGCGCCCTACTCGAGTTAGTTTAGCCCCCGTTGCGATCGGAAGAACTCGAGTATTTAAATAGCGGCTTCTTTTATTACATATGCGGTCTGCTCTCGCTCGTTTAACACCCCCCCCCCCCCGTGGCGATCAGTGAAACTGCAAGACCATGCCTTTTGGCGTTTTTTTACAATATTTACCTTTTAATACAGTCAAAGAAAACACGATTTCTACACGATTCTAGAGAGTTTATCCGTTACATCATACTATATATTTATATTTTGACAAATGAATCTATCTGATTATGGATTGCGCATGATACATTTAGGCATTCTCCTAATCTCTCTCTCTCTCTTTCTCTCTCTCTCTCTCTCTCTCTCTCTCTCTCTAACTTTTTCTTTTTTTTTTCAATATAATACGACTAATCACGCTATTACAATGATAATAAGCAGAGTTTAACGAGATAATTATTTATTTTTACCTTTGTTTGGTCTCTCCGAAATGTTCGCTATAATGAATGGAGTTTAAAGCGCTGTTCATTCCAGGTTTATTTCACAATGTACTAATTTTTAAAATATGCATGCGGGCATATCAAATAGGAATTAGATTTAACTTGACACCATTCAGTTATAATGTGCTTATTAATTTGATTGATTATTTAAACGTGTCTAATACCTTGTAAATAATTGAAAATACTTTATCAGTCTCTCTTAGATAGACGTTTCTGCCATGAAGGTAGGGTTTTCAAAAATTAGATCGGAGACGGAACTGTTGCGGCGGTGAGTTTTCTTTTTAATAAAAATTATTGCTGTACATAAAACAACAACCAAAGTTAACGCAATCGAACTGGATATAATCCACGGGAGGGCCGATGTCTGAGAACTGTTATTGGGTGGTGTAGTGGATGCGTCCGTGAATTCCTCGGTTATAAAGATGGTTGTATTGTGTTCATTTTGCCATGGCGTTGTCTCCACTCTGTCAGCTGTTATTGCTGTGGAGCCGTCTGTAACGTGACCAGGCGTTGTTAAACAAGCTAAATCCGTAATAATCTCGACATCAGGCCGTGATCCATGAAATTCCACAAGATCTTGACAGGTAATATACGGACAGTCGATGATAGATAACGTCCTCAGGCTGGCGAATTCGTCATCAGCTAAACGTGGCAAATAATCTATCGCTGTTGTAATGTACGAAAGATATTCAATCCAGCTGTTCGGATCAAAATAAATCCATTCGTCGATATTCATCGACCGACAAATCACGACACTTCCTCCGCAATCACACGGGTCGCATTCTTGCGCCTGTGATGTCAGTCCCAACGCAAACAGAATGAATAAACTGAACATTTTTCTTCGGAAACTTTAACCACAATAACCTTACTTTTGTTTTTTGTTCGCTGCGCATGGGGATTATATAGCATGCCGATGGGGTCAACCAAGGGACAACAGGAGATAAATGTGGAGATACCCTCAAGTGCTCACTGTTGATGAAACGTGTATTTTATTGTTGGTCATATAAACGCAGGGTCAACAGGTCAAAACGTGATTTTATTTGCAAGGGCGACTGCAAAGCAGTTACACGTGGATCTCATTTAACACAGAGAGCTTTTTTGTGCTATTTTATTGCTATCCCTTACCGCCCTCAAATGGATGCCACCCATCCCAGTCCCATCGACCCCCCCCCCCCCCTGCCCGCTTCCCTTCAGCCCTGGATCTGACTTTAAGCGTCACTTTCTCTTAGGTTTTTCTGCGGGAAATAACTATTTTGTTCAAAATGCATTGCCGATTCGTGATAATGTTTTCGATTATGTTTCCAATTCTGGATGGAATTTGCTTGAAAGATGATAAGAATTTAATCTGTCGGGATGAAATGGACTTCGGTCGAGTGTGGGAAGATGTGGAGAAACTTGTTCTGATTAATTCGCTCATCTCTTATGAGGACTTTCAAATGAAATTTCCAAACGTGCTCATAGTTGAAATAGCTGGAACATATACAGCAGATATGTGTCAAAATTTGCGACCTTTGAAAACGGTGATATTGAAGGGCTGCAAGGAAGGTAAGGAAACAATTTCTAAATTGAAATAATGTTATTGTAACGTCATTTGAAATAGCTCTAATTAATTATTATTTATTTAATTTATCTATAAGACCGTGTATTGGATAATAGTATCAGTTTATTTATTTGAAATAGCTCTAATTAATTATTTATTTACTATATCTATAAGTCAGTTTATTGGGTAATAGCATCAGTTTATTTGTTTTATATTGACGATAATTTAATTAAATTCGAAGTTTATTTTGAGGAATAAAAGTAGGTTTTTGTTTTGCAATCTTTCACCAGATAACATACAGCATCAGACCACGACCGCTCCACCTACTTTGAACCCGACCACTAACCAATCGGACTGCCTCGAACAGGACCAAGTTATGGTCTTTTTCACCATCGGGACTCTGTTGTTCGCCTGCTCGGGAATGTCCATGCTCATCGGGTGTATCTGCATCTGGAGCATAAGACGTCGCGTTCACCACCAGGGCGCACTCGCGAACTTCTCGAACGTACGAGATTCACCAAGCTCAGAGGAGGAGATTCTCGAAATGTCGTCCGTCCCCAGCCCCTCTACATCGGAAACCACTCGTGCCTCGACCATCTTTAACGAACCCTCCACGTCCCACTCCACGCGTTCCTCAACAGTGTTTGACCCGCCCCATTCCAGCACACCGAGACCGGATATAGATGTATCTATTCCTCTGGAGGAGGACAGTGAGGAAACTGTTATATACGAGAACGTCAGAAGAAAACCTCCTGTCCCCCCAAAGCCAGTTAAAAAGCGTCAACTGTCTTCCCCAACTCTACCGGCGACCTCCGCCTGTAATGTTAGACTATTACGCAACAAGAAGGAGTATTAATATTTTATTTTTCGGACAAGGTATGGGCTTTTGTGTGCGTGTTACGTGGGAGGTGTGATGGGGTGGGCAGCAGGAGGGGGTGGGTGTTAAATATCTATTGATGTTTTTACATTGGGAGTTTTTGAAGCATTGTGTGACGCCTCGATTTAAAGAGCATCTCTTTCGTTTAACTAATTGAACTGGTGAAATGGTGTTATTTTGGCGAATTTATTTACATGAAATAAAGGGGAATTGATGAATGGGGAGTCCTTGTTGAGAAATTATTTTTAATTTGATTATTCACATTTATGTCATTAATTACTTCAAGTTCTTGCACGCTCTCTTTACCAAGCAGCGGTGGAGGGATTTTACACACGTTTTTTTTAGTTTTTATAGTTTTATAGTTTATGATTTTGAGGCTATGTTGAAGAAGTCCTCTGCATCTGTATCACAAAATCTAACTTATATTGAGGAACATATCCCAATCTCAGTGTCTGTCTGCTCAAATGTCCCGGGGTATAAGGATCCACAGTGTTTTGTTAATCCCAATTTGGACGAATTGTTAGACAGCATGATTGCTTACATGACGGAAATTGGTGAAAAGAGTGAGGCGTTAGCGAGACAAAAATGGGCAGAAGTCTTGGTAAAATTAAAGACTCTTGCGGCGCAGTATGCACGAGATGATGATGATGTTGATAATGATGAAACAGACAGTAATCATAGCTTTGATTTGGATCTAGAACACGACTTTGTTGAAGGTGAGATTAACTTTTATAATGATGGTGGAAATGTTGATGATGATGACATAACAGGAGATGACGACGGATATACGGACAATTCTGATCAGATGAGTAAAAAGAAAGACCCACACAAACACATCCGTCAAACAATTAAACAACTAACAAACAAATTCCAGACCTACTGTGCACAAATACCTGTACTCAGCTTTAACGGTGCTAAATACGATCTGAATTTAGTGAAGACAAGAATAGCAAAGAAACTTAATTTACACGCGGACAAAAACCACTTCACTGTGAAAAAGAGCAATGCATATGTAGCAATATGCAACAGTTCATTTAGGTTTTTAGATATTGTAAATTATATTGCTCCTGGATCCAGTTACTCAAAATTTCTAAAAGCATACGGCACAACAGAGGAATTGAAGGGGTTCTTTTGTTATTCGTTTTTAGACTCAGTTGAGAAACTTCAGTATGATTCTTTACCTCCATATGACGCATTCTATTCAGATCTTAAAAAAATAAATGTTTTAGATGAGGATGGGGAGGGAGAAAGGAATTACAACTGGTTAAAGAGGATTTGGGAAGAAGAAAATATGAACACCCTTGAGGATCTCTTAGTGTGGTACAACAACCGTGACGTTAAGCCGTTTGTCGCCGCTATTGAGCAGATGCAACTTTTCTATAAAGCTAAAGAAGTTGATGTGTTTAAAGAAACTATTAGCACCCCAGGAGTGTCGAGACTTTTACTATTTCGCTCAACAACGGCAAACTTTCCGCTTTTTGATGCAAATAACCAAGACATATTCAAAACCATTCAACATAACATTTGCGGTGGACCTTCTATCATATTCACACGCTATCATGAGACGGACGAGACTTTCGTTCGAGACAACCCGGAGAAACCCTGCAAAACAATAAATGGATACGACGCAAATTCCTTGTACCTAGGAAATCTAGAAAGCTCATATCCAACGGGGTGTTTTGTAGACAGACGGACGGAAAACCAATTCAAACCAGAACTGAATATAAAGTTTTTATCGCAATATTTTTGGATGGATTATTTATCGGAAACACAAAACAACCATATCATTCACAAACTGAACAACGACAATAAAGAAATTAGGATTAAAATTATAGTTGTGATGGATTTTGTCAAGAAACAAATACAATTTACGAATATAACGGTTGCTGGTTCCATCCTCACGACGACTGCACACTTGTAAAGGACACAGACTCGAAATTTGCAAATCTCAAACAACACCGACGAGATAGAACAGAGCAAAAACATGACTATCTGAAGAGTCTTGGTTATAATGTAGTAAGCATACAGGAGTGCCAATACAAACAAACGATAGAACCACACATAGATCACATTATTGATAAATATGTCCCACCTTTTTATAGGCAAAATAAATGCGGACTTGGCAAAAAGAAAATTTTGAGAGCGGTTTGTGACGAAACGTTGTTTGGTTTAGTTCTCTGTGACATAAAAGTTCCGACTGCATGGAACAACACATACAGAGACACCTCTAAACTTGACGATCAACTCAAAAATTTATCTCCTCAAGAATATTTTGCAGAGATGGCTCCGATTTTTTGTACTACTGATATACCATTCGAGCATTTTGGCGATCACATGCAAGACTTTGTAAAAAGTGAGGGTTTAACCGAGTCTCCCCGTACGCTGTTAGTTGGTGGCAACTCAGCCAAGAATATGTTACTTATTACACCGTTACTTAAATGGTACCTTGAGCATGGACTTGAGGTAACAGAAATCCACAGAGTCATAGAATTTACACCTAAAAAATGCTTTCAATCATTTGTTGATCAAGTAACAAACGCTCGCAGAGAAGGTGACTTAGATAAGGCCAAAGCGATCATAGCAGAGACTATGAAACTTCTTGGAAACAGTGCGTATGGCTCGATGCTTTTAAACAAGGAAAAACACAGAGATATCATCTATGTTCAAGGTATAAATGAGCTTCAACGTTATGTCAACGACCCTCGCTGTCGTCATCTAACCAGTCTTGGGGATGATATGTTTGAAGTAGAACTATCAAAACGCAAAATTACATTCGATATACCAAACTACATTGGATTTTTTATACTTAATTATGCAAAGCTTCACATGTTACGTTACCACTACGATTGTTTAGATTATTATAGCCCTCGTTCTGACTACGAGTTAGCTCTCTGTGATACCGATTCCCAATATATGGCCTTAGGGTCGCGTGACATGGTCGACTTAGTCAAGCCACACTTACGTGCGGACTTTATAGACAGGATAGAAAACAGTTGTCACTTGGACAAAATACGCACGGAGGATGGATTCTGGTATCCGCGGACATGTTGTCAGACACACGCACGTTATGACCGCCGCACTCCTGGTTTGATGAAGCTTGAAGCGTCTGGTGAATTGCTTATTGCTTTGTGCTCAAAAACGTATTACTTAGAGAATGGGGAGAACTTCAAATTGACGTGTAAATCGGTGAACAAACGATTCGTTCAAAATCCCAGACAAATCTTTGAGAGTGTTCTCAACACGAAACAAAAGCACATTGTCGAAAACATGGGTTTTCGACAGAAAGACAACACCGTGTTTACTTATAAACAAACAAAGATAGGCTTTACTTACTTCTATGTTAAACGGCAAGTCCTTGCAGATGCAGTCCATACTCGCACATTAGACATAGAGCTCAACCCTTTCAGAAATGATCATATCTTGTTCGTTGAACCTAGTTCAGTTTTATCAAATTACAACGAAACCGCTATTTTCAATGCATTTGAAAATGATTTGGACAATTTATTTATTTCTTGACATCAGTTGTATTTGTATGCAATGGCTCATTTTCACGAAAATGAAGAGATGAAAGAGGAAATTAAAAACTGTCAAAGTGCTTTTCGATTGTACCACAAAAACTTTAAAATTGAAGAGTCTCTTGAATGGTTTGATTGTCGAGTTGATAAGATGAGGGATATCTTGCTATTAAAATGGTTATGGAATGGAGATTTCAGAAATGAGTTAGACAACGCAAAAACTATTGTGGTATGCGGGCGTGACACATTTTGGGGTTGTGGGTTCAGAAGTAAAATTGCACGAGTTACTAAGCCTTCTCAATTCATTGGACAAAACATGCTTGGTGTCTTGCTTGAGGAATTGAGGGAATATGTGAATGGAATCGATAGTGATAGAATCAAGGGGATTCTAAGGGATATTCAATGTGAGGAAGATGGAAGAATTGAATCTCTCTTAGAAGAAAACGAAGATTACATTCCAGTTAGATTGTCCGTTCGTGAAAAATTTGATGCCGCAAAGTCATTATTATAATGTTGTTGTCCTATGCATTTTGAGTTAATTCGTAGTAACTAATGTTGAACTCTAATTATTTCAATCTTGCTTTGTTGAATGTATGTTTTTGTGTAATGAATAAGATACAACGTGGTCTGTGACAGTTGTGTTAATGTATATAGTCTGTGCATACTCTTTGATACTTGTGTTATTGTATAATAAAAGAAGATGAATTTATCAGCATGGTTTATTTGTTACGCGCCCATGGAAGTGTCAGCATGAATTTTCTTTCACCAACCACCATTACCATTTGTGGGACAACCGGAAGTGGAAAAAGTTTCTTTCTAAAAAAGCTTTTAGAAAACAATCTTTTTGAAATTCCACCCAAAAGAATCGTTTATTTCTACGGTGTCTTTCAAAATATGTTTGAAAGTATGAAAGGAGTCGAATTTGTGCATGGATTACCAGCATCATTTGATCCATATATAGATGGGCAGCATAATGTGTTAATATTCGACGATCTCCAAGATGAAGTAACAAAGAGCAAAGAGGTTGAATATTTATTTACGCGCTCTTCGCACCACAAACAACTTTCTATCATTTATATGTCAGAACCCATTTTATCAAGGAAAGCATGCTCGCACAATAGCTTTGAACACACACTACACTATTCTGTTTAAAAACCCGCGCTCTTCAAGTCAGATCAGTACGCTTAGTTCGCAGACGGGGATAAAATATCTCAAAGAGGCCTATACTGATGCAATGAAAGACAATTACGGCTATTTAGTTATCGATTTACATCCACGCAGCTCTGGATATATCTGCTTAAGAACTCGTATTTTTCCTGGCGAGGACCCGATTGTTTATCATTAGATTTAAATTGTTGAGCAGACATTAAGTAATGACATTTGTATTCAAACTTTTGCCTGTGCAACATGTCAAAGCATGTAATTAAAAACAAAGACTTTCTTCAACTTATTTTAAACACATCTCGAGATCAAGCGACAGCACTTTTGGACACCATAACAGAAGAACAGCTGCTTCTGTTGAGTGAAATAGCATACAATTTATTACATTTACCTTTACCGAAAAAAGCGCAATACCTAGTAAATAAAAAGAAAAAGCTTTTTGAAAGTATTGCCAGCAAAAAGATAAGTAAGTTAGTAAAAAGGAATCTAATTCGCAAGAACTATAAACATTTGTTATTGGTTTTTTGGGCATTAAAAACACAGCTTTTACAGCTACTATGAAAAAGAGCGTGTTGATTCCCATGGAACAGTACTTATTTTATCAAAACTTAGCCAAAGGAAATAGAGGAATAGACACAGGAAATCAAGAGAAATTAACATCAGTCGAAAGCACAGTAGTAATAGACTCGGGACAAGTTACGGAACCTATTCCAGTCCCTCCTTTACCGAAAAATGATAAATTAAAACCGGAAGTTATTATTGCACACCTGCCGAAGAGAAATCATACAAAAGCGAAGAATTTGCTGGACATTATTGATAAACATTCATGTTTAGACTGGAACAAGAATGGTGAATTACTTTTGAATGAAAAGCCCATTCCATTCTCTCATATCACTGATCTTCTTCACGATGCTTTAAACAACACCCAATACGATCCGGTTGGATACACAGAGTTTTATGGAAATTTAGGAAATATACGGCTTTCGCTTATTTCCAATCCAAAGCGAAAACTTTTGCTTGGAGGAAGAGTGTTACCACCTATAGGAATACCAGAAAAGAAACCGGTACCTTTAAACAGTTGGAAATTGCTGTGGAAGAGTCTATGATGTTGAGTAAAGAAAAGCAAAAGTACTTGGAAAAGATATACTTCACTCCTAGTAACCCAACAGCCTTTTCGGGGTTGAATAAGGTGTGGCGCATAATTAAAAATGAAGGTAAAGTTACAAAGAAGGAACTTAGGGAATGGCTTCAGTCTCAAGATACATACACATCTTACAAACCTCCAGTCCATAATTTTAAAAGACCAAAAATAATAGCTGCCTACAAGAACGCTATAACTGGATCGGATGTCGGGTACATGATCCGTTTTGAAAAGGAAAATGATGGCTACGCATATTTTGTTGTTTTTATTGACATTTTTACGAGGTATGCTTGGGCATATCCACTAAAAACATTGCGGGGGAGTGAAATGGTACAAGTAATGAAAAAACATTTTGAAACTGAAAAATGTGATAAACTGTTTACTGATAGTGGATCAGAATACAACAACGCGTTAGTAAAAGCTTATTTAAAGAGAGAGGGAATAGAACATTATACAAGTACAAGCGAAAAGAAAGTTGCTCATGCAGAAAGACTAATAAAGCAACTGAAATTAAAGCTGATTAAGTATATGAATGAAAATAACACACATAGATGGATAGATGTCCTTGATGATTTTGTTACTAGGTATAACAATTCTGTGCATCGTATTTTGAGGTTAACTCCAGCACAAGCTCGCAACACTGATCAATATACCGTGTGGTCCAATCAGTTTTTTGCTAAGCCGAAAGTGAAAAGACCCCCAGGAAAACCAAAAAATAAAAACCCATACAGATTTAAAGAAGGAGATCGCGTTAAGTTGGTAGCAAGTCGGCGACCTTTTGCGCGCGAATATGATGAAAAATATACAACAGAAGTGTTTACAATAACAGATAGAAAAATTAGAAGTGGGGTTCCCATGTACAGCATCAAGGATGAACAAAATGACCCTATCACAGGACACTTCTATCAGAACGAATTACAAAAGGTGTTAGTGCCGGAGGACAAGTCGTATAAAATTGAGAAAATTTTGCGAAGACGCACAAGAAATGGAAAGAAGGAATTGTTTGTTAAATTTGTAGGCTACCCTAAAAAGTTCAACGCCTGGGTGAGCGACATCGATTATCTAAATTAGAAGTAGGGGTGAAATACTCTATTCTGTAGCGGACACGTAAAGATGATTCATCTTTTCTTAGCATCAAACGATTCTCTCGAATTTCATCCCTTAAATTCTTCTACCGACTTTACGTGTGAGTTAACACAACCTTTAACGGGGACTTTTAAGTGCGCACTTTCAGAGATTTTCTACAACAATTCTGGTGATGATCTTTATGTTTTTTGTGATATTTGCGAATAAAGTTTTGTTCGCGACCTTATGGCACCAATTATCAGAATTGTCAGGGAACCAGGACAGATGATTAATCCGTTTTTCTTCACTGCAACAAGAAAAAATATTCACCGTGTTCGAATATACATAAGAGATAAAAACTTCGAAACTCCAACAGAAGATATAAGTCCTGTTAGATGCACACTGTTGCTGAAAAGAATATAAAGTTGGTGATTATCAATGCTCTCATCAGTTCGTTCTTGAACACGGAGAAGCAAGCATGGCCGTTTCAGAGACAGAGAAGAAATGGATAGACTTTTATGATAAGATGGGAGAAGGTAAAATCCCTTTTAGATCGAAATTTTACGTAATAGAGGACTACATATCAAATGTGACCCCACAGGAAGGAAGCGCTGCAGTTCAACTTGTTACACCAACACAGCAGCAAGTAGAGCAGGCAAAAATGCAGTTAAAGCGTAATTTATTAGCGATGCCAGTACCCGCAAAGCGACGTCGAATAAAAAATTGTTAGTTAGTTAGTTATTTGATTGGTTTAACGACACCGCCAACCTGTTGTAGATAAAAAACAAAAAGAAAACAGTAAAACGAAAACGCGTAGGAAAGAGTAAGACACCACACAGAAAGAAGAAGACACAGAAAAAGGTTAAAGCGCTTAAAAAGAAAGGTTCCCAAAAGCAGCTGTGGCGTAGACGGAAATATTAAGCTAGGATATAATCTTGTTACACAATGTAATTAACTCACTCTCTATCTGACAAGCGAAGAGATAACATGTCGGCAGTAAACAACGAACTTGCCCTCTTTCAACCTCCTGTGACTGAACATGCTGTTCAGGAGGTTGACTGGATCAATTACAGACCTGTTGGACAGATTGGGAAGGGATCAACCATAGAATTTCAAATACCCGGTACCAGCGCAGAATATATTTTAATCTCTAAAACTCGACTGCATGTGAAGTTACGGATACTACGTTCTGATGGTGTAACGCCAGTAGATACGAGTGATGAGGTGGTACTAGTTAATTTATCACTTCATTCTATCTTTAGACAAGTTGATGTTTCGCTACAGCAACAAACTCTAAGCTCTGGAGTCGGTATAAATTATTTCCTGAAAAGTTATATCGATGTGCTGTTAAGATACGGGCATGACGTAAAAGAAAGTCAGCTACAGGCTGAGGGTTATTACAAAGACGATGGAGGAGCCTTTGAGGAGACCTCTCAAAACTCAGGTTATTTGCAAAGAAGAGAACTGACGAGACATGGCATCCCGGATTTTGAGGGCCCAATTCACACAGATGTCTGCCAGCAGCAACGAGCCATTCTTCCGGGTGTTCAAATAGGGGTAAAGCTGTTTCAAAGTGAGGACAGCTTCAGATTATTTGCACCCAGTGGCGACGCCTATGAAGTAGAAATCCAAGATGCCATATTAAAAGTTTGCCACTTAAAACTTAACCCAGCCGTTGTGTTAGCTCATAATCAGAGATTAGAAAAGTCTCCAGCAATCTATCCGTTCTGGAAGTCGGATATAAAAACATATACGATAAGTGCTGGTACATTTACATGGAGCATAGATGACATGTGGCATTCATATGTACCCAGCAAGCTGGTTGTCGCGTTAGTATCAAGTGCAGCATATTCCGGAGATTACAGAAAGAACCCATTTTATTTTCAACATTTCAACTTAGACTACATCGATCTAGCTGTTGACGGTAGGTCTGTCCCTACGCAAGCATGCACACCGAAATTTCAACCGAACCCTGACATGGAAGGCTCCTTTTTGCCAATCGGTTACGTTCACGAATACCTAAGTTTATTTAAAAATCAGTACCCACAAGAAGACGGGAATTTCATTCACCGAAACGAGTTTCCCGGTGGATATGCAATATATGTGTTTGATCTTAAACCTGGAACCGGTGATGAGTTATTCAGCGAAATTGGAAGGGGACACACGCGTCTGAGCATACGTTTTGAATCTGCGCTTGCAGAGCCAGTGACCGTTTTATGTTACGCACATATGCCGTCTAAATTTAGAATCGATAAAACGCGTAACGTTATACTATGAATACCATTCAACTAAAGCACTACATGTTGACTGATCCATTTATCAGGGAATATTACGGAGGTGTCATCGCAAAAGATCAACTCCCAGTGTTTGTGAAGAAACCCAGTGTTTATTGTTAATACGGATCCAATTGCTATGCCAGGGACACATTGGGTTGTTTTATTCATTGATACTGTCTGTGAACATTTTGACTCTTCGGGAATTTCGCCGAGACCGGATTTCGAAACCTACTTGATTGCTAAAGGTCCTAACTATATGTATAACACCAAAAGACTACAAGATTTCCAGTCTAATTCATGTGGATTATTTTGCTTGTTTTATTGTTACTTTCGTTGCAGAGGGTATAGCTTTGTGGAAATAACCAATATGTTTTCCAACAATCTTAAACTAAATGAAATTCTTGTCAATACTTTCTATAAACTCACAAAATAGGTTAATAGTTAAACTTTGTATTTTTATTATTGTAAAATTATTATTATTGATATTGTTATTTTAAATAAAAAATGTTAAAATCATTGTAATAATTAATATAATTAATGTTAACATCATTGTAATTAATATTTTATTTATTAATGATAAAATGGTTGTAATTGTTGTTACTATTATTTTAATAATTATTGTTAAAATTGTTTGCAAAATAGGTTAATAGTTAAACTTTTTTAAATAGTTGGATAATTATCATCATTTTTAGTATTATTATTGTAAAATTATTGTTATTGATATTGGTGTTTTAAATAATAATGTTAAAATCATTGTAATAATTATTGCTTTAATTAATGTTGACGTCATTGTAATTAATATTTTATTTATTAATGTTAAAAGCGTTGTAATTGTTGTTACTATTATTATTATTTTTTTAATCATTAGTGTTAAAATTGTTTGATATTTTGATTATAATTGTCACTGTTGTTGTAGTAGAAAGGTAATAAAAACAAAATAAAAATAAATGTTTCTTTATTTTATTGCTTCTACATCCTAGTTTTACATCAATAAATACAAAATAAACAATTAAAAACAATCATAATAAACACAACATTAAACTATTTACCTTTTCTTAAGAAATTGTGTTACAGTAAAAAGATTCTGAAACAGCTGTTACACAGTCAATCCATACTAATCAATGAAAAAAGTTTTATTCCAAAGTAAGTTCCGCAAATGACTTTTCAAGCTTTTCCATTGTTGAGTTTCCTGGTTTCAAAACTGATGTATCCACAGTGATGCGTCCATTTTCCCATCTTGCAACATTTGCTGACATCGGCACATCGTTATTAAAAAGTTTAATTATCAAGTCACTCACTTCAATCATTAGTTCAATCGACCATTCGCTGTTGGCTTTTTGAAAGGCTTGACTTATATCATAGTTATGTGTACATAACTTATTCTCTTCGCATTCCCTTTCAAAACTTTTCACCATACTTGATTTGTTTATTAGATTTCCAGCAGGTTTCCATAAATTATGCATATTAGTTACTTGTTTAGTCCAATCACGCTCAAGCATAGGAAGCAGAGAAAAAATATAATCCTTATAGTTCGCTTTAAACACTTCATCCATCTTGTTCATGTTTTAAATGATAGTCAACTAAACACTTACTCAAGATAAATAGTGCTACGGATGATCACCAATTACTAATCTCACATATGATTTGTTAAACGACCGCAAATAATGTCTTGTTTATTTATGGAGTAATTAAACATATTCAGTCCTAAACTTTAAGATATCCGAACGATCGGCTGTATACTTCCCAGATCCGGTGATCGATGCATCCACAATCACATTCGACTGGTTGCATCTGTGATTGTTCGACGAGTTTATACAACAGTTTATCATCGATTGTAGCGGGCATTTTAATGTTCCACTGCATTGCACTGTTGAGAATCTGCAATGATTTCTCCAAGTCTACCATCCTTTTTGCAGTGGAGAAGTTAAGCATAACTGCATCTTCCCATTGTGACAAGCATCCACTTCCGCTACTCATATGAGACCACTGGTCTGGAGCGCTGTAAGAACATCCTATACAGGATTCTTTGAGATTTTGTTGTATTTGTTCGATAATTAGATGTGCATGTAGGCGCATTACTATTTTCGTTTCATCAACCTTAGGGGCAAGTACATAGGAAAGCTCCACGTTATTTTCGTTTTCTTTTTCAGCCGCTTCCTTTAAGAAATGCCACTGACCTTTGTGCGAACTGTATAACACATCCTGCTCCAAAAGTTTGTTTATTTTGGGTATTGCAGTTAAGAACTGGTCCCATTCTTCTTTGCTGAGATTGATGTATTTCGTAAATTTTTCACTGTCCGTCGAGACATTTTCTTGAAAACACACGTAACTCTGCCCTCGGTATTGAGATAATTTTAGCTCTTTTGCCGTTGTTAGTGTCAATTCATATTCACTCTCTGATTTCAAACTGAGTGAAATTAATCCAAGATTATTGTTCAAAAATTTCCAAACCCGCTCGGAAAAGGTAATAAATTTTTGGCTGCGTGAAAGTTGGATGTATTTTCCAAACTTTCCTACAACGACTGTTAAAGATAAATCAAAGCAAAATTCAACAGAATATTTTCCATTCATCTTGACTACGTTTGTACTGACGCACTAAAGCTTTTCCTCCAGTGCTTTATACATTTCTATGAACCAATCAACGCACACCTGATGTCAATTTGGCGCGTCCGATAACTTATCCTATTGTCGCTCAGAAAATACATAAGACTACCTCGTGTTAAACCAAGCTAAGCCCCATCTGGCATTCATAATCTACCCTCTACGCCACCCCTTAATTATGTTTTCAACACCTCTTAATATGCAGGGTCAGGTTTCTGCTGAATTAGCTATTAATAGACATGCCCATATATGGAGCGTTTCGAAATCGTTACCAAAAATAGGTAACAGAGAAAGTTGACATAACTACTCATATGTCTATTTTCGACGATTTTCAAAAGCCTGTCAATTTGTCAATTTTGCTTCGATCAAACTGAAACCTTAACGTTGCACATCTTTATACCCTATATTTTGCCTGTATGAAATATGAAAGCTGAATTATGCTTCGTTGATATAGAAGTGGTGTCCACAAAGTCCTATACATGTGCACATATGTCTATTTTCGACGATTTTCAAAAGCCTGTCAATTTGTCAATTTTGCTTCGATCAAACTGAAACCTTGACGTTGCACATCTTTATACCCTATATTTTGCCTGTATGAAATATGAAAGCTGAATTATGCTTCGTTGATATAGAAGTGGTGTCCACAAAGTCCTATACATGTGCACATATGTCTATTTTCGACGATTTTTAAAAGCCTGTCAATTTGTCAATTTTGCTTCGATCAAACTGAAACCTTGACGTTGCACATCTTTATATCCTATATTTTGCCTGTATGAAATATGAAAGCTGAATTATGCTTCGTTGATATAGAAGTGGTGTCCACAAAGTCCTTAGCTTGAAGAGGGGACGGACGGACGGACGGACGGACGGACAGACGGACGGACAATCTCAAACCTATATCCCTCCGTTTCACGGGGGATAATTAGTGTCATAAAGGGTTATTATAATTATATCGATCATCCGTACACTGTTTATCCCGAAAAAGTATAGTTTTGTGATATTCGTGTTGGAAGTAAAATTAAAATTTGTGTACTCATTAATAATAGCATTTTGTCTACTTTCGAGGAGACAAGAAGCGTTCGGTTAAAATTCTACAACCATAAACTTGATATTCATAGCACAGTTTTGAGTTTTTGTTCAAATCAAGAAGAACGTTTAATTTCAATTCTTTCAATTTTAAACACTCAAAAACCTTAAAAATTGCTGAATATCATTCAAATAATTTTAAAAACTTTAAAATTTATGAAATATTAAACAATAAACACGTAAATATTTATATATTTAACTATAGTTAACTTTTAAACTTAAAATTTAAATACATTTAAATCGAATAAAAGAAAAGGTACGGTAAATATCATAGATTTAATTCATAGATATCAACTATTTCATAAATATTACATTGAAGGAATTTCGAAACAATAGTCACCACACATGAAATATATCATACAGTAACTTATCAAAAATAAATTATTCTATTGTTATTCAAAACTAATAATACGATTTATTCAAATTTTGTCAAATTAACTTATAATTTATCGATTTTTCAATTTGTTTAAAAATCTTTATATTTGTGGCACTTATTTGATAATTTTCTCTTTGCTTACTTCTTTCGTTGCTTTCCAGTTTGTGGCTGAAGCTGTAAAGAGTTAATTATCGAATATCTAAATTAATATTTTGGATAAAACTTGATGCAAATTATTTAAAATGTAATATAACTTTTAAAAATACAATGCCAAAATGGCAACTCCAAGCAAACCCAGAAAAAGGCAGATGCTGAAGTCAAACAAATAGAAAAAGAGCTGGTTGAAAAACAAATGTCAATGCCTGATGTCATTAGCGAAATTCTTGGAATGAAATCAGATATGCAGCAGCTAATATTTCGAATAAATAAAACAATGGATCAAAATTTAGACAGAATCAATTAGCGATTAGACATTACAATCAGCGAAGTGCACGTTAAATCAAAAATGGACCGGAAATCAGACAAACAGATCCGAATGAAACAAGTAGTTGAAAAACGAATCAATACCACAACAAGTACCAACTTAGATAATTCGGAAACAAAAATTTACGATCACATGGGGCTCGCATTGAAGAAGTTATCACAGATAAGGATGAAAATACACATTAAGAAGAAAGAGAAAGAACAGCCCGGCGAAGATTTCCAACAAAGAATAGGACAAGTTGTCGAAAGACATAACAGACATCATGAAAACAAACAAAATTACAGACCTGGTAGAACAGAAAGAAATCAACAAAGCAATCAAACAAATATTCAGCTTTCCCGGACTGTATCATTTCTCCCTACTTTTAATGGCCATCCTTTGAAGTCTTCATATCTGCATTCAGATCCATCACAGAAAAATTATCTATTAGCCGCAACGATAAACTGAATTTTCTTTTAATTTGTTTACGAGGCACAGCTGCTGAGTTCAAAGATGTTTTACCTCCTACAGTTATAAACGATTATAACGAGTTAGTGCGTAGACTTGAGACATTTGTAAAGAAAGAAGACATCATTACCACAAGAAGACAACTTTCGATAACTAAACAACTGATAGATGAGAAAGAGGATGAATTTGCTGAAAGAATACGACTAGTACAACAGGCTTATAAGGGTTCAACCGATGCCATGTTCAATTCACTGGCAATTGAGGCTTTCCTCAAAGGGTGTACAAATAAGCGGGCAGCTCTTATAGTACTCGATCAAACACCAGCCCCATCCAACATCGATGATGCTGTAAAAAGAATGAAAGCTGTTGTCAGTAACGAGAAAGCTATCACTGGAGAGAGTTCCAGCAAAATCATGCGAATGCAATACCCGGTCGAGACAAGTGAAGACTCTGATGCGGATAGGAAGACAATCAGGTAAGCATAGAAGACATGGACCAGAAGACTATCAACGAGAAGAGAGAAGAGGCTACAGACCTGAACGTCGGGATGAAAGAAGCTACAGAGCTGAACGGTGAGAAGAGAGAAGAAACTACAGACCTGAACGGTGTGAAGAGAGGAGTTACAAACCCGAACGCCGAGAAGATAGACGAAACTATAGAAGCGGACGTCAACGGAGCTGAAGTCCTTATAACAGTCGATACCTATGGTCGCCAGAGAGACGAAGTCCATACAATACTGATGATAGTTCCGGAAATAGCTACCACAGACGTAATAAAAGAGAGAAGTTTTTCACCTGATGAGAGACCACAATATGAAAGGCGAAATGATCAATACGGTAGAAGATATGCAACGATGAAAGACGCAAGTACCGGAGTAGTGATAAACAATATCGAAGATATGACAATTGCGAATACGAGTTTGGTCATCGAGATAAATACCGTAAGGAATAGGGAAGCCGATATTAACCGGTACGGCGATATATCGCGATATTTTTTTCGCGATACGATATTCGCGATATAATTTCCAAATACCCGTTTTTTTCGATTTTTTCTCTGTTTTTGTCTCTGTTGTAAGTCTTACATTTGGAATGGTTTCGGGTACACAAACGGTTGAAGGTGACATCTTTAAAAATAAATGAATAAATATAGAGGATACTACAAATGTATAATGACATTCCAATTGGATAAGAAAATAACATAGTTTCAAATAAGGATAAGTAATAAGATTGTGATCAAACAAGCATAACAACAAACAAGAAAACATTTAAGGAATACACATGGCCCCAACCCTTAAAAGATATAATTCGCAGATAGAATCGCCTAGAAAACATTGAAAAGTCCTAATTTGGTCAATTTTTGGCCGATTTCAACAATAATACGAAAAGGCACATCTGCAATATATATATATATATTTCAACTGTATGGGTTTTCAGAAGAATGTCATTTGTAGATTTAGAGAACTGTCGCGGACAAAACTCAACTTCTATGCTAAGTGAATGCATATATTTGATCAATTTCTAACAACTCATATTCTGTTCTATTTTTGGCCGATTTCAACAACAATACGAAAAGGCACATCTGCAATATATATATATATATATATATTGCCACTATGCAAGGTAACAAAAGCATGTGCCTAATAGCTTTCGAGAACTGCCGCGGACAAAACTCAATCTCTATACTAAGTGAACGCATACATTTTGCCCAGTTTTAACAACCCTAATTTGATCAATTTTTGGCCGATTTCAACAATAATACGAAAAAGCACATCTGCAATATATATATTTCCACTATGCAAGGTAACAAAAGCATGTGCCTAATAGCTTTCGGGAACTGTCGTGGACAAAACTCCATCTATATACTAAGTGAACGCATAAATTTTGCCCAGTTTTAACAAGTCCTAATTTGGTCAAATTTTGGCCGATTTCAGCAATATTACGAAAAGGCACATCTGCAATATATATTTCCACTATGCAAGGTAACAAAAGCATGTGCCTAATGCTTTCGAGAACTGTCGCGGACAAAACTCAATCTCTATACTAAGTGAACGCATAAATTTTGTCAAGTTTTCACATGTCCTTATTTAGTCAATTTTTGGCCGATTTCAACAATAATACAAAAAGACACATCTGCAATAAATTTTTTTCCACTATGCAAGGCAACAAAAGCATGTGCCTAATAGCTTTCGAGAACTGTCGTGGACAAAACTCAATCTATATACTAAGTGAACGCATACATTTTGTCAAGTTTTAACAAGTCCTAATTTGGTCAATTTTTGGCCGATTTCAACAATAACACGAAAAGGCACATCTGCAATATATATTTCCACGATGCAAGGTAATAACAGCTGGTGCCTAATAGCTTTCGAGAACTGTCGCGGACAAAACTCTATCTCTATACTAAGTGAACGCATAAATTTAACAAGTCCTAATTTGTTCATTTTTTGTCGATTTCAACAATAATATGAAAAGGCACATCTGTAATATATATATTTTCACTGTAACAAAATCATACACCATATCGTTGCGGAGAACCGGCGCGGACAAACTCTACAAAACAAATGTTGACGGACAGACGGACAGAAGGTAACTCATTAAACCCCTCCCCTTTCTGGGGTTGGGGCCTAATAAACTGGATACTATGGAAATATGAAAAAAGTGGACAACAAGAGATGAAAAGCTTCCATTTGAAAACATTTTGAACTCAAATCCAGTGACGGAAAGAAAGTTGAGAAAAATGTTGCAGTATGCAAGCATTGTCAAATGGATGAAAATATTCTGGGGTTACTTCTAATGTCCGATATCATATGAGAAGGCATCACTCCAGACAAAGTGGACATGCTCATCTTTGTTAAGAAAAATATGTGATGTGTTATAAGAACAGCTTTGTTTAGCGACGTTAAGCACAGCTAATTCTCAGATATACTTTTGACCTACTTGATAAGTTTGCAATGTTCTGAAAACAATTACGGTATCTGGAGAATAATTTTGTTTAGTGGCGTTTTTACTATATCAAATTAGCGGTTCATTATTTTCATGAATGGTGTTTTACAGTAAATATTAGACACTGAATGCTTTAAATCTGGTCATAATTTACCGTAAGACAGAGTTTTTGTTTTATAATTGAGTACATTCTGTTTGTAAGCCGTTTAAAGTCGAAACGAAATTTGCTCGATATCACACAGTAATTAGTTAGACTGAGAGCTAAACTAAGCTGTGTCACTTAGCCTTCGATTTGTTTACTCAAGACTGTTATAAAAGTTTCGAAAAAATATTACAAAAATCCAATAAGTTCCTTTTTTTATTAAGTGGAAATATCGCGATATATCGCGATACGTATTGTCATATAAAATTTTTCGCGATAAGCACCACTAGTAAAGAAGACAGAAAATACCCCGAGAAAGGAGCCATATTACGAAAAACAAGATCGTTACTACGATAAAGATAGATACTACACCAAAAACGACAACAGTGACTATAAAACATCAAATAAATACCAAAAAAGACCATAGAAGAGATTCCACTAATGACTCCAACAGCAGAGAGAAAACATCTGACCAACATGATAAAAGCTCAAAAAAATGGATAAGACCACTAGTTTCAAAAAACAAGTTTCATTCAAAAAGAATATCCCAAATTAGTCAGGACCGGCCAAGAAGCCCGTAAACCGGTCCCAAAATAACAATCGGGCAGAAATGAAGCATAGCATTGGCGTGTTTTATTCATCATTTTATCGAAAGCTTCGTATTTGGAACAACAAAATTTTCAATTTAGATTGACACAAGATTTCAATACTTCAGACTTTCATCTCATCACAGACTCACATTTTCATTTACAGCCAACATTACGTGTTTTAGCTTCGCGAATGTCAAATCAACCTGCATCAATCCACATTTACCTACTGCTTTGGCTGCCAATAACTGTTGCTTTTCAAATTTACCAGGAAACGATGAAATATACCAGCTTCATGCCTCAGATAACAGATTATTTTTCACTATAGGAGCTCATCCACGCTTTGCTCATACCTCTCAGCCTCATTTTCAAAAGAGCTTGGAATCAGTGGTCTCAAAAAGTAGTGTTGTAGGTATATGTGAGATGGGATTGGACTACACAGACTCAGCAGTGGAAGAACAATGTGCTCAAATTTCACTCGTTCAGTATATGTTAGGTGCATTGTAATAAAAGTCATCCAATGTAGCGAAAAACATGAAGAAACATTGGCATTCAAGAAGCTTTTGAGCATATTTGAAGACTTAGTTCCCAAGTTTCACTCTATTAATTTTCATTTTTTGGTTATTCGAGGGTACTCATGTACGCTTGGTTGAATTCATCCCCGAATACTTCATTCGGTGTAGCTTCATTTCATTTTCACGAAAAACAGTTCCATCTATTCGAAGATTTGCTATCTCATATTGATATACAGAGGATAGTAGTCGAAAGTGATAGTCCTTATCTTGGATATGCCCCTGCTTCGGTTTTCAATGTGGTGAAGAAACTATCCAAAGTCAGATCAATTCCATTAAACCAGTTGCTTACAACGATATATTTGAACATGAAACGTTGATATAAAATTGAATACATACTCCTGTACATATAAATAGAATATAATTTTTTGCATATATACATTCATTGAGATGAGCAGATGATCAGTTTCTAAGAGATTAAATAAGGAAGAGTGCTGTGTAGTGTAAAATTTTAAGTGTTTAGTATAGGCGTGAGAATAGGCCTTAGAATAAGAAGGGGGCCTTAAAAACAAAACGGAGAAGAGTGTAGTGAAATTAGTTACCAGTAGTTTATTAGTAAAGCTCATTATAAGTTAGTCTAGCTTGGTTCAGTGCAGAATTGTTCAGCTTGGTTTAGTGGACTTGTATGGAGCCTCATCTGTGGCCTACTGCATTGACCAGCAACCGACAAAAACCAACAGCAACTTACTGCGGATTCCTGACCCGTGCAGTTTACGAGTTTACATTGTCTAAGGCAAAGACGATGTATGCAACAAGCTGTAAATCCTCAATTAGGTGAGTTTTCCTACAAATTGTAACTTTCATAGCCTATTCAGTCATAACTTTAATGTTTTAACTGCGGGCGTTTTGTCACCTTGCATGTTGAAAGTATATATATATAAAAGATATGTGCTGCAATATACTCGCAGACATCAGGCAATTTACTCGTACCAGTTTTTAGTGGTTTTCCATAGAAACTTTAAAGTTTTAACTGCGAACGTGTTGTCGCTTTAAATGTTGAAAGCACACGGCGGTGTTGTCTTAGTCTACTCATATGTTATTACATTTTAACAATAAGGACTGGAAATATTTTTGGCTTATCAAAGTTCTGATCTGTTTCATTTTCGTGCCGTTGTCCTCGAATAAGCACATCCGCACCGACTTTTACCGAAAAGTTTTTGCGTTTCGGCTGAATTCAGTTGGGATACGGATATAAAGAAATAATAGAAAAAAAAACGGCAAAAATCAACAAAATTCCACTTTGCCAGAAAGATATTCCCATGTTGGTTATCAAAGGGACTGAATAATACGTAAAATAGCTTTTAAAAGATCATATGGTGGCTTTATAAATTTGAAAGAGTTCATGTTAAAAGGAAATTAGTATTTTTATGTTTTTCAATTCTCATTTCTTTCCAATAAGCCAATTCGCACTTTTGACTTTTGCCAAAAAGTTTTTGCGTTTCGGGTGAATTCAGGTGGGATAAGGATATAAAGAAATGATAGGAAAAAAAACGGCAAAATTCAACAAAATTCCATTTTGCCAGAAATATAGTCACATGTTGGTTATTAAAGGGACTTAATAATATGTAAAATAGTTTTTAAGAGATCATATGATGGCTTTATAAATTCGAAAGTGTGCATGTTGAAAGAAAATGAGAATTTTGATGTTTTTCCCTTATCATTTCTTTAAAATTTTTCCCCCAACATTTTCAGTCGAAACAACACCTTAACCGGAAGAATCCGAAAGTGCGAATTGGCTTATTTATCCCAAAAATATTTGCAGTCGAAACAGCACCTCCACCGGAAAGACACGAAAGTGCGAATTGGCTTGTTTTGCTTTTGGCTGGCAGGAGTGATCACAAAATCTTCTATTGTCGCTCAATAACGCAGTCTTTCTCATCAATGACACAGTTTAATGAACTAGACGCCTCTCAATCAATTTGATTCATATATAACATTTACATATCTTTTATACTTTTACCATTTTAGATCTTCAGGGTAGTTTTAATTAGTACTCTTTACTCTCGGCTACTTTTCACACTAGCTATTTGCACAATATCCTGTCAGCACCGTTAAATGTGGTTCTTGTTTAAGAAGGGCACCGTATAATCTGGTAATCAAAATAATTTGAATATTGGCACCGCAACAAGTGACTTCACGTGTTTTGTTTTTTTTTTCAATCTCCATTTAGGAGATATTTTGAATTTAAATAGCATATACGTAAACACAAAAATCGTGGGAAGTGTGAGCATCTTGTTTTTAATGGTTTACGTATACTAGGTATTTCTTAACCACATCAACAGGTAGATTACGCCTGATCAATTATAGCAGCTTTAAATCTAACGTTTCCGTTGATAATGCTGGTGAAAATGTGTGGATTTTTAAGAGGAGGAAAAGGAGACAACTGAAAACTTGACAGTTCATTATTTATTGTTTGTAAACTCAGTATTGTTTGTAATTTTGAAAAAAAAATATTGATTGATTTTCGATGGATATAGTGATACTAAAATCCTATATTAATTGAAAAAAGGATGGAAAACAGAAACAAGAACAAGGACAAAATATCCAGATCTGTAGCATCCAGCAAAGAAATTCGTTCAGAAAACTTTCGACTCCCTTCTTGTCCCACTTTTATCTGTTAAAGCACCAATTTCTACCCCCCCCCCCAAAAAAAAAAAAAAACTGATGCATTTTCCTGGAAATAACACAAAATTTACCCAAATACTCCCTACAACGTACATGTTATTTGCAAATCGTACGATGAACACGCATAGCGTCTGATAAATTAGCATTTTTCATAGGCTGAATTTATCCTTCGTTTACAAAGGCAATCCAGTGTTGTAAACATATTTGCATTATTTGTCAAATGATACCAAACGTTGTCAAAAAAGAGAACTTCTTAAGCTATGCTAATTAGTATCAACACTGTTATTTTAGTCAATACTTCTCAAAATCTGTTTGTGTATGCACTCAAAATATCATCATTCCCTTGTTAGTAAGTCTTGAACAGAGAAATATCAATAATTCTTGTTACATATTAGATTCCCATGCCACTCAAAAACATCACTTTTAGCTATTACACAATTAATATGCGCCGGAAATGTCATCAATTTCTTATATCTCATTTTCTAACAATTTTGTGTGATTTTGATGCACAAAATGATAGAGTAGCGCCATTAGGATTTACAAAATAGGTATTCAAGAGGCCAACTGAAGTGATGTCAGTATCTTCGACACAGACTCTATTTTCATCCCTACATTACAATCTTCTCTCTGTATCTTTAGTCCAGAGAATCGGCTACCACTTCCAAATTCAGCTCGAAATGTTTTTATGTAGCATAAGCATCGTACAACCTCTAAATAATAAAGATATTGAAATAAGTGCCTTGCTAAAGGTTTTATAAACGGTTTTATTCAAATATTTTAATATTATTTGACCAGTTTGACTCTATTTGCAACACCTCAATAACATTTTCTATAAATGTGATTCCCACTTGGTAAGAGAGTTAAATTTTTTGTTACAATAGGTCCATTCATAGGCATAAACCATGAAACTGTATAAAATAAAGCAATAAACTAAGGAATTTTAATAAAACTTTTTGCATAAATACTGCGTGTGTCGAGTTGACTGGAACTTAGAGTAATATGCAATTAGAATAAAATTGCAATTCCAAAAGTTAAATCATGTCAGATTGATTTTACCCACCAACAACTGCTTGTCTACATCTAATCGCAAACCTACACGAATTAATCAAGTCAACCCCAAAAATATATGACAGGCCAAAGGACACCAGTGTCAGCGCGAAAATGATTTTCAACATTGAAAAATTTTACACTCTCATAACTCGTCCAAAGTCCGTTAAGCTGCCCAGTTTCGGTGGCCAGATTGACGACATCTAAAGCGACAATTTTTTGGTGGTCAGAAACTCGTATTTGTTAAACACGTCACAAACGCTTCAGGTTAATTTTTTTTTTGCACAATTTTGACCATTTCAGTACTATAAAGCATGGTATTCTCACAATTAAATTAAAAAAAAACCACATCTGGGCACTGAAATTGGAGAGACAATACCCTGCAAATACACTGATTCGATTATATAATTATATAATATTTTTCATTAATGTTGCAAGTGATCCCAACTTTCCAGCCATAACTTTCTTCATATGCTGAAAAAGAAAAGAATATGTTTCGGAGACATTATGAAGTTTGAAGACCTATCTACTATTCGAAGAATCTCAGTGAAACAAGGCGCAGAAAGTATATCAAGATATGATTACATAAAGTTATTACTGCGTCAGCTTATATACAATTCCATTCGCATAAAAATGTCTCACTTGCATGGGTTGATAACATATGTTACATTAGTGCGGTGTTGCATGCTGAACAAAAATTTCAAAACGAGAAGTTATTAAAACAACGTTAGGTATCTGTAAAATTAGGTATCTTTAATTGTTTGAAGTTTTCAAATTTTTGATAGAAAATATCATCTGATGCTTGGTGATGGCGTTTGATATATAATTATCATCTTATCACTGATACTTTCTAAAGACCTTTGTAAGTCAAAACTGGTCAATATAAATTCTGGACGGGCGTTCAAAGGGCAAACTTTTAAACGTACTGTTAACGGAAACTTATTAGGTTTCTCCTTCTTGCATATCATAGACTCTAAAGTATCCACCACCATGACAACTTGCAACACATACTTAAGTAACATAAAATAATATACCTCTATTTGTTCTTTTAAATATAAAAATTAGGAAGAAAATGAGGGAAGAGAGAGACAGAGAAGATAAAAGAGAATAAAGAGACGGGTTGCGGTTCAGGAAATATCCAGAAAAATTACTTTTAAATTCATATATAACCCCATGTCAAAATGCTTAAAAAGACACCACGTCTTTGATTTACAGCTTTTCAAAACTTGCACAGGGAAAGGAAGCAGCACTGCTGAAAAAACACTTAACGTAATCTTTACTAAACATTTAAAATTGATACTACCAAATATAATTGATTCAAGAAGAAATTTTTACACCTGGTCTTTTTATTGTTATTGGGATGTCGTCATTTATTCTTAAATGGGGACAGGAGAGATGCCACCGGGCGAGTTGCCGCTGGGGAGATGCCACCTATGGCTTTGCTACCCGGGAATTTGCCATCTTCTCTCCTGTCCCCATGACAGGAGAGATATCACCTGGTCAGATGTCACACGGTGAGTTGCCATCTGGTCAGATGCCAGCTAGGGGTTCCCCCCCCCCCAAAACTTAGTTTCTGTTTAGTTTTCTTGTAATAAAACATGTTTTATCTTCAAAAGATCTAACTCAACAGAAGTTTATAAAAGAAATTGCTCTTAAAATCAGAACTATATATAGCCATCAAAATTAATTCCAATCTAGAGTGTGTCTTTTATCGTATAATTATAGAACTAAGTCTAGTCAAGAACCCCTCGAGCAGAATTTTCTGTTTTTCCTTTGGTCGATTCAATGTACTCCATGTCGAGCAATGGTACCGCAGTGTAAGAAATACCCAATATTCATACACGAATTCAAAGTCCAGTGTCATTCTCCTCAGCCGGTTTGTTATTTCCATGTGTTTACGTCGGCGTAATTAAATTCAACTCAATAAAGAAGCATTTCCAGAGTCATTGAGCTTTAGGCTCCTAATTGGTAGTACTGAAAAAAATAAAATAAAATTCAAAACCACTAGGCGGCATCTCACCAGGTGGCAACTCCCCGGTGGTAACTCACCGGGTGGCATCTCCCCCTAAACCCTTCTTAAATATGTTGGTTTATCTGAAGCTCATAATTTAAGTCTTACAAATTCATAAAAGTCTGGCCAAATTGCAAAAAAAAAAGTCCATGGACAATGCCCTAGCTCACGAATGGTGATGTCAAGATTCATGACATATAACCTGTAACTCAAATTTCAAGACAGGCTATGCACCTGGGGCCAGTCAACAGTTTAATACAAAAATGGTTTATCATTTATATATATGGTTTACACATACCACTACTTTCCACCAAAATTTTAGGACGTTTCCATTTAAATCCTACGAGGTGCGTTTTCATGACAATAATTATAATCCAACAATCTAACATAATAGCCAGGTGGGTACCAAAGCCCGACACCTTTAATCAGAATTTCAAGAGATTAAGGCTACATGCCTAGAGCAGGCTGCGTTTTGAATGATGTTTTTGGCGAATCTTCAAACATGTTATGGCCAGACAGGTATTAATTTCCGCTTCCATAATTCAAAAATTTAAGAAGGTAACATTATACCCCTAGCGTTAGTAACGATTTTAGTAAGAATTGGTTTTTCCATTTTTACTTTAACTAAAATTTCAAGACGGGTTTTTTCTGATGTGCGTTAGGATTTTACTTAATTCCGCCAATTATTGGCCAATCACCAAAAAAAGTAATGGCCAGGTACGTAGTAATAGCTGCTACCTATGTTTAAGGTTTCCAGACATTACGAGTATTTTCCCGAAGATGGTCAAAATTTTACCCTCCCCCCAAAAAGTTTTCTTTTCAATTTTTGGCGAATGGCCAAAAAAAAAGTAATAGCCAGGTCGAGACGTATTTGCATGTTTCCATTAAATAGGGTGTTTTAAAGAAAATTGGGTGTTGCCCAATTTTTATTGTTAATTTTTGGCCAATTGCCAAAGAAATAACATCCAGGTAGGTGGTACTGTTTGCCACTATTACATAAAATTACAAGGCAATCAGGTTATTTTCCTGCTGTTAATTAATATGTTTCGGATAACATTGCTTTTTTGCCAATATTTCGGCCAATATTTGGCGAATCACAAAGAAAGAAGACGGAGAGAAACAATAGCAAAGTAGGTTCGAATATCCGCTTCCCTTATTCAAAATGTTAAGAAGGTGAGGTGATATAACTGGCGTTAGTTAAGATTTTAGTGAGAAGTTTTTTTTTCACCAATGTTTCCGCCAATTTTTCTGAATTATGAATTATCAATGATGGCTAACTACCTACCAATGATAGCTAACTTTATCTAAAATTTGAAAACAGCAAGGACGTTTCGAAGGTGTGGTTTTGGGCCAATATTTCTGCCAATTTTTGGCGAATTGCCAAAAAATATAAATAAATAACGGCCAGGTAGGTACATAGGTCAGCAACCATTAACTTCAAGACATTCAGGCTAGAAACCTCGGAGGAGATAGATTTTTCAATTTAAAAGCGTACATACGCACATACCTTCCACGACTGTTATAGACACTGCTTTTGTAGAAGCTGAGGCTAAATACCAGTAACACTAGATGCTGTCAGAAAGCAGCACGATCCTCCGTAAAACTCATCGTCACAATAAATTAGTAACTATACGCCATTTTATTGAGTGTTCCTTTACAGATTCGAAGCCACCATCTATAAAGAAGTTTTATTGTGTAATTTTGACAATTTTTGGTCGATCAAACTGAAACCTTGACGTTGCACATAAACATACACTAAAGATTGCATACATGAAAGAATAACAGCTCTTACATGATTCCTTAATAGAGAACCGGACTCCATAAGGTACTTACCATCAAGAGGGACAGACGGACAAGCTCAAACCTATATCCCTCCGGGAATAACTTATGGTTTTACACCGTCATGTTTCACTTGGCATAGTATAAACTAGAGTTTATTTGTATATGTTACAGCGTATGTGTCAAATCAGTGAATGTGTAAACCAACTGAAATTTTCAGCGAATGTGTCAAATCGCTTACTCAATCAGCAAATGTGTAAACTCGCTGAAATTTCCAGCGAATTAACACATCCGCTGATTTTAAGAAAGAAATATTTGACACATTCGCTGAAATTTGCCTGACTTTTGATAAACCTTTGATTGTCGATTACACCTGACGATTGCTTTCGAGTATAGCAAAAAAGGTAGTATTATCCACTAGCTATTGATGCTTATTGGACTGTCTGAAAGAGGACGCAATTAAGGTGTTAAGGAATGAAGCTCTACTCTGGGTTCAACAATTAGTGTTATTATTTATGGTAAGGGGTATAAAATTGCAATTGTGCTTTACTGCAATCACATTTACAATACTCAAAGAATACATCTAGAATACTCAAATGCGAGTTTACACATTCGCTAATTTGACGCATATGCTGTAACATATATAGAATTTCAAGAGGAGTTATCAAGAGTCTTCCAAATGAAACAGAGTCGCCTCTGATCTCCACAGCTTGATAAAGCACCACACTGCAGGTACCGAACATGTGGAATTAAGTTTCATTCTCATTGCGTTGACGAAATTTTAAAACCGTATGATACCATAGAATATCTATAGCGGTTTGTACGTTGGGCGTGCCGATGATAACTAGATGAGAACAGAAGATAACTCATCTTGCAGGAAATGTGGCTAAATGAGAGAAATTAAAGCGAGACAATAAATACACGCAGGGTGAACATTATTGCGACCTGTACTTAATGGCCACCCAAGTAACAGCCAATTAAATGTGGAATTGCCGTGACTTATCAGTCTAGGTTTTAGTAGAATTGCAATTCTCTCTCTCTCTCTCTCTCTCTCTCTCTCTCTCTCTTTCTCGGTTCATCTAATATTTCGGAGATCGGTCGGTTCACAGTTATACGACGACACCGGAATTTGGATCTAGGGCAATTTATTACCTTTTAGTCACTACCTACAATAAACTAAACTATAACAATTAGTCTACGTTAGAAATATAGCAATAAAATAATAAAAAGCGGATCAACAACCAGATACATATCCAAATGAAGGAGTGGGACCAGCGATATAATGAAAACATAGACTTTTTCCTTCAAGCAAAAAGCAAACTATCTATTTAATTATTTATGTTCATGTATTTAAACAACCGCTTAAATGCTTAATTTAAAATTAAATTAATATACAGAGCATTTTGCTACTACATACACAGAACAAACTTGCTTTTGCAAAATTACATTTCAATCATTCTAAAACAAGTAAACATTAAAAAACAACGAATACAGTACATATTAAAGATAGAAAAGGACCAGTCGACGTTTTTATCACAGGTCTGCTTTTAAATTACCGTTTGTGGTGTGTATATTTATATTTGCGAACATCATTACACATTTAAAACGATTTATTTGTTGGATTTTATCAATGCCTGCGTTATACAACGCATAACAAACTCATTTCCTAGCAAATTTAGGTCAAAGAATATTGGTAGCCTTAACTGAAAGAGTAGTACAACTTTGTCAAACAGAACAACGGTTCCCTGGTCAAATTTTGGTCAAGTTAAAAAAAACACAGCATTGCACTTATTGGCAAAATGCAATGTAATTTTACTGTGTATAATTTCCGAATCCTGAATCAACAGATTCCAAGAACTAGGAAAAAGAACAAGAGAAAAGAGCCAAAACTCTCACTTAGGTCATTTATAATATCATTTCATCGTCACCGTATCATTTAAAATAAAAATTGTGCAGCAACTGTTATTTTTAGTAGGTTATTTCGGAATAAATTAACGATAATCTTAAATAGATAAAAAATGGTTTACTTTTCCTATACGAAACGGTGACAATAAGTTGAAAATAGTAATTTCTTGTCTTTTGGCGAAAGTAAATGTAAAATATTCGAAAACTGAATTAAATCATACATTTCATTAAATTTTCTGTAGTTCAGTATGGGAAAATCATTAAAATTTATAAATTTTAAAAATTACTTTAATATTTTTCGCATTTTTCTATTTTTATCGGTAGTTTATTCCGGAATAGCCTACCAGAAAATGTTTACTTTCTTATTGGCTTCAGAATCCTTATTTTTAATAAGACAATAAAATACAACTTTGCACATCTACAACATATACATGTATATATCATCACTGTATGAAATTTAGAAACCCCATGTTAAATAGTTTAACAGAAATGGCATTGCAAAAATATGACTCGTGTATGCGAGAAGGACGAACAGAGAGCATTGTATAGTGCCCGTCTGAACGCAGTTCGGGTGGAGCACAAAACATTGCAGTCTGGTAGCGACATTCAAGCAGACGAAAGCATTAACGAGAAACTTTCGCTTAGAAAGCAGGCGTCTTATGGGAGTAAACTAGAAGCTGTAATTGTTTGGATACTGATCACCTTTAGTTCACAAGTAGAAAATGCGGCGGTATGTTTCGGCATATGCGCTACAAAAAATTCTACTTTCGTTGCACTTGGCAATCATCAAATAATCTTGACTTGATCACCTGGTCTTCTTACAAATACAATTTTCGATTACATAGTTTCACAGTACATCTTTCAGAAACAAGACGCCGAAAGCGACTTAACAATATCTGAGTTAACATATACTCTGTGTGTAAGTACAAATTATGAAGCTTGAGGTATTTCTGAAGAAAGACAGCACAGTTTTGTTCAAATTGTTTCTGCTTATGTACTGACACAACAGAGGTATGTATTTATGTTGTTGGCGTACATTTATGTCGTGTTGCAATTTGGGGCCGATTAAAGCATTTATCCCCCCCCCCCCCACCCTTATCATAAATTCGCACCTACGTACAATATATAACGGTAGAGGATTACTACATCACACGCCAAGTGGCCTGCACGATTGAGCAAAGCACGCACGGGCAAAGCGTCTTTTTTTTCAAAATGACAGTAAATCCTCAATTCTTCTGCACAGTAAATCCTCAGCTCTTCTTCACAATAGAGAACTCTCTCTCTCTCTCTCTCTCTCTCTCTCTCTCTCTCTCTCTCTCTCTCTGCTAATGCGAAAATTAATTGGTGTTTCTGAATGACGTCAGTTTCACACAACCAGAGGCGCTAACGGCAAATGTAATTGCTTAAGTCACCAACTGACGAAGCACTTAACACACCCAACGAAACGAAAAGATTACAGTACTAAAAATTATATAACCCACAAGTAATGGTTGAGTGTGACATGACGTTTTATTCTCACTTAGACTCGGCAGAGTGATGAGCTTGTTTTTTTGTCTTTTACATGACAACACAGGCTTTGGAGCGCTTGTCTTTCTGCCGTTTCTGAGGTAAGGCTATCTCGGTTTCTCTTCTTTTGATGTGCATTGAGCGTAGATACTCCTCCCTGTTTGGAAGATAATTTGACAAAAATTACAAAACAGAAATCCAACTTAAACCGATATCGGTTAACTCGATATATTGATTTAACCGATATTGGTTACACAAGCCGACACAGTTCTCATGGTCCCGGCAATGAAAACCAATGAACCTAACGAACGCAGTGCGGCCATGAAGCTATTTCAGTATAAAAACCAAAATATTCTTAGGAATGTAGATATGCTGAGACAACGAGCATCAAACAAGTTTCTCACAATGGTAAGTCCACACCGTGTGCAATGTTAGCTCATTAAGAAAAGAACACCTAATTTTAGTGACGCCCACAATTAAAGAATAGATTTTCTTCCATTATTTCCACTTCCTTGGTTCAAGTTCGTGTTTTTAGTGCTATTTGGACATGTAGTTTCCAGGAACCCGTGCAAGGTACGGTTTAATTTTTTCAACTGTTGTTTGATCTGAGCAGTTACAAAACAACGTCGAAGAAATAAATCGGTTTTACAAGCGCCTGGTCTTACCAAGAGATCGCCAGATTGAAAAAAATGCAACCTGATTGATCATAAATATTCTTATTTAATTTTTGTCGCCAAGTTACTGATCTTCACTGTGATTATAAATTTCAACTTCGCGAAAAATATTCTTATCATCAATGCTAAAGTTGTCTAAAAATTCGCAATTTTTATGTTTTTCTTTTTATAAACAGCGCTTCAAATTGATCAAGGCAGGTCATGACAAGAACTTGACCAACAGATTAAAACCGTTTGACCTACACCTTAATCCGATTGACCAATATCTTGATCAGGACCCAGGCGTTTATCAGCATGTATAATAAGATGACGTAGTGTATACTGATATTCAGAATTAAAACATAGGTTAGGTTGAAGTTGGGTACTTAAGCAATGAACAAGAAAGTATTTGCACATCTTGTCAATCTGATTCAGTCAGGCCAATGTCAAAAAAATTCAGTCAGACCAACGTCTTGGTAAGTAGGATTAATATTTTGGTCAAGTTTGCCAGATCATGGTTAGGTCGACCCAGCGTTGTTGCGCTCTGGCACCTTTCATATTTACGTCTTTTTCACGGGGAAGGGGGGGATTTATTACTGTTTCATTTACTTATTTACTAAAAAACTTTTATATAAAAATGAGAAAACAGCTTGCTTTGACAGAGACATAAAGGAGACCTCGTTTGACTAAATAATAGGGCTGTGTTCCGTGGATTTTCTGGCGGGCCGGGCCGGGCCGGGCCGGGCCAGCCTGGCCCGTCGGGCCGGGCCGGGCCAACCTTTTCGAACCGGGACTTATGTGAAGTGTGAACATAGAAGCCAACCATATGCAATTGTTATTTTATTCTTATCTAATACTGTAATTCTTGAACGAAATGCGGTATTTTTCACAATACTCAAATTACTGAAAATATAACAGAAAAAAAACACAAGATTACATCACTGAATTAGAATTAAACACTAAAGGAAAAATGTCAGGGGGCGTTTAACAGAAGCGCCTGTATACTAAAACACTATACTTGATACCAAAAATTATTTCATATTTTTCTTGAGAAACAACATTTTGTCCACATGGCGCCATTTTAGGCTTGACCGCGATGCTGTAATGATGTCCCCTGCAGTAGAGAACACTCTCTCTGAAGGAACACTCGTGCTTGGAATGCATAAAATGTATTTCGCCAGGGATGACAGAACTGGAAATATTCCTTCTTGGTCTTTCCACCACAACAACGGATCAGAAGCCATTGGAATAGGATCAATGTCTTTAAAGCGGTCGACTTCGTCAACAGCTAATTGGTATGAGGTTTTGCTTTTACAGCTTTCACTATCGGCATTTACCGCGCAAAAGTCACCGAAAAAGGTGTCCATAGCATTTGTCTTGCGGCGTTTTGGTGCATGTTCTATGGCGTCATCAGCACTATCACCTTTTGTTGAAGTTTCTCCTTCTGCCGATTCAAGTCTTGGAAGTGGGGGTTGCTGTTCTTGTATTTCCTTATTACTGCACAGCTCTTCAACAATTTTCGTCCGAGCATCGTATACTTCTGCAGCTTGAACTGCTGCTCGATGGTGGACTTCTGCTCTCTCGTTCGGAAGACAGAAAACAAGGTGCTTAAATCTAGGGTCTAGAAAACTTGCCATGTTCAGGAGCGATTTAGTATCTGCATGCTGATATCGTTTCAGCCAGTCCTTGCTCATTGCGTCTTTGCAAGCCTTAATTACATTGGAGTCGTTGGGCGTGTGAGCGAAAATGTCCAGTAATTTCTTGGTCATCGGGCCAATAACTGACAAGGTTGGAGTTTTCTCCTCCACCATGGCATCTGCAAAAATAAAACGTGTGAGATGTATTAATTTACAACAGTATAATAACGCAATATTCTGCATTAGCTTGGGTAAAAGTTACCACATCTAGTGAACAGTAAGCGACATGTTTTTATTATGGTGTCTTAACTTACTTTACTCAAGTATATTTCTAGTCCGTAGTTTGGTTATTCTTCTCTTTTCTTTATTTCGTTTTTCTTCTCTACATTTTAACAAAGTTTGCAACTTACAGCCGGTTGCAATTTACCTGTAGCAGTTTTCAGAGGCTGAAGTAAGTCTCGCAGGCAGTGTAGTTCGGCGTAGTCGACTTCGCGAAGCGTAGAAACATCAGTGCGACGAAGTTCTTTTGAAGCCAATGCAGCTAATACAGCCTCTTGTTGTTCAAGAAGGCGATCAATCATTTCAAAAGTAGAGTTCCAGCGTGTCTTAACATCCATTTTGAGTTTATGGGCTGGCAGCTCAAGAAGTGTTTGCTTTTGCTTGAGAACTGATGCAGCAGTATTCGACTGGTGAAAAAAGGCACTGATCTTTCGTACTCTTCCCAACAGTTGGTGAACCTTTTGTACAGCAAGGCCTCGTTGTGCAGCTAGGTTTAGGGTGTGCGCAAAGCACCCGATATGGGGACTTAGCCCCGCGGTTTTTGCAGCTATGTTCATATTTGCCGCATTATCGGTCACCAAAGCACAGTTTTTTTCTTCCAGTCCCCATTCACTTACACAATCTCGCAACACGTGACCTATATTCTCCCCCGAGTGTTGCTCGGACAAAACCCTTGTTTGTAAAGTGTAGCCCCGCATAAACCACTTGTCGTCGATATAGTGGGCAGTGACTGTTATGTAGCCCTCAGTTGCACGGCTACTCCACCCATCAGTAGTCAGTGCCACGCGTATGGCACACTTCAGGTCGTCTTTGACCTCTGACCTTACCATGGTGTAAAGCTTGGGAATTTCAACCTCAGAAATTGTTGATCTTGAGGGCATTACATATCTGGGCTCAAGGGTGTGTATTAAATCACGAAACCCATCATTATCAACGACACTGAATGGGCGCAGATCCTTTATTATATATCTCGTAAGACTCTCAGTTATTTGCTTGCCACGCAATGAGTCTGGTTTAATTTTGCCAAGAAAAACCGAGGGAATGGGACTCGATGCTTGGGTCACTGTTGCCGAAGGTGTCTTTAGCTTTTGAGTCCTACTTTGAGGCTTTTTTGTTTCCCTTTGTTTGTATCGGTCGTCGGCGACTTCTACAGATGGATGCTGACGACTAATATGTTTTCGCATCGTCGATGTGTTTGAGCTTTTATACGGAAATACTGCTTTGCAAATAAGGCACTTGACTTTCTCTTCATGTTTGTTCTTGGATATGTGAAAATGACACCATACACCGCTTTTAAATGAAAAGGGTGCTGGGACGAATTCTGCTTCATTTGTAGACTCGGACATTCTGTTCAATAAAAAAAACATCAACACAAAAATTGTTATTCATCTAATGGGCATATAACAGAGGTGTGGCAAAAAAGGCTAAGTCACAGTTGACAAAACAAAAGCGGTTTCAAACACACACACAAAAAAAAAAAAAAAAAAGGATGATATAACATTATGTTTTGCAAGCCTGATGTACTGCATACTATTTCAATGGTGGTGGGGTAGAGGGTTGGGCGGGGGGGGGGGGGGGGACGCAGTTGCAGATCCGGAGGGAGGGTGGGGGTGGGGGGGGGCTCAGGGGACAGTCACACATCCATATTTTATCTTCTCCAAATGGCATTGTGAAGTAGGCGATATTAGGGTAAACAGACAAAACACATTCAGATCAGTAAATATGGTGCAGTTCTTTTCAAATTCAAATTTTCTAGAAGTCTGATTGTTGTTGTCGTTAAAATTTCACAGCCTTTTCAGTCTCTTTTTGGATAAAGTCAAGTTCTAACCTGCCATGTGTAAAGCGCCCTTTCCTGAAGTTGTTGTTCTTGTCGATAAAATATAAAGCAGATCGTTACTATAAAGCACTCGTTTACTCCGTTGCAAGACACAAGGTGCTGGTACAAAATGGGAAAAGATTCTTGCCCAAGCAAAATCAAGAATTGTGTCATAACGACCAGACGTAAAAATACGTTTTTTAATTGTTTGGCCCGGCCCGGCCCGAAATCTGGACTGGCCCGGCCCGGCCCGAGGCCAGTGGTCGGGCCGGGCCGGGCCGGGCCACGGAACACACTCCTACTAAATAATATGTTTATTTATGTTAGTACTAATTTATATTAATATATTTATACTAATAATAAATTACAACATAACTCATGAAGACGGATGTAAAGAATTACCGGTATCAAGCTTTAACAAAACATGTATTTATTGTACGGGTCCAATTGCTGAACAAACAGGCATGCACTCGTTCAGCATTGCATGAATGGTTGTACGGGGATTTCCTAATACATTTTGTGCTAAATGGAGATTGCGCGAAAAGGTAGCAGTATCCGACCTGGATCTAGTTCCATATGGCAGTATCACACAATTCACAATCCTTCGCCTTGTTATGAAACAACCAAATTTTTCTTCTGAACCTTAATGTAACATATATCTTTATCTAAATGTGTGTGTCTGAGTGCAAATGTTTATGTTACAAGCCATGAACATACTCAGGCTAGGTTGGCCAGAAAATAGAAGGCAGGTTGTTTACGAAGAACCTGCCTTAGTCATCCCGACAACAGATAGCATTCGAAAGTTAGGCTTCGTACCCTATTTTTTTTTATTTTTAAAAAATTCATACACCGCATGTGGTGTGTGAAATCGGAACTTTCATTCATTACAGTATTGAATCTGTGAATCTGTCAAATCAGTGACTTTACAAAGTCAATGAAATTTTCAGTGAATCTGTCGATTTTATTTCTTAGGAGGTCCAATTGGAAATGAAACAGGTGAAAATGCCGTGTTCAGAAAAAAAGTGTTTCTAATAATAAGCAACAATAGCAATTCTCAATGCTGAAGTATATTTCCCCATTTAACCACAAATATAGGCCATATAGTAAGCGTTACACAGAAGTTACAGAAAAACCAATGAAGTCATAAAATTAGCACAGTGTCTAGCAGACAATTTCAAAATCTTCACATTATAACTGTCTCAGGCCATATTTTAATGATGTTTATCAACTGCACCAACACGGCATTTTCCATAGATTTGAAAGATTCACTGACGATGCTCAGTCTCATTCATATGCACAGAGTATCATAGCAGCGTTACGGCCATCATTCTACGTAAGTCTATTCCAGGCAGTGTCGAAAGTGCCTGATTCCTCCCAGGACAAAAAAAATCTACTTTCTTATGTACTTGATAAATTCTTATACTACACTAGCCTCACAGAAAAAGATTCCCCATATAGCACGAATGACCTATGAAATCTGTGCGAAAGTCGGTTTCCTATGTGCCATACTAATGCCACTTTCATCACATTTTTCACAATTTCAACATTTTTACATTTTCAATTTCGACAAAAGGTAAGTTTCACATTCAAAAAAAAAAAGTTATCTTGGCAATTCTCGATCTCTGTTTTATCCTCGTGTGAAATTTTAAAAAAAATAAGAATAGTTTTGGAGACTCCGCCTGGACGACAACTTTAATTATGCAGACAAAATTCAATCAAAACGACAGGTTTCACCAAATTTCAAAATACTGTCATTTAACAATTTTTTCATGAATCCCAAAAAAAAAAAAAAATGCGACGTAGCACACCTGCAACATATACTCTGTGTGTGAGATTTTTCAACAATCGAAAGAAAAACCATTCATTGGTCATTATTTCATGAATTCGGATAAAAACACGACGTTGCACGCCTTCCATACGTGTACTCTATCTGTGTGTAAAAATTAAAACAATCCGACCTAATTTTTTCGGAAATACAGCCCGGACATGACGTTCAATTACGAGGAACAAAAATACGACATTGCACACCTTCAATATGTCCTCTATCAGTATATGACATTTCAAAACAATCCGACCTATAGATATAGTCCGGACACGACGTTCCATTACGCCGGCAAAATTGTATGAATGTTAAACCAAACTTTGCACACCTTCAATATGCGTCTATCCGTCTGTGAAATTTCAGGACAATTCGACCAATAGTTTCGGAGATATATCCTGGACACGCATGCAGACGGACTGACAGACAGACGAACAAGCTCAAAACTATACCCATCCATTACATGGGAGATAGTAATAGGGTACTTAAAATACTCAGGTAATTTTACTGCAAAAATAAACTTAGTCGCAAAATTAGCAAAGGGTTTCTCAAACAGCTTTAAAACTGTAAGACTACAACTATCGCACACCAAATTTTAATGGATTTTATTAAATGCTAACAACATTATTGCCATTTCACACACAGATTTGATGGATTCACTGAAAATTTCAGTGGCATTGTAAAAAATTTATATATATATACTATATATAAACACAAAATAATACATCTTAAACATAAAATAATACGTGTATATACAGTGCGTTTAAAATGTGGAATATTTTTTCATGGGGGGAAGGGGCGATTTGGGACAGGAAAAAATCGATAATATTTTCCATCACATGCGCCAAAGTTTCGTTTTTAGCTACAGTTTGAGAGCATAAATAATAAATTCCACTACGAAACAAATTTGTGTCACCTTTCCAAACATGAGGTGGGTCAGAAACAAATCTCGCAAAATGATAGGATTGCTGAAGTGTTTTGTTTTAGCAACATTAACTTTTGAAGGCTGTAGCTGAAACGACTACACGCAAATATTGCAGGAACTCTTTATTAGCTGAAGCACCACCGATATCCACCAAAAAAACCACAGCATTTTTGTTTGTCCACTTCTGGCATCAATAACATGGCCAATTCTGATACATAGACGAATGGTTTTTATGGAAATGTGATTCCATTCTTCAGTGACCACTGCCTCGAGGTCCCGGATATTGAGCTTGATTAGCCTGCGACTAACGCGCCTTTTCATTATTCCTCATACACTTTCAATATGATCCGTATCAGCTGATTTCGCCCTCAAAACTATGCATGTTATTACATTGTCGTCAAGGCAGCGAACCACTACGCTGGCGCAATGTTGACGAGCATTGTCATCCACTCAAACGAAGGTTAGAGGATGCATGGCTCCAGGCGAACGGTCGCACGTGACTGTCTAAAATTTCATCGCGATATCGTACTGCGTTGATGTTAAACAAAGAACTCCCGAAGTGTTCACGATCTGTTCTCTATGGCGTAATTGTCCTCTTCGCCATCAACTCGCCTTATTCGGTCATTAGTAGCTTGGCAAAATGGCGACTTGTCCGTGAATAGGAATTGACGCCATTGATTGCAGTTCCATCGATGATGTTGTTTGCTTTGCGAAATTGGTTTCTGACCATGATCATGTTTGAAAAGATGGCACAAGTTTGTTTCACAGTGGAATTCATTATTTATGCTCTTAAACTGTAGCTAAAAACGGAACTTTGACGAATTAGATGAAAACATTGTCCAAAATTTTTTCCCGCCCAAATCCCCCTTCTCCCAAAATATTCTAGGCCTATGAAACGCGCTGTATATATCAAGAGTGGAACTAAAACCATACATGAAAGGGGTAAATAGTTCCAGTACACAAAATCAAATAATAATAGAAGTCATGCTAATATTGTTCAGCAAATGGCCATGCAACAAAAAGAAAATAAATAAACAATGCCACTAACAAAAAATAAACAAAAATCATTAAGATAAATAATCCCAAAACTTAAACAAGGCCGTCAAGTGACGGTGCCCAGGAGCCGTCAGAGTAAAAAGGACTGTCCAAGGACAATGTGCAGCTGAAAACAATATCACCTGAACTGGCACTGCGGAAATTTGACGGACCGTTGGAGGACAGTTAGTGGACATTTTATTTTTATTATTATATGTTCTGTATCCAAACTTAATTTCTTTCTAGGCAGCGAATTAATTTAGTAAATGTTCTTTATAACATCGGCATTATAGCTGCCTTAGTCTTTTCTATTCTGCACTGTCCATATGGTTATGATGCGAACACGCAAACAAAAAACTCCAACGGAAAGCATAACCAAATTAAGTGTGATAATTGATGCTAAGGTATCACACTTGGTGAAAATGCAACTTGACATTTTAATCCATTATACATTGATTTAGCACACGCCAACATTTGGGTTTTTAAATGATAACGAAATCTCGAAAAGCACAACCAATTGTGTGATGCAACAATCCATGAGAGTTTGGATGCACACCCAAGCAATCGCCTTCAAGATTCGGAACAGACGGGCGGACAGACGACAGCTCACTCCCTATTGGTACAACCCCAGGCGACCTATGATCACCAGGCCTAAACAAGAAGAAAGTGGAAAATGAAACGCATAGCACCTTAGTGTCTGAAGTCTAATTATATTTTTACATGATCACACAAGTCTTAGAACTGCTCTTCCCGCGATTCGGGGTCTCGCCGTCTTCGCTTATAGTCACTCTCTTGGTGGAAGAACGCCCTCTGTATTTAGTAACATACAGCTCAAATATCATGTGTGGTTTTAATGTTTTTTTTAATAAATCGTCTCAATTAGGCCATATATATTAGTATACGTTGGATGGTAGAAGCAAGCTAAGTACACATAACTACAATGAAAGCTACAGGCAGGTTGAAACAGAATACTTTTTATTGTTTGTATTTCTTAAGTACTTTTAGGATTCAAAGCATTACTTTACGAGATATATAAAACTTTATTATTATTATTAATTAATTAATTAATTAATCAACTAAAGCTCGAAAGGAAATATAATGCGAACTAGGCTAAAAGCATCGGTGGAAGGCCATGTTCTGCCACAATATACACATGTATTTGAAGGGAGTTGTATAAGAGATTTAAGTTGGATAAAGAAACAAATATTCTATTCATTTTACAACTTAATTCCTAACAAAACTTGAGTAAAATGCTCTCTGTGCTTCCGTACTCAACCGTTCACATTTGCCGTGTTGCCAAAACATGAACAGTCTACTTTCAAAAACAGCGAAAAAGAAGTGCGCAGCAAATGAGTCACTGATGACCCAAATGCAGTATAACCGCTGGCAACGATTACCACGAGCTAACACTGCAGGGCAGCACTGGCACACAAGTCAATAACAGATGCAGTCACACTTCAATGCTCAATCTAAAGAAAGCATTGCCACGAAACCCATAAAAATGCCTCTGTATTTTTTTAATCTATTCAAAAAAAATGTTTTAATATTTCATGAAAACAGTGACTCTTTGAAACAAAATCAATAAGCTATCGAAGTTCAAAGAATATCGGCCAAAACTCAATAACAAAATAGTAAGCCACAATCCACAGGTTAACAAATCGCTGTGACTATGGCAAATCTAGACGACAAGTTGCGACTTGTTTCATGGTCCAGTATTCCTAAGTCGCTGTTTTTCAGCTTCTTTCAGACGAAATGCAATAAATGTCCTACTCATTCAATGTTTGAGACAAACCCTAATACGTTCCTCAATGGGAGGTGATCAATATTCAAAGCAGATGCATGACATCACAAAAATCTTCAAATTTCATTGGCCCACTGTAGTTACTATTAGTTGACTCATCAATGAACGTAAATATATTATGAATGAAAGTAAATTTATGACTGAAATTGGAACCGTCTCAAAAAAAAAAATCCCCCAAGCGGAATGTAGCACTATAGGAAGGCCAGCCCAAGCTGGCCTTCCAAAAAAGTTCAAAACAAGTTCACACGGGAAATAGATTTTAGAATTCATTTCGCGGTAAATAATGAACAGTGGAAGTTATCATTTTCAAACCTCATCCACAAGCAAAATTTACATTGAAATATTGAGACAACAAATGTGAGAAATGGTTAAATATGAAAAAAATGTCGACATGGGGGTTCAGACCTGTACCGTTCCACTGTACATAAGTACTTTAATCATCTACACAAAGCTCACAGTTGATCAAGCAGTTACAACTATTTAAAACACTCGCCATAAAGGTGTTCACAAAAAGCGAAAGTGCGGACGGCCAGTTTAAGGTATAACAGACATAAATAGCCAACAGTAACTTTGGTGTTTTGGACGTCAGTGAATCGGCTTGAAGCAAAGCTTAATTGAAAAATGGCGGAGACATCACATGTCATCATTTTCACTTAAAACGAAAAATGTTGATCGAGAAAAAAATCAACCGAGAAGGGGTCATTCTGAACAGTATTTTTATGATACTGCCGTTTCCTGAACTCTCAAAATGACAGACAAGCACGCAGCATCATTGTAACTGTCCTATTTAAATTTTACTTCACAGTTATATAGTTAGAAAGAGAAATATAGTGACAGTGTAACTGGCAATTGCTAACTGAAGCCCCACAAAGATGCTCTTAGCAAGAGATTACAGTTCCTTTAATGATAATGCATAAAACGTGTTCAGCACGACGCACAATATCGTGTGTGGTGGTGTGGGGGGGGGGGGGAGAGAAAGGATTTGATAGTGCAGCATATTCATCAAGTCGTCAAATATTAATCAAATATAGACTTATTAATATAGATTCCCTACTTTATGATGGGGATTGACATGTGCTATTATATGAGTAGAGCTGGCGCCAAACATATACAGATTTTTTTTCTTTTACTTGGCAATTTATCCGTTTTTACAGTGCCATATTGCTAACAGTATAGACAAAATTTATATTGCCTTTTTGTGAAAAAAGCAAAACAAAGCGCAAGCTAATGTTAAATTTCTGAGACTTTAGCATCTTTTATTACTTTCATTTTTAATAGAAGTCCTGTGGGTAAAATGTCTATTTCTCGGTGGGTCCTAAATCCGGTCAATTCAATTTTTTATTCGTGATATTTAAACTAACAGCTTTTTTAATTGTCGTTAACTTTTAGATATCAGAAATCTGGTTAATTTTTTTTCTTGGTCAAAATATATGACTCAGCTAAAAAGCGCAGAAATCCATTTTTGTATCAACACGTGCTTTCGCCTTTCAGATGGAATAATCAATAAACAAAACTGCTGCCAGTAATTTACCATATTTTAATCTCTCCGTTGTACTATCCGCTGGCTTCTCCACATTCTTTATTCTTTTTTTTTTTTTAACCGCCAAACAAAATACACATTTTTTTGCCAACACATTAAGAGCAGGTTCATCGGGCCCTTTTTTAATGGACAGTGCATCACTTTCCGACGAAAAATACATTAAACAGATAAATATTATAATCTCACTCTTCAGCCCGGCTCATGTCTTCAAGTTTTCGGGGTGGCAACGGCGGACCTTCGGACGGGCCAGGCTCTGGGCTGTCCTCTTCTTGACCTCGCCAGTGACCTTCATCTCGTTTCAGGGTGCGTATCGTCATATAGTCAGGGTCATTCGGGTCTTGTTGCGTTTCTTTAAGTTTCGATGCTTTAGCCACGGAACAAAACATAAACAAAACGGGAGGACTTATTGCCAGGTATATGACAAGACTACACGAACGAATGGACTGCTCTGAAAAACCCTCCTGCAGCCTGTGGCACTGGCAGCACGAACCTGAAAGTGCGAACAGTGTGCAAGGCCAAGGGAGGGGGGGGGGGCGATGGGCGTTCGGATCAGTCCAAATGAGAGTGACGCTTTATTTTTTATTTATGATTCTTGGTACAAATTTATTCTCTTACGAATTACATATTTTCTTGCACTCCTCTGTGATGCTTTCTGTCGCATAGTTTCGTTGCTATAGCGATGTCAAGTACACGCTTGGTGCGTGGACGTGACGTTTTCGATACTGAAAGAGGCTGTGCGTATTTATTAGTCAAAAAACTTTCCTTTGTACGCAACCATGGAATAAATTTGAATCACGGTCAATTACACAATTTTATTCATTTTCCCCCAAAGTATTTACTCGAGACTTCGCTTTCGGGTAGTCTACCCGCACAGAAGCTTTTACAACCATTCTAACGCAACAGGCTTTCCCCAGGGAGGACTAGGGGGTGGTTGTGCGGTGATAGGCATTTGCTCACTCACTCCGGTGGATGTTAACTACCAAATCTCCACTGAACTCAAACAGTAAAATTGAAGAATGCTTGAATGAAAATGCTTGATTTTCTCTAAATAGGGTGGGGGTGGAATTATATTTGTTCTACAGAAAAGTTTGTCTAGCCTTCCCCCCACCCCCACCTTTGACCGGAAATTGAGTGGAAACTTACCACCTACACCAGGTGAGCTGGAGCCTGATTCCTTCGATTCCTCGTGGCCCTCTGGTCTGAAATAATTGGCACCATAAAAAGTCTTCTTAGCTTGAGGATCATAGGGTATTGGTTCTTCATAAGTTTTACCTAGCATTGTGTTTGGGGGTGACTGGAAAGGCACAGGAGGTGGCACACGTTCTCCTTGTCTGTGAGGAAAAATTACGTTTTACTAAATAAAAAAGGAAGGTGCAAGTGGAAACTTTTTATAAATGAAGTAAAAAGAAAATTAATGAATTTTAGAAAGGAAAGAGAAACATTAAAATATATTGCCATACATAATTATGTTTCGGAACTATTCTTTTAACAACATTTAAAGTGAACATAAAAGTGAAAGTAAAAAATATCACATACTTATTTATTTATTTGATTGAAAATTTACTAGAAGGGAATGGTAACAATGCTTTATTAAGTTAACAACAAGCTAAACAGGCAAGACTTGACAAAGTAACAAGAATGTCCAGAGACATTGTGACCAGCCGAGATCTGATGAGTAGAAAAAGAATAAGCATCTATTGTCTCAAAAGGTTGTCGTCATATTTGCTAAGGAAAAGTAATTTTTCCAGACAGAACCGTTTAGGAGATAATCGCACAAAATTAGAAAGGAATCCATTGCAAACTGTGGGAAAAGAAGCATTTTCAAAATAGGCTATCGAAAAATTAAAAATGTTACCCATTTGGTCAATTTCTGGTGGATCGCCTAAAAATTAACTTTTCAAAACAGGACATACTAAAGAGCATTCATGCAAATTTTCAAGGCAATCCAATCAAAATTGTGGAAGAAAATGTCTTTTACAAAACTGGCTACCAAAAAATTTAAAAACACCCCCACCCCCATTTGGCCCATTTTTTGGCGGATTGCCAAAAAAAGTCATTTATCAAGAGACGCCTACCTAGAGAACATTTGCACAAAATTTGAAAGAAATCCGATCAAAACTGAGGAAGAAGCATTTTAAGTAAAAGTTCACATGCGTTCACACAGACGACGGATGCTTCCCTACTGTGGGCTAGTCTGAAAACCAAGCAATATACTCGAAGGTAGAAAGTAGAAGCGATTCAATGCATTGCTAAGAGACTAAGTGCATCGGTCCTCACACATTCAAAACGGGTATCATTCTTTGTCATAACGCGAAGCTGACAGCAAACTTGCATTCAGTATCGGATTTAAGAATATGTGTGGGGGGGGGGGGGGAGGGGGAGGGGGGAGGGGGGGGGCTGCAAGCTCCTCGAAAGCGATCTGAGCGACTTGGGTATACATTTACCCGCTTAACTAATTGCATAAAATGTGTGAAATTTTAAAACTTAAACCGCAAACAAAGGATTAAACCAGAAACAACACAAATATCAGGCCAGCTGGGACCGCGCCGAAACAAAACCCAAATAAACAGTCAACTGTGTGTATGTGGGGAGGGAGGGGGGGGGGTCTCTTCATAAAGTGCACAAAAGTGTGAAAACTTAAAAGTACACGGTATTAAACAAGAAACAATACAAAAAAAACTAGATGCTCGAGAAGCATGAATCCGCCGGGTTCGCGCAAATTGTATACCTGATTAAGATGTTCCTGTGAACAACTGTTCCAAAATACACCATACAGCCTTGTGGTCAGTGAAGTAGAGGTTTGTAGAGCCAGTGGTACATGGTTGATATGGTGTGAAGATAATATCGATACATCGACCAGATGGCATTGTTGCTTCAAACGAGGTTGGCAGAAGATTTTGCTCGGATCCGGTCGAATCCTGGTCACTGCACTGCGGGATGCTTAGGAGCAGCCATGGGTAAAATCTTAAATCAATCCACCCACTAATGCGGGCTGTAGGCGCGTGAGACTGATGTGTGTTATGCAAAGTCCTTATTCAGTTTCTGCAATTTTTTAAAGTTTTGCCATTTTGGCAATTTTGCTCCGATCCCGTCGAATCCTGGTCACTGCACTGCGGGATGCTTAGGAGCAGCCATGGGTAAAATCTTAAATCAATCCACCCACTAATGCGGGCTGTAGGCGCGTGAGACTGATGTGTGTTATGCAAAGTCCTTATTCAGTTTCTGCAATTCTTTAAAGTTTTGCCATTTTGGCAATTTTGCTCCGATCCCGTCGAATCCTGGTCACTGCACTGCGGGATGCTTAGGAGCACCCCTGGGTAAAATCTGAAATCAATCCACCCACTAATGCGGGCTGTAGGCGCGTGAGACTGAAATTGCACAGACGGACAGACGGACGGACGGACAGACAGACGGACAGACAGACGGACAGACAGACGGACAGACAGACGGACAGAATGAAAACTATATCCGTCCGGTTCCCGGCGGATAAAAACAAGGCCAGTTTTGGGAGCCGAAAAAACCCCAAACAAAGAGAGTCAATAGTGTTTTCACAATGAACCAGGGCATGCTTGAACGCAGGTCATGACCAACAACTGGCATACACTTGAACAGTTTGGGAATTCGCACACGACACACAAGACAAAGTTTAATTCAGCAGAATGGCTTAAATACCATGGACACGTGACAATTTTAACAACAGTTTTTGGTCAATTAAAATTATTATATGTAGTCAAAATTTATATGGTATGTATCTAATGCATTTATACACTCTCCAGCTCTGAAAACCAAACATTTCTTCATATCTGTGTTTATTTATTTAACTGGGTTCATTTGTCGCCATAGGAAAATTTACAAACATACAAAAGCGGAAACGAGTGAATCGATTCCAGCTAGATCTTTCGCGATATTAAGATAGCACTGCCAGGAGAAAAAGTTAGTTATATGCGTCGATTCGGAAGAAATTCATTACTACATATTTTCATATATTACAACCAATGACGATCACTGCCGACTCATTCAAACTGCACACAACCTTTTCTAGTTTATATATTTTTCTATTGTTCAAAATTTACCTAGCGCCAGAGGTCTCGCTTTCAGATGCACTCTCTGTTTCTGAGGCAGTGACAGGCATGTCGGGGTTTTCCTCCTGCATCGACTTACGCCGGATACGCCTTTGATACTCCATCAACTCGTCATTCGGCCCCGTGGATTCTGAAAACACAATGCTAATTTAAAGCTTAGACACTTTTTCTCAAAGCTCTTGTAAAGACTTTTTTGGACTAAACAGCAGTCTGAATGACCCCAAAAGCAATTTGCTGTAAAAGCTACATGGAAACAACAAAAAACTGCAATGTCGAAAGTGATGGAAAGAGCAAAAATCCAGACAGCGTACACACCGTCCTTCCAAAATAATTTACGATCTTTTTTTTCTGCGTACTTCTGCAGTCACCATCTGCTGAAGGGAACCGACTTTCCAATGATCTGCATATTTTAACTGCTTATGACAATTATGTTGACTGAGAGGCCATCTCACTGTAAACCTTGGTAACGCCAAATATTGAAAAGGAAGGTGAAGCGAAAACAACAAAATAATAATAATAATAATAATAATAATAATAATAATAATAATAATAATAACCACAAGAAACAAACTATAATTCAGCGCGTTACTAAAGAAACGTTGTTAAAGAGATATCTGAGCCGATTGTCAAATCTATGTCAACCGAAATACGAACAGAACATATCAAAACTGGAGACATCTATTCTATACATAGCCAAACATTCATTACAGTAAACACCACTTGAAGGGACATCGCTGAATAACACAACTTAGTCAAGCAGACCTTTTTAACAGACCCAGTGTTACAGAATCCCATGTTGATCCGGTTTATGCAATTACCCGTTATATTATAAACATGAAAAAACAACACGGGATCCAAAATTAGTAGTTAGTTCACCGGTTTATACGATTAAGCGCTAGGTTTTTTTTTTTTTTTTTTGCAATCAAAACCGATTGCACCTGTATTTTTCATGGTTCCAGCGATGTCTGTTAAAGAGGATTTACTGGACCACTACCAACTCAGCCATCCAGATCTGCGACATCTGCGACTCCTTACAACGCACTGACGAGAGCAGGTCCTGCGACAGAAGGTCCACGACAAAACGTCCCCCAAAGAAAGTCAACGAAGAAAAAAGTTGTAAAAAAGTCAACGTGAGTGGTCAACGTTCGTTGACTGGGGCGGCACAAAAGGAGCTTCGGTTTAGAAATGTAAGAGGTCATAATTTATGACGCTGGGAAATTATTTGAACAGGGGCTGTGTGAGAATTACAAAAAAATATTTATTAATTTTTATTTTATTTTATTCATTTATTTATTTATATTTTTTTGGCATTTTCATAATGAATCGCGCTGATATTAAATTTTGACTTTTTGTCTTTAGTCAGACTTCCACAAGCACTTTTTTTCAACGTGACAGTGGGCACGTATACAAAATTTCTGCGTGCCTATAAAATGCTTTACGTGTCGATAATATATCAGGCAAAATATCGGAAATGTTTAATTTAAATAATTTTCTCAGCGTCATTAAATATCGAGAATGCTAAAGTGCCCAAATATAATCGGATAATTAAAGAAAATTTACTGGCATAGCTTATCAAGACCCCACACTGAACAGCCCAATGCTATTCATGATCCTCTAATCGATGATAGTAGGGGGGTGCTCAAATTTCTGCGTGCCCACATTTTTTTACATCCCAAGGGCATGTGGGCAGTCGCATCAGTCGAGGCCTGCGCTGAATCTTATTTGGACCTTCTGTTGGTTGACGTTATGTCGTATCCTTGCTGTTGTCAGACCTTCTATCGAAATACTGTTTTCTAACATCTACTTCAGTCAGGCTATAGCTCAGTAAGTACAACAGAACACTGCATGAAGCATTTGGTTTCGCAGCGTACTTCTATGTTACATATTTTATTCGAAAAAGTCAACCAAGCTGGCAAAAGTTCAGGGAAATTTAATTAAGACAGCAGCAGAAAGTCAACTTGCCCTTTTCCAATCTCCTCCTGTACATTTCCACTGCAGCATCAAATTAATCAGAAGAAACTTTCGATGAGCTTCTACGTAAAGACTATTGTCACACAAAGATACGTAAAGGATTTGCCGACTTCAAAATGAATGAGGCGGTTTATTTGGTGTTACTAGTTAAAATTACTAACTGGTACTCTGGATCATTGAATATTCACTGAAGTATTGGTATAAGACGAAAAGCATCGAAGGGTAACAAGAATGTCCCTGAAGGAATTGGCTTACATATGAAAAAATATATTGACTCCTCTTAAGCTGTAAAGGTCTACTAGTAATAACTGTATGAACATTATTCTGCAGTCTTTTCCAAAATAACACAACTGGCAATAACTGTATGAACATTATTCTGCAGTCTATTCCAAAGTAACGCTACTTGCAATAACTGTATGAACATTCTGCAGTGTGTTCCAAAGTAAGGCTACTGGCAATAACTGTATGAACATTATTCTGCAGTCCATTCCAAAATAACGCTACTGGTAATAAATATGAACGTTATTCTACAGTATATGCCAACAACTCAGTCGACATTACTTCACAGTACAGTCCAAAGTAATAAAGCGATGTTAAAACATGCTTAGCATGAACCTGATGATGAAATCTTCTGTTTTTCATTCTTAGCCATTCGACACAGAACAGGCCATAGAGAAATCCTAGACGACACCCACCCCAAATGTGCCCTTTAACTACAGCTACCCAAATAGTCGAAAAAAAACCAACCTAGCTGCTGGCTGTTTTCATTCTCAGCCGGCCTGTGTTCCTCGGCTGAACTTGATGTGCTCTCTTGCTGGCCCGGCCCCTTGACCCGGGTCGTGGCCGTGCCCAGAGCCTTAGGCCGATCTATGGCATCATCTGAGCTGCTGTCACCGCCTGTCTGTTTGTTTGTGTCCCCTGAAATGACGTGCTCCAGTCGATATTACCCGCTTATGGGACGCGGAAAAGCAGGAGTCGGGAGATAACCTACGTTCTGGTTCGGTTGTTAGTCGGAAGAGACTGAAAATCGTCTTATGAACACATCACATGAAGACACAACTGTGGTTTAAACGACAGAGATGCGAAAACATTGCACAAGTGGATACGGGCAAACGGCCTCACAGACAAAACCGGAAATGTAACAACGTGAAAACAAACCAGCTTCTCTATGACGCACCTTTCATCATGCGTAAGATCCTGTCGCGTTTGCTGTTTTTCTCCAACACCGGTTTTCCGCGTTCTTCTGCCTCTCCGTTGCTCTGCTCATCACTCTCCTCCTCCTCCGTGCTCGAGGGGCGGAGCCTCTCTGCGTACTCCAACGAATCAACTGCGACAAACATAAACACACCGTTTAAAACAGATTGCAAGACCTCGCCATCACGAGAGCAGCCGATTGTGGAGTAGCGGCAAAACGAGTGAACTTCAAGTTTTGGCTTTGTGCTTTGAATATGGCTCAGTGCTGCTACACAAGGAGGTAAAGCTTTATGCAAATATTAATAACAACAATGTGATGATGAGATAATAGAAATCTCTTGCAAGAAGAAAAAAAACATAACATCTCGAATAATATGAGTTTGCAATTACTCAATTACTACAGTGGTGTAACAAGTCATGTTCATGAATCTCTTGTACACATTTTCAAAGTCATTGTACATTTGAATAAGAAGGTTTAAATGTAAACTAGACCGAAATTCGCACAGCGAATTAGCCCCACTTGGAATGATAACTTAAAACGGAAGGTAGATGATATTGCAGTTTGTTAACAATTTTTCACATGTCTGAATGTAGAATATCCTCCTAAATACTACTAACTATACCGGTAAGGTCAAGGCCAAAAATTTGCTCTATCTCTTACCGTTTTCGAGATAAAGGCCAACTTCCGGTTTGGGGCTCGAAAGTGACATGGAGATCATGGACGCCGGAAGTTATACCTTACGATCGTCGTATAGGGGGTAGAGGTCGAAAATGAGGTCAGAATTGCTCTATCTCTTTCCGTTTTCGAGATAAAGGCCAACTTCCGGTTTGGAGCTCGAAAATGACCTGGAGGTCAAGGACACCGGAAGTTATAACTTACGTATCGTCGTATAGGGGTGGAGGTCGAAAATGAGGTCAGAATTGCTCTATCTCTTACCGTTTTCGAGATAAATCATTGTTTTTCTTAAAAGGCGTTTTTCGCGATTTCAAGGTCAAGGTCAAGGTCAAAAATTTTTACCGGTTACTTCAGACCACATCGCCCTTTATATATGTGACAAGTTTGGCTGTTCTAGCTTCAACGGCCTTGCAGAAATTGCCTGAAAACATTTTGACCTTTTTCGCGATTTGACCTTGACCAGTAAGGTCAAGGTCAAAAATTTTTATCAGGTGCACCACTTCAGATGACCCTCCATGCATGTGCCAAGTTTGGTTGGTCTAGCTTCAGCGGTCTCGGAGGAGATGTCTGGAAACCGATTCGGCGGAAGAAGAAAAAAAATTTTAAAAAAGCGAGAAAAAAAAGGAAAAATAGGTGAAGAATTCGAGGCAATCCATCCCCATTTGGCATTTTCAATGCCAAGTGGGAAATATGATAAAGTTCCTTCGTTAATTTGTAGAGCTATACTTCCTTTCGACTGATCAAAACACAGATCGGATTCACTTGAGGTTTTGGGTAACTGACTCCGATTATGTCACGTTTGAAATGAGAACGTAATATAATCTAATTCATACTTCCTTACAAACAGATAGTGAACATTTACTCGTTTTTATCAAAAATTAATTTTACTTCATGCAAAACACTTTTTGTCAAAAGATTTTGCTTCTCATTTCATAAGTCTTCTAAGCAATAAAATTTTAAAAGTTAACTTCTTTCAAAAGGTCTCTATTGAGGAAGAACAGTCACGTCGCACAACATTACCAGTGGCTGTAAAAGCGGTCATTGTTGTGTGACAGGAAGTTTTGCCCAGTAGCACACAGCATAACAATGGTCATCTTAATGTGGACATTAAATAGTAAAGAAAACTAGTTCGTTACTGGCGAATTTCCGATGCCACTAAGGAATTTACCTTCTGAACTGGTGTGTTTGCATAAAAAAAAAACAGCAGCGTTCACAGCACCAACAATAACCACATTAATAACAATATAACGACATAAAAGACAGCTGCTTTTTGTTATTCATTTCATTTTCATTTATTTATTTCATTTTTTGCCAGGTACTCAAGATTTTGCTTTCACCAACTCGGTCCTTCTCATTGATCAAAGTGATTAAGTTTCCAATCTTTTTCACCTTCGTGATTACACACATTGCCTTACACGTTTCATTCTACGGTTGCTTAAAAAACTGAAATAGAAGTGAACATTTCGACTTTCTTTTTTGTTCTGGTATAGGTAATATACTCAGCTAATCAATCTCCTTTGCCAGAAAAATAGCTTTGGTAAATATAGTATTTTATTTTATTTAATTCGATTCCTTTATTTTCAGCTTTTGTATTCGGATTGATTAGTTGTAAATCCTGAAAATGCTTGTACACTCTGCACGCTTAAAAGTTGCTCACGCTCCAGAGTACCCTTAACCCTATGGAAATCGCAAGCAGCTCAAACATACAGAACCAACCGGAAGTCTGCGTCTCGCCGATGATCTTTCTTTATTTCGAAAAAAAATACTCTAATTCATTCTGCAGATATGCAAACTCTTAAAAGAAATTGTGGTCTATCCGGAGATTCTTTTCCTTAATTTTTTGTTAATATAATTTTCACAACAGTTATTTTTAATTAATCAGGTTTTAAAAGTACACCATAAAAAAAATCGTCTTTTTAAAACCCACGGAAAATTGTCACTTTACAATACTGTGCTGAATAATGGTTTCGCCAAGTTTGTGACGTCACTTTGTAGTGTTTCACTGCCACATCTGAAGCTTTAATAAAATACCATACTTTAAAGTTTTGTGAACGCAGGCAGAAAAAAAACTGAGAAAAATACCACGGTGCACCAATTCACAGTAAGCGATCTATCTATATGTTAGATGGCGGAGTTCGAGTGGTGAGTTAAGAGTGTTGGTCCACAAGGCTGAGGATTCGGAATCGGTCTGGCTTGGGTGAGCAAGGGATTGGCATTTGCTCCAACTACCCAAGCGATTGCGGTCCAGCATTGCAAGCGTAGTTATAATAACAGAATGGGAGAATGGTCAGTGTAGTCGAGAAGTGAACGACTTCACAATGATTTGTTGATTTTATATGATAAAATTGTAGGAAAAGCAGCCATTTGGGAATAAAACATCGCTAATTTTTGCATTAAGTTGGTCATTTTATGGTTCAATCACCAAATCCAACATACATGTCGTACAGATACACGTCAGAAACATTATTAAAGTAACCAAATAAAAACGTGGTAAAACAAACAAAAACAAACAAAAAGAAAAACAAAATAAAACAAACACAAAAAAGGAGAAAAAAATCTGCTGTGTTCAAATTAACCATGTATTTACAAAAACACTGCCCATTAAGTGGACAATTTTTACTTAACATCAAAGTACAAATTCTTGTAAATTTCAAAGTGATAAGATGACTTTTCATATATTTACTTTTATTTATTTTTATAAATTAACGGTAATTTGCCATAGCAGAAAAGTCAAATTTGAAAGAAATCACACCAAAAGTGTTCACAATTTTACTGTATGTGAACAGGTAGTTTAAGAGCTTAGGAATGATACTCAAGAGCTTAGAAGCGATACAAAAGAGCTTAGGGGTGATACACGAGAGTTTAGAAGCGAAACACTGGAGTTTAGAAGCGATACACAAGAGCTTAGAGGCGATGTACAAGAGCTTAGAAACGATACACAAGAGCTCAGGAGCGAAACACAAGAGCTTAGAGGCGATACACGAAAGTTTAGAAGCGAAACACTGGAGCTTAGAAGCGATACACAAGAGCTTAGAGGTGAAACACGAGAGTTTAGAAGCGAAACACTGGAGCTTAGAAGCGACACAAAAGAGCTTAGAGGCGATATACAAGAGCTTAGAAGTGAAACACTAGAGCTTAGAGGCGATACACGAGAGTTTAGAAGCGAAACACTACAGCTTAGAAGCGATACACAAGAACTTAGCGGCGATCTGCAAGAGCTTAGAAGCGATACACAAGAGCTTAGAAACGACACACAAGAGCTCAGGAGCGAAACACAAGAGCTTAGAGGCGATACACGAAAGTTTAGAAGCGAAACACTGGTGCTTAGTAGCGATACACAAGAGCTTAGAGGCAATATACAAGAGCTTAGAAGCGAAACACTCGAGCTTAGAAGCGATACACAAGAGCTTAGAAACGATACACAAGAGCTCAGAAGCGAAACACAAGAGCTTAGAGGCGATACACGAAAGTTTAGAAGCGAAACACAATAGCTTAGAGGCGATACACGAGAGTTTAGAAGTGAAATACTAGAGCTTAGAAGCGATACACAAGAGCTCAGAAGCGAAACACAAGAGCTTAGAGGCGATACACGCGAGCTTAGAAGCGAAAAACTGGAGCTTAGAAGCGATACCGAAGTACTGTCGCAGAAGCGTGAAACACAGACTTTAAAAATACATACAAAGAACAAACAATGATTGAACAGCTTATAGAGATATACCCTTTGCGTCATGCATGAACAAAAAACATTCGGCATCTGAAAGTTACAAGTAAGAGACAGCAAATACAGAAAAGCTCACATCGTGTAGACAGCATTTACTTCAACAAGACAAGAGAATAGTACTCTAAGCAATGCGAGTGAAAGTGGAATAATAAACAGGTGCTACGTTAATGCACTGAAATGTTCAATTGGGAACCAAAGGCCATTTACAGTATTACAGTATTATAGTGTATTTACAATTATCTGTATAGAACACTTTATGCATTCAAAGTCCAAGCGTTTTAGAAATGTATAAAAAACGTAAAAACCAGAATGTAAAAAAGTGCAAAATTTCGGAGACAGCAAGCATTCTTTCCTATTCTATGTACAGTTTATTTTTAAAACTATTCCAACTCACTTCTTTTTACTTTTGCTTTACCAACAACTCTCCGTTCCAATAAACTACTTTCGGATGTTAACTCTAAAGTAAGAATTATGATAGAAAATATATTAATTGAAATATTAATATAATTCATATCGTGTACATAGAATTTCAAAAATCTACTAAAAAGAAAAAAAATGTAGTATCAACTTCTAAAAATGAATTACACTTTTTTGCTCTGTTACATACTACTAAAATATTCACATCAATGTAAATTCTGTGGTATTCCAACAAAACACCGACAGGCAAAACTTCCGACGGATAAAACGGTGTGAAGTGTAAAATGAGTCGACAAAAGTTCCCGGGCATCCCCACTGCCACCAACCCCATGTACAACTGATAAAAACGTTTTGTGTGCTACCTCCTTCCGGTAGCTACGGGGGAAGCGTAGCGTAAGTCGGGACCCTGACCGGCTATTCGTACTGCCTTCATGGCTTCGATTACAGCCCAGTTAGCCTAAGGCCCACAACCCACACGCCTACGACCCAGAGCGCCTAAGATCCACAACGCCTACGGTCGTTACATTTCCTGTGTCTGTTATATTTTTCCATGCATATGTTCATACAAAAAATTCTAAAAAATCTTGAGCTTTTCGCAGAGAGAACATCACATAAGCCTCAGTATGTGTGATTGGGGTTGTGCAGATCAGACATCGGAGTAGCTGTTTGTTAATTTCTTAAGGATTAGTTGTAGATATTACGCAATTAAATTCGCGCATTATCGGTAGAGTAATCTGGGTTGTTGCAATTAATGCATCAATCACCACAGATCAATAGATGTAAAATAAAATATGTATTAAATCAGTGGATTGTAATGGAAAATTTTGTGATTGGACATACTCATGGGAAGCAATCCGGAGTATGTTTTTAGTGTTTAAATTATATCAGATGATTGCTGTATAGAATGTATATGAGATTTGAGTAACTGATTGATATGAAAAACTGTAATTTATCTTATTTTTTATGCTATATAAAATAAGCAAGAATTGTTGTAATAGAAATCGTAGGCGTTATGGCCGTAGGCGTTCTTGGTCCTCGGCATTCTGGGTAGTAGGCGTGCTGGGCCGTAGGCAAACTGGGCAGTCACCTAAAGCCTTTCTTCACGGTGTCGTGTTTTAATACTTGTGCCGCTGAGAGCTACCTTTTATTGGCATCGTTCTGTGACGCAGGGTGTACAAATAATTGTACGAACTCTGGCATGGCTACATTGCAATTTTATTTACCTCAGAATTCATAAAGGTCAGTTAGATTTATAAGTAGAAATATTTCATTTCAACCAACATACCGTAATTTCCCGTGTATATTGCGCTCCCAAGTATATTGCGCACCCTTAGTATGGGCCTCGAAATTGAAAAATTTCTATATTCCTGTGTATATTGCGCCCCCCGAAATAAAGATCCATCAGCCTCAATATTTTAGGCTCCACCCCACGGAAGGGGGGCCTATAGAAATGGGTTCTGTCCGTCTGTCCGTCCGTCAACATTTTGGGCTCTGTTTTGTCGACGCCGTAGCGCCGAAACTATTTCATGTAGAGAGCTGAAATGTTATACAATGAAAACATAAAGGTTGAAGATGTGCAACGGCGTATTATTTTTCAAATCCGTCGAAAATTGTCGAAATGGGAAATTGTGAAAAATGTCATACTGTGGGATAGAACTTTGTGCAAACGCTGTATTTTGTCGACACCATACCTCGCTAACTATCAGGCGGATTGGTTTGATATTTCACCAAGTGAAAATATATATCATGTTCATGCGCAACAACGTATTATTTTGGAAATCGACCAAAAACTGACGAAATGGGAAATTGTGAAAAATGTGATACTGTGGGATAGAACTTTGTGCAAACGCTGTATTTTGTCGGCACCATATCTCGCTAACTATCAGGCGGATTGGTTTGATATTTCACCAAGTAAAAATATATATCATGTAAATGTGCAACGGCGTATTATTTTTTAAATCGACTAAAAATTGTCCAAGTTAATGAACTTTTTACTTCCAACATTTTGGACACTGTTTTGTCGACGCCGTTGCGCCAAAACTATTTCATGTAGAGAGCTGAAATTTTATACAATGAATGTATTGTGGTCGTAAATGTAGAAAATAGCTAGAATTGTTTAGATAGGTCCGAGCTAAGAACCGCCCAGTGTGGGAAAGAAATATATGTCTGTCGTCAGTAATTATTTCTGAATTTAGGAAATAGTACTTTCCGGTATAAGGTCCCATTACGCTAAATATTTAGGAATTTATTCTTTTCCGTCAAATTAAGGCTCAATTAGGCTGCATGTTTTTCGTAATTTATTTCTTTCTCCGGTGGACCTGGAAACAGGGGTTCTATTTAGGGAACTTTGTAATCCCCTGGCTGATCTTAGCGATTGTGTTTGCTTCATTCTTTTCAAAAGGAAAAATTATTTTACATTTATAAATTCATCAAAAAAGTGGAAGTATTGGCTCCCAACAAATAAGGCACACACATCCGTAGTTAAGCTGCGTATTGTACATAGAGTAGATTCTCCGACATGTTAACCACGCTCATACCAATTTTTTCAATTTTTATCAGAACTCGAAATTTACATCTACAATTCCGTTTCAGTCACAAAATTTACTCATCCGAAAGCATTTTTCCCCGGGTAAACGTTCCCCGGGTAAACGTTCGCCACAAGGTGGGGCCTGTGAAATCTACGATTACTTGTTTTACCAGTTATGAAGCGTCCTTTCCGTCGATAACTCAAATCAGCTAATCAGTGCTACTGTTTTACACTGTTATATTATTACTGACAATTTATGTAAACTGCACAGATGTCGATGGCCCAAGCTGCACGCTCTTCCCCTTTTGTAATCGGCTTAATAAGCAACACGCTACAATTCAATTCTCACACCGATGTCTTAATAACCCTTTTTACAAACAAACCGCCTTAAAAATAACACTTTAAATAGCGCCTCTCTTAACACAATAGATCATATTTCTCAATGAGGTTCTAGACTGAGCAGTTTATAGTATTTATCAGTTTACCGCACATTACACGGTTACATGCCATAACATCAACAAAATATTTGAGTAAAAAAAATGTTTATTTCATTTAACTCCGTGTATATTGCGCACCCCTAACTTTTGGCCAAAAATCGTGGGAAAAAGTGCGCAATATATACGGGAATTTACGGTAAGTATTTGGTTGCACATTAATCAATTTTTTTCGGCAGGTGTTTTAGCAGCTGGATGTCGAAAGATCCCCGCCAGGGCAATAAAAAAAGATCATATTTCTCAATGAGGTTCTAGACTGAGCAGTTTATAGTATTTATCAGTTTACCGCACATTGCACGGTTACATGCCATAACATCAACAAAATATTTGAGTAAAAAAAATGTTTATTTCATTTAACTCCGTGTATATTGCGCACCCCTAACTTTTGGCCAAAAATCGTGGGAAAAAGTGCGCAATATATACGGGAATTTACGGTAAGTATTTGGTTGCACATTAATCAATTTTTTTCGGCAGGCGTTTTAGCAGCTGGATGTCGAAAGATCCCCGCCAGGGCAATAAAAACCTCACGTGGCGATAATTTGTGATGATGAGTCTTGTGATGATTTGTGTGATGATAGATTTGCTAGCCTTAAGAAGAACAACGTATTCGAAGCGCTTCCGTGAACCACATGTTTATGGCTGCATTTATGGCCCCAGTTGAGCATTCCGTTATTTAAAAAGTCCAGGGAATGATGACATCGGATATACAGACATTACTTCTCAGTCCCAAGCATTTTCTTATCACGAGGTTGTACTTTATTTAGACATTAAACACATTTGGATGTTTTCCTTGGTTTTCTACGGATATTATTAAGAGATAAAAACAACCACTAAGCAAGCACATAAAATAACTAATCACCTGAATTTGAATGTCTGTCTTCCTTCATACGCCGTCTCCATTCATCCTCAGAGTTATGGGTTTCTGTACGGAGCAGGGAGGGCTTACTACGCCTCTTCAAGTCTTCGTTTGGCTCATCAATGCCGTTGATGTGACTCGCTTTTTTACTTTTACGTTTAGTAGTATTAAGCCTGAAAAAAAAAAAAAAACATTTCCGTTTCGAAATTCAGAACGTTGGGGAAAGGGACCGTGGGCAGAATAATCCATAACCCATTCTTGTGTAACAATTTTTATTTCAAGATTTCATGCGCGCATAAAACAAGTACTAGTGACGGTCCAAATCATCTAAATTTTACACCTCTTCATTATATGAAAATAGTCAAGAAATAAAAATAAAAACAACCGTTGTGGACTATTATAAATACCGGCAATGCATTCGGATTCAGGGTAATTTTCCACACAGTACATTTCGATTCCGTGGAATTTTCCAAACACACAACATCCACGTGTGGTTTACTTACTGCAGCAATGGTAAGTTTCCTTGCGGACTTTTTGCGCCCTTAAGGAACAAACAACCCATTACAGCAGCATCAAACCATTACAGTACTAAGCTTAAAGCATCAGGCTTACTTTTAGTGATTCATATGTGATGCAAGAGATTAGAAATCATGTATTTACTTATCATATTGCAACTCTTCACTCTCCGCTGGCGGGGGTGGGGCGGAAACCTCTTCAGCCACCGTGGCGTGCACGCGCCTAACGGGGAAAGGCTTGTCGTGGGCTATATCCGGTGTGTCGTGACCCACGGATGTATGCCTCAGGATCTTTCCCTTCCCTCGAGATCTAGGTTTAGCACTGAAAATCAAAGTGAAAAGGACATTGAACTACACGATGAAGCAACGCGGGGTTGCAGTCAAATAATCGACAATTGTAGTGCTTATAAACAAAAATTTTTTTCCGGCGCCCACCTCCATCCCCCCCCCCCCCCCCCAAGAATGATTCCATTTATCAAAGCAGTCCATGTTTTTACTTATACAAATCTAAGAAATATTTTAAAATGCCTTTCTGGAATACTTCACCACAACTAGAACTGGGGTGAAAGTAGCAACCAATTTTTCCATTTTAATCTGTTTACATAGCGCTCCAATCGATTTTCAACTGGTGTATGACGAAAAAAAAACAGAAAGTAATTATTTTCTCAAGCCAGCACATACAAATCACTTTCAAAATCCACAACGAAACGTCTTTTTCCAGTGGAATCGACTTTTTGCTAGGAAAATTATCTGTATAAGCACAATAAACTTAACTTCGCGATTGTGCAGCAATGAATCAAAGGCAAAGCCAATCAGAAATGAGCATAATTTTTTTTCATTTACCTCATTGGTCTATTTTTGGGATTCCTGTTGCCACCGGGAATAGACAAATCATCGTCTGTGTTATAATCACTCACGCCTAGCGCAATATTCTCAAACTCTCTACTACCCCGGTCCTGTCTCCCGCGCAGAACGTACGATCTAAAAGGCACAACACGCAGGTGCATATTTCACCCATCTGGCGTTAAGATACTGGACATACCTTGGCAGATAGTTCACCCATCTGGTGTGAAGATACTGGGCACACTTTGATGGATACTTCACCCATTTGGGGTGAAGATACTGTGGATACCCTGACAGATACTACACCCATCTGGTGTTAAGATACTGGGAAAGCTTTGGCGGATACTTCACCCATCTGGTGTTAAGATACTGGGGATACCATTGCGGATACTTCACCCATCTGGTGTTAAGATACTGGGGATACCATTGTGGATACTTCACCCATCTGGTGTTAAGATACTGGGGATAGGTTGACACATACTTTACCATCTTGTTTGTAGATACTGCGGATACCTTGGTGCACACTTAATTAATGTGGGGTTAAGATACCTGGGGTACCGCGCAGTGTAACAGAAGTACACATAGGAGCACTTTGGTTTTGTTTTGTTTCAACGTTTAAGGAATATAGTAAACATTTGTGTATCATTTTAATATAATGTGCCTTGTCCAAGTGCCCACAATCCAGATAAAAGTTTATCATATACGTTGAAAACACACTGAATGTTATGTTAGGCTTGCTTACATTGCAAGAGGGTTCTAACAAATAAAGAAACAGGTTTATACCACAGCCATTTACTTCCTTTCTTTTGTATTTGAAATATGCAGGACACTCACACAACTAGATTTAACCCCTAAATTGCATTGGAAGGTGGTCTATACAATTAACCGATGACGGCTGTGTACTAGTATTACTTTGATTACACTGCCATTCGTGATGCTTCATTCATACAATAATGTGCAACAGGTTTCATTAGAAATTTCACATCAATTTGGTTGAGTGAAATTTTTTTAACAATTGCGCATTTATATAATTGCTTATTTTTCAATCAATGAAGCATAAACTGTACAAAAATTCTGCCAAGCTGAGCACACCCAGTGAAGAAAAAGTGCGAAAAAGGAAATTAAAGGTTTTAAATCACCTGATCTCATTCATTTGTCTTTGTTCCTCTCTTGTTGGCGGTCTGGGTAGGTCATTCAGGAACACCGGTGGCACCCCCATCTGTACGTTTTGGTAGGCGGCCTGTGGCGCCATGCCACTACCCCTAGTCGTGCTTTGTGCCTTCAAATGTAGACTAAAGCCTTTAAAACTGCATCAGTTGTAACGACACTACATTGGTAATGAGATAACTTTGTGGTCCCAGTTAAGGCAAACGGTCTAATTTCTCGGCCCAGCCATGTCATTACGACATGGGTGTACTGCATCGACATTCACAATACACATTTACTTGCACGGTGTTTCTTCCACATAGCAAAAGTCCATATCTACGTATAAAAATTTACATTTTGCTGTTTAGGAGTACTGTATTATGGGTTATAACGACATATAGGACATAATGGCACAACGTATCGGCCCTAGTCGTGTTGTTATAACGAGGTCGGCTGCAAGTACAAAGTAACTTACCGACGGCGCACGTACATTCTTGGGATCAACAAGATTTTGTTTCGACAGCTGAATTTGCAGGGCATCGGTCAACTTCATAACAATTCTTTCTTGTGCCTAAATACAATATAATACTAATAACAACAACAACAACAATAATAATAATAATAATAATAATAATAATAATAATAATAATAATAATAATAATAATAATAATAATAATAATAATAATAATAAGAAGAAGAAGAAGAAGAAGAAGAAGAAGAAGAAGAAGAAGAAGAAGAAGAAGCGTCTCGTTTTTTTAAACGCTCTACAGCTATCGCCCATTCTCAGTGTTAAATTATGCATCCTCTTATGTTTCGGTTTCGTCTCTATTTTTTAAGTTCTGAAATCTAATATTATTTTTTACCCATTTAATCTATTGTCTTTCTTTTTTTAAATAAAAAAAAATACATCAACATCAGTTTATCACTTCTGTTAAATATTTCACAGTTATTTGCGTTTTCTCACCATGTTGTTATCGCCACCGGATGCGGCGAGGGTGGCCAGCGCCTGCTTGAAGTAACTGATGGCCTTGTCCACGTGGTCGCTGTTAAAGGCCACGGCGCCCAGGCCCTCCAGGGCCTGCCATTGTGTCTGCTTCTCATTCATGTCTTTTCCTGCCTGCACATATAGGACATATTTCAATAAAAAAAAATAGAGCAGTGTGCATAGACCATATATTTCCCACAGGCCCCCCTTTCAGTTAAACACGGCCATCAATAGTCAATAAAGAGCTCAAATTTTCTAAGTCCAGTTGGTTCATTTTCCTTGGGCCAACCTAGCCCATTTACAAAACCGATCCTTGTTAGTGCCCACAGAAGCTACACACCAAGTTTCATTAAAATTCCTGCAGTTATTCTTGAGATAGCGTATCAACAATAGTCAATCAAGAGCTGAAATTTTCTAAGTCCAGTTGGTTCATTTTCCTAGGGCCAAACTAGCCCATTTACAATACCGATCCTTGTTAGTGCCCACAGAAGCTACACACCCAGTTTCAATAAAATTCCTGCAGTTATTCTTGAGATAGCGTATCAACAATAGTCAATCAAGAGCTGAAATTGTCTAAGTCCAGCTGGTCTATTTTCCTTGGACAAACCTGGCCCATTTACAATATCAATCTGTATATGTTCCCATAAAAGCTACACACAAAGTGTCATTAAAATCCTTGCAGCACTTTTTAAGTTATCGTGTTAACAAGCTCACACAATAGTCAATTAAGAGCTGAAATTTTCTGAATCCAGCTGGTCCACTTTTCTTGGACAAACCTGACCCATTTACAATATCGATCTGTGTTTGTTCCCATAGAAGTTACATACCAAGTTTCATTAAAATCCTTGCAGCAGTTTTTAAGTTATCGTGTTAACAAGCTGTTGATGACAGACCGACACACACTCGATCGCATATATTCCCCACAGGTTCTACCCTTGGGGAATAAATAATAATTATATGCGCTGATCCAGGATTTTATATGGGCGGATTGGGTTTTTAAGGAAATGCATGTCTATACACACTTTTTTAATATCTTTTAAACTGATCCAAGATACCTCCTCCACACAGATCCGTTAATTATACTGCTCCTGAACTCCAAAAACATGTCGAATTGTACGCTATTCCGTTATTTGACATAAATGTAATGAATGCAATTTAGGCATTTTTATCTCTCTATTGTTGTAAGCTGGTACTCGTTCGAAACAACTTGCCTAACTGGAGTGCAGATAACCGCCAAACTCTCAGACTGGCCTGCAGATCACACCCCCACCGGGACTAAGTCAGCTGATGGGCGTGCAGATAACCTCCCTAAAAGCCGTGCAGATTACAGTTCCCCTCTCCCCTCCCCAAACAACGTGCCTGGAAATTAGATAACAACCCCCCCCCCCCCCCCCAGCAAGTTAGGACAACTTGCCTGAAAGATATGCAGATAAGACTCATCCCCCTCCCCCCACCTTCTTTACCGAGGACAACTTGCCTGAAGAGCGTGTAGAAAACACTCCCCCGCACTGTCCTTGTCGCCTAGCTGACTATAGGCAAAAGCGAGGTTGATGAAACACTGTCCCTGCGAGCTTCGGTCCCCCAATTCCGCTGAAAATTATATATTTCATTGAGTTCAACACCAATAAACTACCGATTTATCCAGCGGAATCGTGGAGCGACGAATTCGGCTTTATGTTTGTCGTTCTTGTACATTACAAACACCTCCGTTGCTAAAGTACACACGCACTTGTATCTGTTTCGTACTACAGTTTTAGTTCGATCGACGAAGCTCATCATATCGTTGTTATTATGGTTTTGTATGCTACAGAATGTACTTCCTAGACCTTTTTTATGTCGCCATATGTGCGAAACCAGGGAAAATTTGTAAGCAGACACACATTAATAATGCGCAGCTTTCTTTCGGAGCAACCGAACATTTTGTCTAATTACGCAAATGTAAACAAATACATGAATCTAATAAACGAGTAAATAAAAAATATATATCGGTTTGCTCAGCTTAAACATAGCGGAAAGGAGAGATTTGTCTGAACGAAAGGTAAAGCAGCGATTTTACCATAATTGTCATAGTGCAACACTAGAATATCCACCCGCTGTTTACATAAACATGTATTCTCTGTTCGTTACCTCGAAACAACTGTCCGCTGAGCACAAGATCCCAGGACATTTTTTGATAATATTAAGACACAGTTCAACACGAATAAACGTACAAAGGACCATACCATGTAGGGCAGCTGCCCTTTCGTGAAAATTCAACGCCCTCTGGTAATCGCCAAGGAAATTATATACGGCCCCTAGATTCTGCAAAATGATAGCTTGCTTCTTTTTCTCTCCATTGGGTCCCTGGCTGATGGGTAAGGCAAATTCAAAACAGGTAGCTGCCTTAGGAAATTCGTGGCACTGGGAGTAAATCAGCCCGAGGTCATTGTAAAGCTTGCCTGCTCAAAAACAGAAAATCACTCCTCTTAATCTCAAGTTCATGTACCTTACCTCAGGATGTCCCCAAGCTTGACCTCGTTAAATAAAAACGGAAAATGAGAAGAGCGTGGTTGTGTGAATGAATCATATTAATGAATTATGTATCTCACTATCATCATTTAAGTTATACTGTGTTTTTCTACCAGCATTCACAGCACAAATTTACAAGGTAAAATACAAGAAACATAAAGTGACGAGTATTTTTTTATCCAAATTGCAAAATGTAGAGAAGTATTCATTTCGGGTTTTCTTTGACTCATATCATGCCTGACTTACCGAGAAGGACTGGTGAGGTGATTCGCTGGCAGAGTATCATGCAGTCATCGCCAATCTGTACCGCCTCCTCGAGGCGATGACACTGCAGTAAGTGTAAGGCCTGCTTGCATAGACACAGCGCCTGCTGCGTGAACTCTTGCAGCTGCGCAAAGCCAACTGCGGCAATGCCATAGCAGCGGGCAGCCTGCAGTGGACTGGACAGCTTACTGTATAAGCCACCGGCTTTAACTGCAGTATCGGTCTCCATACGAACATTTTCCCTTTCAAACTTGTACTCCTCATAGGCAAGCTCGAAAAATTTCACAGCCTCTGCATCGTTCTTGAGCATCTCATAGCCAAGGCCGAAATTATAGTACAAGTCGCCATTCGATTTGCCGTCGCGCTGGTTCATTGGTGGGATGGCGCGCTGCAGCATTTCGAGACCACGCTCGGGCTGGTTTAAGGCGATGTACACGGCACCTAAATTGAAGGCGCAGGCGCGTTCGGTGAAACCATCACTATACTGCTGCGAAGATCGAAACGCCAGCTCAAAGTACTGTTTTGCTTTCTCCAATTGTCCTGCGCGTTAAAGCATCAAGCATATATTTTTATAGCATAGAACTAGAAGCTCATTCCGCTGGCGAAATGTTAAACACTTGACAAAAATTAAAACGCAAAAATACTTCCTTCAGTGGGTTATTTCTTGAATAATATATTGCAAACAACACAGCTTGAATACGTCTTATAAGCCGAGTAGTGTTTGGTTTTTGTTGGCTTAAGGTTTTATTGACTGAGCAGGCATACGCGTGTTAGCTATTTACGCAGTGAGAGCTCGCACAAAGCTCAGCAACTGTGTTCTGTGATGTACGTTAAATGCAATGCATTTACTTGCAAAAATACACTCTTTTCACATGGTATTTAAACAAAGAAAACGAAATCGAAGACGAAAATAAAAAGTGACATGCACATGTTCAGATCAAGCTCTTCATAAGTCCCAAGTTTGAAGGTCGTGGGGCCCATAGTGTCAGAGAAGAAGAAGACACAAAAAATCGGAAAAACTGTCAAGAAGAAAAAAAAGAACGAATTTTGCTCGCACAAATTCATATAACCCTTGCAAGCCAAAGGCTTGTCAAGTGTTAAAATTCGAAGACACTCCCTCTTAAATTCTATAAATAGTAATAAGGCATCGGAGACAGCTTTGGATAGTCTAATAGAATGAAAAACAAAAACAACATTAATCTCTTAAGAGAACAAAAAGAGAACAAACTTTTGTGTTGGTGGAAATATAAATTAGATTTATATTTATGTAAATGTGGAGGGATATCACATAAAAAAGAGCTACTAAAATACATCAAAGGCTATAGTTACGAGAAATATCACAAAATGTTTTAGAAGATTTGACCAATAAGGATAGAAAGCCTTGTATACTGCGTCACAATTGGCAGCACACGAATTTACTATCTTTTTTTCGGCTACTTCATTTACCTTCTTGCAAAAGCTGACTGCCATCGCGTGTGTGTTTGTCGATATCTATATCCAAACTGGTCGTCATCCTGACAGCTGTCTCCAATACCATTATCCGATACTATCGGTTCAGGGCTCGAAGTGGTGAAATTATTGACTAAAATGAAACATAAAAATATGTATTTTAAGATAAAGTAAGCGATTGGGCTTTTATGACAGAAATTACACATTCACTAGAGCAGTGTGCATATCCCACATATTCCCCACAGCCCCCCCCCCCCCCCCCGATCAGTTAAACACGGTCATCAATAGTCAATCAAGAGCTGAAGTCCAGCTGGTCCATTTTCCTTGGACGAACCTGGCCCATTTTCAATATCGAGCTGTGTTTGTTCCTATAGAAGCCACATACCAAGTCTCATTCTTGCAGCAGTTTTTAAATTATCGTGTTAACAAGCTGTTGATATCAGACCGACAAACCTACACACGGTCGATCGCATATATTCCCCCTGTGAGGAATAAAAAATGTTGTAGTTGCGAAAAATTTCTGAGGCATGTAACAGAATTTAAAAAATTTTCGGTAATTATTCAATCACGAAGTAGTAATGACTTTCACTTTCGGTTCATTTTCAAATCTACAAAACTTGTCACTTTATCACCGATTAAAAGCATCAGTCTTTCTCATGAACTGCTAAAACTGAAGACTATTCACCACAAAAAATATCACCGAACCCTTCATGTAACTGTTTTGCAAGCTTTCGTGCGTAAAATAAAAAAATACATTTTCCATAAAAGAAAACAAACTACCTATCAGATAGACTTCGAAAAATCGGTACGTTAAAGTTAAATACAACTGAGAGCATTTATAGTTGAAATAATATACCAGCCAAATAATTAATGCGAAAGTCCATACAAAATGAGACAACCAATAACAAATATTTAAGCACAAATTAACCGCACTGTTACAGCATTTATGAAAAAGGGGCTTTTTGTTTATCAGCTAATAGAGAGGCCTCCATAACCACGAGTATGTGGACACGGTGGATGCTGGTGTTACGGGTGAGAACTTGCACATCGGACTGAATAAGAACACTACAAATTTTTGTCGTGATTTTTACAAATGTTTTGGCACTGGAATGACTATTCAAGCAAACTTCAATTGTTCTGATTAAAACGACGTCCGCGCCTTTAATAGATGATAAATCGGAATAATTAACAGCTACATACTTAGCAGAGAAATCGTCAGAGATAATAGAGTCCCACAGGATATTTGTCCTAACAAGACAAATGCCCCAGGAAGCCTGCAGGAGTCATCTGGGATTGAAAATAATGATCGGCTGCTTACAGCTAGGATCACTGAAAACTTGGCTCGACAACTCTTGAACACGTGCCAGAACTCCCCTAGAACCAGTGCTCAATTTTTTTTCAAAATAAATAATGACTGTTTTATATCAATTTTTATTATTTAAACTATCAAAAAATGACGTCATGGATTACACAAAACATCGGTTGTGAATCAATTCCCTCGCTCCACGGATCAGTACACACAAAGGTATCGCCTTAAATAAAAAAAAATCACTTATAATGTGTGATCACAATATTAAGTGGTCATAATGTTAAAGTTACAACTGCGAGCGTGTTGTCGCTTTGAATGCTGAAATAATACGATTTCAGGCACATATGTACTAGACACGATTTCAGACATGGTATGCAGTAAGTCCCATCTTAGGTAAAGAGGAAGTTACAGGCCGACACTTTTTCGGATTCTTTACTGCACCTTTTCCGCTTTCTGTCATTGCTCTGTGCAGCCATAATGTACATAAACTTGTTGTTTTGTGTAGTTTCCAAGAATATCGAGGAAAAAATTATTTATAGCTTACTGATTTTTACCGTTTCATGACACATTCATGAAGCATTGCCCGCTGGGCGAACCCAGGCTGTCAGCAACCCGCTGAGGAAATATGGGGGAAAATGGCACTTCCGAGATAAATGCTGTTTTGTTTTTTTTTCTTTGGTGGTTGGGGGGGGGGGTGGAGGCGACACTATCAGTACAAATCGAAATTGTCGCTGTAAAAGTTTTTTCAGTTTCTTGATACTGTTACTCCTAGTCTCGACGGACACACAGATCCGCCAACTGAAATAACAACAGGCTAGGAATCTTTCGGTGCACGGTCGAGGGCAACGAGGTTCAAACCTGAGAGCTTTTCCTAAACAGCATATTGAGAAGAGTTTAGTCGTGTTATTTTCGGCTCTGACAAGACATACGAACTTGAGTAAAAAGTGGTTTTGCAACTGTGTATTTATTGGTGCTGTGAACGCTAATCGGGGTTCCACGCTAACCATAAGAAACAAATCCTTTTGTCAGTACAAAGTTGTTATATGACCATGGCAATTGTGCGTCATAATTAATTACGGTGGTGCATCCTTTCTAAAATAACGCCATTGGCCCGTGTCGGGCGTCGAGATTAGCAAAACTGACATCAACGGCAAGCTCTTTTTTCAGAAACTAGCATTCTTGTTGTCACAGGAACAGCGCAAGAGTCATCTAGGACCAGGCTTATCCCAACAACCCAAACAACAAATTACAAAAGAAATACCAGTTCTATGCGACAGAGGAATATTTAAAATTTTAAACAATTTGAGACACGTTAAAGGCCTGCATGTGCCCATTAAGGGCCCAGTAATAAAAATCCCAATTAACGGTCCCATCAAACAGTTTTATTCCTAAACATTTATCTGTTGTTTTTTTGGGTTTTTTTTTCAATACTATTTGAGCGTTTTAGATTAATTCCCATTGCACTTTGATAACTCTGTGGCAGAAACTGAAAGATTTCGGAGTGAATATTTTGATATTTTGTCTGTTTGTTTATTTAGTGAAAAATAAAACATAACAGTGAGTCATAATAATACTCGCTGTTGTTCAAAGCTTAGCCTTTAAAAAAAATGTCAATTTAAGAACATTTATACATTTCTCCATATGTTCTATATGTGTGCCAAAGTTCAACCCTGGGACAACTGGTACACACAAAGTGACAGTTGAAAATCGGTCAAGTATATTTAGTTGTCCGATTTTCTTAATAAAACTTGGCACACAGAAGCGGTAACGATACACCAATAAATATCCATTGCAAGAAATATGGCACAGTAACCCCTTAGGGTGTGAGGGGGGGCATTTTGCGTGCCTCCAGCCCTCATCAGAAAATATATTTTTGTCTCCCGAACATTTGTGTGACCGATGTGAAAACTGATATTTGTCAGAAAAGTGCGCCCTATATGCCTCTAAAAATACGTAATGGAATACTTGTTGAGGTTTGGAACTGTCACAGTTACTAAGAAATAAGAAGGCATATTTTCATATTTCAATTTTTCTCTAAAAAATAGAAGAGTGACAAAAAGATACGTTATCTATGTCACATGTACTTGAAAAGAAATTTTCACAGATAAGCATGTCGGCGTTTAACAACTTTTAAATTGATCGTTTATGAATTAAAGTATGAAATAAACGCACACTCCACTTAATATTAGACAGTTTTATTTTTCATACACAAGCAGAAAACTAACCACATGTTTACATGATTAGTTAAGTGGGGTTTTCAATGTTGAACTTTGAAGTGAAGATGTAGTAAAAGCAGATAGTTTTTTTTTGTAAGCCAAAAGCATAGTACGTCCCCACTTTGAATATTGCTGCCAAGTCTGGGCTTCCAGTATAAACCTAAACCAAACCGACTCGATCGAAAAGTTGCAGGTATGAACCCTTCGCATCATATTCCCCCAACTGAGTTATAAACGAGCACTCGAAAAGGCAGATCTATCAACACAACAGCAACGAAGAAGAAACATGTGCAAAGCTATGTTTAAAGACATGTTATATGAAAGTAATGTACTTCACAAACTTCCACCACCCAAAAGTGAACATAGACACAATACGCGAAAGGCAGGACGATACTCATGGCCAGAAATGAAAACTAACAGATATAAAAACTCGTTAATATCTTATAGTATATACAACTTTCAATGAAATCTTTTTGGTAATATGAACTGTTAGATTAAAACCGTTCATTATAACTTTCAAGGAAAACTGATGATTTTAAATGATCTCTGAGTTCGAGAATTAAAAAAAAAACTTAAGCTTTATCTAATACAGCGTTTAATGTATGCTAATTTCACTGTTCCAAACAATTCAACCGTGGAGTTGCACAATGGATTCAATAAAACCCCTATCTATCTATGTATCTATATATGTATCTATCTAAATCTCTCGCAATAAATAACATTTGTTTACATCAAGGCAGCATGGTTTATGACATGACAAAGTGACAGTAAATTTTGTAATTATTCACTAAAAAATTTCAAATTGGTATTTCAAAAAAGAATGGAAGAAATTAAAAGTGAAATATTGTGGGTGTGTGGGATAAATTTATACCGAATTCTGCATCTATCAATTATTTGAGTATATATTTTACAGATAATCTTCAATCCCTGTATTTATATTTTGGTCACTTGACTTTGGTCACATGACCTTTAATTCCCAGAACGTATGTAAGGCTTCGCAGCTCTGATTTTTTAGCTTAGTTGTCTTACTGTGTTGAAATATGGGCTTCAGCCAGCAAAAAGTGCTTAGATTGCATTGTTTGGAGTCAAAAAAAGGATTATAAGGATCATATCCAAAGTTGGTAAATACGAACATAGCAATCCTCTGTTTTGTAAATTGAAAATTGTTAAATTTCATGACCTAATAGAACTAAAAATTTCGGTTGTTATGTATAACGCTCGTCACTCCGCATTACCGGTATATATTCAAAAACGCTTTTCGATTGTTACTGATGATCATATGTACAGTTTAAGAAGTGTACGAAAATTTAAAATTAGCTATGTTCGGACGACTTTAAAATCAAAATGTATTAGTGTTTATGGTGTTAAAATCTTTAATAGCCTTCGACGTGAAGTTGTTGAAGTTAAAAAAATATTTGTCAGTTTAAATGTCTTTTCAAAAACTTATTGTTTACGAGGCGTTAACTCGACAAGTGTTAAGAGAAATTATGTCGGCATAAGCTTAAATCTTATGGTATTTTTGTAAACTGTTGTTGTTTGGTAGTCTATGTTATAAAAGTTAAAGATAATAAGGCGAATATTCACATAAGTTTGTAACTTTCTTTATTCGCCTGTTCTTTCTGTGTCATCAAATGTTCGTAAAACTGACATGTTTCTTGAAACATCGACTTGTACATAATTGTTTGCTCAGAAGAACAAAACTGTTTGAATTGAATATGCAATGTTATTCAAGTCAGAGCTGACTGGGAGCTAATATATAATACGTGGTAGTAACCTGCAACCGTCCGCCATTTTTGGGTTGTTTTTTCAACAATTACTTTTTTGTTTTCGGTGTAATGGAGTTCCCCTTTGGAACATCGAAAGTGTAGAATTTCAGACATGTTTCCAGAGAATTACAAAGCAAACTGAAATGTCTGTGTTGAGTTACAGGGAAATTAACTACTTCCGGGCAAAATATTTTTGAACAACTTTAATCCGCCATATTATTTTGTCATCTCGAAATCTAAGAATTTTGTTAATTAATTCATTAAATAACTACATAAACAAGTACTATTAAAATAAAAAATACACCAAAATGCCGAACATGAACTGGTTTAGGTAGCCCAACCATTTAAAGGGGTATTATTGTATTTAGTCAACCTCTCGGGTGATAAATGACGAGACAAAAATGACATTTTCGGGATAAATGTTGTTTTCCGGGATGGCGAACTTGCATGAACATTGGCGAAAGACCTAGGTTAGTGGTATATACAATAACAAATAATAATGTATACAATTATAATTTATTACACCTTATATTTTTCATAACAAAGGTTTTGCTCTATCTATATTGTGTTATCGCTCAAAAGCTTAAATTTACCTTCCGACCGATTTTACCTTGCTGTTCTCGTACAACTTGTACGCGTACGAGTAGAAGCCCTGTCTTGTCCTTAGTGTTCCACCTAACTTCTTGTTACTGTACTGTAGTTTTGTTTTAAATGTTTTTGTGTTTAAGTACCGCCCATCATCCCTGAGTTATCCCTCAGTTCATGGAGGTTAGAAGCATAGAGGAGAAGAAGAACAGCTGTCGCATTATCGTGAAATATTCATTATCGCCCATGTAGCGACCTAGCAACCCCATTTTCTGATCAAACAAAACAACCCGTAAAATATATTCATTCAATAAAATATTGTAACTATTACACACGTTCAACTAAAGACTATAGTTTAAAAATCAAATCTTCTTTCATCCATTTTTATGAATTTTTGCAACAAATCTTAAGAAGTTCGATTATTTTTTTGTTTACAAATATTTCCCGTCCTTCACATTTATCTTCAGGTGTCGCGCTAATTAATTGACCCGTCAGTCTTACCGGGCATATTTGAGTAAAAAAGCCGAAATATGATAGTAATACTTCGTTCTGAGTGCGTACGATATTGTTTTTTGCCTGAAGCCGTAGGGCCGTACGGACCGACCCCGAAGAGTACACACCCGTACACCCCCGTATTATATGCCTACTTTTGCTATTTTTGTGTCGTTCTTCAAAATTTTACCACGCACTATTTTTGCACTCAGTACGATCAGATGGGGTGACGCGTAATCGATACTGCGGTCAGAGAGCAATGATATTTGACTCGGTTTTTGCACTTAAGAAATAAATATTAAGTATTTATTTGCTCCGTGTAATGATTATTTCTGACGCAATACCCCCCCCCCCCCCACCCACCCCCTAGCCGGGGCATTATATCAGTTATATCTTTATTAATTTCAAATCAATGCACACTAATCACCCGAAGGACGTGTAAAATTACCAACAATTTATACCCTTTAAAATAATATTTACCTTCAAAAATGCCTTCCTTTCTGCCATCAGTGATGATACACTTAAATTTATGTGCCTTAAACTCATGTGGTTTAAGAACTAACCTCACAAGCCCGCCTCAAAAACAAGTATTTTCTCCCTTTCGAACGTTCCTTCTTACTTTTGTCAGTTCAACGGAAGTAACTTATTTCAACTCAAATAGCGAAATAACAACGCAACAAATACACAAATGGCGTAATTATATGACATTTCTAATTAGATGACGTTTCGTTTTCAGGTTGCGCTGTAAATATCGTCACAGTAATGACTCAGTTATCGATTCTGAGAACGGTTGCAGTTGATTCTGACCCACTTTCTCTTCAATTTCAACTCCAAAAACACGTGTGTTTTTTTGTTGTTGTTGTTGTTGTTGTTGTTGTTGTTTACTGTTTACATCTGATCGCAAAATGAATATGCTTATAGGGGACATCTTGCAATCTGGCCTATGAAAACTGCATGCTCGTTTTTTCCCATCATTTCTTTGTACGCGGACCTCTAGGCATATAATAAAATATTGAATTAGAAGTTATGTTAAGTGGAAGTTAACAAGTGAGGAGAAACAACACTAAAGCACATATCGATCCGCGACACAACTACAGAATAGTGCATGCTTTTAGCTTCAAAGTGTACCATCCTAACCGAAATATTATGCACAACACTGCAAACTCCGATCTTTGATAGTTCTGCAACTTTCAGTCACTCATTGATAAAAAATGAATGCGATATATTAAAACTACACATTGTTATGAAATATGATGACTCAAATCAACCGATGTAAATCTCTTTTCTGTTTACAAAATTTCTCCTCATAGATGTCTGAGTGCTAAGTTTGTAACACTCCTACCAAAGAGACCTTGACTAGGGCAATTGCTAAGCCCACAACTAAAGTAAAGGTACTGAAAGCATATGGAAAGCATTTATCTGCATCTACATTTTCATGAGATGAGGAGACCGACAAAAGCCGGCCGTCTCACCTTTTAATCAGCAACACGACCATATTCCTCGAAAAATTAGCATATAATCTTTCCGATTGACTTCTGAGTAGTTTTTGGATCAGCTTTTTATTATATTGAATATGTGCTGTGCTACAGCGCAAAATCTTTTATTTTGATTTTGAAAATATCGGCTTGCAGACTACGAAGCCATCACTGTGGGTTTTCCACTGTGTTAACATCCATAAAAAGGAATTCTGCGGGATTTACCGCCAGGCTTGGGTCCCCCAACAGTGCCCCTGTCACTATGTTTACAATGCTTGTCAACCATCCAACCAATCAGCGTCAGTGGAGCTCCTGTCATGTGATCAAGCCATTCCAAACTTATTGCGATCCGAGTAATAGGAGTTGTTTCTCCGCTTACTTTTTTGTAAAAATGACTGATTAAAACCAAGGTAAACGCATACTTTTTGGATATTATTTATCTTGGATAGTAATTTTACGTATACGGTAAGTTTCATTTTGTTTGGTTAACGTTTTTTTTCAATTTGCTGACTTTGCTGATCCCTACAAGTGATAGTTATGAGTTTTGTCAGACCGGCTTTTGTTCAGTAAAAGCTTGCCTGCCATCAAGAATGTAGTGTAGGTTATTGACAATAGGCAGTGAGATGGTTTCTGGGCGTTTTCCTCAGAATTTCCATTTCGAGGGTTTCTCTCATTGTTGGAAAACAGTTTGCATCGAGTCGGCTCTGCAAACAGTAAAGTTTGAACTTTGTACCGTTCCTCTTTCCTTCTGCTGGCAACAGGGCGTTGTAGGGTCATCGGACACACAGTTATTACACAGTCATGTCTTCCAATGGCTCGATACTGCGGCAACTCTCTTTGGGAAATTCCATACACTATCTCTTTCTTTGAAAGACACGCCAAATTTAGTGTTGTGACGCTTTATCACGATATTGAGTAGTGGAGTAATGTAGCCACTCATGTCCGCCTCTGACACGGCTTTGAGTCGTTCACATGGTCGTTGCTGGGGCCTCGTACCTCTAACGGGTACGACATCTCGAAACTGTATCGTATTGCTGCAGCGCCAACACGGCGCAGGCATCGACCACGTGTCACATTACGAGGGTTATCGGCACAAGTACGACCATGTGATCGAATACGAGCCGATGTTGTGATATCAATACAGGTCCTCTCTGTTTTTACCTATTGCAGTGACAGCTCAATCATGTGACAGGTCGCTGCTATCACGAGTCGTATAGGCAACGAGTCGTCGCTACCACGACCCGTGGCAGTGGCGGCTTTATCAGGTGATGGTCGTTGTTATCATGAGTTGCATATGCAACACCAACACGTATAAGCATCGATCAGGTTGAGACAGGTTGAGACAGGTACGATAACGTGGTCGAGTACGAGCCGATGTCGTGACAGCAATGTTGTGGTTGTACGCAATTGTCACAACTTGTCAAAAACGTGGTGTAAGTGGGTGACAAAGGGATGGCGGTTATCTGAGTGGGTAGAACATGGGGCTGCTAATCCCAAAGTCCTGAGTTCGATTCAAGCTCGGTAGGATAAGCAGGTATGGCGTTCGCTCCAATTGCCTCAGCTAAGCGAATGCAGTAGGCTAGATCACCTATAACACGAGTTGTCTATGCTAAGAGTCGTCATTGCCACGATATGTAGCAGTGACGGTTCAATCATGTGATGAGATAATGCTATCACGACTGTGCTTGCAAGGCGTTGTCATTGGTACGACCCGTAACACTGTTAGTTACGTGACAGATCGATCATACCATGAGTCGTGACTGTCACGCATCGTGTTTGTGACGAGTCGTGACCAGAACCACTCTTCGCTGGGAAGGGGCGGTGCTATCAGGACCTGTCCACGCGACCGGTCGTACCTGACCCAACCCATGACTGCGACTGGTCACTGTGCAGGTTTGTGTCTGCGGCAAAGTCACTTAGTCACTTGGCACGTAGCAAAGCGTCTTGATCACGTGTTTACACCGCTGTATCGACTTTGATCTGCACCCTCCACAATTGTGATGACTCACTGCTATCATGAGTCGTGTACGCAACGGTCGTCATTGTCATGTCCCGTTGCTATGACGGGTCGATCATGTGATAGGTCACTGCTATCGGGGGTTTTGTCGGCAACGGGTTGTTACTGTCACGAACCGCAAGGGTGACGAGCCAGTTACGTGACTGTGACGGGTCGTCACTGCCGAGGATTGTCCACGTGATTGATTGTGTCTGTCACGATCCGTGACTGTGAAAGGACGACACTGTGCGGGTCGTATCTGCGGTAACTCGATCACGTGTGACTTACTGTAGTGACAGGTATAGACAGAGTAACGGATCGCTCATGTCACAGTTCGCTTGTACAGCGTCTCAGGCACGTAATATCGTGGCTGTGTCGGCTTTTTATCACTGTTTTCAATGTTTTTGCGCAATAGTCAGTGACTGGGTCGTGTTGTATTTTATTTTTAACAAGTCTTACAGCAACAGCTGTTATTGCATACGTGCGTAGCTTTCTTTCTATTGTAGACCCACAGTTGATCTGGTGTTAACTGCTGACACGCGTAGTCGATGCTGTGGCAATTTATCTTTGCAAACGTTGCAACTATTATCTCTTTCTGTGCCAATATTGCAAGCGTGGTCGTGTTGCATCGACTTGACATAGTGCCGAGTAGTGGATTGGCTGACTAGCTGTAGTACGGCTATTGATTTGTCCACGTGGTTGTCGCAGCGGCAGCGTATCTGTAGCGATACATTATTTCGACACCGTGTCGGGTCGTTGCATCACTGATAGTGTGTATGCATCGTCTCTGTATAAATGCACGGGAGTTTCCCCTATCTTTGCCAAGAGTATATAGCTTCAATAGGGGGTTCGTGTACCATTTTTCTACGTGAATTACTTGAAATTCTGGTTGTGTTATCGTCATGATTATGTGATCGGGTATGTGTCTATGTGGTGCCTGCAGCGACCCGTCACACTGGATTGGTATGATTATTAATACGCTGCTGTCACGGTTGTTGTGATGACAACTGCTGAGTTGTCGCTGTGCAACGACCATGTGGTCGGTAGCTATGCGATTGGTTTTGGTGTTTACTACAACTTGTGGCGATGGCAAATTGACCATGTGAAGCCTTGCCTTTATTTCGCAGTCAGTCGCGCATATGCTGTGACGTGACTCGTGACTGTCACGACTCGTGCATGCAACGTGTCATCATTGTCACGACCAGTGGCGGTGGCCGGTCGATCTTATGACCGGGCGTGGATGACATGCGCCATGCGCGTGGCGTGTCGTGACTGTGGCAACTCGTCGCTGAGAGTGGTCATCGCTGCCAAGGGTCGTCCACGTGACAGTTTGTCACTGTTACGACCTGTGACCGTGACGGGTCGGGTGTGCAGCAAATCGATCACGTGTTACCCGCTGCGGTCACGGGTATCGATACATTGTCGATTCCGCCTGGAGGATTCAATCTTTCTTTAATAATAATAATATTTCGATTTCTATAGCACCTGTTCTAGTAATAAGCTGTAGGTGCTTAACAAATGAACACTTGAAGCTAACAGAGTGGGCTCGTGTGCGGGCTAAGGGTCGTAAGCGTTCGAAGAGAATACACTCTCGTTTCAAGATGCGACCTTCAAAACTTAGCGCACATTTGTGGACATGGAGACAATAGCTGTTTGATGGCGTTTTCGATTCAATGGTGGCAGCGTCTTTTGACCTATTTAAGCTGCATGCTTTCCTGGTAGCTTCATTGGTGGTGTTATGGCGTGACTGGACTTTGCCACATTCAAATATCAGTGCAGAAGACGCTCTTAAATGGCGATTGAAGCAGACAATCGAGACAGCTAGAGTGAAGATACAAGGCACTATTATGTGTAGATGTTTGATTCGGCAGCACAACAGACCAAAGCAGTGAAGTCTTCTATGCCGTCCAGACCAGCGACAAAGGGCTGCTGGAGTCTTCAGCCGCATTCACTCCCCAGGCCAAGAAGCCAAGGTGGAAGCAGAGGTAACAATTACTCCAAACATCCGGTCGACATCGCGCACCGATCTCGCACAGATACTTTAAGTTCTTACAAAGAACTGGTTTCTGCATCAATCAGATCCAGTGCAAAGGTACCCGCAGAAGCGAGGCTAAAGGATTTATGGCAAGCTTTTCAGCCACTCGTCGCTCCGATTTGAGTGCTACCCCTTGCGGTTTCGTGGTAAAAGGTATTTTAAAAGAAACTCTTTTGACCTCAGTTTGACACTGACCTTCGAAGTCAATGTAACATATTTTGCATTTTTACTGATTATGCCATTCTTTACACATGCATGCTACGCCAAGCTTTTTCAGAGAAACAAGTATAAACTGGTTAAAAGATACTTAAACTATGTTCAGTTTTAGGGGACAGAGTTGCCATAGAACCAGGAACACCATGTAGAAGTTGTTTATATCGTAAGCAAGGGATATACATCTTATATCCCGACGTTGTGTTTTTATCTGAGTCACCTGTTCACGGCGCTTTGATCAGATTCCGTAGTCATACCGCAGATCTGTGTTTTAAGTATGCTGATTTTTAAATTATTCAGAGACCTTTTAGGAACAACTATTTTTTCCTAGAGTTCATCGTATATAGTATTTTTAGAAACCACTTCAGTTTCAATTACCTGCATATATACAGTAAAAACCTGTGTATCAAGACACCTGACTGACTGAGCTTTTTTTGTCCCTAATAGTGAGGTGTACCTACTATACATGTTCGGGTTTGATTGATGATAAAACAAGGAATATCACCACTAACGATAAAGCTTTTTTATTCCATCTTTTCTCACGCCAAGTTAAACAATAAGGCGGATACAAATGCATAGTAATGGAAAATTAATACGTTAGTCCATATGCAGTGAATTCTACAGTTCATGTTTTTGTAAATAAAGTTCTCGATTTTTTTCTGGTGGCTTTTTTTCTCCTTCGAGAGCTGGTTCTGAGCGATAAGATCTCTCGCTCTGTGCATCAATTCTGTCAAAGTGGAAATGTCGGACAAGCATGAGAACTTGGTCAGTTGATCAATTGCACGTCTTGCGTACACCATTCCAATGCTGTATGTTCTAATTTTGTGTGGTACGACTGTCTCACACTGATCTTCGACGTCCGACACAGCATCTGTGCCACCTTGGGTCTTTCGCTCCTCGATCAAGCCTTTTTCCAAGTACTGTTCAAGTTGCTCGGTGGCAGATGCGTCCGCACCAGTGTCCACAAAATCTTGGGCATTCATAACTTCTATATGCGCGGAGAGTGACTGGGGTATCGCCTGTAACTCTGCAAAACCACTTTCACCAGTTTCACTGTCAGAAACGTTTGGTTTGAAACCACACTTTGCCAAGCACTTTGATACGGTCTCAGGATTGACATCTCGCACGGATCCACTTCTCCAGTAGCATGCATTCAGGACGTTGATTTCCTTTGTAGTAACTTGGTTTGCAGTAACTTGAGGATCATCGAGGAGTGCCAGGGTGTGCCGTAAGACACGTTTTCGGTACAAAACCTTGACGTTCGGAATGACCCCTTGGTCTTAGGATTGGAGATGCGATGTGGTGTTGGCCGGAAAAAAAGACCAGTTCTATGTTGCTCATTTGCAATCCCTTTAGATGTGAGGGAGCATTGTCCAAAAACAGCAGAATGTGACGTTTTCGTTTCACCATTTTCGTGTTGAACTCCTTTAGGCAATCCACTTACAAGGTGTCAATGGTAATGTGGGACCTGGCTGAGCGACCAATAACAGGAGGTTTTCTATCTCCCCATCCATGTTGGCACAGAAAACAACAGTCAAACGATCTTTGGCCTTATTTCCAAACTTGCATTCTTCCCCTTTGACGTTGAGTGATTTATCCAAAACTGCCCTAAAGAATAGCCCAGTTTCATCATATTCTACACATTCTTTGGTTCATAACCCTCGAAAATTGTAGATACTTCTGGCTTTCAGTCACCAACAGTTTTTTCATCCACACTCGCCCCTTCGCCAGAAACAATTTAAAACCGAGTAGCATAAAGCCTTCTGAAATTTTCAAGCCATTGATTTGAAGCTTAAAATCATCTAATCCAAGTTCTTTGAAAAAATCAAGCGCTTTCTCCAGGAACAATGGACCAGAAATTGGTACATTTTGACTGCGCACCCCAAGAAACAGGAGTAAGCAATAGAATTAAGTTCATACTTTTCAAACGAATGGTGCATACTCTTTTCACATCGAGGTTATCAGCATCATTAACTTGATTAAAAAACCTCCTTCTTGTTCAAAATGTTTGGAGTCTGCGTTTTGCTAACACCAAACTTATCCGCTAGCTGCCTTACACTTTGTCCTTCTTGAACGGTAAGAAAAAACTATTCTTGATAATTTTCACTTTTTGCGTAGGTGGAAATTTGTTTCTTTTCCTTTTTGTCCCTCCCATGTTTTAATTGCAATTGCTTTTTGAATACAGAAATATCCAAGAACGCGTCTCTTATACGTATTGTTAAGCCCAAATATGACATTTTAAACTCGGTGTATCAAAATTTCAAAGAGCAAGGAATCTAACTTTTGCTAGGAAGACTTAGCAAAACTGTCGTTAATTGTGCACCTCTAATCCCTCTTGTCTGAACGCCCTCTGCACAACCTCTTTTGTGTAGGCAGATACGAGATACCCTGAAAGGGGTAAACACTCACCCCGAAATGTTGGCAAGCAATGCTCTGAAGCGGGCAAAAAACTGTCCCTAGTCCTAAATAGCAAGATGTCATTATGATACAGTTTTTTTTAGTACAGAAGTCAACGGATTTCAAAAGAGACTGATGTGGACTGTCCCTAATTCTCAATTGTCCCTAATATACAGGTTGCCCTTAAGGCAGGTTTTACTGTACATTTTAGCAAGTAACTAACCTTTAAATATTAAAACCAGCACCTTTGACATTTGTTGAGCCGCCTTATAAAATTTCAATTAAATATTGTTTTGTGATTCAACAGGTTACTCAAACATGTCTCTTTAGAAGAAGGCGCTCTGTTAGAGCCACTTGCCGTAGCGCTTTATGCGTGTAGGCACGGAGGAGTTACTATAGGAAGCAAAGTGCTCCTTTGTGCTGCTGGAACTATTGGACTGGTGAGCCTTTTTACGGCGAAGGCTATTGGAGCTGCTTCAGTTTGCATTACAGGTAACGATTTTACAAGTTAGACGCTATTCACCAATTTTTTTTGGGAAATTTTTTCGAGAAATGATACAAAGCAAACATTTTTGAGAATATTTTAACGTTTCAAACAAAGGAAATGCCTTTATTCTCATGTCACTAAACTTTATCCTATGTTATCTTACTAAATATTGAGGAATACTTAATGGGGATGTGTACCAGAAAAACTGATGGCGAGTTACGAATATTTGCAATTAACACGAAGTAAACACTACTTAGACGTACCTCCTTGTATATAGGATGGAATTTCGTTATCATGCAATAACAGATATAAGTGCAGAGAGACTGGCCTTCGGTAAAAAGATTGGCGCTGATCAGATTATACTGGTCGAGAGCAATGATTCACAAGCAATCTCTGGCACAATAACGGCATCTATTGGAGAAAGTCCAGATATCTCAGTAGAATGTAGTGATACCGAATCCGGCGTAGAAGCTGCTCTGTATGTTCGTATAGTTTGAGTTATTTACTTTATAGTCGGCGTTAAACGTTTCTCATAATCAGCAAACAAAGTTTTATAATTTATTTGCTTAATAAGGAAAGCTTTAAGTAAAATGACGGTTGTGTTCAGAAACATGTAAATATATATATATATATATATATATATATATATATATATATATATATATATATATATATATATATATATATATATATATATATATATATATTAACTTTATAGAGATCTTTATAGATAAAATTCATAAAAAACATAATCGATAAATTTTATGTCTTCACAGGCTACCAAATCTGGCGGAATAAAACTGATAGTTGGCTGAGCACAAAAGAAGTTTGCCCATTGCAGATGCTGCACTACGAGAGTGTGAATCGCAGGTATGCAGACTCGTACGTAACTGGTAAAAAACACAATCCAAATGAAACTGTGAAGTTCAGCAAACATCGGTACACAATAGGAATGATCAGCTGGATATGTCTACACTATTCTTGTTATGGGTCGACAGGTGTTTTACATAAATTATACCTGTTGTACTCACAAGTAACATTTATCTAAACTAAACCTGGTATGGCACGTCAGCTATCCTTATCCAAACTGTACATGATTCAACTCACCCATTGCACTTATCCAAACTTTATAGGATACGATCCGCCAGGTATATTCATCTAAATTGGTCCTACTATGACTCACTAAGTTAATTGTTGTACGACATTCCAGGTGTGCTTATGAATGTTCTTACTCTGAATGAATGCCTCGCAAAACAACCTGTTTACGTTGTTTTAAATTTTCAACAACACAACTTCTTTTATTCCCTACTGGAAACTTTGTTTTGACGTGGAACACAAAGGTTAAGGTCTAACTGAGGTCAAATATTTTGAACGACTGTTTATCACCACAAAATGGCTGGAAATAGGGCTCAGATTTCAGTTTGAACAAACTTTGATGAGTGAGTATCTCTTTGACCTGAATTTTAACCTTGAATGTCAAGGTCAAACGTTACGAGAGCCTAGTATCTTGTGTACCGTTAATATTAGGACAACTTACCTAAAATTGCAGCTGTTGTGAGCTCAGTTTTGACCGTTAGAGCCCAAAAGATGTTATATTATAAGTACATCGGTCAACTTGGCTTTCTTGGTCAAGGCTATAATGGAAATCCGGAAGTTTAAATTATCCCAAAAGACGCTAAGCGACATAGTCATTCTCAATTTCTCAATTCTCATAAGTAAAATTGCGCTTTTCGGTCAAGGTAAAAACCGGAAATTGGCGATTATCTCAAAATCGGCTAGAGACAAAGCAATTGTTCTCTTGTATCATTTTTTGGGTCTTAAAATATCACGTTAGATGTGATTCCGTGACATTAATCAAATTATCAAATTGTTGAAAAAGAAAACAGGGACATATCTTAGTTCACTGTATTATTTTGTTTTATTCTTGCAGTTTTGAACATGTTGAAATATTTAAATAAAATCTGAAAACATTTTTAAGATTTTAAAGAAATTAAGTCGCAACGATTTAACAATTAGACAACGAAACAACAGCAGAAATGATACATAAGGATTGTTAAGTATTACTTTTTTACATAGTTATCCAATTGCTTTGTCCATGGTTGCAAGTGGACAAGTTGATGTAAATCCACTGATACCACATCGGTTTACGCTAGAGTAACCTGTGAAAGCCTTTGAAACTTATTGTGCAGAAGATATGCTTAAGGTCATGGTTGACGGCGATACAGAACGATAAAAAAACTTTCAACAACCTGTAATTAAAACATTTGTTTAACTTAAAAATAGTTTTTTTTCTCACGTTCTCAGAGATAACAGTAAACATGAATGCTTCTCTTATATTCTTTTCGTGTGAGCATTTTTTGTTTATTATTCTCATATGAAAAATACTTCATGCTTAAATAAATTGACAATTGATAAGATGATGTCACTAAATAAGACATGCAAAATATTGCTCTTTTGAATGCAAATAGCTTTGGGATTTTAAATTATGACAAAACTTTCCGCACCAAAGTGATGCATTGTTAGTTTTATCATGCTACGTCACGGGGTAATAATTATATATTTAATAAATAAAAAAATTCAAATATTTAGCTTTCAAAAAATGGGCAGTAGTGCCATGTCCTGTTTGTGTGGTAATTAAAAAGAAATTCTGCAATTACTATCATACCTATCAAGAATGGATAAAATAATAAACTGATTAGAGAATATTTTTGTACGAGTAGCAGTTTTCTTCGAAGGAATGTGAAAGTGTAAGTATATGTTATGATAACCTAAATTATACAATGCAATTGTGGTGCTGTCGGTTTCTCTGCTTAAAATTTACTACGAATAATTATTTTTAGATTTGATGTAAATTTTAAAACATATTTTTTCTTTAATTAATTTTTTCATTACTATCTTTATATATATTTATTATATATAAAGATATATATTAATATAATATATATATTATATATATATATATAAGAATAATAAACAGTTTCATATTGACCAGAGTGCCTCCGCTTTTCACAACAAAATCAGTATTTGTAAGAGCTTACTTTAAGGCCTTTGTAACGTTTTAATGATAATTATAGTGTGCTACAAAGAAATGTTGCAAACCAGATGATTACACAAATGTTTATAACCTATTCATTTCGTAAAATATTCATTTTGAATGTCAGAATAACTCATTATTAAAATAAAAAATAAATAAGCGTTTTAGATATGGATTCCTAAATTAATCAGTCAAAAATAAAAATAGATAATAGTCCTAGATACCGAATCTTGTGATAAATCAGTCGAAGCGGTTTACAACATAACTATATGTTTTTAGAATAGTAATTATTTTAAACTCGCCATTATTATATTTGCAAAGATAATAGTTCATTCTATGACTGCTGATTTATTGCGAGTGGAAGCGACTAGCCGTAACAGCGTAAGCATTACAACTTTGAAACTCCACTATCCGATTACGTGACTTAATTGAAAATAAAAAGGCACAAAGATTACCCTTATAACTAGAACCATAAACACAACCTAAAAATTTACAAGCAAAACCATAAATAATTGAGCACCCGGAAGAACATAATTGCGGTACTCCCGACTTATTATTTCCTTTATTAGAATATGTTTTCCTTTTTGTGACACATATGATCTAGGCTGAGCATGCAATTCATAGAATATAATGAATTAAAGACGGTTGGAGTCAAGCAATCCGTTTGTATACCTTGTTTGTGGTGATTGCCTCAGTGCTTTATACTAAAAAACTGAGATATCACATGTGGTTCTTGCCGATCGTAGGTTATTACATGGACATTCATTTAGAGTGTCTGTCCCTAAAATCGTGTTTTACACTGCCACAAATCTGCAGCAGAGGCAACAGAAAATGCATTAGACGTTTGTAATCTGCCGCATTCTATGTGTTAAGCACCTAGTTTACTCTCTAGGTGCAGCAAAACCTTAAGTAATTTTCATGTATAACTTTATCGTAAAGGGCAGATATAGCCAAATTATTCCATTTTGAAGTAGAAGTTTACTAGCTAGAGTGAAGTTCTGATGTGACTAAGATTACGATCATGGATGCTGTATTTCAAAGTTTTGCCCAGTTGCAAGAGACGTTAACTGTGTAATGACATAATATTGTGGGATCCACAGAGGCGATAACTTAGATTCAATTGTATTTAGGAAAATTACATCCACACTTAAGAAGTGCACGTATTATTGTGATTTCATAAATGGACAAAACTGTATTCACAATTGGCTTAAATTTATTTTTACACAGAGCTGCAAGTGCATTATGTTGCGGGCCCTTCTGCGGTCCCTTCTTTAGTAATATTTCCTGATTTTCTTCAACATAGTAACAAATTCAAAATTTGGGTCATTATTTTCATTATTAACACCACAATGTTATTAACCACAACGTTACTGCCAGTACACAACAGCAGTACATAAAGTTCCTTCATTTGTTGTTTGACAAGTGCGCGAACGCCCTTCACCTCGATCTATTTCTTGTGGTGTTGTGCAAAGTAACTGATCACTCAAGTCGATCGTTCTCACCTATTTCGTCTTCACATTCAAATTTTCGTCTATATGTATACATATCCAATTATCATTGTTTAGGCAAGCTAAATTGACATCGCAAAAAGAATATTTCTTACAAAACAGTGTTAAGCAACACTTTTCTATGTCCACTCACGGGGGGGGGGGGGGGGGCTGTAAATGGGAACATTACGACAGAGTGCATGCTTGTAAAAAACTTTCAGTGCAAACAGTCATAGAATATTAGCACATCTTTATCTTTTTTTATTTAGTTTTTGTTTAATAAATTTAGTTAAAGGTATTTATTATCAAATAAATAAAAAAATTGCTTGTTTGAACACGCCCCGAAGATCCGGTTAATGTAGTCATATTTATCATGTCCAGTTTCAGAAACAACAGGTTACAAAGCAAACACAAATATGTAGAAAATATGGATGCTCACTGCTGCCGTTGTAACTTGGCTCAATCAAAGATTATCACTTCCAATTCATTATTAATTTATGGTTGCTCTTAGCGGTATGGAGAGATAGTGACTTACAACTTGCAGTGTAAATTAAATAACAATAGCAAACGCATTCCTTTTAGTAAACATAGCGATAACAAAACGAACAACACCTTTTATCGATTTATCTTGATATTTTCGTGCGTTTCATAGATAATGTTGTGCCCTACAAATGGCACTATTGCAAAATGCAAAAGAATCAATTAAAGTACAAATATGTAAACAAGTATGCGCAAGTTTTTTACAGAACAAAAGTCTAAACATATTAAGCTCTTACAGGACATTGCATTTTAACAAATTATACATTGAAATTAATTTTGTGGCATGTAATTACAACTTATATTTCTCCCAATGCTAAATTGTGAAGCTATGCTGTCATATTCAGTGATATAGAAGCATATCAAACGTAATTTCAGCTGACGTTAGAGGCAGAATTTCAACAGTCAAACATGCAATACTACACCTATTTGAATCAGCTGAACTACGTTTATGAAATTTGCTTATTCAGTCTCTAATAAATATAATCTAACACAGTATGTTATAGAGCTTTGTGAAGGATATACTAAGTATGGCTCAGGAAAATTTATCACTGGTGCTTTACAAAAAGAATGACATGAGACTGGTAATTTATGTTATATTAAAACACAGTACAAGTTCAAATAAAGACCAAAAATACGTAAGGATAGATAAGTGCATTTCAATTGGTAGGTCAGCCTAGGTAATAGCATCCATGACAAATATTCATTACATGACCCTCATTTTCACCAATTTTTTATCAAATGCTTAATATCAAATCAGTGCTAGCAGCAGAATTCTTTCGTAATATTGTAATGATGATTTTATCAAATATTACATTCCAAATAACACATGTTACCATTCTGCACTTGAGTCTGTGAACTTATACAAATGTTTAAAACACCTTAAATGAAATACTTTCCCGAAAAGTACGTTATTGATTGAGTGATAAAAGCAGGGGTTTTTTTAATCCATTTTAGTGTAGATGATTTACATGTAAGTTACAGACATGCATATGGCCAAAAATATTGTTAGAGGTAAATTCACGAATATATTGCAATTAAATCACAAGTGTTTAGATTAAAAATCATGGTCTCAAGCAATATTTATGAACATAAAACACTGCGTAATTACGTAATTTATATCAGACAGTATATCCCTTAGACAATTGATTAATTAATGTTTAAATCAACCTTGTGACTATGAGTGAATTTGTTCATTGAATAATTTTATATTCACGAAGTTTTGTAATAGAAACGATTTTGTTCACCTGTTGCAGAAAGTGATGATTACAATAAGTGTTTATTTTTTGATGTTTTAGGAAAATAGAGCCATTCCAGAACCAGCAAAAGGAGGTATGGCATTAACAAAATTCTTAAATAAAGTAATTATAAGACGTAAATAGATGGTTAATTATAAGTAGCACACGGAGTGGTGCTTTGATTACAACACTAATCTCAACGTTAAGGGTAACTATTTAAAGAACACCGTGTTCAGATATAAAGTGTGTGAAAATTTATTGAAAATAAGAATGACAAATAAATCATGCAGTCTATCACTTACATTGGAATGCATTAAAGAAGTATACATCAAGTGGCGAGAGCACTGTTCAATGACTATCCACCCGTCTCTTCACCGAGAAACAGTTTGTGACCTATCTTGAAGCTGCGCTAAAACATTTAATAAACACTGTATTGCATCGTATTTGATTGTATTTGATACGTAAGACTCACATGGTTTCTACTAAGCGGTAATAGCTAGACACGGCGGACTTATAACAACATTTTTGACATATTATTTTGAAGCAACAGGAATCAATACGTAGTCGGGATCAAGGCAGGCTAATTTGTTGTCAAGCCTTTGTTAAACTTTGTTTTATAAATGTCAAATTGTGACCAATTATGTGATTACTTTCAGAGTAAAACATCAGAAATAAAATATGATTCATATTTTATCAGTTTCATCATTTTTGTAATTAATTTCTAAAAATATCAAGCAATTATCTCTCTAATTGTTACAGAGGTACAGATCAGCATTCAAAAAGTTGGGATTTGCGGATCAGATGTTCATTTCTGGAAACATGGAGGAATCGGTGATTTTATTGTGGAAGCCCCAATGGTGCTTGGGCACGAATCAAGTGGGATTGTTACGAAGTTGGGAGAGGGCGTTACGCATTTGAAAGTTGGTAGGTTTGCATTAATACTGAGAAATTTACCAATTATATCTTTATTATTACTTAGTACTCTTGCCGAATTTTCAAAAACCTAAGTCAAAATCCTTAAAATATATATTTCTGCTTCAATGCAATAAAGTTTTTGTAGCATTATTATTTTTTGAAGGAATATGAAATATCAAACACAAACCTACATCTGCAATATGACAATCTTACTGTTGATCAATCATCTGCTGAATGACAATGCTATATGTCAGATGTGAGCACAGATAAATTCACCAATCATAAACTTTCAAAACATTGAAATCAAGCTTTGGTAACTTTTAGTCATACCAATATTCTTCTTATAACTTCTGCAAACAAAAATAATTTTAAAGTGTTTTTATTTATTTTACAAATCAGTTTATTAGCAAGTTATTAGTTTAAAAACCAGTTTACTGGATTGATTGGATGATTGATGTTTAATTGTTTGATTAGTTTCTAATTATATATATATATATATATATATATATATATATATATATATATATATATATATATATATATATATATATATATATATATATATATATATATATATATATATATATATATATATATATATATATATACATATAGGGATGATACAAAAATGTAAATTGAACATTAAAACTGGTTAAAATCGCAAAATTGAACTGCTGCGAGATATTAAATGCATTAAATGCATAGAGAAATGCATTGTAAAATTTTAAGGTAAAATTCTAGCAGTAAACTTTGAAATAATATATCAATGTTTTGATGTTCATTTTACGAGAAAGCAATTTTCAAAAATCAGTATATTAAAATGATATGAAAAAATACATGCGCTTTGTCTAAACCGCCTTGGTTATACTATTTCAACAATACAAACCTTATCTAAGCCCGTGCGGATTATGTAGAAACCATAATGATTTGCAAGTTAGTTTTACTGTAACATTGTCGCACGGAACTGTGTTTAGCGTTCCGATATTAATCAGCACCTACACCATAATACGCGAAAATGCTAAAGTATTGTGAAACAATTAAAAATAGGCAATTGAGTACACATCGTTGCATGATTCACAATCTATTTTGTCTTTTAAATGTGAAAAATAAATATATATTAAATTAAGCACCGGGAAACTTGACAACGAGTAATTATAGAAATACATATTACCAGACAGGAAAGCACCATTTACAGTTTCTGTAAGACTGATTTACATTATTGCACTTAAGTTGTGTGACTATTTCTGCACGAAATGTACATAGTTAATTTGAAATAACGGAATTATGGCAAATGATATCAGAACTTTCTGTAAGACTGATTTACATTATTGCACTTAAGTCGTGTGACTATTACTGCACGAAATGCACATAGTTAATTTGAAATAAGAGAATTATGGCAAATGATATCATCTTTCGGAGCACTTATTCTTGAAGCATATGGCCGTTATTATCAACATTGATTGTTTACATATAATGTAGGGCAAAGCCTGCTTAAATTCATGTTTCGCTCCGCGAGCAATTGTTAATTATGTGGGATATTTAGGAGACAGAGTCGCCATGGAACCAGGAATACCATGTAGAAAATGCTCATTCTGTAGAGAAGGCAGATATAACTTATGCCCCGAGGTTGTGTTTTTTGCGACGCCGCCTGTTCACGGTGTTTTAACAAGATTTCACAACCATGTGGCTGACTGGTGCTTCAAGTTAGTTTCTTTTTCATTATTATATGTTTTTTTATTTAAATCTAATCATTCTCTGTGTGGCTTGTTCATCATGACTGATAAGTTTTCTCTGTTGGTTGTCACTATCGGTTAATTCTCGTGAGAAAGAAAAGGTTTATACTCAGTTACAAAATATTTAACTTTATCACTAGGATGTTTTACACACACACACACGCACACAGTTTTTTACTGCTTATATATATATATATATATATATATATATATATATATATATATATATATATATATATATATATATATATATATATATATATATATATATATATATATATATATATATATATATATATACATAAGCAGTAAAAAACAAGGCCATATGGCAAAGTATGTATGACACAATACATACCTATACCTTGCACCTCAGAGTGCATCTACATTTGTTCTGAAGAGTTACTGTTATCTATTGTTAGGCGCTGTTCTTATTCAAGATAGGATAAAGTGCACATGGCTCATTTGCGCCCTTTTTTCTTCTGAAAATGTTGTTATATTCTTATACGAAATTGGTTATTCAAAAAATTGCTTATGTAAAGAAGAAACAATTATGTATACTTTGGAGGCTCTTTGATCATCTTCGGCCATCAACATCTGGAGAGGATGTCTTTCATGCGATAGATCACAAAGAGTGTGACAGGGATTCCATTTAAACCTTGCCTAGGGAAAGAATATAGATTGTAGTTGTGCATCTGGGTATAGATTTTATTGGCCGCTAAAAATGTGTCCTATTGACTTTGTCACAAATTTAAATACCTTAGGTCATGGACATCTGGATAAGATGTCTTTTGTGCGATCGATCTCAAAGACTACCTGAAGGATCCCATTTAAACCTTGCGTAGGAAAGGAAAAAATGATTGTAGTTGTGCACCTGGGTACAGGTTTTGCCGGCCGCTAAAAAGTGTGTCCTAGGGAATTTGTCAAAAATCTAAATATCTTACGACATGAACATCTGGATAAGATCTTAAAAACTACTCCAGGGATTCCATTTAAACCTTGCATAGGGAAAGAATATAGGATGTAGTTGTGCACCTGGGTATAGATTTTGCCGACCGTAGATAAAATGTGCCCTACAAACTTTTATCCGGACATGTGTTATATTTTTTTAGTTTTCTATTGGAATCCTGGAACTGCACGCCTGTTTGCGACATAGTCTTTTTTACTGACATACTTGTTTATAAGACCAAGCTTTTGACGCCAAACTTTAAAAAGTCTAACTAATTAGAGATAAAACACATGGCATGAAGCATTTATGCTAAAAATAATGAATGTTTTTAAAAAAATGAGTTTCCTAACACGATAAGTAGCACGAAAAGCATAACAAATAACATGCAACTGAATAAAGCTCTACATTAATAAATCCAATTGTCAGTAGCTTAAAACTAGTGAACGTAGAATTTTCATTTCTAATCCCAACTCAACAGCGCCTTGTTGTTGCTATAGGAGATCCCTAAACATCGCAACACCTTTACGTTCCTCGTCCTTACATTGATAATCCTTCAAAGATGTTGAACTGGAAAAAACACAGGACAAATTATACAGTGAATTCTTGTGGGGGTGAGCGCAGGTGGCTAATAAAACTAACTTATTTTTCTCCAGCATTTCTGCACAAATCGAGCCTTGGATAGAGCGTATTGTTCCATACAAATATTGCTGCAGTAGATTAATGCTGCAGTACCGAATAATTTCCTTTCTAGCAATGTGTGTGCACAGGCCGCTTGTCAAAACCGTTCAACCATTTTATTTCATAGATTACCTGATCACGTATCTTTGGACGAAGGGGCGATGTTAGAGCCGCTTTCCGTTGCAGTGCATGCATGTAGGCGCGGTGCTGTCACATTAGGTAGCAGAGTACTTATATGTGGTGCTGGACCAATCGGCTTGGTGCACCTTCTAACGGCAAAGGCCATGGGCGCTGCCCAAGTATGCTTAACAGGTATAATTTTCTTACCTCGAAAAAAAAGAACTATGAGAAAATGACAAAAGCGCTCGAAAAGCCATGAAAAAGTAGCATCTCTTAATCTTTCTAAGTCGGCGCAATTCTACAAAAGTCATGGTTCAATACGATCCGGTTACCCAGGTGTTACGACATCTTACGACACCATTGCTAAGAGCATAAAATATGAATAACGTATGTATTGTATAAATTATAGACATAACTGCCGAGCGACTTATCTTTGGGAAGAATATCGGTGCAGATCAGACAGTGCTGGTTGACAGTAAAGATACGAAAACAGTTGCAGATAAAATAATAGTTGGAATGGGGGAAAGTCCAGATATTACTATAGAATGTAGTGGTGTTGAATCCAGCATTGAGACTGCTCTTTATGTAGGTTTATGATTTGCAACCTTTGAAATATAGTATGATGATTTCTCATATGTCTGCCCATTTGCAGATAATGTTTAAAGCTTAAGCGACATAAACAGAATAGGTTTCAACTCTTTTCCTTTTCATGGTATTTTTTCTACTTTACAGTTGATTTAATAAATTTATTTTGCAGTAAATTATTATTTTAAAATAATATAAATCTAGAATGTCTAAATTAATTTAAACAAATTTTTCTCTTTTTTATTTTATATACTCTCAGGCAACAAAATCTGGTGGCACCGTGGTGTTGGTTGGCTTAGGATCACAAAAGATTACCTTACCAATTGTCAGTGCAGCACTTCGAGAAGTTGACCTTCGAGGAGTTCTTAGATACGCTAACTGGTACGTGCATTGTTCTACGATATCTGCTAATTTATAAAAGGTTTAGAAAACCCATTTGTATACATTTAAAATCCATGTCAATGATTCTAAACATAAAATTTTTTTGGCAATTGCTTTCCATTATTTGAAAGCCTAGAAATCTTGAAACCTGATAGAGTATGCATAATTCCTGATGTAATCAATATGGACATGCTGTGCATTATCCAATGTCTGTTTGAGAATGTTTTTGTGCTGGCTAGTTATAAAATATCTGTTTATTTTACAATTTAATGAAAAGTGTGCCTTCAGTCATATGTGCTAATGAAATATTTAATTCTTAGATTGTTAAATTTAGTAGGGAGCAAACCAGTTGACTTTTTCAAGAAATGATCAAAAAAGTTATTTGATATCTCATTATTGCCGTATAAATCAACAGAAATATAGCACATTTAATTCCAGTTATACATATAAAAACTAAATGATCTCAGTATTCACAATTTTTGTATAGCCAATTTTCCACTGCTTGGACTATAAAGTAACTTTAAATTTATATATTTTCCTTCCGTTGCATATTCCTACTGCTTTTTTATATCGCGCATAGTTTATTTGCTTAGCGGCTTTCAGTCTGTTACTGCTTCTGGTATCTGTTTAAAAATGTATGCTGTATAATTTCCTAGAAATGAAGTAAGAGTACACACCTCAAAACTTCTAAATCCAACATAACTTACTCTTGAAATAATACAAGTTTTGATGGGCAAAAATTTATGTAGATCTATAAAATACTTATAGCAAAATTATGAAATTTATGGTTACAGTTTTAATTTTATTATGATCTGCAGCTATCCAATTGCCTTGGACATGATTGCAAGCGGAAAAGTTGACGTCAAGCCTTTGATAACACATCATTTTGCACTAGAGGAGTCCATGCAAGCTTTTGAAACATCGCGCACTGGCGCTGGTGGTGCTCTGAAGGTCATCATTGACTGCGCTAAGAAATAGATTATGGCAATGTAACAGAATGAGTAACATATACCCAAATATAAACATGTTTCGATGATTTCAAGAAAGTTTATTTTTGTGGGTTTTACGTTCGCTTAATGCACAACTGACATACTAAATTATAACGTTTTTAACATTATGCTGCCATTTTGTTCTATGTGGGCGATTCTTAAATCTACATGCTAAAACTGGACATACTGGTGTGTTAAAAGATTTAATCTGATGTATTCATCCGTGTTTTTGTTACTACGTTTTTCTATGACTTGCTTATAGATTGTTTTGGTAGGCAAAGCATGATTTAAAAACACTTGACATACGGTTTTTTAAAGTGTTAGTGCATTTACATATTAGGTAGCATTGCTTGATATGTGAATTTTGATTTGCTTTCTTTTTACTAGTATAGTAACTGACATTTAATTAATTCATTTAATGCATTTTGATTCCATTGACTCGTTTTAACAGCATTCAAACAATTACGGTGATAAGCTAATAACGTTGGCAGTTATTGCAGTTGCTTAGAGCATTGGTCTGATAAACCTGAGTTTCTGAGATCCCGAATTTGATTGGAGCTGGAGTGAAAAGCAAGAGAGGAACGTTAGACAATCTACCATGGAATTCAAAATTAATGAACGTTGAGCCTTTCTTGAACGCTGTAAAAAGTGGTGTTTTGGCAATGCTCACGCTGAATATTGTTTTGAACACAGATTTGCGTGGAGATTGGTTCATAATTCCTATTATTCAGCAATAGTTATAAACCATCACTCTGTCTCGAACAAATGCCAAAATGTTGAAAAATTTAATCCAGTATCTTGAAAGACTTGCGTCTCGAGGTAAGCTGATTTCTCTCAGAAGGGTAACGCTCTGTTGAGAAAAGGAAGACAAAATTTTCAACAAAAATAAATGAGTTAGCCTTGCTGCTGATCAAAAGGGTTACATGAATATCTTGCTGATTTCCTAGGCAGAAAAAAGTATTTCTTAAGAGCAACAACCACTCCTACATATCCTGAATATATACTAACATTTTATATATTCCATTTTTGCAATTGCTAAAGAGTAACGTTAGCTTGGAATATCCAGTGAAATGTAGTGTTATTGGTTAAAAATGTTTAATTTCAAGACATCTTTCTAGGCGTGGCGTGTCAAATAAAGACGCAGTTATGCAACTAATTTTTGTGTGTAAAATTCATTTTGTTGACATTAATTTTTATTTTCTATGCAGCACACTTTACCAAATTGGGGCATTCTTCAGAGCAAAATGTTAATCTCAAATGATAATGCCCAGCCATGTGCTGAACATATGTTTCCGATTGGAATGTTTTATAGAACCAACACTTAAACATAAACAAAGCTGTTGGGGAAACGTTGATGTGCGATTACCAACAGAATCGTTACATATGTTACAGGCAATTTGTGTATTCAGGCAATTCGTGAATTGCCTGAAATTTTCAGGCAATTCGTGAACTACCTGTAGGGGTCAGGCAGTTCGTGAATTGACTAAAATTTTCAGGCAGTTCGTGAATTGCCTGAAATTTAACTGTTCCTTGCTCACAAATTGCCTAAAGACGTTTAGGCAATTGTGTATCAAAATATCAACTGTTTAACAGAGCCAAATTTGTTAATTTCTTTCTTTATAATCGAAATAATTGCAATTAAGGCATGTACTTGGGGAAATATAATAGGGGGTCTTAGTATACGTGTCTTACTTGACCATGTTTCATAATTGCAATTATGGCCGGAGTAAAACATTGTCCTATGGGCTCCAATTTCCGGAATAGGTCAATGGCCAATAATGTTTCTCACTGGAGTGGGGAATCAATTAAGTGGCCTATCACTTTCCTTCCAAGTTATCCCGGGGTTTAGATGTTATACTATAAAAGTAACAACAGGTAAATACCGTCGTTATTTGAAAGCAGGTCTAAAAATTGCAATTTGATTTCTTGTGATGAATTTAAAATTAAAGATTTTAACGGGGTCTGTTATTTCGAACCGGATGAATTGCAAGAAAACTGAGGGATTTAATTAATTCCAAATAAAACTCTGTAATTAAATACAATCCAATCTGTTGTGGGAGTTTACGGTTTAGAATTGCAATTATAAATTGATGTAACCGCTGTTTAAGTATGGTGTTATGCCTTTCACTTGATACAATTGCAATTAACGGGTATCGGAGTGCAGTACTATTATGCAGCTGAGTGCGTGGTAAAATGCATGCAAACTGATTCTTTGATTTACTATTGATGTAAAGATAAACGCTAATTACTTGAAACTGAGTGGTAACGAAGTGAGATGTTTTAGTTCAAATAACCAGCACATGAATGCAATTTATGATAAAAATAATTGTCAACGGAGCTTCTGATGTACGATTTATGTAAATATGAACGTTTAATTCTTGTACATGCAACTACTGCTTTATAACTGCTTATGAAATATAGCAATAAATAGAAGAAACATCAAAACTTGTTCAACATCTCTTATAAAACATGTTTCAGGCAATTCATGAACTGACTGGTCCCTAATTTAAGGCAATTCGGGAACTGCCTGAAAATTATAGTCAATTCACGAATTGCCTGAATACACAAATTGCCTGTAACATATATATATATATATATATATATATATATATATATATATATATATATGTATATATATATATATGTACAGAAAATGCTAAATTTGATTAAATTTTCAATTAATGCCACAAATTTAAAATTTTAGCAAAATATCTATAATTAGGCGTGAAAAATCGGTAAATTTAAAAACATACTTAGAAAATGACATTGAAGTTGTGTATATTTAAACAACAAGACTTAGGGACATTTTCTTTTTGTCATTTTCTAAAAAAAAAATACGCTGTGTATGAAGGAAAAATTTCCAATTCACCATTTCTATCTGCTGGTATATTTTATGAAGTTTACTCCAAAAAATAAAGATTTTCAATTTTTGAATCCATAAATTTGATTTTGTTTAGTTTACAAAAATGAGCTTCAATTTTATCGATCGAAAATAAAACCGGAAGACATAATGTTTAATTTACGTCTTTAGTGCCAATCCACCATATGGAATTCTGGTAAGGATTTATGTATCTTTGAATCTAAATAAAATGTAATTAATCACATTTAAGCAATGTACAGTGAAAATCGACAACACAGTACTAACCCATCTGACTTTAATCAACTTCGGATAATTTTTTAATTATTGCTGCTTTGAGAAATTATTTGAGTTCACGTTTTACAGCAACATAAAGATTTAAGAAAAAGGTTGATTGAGGTCAGGTTACGCCATTTTGGGCATATATGTAGATTACCTTCCTGAACACCTGCGATGTCAAATTGAACTGTACGATGTTGATGAAAGTGTACGATAGAGAGCAGGGCAAATCAGATTGCAGGTAACTGCAGGTTATGATAATATGGATAAGCGGATTCTTACTTAGACTTTTGCTGAAAAGTTTTTGCGTTTCTACTGAATTCAGTTGGTATAAGGATATAAGCCAAATCACATTTTGGGCGTTCCGAATAAAATTCGCAAAATCCTGCGTTTCGAGAACAAACTAACCAGGTAAAAATGAAAATAATGATAGACAGATTTTGCCTAAATGTCACAATTCTCTTGCACCAAAGAACAATCGTGTTTTCAAAAGCCCGTGCTATTTTAAAAATTAATTAAAAGTTTTAACAAATAGTTTTAAGTTTCAATTTCTTTTATGTTCCGAGTTTGAACTGTTTTTGTTACATTTCTATATTTTCTTTCATATTTTACCCGGTTCGCTCGCAGTCGAAATTCAAATTTTTTGCGCATTTTGTTCAAAACACCCAAAGTGTGATTTGGCTTATAAAGAAGTAATAGAAAAAACTGGCAAAAATCAACAAAATTCCATTTTGCCAGAATCGTATTCATATGTTGGCTGTTAAAGGGACTGAATAATATGTGAAATAGTTTCTAAAAGATGCTATGGTTGCTTTATAAATTCGAAAGTATGCTTGTTGAAAGAAAATTAGAATGTTTTCGTTTTGTGAAAAGTACGAAATGGCTTATTTTCGACCTAGCTCTTTAAATAACGCACATCAATACACCTTTTGCTTTACATAATATTATTTCACTGATCAATTTATACATGCACACTCTTAAACCTTTTGTTGTGCATTTTGAAGCAACTTTGTTGATTTTGATATCTTATTTGTCAGTTTCATTTGTAACTGCTATTGCCTTTATTATTGTAGTAGGAGGGCACACGTAATGGACTAAAGCAACGAGGAGGTGTTTTAAAACATTTTCCAGTCAGTATTGTATCGAATCATGTCAATTGAAGCGATCATGTCGTTATTTGAAAATGACCAGCTTTGCCTACATCAAAGTTAGAATTATAACAAGATCAGTATTTTCACAGAATACAGTGTCTGGCCAGCTTAATGGTTATAAATTTACATGTAAGGGCGCATCGCTAACAATATTTTAGGACACAAAATCCTGTTGTTTTGTAATTATCACGAAAAATCGTCAAAAATTATCAGACTGTCCCGCTCTACCTAGAAATGAAGAAAAGTGCAGAATAATTCTGGAAAATGTGTTTACGGCTAAAACTCCGCTGTGATATTTTTTTATATGAAGTTGTTGGTGTGTTACAAGGTCCCATAGGGAAAATTAAAAAGAAGAGTTGAATGAAAAACTTGACGTAGATATGTCAAAAGTGAACTTTAGTAGTTGTATGCACCATTAAGTTTAGGAACGTACATTTCTCATTGAAATGACGTGGAAAATTTGAATATTACAACTTTTGAGCACGCCGATTGTTTTGTGATTGGCTACGACAGCTATTTCCTGTTTGCATTCATTTGAATAACAATACCTTTCTAATTTTGACCATTGTTTATCTTAAAATAAAATAGGGTTCAATATCTTTCAAAAGGCTTAGTAGATATTGTGTAACATCAATAACTTTTGTTTACTGACATAAAATGGATCGGAAATTTGCTGAGGAACACGTTATGTACAGAGGTCAAAATCGGTTAACACATTCTTTAAGGTTTTATCGTTTTAAACAGGTTGTCGACGTGTGTATAAGGGAAAACATACTAATTGTGCTTAGATGTTCCGCCTGCAGTCTTTTCAACATGTTGAAATATCTATCTACAAATTCTGATTGATCAAGACAATATTTTATCCACAATTTACTAAGAGTTGAGAAGACAGTTTGACCGTTATTTTCTTTGACCATTGACCATTACAATAAAAGGCTGCAAAGCTCCCTTACAAAATGCATAGGATGAATGATAAACACATGTATGATCAGTTTTAATTGATTACTTCAGCTGCGTCGTATTAATCGATTATGAACTGCTAACCGAATGGTACTCCCTACTTCATGGGCAACTGAAGTTTGTGTCTTAACACTATATTGCAACATGTGGTTTCCTGATGGACCACCAGCTTGTATAATATAGTATATATAAAATCCAACTTAGGTAGACATTTTAAAGACATTTCTAAGACTTAGAGAGAATTAAAATTGGTCGATCTATGTGTTTTTTATATTTAAGTTTTCTTTGAATGTGTTCTACTTATGTTTTGGATTAATTTAGGTATTGCTATAAGCGATGATATTATCAATGATAAAATACAATTTAATGGTATTTTATCATTTATTATTTAAGCCTAATTATTACGCCTAAGTAATGGGTACGGGACATCTCGCCATTAGTGCGAGTCGCCATAAGGACAAACCGTCATATACAAAGTAATTGGCCAACTGGCCATAAGCTGAGGGGTGAAATTTTTGTCAAAATCTCATAATCATACAGTTACTCCGAGCATTTGTTAGGATTGATGAAAACAGTTTATTTTGTTCAATAATTGATCAGTCTCTAAACAATTCCTATTTACACATGACAGCAGACTGGCAAGTTCGTGCGCAGTAATAGCCCCCAAAGCACAGCGTTTTTTTCAGGTGGTGGGGGGGTATCCCTTCCAAACGAAGCATCAAATCTTTTTAAAGGCATTATTTAGCCTCAGATTCAGACTCGGATTTGGATGACTCGCGTGTTCCTTCAAAGGCCCCCAGGAAAGAATACTCACCAAAAGCAAAAACTTCAAAATCAAATCCTACCTACAACGAAAACGAGTCCGCCCGGATACCGATGATAGTGATATCGATGATAATGACAGTAAGAAAACACAAATGAATTTTTCTATTAGTGTTATATTAGAATTTCATATGATAAATAAACCAGTACTTAAGATGTTTAAGCTCATGATTGTATGATTCACAAAAGCAAAGAAGCCTGTAGTTTTGTCAAGTGACAATAATGGTCATATTCATAGTGCATAGCACCTATGAAAAACCATGTGGTCATAGGTAAGGCAAATCCTCCAAAAATATGGCAAATTACACCTCTTCATGTGAATGATCCCTATATATATATATATATATATATATATATATATATATATATATATATATATATATATATATATATATATATATATATATATATATCAATATTATATATATATATATATATAATATTGACACTGATTGTTTGCAAACTTTACTAAAAGCTAGCCCTAATTGGCTTAAAAGATGACATTGTCATTAAGTACATAATATCTATATTTATTTAGGCAACTATGAGTCAATGCTTGGAAAGCAAGAAGAGTGTACAAACAGTAAAAGCCGTTTTGCGATAAAGTGTGGTACTGAAAATTGATTTATTCAATGCAGAGTTCTAAAGCAATCTGTATGGATTTTCACGACTTAAAAAGGTACATAGGTCCTACAATCTGATCCACAGTTTTTTGTTTTGGGCCAAGCTTCCAATAAACAACCCCGGCATAATAGAATTAAATAAGCCAGAGGTCGAAATCACGTGTTGGTGTGAGAATAAATTGCTCCTAGACATTTTTCTTGGGGCAAAAACAGAAATCTTGGGGGCAAAATATTGGGCTCTAAAGAAAAACATTGAAAAATCAGAGAGGAAATTTTGCCGTCCCGGAAAATTTTTAGAGGTCTTTTCCTCCTGCCAATTGCGAACTCGGTAAGCGGTTCTTTAACTTACAGAATAATTTTCGGCAACTCTTTTCGAAGCAGGTAGATTATATCTATATTTTCAGATCTGGATATATAAACTTCATGTGATGGGTCACTTAGTAGAAGTTGAGCTTCGAATTTATACTTAAAGTCGCTGATTTTTGTTAGTTGAAGCAGTTCAGATTTTGAAAACCAGCAACTTTGTCTGGTATGCTGTTCCAAATATTTGCAATCCTGTATTGCTTTTGATACTTCCGCTTTAAGTATTGCTATCAAGTGGTCTTCAGTAGTGAAGACACATTTTGCTGCATTTTTGCAAAAAAAAAACAAAAACAAAAGGGCATTATCCAAGTTAGTATATTTCAGAAATTTTGTAAGAGCGCTAACTCGACCAGCGAGATTACAATTTCGCTGAAATTTCCAGCGAGCTTAAAATCTCGCTGTTTTTTGTCGAAAGGTTTGACAATTACGCTAAAATTTGGACTCCTGTAATTCATATCCTCTTTGCAGCTGATTACAATGGCCATAGGAGATTATTTGTTCTTTTGTTTAAGGGAGCTTATTGGCGTTTATTGAAAATACTTTAATGACATTAATTTCAAAAGAAGGATCAAGGCAAGGTTTGCTATTATTTCTGTGTGTTTCTATCTTTTATCCTCGGTATTCATGTTAATCAAACGGCACAACTGAAGGATAATTGAAGCAGAAAATGTAATTGTTTATTGAATTTTAGTTTAAAACCTGATTTGTCAAGTATCCAATCAAACATTTCCTAAAGCAAATCATTTTACATTTCTGTGTTTTTACTGGTTATTGTAAAATAATGATCGACACCTGGATCTGCCCAATAAGATATGTACTCCGGAAGATTTCGTATTATAAACAATCAAATAATGCCTGAGATCCTATCATTGAATAGACTTTTTAATTCGAAGAGGGAGTCTGGATGGATTTTAGCTAATATCAATATGTAATTGTGTGGAATATAATTATTTTATGTAATTATAATGGATGTCAAAACATTTGGAAATAAAAGAAAGATTTTTCTTTTGTTTCTTTTTAATCCGCAATTAAAAAGCTCACGTCCACCCTTAAGAGCAATAACTCATAACTCGAGATTGATATGAATGGGTGAACAGGATTGTGGAGTAGCGCACTAAACTCTCTATATAGCTTCATCTGCAATCACAAACCCCTTGCAAAAAACCAGAGCTTTTACAAATTCATATTAATAGATACATATGTCTCCAAAAATTTCAGCTTAACTGTCAAACTTCTTGACCAAAAAACCATCGAGATTGTAATCTCGCTGGAAATTTCAGCGAAATTGCAGTATCGCTGGTCGAGTTAGCGTTTTTATAATTTTGTTTAAAATTTCAGCGAGATTACAATCTTGCTGATTTGACAGTTACGCTGTAAGATATATATACTAACGTGGATAATGCCCTTTTGTTTTTTTTTGTTTTTTGGCAAAAATGCAGCAAAATGCGTCTTCACTACGAGAGTATCCTCTGAAGACCACTTGATAGAAGGTCCAATACCTAAAATGGAAATATAAAAAAACAATACAGGGTTGCAAATATATGGAACAGCATACCCGATTCTAATCTGGCTGGAAATTTTAGCGAAATTGTAATCTCGCTGGTCGAGTTAGCGCTCTTACAATTTCTCTAAAATTTTCAGCGAGATTACAATCTCGCTGATTTGACAGTTACGCTGTAACATATATAACTCATGTCATTAAACTAGAAAAATATGTCAAAATAAATTATAGCTAATAAATAATCTCTTGTTTCTCTCTCGTTCAAGTTTTATAAAAAATTAGTTTTCTCTGTCTTTGATATTAGTCTAATATGGTTGAGTAACTATAAACGTAGCAAGGACTTTTCAATGTTAGCTCTGTTATAGAGTCATATAAGATATAAGGGAATTTCTCTATGCTGCTTAGTTTACAAGAAGGAACTTTTTCATGGGCCATATATCTTTCCGTTCAATTTTCAATTGTTTACTTTTTAAATATCTATTTTTTCCTTTAAGGCAAGAAGCAGATCATGAAATTTATGGAAACAAGATTTTTAAACAGCATTCAGCATTAATCCCGACATGAACAATACAAAAAGATGAAAGAAAGACAATGCGCCTCAACATAAATAAAAATCTTAAGGTACAGCAATTAAAGAATTGGTAGTGTCGAAAAGAACATTAAATAAATATGCAATAAATTACAAGGAATATCAATTCGTATTCCACAACACAACTCCACAACACTTAGAAAGTTTACTTCAAATGAAATCTTGCACAGTGCGAGAATATATATCGAAGTTGTGCACCGGGGTGCGTGTTTTGTCGTGCGACGATAAACGCACCTGAAAATTGTAAATTTTCTGAAAATGTCTTTGTACACTAGTTAGCTATTCCGTGCTAGATCAGCTAAAGTGCTAAGGAGAATCAAATGAAACCTTAGACAGTGAAAGAATATATGTTGTAAAAAATAATAAATTTTCTGCAAATGTTTTGTACATGAATTAACTAATCCGCCCAAGATGTCCTTAAGTGCTAAGTTGAACCAAATGAAACCTTTAACAGTGAAAGAATATATACTGGAGTTGTGCTTACGCTTTTTTCGTGCGCCAAAAAATGTACACGGAAGACTTCGTCAAAAAAATTAATTTTCTGAAAATATCTTTGTATATGAGTTAGCTAATCCGTGCTAGATCTCCTAAAGCCCTAAGAGGGAATCAAATAAAACCTTACTCAGTGAGAGAATATATATTGCAGTTGTACACTTGCTGATTGTTTTGTTGTGCGCCTAAAAATATGCCTGTGGAAGTTCATCAAAAGTTGTAAATGTTCTGAAAATATCTTTGTACTATAGCACATGAGTTCTAGTTCTTGAGATCCCATTCAAACTTTTTGCTCCAGGTGGGGGTCCTTCGATATCTAGGATTTCTTGTTAATGCTGTTACATTGTGTTATCTTTCAAACCATGCATTAGAATAGAATACTCGCAAAGAATTTTTTTATAATTTGATCTGGTCGGGAAAAAATCGAGCTTCAAGTGAGTTTGGAGCTACCGTAAACGGCGTAAACAGTCTAGTGTATTTTTAAAAAGCCGATAAATGCACCTTTATAAAAAATATTTGGTGTCAAGGGTTGAAATTCGTTTTTAACACGCGGATCAGCACGAACCAGTGCCAAAAATTTTCACTGGTCCGATACTAGTTTTTACGAGTTTCGCAATAAACGTTCGAGTTGGCTTTAGACAAAAAGTACTGGTCCTTCGGACCAGCACCAGACAAAAAAGTATCTGGTCCGAATTGAATTGTACTGGTCTCGTACCAGTGGGCATTTCAGGTTCTGTGGCCCAACTTAGGCTTCAGTAAGCGCTCAGAGGTTCGCCTTATTCGGTGCATTATAAATAACAACTATGTATGTATTAACTTAAGTTATAACGTTCTATTTATTTGCTAAAATAATTAGACAAGTAAATTAAGTCTCAAGAGACCATATTCAAGAAACGGTACATAGGGAGACCTCGTGCATATCCTTTAAATCAAAACGTTTCTTTGCATACTTAATAAATATTTTTCTTTCTTTCTTATTATCTCCCGTGTAACTAGGGGATATAGGTTTCAGCTTTTCCGTCTGCCCGTCTGTCTATCCGACTTCGTACACCTCCGTGTCCGGACTATATTTCCGAATGTATTTGTCGTATAGTTTTTCCTTTGGCGTACGGTTAGAATGTACATTGAAGGTGTCCAACGTTGTATTATTTTTGAAATCGGCTAAAAATTCTCAAAAAATACGACTTGTCCAAAATGGCTGTTTTCAGGAAATTTGTAACAGCACGGAGATAGATATTGTCCAGACCAGTTTCCAAACCTATTCGATCAAACGTTCTGAAATTCGATGCAGTGAAAATATATTTACTGCAAAGATGCAACATTGTATTATTTTTGAACTCAGATAAAGAAAATTTTAAAAAATACGACTTATAGAAAATAGCTGTTTTTCAGGAAATTTTTTAGCACGAAAGTAGGTTTTGTCCAGACAAGTTCTGTAAAACTATTCAATCCAATTGAAATTTTATGCAGTAAAAATATATATGTTGTAGATACAGAAAGTTGCATTATTTCTGAAATCGGCCAAAAGTTGTCAAAAATAACGACTTTTCCAAAATATATAGTTTTTATTTAAACCTGTTTGTACGGAAATAGGTTTTGTCCAGACGTATTCTCCGAAACTATTCAATCCAGCGTTCTGAAATTTTATGCAGTGAAAATATATATATTGTAGATGTGCGACGTCGTCTTATTTTTTTAATTGACTAAAAATTGTTAGGCAATGTAGAGTTTTTAATTTCATTGAATTTACTACCATCCAATGACATTATGTGTTACACGGAGGATCCTGCCTCACTGAGCCTCTAGTTAACAATTGTAATATTTTGTCTTTCGACAAATGCTAAGAAATATGAATAGCTTAATAGCTTAATAAATAAGGTCTCCTTATGTACCATAAATGACTATGGTCTACCTAGGTCATATTATAACTTGCAATATTGTATTTGTATAATTCCATGTCTTTGTAGCAGAGTTTAATAAAGCGAGAAGTAATACAAACTTGAAATTTTGACATAAGGTTTTTCAACGCAATACTTTTCTTAGTGACACGCCGCTGCACCTGTTCCCTCAACTCGATATCATTGACGTAAAATGGGCTCCAAGCTTGTGTCGATGTCTCAAGATGAAAGCGTACATAAATAGGATAAAGCACTTTGAAAGCTGTCTGGTCAAAATACTTGAATATCTGAGCAGCATACGACTTGCACTTGCAGCTTCAACACACTGCTTTGTCGACTTTAATTCACTTGTTAGGAACACAACTATAATATCTTTTCTTCATATACCACTTCCAGTTCGCTGGTCTTCACAACGATGTTTGAATCATCTTACATATTATTATTATTATTATTATTATTATTGTTATTATTATTATTATTATTATTATGGATAACGCTGTTTTGGCAGAAGCCTCAACACAGCGGAACAATATAACATCAAGTGACATTACATCAAATTACTATCAAATTATGAAATTACTATCAAATTATATCAAAATCTTAATTTTCGTAAATACTAGACTCAAATGACTAGATTCAAGCTTGAAAAATTACACATTTAAATGTCATTAAATACTCTCCTAAAATAATACGTTTTTAGCTTGCGTTTAAAACCATTCAAAGTTGCAGAAGCTCTTATATCCCATGGCAATTTGTTCCAGAGATAAGGTCCGGAAACGCAGAATGCTCTATAACCAAAACCCTTAAGGTTGTATGAGGGTTGAGACAGTAAGTTGGCATTGGCAGAACGGAGGCTGCGAGGCGGCTTGTATGGTGTTAATAATTCCGCTAAATATCCTGGAGCGAGTTTGTGTTGCGCTTTGAATACTAGCACTAATATTTTAAACTCAATCCGCTCTTTAACCGGGAGCCAATGTAGTTGCTTTAAAGCAGGCTTGATGTGGTCTCTACGTTTAGTTCCTGTGGCCACACGCGCTTTGGAATTTGTACTAACTGTAGTTTGCGAAGGTGTTTGTCAGGGAGGCCATACAGCATGGCATTAGCATAGTCGATTCTGCTGATAATCAAAGCGTGAACGATACTTTTTGTCGCATCAAATGTGAGAAACCTACGTATCTTCCATGTGGCCTTGATGTTTGCATAGCAAATTCTACATAGATGATTTATATGGTCTACAAACGACAGCTCGGAATCTAGAACAACACCTAAATTTCGAGCAGTAGGGACTCGTTGAACTGATTCGTTGTCGAATGTCAAACTGTCGATTGCAATATCATGTTTATGGCGTTTACTGGAAAAAATAAGTAATTCTGTCTTGTTTTCATTCAACTTCAAACGGTTGTCATTCATCCAGGAGCCAACTTTCGTGATGGCCGATTCAAGTGCGTGCGATGACTCCTGTTGCGAAACGATGGATTTCGGATTAGCTGCTTTCAACAGCTGACTGTCATCAGCAAACGAATGAAAGGGCATGATTAGAATACGCAGTAGATCACCAAGTGGCTTAGTGTACTCATTGTAGACTTTTGGACCCAGAGTGCTTCCCTGTGGCATGCCACATTCGATGATTACTGGGTTTGAGCGACATCCAGATACGGTTACTACTTGTGTCCTCATACTCAAATAGGACTTGAACCAATCCATTATACTGTCATCCATAGCATATGACAACTCCAGCCTTCGAAAAAGAACGTCATAGGCAACGGTATCGAAGGCTGCTGAGAGGTCAAGGAGCCCTGCCATGACAATATTCTTGTTATCCAATTCCATCAGAATATCATTAGTTATCTTCACTAGCGCAGTTTCGGTGCTATTTAGTTTTTTGTACGCTGATTGCAAAGGTTCCGAAAGATTATTAATTTCGACATGGCTAGTGAATTGGAACGAAACAGCTTTTTCAATTAATTTGGCCAAAAACGGTAGGTTAGACACTGGTCTGTAATTTTTATGAATTTTGTCTAAAGATGGCTTTTTGAGCAACGGTGTAACGAGGGCTTGCTTTAGCACTGAGGGCATAATGCCTTGCGATAGTGAATTGTTGATGATGTGTGTTATCAGAGGAGCTACGACATCACAACATTGTTTTAACACAGCGGTGGGAATAGGATCTAATCCACAGCTCTTTGCCGATGAGCTGTTAATCAAGCGCTTAACGTATGCTTGAACTCATACTCGTTAGGACCGCCTATATACATAACTTCGCATTTCTCCGTGTTGAATCGTAGGAGCCAGGTTATTTAAGGCCAGTTGTAACATGTCGTGATCTTTCTTAGTAGCAATTGATCGGCAAATCTTAGTGTCATCTGAAAAAAGTTTCGCTGTGCACGTGACTTGTGTAGGTAAATTATTGATAAACAGAAGAAACAGGGAACGGCCAAGCACCGAACCTTGTGGTACTCCGATTGACACTAATTCTGGTGCGTTGCCTTTTACCATTTGCAAAATCCTTCCAGTTACGAAGTCATTGATCCAATTCAGGGCTTTGTCTCTCACACCATATTTAGATAATTTTAATACAAGTTTCTTGTGAGGAACCGCATCAAACACTTTCTTGGCGTCTAAAAATATGCTGTCCACTGTGTAACCATTATCTAAAGCTTCAGTTCAATCTTCCAGAGTTTCGAATAAATTTGTTAAGCATGACCGGCCTTTTGTAAATCCGAGGTGACAATCATGCCGTAGCTGATAAACCTCAATATATTGAGTAACTTGATCTGTGATGATATCTTCCATAACTTTTACAAACTTGAGACATTAAACTCACTGGTCTATAGTTGCCAGGCGTACTCTTCTTTCCTTTCTTAAAGATTGGACTGATACGACCCATTTTCCTGTCTTTGGGAAGAGTTGAATTCTCGATAAATTTCCTAAACAACAGCAATAATCTGTAAATCACGCTGTCTGCACATTAATTCAGTACTATTGGGTGTATTTTGTTTGGACGAATATGCTATGTGAATAATTAACTAAGTATTTAATTAACTGGTTAATAAAATACAATAGGTATCAAAATAAATACAATAATACATTTTAACATCGTTCTGTGGGGAAAAATAAAAGGGGCATTAAATCCCCACATATGCTGTCAGATTGCAGTTAGATAACTAACACCAATCCAGGTGAAAATTAATAATAAAACAGCAATCAATAACAGCAGGTGGACTATGGGGCGAAGAGAAACTGATTTTTTTACAAATATGAATGGTTCATATAACAACACTTCTAAATTAGGTTACAGCAATTGATCTAAACTTTCACAGCTACTTAAAAACTTTATAGTTTTTTTTTCTTTTACACATGATTGGTTTTGAGTTTTGATCAGTTAATATCATTACCATTTTCTTTACATTTTCAGTTTCTTCAAAGTGTTGTGAAACCTGATTAAATTACTTCCCGCATAACACTTTATAATTCTGGTAATATAAATATCATTGCACTGTTATGTGGATTTATGATACTGACGTAGAAATTAAAAACTTTTCGTACTTATTTAGTAAATGTATGGTTACAAAAGCGGAAGTGAGCATTTCCTTGCAACGTGACTGACAAGTTTCTAGAATCAACGAATTGTAAAATTGAAATATGGAGCGCAGTTGTAGAGTACAGGACCGTGAATGGGAAATAAAAAGAGTACCGAAGTGCGCAAATTACTTGAAGAGAAGTTGCGATAAAGAATGTTTATTCTTGAACATTCGAAGGTAATTGGTTTGCCCTATCAAATCTCAGCTACAATAGAGTTTCATAAAACCATTATTTTAAACTTATATTTATCTAAACGCATCGAATTTGTTGCATAAAAAATATGGTACGGCATTGTAAGCAATACACACACTCTTAAAACATGCAGCCTTTCTCTCTGTGTATGCAATGCAATGTGCTGTTACTATAAGCCAAATTATACTTTGGGCGTTTTCAATAATAATGCGAAAAAATTCTGCGTTTCGAATAAAAAATAACCGGGCAAAAATAAAAAATTTTGCCTAAATGTCAACTTTCTTTTGCACCATAGAGTAATCGGGTTTTTAACAACCCGTGCGCTATTTTTAAAATTTATTAAAGGTTTTAACAAATAGTTTCAGGTTTCAATTTCTTTTATGTTCCAAGTATCAGCCGTTTTCGATATATTTCTTCTATATTTTTCTATCATTTCTTTTATTTTTACCCGGTTCCCTTGCAGTCAAAATTCATCAGTTCCCAATGCAACACGAAATTCAATCCACTAGTTTTTTACACCAATAGAAAGATAGGATTTCTGTAATTGCAGTAATGTATAGCTTGACAGGTGTGTCTTGCACTTTCGTTGCAAAAATAGTGTCTAAAGAGAGCCCACCCAGCTAAAAACACCTAGGTTTCATGCTGATTTTTAAACAAAACTGTCTTTTAGCGGTTCGTGTAGCTTAATTTTATAAAAAAAAATATGCAATAATATTATACAATGTGATGAAAAAATTTATTTTCAAATTGACTCATCTCGTTTATATCCCAATAGTTTAATTGCTACGTGAAAAATATTTAAAAGGTAAAATAGGGGTGCATTTTACAAAACGCTATGCTGTAACTCAAATGCTCACTGTGCTATTTTTGGGCATTTTTGAAAACACGATTCCACCTCTTTGCAGTGAAAAACTAAAGTTCCACAAATACAGCATTTTATAAACCATTTTATAAACAACTGCAAAATCTGGGAATTGAGGATTGATGAAAAATATTGATTGCTGCATACAGGCTGCGTACTGCTAAACACCAAAAGTTTTTAACATGTTTCATTTACGAAGAGTGTTGCAATTATCCGTTTAATGTGACGGAACTAAATTCGTTGCAGGATAAAGTGCAGAGAAGATTGTAAATACTTACATGGCGGTATTACCAGGATCAAGAATGTGACTCCTAAAAAATGCACCTGAGAAGAAAGCATCAGCAGGTGTTGTTATGTCAATAGTGGAAGCGAAGGAAGTGCTGTCGAATTTGCTGGCACCTATGTTAAATATCATCAAGGTAATGAATGTTACATTATTTTTGTTAAAATGCCCTCTCCAAATGGTGCGATAAGTTGCAATAAGGAAAGGCGGCGGACGGTGCTTTCTTTTCCAACATGTACATTTCAGTGGGAGGGGAGTAAATACCAGTCAGTGTCTGGAAATGCCACATTTCGATGCAATGTGCCATTTGTCAGTCGTAGATTACGCAAAGATTGAGATTTAAATTTTTATGACACGGGGCAAAATATTCATGGAAACATAATGGAAGACAAGTAACAACGAGAGAGAATGTCTGCGCGGGGGAAACTCTCTCCGGAAAAGTTATTTTTTTAATTTAACGAGTAGCTATGTCTCCCCAACCAAGTGGATACATATAGTGTGTGTACGTTCTGTGTTTATGTGTGTACGTGTGTGTATGTGTGTGTCAGTCTGCTGTGAACAAAATGTTATGGTCAAGATATCTCAAGAAAGGATCGGCTTTAAATTTGATTGTTTTATTCCTTGATTAGGTCGGACAGCTCTATAACCTTTCATGCATGTATCGATTACAGATACCTTTGGTAAAAGGGTTAGAGTTGCGGTTACAGTCGTAGCTACATTAGATAGCTGGGGAAGGGGGTGTTGAGGATGATGATTAACAAAAACATCCAGACCACCTTCAAGACCTGGATGAAAAGATGTAAAGTAAGACCCGTTTACTGTGACCCCTTCCAGATTCGGGTAAAAAGATGTACGGCAAAACCTGCCTTGACCAACTTCCAGACCCGGATAACGTACAGTAAAACTACCGTAGCGACCAACATCAGAGCTGAATAAAAAGAGCCTAGAATAAAACCCGTTTTAACGACCACCTTCCAGACTCAGATAAAAAAGACGTGCAGTAGTATCTGTTTTAGTCACCACCTTGTTTTGTTTATTTTGATTTTTTGCAATGAATTATGATTATGTTTGCAGAAATGAATATTTCATTTCAGCAATTAAAAAAAGGAATTTTTTGGGTGGGGGGGAATGGTGGGTGTAGTCGGGAAGACATTTTTTTTGTTTACAAATTGATTGAAAGTGTGTAATATAAGCCTGTACTCTTATGTTGTGTCTGAACTTGCCGCTCTAGTTTAATTTGCTGCTGTGACGCTTTCTTTTGCTGTCATTTACTGTTAATTTCAGGGGTACATTAATATATAAAGTCCTGCATGGTTTTTATTTACTTAGGTGAATAAGTAAATATTCAGCTCCTCAAGAGGATTCCACGACATTATCGTCAGACTTGGAAAAAGTGATGTTTGTGACAATTGCCACATGGCTATCTTCAACGCCCACCAACTGTATACAAAATGTGGAAGGAGCCTATGCGTGACTTGCAAATTCGACGACAGCTGCAAGCCCTCCTATAGTGATCCAGAATACGACATTGTGCCAGCAGTGGTACACAGCACACTTAGCGGTAAATGCATGCAAAGAAATCTTATATAAGAAAGACATTTCAAAATATTGAAATACAGCTGTACTGAAGATTACAGGTATTACCAGAAAAAGTTATTGCTTACCAAGTACTGCTAGCATTTCAGAAAATTTAATTAAATTGTTATAAACGCTGACGTCACTTTTGGATATTAACAGGCTCACCGACTGAAAACCGAACAAGACCAAATGGCAGCCGAAATTGACTCCTTGAAGGAGGATAAGGAAAGAATGAGCGAAGAGCTCAAGAGACAGGTCCGCCAAATTGAACAAATCGCTCAAATGAACAAGCAGGTTCAAAGAGAACTGACAGAAATGTGTGAAAGAATGGAGTCGATGAGGTAAAAATGCAAAATAGCTTAGTTAATAACGACTTTATGGAGATATAGTAATAGAAAACAACAGCAAGTAATTTCTGATATCAAGCAACTGCACATCATTCTGATAAGAAGCAACTACAGGCCTACATGACATAATAAAATGTCTTGCTATTGTGACAAACTCAAATCTCTTTCGAAAACTATAATTGGTAGGCTAACATATTAGATTAAGTTATTTCATTTAAAAATACTTAAATTGCAATTGTAGAAAACGTGCAGGTTGATGGAGGAAAGAGAAACCAAAGAATTCGGAGTCAGAGTGAAAATAACTTCAGTTGGTTTTAGTGGAGTGATTTTCTCAACGCGTACTCTTACGAGAGGAAATTCAAAGGCCACAACCACCATGACAACGGAAAATGCAGCTCAAACTGATGCTCGGGATGCAAATGGATAGTTATGCATCAAACAAATACTCGAATAATTTCGAAAAAATTTTATTAGAGGAAGATTTAGAAGAATATAAAGGGCATACTGTTATTTGCGAAATATGTGGCAAAAACGTTACGATTTAAGGAGACACATGGTTCACAAGCATAATACTCAAAATACGTGAGTGTGTCTTGTACACACTGGTCTTGCTCCAGCCATATGATTCATCGCCGCGACGCATCGCACAATCAATTGTGAAATAGTTAGAAGGGTGAGCAAAACTGTATGTCATCCGACTAACTATATAGCAAATAATTTATTGCATTGGTAAAGGTCATGACATATTAATTTTACGAATATGTAAGTACCGTTCGTAGCAACTTGACTGGACAACGCGGAATGCGTCTTCGTTTTACAAAAAACAGCGCTTCCACTTTTAGATTGTTTTGTTTGTAGAACTGTGAAATTTGAGTCCATATACTACTGCATTTTTGCCTTCAGAATTTATTTGTAATATTACACCCCAAATTCTCCCATTGTAAACAAAAGCGTCAAAGTATATGTAACAGTTTTTTATGAATCACAGTAAAGAATGTAACAGTTAGATTTGTCACACACCTCTCGGCCACTCGAAATCGAGGATTTCTTTGTAAATGCAACAGCAATATTTGTAATAGCTGTATAATTATTGACTGCCTAATGAAAGAATGTTAAGAATGTCACAGTCAGATTTCATTAAAGACTGTAAAAGTCAGATCAGAATGGAGGATTTTTTGTCAATGCAACAACAATTTTTTAACAGATTGTAATTATTTACTGCCTAATGTTAATTTTACTGCATACTTGTTTAGATACGTTGCAGTAAGGTTCAGCAGCGTTTCCATAAGCACAAAAATGACATTGACAAAAATTTCGACGCATTCAAAATGTTCTGCTCTATCGCTTCTGCATTGAATTTTTGGTTGGTACAGCAAAACAGGCGATTGAATATTTCTTGCCTTTGTAACGAAAAGCCCTGCAAAATGACGCATCGCATTTTTGTCTTTACCCATAAATGTATCATTTATTTTAGTGCCTGATATATACCATTATCTGTGAAAAGGATAATATTTGTTATTTATTAATTTGTTATTTTATTGCTTTAATTGATTTTACTCCGTGTTCTTTACCGATTTCTGTGGTATTGAACATTCAATAAAAATAGAACCTTTATATCGGACAAAAATATGTGCCCGCAGGGTAAGAGTCTTTATTGAGTTCTAAATAGATTTAGCATCACCAAACACACCATATGAAGGTGTACATTTTAAGGTATGGATTTTTATCCCACAGCTGTAGAGTACGGTGTAGTATTCAATAAAATTTCTAGATATCCAAAGAAAATATCATATATTAATATATATTATACTACATTGGGAGATATGCTAAAAGTATACGATGTAATATATATATATTATCCTACTTAGGGAGAGATGCTAAAAATAATCAATAGGTGGGCCTGGCATATCTACAAAAATTCCCAAAACGCTATGAAATAATCAGTAGGGGGATTTACGTTATAACCAAAATTCCTCAAATTAATGGGACCGTCGACTTTAGTCGTATAATTTCTGGAAAAAAAAGTTTGGTGGGTTGAAGGAGATACCAACATTTTGTTTATTTGTCATCATTGGATTTAATTTAAAAAATATTTTAAATACTAATAAACAACATAATAACTGTAACTGTGAAAAAATGTTTTTTAAAATTGAAAGATAAAGGATGTACATTTGGTCCCCCTTTTTGCCTATTTTCATGTATGGTCTACCTAAGTAGCATGCGGTATATAAATAATAATAATAAACAGTACTGTGTCTGTATTTGTTTTAGTTGCAGTTTTATTCACTTTCGACAGTTGTTTCGTCTTTTTTCGAGGTCCTGACGTATCACTTGTTGAAGAGGATTTCAGCTGTTGTGTACCGAAAAGAAAGTGCTTTGAGTCTTGTAAATTGTTAAATCCAATTTGTTTTGTATATTTGCATATCAAACTTGAGAAAGTATTTCACGTAACACCTAAAATATTCAACACCAATTTGATGCCAATAAAACTAAATTTAAGAACGCACTAAAGTTTGGATAAATATAATCTTGCTGAATATATATTTAAACTTTGCAGAGCAATTTTGATTATGTCGCAGGATAATTTATCGCTGGTACTTCATAAAAAGAATGACATGAGATTGGTAACGTATGCAGTGTTAAAATGTAGTACAAATACGATTGAACCATGAAGGCAGTTTAGCAATAAATGAAAAAGTACCTATAGATGGTTTAATAAGAATTAAGATATCTTGTCAAAATTTAACCATAGGATCCCTTTTTGAACCAAAATAAATGCATTTTTGTAAAACTGGTATACTCCTTTGGTTAAGGGTACCATATATGTATATATATATATATATATATATATATATATATATATATATATATATATATATATATATATATATATATATATATATATATATATATATATATATATATATATATATATATATATAATGTACTGTTCATTATGCTTAGACCATTATGCTTATGTCGAAAATTAGGTAAAATAAGAAATTATTTTTTACAGAATTCTTGATAAAATCTATTGCATTCTTGCGAATACTGTAGGCTGTAGTTACATAGATGCAGTTTTCATTTTCTTCTCTACTTTGTTATTTATTTTATCTAATTTTAAGTACAGTGAAGCCCCGTTATTAGGGGCAAAAAGTGACTGAATAACTTTGTCCCTAATGGCGGGGTGTCTCTAATTTCGAGGTCCTGTTAATTTAAGTTCTATCTGAATATTTAAGTTTTGATTACTTTTACTTTATCAGATAGCGAAAGTTCGTTCCGTTTTCTTTTCACACTGCCCATATTTAGACAGTTATTACAAACAGTAGTTTATTTTACTATTAAATGAGTATAAAGACAATGAATTACTTGCTCCTTTATACACATTTTAAAAGACGGATCACATGTCACTAGGGAGTAGTCGTATAAAGTGTCTCCCTTAAGCATACATCTTTTGTAATATGCCCTATTGTCTTTACATGCACTATGTTCAATACAATGTACTCAATACCCACAGATAACAATAGAGGAAAAATACAAACGCTACCGAGTAACAAGTTGCTTATATAACGCACAAAATATGGACAGCAGTTTGACTGTACACAATACAGGGGTTTATTTAAATCTGTGACCGTACTTAGGGGATAAAAAGAGTGTCCCTAATTCTAAATTGAGGGGTGTCCACAATAGAGGGATCTGGATATAACAAAACGCTATGGCGTTTTAAAACAGACTGAAAAATGCTGTCCATAATTCAGGGATGTCAATAATAGAGGGTTGTCCATATCCGGAGTTTCACTGTAGTTGATAAAATTCACTTTAAGAATTAAACACTTAAAAAAATTCATAGGCATTAAAATTCAAGTTGTAATGGTATTCTGAATGCTGCTTTTTACAGGGGTCTGTCTATTATAGCGTGTAAAAACTAGTTGTCAGCTACAGCATGCAAATTTATTCTGTAACCAAACACTTAAAGCATTGATGTGGAAGGCATTGACAAAAATGTACGAGGTAGAACTTATGTAGGGCAATTTTATTTTGTGAAGCCGTCATTCACATTCACTCGATTTCGAAGGGTTAGGAATATTCAGTCTGAAAATATTCACGAAATCAGGCATCGAAACAAGTTTGTGAAAGCAGAGTTTTCGAACTAGCACGCCCAAGTGTTTTGTCAAGAGAAAAAACAGTGCATAATATTTTACTAATAAAATGCGCTATTCAGAGGGTACCATATAGTGTTATTTGATTACCTCAGTGCAAAAATAAAGTGTTGTAACTAAATTCTCTTTCTGGCCGTCTTTGATACGTTCAAGCCAGAGAAAAATTGTTTCATCCTCTACAAACATCAATACTGAATAATATCATTAAAATTTTTACCCCAGTCTACGAAAATTTCTAACAATTGAAATCGATCAGTTGGGCAGAAAAAGGTTTTGAAACTAACAGGTCATAACACGCATTTTTTTTTTCTGCACTCGCACGTAACTTTGTAGTCCAACATATCCTGCCTAATAGGCACTTCATAGCAGTTCCATTAACCCTGTGGTGCCAGCCGGCAGTTTTTCAGCCAACTTATTAGATTATACACAGATATCCATAAAATGCATAGCGTTAAACTGGTCTTTGTTAAATTTCAATTTCACTTCGGTCATTGTCACGTTAAAATCCGTGTATCACTGCATAATCCACAATTATTATTGACGCGTATTATTACAACATAAAAAGTTATGATTGTTATCCTAATATTCTGACGAATAAAGAAAACTGTGCACAATAATACTGTGTACAGTATTTTTGCCAAACATTTTACTACTTTAGACAGCTTAATATGTTTTCTCTTATTCATAATTTCTGAACGAAAAAGCGAAAGAACTAAGGATCCTCGTTATATTTAACATTTGAAAAGTAATGTCAAAGTGTTGAGTAGTGACATACAAAATAAAAATTTATGTCACTACTCAACTCAACAATTTATTATCTTTTGATATCCTCGATTACGCAACAACATAAAAAACAAAAGAAGGGCGATCAAATTGTTTAAGTTGATAAAATATTTGAATTAAATCTACGAATATCAGTGAACAACTTATTTTTTGTCTTCATCGTATTTTGTTTAGCTACAATTTTACTTGATAACTCTTACATATAACAAGTAACCATAGCAACTAATGTTTAGTTTTGTTATTTTTTAGGAAAACAAAGCCATCCAAGAACCAGCAAATGGAGGTATAACAATTTATACACTTTTTTCATTTAATTGTTTTTAGGAAGAATTAGTAAATAAAATAAGCAAATTAACAGGTAGTTTTTTACAATCGGTTTACTCCGAATTATGCTTTAATTACAACGTTCGTATGAAATACTTGTGTGACCAACTCTGCAAAAAGAAGCCGTGTTCAGATACATCTTTTTCCTTCAAGTTATTTTGATGTGATTACAAGATGCAGTTTTCATGAAATTCAGATTAACAGAAAACTGAGGTTTAGTACTATTACATCCAACTCAAATACATCATGTAACTGATTGAGAAAGCAGTATTTCTTATTTCTAAGATAAATTTCGTGACTTTTATAACACTATAATAAAACGCGCAAAAAATAATAAATTTGTAACAAGTTCATAGAAGGAGATTAAATTTGATATTTTACTGAACTTCAGAGGTAACTCTTTATTGATCTTATACGTAGATTTTTTTGTACATTTGAAATGATATTCACGAAGAGTGGAAAACTTAATCAGTTAAATCCAGAGTGGCTAGATGAAACTTGAATTGTTATATTCTACATTCTTAACTTGAATTGTTTAATTCTGCATTGTACCAAATCTTTCATTGACATTCAGGCAAGTAAAGTATAGCCTAGATTGTTTTTTTTTTGGTCAAACATGGGTTTACATCCTGTCTGGTTTTGTTCTAAAATATCTAAAAAATAAATTTTGGTTTTACGTCAAAATCAAAAATAAAATGTAGATGGAGCAGTAGGTTATGCTCTATAAGACTTGTAAACGATTTTAGAATATATTATTATCAAGTTATTATTTTACAGAGGTGAAAATTAGTATTCAAAAAGTCGGTATCTGTGGGACAGATGTTCATTTTTGGAAACATGGAGCAGTCGGTGATTTTGTTGTCAAAGCACCAATGGTTCTTGGGCATGAATCAAGTGGAATTGTTACTAAGCTAGGAGAAGGTGTTACATGTTTAAAAGTTGGTGAGTGTGTCTGTAAATTGAAAAGATAATTATATGTAAATTTTAGCCTTATAATTCTCAACTTTATTTTCATTGTTATTCTGCTTTTTTCTTTTGCTCTTTTTTGCAAATCTAAATCAATAAAAATAGAATACTCGTTACAAGTATAACTCTGTGCCATTGCAACACTTTTAATAACATTTTCTAAATACTTCTTCTTAGTCTCAATATAAAAGAAAGGACCTAGAATTGAGTACATTATTTTTCATATTGATTAATATGTGTAGAATTGTAATGACCTTTTAGTACACGTAAATTTGCACATGTTGTACTGTGTAAAAGTTTAATATACCGGTTTAATTGATCCAAACACCCAGAATAGTAAACCAGTGATTTATAATCTGCTTAATAGCCTATAGAATCATTATATTTTATAAACAATAATAACAATATAAACTTGAAACTTTGTTTGTATAAAAGAATAAATTGAACAGCCATGCTTAATATTTTCTGAGTTTGTAGATTTGACAGAAAAAATACAGTGAAACCCCGCTATTAGGGGAGGTGCTGTTAATTTGAGTTCTACTGACAACTACAACTAAAATCTTTGGCTATTTTTCTCACACTTTTTCCATCACCAGCTTTGATTATTTTAACTTTAACAGATAGCGAAACTTTTCACTTCTTTTCACACCACCCATATTCAGACTTAACACTTAAATATTATAAAATAACACTTTGTTTTACGTATTAGCTGAGCATAAAGACAATGAGTTAAGTAGGGGGAAAGTGGGGCTCCGAAAACAGGAAGTGACGTCATAATGACGTCAGGAGATGTTTTCTGAGCCCCATGGGGCTCCGAAAACAGTGACGTCATATTGACGTCATATGGACGTGTTATGGACGTCATATGGAGGTCATATGGAGGTCATATGGAGGTCATATGAACGTCATATGAATGTCATATGAACGTCATAATGACGTGATAGGGATAGTGGGCGGCCATTCAAACGGGCGGCCATTCAAACGACCATTCAAACGGGCGGCCATTCAAACGGCAGACGGACAGATGAGACACCTCCCCAAACGTACAAGTTCTCCATTTTATAAATAGAGAACTCATAGCTACATGGTTAGAGCTCACCTATAAGGCCCCCTTAAAGTCAAAAGGGGGTATAAAAAAGGGGGTAAAAAATCACCCTTTTTTATTTTTTAGCATTTCCCACACTCTCATGCATACACATACATACTAACACCATGACACGATTAGCGCTTATTTCGTATTGGTGGATGGCCCTTAGAAGGGCCGGCAGGTTTTTGCTGCCGGACTCTAAAACTCTAGGATATCTTGGACTGGCCTTGCGCAGTGTGTTAATTGCTGACTGTTAAAAACGAAATGATCCGTTTTCAGTCCACAGGTGAAGCATGCAGTCGTGTATTGATCGGCAAGCGCCATCATCTGGGTCCAAATTGCAGCGCAGTAAATACACGATTGATGGCCGTAATCCGCAGCAATAACCCGATCAGGACTGAGCATGCAGCCGCATGAGATACATATGTCGAGGTCTTGCTGGAGGAAGAATCTTGCCCATGCTGGATACTCTTCCTCCTCAAGTCTTGATGGTATCGATTCCCCCAGCATGGTGCATCTGAAGTACGCCTCGACATAGTGTCCCTCCTCAATATTTTGCAACCGCTTTCCCAGCGTCATCCTCCGGTTAAAAAAGACCGGAACACAGAGAACCTTGAAGTTGGCAGGGTCCGGCAGCATCTGGTAGAAAAAAATCTCTCAGGCTGGTTCACTGGCGGCACCATCGGCACTTGCACCTCCCTGACTTCCCTCAGCGTGAGCACATCGTTTAGCGCGAAGAACAGCTCCATCGTCGTGAAAGTTGAAAGCGGTTGTGAGCCCAAACTGAAATGACTAGCAGTTATATACCCCCCGGGTCCTCACTGAGCCCCCCCCCCCTAGAGGCAGAAGCAGACAGCATAGAGTGCGGACCCCCCCCCCTAGAGGCAGAAGCAGACGCATAGAGTGCGGACCCCCCCCCCCCCCGGCCAGCATATATACTGTATCGACAGGACCCCCCCCCCCCCCCGGCCAGCATATAATGCGAGGATGGCCGCTAGTAGTATATAAAGGCGGGTTACCGGCTGCATTAGCTAGAACAAGCAGCAAGATGTCGACAAGTCGTACAATCACAGTGATGCGAAACGGCAAGGCAGTGACGCTAACGACCGAATGTTATAAGTGTTGGGTGTGGATAGAGTATCGAGGACAACCACACAACTGTCCGGTGCACCACAATGCACCACGTCGGTATTGCTGCAAAACCTGCGGTGGTTTGCTCTGCTACAAGTTTACTGCACGATTACCTGGACCGGAGCCATGCACAGACTGCTGGTGGTGCGGTGCGACGCTGAAAAACTTTGGATATTATAATTTTCATCCTTTCAAGTGTTCAAGAAGACCTTTCACGATGGAACAATATTACAGATACCAGTGTAGCTGCGGAAATTCGACTTGTTGGTGAAGAGCCAACTCACTAACATCTTTCGGCCCTTCTAAGGGCCATCCTCTGTTGTGAAATGAAAACGCAAATTCTGTCTATGTATGAGTGTGTATAAAAGGGGTATGTCTGAGATTACATTTCAGCATTTCAGTTTCAGCAGTTGACGGAACAACAACCAGCTATGATGAAACGTAAAGAGCATGGGAAAGGAGTAAAGAGACAAAAGATGGACGAAGAAGATGACATTTGGCCATACGGTCAAGTTCAGTGTATGGAATGCAATGTGAAATTTCCATCTATGGATACTTATGAGACACATACATGCAGTAAAGCTAAGATGGAAGAAGATGACATTTGGCCATACGGTCAAGTTCAGTGTATGGAATGCAATGTAAAATTTCCATCTATGGATACTTATGAGGCAAATGCATGCATACCAGCTGAGATGGACAATGTGTCTCATGAAGAACATGTTTCAAAGAAACAAAAGACAGGACAAGTAGGGAGAGGTAGAAGGGTTAGTCTTGGTGAAAACGCGCAGGAAAAACGGTTTGAATCTGAGGATGGATCAAATTTACTGCTTGAAATGCGACAGCAAGAGAACCGTATCAAGACACATTTGTTGGAGACCTTAAACCATGGAATGAAATGGTACATTGTCGTGCACGCTCGTTTCAAGAAACTGACAGCAAATGATGAAGGTGTTATGGTAGAAAAAGTGGATAATGCATTTATCAGCAGTCCAACATATGCAGCATACAATCCAGCAGATATTGAGCAGGACCTGCCAGAAGCCTATAAAGAATTATTTACCAAGTTTGACGAACATGAGCGACAAGGCTCTGGCTGGGTATTGGATAACATACTGTACATTGAAGTACACACAGCTACGTTGATACCTCTAGAAGCGAGTAGTTATATTCCACTACCGAAGAAAGTGAAGAAAACAGAAGGTGTGATAAACATTAAGAATGATGATAACAAGTGTTTCTTATGGTCAGTATTGACTTACCTTCACCCTCATGACAACAACCCAAATCGCGTGAATCATTACAAACCATTTGAGAAGGAATAAAAGGTAGAGGGTATGACATTTCCGACACCAATTACTGACATTCCAAAGTTTGAAAAGGAGAACGATGTAGCCATCAACGTGTTTGGATATGAACATGATGTAGTTGTTCCAATACAACTTAGTCGAAACGTCAGTGTGAGAGAAATCAACTTATCAACTGATTAGCAATGACAAGACGAGGCATTACTGCCTCATCAAGAATTTTAGCAGACTTATGTCTTATCGATCAAAGCATAAGGGTACATATTTTTATTGTTTCAACTGTCTTCACGGGTTTGTACGACAAGATCTTTTAGATAAACATCATGAAGTGTGTGACAAGAATGGAGCACAACGTTTATCATTTCCCAAGGAAACCTTCATCCAGTTCAAGAATGTAGCTAAACAACAGCGAGCACCTTTTGTGATTTATGCCGACTTTGAATGTTTCACGCAAAAGCATGAAGAAGGAGACAAGTATCAACATCATCGTCCAAACAGCTTTGCCTATGTGGTTGTGAGCCAGTACGACACACGTGCACCAGTTGTGTATCGAGAAGACAATGCTGTGAAAGTCTTTTTAGACCATATGGTGAATGAACGTGATCGTATTGTACGTGGTTTAGAGCGGCCATAGAAAATGGTGATGACTCGTGAAGACAAAGAGAATTTCAAGAACGCTGTTGATTGCTAAATTTGTCATGAACCTGTAGGAGCAGATCGTGTGAGAGATCATGACCATATCAATGGTAAATATCGTGGAGCAGCACACAATGAATGCAACTTACAATTCCGACTTAGAAAGGATCAGCAAGGGGATAAAGATTCTTTTATCATTCCCGTGTTTTTCCACAAATTGCGAGGCTATGACAGTCACCTAATCATGGAGGAAATTGAGATATTCAAAGGTGAAACGATTACAGTCATTCCCAACACCATTGAAAAATATATTGCATTCAGCATGAACAATCTGAAATTTACAGACAGCTTTCAGTTCATGAGTACCTCTCTACAGAAGTTGGTATCCAACCTTGCAGCAGAAGGGAAAGATAACTTCTACAACGTGACCTCTCACATTCACGAAGTGACCAACAAGATTTGTTGCTGAGAAAGGGAGTGTACCCCTACGATTACGTGGATGAACCATCCAAGTTTGCTGAAACACAGCTGCCATCAAAGGACAAGTTTTATAGTCAGCTTAGCGAAGAGGACATTAGCGATGAGGATTATGCGCATGCGAAGAAGGTGTGGGATACATTCAACTGTACCACATTTGGGTGAATACCACGACCTGTACCTGAAATCAGATGTGTTATTACTAGCTGACGTGTTTGAAAATTTTCGTCAAGTATGCCTCAACACGTATGAATTGGATCCTGCTCACTACTATACAGCACCAGGACTGTCGTGGGATGCAATGTTAAAAGCGACAAAGGTGAAGTTGGAATTGATCAATGACATTGACATGTATCAAATGGTTGGGCAAGGTATACGTGGAGGAATATCTGTGATCACACACAAGTATGCGAAAGCGAATAATCCCTACGTAGCAGATTACAATTCTGAGATATCAAACAACTATCTGATGTACCTCGACGCAAACAACTTGTATGGCTGGGCCATGTCACAAAGCATGCCGCAAAGAGGATTTATGTGGGTGAGCGAGCCAGAATCCCTCGACTTCATGGATGTAGCTGAAGATGACGACATTGGATTCATTTTGGAAGTGGATTTAGAATATCCAAATTCAATCCATGATCGTCATAATCACTACCCAGTGGCTCCAGAACGGAAATGTGTCAAAGTTGGAGAATTGTCAGAGTACAGTCAGAAGCTGCGGAAAGATCTAAACATGAAAGGCAAACCCAGTGAAAAGCTCATTCCTAACTTGTCTGACAAGAAGAAATATGTACTTCATTACAGGAATTTACAACAATACGTCTCACTGGGGTTGAAAGTCACCAAAGTACATCGCGCCATCATGTTTGAACAGAGCAAATGGTTGGCAAAATACATTACCTTGAACACGGAAAAGAGAAAATTGGCCAAGAACCCGTTTGAGAAAGACTTCTTCAAACTGATGAACAACTCGGTGTTTGGCAAAACCATGGAAAATGTGAGAAAGCGAATCAATGTTGAACTGGTTCACAAGGAAAAGCGGTTCAAGAAACTTGTAGCCAAACCTTCTTTCCACAAATTCAAAATTTTCAACGAAGATTTGACCGCGGTACATTTACGCAAAGTGGATTTGCTTCTGGACAAACCCATTCAAGTTGGCTTCACCATTCTCGACCTCAGCAAAGTGCTTATGTTCAACTTTCATTACAACTACATCATGGTCAAGTATCCCAATGCCAAGTTGTTGTTCAGCGACACCGACAGTCTATGTTACGACATAGAAACGGAAGATATCTACAAGGATATGCAGCAAGATGCTGACCTGTTCGACACAAGTGACTATCCGCCGGATCATTTCCTACATTCCAACGTGAACAAAAAAGTGCTTGGGAAAATGAAAGATGAGACGGCAGGCGTCCCCATTGAAGAGTTTATTGGACTCAGACCGAAAATGTACAGTTTATTCTGTGGTGGGAAAGAAAAACATACAGCTAACGGCATCACTCGAGCTTGTCAAAGACGTATTAAACATGCGCAGTATAGAGACAGTTTGTTCAAGAAAAGTCAAACAATGGCTACAGGACACATTATTCGAAGTCATAGTCACCAGCTTTTCTCGGAGAAGTTGAGGAAGGTAGCCCTCTCCCCATATGACGACAAGCGATATGTGCTGAATGATGGCTATTCCACCTTAGCGCATGGACATTACAAGGCTGTGGTATAAAAGAGGGGAGGTCCTCCAACGGAAGAGTTATTTTAGGTGGGAACATTGAAGCGTTAACATGGAACGTGAAAGTCGTAAGAGATCTACAACTGATATGGATACTCTTGCAGATACAGTTAAAGACTTAAAAGTTAAAAATCCTACCACTACCATTAAGAAATTGAAAGTGGAGACGGCACCAACATCACAGTGGTGGGATGGAATGCTTTCTTTAGGAAATGGAAAGTATATCAAGATTATGAAACAAAGCAATGAAGGAGTGGTAAACATTCGCAAGTACCTCAGAGATGAGGGGACTGGAAGAAACCGTCCTACGAAAAAGGGTATTTTGCTGACAATACCTGAATGGAAAATGTTGAAGAAGCAAGTGAAAGAAGTGGATAAAAGGCTTCGCAGACAAGAAGACAGCGCATAACAAGGTAAAAACATGAATGCACTCATGTTGAACGACGGTGCTTACCTTACTGTAAATGAGAGGAATGAAGTGATAATAGGTTCTCAGACAAGTTATCATCGGTTTAAACCTGAAGTGTGGAAAGACTTTAAAAACATACCACTTGAACCTGGGTTTGAACGTAGACTTGAAAATAAAGTGGAAGTGACGGTGGCTGAATATGATTCTAACATACGTGTAGAAATCTGTAGAAATCTTTTACAGGATTATCCAGAGGATTATAAGGGAGTTGTGCCAGATACACCATATACAGATTTGATCCTCTTTGATATCAAGAACTGGCGCGCAGTCTTACGATTCCTAGAAGCTATACAACATCCACTCTTCGCCATCTTGCGAGCATAAAAACGTCATTGCTGACAAGGAGACAGCTCATAGTTGATCTGACTGTTGAACGAGATGGAAGACTTTTTATCGGAATATGAACCAATTACACATGGATTCTCATTTCTGAGAAACTTATGTGATGACATTGTGCTAAAACATTTTGGAAAGTATATCGTTCTATCACCTGACGAACAGTCTGTGTTGAAAGAACATCTAGAGAAGTTCAGGACACCTGGCTTTCTCCTGACAGTCTCAAAGGAATTAGAAGTGCGTGTGACTGAGAACTGCTTAGACGTGTTTGTACAATTTCGCCAATATGACGAGCTTACAGGAGACTACGACTACATCAGCCTCAACACAGTGGAATGGTACGCTCTGTTGCAAGCATTGGATTGGAAAGAACCTGACACTTGAATTCAAAGAGGAAGGAGTGCAACTCATGCGGGGCACCAAGTCCATTGAGCTAACACATCCCATGTGTGTTATGGTGATGGACATTGACATGAATGATCATGGATATGAACTGAAACTGTCTGAACACGAAGATGTTAAAATAATAAAATTTGGTAATGGACATTGTTATGCTAGTTTTCATAGCATTTACAAACGTGGGTGTAATGTCTATGATACATATATTAATTTAGATCGGTATGAATGGCATTTGTTTATCAATGTATTGAATGTATTTGTGAAATAAAAGTTTAATGTAAAATAATTGTTAAAAATGTAAATAATGTATAACACAATAAAAAAGAATGTTTTATAAAACTGTCTTGCTTATTTACAATATTCATAATAAAATTAACAATTACCAACAACTTAACTAATACAACTTAGCTAATACAACATCAATAAAATAATGGTTTATAATGTCTATATACAAAATCCTTTACAACAAAATCACCATCACTTCTTCTTAATACATCAATGATTTCAAAAGGACTATGTCCTCGAGCTCTTTGAATTATATAATACACACAATAAAATCCACATGTAGAGGATATCGGTGTTTGTAATGAAACTGAATTATAAATGAAATTAAACTTTAAAAACTTATTCAAACGACTGTCTATAGGTAAAAGTCCATTAGAGTCAAAATATTCTGCAGGGTCTTCGTCATAATATACTGCCACCCAATGCTCTCCTGGCTCATCATGATCGTCTGTGTTGATGACATAGGCACCGCGTTGTAAAGATGGTAACTGGTCCATGGCAAACACACCTTGAAACAAGTCTTTTGTCGTGGCATCATGGGATAGGATGGCCTCTATCTGCTTCGTGTTCATGACTGGTAGTCGAATTGAATGCTACGATTTGCACTTATTTCAACAATGTTATCAAATTCAGCATACACTATAACATTGACTGTATTTTGCAAGGCACCAGCAAAATTCATTTCTAGTCTCAAATTCCCATGTTTGATAAGGGCATAATGATCAGCACCATCATAATCAGGTGTTAAGTCAAAAGAAAATAAAGAATAACCTCTAGGCCAATCTTCCCGTTTTATAATGGAACTTTTCTCACCATCCAATCTATCAAAAGATTTGTAAAGAGTTTCAAAAGCATCAAGATATTTGCCTTCATTTATATCAAGCTTGAGAGGTTTGGATAGGACTGGTTCACCATCAGAGTAAAGCTGCATAAAGTTAAGATTAAAATGTTCAAAATTGTATGGATTTCTCAATACTGTTCCAGCAAAGGATTCATTATGAACCAGTCCAATTGCAATACGTTTTTGTAATTGGCCTAAAAAGATGCTATCTTTCACAAAAGATTGAAATCCAGTTGGAATAGCTAAAACTTTACATTCTTTTCTATTAATAATAAACTTAGCAGGACTTTTCATCAATGCATCTGCATGTCCAAACTGAATACCTGGACTAACCCTCACTTTGCGAATGGTTAAAAACGCTTCTCTCACTTCTACTTTAAAACCATTATTTACAGCCATTAATACATATCCATCTTTTTGTCTATGTAAACGTAATTTCATACTAACATCATTGGGAAGATAACGATCCTGCTCAAGCAAATCTACTCTTAAACCACGTGTAAGCATAAACTCACGGCTTAGACATGTGTACAAATAGCGATTATGTAAACCATTATTTCCTGTTTCAGCTATATCACCACCTTCAACATTTACGTGAAAACCTGATACATATCTTTCATGATTAGCTCTTTTCACCTCATGAGTATTCATTGACCCGGCAGTATCTTTAAAGATGAGACGCATAGAGCGCTCAGAATGGAGACTTTCTTCCGAGTCATGAATGAGATGAGATATGATGCTGGTATAACCATGGGTATTATTACTATGTGATATCAAACGATCATTTAGAAATAATTCAATATTGGACCATAACCCATTAAACAAATCATTGATACATGACACGTTATCACCTACACCACACAGTGTTCCATCAGCCTTTACAATGCGACACACAATATGGAGTTTACTGTTCTTTAAATCTAGATATTCTTCTGTACTCGCAGGAACGTAGAATTCTATTGGAGCACCCTCTCTAATGGTAGTCATTGGCTGATAGTCTACATTATAACTTTTTTCTACAGCAGCTTGCGTTGGTGGTATGTGAAACCATTCTAATGGAGAAAGGCTACATTCACAAGAATGATTATGAATTAAAGACATGATTAAAAAATATCTTTCTTATGTTTTTTATGTTATCCGTTTAGCCGCCTTTCGCCTTCTGACACGTTTTGCTCGTTTCGGTCTCTTTTGTCCTCGTAACCCACCACCAAACATACGTTGTGCTACTCGACCTGTAACATCTTTCGCGATATCTTTTGCAGCCCTTTTAAGATGTGGTGCAACGATTTTAACCTCTGTCTTAAGCAGTGGAATAGCTTTTCGAGCCAATGATCCCAGTATTGAACCAATACCATCTCCATATTGTATTCACGCTCCTTTAAATCCTGGTAATTCTCCACCCACTTGACGAAGAAAATGGTTGCGATATATAGATGGATTGTGTGTGTATGCTTTCATAATGCTTTTGGTCGAAAATGAAGTTTACAGATCACCTTTCCAGTTTGAAATGGAACATTATGGCCTGTGTCATCCTTAATATTCATTTCTATCACGTCAAATTTGGATGTGTTTACAGGAACATAATGAGGTTCTCCATAACTTTTCATGATAATGTCTCCATCATGTCCTTGTATTCCAACAGAACGTAGCAAAGGGACATAATAATCACCAACAACTTGTGGCTCACAAATACTACAATACACATAAAGTGTATAAAATCCCTGTTTCACATCAGCTTTATGTTCAGCTGTACACGTTTCAGTATACCATTGATTTGGGATAAATCCTAAAATCTCAGCTAATCCAGTGGAGAATGACACTTCAAAGCCGTAATTTAGAAATAGAAAAACGCGTCGTCTAATTTTATCATACTTTATCCGAATAGCTTCTTTAAGGTCATCTTTCATAGAATTAGTCGCTTCTTCATTAACTGCATGACATATCTCTTGTGTGGATCTGTAGTAACCATAAGGAATATTGATTGTGTCAAGAACAACATCATTCAGTGGTTGTTGTCGATACTGAATAGAATAGTCCATTCCATGTCTCATGGTTGTCCATGTATGTGGATATTGAATTTCAGCTAAAGCCACTTCATATTTTCCGTTCAGATAGATGGTTCAAGGCATACGCATTTGATAATTCGAAGTCTTGTTGTTGGGATAATAGTTCATACTAGCATTGCTGGGTAAAGTAATGTAAAAACTTGTTGACTCCATGACGGCTAAATCGTTTATGTGATGTAGATAGACTAGATGTGTATATACATTACTTCATGTTTGACACTCTTCATCCTAACTTTCTACATTGCTGTCTACATTATTGCTAAATTGCTATCTACATGATCTAAATTGGTATCTACTACTTCTACCTCACAACAAGCACTAACACACCTAATTTTTACAGGAATAGTATTTTTATTTCCATTTTCTTTACAACAACAACACCATAACTCTTTAATCCATGTTAAAAAGTTTCCCATCCTTCTGGAAACAACCTTTGTTGACGTTGTTGTTGCTCTTTTGTAATATCTTCACGACTTGTCTTTTTGCCAAAAACAGTTTTTGGAATATTAGCGTCTACAATTTCCTCAATAAACTGCTTCCAACCACGTGGTGGTTCTCGTCGTTCTTTTCTTTTTGTAGCAACCAATGCTTCTTTCAACAAATCAATTATGTTAGAATTTGTAATGATAGTACCTGTTTTTAAAACAATTCATTTTTATCTGTCCATCTCGTACCATATTTCTTAAGTTCTGCCAGAAGTTGTGTTAGTTTTACATGATAAATAGGTTGAAAATGGTTTAGAAACTGTTGGGACTTTTCTGATTTTTCTGCATTAGATACTGTAACAGACTTTTGTCGTTGTTGTTGTGATTGAATTGTTCGTAAATGACGTCCAAGCACTTGAGACATTTCTATTGCTTTTTCACGAGTTCGTTTCCCACGTAAAAGTTTAATCACTTTCGTTTTGATTTCAACATCTTTTCCCTTCTTTTCTAACAACATTTTATATTCATATTCAGGGATGAGAACCATTTTCAAAGTATGTTTCATTTTAACAGCAACTGAGCTAACAAGGGTAATGCAAATTTAGCAATTGCTCCAATAAATCCTCCTTTCTGATTAACCAACTTCTTTTTTCTTCGAAGTGATATCTTCTTATTTGCCAGTGTACGTAGGGTATGACGTTCACGCTTGAATAACTTATACCTTTTTGAGCTTAAGGGTAAATGTCCTCGCAATATATTCAAACAAATTTCAAACAAGCTAGTTAATTCCTCCTTAGTAGCTTGTTGTAGCAAGGATTTACGTCGTTTAGGCCCGCTGCGTGCTAGCAAGTGAAGGAAAGGTTGATTCGCTTGAATACGTTTAGACATCTTGGCTGCGAATGGTTAAGTGACTTGGTTCTTGTTCATACGCTACCTTATCAACATATACGTAATGTGTATCTTTTGGTAAAATGCCTGTGCGAATACGTAGTTGATCATTTGTCTTCGGCTTCAAATCAATGAATAAATAGCCATGAGGTTTGCTAGTAGCATCTTGATAGGCTTCTATGAGAAATTTAGATTTTCCAGGATACATTTGTCGCGCTAATGTACTTAATTGTTGATTGTCTCTTGATTTTTAAACAGAATGATGTAATGTGTATTCAAACTAATATTTCGCATTTCTCTACCATGATGAAACAAATTATGCACAATAAAAATAATGCTTAGATTTTGATGACTGCTACCAACACTAAAGAGACGTGTCATACGCTCATCACCATGACATTTAGTCATTAAGTCATCAATGATAAGCAAGCTTGGCTTTTTCGGGTTAAAACGCTCTTCAATGTCATCTGGAATGCCTTGGTAAAATTCCACACTCTTTCACCCAACTGTTAAACTTCTTTGGCCAACCTAACCACTTCACAAATAATTCTTTAACACCTCGTCTTCTTCGTGTTTTCAAAACCTTTTCAATTCTGTAGACAGATTTAATATCTTTTGTCACTTTCTGTAGTTCTTCTTCATAGAAATGTCCATCAATATCTTCATCCAAAAAGTCTTTCACACGATGCAGGTGTATTCCTTGCTTCTTACAACGATGTGTGATAATGAAGACTTCTTGCGTCCACTTTATATGATAATCCCGTTGAAATACATATTTCATGTGAGAAATGCGAACCTGATCACCAATTTTAAATTTGTAGGGTTTTTTCTTCTTCTTTGGTTTCAATTTCAATTTGTCTGCATACATATATTTCCACACTTTGGATTCGTTGTCTTTACGAATATCTGCAGGAGTATACTTATTAGGGAGGGAGCCATGAGGTCTATGGTTGTAATTGTACACTAAGTCTGGAAGGATGTCCATATATCGATACGTTTGATTATGTAGGAAATATCGATACATCATTCCCTTTAGAGTACGAATGACTCTCTCAGCAAAGTTGGCTTTGGTTTCATTCTTAATCGTATAGGCATGTATTCCCTCCTTCTTCAAAAATGTTTTTACCCATCTGTTTTTAAATTCAGTTCCTTTGTCTGACCTTAGAGTTCGTGGTCTTCGTTGTGTTTCATGAAAAATCTTTTGAAAGGCTTCTATGACACTCGTATGTGATTTATTAGGTATTGGTTGCACCCATAAATATTTGGAAAACACATCAATGACAACCAATTAAAAGCGGGTGTCATCATTATGGGGAGCTATGTTTCCAATGTCAGCTAAATCAATATCCCACATATCATCAATTCCACGTGTAATGACACGTTGCCTTTTAAACCTGTATTTTACAGGTTGTAGTAAACTGAAGGCATCTTGATCCTGTAACCATTTCTTCACTTGTGAATGAGTGACTGGTTGATCATGTTTTTTTAATATGTGATAAAGTTTGTAAGGGCCAGCAAATGCCCCAGGTTGACCAGGTTTAAAGTAAATATTGGTTAAGTAGTCTTTCCACGTCGACATGTTAACACTAAATGATTAACACTTGTTAACATATCTTGCATTTTATTTTATCAACACATCTTGCATTTTATCAACACATCTAACATTTTATTTTATCAACATATCTTTTCATTTCATCAACACATGTTAAATTTTATTTTATCAACATATCTTACAAATCAAGTATTGATACAATGGTGTGAATAATTGGAGTCCATTGATCTTCAATGTATATTAACCAACTACTTAATTCATCAAATGTGATAGCATCTACACCATATTTTTCACAACGTTGATTTGCATTATCTAACACTTTATCTAAATGAATGTAATATTTAGCTTCATTCCAATATGTATAGACACATGTAGAATGATACATATGTTCTGAACACTCTTCATTTTGACAAGCAGGACATACTAAACATGCAAACTTTTTTACAGCTAATAGCATTTCTTCACCATATGTTTTTTGCACAATATATTGTCTCAATGTAATGTCCACCATTATACTGCAATGTAGATTAACCACTCTCTCACTTCATCAAACAGTCTTGGATCAAATCGAGCGAAGTGATATGCTGCTTCCACATCAAACTCCTCAGCTCCACCAATGTTTAAAAACACACACTCTTTGATGAAATCCTCGCGTAAGTCTGGTACGTTCAACGTGGAATGAGCAAGTTCCCAATAAATGTCAAAGTGCTGCAGTTGTTGTTGAATAGATCCACACACTTGTCCTTGAAACACGTTTCTACATCCATCTTTCACATGTCTATATAACACGTCTGCACACTATGATGGCTGGTAAGCAAATGACCCTCAGTCTTACTCCGCAGAAACAGTTAGTGAGCCGCACTTGTTGCAGAAGTTGTCAGGTTCACACAACTTGCAATTGTACTTGTGGCAGTGACAATCATAATCCTCAGCATATCCGTAAGCACCACAATATTCACAGGTAAGTCCAAGTTGATTTTGCACATCCATATTCTCCAATTGAACTTCAGCCAGTCTTTTCTTGGATAACTTTGACACTTTCATCCGTTTGTCCTTTTGCAGCTTGATAGGAGTTTTCTTACCATGACATTACGTACATGGCAATAAGGTTGAGTTAATACTATCCATCTCCTGAAGCAATGTCTCCCATTCACCATCATTCATGTTGATGTAATACTTGTATTCTTTCCCTTCAAACAGTGATGCTTGCACAAAACTCACATAACGCATATCCAAGTATGAAATGACTTCAAGCCACTTCGTTTGTGTTAAGTACAGTTTGAAGCCAATGTCGCGTAATCTTGCTAAGTTCAGGCACACAATCTTCCACAAGGATGGTGATAAAGCAAGCCATCTCTCTCCACGTTTGATTCGAATAAATAATCCAAATTGTCCATGCTCCACAGTAATGGTTAAGTTTGCACTAATTTTAAAGCTGCTTGTCTTCTCCATGGCTGCGCGTCGAATGATGACTGCACTTGACACCTCACTCCTTTTATATGGACATTACATATATGTTTTCATGAGATGTTTGCAAAATCGCGGAGTGATCTCGTTGAAACCATCCAGAAAGGCTGTTGGCAAACCGTCTGTCAAAGATTGTCTCATGACAATCACTAAAAAGTCTCCTCGTTTGCGACTCCCAATTATCCATTGAAAGAGCATTGACATGGTGAAATGTCCTTTTTCATAGAGATAAGCCATCATATCATACACCTTAATACGTTCTTCAAGGTACTTGAAGCCATGCAGCATGACCTTTGCACATTTGGAATCGCGATCCTCATCAACACACTTTGGCGCCGGTAGACATAAAGTCTTAAAAAGTTCCTCATGAAGACTTCTAATAAGTTGAACGAAACGTCGGGTCATGGCTTCGGAGAACTGCGGCTCTGACGCGGGAAGATGCTCTATGTTTCCTTCTAGCATGTAGATAAGCTGAATGACAGCGTTCACTTCTTCCGTTAAGTACATGTATGTGTGCTGATTGAAAGGGTCTTCTTCACATAAACGCCATAAAATGTTGCATTCGATCAGAGGAATCACTGCTTGCAAGTTTCGTTTCAACAGCGTGACGTCTTCCTCAGTAACAGGAATAGTTTTGCTCAATTCGAATTTAGATTTGAGCTGCTTGTCATCGTCGTCGCTGTCGTCATCGTCGTTGTCGTCATTGTCGTCATTGTCGTCGTCACCGTCGTCATCGCTTGACATGACCACTTCTTCCTCCTCAAGATGCTCTAGATGAGCCTGTAACTTTGTACTAAGTGGCTTGGCGCTACCATTTACAAGCGCATTGGCAACCCAGAACGGGTAGTCAGATCCCTCGGGATCGGGCATTGCTTGCTGTACTGGCTGTGCTTCTTCAGGCCTAGTTTGCTGTACTGTAGGCACGTCCGACGGAGCCCCTAATGCTTCCTCCGAGGCTTTTTCAGCTTCTGCTAGTGTACTTAGGAAGGTAGCAATCTCCTCTGCAGTTAAAACTGCATCTGTAAAAGTCGCTGTTTCATTGCTGAAAAGGCTATCAATTTCCATGTTGCTACCCGTTGCTGCTTTTCGAGACGTCTCCATGATGGTTTGGCAATGCAATGGCCATAGGGGTGTTGAATCGACCTTTTTATACTACTGACGGTGAGCCGTGAGCCAGCGGCTAAAAAGTCTGTGAGCCGGGGGGGGGGGGGGTCCTCGCTTCAGGTCGACTGGCCAGGGGGGGTCCTTACTTTATGCAAGCAGTTTGCTTCTATCCCTGGGAGGGGGGTCCTCAGTGAGAACCGGGGGGTTCCTCAGTGAGAACCCGGGGGGTCCTATATAATAGCAGCCTCGCACTGTGTGCAGCCAGTCTGCTTTTGATCACTGAACGAGCAACAGCTAAAAAACAACAATGCAGTATAAGGATGAATTCTTCTCAGAGGCTCGACGGAAGAAGTACTTCCTTAGCCAGAAGGATGTCGACCTCTGGGAAGAAATTTTCATTGATTACAAGGCTTTCGAGTTCAGAAAGTGGTGGGATTTTTTGAGGAGCAAGCCAGAGCAAGAATACAACCGGTTTGGCAGGGCGGCGGAGGAAGGATACAAGCGACGGAGGGAGGTGTCGCCGGACCAGTTTCGTGACCCGTCGCCCTGCCAGGAAGAGAGGCCAGCCAGAACGACTCCTGCCAAGGCTACAGCAGCAACCATGACAGAGGCGACCCCGGTCAAAGCGACTCCTGCTAAAGCCGCAGCGTCGACGATGACGACTCCGCCAAACCAACTCCAAAGGCAGCTGATGTGACTGTCCGGAAGGTGTCGGCGGCACCATTTACGGAGAGGCGGCACTTACCCAGTGCCACCATTACAAAGCCGGACAGTCCGCCACCAGCTCCTGAGGACGAGGTTGCAGCCGCTGTCGCTAGTATTACGCCAGACATTCAAGTGGATGATTTCAACATGATGCAGTCGCTCTCCGATTTTGACCGCACCGCGGAACTAGTCGACGTAAAACAGGAGGATGGCTCTAGAAAAGAGTCAACCCTCCAGGAGATCGTGGATTTCTTGGATACGGCGGATAATGTAGAGTATTGCGAGTTCTTCCATTATGGAATTCCGGCAGGACAGTCTATGAGAATCCACGAACAGTCATGCCCACAAGCATTGAAGCCGGACTATCATTATTGCAATGTTATGGGCAGAGGTTTTAAGTCGCATAGGGCCGCGGTAGCAGCGCACAGAAGGAGGACCGGCTGCAGGGAGGATGACGGCAGCGGCAGAGGCGGAGGTAGCGGTGGCGCTAGTGGTAGAGGCAGGGGAAGCGGCGGTAGGGGAAGCGATTGGACGTGAAACGACGGCAGGGGAAGCGACGGCTGGCCGAAGCTGAAGAAAATCCCTCCACGGCTGCCTTTTAGCGGCCACCCATTATTACGAAATGAACGCTAATCATGTCATGGTGTTAGTATGTATGTGTATGCATGAGAGTGTGGGAAACGCTAAAAAAATAAAAAGGGGTCTATAAATCATTGATTTATACCCTCCATCTGTCCGTCTGACCGTCTGAAAAAGCTAAACAAATTGCTGTCTGGGTTAAAAATACCCAGACTTAAGAAATGAAACGCTAAATCTGTCCGTCTGACCGTCTGAGAAAGCAAAACAAATTGCTGCCTGGGTTAAAAATACCCAGGCTTGAGAAATGAAACGCTAAATGTGTCCGTCTGACCGTCTGATGTGTTATGTGTGTGTGTGGAGAGAGATAAAAAAAAATAAAAAAATGATTGCCCGTCTGACCGTCTGAGAAAGCAAAACAAATTGCTGCCTGGGTTAAAAATACCCTGGCTTGAGAAATGAAACGCTAAATCTGTCCGTCTGACCGTCTGATGTGTTATGTGTGGAGAGAGAGAGTTTTAAAAAAAGCCGCTATCTGGGTTAAAAAATGGCCAGACTTGAGAAATAAACGCTAAATCTGTCCGTCTGACCGTCTGCTGTGTTATGTGTGAAGAGAGAGAGTTAAAAAAAAAGCCACTATCTGGGTTAAAAAATACCCAGACTTATGAAATAAAACGCTGAATCGGTTGTGGTTATATATATATATGTGTGTAGAGAGAGAAAAATAAAAAAAGACTGCCCGTCTGTCCGATGTGTGTTTGGAGAGCGAGAAAGGTAAATAAAGAAAAGAGTGTATGGAGAGAGAGCTCTCATCTCAGTGCTTGTTCGGTTTTAATTGCTTCTACGGCAAGCCATTAGCGAGAAAGCAAAAAAAAATGATTGCTCGTATGTCCGTCTCCTGTAGGTGTTATATGTGTGGAGAGAGAGATAGAGCAAAAGAAAAAATGAGGGAAAAAATCATTGTTTGTTTGCCTGACTGTTGTGGATAGACAGAGCAAAAGAAAAAGTGTGGATAAAAAAGATGGCAACCGTTCGAGAAAGAGTGAAAGAGAGGCTGCGTTTGCTGACGTAGCCGCCGTGGATACGACCCTCGTTTAAAAGTGAAAGAGAGACTGGGTAAAAAAAGAATGACTAAAGAAAGGAAAACGCTAAATGAGTCGTGTGTGGTTGGTATATGTAATGAGAGAGAGCGAGAAAATCGAAACAACAAAAAGACTGCCTAGTTGCCGTTTCACGTGTGCGCGCGCAGAGAGAGCTCTGGGTTAAAAATACCTTCATTAAGACAGCAATGGCTGCCCAGTTTTAATTGCTTCTACGGCAAGCCATTAGCGAGAAAGCAAAAAAAAAAAAAAATGATTGTCCGTATGTCCGTCTCCTGTAGGTCTTATATGTGTGGAGAGAAAGACAGAGCAAAAGAAAATGTGAGGGAAAAAAATCATTGCTTGTTTGCCTGACTGTCGTGGATAGACAGAGCAAAAGAAAAAGTGTGGATAAAAAAGATGGCCACCGTTCGAGAAAGAGTGAAAGAGAGGCTGCGTTTGCTACCGTATTTGGAAAGCTGTGGTCGCCGATGTGTGTGTGAGCTCTGGGTTAAAAAATAGCGTCCCTTAATAAGATCACTTCTAATTTCTGCTACGACAATCCATTAGTGAAGGTGTGGGGCGAGAAAGTCGAAAAAAGACTGTTCGTTTGCCCCTCAGACGCCGTAGGTGTGATGGAGAGAGAGAGGTAAATTTTTTTTAAAAAACATGACTGTCTGGGTGTAAGTGTGTCTGGGTGTCCGTGTGTCTGGGTGTCCGTGTGTCTGGGTGTTCGTTTGTTCGGTTGCCGTAGGTGTTACGTGTGTTTGGAGAGTAAGAAAGCTTAAAAAAAGAGTTGTTGTTGCCTGTATATACCGTGATCGAGAGAGCTCTGGGTAAAAAATGGCTTCCTTAAGGAAAAGAGTGCTCATTTTTTTAATTGCTGCTACGGCAATCCATTAGTGAAGGTGTGGAGCGAGAAAGTCGAAAAAAGACTGTTCGTTTGCCCCTCAGACGCCGTGGTGTGATGGAGAGAGAGAGGTAACATTTTTTAAAAAAACATGACTGACTGGGTGTCCGTGTGTCTGGGTGTCCGTGTCTGGGTGTCCGTGTGTCTGGGTGTCCGTTTGTTCGGTTGCCGTAGGTGTTATGTGTGTTTGGAGAGTGAGAAAGCTTAAAAAAGAGCTATTGTTGCCTGTATATACCGTAATGGAGAGCTCTCTGGGTTAAAAATGGCGTCTCTTAAGGCAGCGTTGCTCACGTTTAATTGCTGCTACGACAATCCATTAGTGTGTGTGTGTGTGTGTGTGCTTGGAGAGTGAGAAAGTCGAAAAAAGACTGTTCGTTTGCCCCCAGCTACCGTAGTGTGATGGAGAGAGAGAGGTTAAAAAAACAAAAAAAAGACTGTCCGTTTGTCCAGCAGTCCGTTTGTCCGGGTAGTCCGTTTGTCCGGGTGTCCGTTTGTCCGACTGACCCTTTACCAGTCTCTCATGGTGCGTGTTTGGAGAGAGAACGCTAAAGAAAAGAGTTGTCATTGCTTGGATACATAGAGTGGCCTGCGGTGCTGCTGGCTTCGGAGGCAGTCGAGAAGTTGAAAAGTGGGATGTCGAAAGTCGATGGGCGGGGGTGGGGTCGATGAGCCGGGGGATCGATGAGCCGGGGGGCCTCAACCAGCTCACCCATATAGATAGAGTGTATGCTTAAAGGTCGATGGGCGGGGGGGTCGATGAGCCGGGGGGGGCCTGTCGACCTGCTGTACGGCTGGCCCCGGGGGGCCTGTCGACCTACTGTACGGCAGGCGCCCCGGGGGGCCTGTCGACCTGGTTCGGCTGGGCCCGGGGGCCTGTCGATCTGGTGTTCGGCTGGCTCCGGGGGACCTGAAAGTCGTCTGGCGACCAGTTGGTCGCAAGCTTGAGTCGATCTGTGTGACGTCATTGATGGGTCGAAATACTAGACAAGCCAGTTCTAACCATGTCTATATGAGTCCCTTTGCTTAAAAAAAAACAACAGTTGGAGAGCTCTCTACCCGTTTGTCTGACTGTTTGACTGTCCGTCTGTCCGTCTGCCGTTTGCATGGTCGTTTAAATGGCCGCCCGTTTGAATGGTCGTTTGAATGGCCGCCCGTTTGAATGGTCGTTTGAATGGCCGCCCGTTTGAATGGCCGCCCACTATCCCTATCACGTCATTATGACGTTCATATGACGTTCATATGACGTTCATATGACCTCCATATGACCTCCATATGACCTCCATAACACGTCCATAACACGTCCATATGACGTCCATATGACGTCAATATGACGTCACTGTTTTCGGAGCCCCATGGGGCTCCGAAAACACCTCCTGACGTCATTATGACGTCACTTCCTGTTTTCGGAGCCCCACTTTCCCCCTACTGAGTTACTTGCTCTTTTATACGCATTTCAAAAGATGGAGCACATGTCAATAGGGATTAGTCGTATAAAGCTTCTCTCTTAAGCACACATCTTTTGTAATAAGCCCCATTGTCTTTACATGCACTGTGTTAAATGTAATGTACTCGATACCCACAGATAACAATAGAGAAAAAAAGACAAACACTGCCGGGTAACAAGCTGATAGGAGTTGATAATGCACGAAATGTGGACAGCAATTTGACTGTCCACAATAGAGGGGTTATTTTAAATAGATATAAAGGAACTCTATGGCGTTTTAAAACAGACTGAAAAATGTTGTCTATAATTCAGGGGTGTCCATAATAAAGGGGTGTCCATATCCGGGGTCTCACTGTATAAGAAAAAATGAAAATCTCAAATAGCATGCTCGAGTATTCATTTCAAACAGTGCAATTCAGCAGGCTTCTTTCAACGTCGCTTCAGTAATTATGACGTTGAACGTGATATCAATAGCTAAGTTACGCTACAAAAACAGTTATTGAGATCATGTTCGGCAAAATTTTATCATTTATTTACTAAACTCATGAGTTTTTCTACTTTGATATCGACACAATAGTTGTGTAAATTGAAAAAAGTTGGTACTTTTAGGAGACAGGGTAGCCATGGAACCCACAATACCGTGCCGAAGATGTTCATTTTGTAACTAAGGCAGATACAACTTATGCCCCGACATTACCTGTTTTGCCACGCCTCCGGTTCACGGGGTGTTAACAAGATTCCATTGCCATCCAGCAGAATGGTGCTTTAAGTTAGTTTTTAATTATTTATTTATCATAAATCTCTTATTACGTGTCGTAATTCAATTAATTTAATTAATTAAAAATTAAATATGAAACTATGTGGCATATTTATTGCATTTCTCACATAATTAGACTGCAATGTCACTATCAGTTACAAAACTTGGAATCATACTATACTGTATGATAATATTTAAGTTTTAAAAATAGATTTATGAGAAATATGTGCTCTTTCCGGTACGTTCCTTCTTCATTCTATCTGTATATCAGAATTAATAGTGTATTGTGCGTTGTCTCGAGGTACGTTGAAAAGGACACAACTTACAAACGCTAAGATGGTGAGTAACGCTTTTCCTAAAAGTGTCCTCTGAAAAAAACTTTTATAGTTCCTTCAACTATACTTACTTAGTTTTCAAGTGCATTTGGTATGAAGGATTAAATAAAAAGCAAGGAATGTTTTAAATGCATAAATTTTCACACGGCGCAATGAACAACGCGAAAAGCATGAAACGCTAAATAAAGGATTGAAATTTTCCAAAAGGAAATTAAAGTGCTCTCCATCTTAAGCATCTTGAAAACTATTGCTTTTATATTCTTCAAATGTTTTTCACATTAAAAATACAGTATAAAGCACAAAGACTAACGAATTTGGAGAGGAATTTATTCAACAATTACATTTTTATCGCTGAAATATCCTTTTTTTATTCAGTGACAGTTGCAACACAATAGGCTGCAATAATCAATAAGGATGGCATTCATACATAATGACGTGTCATATATCTTAGCTACAATTGACAAAGAACACGGAATAGCTCAATTTTATAAATCGTTGTCATTTTTCGTTGCAGAAAAATCGATGCAGAAATCCTTTTTAAACTTTATCCTTTTTAAATACAAGACAAATTTTTGCTCTACAGATTACCCGATCATGTTTCTTTGGAAGAAGGTGCGATGTTAGAGCCGCTTTCCGTTGCGGTGCATGCATGTAGACGGGGAGGTGTCACTTCAGGTAGTAAAGTGCTCATATGTGGTGCTGGCTCCATTGGATTGGTGATTCTTCTTACAGCAAAAGCAATGGGTGCTTCCCAAGTATGCATAACAGGTATGTTTCACAGCTTTCCTTTATGTATTATTTTTAAGCAAAAAAAACTGTTTTAAAATAAAAAAGGTTTTTCTACAGCACTGCAATTCTATTAAATATGTGTATTTTTTATTTCAATCTGATCCAAAGTTAATTTTATTCCCAACGAACCCTTTCTTGAAATATATATATATATTTTAAAATCTGTAGATATAAGTACGGAGAGACTTTCCTTTGGGAAGACTATTGGTGCCGATGAGACGGTACTTGTTGACAGCAACGATACTAAAGCAATTGCTGGTAAAATAGTGGCGGAAATGGGAGAGAATCCAGATATTACTATAGAATGTAGTGGTGTCGAATCTAGCCTTGAGACTTCCCTTTATGTACGTATATGACTCTTTAATTTTGGATATGCTACATAGATTTCCAATATCTTGGCTTATTTATTTTTGTAGGGTTCTTTTATACAAAAACCCTTTCCCTGCATATTTCAGCAATACGTCAGGGTCGAAATCGCTTCACTTACTTATTTCAGTTATACTTTTGCAATAAGTCAGTTATACAGGCGTGTTCCAATTGTAATTTTCATGTGATTTCCAATAATTATCATATTACGTTTCTTACTTAATTTTGTGATATTGTAAAATATCTAATTTCTTCAATTTAATATTGAAAGCAATTTTCTTCTAGACTACTAGGCTACAATGAAAATAATCACTTGCGCACTAGGATTTTACTCTGCATTCGAAAATATTACATGCAATGGATGCAGATTTACCTCAGTTGATTGTACATAATTTATTCAACCTTAATTTTTGCAATGAAAATCTCTACAGCTAAAGTTTTGATCTATTTATTTGCAATAATTATTTTATATATACTCTTAAATATTTTTTGCATGATGTTGCGTTTTGAAACAGAACTAATTTAAATCGAACGTTTTCCAACAGTTTTAAAAGAATTTTTCTTCACCCGTACATTCTTTTTAGCTTTGTATCTTCTTTTTAGCTTTTTCACTATATTTTATTTCTTTATCCTTTAGAAATGTATGAAGCTCATTTAGTACTATTAATACTGTTAGTACTGTTACATGTTTTAAAAAAATTTATTTAAAACTTTTACTTAGTTATTTCAGACGTTATCAACAAATTTCAGGCAACAAAATCGGGTGGAATGTTGGTATTGGTTGGCATTGGACCAGAAAAGATCACTTTACCAATTTTCAGTGTTGCACTTAAAGAGGTTGACGTCAGAGGTGTCCTTAGATATGCTAACTGGTGCGATAAAACCGGTTGTCTATTAATTGGTTTAGTATAAATGGCTATATTTTTTAATATCCCAAAACTTTTAAATTTAAGATCATAATTTACCAACTAGCGACAGTAGTACACAAAGATCTGCTCCACAAAAACTGTTATTTTAATATATCTAGGTGATTAGGAGCTCTTTAAGACACTTTTATTAGAATAGAATCTGTTTTAAGACCTTAACGGTATGAAAGGCAATCTTTAAAGACTGTCTTACTATTACAAGATAAGACTAAAGACTTCAAAATTGACAACAAATGTATAATATCGCCTTGTAAACTAAATTAATCATTATTGAAACATATAAAATATCACTGAGAAAAGGAATAACAAATTTTTAACTGCATTTTGCTAATAAGAACTCAGTCAACATATGCTCTAAGCAATACTTTATGATATATTTCCTGACATACCAGGTATGTTTTACTTTAATGGTTTGAAAACTTTCCCTTTTCATTTACATTCCAGTTCATTATTTATAAAACTGTCCAAGCATGAGATTTAAACAGCGATGAAAATAAAATACATGATATCTATAAGTTTAAAGATGTAACAAATAGTTTGTGTTTGAAATTGCCAATATTGTAGACTTTCAAATTTCGATACCTGTGCTTTTTAAAAATTGATGTTGAAAACACTGCGATACAGTTAGTGATTGTACTTTGTATTTTCTAACAACTTGCAGCTATCCAATCGCCTTGGACCTGATCGCAAGCGGCAAAGTTGACGTGAATCCTTTGATAACACATAGCTTTACACTAGAGGAATCAATGCAAGCTTTTGAGACGTCGCGCACTGGTGCTGGAGGTGCCCTAAAGGTCATGATTGACTGCGCCAAGAAATAGATCATAGCTGAATAAAAAAGATGGTACTTTGTATAAAAATATACACATACATTACAGCTTCCTGAAAAGCTGTCCGAGTGCTTTAGGTTCGTCTGTTGCTTATTTGTCTAGCTTAAGTAAAACATTTGTCCATATAGCAATTTCTACTGCTTAAAATGAAAAGTTTAAATTTTTTGCTAAAATGAGAGATACTTGTGGCATTAGTAGTAAGTTACTCTATATATATATATATATATATATATATATATATATATATATATATATATATATATATATATATATATATATATATATATATATATATATATATATATATATATATATATATATATATATATATATATATATATATTTGTATATATATATATGGTTGTGTGTGTGTGTGTGTTTGTGTGTTTGTGTGTGTTTGTGTGTGTGTTAGAGAGAAATAATTATTTCGGGAAAATTATAATTTTTATAATTATACTACAGCTGCATATAGTGCAAATATAAATAAACACGTTCTTCCAATTGATGCTTCTATTCCCCATATCTTTTTATTCGCCATCTTGCAATAACCGACTCTGTTCACATAATAAGCTTTAAAAATCTGGTCAAAAGTTTTTAATACTAATGACAAACATCACTATACTTCAAATGCAACTTACATTTTGCCGCGCAAAGAAATTAACTCCATCTTTTCAGATTTTACTGAAAGTTAGCACTGCTCACTTTCTATTTCGTGTTTGTTGTTGTTGAACATACTAAAATGTCATCGACAATTACACATGACTCATGGCTTGAAATATTTGCGCTGTTTGTCTGACATCGCTTTCTGCTGGAAGCATTACATTTCACAAAACCTTAACCTCCACATATCGATTACAATTCGACTGCTTTGCGCAGTTAAACTTAACAACGTAAATTCACATTACTTTCTACCAACAATTTATGTTTGCAAATATGAAAGTGATTCCTAGAAAGCTTTACCTTCAGAACGCCACCCCCAAAACGTAAATGTTGTTTTTATTGTGACTTTGTTTGATTATCAATAAGTTATCGGCTCTCAAAGACCACGATCTACGAGTGGTATTTAGATTGTATCTTTATCACCAATAAGTCATAACTACGCGACTGTGTTTGACCATTTGGCGTTTAACCGTTCGCCTTTATCCATCTGTGCTGCTGTACAACTTTACCTCTTCGCTGAAAATTTGTCGCTGTCTTTGTACTACCGAATTTATTGGCACCGATCTGTCATCCTTTTCTCTTGGATCACCGCTGCTACTAAGGCCACAGTCACTGCCACTAGGAACATTTCCGCTGCCAGTTGGAACATCACCGCTGCCACTTGGAACATGACCTGTTCCATTTGGGCAATCGACGGTTCTCCTTGGACCGCCACCGCTACCGTTCGCGATAACCAGAAGATCTTCGCTGTCTAGTCTTTTGAGAACTTCCGGAAATAAATTCTCAAAAGAAAGAACAATCACATCGAGAGCGAGACAGGGTGGCAAACAGGGAACATTTTATACTGCTGTGCAGTTGTTTTAACTTCAGGCGCTAGGCCCAATATGTAGGGCTGTGGTCACCAAGCTATGCAATTAGCATATCTTTAATGTCAGAATTAGCTCTTTCCATAGGATCCCTGGTTCTGTTGGTCGCTAGGTTTCCGTAGACAATTTTAAAGTCGGAGCAAAGAAGTTTTAATTCGGGAGCAACATGGACAGTGAACCCTATTTTATTGTTGGATTTGCTTGTTGTTGAGAATTGCTGGACCGCCAAAGTTCAAAAGTTGAAAAGCCATATAGACTGCCCGACTGCTCTGCTAGGGAAGAAGCAAACGGATTTTTTTAAATATCGATGGTAAACCATAAAATATTTGTGCTTTGGCGTGGTGTGGTGTGCCTGTCGATAAGATCCTCCTGATCTGTTGAACAGGATTGTTTTGGAAGAAGAAGGCATAAAATAGTTCCCATTGTAGCTCGGCGTTTTTTCTTCCGTTTGTATTCAGTGCAAAAAGATTTTGCAAAGAACATTAGCCTCCTCGGTAGTGTTTGCGTATTTATTTTTGTTACTTCCTTAACTCCCGTTATCAGTGGAAATTTGAGCCTTTCTGATCATATCGTACACGAAGAGGCACAAATGGTTAATCATTTTCCGAATTTTGATTTTCTGTTATTTTCTGCACTTCAGCACCTGTGAGAACATCATATTTTCGCAACAGGTGTCTCTGTCCATTACTCTTTAAACTGCTTTTATAAGGATTTCATATTCATGCTTTGTCACCAAGATTCATTTTGGTCCTTCTTGTAGACGAAGTGCATCAGTAGTTCTGTCGAAAAAGGCTTTTCTGTATCCTTGTAAGCGATTTTGGAGTTATGTTTGGTTGCAATTTTACAGCTCCTTATATTGGGAATGGTTTGAGGAGAAGAGTAAAGGAGAGTTGATGGCATATTAACATCCGGACTAAGACCGAGTACTTACATAAACAATCTATCACAGAAAGAAATAAAACTAAGTGCACTCCCATTGCTAGCAAATACCTTTCATGTATAATTGCAATAACTAAATTTGTTTTTAGAAAAAGCACCTTTTATGTTTTATTGCAATCTATTTCTAATAGAACTCCAGGTTCGATCAATAATCTGTCTTTCTTAGTTTCGTTTTACAATAATTACATGTGACACACTACAATTGATTATAAACAGATTGATAAATGTGCTTCTGGATCTTGCAAAATTTAATTAGCTTTCATTTTCAGGAAAACTGAAATATTTTACATGATAAAATTTAGCAAACCTTTAGTTTTCCTGGCTGCATCAGGAAAGCTATAGTTTTGCTGGGGAAACTATAGTTTCCTTGAAATTAACCTTTCCCTGTAGCATATATTAAGCTCAGAATATAAAAAACTAGAACGACGTTTTTCTGAAAAACTGTTTCACATAGGATTTCACAATTTTGTGTATGTTAATTTTTCATCAAGGCTTAGCTGAGATCCACATCTGACAGAAATTGCATGACAAATGACACAACAACGCCAGAATATGGGGTTTATAGTTTAATATTTAGCGTTCAACTGATTAGTAAGCCTGTCTAAGTAATATCTGTGTAACTGTATGTCTAATCGAGTCGCTGTTGTTGGTTTGAATCCTATTTAAGTGTGACGGATCTTTGTTTCTTAGACCGGCAGTCTACCAGAGGGCGGGAGACCAAGGTGGTAGAATCTTTTAGGCAAACAACCTAAATTTTTATGCCTATGTGCAGTGATTGAATTTCGCATTTTAGTTGCCTTCAGGTTCTTTAATATTCAGGAGGAGGAGGAGGAAGAGGAGGAGGAGGATAAAGAAGAAGAATTATATCAAGAAGAATATAATGAAGGGCTGGAAGAAGAAAATTAAGAAGAGGAATCAATGCAAAAACTACTGTGTGTTATAACTTCAATGATTATTTATGGACATTTTATTGATGGACATTTGAAAAGACATTGCCATAGATAGAATCTTTTGGTCATGGAGAAGTGTTTGAGACTTAATTTTTCATATTCAATATCTGAATCAAGCGAAAATTGAAATTCACAGTTTCCATTCCAGTGACGAAATGTAGGGTTTTATTTAATTGATTAAAATTCGAAATCTCAAGTTTTTCGGCAAAACTTATTATTAGCTCATTTCTACATATTTACTTAATATAAATTACGCAAGAAACTTTTCTGTTTTTGATGCCATATCAGTTCAACATGAATCCCAGTTAAGTTAAGTTTATATGCTGAGTTTTACATATATATATATATATATATATATATATATATATATATATATATATATATATATATATATATATATATATATATATATATATATATATATATATATATATATATATAATATATAATATGTATAATATATATATACATGTATATATATTTCAGCATTTTTGTGGCATTTCTGATGTTGAATGCGAGCACTCTCTTGCGACATATATTAATATCCCCTGTTTTCTTTTTAATAACAAGGTGATAGTTAAAATAATACCTCAAGATCAAGTGTTCTTGAAACAATTCGCGATTATTTTAGACTTTGTACACAGAATCTTTAACTCACCATTAATGAATAAAATTTATAACAGTAATGAAAAAATGAAACACATAATTAAGTTCAAAGGCATTTGACTCTATAAGTGTTATCAGTCCTACGGACATTTATTTTTCATGTGCTGAACCTCACAAACAACAAGCCAAGGGCATTGACTGTTCTCTAGGAGCATCGTTTCAGTCATATTTAAATTTGAGAGGTTAAAAATTTATATTGAAATTAATTTGTTTGCATTAAGATATTCAGTTCAAAAAACATTTATGGTCAGTAAGAGTTTAAGGCTGCAATATTTCTAAGCATAGAAAAGAACGGACTTTACACAAAGCAATATGTATTGATTGACCACGAAAGTTCAGTTATAACAATCTGTGAATATAAAGTTAACAAAGGGATAGTGATGAACTGCTAGGAATGAAAATAAAAATTAAGATGCTAAGAATTTTAGAAATTATTAGAAATGTAAAGCGCAAAAGCAAAGTGTTACCGTTACAACTCATAAACAGGGTTTCTGTTATCAGGAGTTGTCCAAGTATTGAATGAAAATAATCTGATAGATATTTCGGGTTCCTTTTTCTGTTTTGTTTTTGACAGAACATTTTCATGACATTATTCGATGAAGAAAATAGAATTTCATAATATATCATGGACACTGTCAGCTAAATTTAAGTTCATAATTACTCCTCCGATTAATGCAGTAGTAGTATGAAAAGGGGGTTCCAGCACAGGAAGTGACGTCATAACAGGCGTTGCCATGGTGATAATGACGTCATCAGTCACGTGACTAATGAAAAGCCAATGAAATCAATGAAGACAATGAAGCCCCGCCCACTTCTGTCTATCATCTGTCAATCATCGTGACGTCATAAATCACATGACCAATGGAAACCGAAGAATTCAATGAAGACAATGAAGCCCCGCCCACTTTCTGGTTTTGACATAATAGTGGTCACAGGCTATTTGCACATGTGGCTGTAAGCATAATGTTTATTTTAGTAACTTAAAAAAGTAGATAACTTTCGTTATGTTCAACCGATTTGAATGAAAATTTTACCGTTTGATTCAGGTTTTATATCTAGTTTCGACATAAAGTAGTCACAGACTATTTGCACATGTGGCTGTAAGCATAATGTATATTTTAATAACTTTTTTTTAAAGTAGATAACTTTCACCATGTTCAACGGATTTAAATAAAAAATTTACCGTTTGATCCAGTTTTATTACTAGTTTTAACATAAAGTAGTCACAGGCTGTTTGCACAGGTGGCTGTATGCATAATTTTAACATGTCGCCATTTTAAATTTTAAAAAAGTGAAAAAGTGAGATAACTTTCGCTATAGTTGATCGATTTGAATGAAAATTTTACTGTTTGATTCCGTTTTACATCTAGTTTTGTTATAAAGTAGTCATAGGCTATTTACGCAGGTGGTTGTAAGCATAATTTGGACATGCCGCCATTTTAACTTTGTAAAAAGTGAAAAAGTGTGATAACTTTCGCTATGATTGATCGATTTGCATGAAATTTTCACTGTTTGATTCAGTTTTATATCTAGTTTTAACATTATGTGATCACAGGCTATTTGCGCCGGTGACTGTATGCATAATTGATTCACCTTAAAATTTTAACGTTAAAAAAGTGATAAAGTGTTATAACTTCCGTCAAAGTCGACCGATTTGCATGAAAATTTCACCGTTTGATTCAGTTTTATATTTAGTTTTAATATTAAGTAGTCATGCGCTATTTGCACCGATGGCTGTATGCATAATTGATTCACCTTAAAATTTTAACGTTAAAAAAGTGAAAAAGTGTAATAACTTTCGATATAATTGATCGATTTGCATCAAAATTTTACTGTTTGATTCAGTTTTTATCTACTTTTAACATTAAGTGATCACAGGCTATTTGCACAGGTGGCTGTATGCATAATTGATTCACCTTAAAATTTTAACGTTAAAAAAGCGAAAAAGTGTGATAACTTTCGTTATGATTGACCGATTTGAATGAAAATTTCACCATTTGATTTAGTTTTATATCTAGTTTTAAAATAAAGTAGTCTTGAGCTATTTGCACAGGTGGATGTATGCATAATGGATTTACTTTAAATTTTAACTTAAAAGTGAGATAACTTTCGTTATGGTTGACCGATTTGAATGAAAATTTCACCATTTGATTCAGTTTCATGGCTAGTTTACAATAGCAGACTATTTGCATAGGTGGCTGTAAGCACACCCTCAAGACGGGTGTTGGAATGGTGCGCCCCCATTCAAACATGTGTTTGAATGATTTTTTTGGGAACATATTACGTCATAGTATTGTTCAACAAGTTTTTTTTCAACAAGTTGTTTAACAATTGCACAACAATTGTTCAACAAGCTGTTGTTCGACATGTTCAACATGTTGAACATGTTGTTCAACTTGTTCAACATGTTCAACATGTTGTTAAACAAGTTGAACATGTTCAACATGTTGAACATGTTCAACATGTTGTCTAACATGTTGTTCAACAAGTTGTTGTTCAACATGTTGTAGTTCAAGCAATTGATGGAACAATAGCAGCCAGTTCAGAAAAAAAAACAAGACATATGTTGAATAGTTTTATTAATACACTTAAATACACACTGCTTAAATCTATAACAATATTACAACCTTTGTTGATTTACAAAGTCTTTATAATAAAGTTTAGTCAAATAAGTCTATTTTTCTTCATCTGCTTCACTCTTTTCCATCTCAATGTCCTCATCCATTTCACTTTCTTCGTCGCTGCTTTCATCTTCCTCCTCCTCATGTAGAAGCTCTTCAAAGAATGCATCGTTTCTCTTTATAGCCGCCTTTAGTGCCTTTGAATACTCGTAATGTTTTTCATCAACAAAGTAATTAAAGTCTTCTAAAATGATTTGATAATGTTTGTTTTGTTCTAGACGCTGGGTATATTTGAATAGTCTCATAAACAGTTGTTTAAGTTGACGCTTATAAATGGGTCGAAAGTCATCACTTGCTATTTCACGCGCATCTTCAAGCCCTTGTTCTTCATATTCTAAAACCTTTTCTTGAAATTTGGTATCATATTCATCGTAGACTTCTTGAACCATATCATACCAAACAGAGTCTGTTTCTGACTCACTTTGAGAGTCTGTTTCTGACTCACTTTCAGAGCTGCTGTCATCATCACCCTCACCACAATGTTCCGTATGTTTGAACAAAGCGTCTTGACTGTTGTATAACGCACCACATTCTGCACAAGCATGTGCATTCTTTTCAGTTATGTTTACGATTTGACTTTCCATACAGGGTTTCCATATCTGTCTCCAATTCTTCTTCTTCTTCTGAAGTGTGAGCATTCTTTAAGTGCCTTTTAAGACTTTGTGGCCAATTGTAAGATTTCAAACAAATGTTGCATTTATACATCCTTTCGGTTCAACATACACTTTTCAAATGATGAAAAAGCTATTAAACATAGCCTTATATACAACTTGATGAACAAGATGTTGAACATGTTCAACTTGTTGAACAACATGTTGAACAACATGTTAAACAACATGGTAAACAACATGTTCAACAAGTTCAACATGTTTAACCTGTTGTTGAACAGGTTTCTACGCCTAGGGTTAGGAGTAGGGTTATACCGCTTAGGGGAGTCTAACATCATCTTTATGACATCATCATGACGTCATTATGACGTCATCACGTCACCATTATGACGCCATAATTATGTCATTCGAACAGGCGCGCGCAAATAGTCCCCTATTGTAAACTAGCTATGAAACTGAATCAAATGGTGAAATTTTCATTCAAATCGGTCAACCAGAACGAAAGTTATCTCACTTTTAAGTTAAAATATAAATTGAACCCATTATGCATACAGCCACCTGTGCAAATAGCCCAAGACTACTTTATGTTAAAACTAGACATAAGACTGAATAAAATGGTGAAATTTTCATTCAAATCGGTCAACCATAACGAAAGTTATCACACTTTTTCGATTTTCTAACGTTAAAATTTTATGGTGAATCAATTATGCATACAGCTACCTGTGCAAATAGCCTGTGATTACTTAATGCTAAAACTAGATATAAAACTAAATAAGATGGTGAAATTTTCATTCAAATCGGTCAACCATAACGAAAGTTATCGCACTTTTTCGCTGTTTAACGTTAAAATTTTAAGGTGAATCAATTATGCATACAGCCACCTGTGCAAATAGCCTGTGATCACTTAATGTTAAAAGTAGATAAAAACTGAATCAAACAGTAAAATTTTCATGCAAATCGATCAATTATAGCGAAAGTAACACACTTTTTCACTTTTTTAACGTTAAAATTTTAAGGTGAATCAATTATGCATACAGCCACCGGTGCAAATAGCGCATGACTACTTAATATTAAAATTAATATAAAACTGAATCAAACGGTGAAATTTTCATGCAAATCGGTCGACTATGACGGAAGTTATCACACTTTATCACTTTTTTAACGTTAAAATTTTAAGGTGAATCAATTATGCATACAGTCACCGGCGCAAATAGCCTGTGATCACATAATGTTAAAACTAGATATAAAATAATCAAACAGTGAAATTTTCATGCAAATCGATCAACTATAGCGAAAGTTATCTCACTTTTTCACTTTTTTAAAATTTAAAATGGCGACATGTTAAAATTATGCATACAGCCACCTGTGCAAACAGCCTGTGACTACTTTATGTTAAAACTAGAAATAAAACTAGATCAAACGGTAAAATTTTTATTTAAATCCGTTGAACATGGTGAAAGTTATCTACTTAAAAAAAAAAAGTTATTAAAATATACATTATGCTTACAGCCACATGTGCAAATAGTCTGTGACTACTTTATGTCAAAACTAGATATAAAACCTGAATCAAACGGTAAAATTTTCATTCAAATCGGTTGAACATAACGAAAGTTATCTACTTTTTTAAGTTACTAAAATAAACATTATGCTTACAGCCACATGTGCAAATAGCCTGTGACCACTATTATGTCAAAACCAGATAGTGGGCGGGGCTTCATTGTCTTCATTGATTTCATTTGCTTTTCACTGGTCATGTGATTCATGACGTCACGATGATTGACAGATGATAGACAGAAGTGGGCGGGGCTTCAGTGTCTTCATTGATTTCATTGGTTTTTCATTAGTTGCGTGACTGATGACGTCATTATCACCATTGCAACGCCTGTTATGACGTCACTTCCTTTGCTGGAACTCCCCTTTTCATACTTCTTGCAGTGCTTCAGAAACTCGATAGAAATGGCTGCAATATATTACATATATCAATAGCACTTTTTACAAAGTGCTGAAATTAAAAATTAATGTTTTTAATTTAAATTTGTTTATCTTTGCAAGGAAAAAGGAGGCTGAGCTATTTAACCAATAAAATGACAAATATGAAAATACTACAAGAACAGCAATATACGTCATCCGAAAAGGCACAATGGTAGTGCTAATGGAGTCAATCGAAAACTCGGGCACCGTAAGAGTATCAATATGCATCACATTGACGCGTCACAGTGCTAATATCTGAGTCAGCGGGAAACGCACGAACATATTTTAACAACAGTAATATCCGTCACTTGGAAAATCTTATCGATAGTTCAAGATTTAAAATGGAAATATAAAATCACTGTAACAGTACAATAAACATAACGCCATAGAGCATATTTGATACATTTTTCTAAGCGTATTCGCAATCAGACACTGATTAGCGCTGTTGGAAGCAGAGGCCTCAACTTAATGAATTTTTATTCAGTTTTATTCGTATACTAATTAGTATCCTGAAGAGAGTAGTCGAGCTGCTACCTTTCATTTTAAATGGCAATCACACGGATAGCCTAATGCTTCCTTTCGTCTGAACAGATCTGTATAGCTTTTGTCTTAGGTGTTACGTCCTCTGGCAAATAACTGCCACAGCTAAAATAATTCGTTTCAAATACGGCTTGCTCTCATAAACTCAAGTTAAAATGTCCTTGCATTACTTCTAGAAAATTAGTAGAAATTGAACAAAATGAGTAAAAATGTTTAGTCCTGAAATGTACTTTGATATGCTCAATTAAATCCGCGACTGGGGATGTGCTACTTTGACAACATTAAAGATTTGCCAGATGCTCAAGGTCAAAATTGTGTGTGTAATCTGTTTGTCTTATATCTGATTCCTTGATAACTGGTTCAACCGGTACATCGCAAGTGTATTTGACCGTAGTGCAATTTCTACCCAATCCATTATTTAATCCTAATGAAAATAAAAATTGCGTTTTCGGAATATAAATAACGGTTGTGATAAAAGTTGGACGGTGCAAATATTTTTGGCAACACCAGCGCAGAAGGGGACTTTGGACTAAATTTTGAAAGAATTTAAACGTTGCATTTCATGCTATCTGATTGTTGTCATTTTACTGTCTGTTTGAAATTATATTTTGTTGCCTATTTCTAACATGTCTAAAGAAAATTTGTCTTGCGTCCTTTACAAACAGGGTGATATCAGACTGGTAATTTGAGATTGGTTTTCGCTCCATGTTACAGTACGAGAGATCCAAAATAAGCCACTTTGACTTATGCCAAAAAGTTTTTGCGTTTCGGCTGAATTCGGCTGGAATAAGGATATAAAGAAACGATAGAAAAAACTGCAAAATCAACAAAATTCCATTTTGCCTAAAATATATTCACATGTTGGTCATTAAAAGGACTGAATAATATGTAAAATAGTTTTTAAAAGATCAAATGATGGATTTATAAATAGAAAAATGTGCCTGTTGAAAGAAAGTTAGAATTTTGATGTTTTTCCCTTATCATTTCTTTGTAATTTATCCCAAAAACTTTGCAGTCGAAACAACACCTCCCCCGGAAAGATCCGAAAGTGCAAATTATTGGTGAAATGAAAAAGAACATCTTCTGTGGTTCAAATCAAATTTATTTTGTCAAATATCAGAAAATGATGTATATTTCAGTCGATAGGGTTGCCACACTTGCAGCTGGCTTATTTAGTGGCGTTGGAATTTAGAATTTTGTTGTCACCAATTACGATCTACTCTGTAACCAATTCTGTCTTCTCTCCCTCCTACTTGCTCCGATTCAGTTTTTCCTTATATAAGCCAAATCACACTTTGTATGTTTCGAATAAAATGCGCAAGAATTCTGAATTTCGACTGCGATGGAACCGGGTAGAAAAATGAAAGAAATGATAAAAAATATAGAAGAAATATCGCAAAAACAGCTTATGCTTCGAACATAAAAGAAACCGAAACTTGAAGCTATTTGTTAAAAATTTGATAAATTTAAAAATAGCATACGAATTGTTAAAAACCCGATTGCTTTTTGGTGCAAGAGAAAATTTGAAATTTAAGCGAAATCTATCATTTCATTCATTTTTACCCGTTTATTTTTATTCGAAACACAGAAATTTTGCGCATTTTTATTGGGAACGCCCAGTGTGATTTTGCTTGTATAACCTCGTAGGCATATCTCTCTGTCAAAGCTACGAAAACCTTCTATTGTTCCCCTAATAGTAACGGTGACTTGTTGCCATGGGAAGACAGCAAGAGCCATGTAGGACTAATGGGAAGTGTACGGGAGAGAGGAGATGGAATTGGTTAGAGCAGATCGTAATTGGTGACAACATAATCGTGAATTCTAACTTAACTTAGAAATGTAAATTTGCCAACTTTTAGACTCAAATATTCCGTATTCAGAGCTGCATCTGCCACGTGGGATGCGCGGTAATCCCTCGCTTTTTGAAGAAAAAAAAACCCAAACTGCGCCGAAGGCAGTACGGGCCGGGTCCCGCACTTTTCGAAAAAATCCCGAACAGTTGTGAGGGTAGTGCGGAATTTTGAAACTACGAAAATGAATAACGTATTTATATATCATTTTTTTTACGAATGACTCTCCCACACCGCGTCAAATTTGACGCGGTGTGGGAGGGTATCGCCAATGTTTTTACTTAATTTATACGTTTATGTGCATTGTGTATTTGATAAAACTTTGTGGACAAAACGTTGATTGTTTGACCTTTAATAAATAATATATATTTTATATGATCCCGCACTCTGATTCCAAATTCCAATTAAGCGGAACGAATCCCGGTCATCTGTCCCCCCCGGTCAACTGCCCCGCTGTCATCTGCCCTCCTTTTTTGCAACCCTGTCGACTGCCCCTTCCCCACCCCCCCCCCCACCCTTCAAAGTGGAGGGGTGGTCGCTTGCCCCCTCCATATACTATTTTTTCTTGGGTTCTTGGCTTACAAAGACACAAAAAATAAAATTATATTTATTTTATTGAATGTATTGCACCTCGGTTTGCAATTCACCAATAGGAAACTAATTGCAATTGGAATTGCAATTAGTTTACGCATCAGTCTCTCCTAAGATCAATATTGGTGAACAGATCAATGAAGATCAATTGTTTCAGAGACGAAGTAGACGGGGACATCACAATTGCCTATTTTTTTAAAGAATTTTTTCCACTAAAAAAGGAGGAGGGCAGATGACGACCCCGTCAAATTGCAGTGGGGGGGGGGGCAGTCGACCGGGTTGCAAAAAAGGGGGGCAGTTGACTGGGGGGGGGCAGTTGACCGGGGGGGCAGATGACCGTTTACCAAGCGGAACAGCTGCGGGATTGCCCGCAATTTCACGATTTTGCAGAAACAGCCTTTCGCATTTTGCTAAACGTGACTGATAAAGATTGTTTACAGCCACGGAAGAGGTTCTTTTCAATTTCATCAATTTGGATCTACTGTAAGCATTCGGTCTCCGGCCCTCTTAGCCTTTTTGCAACACTCTCTTTGCACATTCTTTAATCGGAAGAATGTCTGATATTTTTTTCGTTAAAGTGCAGAAAATTTAGCTTCCACGCTCGCCTATCAAATGTTTGTTTACGTTCCGGGCTTTAAATTTCATGTGACCAAAGTCAAGTGACCAAAAATTGAAGTGAAAGGATTATGGATTATCTGAAAAATATACACTCGAATAATTGATAGGTGCAAAATTAGATATAAATTTATTCTGCACACCCACAATATTTAACTTTAATTTCTTTTATGTTTTTTTTTAAATATCAATTCAATAATTTTAATGAATAATTGCGAAATTTATTGTCACTTTCACGTAACATATGTAAACAAATGTCAATTATTGCGCGACATCTGTGGTTGTTTCCATGTTCTTTTCCTTAAAGAAAGCGTAACCAGAAGTTGTCATTGCCGTTGTTTTTGAGCCTGCCGCTGCTTGGAGCCAGATACGAAATGGCCCCCTGAGCTCCCCAAGTCAGCCCCTCCTTACTTACTTTTTAGACTTTTTAGCCGACTTTGTCGGGCTGGTCTTATCATATTATTAGAGGGGCATTCGTCGTCTTTATGTACGGATGTACGTTGAACGTGTGTACGTGTGTAAACTTTTACTTTAATGCTTCTTTTCCTTCAGTTTTGAACGGATTCCTTTTTTCAAATTTTGTACGAATGCTGTCTAGGTAGGCCTGTCTTTAAAAAAATTTTTTTGGCGATTCGGCAAAAATTGGCTAAATGAGTGCATTTAAAATTTTTCGGTTGCCAGTTTTCAAAACGCTTCCTCTCCCACAATTTTGATCAGATTTTCTTTGTGCGAATATTTTCTAGGTAGGCCTCTTTTGAAAAATTGCTTATTTTTGCGATCAGTTAAAAATTGGCCAAAATGAGGGGGGGAGGCATTTTATAACTTTTTGTTGTCTGATTTTCAAAGTGCTTCTTTCCCCACAATTTTAATTGGATTCCTCTTCAATTTTGTATGATTGCTGTCTAGGTAGGCCTCTCTTGGAAAATTACTTTTTTGGCCATCCGCAAAAAATTGGCCAAATGGGAGCAGTTTTTTTATTTTTTGGCGTAAAATTTTCAAAATGCTTCTTCTTTTACAATTTTGATTGAACTTGTTTCCGATTTTACAGGATAGTTCTGTAGATAGGCCTCTCTTGAAAAGTTACTCCTTTTGGTGACCCGCCAAAAAAATTGGCGAAATGGGGGGACATTTGTAATTTTATGGTTGCCATTTTCAAAATGCTTCTTTTCAAACAATTTTGATCAGATTTTCTTTAAAGTTTGTATCAATGTTTCTTTATGGCGATCTGTCAAAATTGGACAAATGGGGGGGGGGGGCATTTTTATTTTTTTTTTACGCCTAATTTTCAAAATGGTACTTCTCCCACAATTTTGATCGGATTCTTTTCCAGTTTTGTACAATTATTCTCTAGCTAGGCCTCTTTTGAAAATTTACTCTTTTTGGTGATCCACCAAAAGTTGGCCAAATAGGGGGGGGGGGGGCATTTTAACATTTTTTCGGCATCCAATTTTCAAAAATGCTTTTCCTATAATTTTTACTGGATCCCTTTCGTCTCTTGAAAATGTACGGATGTACGTTGAACGTGTGTACGTGTGTAAACTTTTACTTTAAATGCTTCTTTTCCTTCAGTTTTGAACGGATTCCTTTTTTCAAATTTTGTACGAATGCTGTCTAGGTAGGCCTGTCTTTAAAAAAATTTTTTTGGCGATTCGGCAAAAATTGGCTAAATGAGTGCATTTAAAATTTTTCGGTTGCCAGTTTTCAAAACGCTTCCTCTCCCACAATTTTGATCAGATTTTCTTTGTGCGAATATTTTCTAGGTAGGCCTCTTTTGAAAAATTGCTTATTTTTGCGATCAGTTAAAAATTGGCCAAAACGAGGGGGGGGGAGGCATTTTATAACTTTTTGTTGTCTGATTTTCAAAGTGCTTCTTTCCCCACAATTTTAATTGGATTCCTCTTCAATTTTGTATGATTGCTGTCTAGGTAGGCCTCTCTTGGAAAATTACTTTTTTGGCCATCCGCAAAAAATTGGCCAAATGGGGGCAGTTTTTTTATTTTTTGGCGTAAAATTTTCAAAATGCTTCTTCTTTCACAATTTTGATTGAACTTGTTTCCGATTTTACAGGATAGTTCTGTAGATAGGCCTCTCTTGAAAAGTTACTCCTTTTGGTGACCCGTCAAAAATTGGCGAAATGGGGGGACATTTGTAATTTTATGGTTGCCATTTTCAAAATGCTTCTTTTCAAACAATTTTGATCAGATTTTCTTTAAAGTTTGTATCAATGTTTCTTTATGGCGATCTGTCAAAATTGGACAAATGGGGGGGGGGGGCATTTTTTTTTTTTTACGCCTAATTTTCAAAATGGTACTTCTCCCACAATTTTGATCGGATTCTTTTCCAGTTTTGTACAATTATTCTCTAGCTAGGCCTCTTTTGAAAATTTACTCTTTTTGGTGATCCACCAAAAGTTGGCCAAATAGGGGGGGGGGGGGGGGGGGGGCATTTTAACATTTTTTCGGCATCCAATTTTCAAAAATGCTTTTCCTATAATTTTTACTGGATCCCTTTCGTCTCTTGAAAATTTTGTTTGTTTTTTTTGGGGGGGGGGGGGTTTGGCGGTCGCCAAAAATTTGTCAGGTGGGGCATTTAAAATTTTTCGTTGCCAATTTTCAGAATGCGTTTTCTCCCACACTTTTGATCAGATTTTCTTTAAATTTTGGGCCAATATTCTCTAGATATGCCTCTCTGGAAAAATTGCTTTTTTGGCGATCCGCCAAAGATTAGATAAAATGGGGATCATTTTTTAATTTATTGGCTTCAAATTTTCAAAGTGATTCTTCTGCCACAATTTTGATCGGATTTCTTTCCAATTTTTAACGACTGTTCTCTCGGAAGGCTTCTCGTGAAAAGTTACTTTTTTGCGATGCGCCAAAAAATGGGCTAAATTGGGGGGGGGGCACTTAAATTTTGTCGTTGCCAATTTTCAAAATGCTTCTTCTTTCACAATTTTCACAGGATTCCTTTATAAATTTGTACGAATTTTTAACAACCCGGTTTAAAAATACAACCACGTTTTGGCGACCATGCAAGCCTATTGCTAGGTGATTTACTAGATCTTGGCTGGTCACAATGTCCATGGACATGCTATTTTCATCACTCGTGGGCTGTCCGTCGTCCGTAAAGTGCGTCTATGTATGTAAACGTATGTTGTTGTTTTTTTTTTTTTTTGAAAAGCTACTCCCACATTTTTGGTCGGATTGTTTTGAAATTGCCAGTTCTGATTTTGCGATTTGCAGAATATTGGCCAAAAAATGCAAAATTAAGAAACACTTATGCCATCCCAACACATCCGGTCCGATTGAACTCTTACCCAATATTCCCTGAAGTTCCCACATCGGATTGGGTTTTGTTTGATCATGATATTGGCCTGAAACGCTCATATTTTTTAAAAATAAATCACAAAACGCTATACTTGACGCTCCGCAAGCTGTGGAGGCATTTGTTTAGCGTTGTTGCTTGCGAAACAAGAGGTCTGAGTTCAACGCCCAGTCAGAGCCCAATTTTTCTGCACGGCTGGGGTTCTCAGGCTATATTTATGGTTCTGCCTCCTTCAGAAGCAATCGATGTGTGTATATAATCCTATGCTAAATTAGTTAATCTGTTTGTGCTTCTGAACAGCAAAAAGTCGACACACTAAATTATGAATATATAATAATGGCGACATAAATGGCCACATTGTAAACCGGCAAATTGTTGTTATTATGTTGTTTTGACGATTTATCCATAAGTGGCCAAAATATTGGCAAAAACGGATAAATTTAATAAAAGCACCAAACATGCTGCTCTTCCAACACATTTGGTCCGATTGCTCTGAAATTTGACAGGAATAGAAAATTTTCAGAGCATCGGTCAAAATCCGTCAGATTTAATAAAAAATTCCCCTCATATAGCAGTTATGGATTAGTCGTTTCCTGTTTAACAAAAATGATCTCGAGAAGTTCTTCAGTAGGGCTGCAATATTTTTGTTATCGGTTCGGCACGGTCTTGGCAAATGTGTTGGAAACAACGATTTTGCTCGTCCCACAGATTCGGTCGGATTGTTTTTAATAGCAATGTTGCGCGAGGGATCTTCTACCAAATCTAAATGTTGTCAAAATTGGAAGGTTTCTCGTTTCACCATTGTAATAATGTCTTCGTTTTCATGGCTGGGCACAATGTACACGGACAGTCTTGTTTAAACACAAAAATATGTTTAAAAAGATTTATCTTCATGCAAAGAAATTTGAGATTTAGATGAATGATTTCTTTTCATTTTACCGCGGTTTGTTTTTAGTGAAAACACAAAATGCTTCTATGTGTAATGTTCTAGAGCGGACAACAGAAGGAAAGAAGGTAAAGAGACCTTAAAAGTTATGAAAAGATCGAATAATAATTCCCAGCGATGATCTTGTTATTCGAAAAAAATGTACTTGCATCCATGAACTGATGACAAAATGGAACTAATGTCACAGGAATACAATGAGGTGGTTTAAAATTTATGCCAATGATTTTATTACAATGTTTTAATACAAAGAAAACATGCATGGGACAATTTAAACATTTCCTGACCGATTTACGATAACAACATAGGGAGCAACAACACCGGTTCAACACTGATGACATTATCTAGAGGCATTTGTGTCGAGAAGGTAATGTCCGTATTTCGCTAAGATTCCACAGCCGACGTCGTCATTATTTCGACTTCGAAAAAACCTGATAATTTAGAATGGAGCTTCATGTTCCAAGTTTTTAGAAAAAAATAATTTTGGGTCTGAAATAGTAGATTGGATGAAGCTCTGCTATACAGAAAATAGCTTAATAAACAGTGGATACAATGAGGTTCGAATTGCAAAGTGATAGCAGGTCAGGTTTGTAGCTTCCCATGATGTATCATGGTCGTCCTTGCAGTAGAATTCAGCACCGTACTGGTTCGCATAAATAGCCAAGTGAAGGGCATACGCTTAGGAAATACAGAGTTAAAACTTACTCAGTTTGACGATACAATGCCTGTTCTAAGTGATGTCACATCAGTCGCGGATTTTTTTTTTTCACGCCTTTGACACATTTACAAAACAATCCCGACTTAACATAAACAAAGAATAATTAGAGTGTATACTTTGTGGTGAAAAGCCTATATTCTACCCAAAATGCTTTGATAAAACAACTGCAAGGCGTGGGTAGGGTAGAGGGGATGTGGGGTGGCTTGCTTATTACTTTGAATAGCAGGTACGTGTGTGTGTGTTGATTTGTTTCCAGGAAGACAGACCTGTTCCAGAGCCATCTAAAGGAGGTACAGACTTTTCGTGTCAGATAGATCTATTATACACATCGCACAACGATTGAATTTTTTGTGTTCTTTCATCAACAAAAAAGGCTAACACAATCAAATTTGGCCAACTTATTTTTAATTTTTGAACCTTCAGCATGTCATACATATTTAGCAACTATAGTTTGAATAATGCACATGTTAAATGATCGTTATCCCAGACCTTTAAGGAGATGTTTTTTTGTTCTTACAGAGGTGCAAATCGGTGTCCAGAAAGTGGGAATCTGCGGGTCGGATGTACACTACTGGACACATGGAGGAATCGGTGATTTCATCGTCAAAGCTCCGATGATCCTTGGACACGAATCGAGCGGTATCGTCACTAAGCTTGGCGAGGGCGTGACGCACTTGAAAGTCGGTGAGTTCACCCTGGTGTCCATTGATTACTGAGATGTTATGGGTGAATTTCTCAACCCAGATTTAGATCAAGTATCTTGGACTCTAATATATTGCGAACCCACATCAAGACATGGGTTGAAAAATCTGTGCTGTTCGTTGTGAAACTGGTACCAACATAACAACGATTTGTTTTAAATTTAGTACTTACAGCAAATGTAATTTTAAAAGTGCAAAACTGTTCGCCCTTTTCATTTTGCGAAAGTAGTTGGGGTGAGAGGGACGATATTTCCTATTTGGATAATTATGTGTTAATATTAAACATAAAAAGCTGGTTGTGCCATTTTCGACTTTACTAAAATACATGCGGATATTTACTATCTGTAACGTGAGCCAAGCATGGGAGCCGATCATGTGAGGTTGTCTTTGAAGGGGACCGCGTTGCTTTAGAGCCCGGTGTCCCATGCAGGACTTGTGACTACTGCAAGGAGGGCAGGTACAACTTGTGCCCGGATATTGAGTTCTTAGCAACGCCACCAGTCCATGGCAACTTGGCCAGGTTCCATTGTCACGCGGCCGATTTCTGCTACAAGTGAGTTGCATTTAGCAATGCCAATCGCTCGATCATTTCTCTCAAAATTTTCAGGTTTGTTTTAACCCCCCCCCCCCCCCCACCTCCCCTGTTGGCATAAGTTATGATGTTGCCCATTCGCTTTACTTTCTACTTTCTACTTACGCCAGTGCGTATTTTCCGATAAAAACATACTTCGGGGTTGGCGACAAAACTCTGGAAGCTCCCCCACTCACCCACCCACATTTTTTATTTTGTGCCACGTTAGCACTTCATACACCACCTTATGACCCTCTGACGCACAGATTACCGGAGCACGTGTCGCTGGAGGAAGGTGCGCTGCTGGAGCCGCTATCGGTGGCCGTCCACGCCTGCAGGCGCGCAGGTGTCAGCCTAGGCCACAAGGTGCTCGTGTGCGGCGCCGGGCCCATCGGCCTCGTCAATCTCATCACTGCCAAGGCTATGGGTGCCGCGGAAGTCTGCATGACAGGTTTGGATATTTTCTCGAAGAGTATATCATGTTCTCTTAGTCTTTTTTAAGGCAGCGTTTCCACTTAAAATTTGTTGCTTAAGAAAAAATAAACGCAGCCAACCGAGCTCGCAGTCAGACTCTATAAAGTACGATTACTTCAGTAGCTATTCGAACCTCTTCTAACCTCTTCTAACCAAAATGAGTGAGCAAGATTCAAGTCATGGAATATTTCATTTTAAGAATTCGGACCGATAATATTCGTGTTATAGCATATTTGGAATAGCCGAAGTTCAAATTTTGAAATGTGCACTGCGTCTCACACGGTAGTGGCACCTATTCAAATGGCTGTTATTGTAGTTTATATATGATACAGATATAAGCGCGAGCAGGCTGGCTATTGGGAAGAAGATGGGTGCCAACCACACTGTATTAGTGGACAGCAAAGACTCGCGGGCGGTTGCCGAGAAAATCGTGGAAACCATGGGCTGCCACCCAGATGTCACCATAGAGTGTAGCGGTGCTGAGCCCAGCATACAGTCTGCTATATATGTGCGTCACCAGGCTTGTTGCACTCCTATGGGTCAAGTTTAAAGGTGGGAAGGAGAGGGGTAAAGTTTTGAATTGTTGTTTTCATTTTGTCGGTAATATACCTGCAACTGGAAGTCGCAAAAATCTTGTAATGGATATATAGTTGTCCCTGAGACAACGCTTATTGCCGTTTAGATCCATAAGTTGTTGAGCCAAGCGGGTTAAATGTACCAAAATATTCAGGAGGACGCTGCATATGCAAGCAGTGATACTTTCAAGATATACGCAGGTTTCTGTCTGATTTCAAGAACTTTAATTTGCGTTTAAAAAGTGCTAGAAAGTGCACATGTATGTGGAATTATAAAAAAAAATGCAAAAAAAAAAAAAAAAATAGTGAAAGTAAAATAAAATTCGAGTACGTCTGATAAATCATCCAGGTACACACATAGCCCGTCCTCGGTTACGGCTTCACAATCTGCTCACAGATATATTGTGCATGTGCTGAACTGAAAAACGCCGGATGTCTGACACTTTTATTTCCGGTTGTCTAGTACCTGCTGTCAGTATATCACGTGCTGTAACAATGGTGGCCCACGTGCCCAAGAACAATGATAAATACGTCACCGTTTTCTGTGACCCCGAATAAAATGGAAAAAAAAACCATGTCCGATAGGCCACGCGGAAGGGAGGGAAGGTAGCCACCGTTGGGCGTGGCCCTCGAAACGTCGCCATTCCAATTTGTTTGGCCTCGTCAAAAGAAGTTGACGTGCTTGGGGTGTTCAGATATCAGAACATGTAAGTCAGGTGTGTATATATGGTGCTTCCCCGACCCCCAAGTCTGTAGTGGCATGTGTAAGTATATGCAGCATGCATGATGATTAAAAAACTTGTCAAATTGATTTGGTAATTTTAAGTCCTGGAAACAAACTGAGGGAAATGGCACTGAAAATGCAACTGGTTTCCGTGGGAGACACGTTTACTTGTAACGTTTAGACTTTACAGCTTAAAAACCGATCCTAGAGTTTATAGCACTCTACTCTTTAACACTCTGTTTATAAGAGTCAAACAAGCAAACAGGAATTTGTCATCTACGAAATAAGGCACTAAAGACAAAGTGAGTCTGTTTCAGGAAGCAGACTAATGACAATTTAACTTCCATGATACTCTATATATTTCAATGAGACTGAGCCTCATGAGGCTTTTCCAGGAACAGTCTCACTTTGTCTCTGCATTCTTATTTCGTTCAGGACAGAACATATCAAAATTCATATTTGCTTGATACATTCTTTTTTTTTAAAGTGTTTTGTTGAATTTTGAAGCTTCAAGCAGTTGGTCTACTACGTTTGATGAAATTTCGCCAGCTTAGAAACAAATTTGAACCATGAAAAAATTCACCTTTATGGGTGTTATTTACGAACAACCATATTTAAGTCAGTTTAAGTTGATTTTGCATTTTATGCCATTTAAGCACCTTCAGTTATAAAGGTTTAAACAATTAAAGCTCACTACCTTTGTATATGTACATACAGGCAACAAAATCCGGCGGGATGTTGGTGTTGGTTGGGTTGGGACCACCGGAGATCAAAGTGCCAATTGTCAATGCCGCCGTAAGGGAGGTTGATATAAGAGGCATCTTCAGATATGCCAACTGGTATGTTCATAGAAAATGAGAAATTGCCACTTAATGAGTGATTTGATGAGTGGTGATCACAACATTCCTGACATCTGCACTGACATCCGTCATTACCAAATTTCCTGCCTTATTTTCCACATTTTCGATGATTTAATTTTATGAAATTTAAAAAAAAAAAAAGTATTGAAAAAACTTCATAAAAAAAAACAGACAAAAAAACAATCTTTGAGAAATGTTTGCGGTATTAATCCTTTTGCTGCGAGTGCACGGTTTTATTGCCTGTTGAACGTTTGCACCTGCGTCTTCGCATCGCCAATAGATTTTGAACCCTTAAGTTTGCACTAATTTTTTTCTGAACCCAATAAATTTACAGCATTTAAAGCGTTTAAGATTTCTGTCCAATTTCTATTTTTCGACAATGAAAAGGAAAGCCAAAGGAACGAAAAAAAAAAGAAACAAGCTTGACAAGATTTAATTGCAAATGAACAACAGGTCTGAATGCAACATTAACATTTCGGTGTTTTAATCCAACGGAACCAGACTTAAATTTAAAACTTACAGGAGACCTGGAAAGTAAAATATTTGGAATCGCCTTACTTTTCGAGTTGGCTGCCCAAATCTAACCGTGAATTTGGTAATGTAGGGATTTATTTCGTGATCTTATATATATATATATATATATATATATATATATATATATATATATATATATATATATATATATATATATATATCTTCTCCCTTTACAAAATATCAAAACAACCTGCCGAACCTTACTTTAGATATGAAGGAGAGGAAAGGTCTGAGGAATCCATCAGAATTCACCAGTTTTTTGTTTTTTTATTTATTTTTTTTTTTTTTTTTTGTTCTTTTTTTTTTTTGCATACTTATAAAATCGAGGTGAGAAATTACACGAAAAATTGCTATTGTAGTACGAAGTGTTTTTAACAGTCGGATGTCACTAGTTTGCGATTGCATGCTTTTGTTACGCTTTTCCCACCACAAATTCGGGGGATTGGGGGGTGGGGTGGTTGAGAGAATTTTACATTTTTCGCTTCAAAAACGCCAACGTTGGTTCGGCTTGTTTACACATGGTTGGGAGCTTCTTTTAAAACATCCTGCTCAGTGTTTTACATGTAATTTATTCTAATGAAGGAAGCGATTGTTAGATTGCACTGCTTCACACATGAGGTCATTGAGAAGTTATTTTTACTTTTCAATTTGGTGAATTGCCAGTGCTTCGTGCAAACAAACCTCCCTTTAAGTGTGTGATTCTGCCGAATTTTCAATTTAGTAACTAAAATATAGTAAAGGCAGAATATTATTACCGGAAATTTGACATATGTTGCTGTTTCAACCGTTTTTTTGAGATCTGACAACGTGAAAACTATAAACAAAAGAGAAAGTTGCTTATTTTCATACAAATTCAAAAGTGGCAGGACTAATTTTCTCCAGATTGTGAAACAAGACCACAGTTACTCCTGCCTTCATTGCCCAGTAACAGGAAGACTATTAGCATGGCGGCTGCACTTTTCGATAATATTTTGAATCTTCCGGGCAGTCAGTAATAAACTTATGGTATGCTTATGCTCCCAAACGATTGTACTAGAGACATGCGTAAACTCTTTGCAATCACTTGTATTGGTTTTGAGAAATATGCCGTCAAAATTCAGTAATTATTTATGTGATCGAGCTATCTCGAGACTCCATCGGTGCCCCTATTTGATGTGAAATAGCAAAAAATCAATTGGTCAACCCCCAAATATTTTGGTGTTTTGTGCCTTCTCAAGGGTTAGTTTGAAGGTTCTAATAAATATAAAGAAACATAAGTAAATTAATTGTGGTCTAGGGCCCATTGTCGCGTATTCAGTAAGCGAATGCTCAAAACAAAACAGCCTTTTGCAGAAGTGGCGGGCTTTCAGGATTCTAATGTCAGGTTAAATGTCGGCTTTATCTGGAGCACACAAAATACGTATTAGGCCTGAGCAAAAGAAACCATTAAGTTCACTTTAAGCAGTGAGGATAAAAGGGCTTAATGTGAAAAGGGGCAAGAAAGAGTAAAACTGACTATCTTATTTGAAGTGTTTGATTACAGCAATGTGTACGGAGTAAAAAAAAATTAAACCTTGATTGAAAACAGTGCTTGATATTTGCAGTTATCCAATTGCCTTATCAATGGTAGCGAGCGGACAAGTTGATGTGAAGCCCTTGGTGACGCATCGGTATAGGCTGAAGGAGTCGCTACAGGCCTTTGAGACGTCCCGTACAGGTGCTGACGGTGCCATCAGGTCGTTATTGACTGTTCGGAGAAGTAAACAGCGTAACACACAAACGGGGTCACGTTGCTTGGTTTGCTTCCTGAATTGGAAAAACATACTCGGCAGTGCATGTTCAGCGCAAGTGTCCCGGAGAGAAAAAAAAATGCTTCAAGTTATCGAGTTTTCAAATTCAAACCTGTTCATTTTACAATCAAGACAGTTCAGATTGCCTGACCTCCAAATTTAACATGCATTACTGTACTTGTGTACCATGACCCCCCCCCCCCCCCTCCGCAATATCCCCCTCAGGTTCGTCAGTTAACATCAGAAGTGGTATTCACAAAAGTTGATTGTACAGTTAACAAATTCCGTTAACTGCTGATGAAGTAAACAGAACTTTTGAAAGTTAATTAATAAATTTTATTTTTATATAAAACAAATTCTTGTAAAAATTGTTTGCCTAATTTAGCTAACTCAGCTGATTTCCCCTGTGCGTAATTTAACTAACGGTGTGATTTCCACATTTATGAAGAATGCTTTTCTAATGCTTTTTAGCCGGTGAAAATATCCAAAGACAAGGTATCATGGCTATAACACTTAAGGTACAGACCCTTACTGTAGCTTTGGATAAAAGGGTTAGGGTTGCGTTTAGTGTCGTGGTTACATTAAATTGCTGGGGGGGGGGGGAGGGGGGGGGTGACGGTTAGCAGAGAAAGTGGTGTAGGGAATTGGTGATGCAGCGGGCACCTTTCCAGAACCACATAGAAAGATGTAAAGTAAAATCTGTTTGTAGTGACCACTTTCCAGATCCAGATAAACAGGTGTAGGGAAAAAGCTGCCCGTCTAGACCACTATAAACAAGACGTACAGTAAAACTGCTGTAGTTACCAACTTCCAGACCCGGATAAAAAGACATACAGTAAAACCTGTTTCAGTGACCACCTTCCAGACTTGGACAAGACATGCAAAATAAAGCCTGCCTGTCTCGACCACCTTGCGGGCCCAGGTTATAAAAGACGTACAGTAAAACCTTTAGTCACCACCTTCCAGACCTGGAAAAAAAGACAGTAAAACCTGTTCGTAGTGACGACCATCCAGACGGATAAAAAAAAACGTGCAGAAAATCATTTGTTAGTGATCAGCTTCTCTGTTCAATTGAAATTGCCGATATTCTGTTGCCCAACTTCACCAGGTTCGCTGGCCTACTTGTCATAAACTTGGTTTAATTTAATGCGCGCCAAACACTATTATGTACAATATTATGTATCTTAATTTGTGGTCAGTATGTAACTGAAATTTACTATTGGATTGTTTGAACATTGTACTCAAAGTTCAAGTTTATATTTTCGCAACATTCCATTCATGTCTTTATTGAATTTCTTGAATATTTTATAGAGAGTTAAAATGGTTAGTGAAAAAAATTAATTTCTCTGCCTGGACTAGATCATTCAAATTAAAATTAGGAAATAAAAATGTTAACCTGGTCGGCTGTGAAACATTCGGTTAAAAAAGACAAAAAGTGTCCCGGTTCAGGAAAATTTCCAATGCGGGTAAAAAAAAAGAAAAAGAATAATTACACCTTCTAAAAATGTCGACTTCATTCTGCGTTAGAGGAAATAAGATTAGACAAATATTGCAACCAGTGCTTCGTCGATACACACAATGCAGTTTTTTTTTTTTTTTTTTGCGATATCGGTCCCAACAACATAGATCTGGTAGCAATCACTTTTTTGTCCCCGTTTAGCTTTTCTCTGCTTAAAGGTATCGGATACAACGACATATCGGATGTATCAACATAGTTTCTCTGCCCCAGCCATGCCGTTATAACGAGGATCTACTGTAAATAATTTCGCGGTTTTTTATATATATATATATATTTTTTTTAGAAACAGCAAAACAAAGATGGCGGTTTCACTAGGTCAGGTGTTAATACCTTCGGTGAGAAGAAAACCTATCATCCGAAATTTCATTTCATTTTTTTCCAGAAATTGCCATTTTTTTGCGGACTGTGCGTGGCTTACTTTGAGTGAGTGTAACCATATGCCGACCTGTGGTGGCGGTTTGCACAGTGATGTAGCTACATTAGCGCCGGGCTGTTAAACATTTTACATTTGGCGTGAAATAAGATGTTTTCGTGATTGTTTGTATGGGCATGGACTTAATAGTCAGCAGTAATATTTGCATTTGTTATTATCCCCCGTGAAACGGAGGGATATAGGTTTGAGCTTGTCCGTCCGTCCCACTTGATGGTAAGTACCTTGTGTGGAGTTCACTTCTCTATTAAGGAATCATGTAAGAACTCTTATTCTTTCATATATGCAATCTTTAGTGTATGTAGATGTGCAACGTCAAGGTTTCAGTTTGATCGATCAAAATTGTCAACATTACAGCCCTCTGAAAATTGCCGAAATTGACGCTTTCGAGGTTATCTTGTGGAGTCCACTTCTCCATTAAGGAATCATTCAAGAGCTATTATTCTTTCATATATACAATCTTTAGTGTATCTAGATATGCAACGTCAAGGTTTCAGTTTGATCGATAAAAAAATGTCAACATTACAGCCCTCTGACAATTGCCTAAATTGACGCTTTCGAGGTTATCTTGTGGAGTCCACTTCTCTATAAGGAATCGTGTAAGAGCTATTATTCTTTCGTATTTACAATCTTTAGTGTCTCTAGGTGTGCAACGTCAAGGTTTCAGTTTGATGGATCAAAAATTGTCAAAATTACAGCAATAAAACTTATTTATCGATGGTGGTTTTGAATCTGTCAAGGAAACTTGATAAAATGGCGTTTTGTTATTAATTTATTGTGACAATTGAGTTTCACTGGGGATCCTGCTGCTCTCTGACAGCATCTAGTTAATCTAGTCTAAAGGTTTAGGTAAAATATTATTTGAGGTGTTCGTTGGTGCCTGAAAGTGTATCTGCTACAATTCTGCTTCTGTCGTCAGTTTTGTGGGAGATGGTGCTTTTCACTCTTAACCCACCCACCTACAAATTCTTGCGAGTCGTTAGTCGATTTTGTGCACAGGTTCCAGTTCTTTGTGGGGTCAGTCAGGTCGGGAAAGTTTTCCATATTCGATTTCAGACAGTTCAGCTTCAAAAGTCTATCTCTGAAAAGCCACCAAATGCCGCACTTTTTATTTACTTCAGAATCCTTATGCCAAAAAATAATACAGTATGCAGAGGTACGAGGGTTGTGTTGGTTTTTACTTACTACTTTAACCAGTCACAACAAAAGTTTATTTTGCAAAGAAAGTAATCTTGCCAAAACATATTACGATTGATATAAGCGTGGAATAAGACAAAACAATAAGTTAAATAGATTTCTTTTATTTTGCTCAAAGTGTTATAGATATATTTTACAATTAAAACATTTAATCATGCTCGGGTGGTTTCATTTACGTAACATCAATATACATGCATACGTCACAAGAAAGTCATGTAATCAATCATGGTGTGAAATGTCGCAAACAAATGGTTACTATATTTCAGACAAGAAATGGACCGCAAAGAGATATGATAAAAAAAGACCGTTTGCTACATTAGAAATATGTTTATCTTTCTATCACGCTTTCCGCATTGTTATATTTTTTCTAAAACTTTTTTGAATGATACAAGTAACTTTAAAAATTGACTTCGACCAGCTTTTTGGTTTGAAAAAAAAAAAAACTTGACTACGTCTCAAGGAGTACGTCTATCCCCCGTGGGGTATATGGTTTGTGTAAGGCTGTTGCGTGTTGACTACGCAAAAAAAATTTACAAGTGGAAGGATGTAAGTCGACGTAGTGTCTAACATTTAGTCGGATCAATCCATTAACCAGTATTCGCGTGAGACTGTCGTAGGTACGCTAAGTACAGCGCTGATTTTGAAAAATTCGCCATTTTGTCAAGTCCCATCCGGAAAATCCTTGATCACTGCACTGCGGAAGGTGCCAGGGAGCCCGTGTGCAGAATTTGAAACGAATCCATTCATTAATGTGGCCTGTAGACGCGTGAGACTGCCGTATATATAAAGTCCAGTGCCAATTTTCAAATGTCCGCCATTTTGTTAATTTTTGGCCGATTCGGAAAATTCTTGGTCACTGCACTGCGGAACGTTCCAGAGAAGCCGTGTACAAAATCTGAAACGAATCCGTCTATTAATGTGGCCTGTAGACGCGTGAGACTGCCGTATATACGCTAAGCCCAGTGCCAATTTTCAAATGTCCGCCATTTTGTCAATTTTTGGTCGATCCGGAAAATTCTTGGTCACTGCACTGCGGAAGGTTCCAGAGAAGCCGTGTACAAAATTTGAAACGAATCCGTCTATTAATGTGGCCTGTAGACGCGTGAGACTGCCGTATATACGCTAAGTCCAATGCCAATTTTCAAAAATCCGCCATTTGTCAATTTTTGGCCGATCCGAAAAATTCTTGGTCACTGCACTGCGGAAGGTTCCAGAGAAGCCGTGTACAAAATTTGAAACGAATTTGTCTATTAATGTAGCTTGTAGACGCGTGAGACTGCCGTATATATAAAGTCCAGTGCCAATTTTCAAATGTCCGCCATTTTGTCAATTTTGCCGATCCGGAAAATTCTTGGTCACTGCACTGCGGAACGTTCCAGAGAAGCCGTGTACAAAATTTGAAACGAATCCGTCTATTAATGTGGCCTGTAGACGCGTGAGACTGCCGTATATACGCTAAGTCCAGTGCCAATTTTCAAATGTCCGCCATTTTGTCAATTTTTGGTCGATCCGGAAAATTCTTGGTCACTGCACTGCGGAAGGTTCCAGAGAAGCCGTGTACAAAATTTGAACCGAATCCATGTATTAATGTGGCCTGTAGGCGCGTGAGACTGAATCGTGACAGACGGACAGACAGACGGACGGACAGACCGAAAAGTTCAAAACTATATCCCTCCGTTTCACGGGGGATAAAAACAGAACTATAACTGGCGTTAGAACCTGTACAGCCGATTGCCTAAACATTTAACACAATGACTGATTACATAAACTGTTTGCAACATATATGGTACAGCAACCTACAAAATCGGAAGTAGCGGAGACATTTTGCAAACGCACAGCAACAAACGCGATCTTAAGGAACCATCGTGTTTTCTTCCTTAATTTTCAAACGCAGTTTTCTTGTACAGTTTGCTTTTTAACGTGTGAACTACAGGCCGCAGTCTACACGACATTGAACACTATGGGAAGGTACCCGAATAAAAGTGTTGATTGAAACAAGACAACAGCAAAGCCTCCCTTGATGTCATATAGTTGAAAATCCGGATAGCATAATGCCCCCCTCCCGCCGCCGCCAAAATAAAAAGCATGAAACGAGTCATACCTTCAACAATAAAACGCCCTCTGGCTGACAAATAACTTATTAAAATGTACTACCATTACGCCTTCACTATTAACTTCTTTTCAACTTGTCTTTGCAGACGTATGTACAGTGGAACACTATTATAACAAAATCGGTTACAATCACAGAGCTGGTGACATATACCCAACTCTGGTTTTAGAAGCGTTTCGCTGTTTAAGAGTATCGGCTAAAACGACATATCTTCTCCAAACCTGCCATGTCGTTAGGACACGGTTGTAGTGCACCATAATATCGTCGAGAAAAGTGCACTTTTTCAGGATAAATGGCTCTGCGCGATTCAGAACTTGTGTTCTATTTGTGTTTACATTGGGTTAAACAGTGTCGTAGTTTCACGCAACACAAGTGTTGGCTTTATCAAAAAAAGAATCTGCACGAAGCTTATATACACGATCACTGCGTCCAAAAATATTAAAACACACGTTTGAGGTATTTCACAGAAGCTACAGAAATCGACCTGCACTTATTACTCAGAAAAATGTGATATGCTCTTTCTCACACAATTAAAAAAGCGCGGGTTAAAAATATGAAATTTCGCTTGTATGTAGGTTTATTCACACATTAAGCAATGCACTGAATAAAATGATCAATATTTTATCTTCTGTACTGATATAGCTGTTGACGAACGCCAGAGTGTCAAAACTGCGTCACTCGGGCCTCTGGCTGTCTAACTGGTAAATACTTGAATTGCAGAACTCACTGGTTTGGTATTTGCAGCTTCGCTCACTACTTCCACGTTGTTAAACATTTAAGATTCAACAGCTTACTTCATTCTGCACTGCATCGTAGGTAGATCCCGATAAACACATTAAACAATTCGTGCCCACCAAATTAACTAACGCTGAGAAGTATCAAGGGCGTACCACTGACACCTCACGCTGCAAAGTCTGGATGCAATTGGCCCTGTGAATACAACCGACAGTGCAAAACGAGAGCTCGTTCCTGATTAACTAAAGAAATATCGTCACTGCGGCTACATCTCGTGATTTTGAAACATTGAGCATTAACATAATTAATCTGACAGATGTTATCAATGCGTTGCTGCGTCATCAGTGCGGCCTCACTGGTCTATTTTTTTTTTTGTTTCGACACCAAGGTCGCAAAAATGCCGAGACGCGTACACTAATGAACCTTTTTTTTATTATTTTTTTAACGCAAAAAATATCGATATGTTTTATTCAATGCATGGTGTAAGGCATGAATACCTGCAAGCAACACTTCATATTTTTCTATCAGCGCAGAATTCGAAAAACTTCTGCGATAAAGAGCAAAATATACTTCTCGATACACGAATACAGGTCGGCTTTTACGCAAAATAAAACTCAGGTTTATAATGTATAAGCGCATTAAGAACACACTCAAGAAAAAGAAGTCGATCCTTTGACTCGACTTGCCCGAAATTCAGTTCTGTTCTTAAAATGGAAACACGCCGGTAGACTAACCACAGCCGGAAATTAACAAACAGGAACAAGCACAAAGTCAAGCACTTCTGCCACTCCCAGCCGCCTAACAGCACGTTCTCTTTGGCTTGGAGTTATGATTTCAGGGCCGAAATATATATCCAACTTAACAGATCCGGCTGTTTCATTTTAAAATGCTAATGTCAATCTCTGAATGTGCATGCCGAAGGTTTCTTCTTGGGCTCAATCATAGCGGACCAATAATCCACTGCACCTTCAAACACAAACAACACCCACCCCAATTAACAGCCTGCGAAGTGGAACGTGCCTTGCCAGGGAAAAGTTGATTTCAAAAGCAGGACAGTTTCCATTAACTTACTCATATGACTTACCTTTATCCGTCAAGACACACCTAAATGCTACGACTACAGTGTTTTATTCAGTTACGTCAATCATAACGATATGAACACTTGAAAACAACAAAAATACTGATTTGACAGAAACAACTAAGATTTCAGCTTAAATAAGTCAATCGCAGGTCTTTACCTATAATTTATCGACTTAATTAACATGTACATGTGGATAATTACTACAAAGGTGATACATGGTTACGTTCAGGCCGAACTGATTTATCTTAACATAGTACAGGACCGCATGCCAATTGGTCTTATACAATTTCCCTTTCTGTAAAATCAACTAAAATAAAATAATTTTGTTCAGGACACCGAGATGCATTAAAATATTGAATACTTTGTGCAATTTTCATCACTGCATGAAAATATACCAACGTAGTATAAAGGGCAGGAGCAGTGAATAAAAACCGCAATTATAGGTAATGTTCATGAAAAACTGGCTCAAATTAATTTAGCGGGATTGGTAAAACTTTCCAGGTTTGCACATCAAACCTATATCCGATAACAGGAATGCGGAAAACCCTCCGTTAGTGAACAGCTCTCGTTAAGGAACAATCTCTATTGTAAAAATGCCTTTTTGTTTCACCCCATCCCCCAAAGGTTTTTTTTCACAATCAACCCTAAATCAGGGAAAGGATTTGTGTTCCTGATGGGAGGTTGTTTGCTGTAATACTTACATCTGAATGGCAGAAACAGCACTGAGGATAGGGCAGATTGGCTGCCACAAATGAATTCAGATGAAACCGGTCAATTAAATAGCCAAAAGCCAAAGAAAGTTATGCGTTTATACATCATATTTTAATGCAAACATAACCACTGGGGATCTTCAAACAGTTAAAACATTTTTTTTTTTTTTTTTGTTGCGATTAAAACATTTTGCCTACAAACAACAAACATATTTGGTCGAAACTTGTGCAAATATTTGCCACATTACGCGATCTCACACGAAGCCTGACCGACAGTGGCACCTCGCATCACAACAACCACGCGACTCACAGACTACCCCGCAGAACTTTGTTAGACCAAAAGGAAATCAATAACTTCCGGTTGACATTCTCTGGAATCTTCTCTGGAAGTGAATTTAAGCAAGGAAAAATATCCTGTCGCATTTGGGGGATTTAAACAGTATATCCACTTCACACTACACAGGATACAAATGGTTATATAACACAATACAAGAGATTACTACATCACTACGACCAGATTGCTTTTTTTTATTGATGTAAACATCTATGACAAGCTGATGAGTGCGGATCAGTTTTAAAGCAGCCCAGTAAAAATGAACTAGGATACACAAGTCCACCCCAACAACAGAATATGTCAATTAAACACACACTTTCAATGAAGAGAAGTTTGCTGGTTTTTTGTTTTTTGTTTTTTTGTTTTTGTTTTTGTGTGTGTGTAAACCAAGCAGTTTATTTGCCAATTCAAACTCGCAAGTTCGACACAAAAAATACAAGACTGTCCAGCGACCACAACCCCTTAGCGTTAGTCATGCCAAGAAAATGAAATAAAGCTGCAGCACCTCTCCATCCTGTAAACTATACACTGCACAGTAACAAATAAGTTGAGCCAAGGTATAGCTATATTGCTGAACTGTAGTAACCCCGCAAAGCAGTAGGATGATTGTTTTACCATCTTTTAATCCAAATTCCCGTCGTTCGGGCGTTTTCTGATGAAAGAGCGAAAAAAATAATTTCCACTAGTGAAAATGACAAACATACATCAAAGCGAATCGGAAAAAACTCATTCGTCATGGCTGAGATTAACGAGAGAGGTGGTCATGGTTTAAACCTTTCAATGTCATCAGACTAAACTAAGACAACTGTAGACCAACAAATGACTTACACAGAATAGAAGACAAACCCCACCCCTTATTAACGTTATTTCGCTGGTTCATAAATAGGTCTGTTTAGACAGAATTTTTAATCAAAATGAACTCCGCATTTGTGCAGCAATAACAAGTTGACATAACAATAAATGCTTTTCCTCTTACACATACAATGAATATGCTGATACGACTAATGACCAGTTGGCGTGCGATTGCAACTATTACACTGGATGATTTTATGGAATCACGAATATTGCTATAAACGTGCTTGCCTACGAGTTAATCAAAATGCACGACCCTTGCTGAAACACTATGTTACATGCTCACAGTTAAACAAGGGCCTCCGGTCTTTGTCAATTGATGGGCAGTTCCACATTGATGAACTGCCGAAGGCGTTCCAAATACTGTCCGTAAAGTTCGACGTCATTGTGCCCTGCGCCTTCAACCCATAATGGTTCCACTGTACGGGGGCATCGCTCAAATATCGCTAAGCCGTGTGAAAAATCGATAACTTCATCTTCGGTACCGTGGATTACAAGAACTGGCGATGTTATCTTCGGAACTTTGTCGATGCTGAAAATGTTAGAAATCTTAATTTAAACGATTTTTTCCTTGGGAATTTGTTTCACTTCGGGGTAAAACATTTCACTGAACTGTCGAGAAAGAAGATTCAGGTAACAGGAACACTAAGAAACCAAACATCAGAATAGGCATGTGCAAACATGTATCACAAAGAGCTTACTGAAACGAAGTATTTCTCTTTCTCCCAAGCACAAAACTACAACCTGAAAATCCCCACTTTACAAAGCATATACACTGGTTGTAAGAACACTGAGTCAATAATTCGAGACATTAAACACAGTATTCCATTATGTTTCACCGTTATTATAATAATATACATCTTGATTTTTTAATCTTCCAGGATATTGCTTACATCCTCCTTTTGTGAAAATTAGGAATGACTGTGCTACCCTTGCCATAGGCTAAAGAAGTTCAGTTAAACCCAGTATCCACAAATTTTCGGGTTTTTTTTTTTTGTGTCAAGAACAATAACTTAAATCAACCATATTGATAACAAAAACCACGGCTTTGCTGTGCCGCCTGTGTGCAAGCTACCGTCACACTTAATGGATGATACCATAAAATCTGCGACAGAGCCTGCAAGTTATTTTTTCACATTAAATTTGCTGGCGCCCCCCCCCCCCCCCCCCCCCTGTATACGAGTTCGGAAGACATGACTAAACAATTCCTTATACATTATTGAGAGACAAGCAGGACAGTAAAAAGACAAATAGTTTGCTCTAGAATAACCAATTCCTTACTCTCGAACTTCCGTTGTATTCTATTGCACTGAAAAAAGATCTGAAAACTTGTTCTAAAACTTTACCTTGGAAAAGCATCAAAGAACCAAGTTCTTTTTGTTTCTGGAAAGGCTACCCTCATTCCTGACATCAACGGCGAATGTAAAATGACCGCCCCGACTTCATAACGTGATGCTAAATCAATTGTTGGCACTGTTCCTATACTTTGACCATAAAGTATCAAATTTTCAGGGCTTATCCCGTACCTAGTGCGAACAGTCTGCCATGCGGCATCAATGTCAGCATACAGATTCTTTTCAGATGGTTTACCACTGCTAACCCCATAACCTGAGTAATCGTAGCTAAATATGTTACAATTGATCCTCGAACCAAGCCCAACATAGAAACTTGTCATCTGGCCTAAGTCAACTGCATTTCCATGACTAAACAGTATTGTATATTTTGCAGATGGACAACATCGAACATAGCAGCAGGCTATGCGGTTACCCTTTGAAGTCCTTGTCATAAATACTTCAATACAATCCAATTCCTTTTGAGTGTACTGCCATTCTGCCTTTTCCGTAAGATGAAGACTGTATCTCGAACCAGTCTCATCTGATATGAATGAATATGTTGGCTCTGGTGGTAAAAATGCTAATTTAGCGGCGATTCTTGAGGGACATGGTGGACAGCAGAAAAGACAACACAGTTCGCTCAGGGATAACCCATTCATTGTGGTCGAGCTTCGTTTGTATTTGTTGCTACTGAACTGGGAAAATCTATAGCAGCAACCTATAAATCATGAAATCCTACAGTGATAAATTAACCTCTTTATCAATGAAACATATTTAACAAAACATCCGTGTTTTCTTTCCACTTCCTGGTGACGTCACACCATATTGTAGGAACGGAATGAAAATTTGAAATAAAAGAAGGTCCTCCGCTAAAGAATCGTCCCAAAAATACCGAGGCATATACAAGAAATCATATTATATTTTGTTGGTGGTATTGGTATGTTGTAAAACGTTTATTTCACTTTTGTCACAGACTATTTAAATTTGTCGGCGTTTTCCGCGAATGTTATAGCATTACACAAAATCAGCGTGACCTTTGTGGCATCAGAAGCAAGCTAGTGTTTCCTGAATTTTTAGAACTGCTAAGTGACCATGACTTCGTGTGCATTAATGAAACCAAACTGGACAGATGTGATACTTTAGAGGTAAATAATGTCTCATTCATGCTCATAACTTCGATATAATTTCGATATAAAAGCGGAGGCATAGCCCTTGCATGCAATAAGAAAAATAAGAATTCTATTGAGGATATTATCTTTACCAGGAACGCAATATTAGTCAAAGTTTCAGAACGTGTTTTTGGCTTCAAAGTTTTGCTAGTCTGTGTTTAAATTAACCAGAGGGATCTGTGTGCGCACGAGAAGTTTGTTTTTGACGAATTGGAATTAAAAATAGCTGAAAATAGAGATGGGTACGAATTGTGTGTTATGGGAGATTTTAATGCACGGTCTGCAAAGCTGAAGGACTGCATTGAACCAGACGAAGCAATTGAAAACATCTCCGGTATAGTCAGTGATTTACATATATTATCCCTATGGGGTATAGGCATAAATCGTCACTCCATGGATCAGAGCACAAATAACCATGGCTATAGACTTTTTCAGATATGTAAAAGCTGATTTACAAACGGCACTAGATAGTATGCACCAGTAATGTCGAGATTGGAACCTGGCTGTTAACGCACAGAAAACTAAAACGTCATTTCTTCGCTCGAAAACTAAGAAGGAAACCAGTGTTTGTATGTAATAATTCTGTTTTAGATATAGAGGATGGTTTTGTGTATCATCTGGACCTGCAAGTGGATTTATTTGACAGTAACGTGGAACCATTCTTACTGTTCGGCTCAGAAGCTTGGGACCCGCACGGGACTTATATTATAAACAGGGTCCAGTTGAAGTACCACAAATTTGTTCTCGGGCTTAAAAATTGCACATGCACCGTAATGGCTCTAAGAGAACTTGGTAAATTGCCTATAAATGAATTTATAAAACCCGAGTTTTGAACTACTGCTTTAAGCTTGAGACGTCCATAAACGATTATAAACTTTACGTCATTGTATATAGATTGTTGCATAAAATGGCTGAAAACGCGACTCAGATAGTCGTTTCGCCTTGCTTGCAGTATGTTCGTGACCTTTTAAACTCTCTAGGTTTGTCGGAGTTCTGGCTGTATCCGGAGGGTCTTAAACATGTCACTTACAGATGGTTCAATTTATCCCAAAACAAAGGATTACTGACCAGTACATTGGCGACTGGATGGGGTTAATTTTTCTCTCCGATTTATGTATAAGCTACAGAATGTTCAATGTGAAATTTGGTCCTGAAGAATACTTTAGGGTGCTGCCCAAAAATTACGCTAAAAAGTGATAAAATTTCTCAATGCAGAAATACAAATTTGCCGGTTGTGAGAGACAGATGTAGGAAGGTGTCGATCTGAACAGTAGATTATGTACTCTTTGGGCTCAGGGAACAGTAGGTGATGAGTACCACTTTTTACTGAAATGTACATATTTTGCTGGGAAAACGCAGATTTCGATCAGTTAACGCCGAAGTGTTTGGTAGAATTATGCAGAATACTGCCCTTAAAAACTGTACAAGTTAAGTAAACTTATGTTAGTCATAATGTCTTTTTTCAAATTAAGTACTATATTAAAATTTCTGTTAATTGTTATTTTTTCCCAGCAATTGTATATTTGTTAATTACATCCAATGTGTCCATGTACTTATGGATTTTTATAGAAATAAACTGAACTGAACTGGAAAAAATCCAAAAGACAGCACTAAAAATGATCATTCCTCACTAAATTTATGAAGCCGTGGGTGGAGGAGCAAAATTAGTGACGTTAGCAAATAGAAGAGAAGAAGTAATCAGAAAATTGTTCAATGATTCACAGAAATCACAGAACACAAACAACATACTGAACTAATTATTACCAAAGAAGTTAACTCACACAAGACCATCAAATGGGTATTCATTGAAAGATGTTAAAACAAATAGATTAAGAAATCTTTCCTCCCTTAGTGTTTATTAAACTATCAATGACAATATTCCAAATATCTTTTAAAAAATCGCAACACATACGTAGTTCGTATTTTGGATATAAAAGTGAAAAAAGTAAAAACAGTAAAAACAACTATATAAGCAATAAACACTACAAAAACACTGATATGCAATGAATTTCTATGTAGAAGTAGGTGAGAAGTAAACCGGAGAACTGAGCCAAGCATAAAGCATAGGGCGAAAGAACTGGGCTAACTGCTCCCACCCCCCACCCCCGTGGAAAATTTTTGGAGCAAAGTTGCTCAGAATCGTTAGAAACGTGTAAATATACACGTTTCATACGATTCTGAGCAACCTCTGTTTTTTTACCACCCCCTCCCACCACTCGTGCGAAGAAGGTGAGAAGTAAACCGGAGAACTAAGCCAAGCATAAAGCATAGGGCGAAAGAACTGGGCTAACTGCTCCCACCCCCCACCCCCGTGGAAAATTTTTGGAGCAAAGTTGCTCAGAATCGTTAGAAACGTGTAAATATACACGTTTCATACGATTCTAAGCACCTTTGTTTTTTACTGACTCTCTCCCTACCCACCCTCCCCCCCCCCCCCCGTGGGAAAATTTTTTGATGCTAAAGAAGCAAATGACGTAAGTGAATCACGTGCTTCAACAGACTGATGTGTACAAATGCTGTAGCATTCAGAAGACGGCTCAGAAGAATTCATTTACCATCATGAATGCAAACGTGAAACTATCTCTGAATCTGACGATCTCTTATTGTGGAACTTACATTATCCTATTTCCTGAAGATCACGCTATGGTGAGAGGTTACTTTGAATCCTTACCAATACCAGGATTTCTTCTTCAAGTGCCAGAACATCTTAATATGAGAGTCTTTGAAAGTGACGGTGAACGCTGTATACAGTTTCAAAAGTATGATTAGCTTAGCGGATAATCGATTCCATCACTCTAAGTAAAAAATATTGGAGTTAAGTTTTTGATGTTTGGCAAGAACTTAAAAGTTAGCTTTGAACCAAATACACACGTACAATTGATACGTGGTTTAAATAAAATTGACTTTACACCTAATATGTGGACTTTGATAAAGACTGTGAAAAGTTTAAATGAATTGACATTATCAAACCATGTTGATGTGAAAGTCATTGGATTGGATCAATGTTATGTCAGGTTTCATAACATTTACAAGCGGGGTAATAGCATTTATGATACTTATATCAATTTCAGTTCTTGTCAGTGGGTTAATATGTTACATGTATCAGCATAATATGTATTTGAAATATTTTTGTCTTTATTCTAAATAAAATAAAAAACATATATGATGCTTTTCAACTTTTTATTTCTTTCTCAAACAATATTTGACTATAATACATAATAATAAAATACTTAATTTTAGTACATAATATATGGTATATGGTATATATGATGTATGGTTTACTGGTTAGTTAACACTTCGCCAGGGACCGTCCATAATAATGAAAAAATATGACGATGAAAAGTTTACGGTTCAATTAACACTGCGCAAGGGGCTCTTTCCTAAGGATGAAAATAAGTATGAAAATGAAAAGTTTACGGGTGAATTAACACTGCGCCAGGGACCTCAGCTTCTTGTTAATTCATATGTGAAGAACGTTGAAACTGCGTTTACACATCAAAAAGCAAGACATATATTTAATAGTTTAACTGATACACCTTGAAGACAACGCTTAAATTAATACAATATTATTACAAAGTTTAGTCAAATAAGTCTATTGCTCTTCATCTATTACACTCTGTTCCACCTCAGTGTCCATATAACTTTTTTCGTCGCTGCTGTCATCATCCTCTTCCTTATCTAGAAGCTCTTCAAAGAATGCATTCTTTTTTCTTATAGCCGCCTTTAGTGCCTTTGAAATACTCATAACATTATAACTATAAAAAAAGTTATCATGTTCGCTTTGTTCTAGACGTTGGGTATATTTGAATAACCTCATAACTTGCCCTTTCACGCGCATCTTCAAGCCCTTGTTCTCATGTTCTAAAACCTTTTCTTGAAATTTGCCACCATGGTCATTATATGCTTCTTCAACCATATCATGCTGAACAGAGTATGTTTTCTGACTCACTCTCAGAACAGCTTTCATCGTCACCCTAGCCACACTGCTGCATATGCGTGGATAAGGCTTCTTGGCTGTTGTATAACGCACCACATTCTATTCAAGCATGTGCATTAATTTCAACCATGTTGACTCTTTGACGTTTAATAGAAGAGTCATATAAAGTTTCCGTGAAAGGTGTTTTTATAAAGTTTTCCATAACTATCTCTACTTCTCCATTTACTTCTGAAGTATGCTTTAAATGTCTTTTAAGACTTTGTGGCTAATCGTAAAATATCTAACAAATGTTGCAATCATGCATCCTTTCGATTCCACATCAATTTTTCAAACGATAAAAAAATTCTTTGAATGTAAATATATATGATGACAACAACAACAATTGTAACAACAACAACGGCAACAATGGCAAGAAAAAAGGCAACAATAATGACAACAACAATGACAACAACAAAAATAACAACAACAATATCAACAGCAATGACAACAACAGCAGCAACAACAACAACAACAACAATGCTAAAAACAACAACAATGACAAACAGCAACAATGACAACAACAATAATGGCAACAACAACAACAATGACGACAACAACAACAATAGCAGCAAATCAATGACAACAGCAACAATGATAACAACAACAATGGCAACAACAATGACAACAACAACATTGGCAACAACAATGTATTATTTATAAGCAATTATATGTATTTTAACTTGTGTTTACAATCTAAAGTAAGAAAAAGTATTGGAAGAAAATCAATGATCTAAAAACTACACTCGAAAACAATAAAATAAGTGCAACAATCTGTAATTGGCTGTCTATTCTGCGAAAGGAATTTTCATATGACGGGGAGGGGGAAATACCTTGTCGACTAATTATGTTCATTTTTAAAAACTACTCGCCTGTGTTTTGATAAATAACGTGATCAATGACGAGAAATAATACACCACGTGACTGTAGACACATTCATCAGTACAAATAAAGGAAAATGCAGAATCAAAATCAAAGTCTTCTATATCTTCCATTCCAGTTTCATAACACTTTTGAAACTTGTTTTATACATCAGTTGGATTAATGTTGTAATGCGCAATGTTCCAAAAAGGATGCAAGTGACAAAGCTGTTCTGCCACAGATTCAAAGATTGCCAGTCCAGCAAGCATAAAGTCTATATAGATCCATTTGTAAAATGTCATACATAGTTCACTCAGAAAGATAAAGTCTTGCTGAACATTTTGTAAAAAAATGGTTCAATTCAGTCCAGTAGTTTCAAAGTGCCTTATGTACTAGTCACAGAAATTGTTCGCACAGTGGGGGGGGGGAGGAGGGGTCCAAAACAAGAAGTTGCTCAGAATTGCTTGAAACATGTTAATATGCAAAAATCAAAAATTTTCGTACGAAAGGGGGGGGGGGCGTAAAAAAATCAAAGTTGCTCAGAATTGTCTGAAACGGATAAATATGCAAAAATAAAAAATCCACGGGGGTGGGCAAAAAATCCAAAGTTGCTCAGAATCGCCTGAAACGGATAAATATGCAAAAATCAAAATTTTTCCCACGGGGGAGGGTCCAAAACCGGAAGCTGCTCAGAATTGCTTAAAACATGCAAATGTGCACAAATCAAATATTTACCACGGGTGGGGGTGGGATTTGGTGGGAAAATCCATGACATAATAATACAAATATTGCCAAAATAATATGCATACATGTTACATATTACGGGTTCATTCATTTTAGCGTGATTCAAGTCTAATTATTCTGTCATAGGATTTCAAATCAGTCATATGACTAAACAGCATATGCCTGCACATCAGTCAACTTCTTCGCTAAGCATGGACTCTCTCTCCGGAGCAAGGTCTCATTAGACCTTATCCTTGAGGAGTATGAACTGTTTAAAGCAATAATGGCTATGGATATACCCAGAAGGATTTTTGCAAGATAGTAAAGGAAACTTTTGAATTTATTCAGAAGCCCCAGCATTCTCTGAAACGGATAAATATGGGAAAATCTCAAATTACACAATAGCAAACGCCTACACTCATGCATCTATTTGTGGATTATTCCGTAGATCTCTAAGACTGCATGCAACATATCACAATGGCTACACGCTTCAATCTATGTCTGGGGCCTGGTCAACCTTCAAGGTAAGAAGACCAGAATCCGTTTTGGACCATATACTACGCCAATGCCTACCTCCACATGTGGACAATGTGGATGTGGTGGTTGAAAGAAGACCGGTGCATGAGCACACAATGCCCGCACTTGCTGTGTACACCATGCCCGAACGGATACGAAATGAATGTAAAAAGCTGTTGTAGTTGTATGAGTGATGACGCATTAATGCTGTTAAATGTTTTTTTTTGTGTGAAGTAGTAAAGGAAACCTTTGGATTTCCAAATGGTTTTGGATTTCTTGAACTTGTGGATTTCTCTTTTCTTCTCCTCCTTAGGGTAAAAAAACAGAAGCTGTTCAGAATCATTTAAAATGGATAAATATGCAAGAACCAAAAACTTTCCAATGGCGGAGGGGTAAAAAAACCAAAGTTGCTCAGAATTGTCTGAAACGGATAAATATGTAAAAATCAAAAATCTTCCCATGGGAAGGAAGGATAAAAACCCAAAGTTGCTCAGAATCGTCTGAAACGTGTGAATATGCAGAAGTCAAAAAAATGTTCCCACGGACGGGGGGTCAATAAACTAAAGTTGCGTTAAATTATCTGAAACGGAGAAATATGCAAAAATCAAAAAATTTTCCACGTGGAGGGGAAGGATAAAAAAAACCAAAGTTGCTCAGAAGTGCCTGAAACAGATAAATATGCAAAATTCAAAATTTTCTCACCGGGGGGAGTTTAAAAAATCCAAAGTTGAAAAATCAAAAATTTTCAGGGGGATCAGGTGGCTTACTTCGCTCGTCCTATACTTTATGCCTGGCTCAGTTCTCCCGTTTATTACCTACTAATAGACCTCTACAAAGTCTAGATATGAAACCTGCAGGTTTATGTCCCAAGCAATTCAACCAAAAGATTTACTTATGTACGCAGATCACCATGGTGCAAGAGTTGGCAGAAGTCGCTTTTCTTCAAATTACCCCCAAATTTCTGCAATAAAATATAACACTTTGGAATACTGCATTGCTCATATTTCTTCTGCAACTCACGTTGTTTGTGTATCAGCAATTTACCACCACAAAATTCATAAGCTCTACTGGACAAAGATTTTATCTTTTTTTTGGCAGCTATGGTCTGTTCTTATCTTAGGGGGTTTCAACAATCACATGGAAAAACTGTCCATTTTCATTTAAGTATAATAAAATTCTTGCCTCATTTGGACAAGTGCAACTAGTAAAGGAAGCGACGCTTAAAGGAGAACACATTCTAGACCATATTACGCATTGATGGTTTGATGAATGTTTATCAGTTATGTTAAAATCGGAGAAATGGTTTCATACAATAGTTTAGTCAAGTCTAAATTTAACCTAGGAAAGCCTAAATTTCTTACAAAAGTTGTTAAGAGGAGCATCTACCTGAACAATCTTGTGCGAGGTAATATGTTTACTCAAGGGCAAATTTGAAAAATAATCAACAGAATTATGCATCTTAGAGTACCTAAAATGCTTGAACATGTATCAAATAATGCAGAGTTTGCTAATGAATTTCAACAGCTCTTTGAATCAAAATTTTAAAGTATCCTGCAAAGATAAAATGTTTAACATTATCAATTAGCTGTGCATAACATCATATGAACTGGAGCTCAACCTCTTTGTTTATATATTCTTTTGCCAATTTTAATTTGGATAGCTATCCAATCTTTTTCCTTCTAAGGCATTTGCAGTATATTTAAAAACCAGCCACACGGTGATGACAGTGATTAGTCTGCAATGCTTCCCAAGCAATTGCTTCGATTTTACACTTACCATTTAGTATTTTCCATGCAGTATTTGGCATCAGTTATTTTGCATTTGGCATTTAAGTAGGGGGAAAGTAAGGATTCTAGCTCACTTTGTGACGTCATTTTACCCCCCCCCCGGGAATTTTTTTTTTTTTGGTCTTCTTGTTTTGTTTTCTTTTTTTGGTGGCAGGTGGCATTCCAGCTCGGTGACGTCAGACCCCCCTAGGCGGCAGTCAGGTCAGACCATAAAGTGTGGACGCCGATTCCAGCTCACCTGGTTGTGCCGCCGATTCCAGCTCAGTGACGTCAGACCCCCACCCCTAGAAGGCAGTCGAGAATTTTTTTTCATTTTGGGTGGCAGGTGGCAGTCGAGACAGACCAGCATTGCGTCGTAATTCTCATTTGATTTGACTGTGCAGTTGGTTTTGAAAATAAAAAAAATATATAGGAAGTTGTTGCTGGAGTGCCGCCTTATATCTACTTTAAAGTGAAAAAAAAATTGCTCTCGTTGACTAGTTTTTTTTTAACCATGTACTCCCGTACTGGTTTATGAATTGTGTATTTTGACTAATCAGTCTGTTTTGCAACATTTTACAGCATTGTAGTATTTGTTTTTACTGAAAAATGTCCAAACACAAAACAACAGAAAAAAACTCACATAAATATATTATCTCTTACTAATCTAAATTAATATTTCACAAACCATTTTCTATGCTATCCTAAAAGAGTTAGCATCCGTATTTAAAGAAAAACGTTAGCAAATATTTTTTAGAATGCTCTTTCATTATGTAAAAGTTCTCGCCTGTTCTCGCCTATTCTCTAACAGCATTTGCTCTATGAGTAATTCTTTTCTCAAATAGCTTAAAAGTACAAAGTCTACTATGCTACACTAAAACACACACACAGCTCTTGTTATGCAGTGTTTGTAACAGACAGGCGGCAAAGTCGGCGTTGCTATGGATACTGTAACAGGTGGTAAAAATCAACATTGCTAGCAGTAGTATGGTAATGGGGATTCCAGCCGGCAGTCGGGACAGACCCCCCCTAGCCGGCAGTCGGGACAGACCCCCCCTAGCCGGCAGTCGGGACAGACCCCCTAGCCGGCAGTCGGGACAGACCCCCCTCCCCCCTCTTACTTAAAATTGCGATAACTTTCGTTATAGTTGACCGATTTGTGTGAAAATTTCGCTGTTTGATTCAGTTTTGTATCTAGTTTTAACATAGTCATGGGCTAGTTGCACCGACGGCTGCATGCATTTTTTTCGCATGCCGCCATTTTAACTTAAAAGTGACCAATTTGTATGAAAATTTCACTGTTTGATTCAGTTTTATATCTAGTTTTGTTATTAAGTAGTCACAGGCTATTTGCACATGTGGCTGTAAGCATAATGTATATTTTAGTAACGTTTGAAAAAAGTAGATAACTTTCAGCATGTTCAACAGATTTGAATGAAAATTTCATCGTTTGATCCAGTTTTATTTCTATTTTAGAATAAAGTAGTCACAGGCTATTTGCACATGTGGCTGAAAGCATAATGTATATTTTAGTAATTTTTGAAAAAGGTAGGTAACTTTTACCATGTTCAACCGATTTGACTGAAAATTTTACCGTTTGATCTAGTTTTATTTCTAGTTTACAGTGGTCACAGGCTATTTGCACAGGTGAGAAGAGCACACCATTCAAACATGTGTTCGAATGGCAAGCCCATTTAAAAGACGTGTTCGAATGGCAAGCCCATTTTAAAGACGTGTTCGAATGGCAAGCCCATTCAATACACGTGTTCTAATAATTTTTGGAAGATATTACGTCGTGGTATTGTTCAACAAATCGTTCAACAAGTTCAACATGTTCAACATGTTGTTGTTCAACAAGTTGTTCGACATGTTCAACATATTGTTGTTCAACAAGTTGTATGTATAGCTATGTTTAAAGACTTTCTCATCATTTGAATAGTGTAGGTTGAACCGAAAGGATGTATAAATGCAACATTTGTTCGAAATCTTACAATTGGCCACAAAGTCTTAAAAGACACTTAAAGGTTGCTCACACTTCAGAAGTGGATGAAGAATCGGATATGGAAAACCCTGTAAATCTACCTTTCACGGAAACTTTAGATGAGTCTTCTATGGAAAGTCAAAGCGTTAACATGGCTGAAAAGAATGCACAGGCTTGTACAGAATGTGGTGCATTATAAAACAGCGAAGAAGCTTTGCTCAAGCATATGGAGCAGTGTGGTGAGGATGCTGATGACAGGAGTTCTGAAATTGAGTCAGAAACAGACTCTGAAAGTGAGTCAGAAATAGACTCTGTTTGGTATGATATGGTTCAAGAAGTCTACGATGACTATGATGACAAATTTCAAGAAAAGGTTTCAGAATATGATAAACAAGGACTTGAAGATGCGCGTGAAATAGCAAGTTATGACCTTCGACCCATTTATAAACATGGACTAAAACAACTGTTTATGAGACTATTCAAATATACCCAGCGCCTAGAACAAAGCCGACACTATCAAAAGATTTTAAAGGACTTTAATTACTTTGTGGATGAAAAACATTGCAAGTATTCAAAGGCACTAAAGGCGGCTATAAGGAAAAACAATGCATTCTTTGAAGAGCTACTAGATAAGGAAGAGGAGTATGACAGCAGTGATGAAGAAAGTGGTATGGAGAGTGAACAGAGTGAAACATGTTCAACATGTTCAGCAAGTTGTTGTTCAACCAGTTGTTCAACATGTTCAACAAGTTGTTGTTCAAGATATTAAGACAACTCACTATAGAGCATAAAAGGCATCTGTCCTCAGACATAACGTACATTCTGTATCAAGATACTGAAGAGTGAACATGTATGCAGTGAGTGAACAACAACTACCATCTATGACAATGCCTGTAGAAAAGTGTGAGACAATGCCTGCAGAAAATTTTATAGTAATGCCTGAGACAATACCTACAGCAAAGTCTAAGACAATGCCCATGGTAAAGTCTAAGGCGAAGTCATGTCAGCAGCGTCAAAAGCGACCACACCTTAGAAAGATAAAAAGAGATGAGTTACCAGCTATAACGCCGCCGTGTAAAAAGCGAAAAATTAAGACAGAGCCTAAAATGAAGCGAGAACCAGAGTGTAAAGCTGCTACCACCATGAAGAAGATGTGTGTAGACGATTTACCGGTCATGATACCTATTAATGGAGAAATAGATATTAAATTGGCGAAATATCAACAGAAAGTGATGGTTAACATTCGTGAATATATTACGGATCGTACATCTGGGAGGTTACATCCTACCAAGAAAGGGAATTTTGTTGTCATTGAACGATTGGCACATGCTGAAGAAGCAAATGACGTCAGTGGATCTCATGCTTCAGAAAATGGATTTGTATAAATGCAGTGACTGTCAGAAGATCGTTGAGTAGACAGCGAGATGACTGTATACAGTTTTAACTGCATGACGAGCTTAGTGGATGCTATGATTTCATCACCCTCAGTGCAGAAGATTGGAGCGAAGGTTTTGAAGCTTGACAAGAACTTGAAACTTAGCTTTGACTCATATGGGCACGTACATTTGATATGTAGTTCAAATAAAATTGTCTTCATATGTAGACTATGAAATTAACATGATCTATGTTCATGTGAAGTTAGTTGTTATAAAATTTTAAGTTATGTTCTTGTGAATCTGCACATGTATTAACATAATATGTATTTGAAATAGTTTTGTTTGTATCATAATTGTACATATTTGTAATATTCAATAAAAACACATATGATGCTTTTCAACTTTTTATTTTCTCATACAATACTTGAATATAATACATAATAATACAAAATTAACTATAATACCTAATATACGATAGATGATATATGGTTTACGGGTCAATTAAAACCGCGTCAATAACCTTACGACTTTATATGTTGCAAAGCAAGACATATATTAATACACAACGCTTAAGTTCATAAAATATTACAACATTTATAAAGTCTTTATCATAAAGTTCAGTCAAATAAGTCTATTTTTCTTCATCTGTTTCACTCTGTTCACTCTCCATACCACTTTCTTCATCACTGCTGTCATACTCCTCTTCCTTATCTAGTAGCTCTTCAAAGAATGCATTGTTTTTCCTTATAGCCGCCTTTAGTGCCTTTGAATACTTGTAATGTTTTTCATCCACAAAGTAATTAAAGTCCTTTAAAATCTTTTGATAGTGTCGGCTTTGTTCTAGGCGCTGGGTATATTTGAATAGTCTCATAAACAGTTGTTTTAGTCCATGTTTATAAATGGGTCGAAGGTCATAACTTGCTATTTCACGCGCATCTTCAAGTCCTTGTTTATCATATTCTGAAACCTTTTCTTGAAATTTGTCATCATAGTCATCGTAGACTTCTTGAACCATATCATACCAAACAGAGTCTATTTCTGACTCACTTTCAGAGTCTGTTTCTGACTCAATTTCAGAACTCCTGTCATCAGCATCCTCACCACACTGCTCCATATGCTTGAGCAAAGCTTCTTCGCTGTTTTATAATGCACCACATTCTGTACAAGCCTGTGCATTCTTTTCAGCCATGTTAACGCTTTGACTTTCCATAGAAGACTCATCTAAAGTTTCCGTGAAAGGTAGATTTACAGGGTTTTCCATATCCGATTCTTCATCCACTTCTGAAGTGTGAGCAACCTTTAAGTGTCTTTTAAGACTTTGTGGCCAATTGTAAGATTTCGAACAAATGTTGCATTTATACATCCTTTCGGTTCAACCTACACTATTCAAATGATGAGAAAGTCTTTAAACATAGCTATACATACAACTTGTTGAACAACAATATGTTGAACATGTTGAACAACTTGTTGAACAACAACATGTTGAACATGTTGAACTTGTTGAACGATTTGTTGAACAATACCACGACGTAATATCTTCCAAAAATTATTCGAACACGTGTATTGAATGGGCTTGCCATTCGAACACGTCTTTAAAATGGGCTTGCCATTCGAACACGTCTTTTAAATGGGCTTGCCATTCGAACACATGTTTGAATGGTGTGCTCTTCTCACCTGTGCAAATAGCCTGTGACCACTGTAAACTAGAAATAAAACTAGATCAAACGGTAAAATTTTCAGTCAAATCGGTTGAACATGGTAAAAGTTACCTACCTTTTTCAAAAATTACTAAAATATACATTATGCTTTCAGCCACATGTGCAAATAGCCTGTGACTACTTTATTCTAAAATAGAAATAAAACTGGATCAAACGATGAAATTTTCATTCAAATCTGTTGAACATGCTGAAAGTTATCTACTTTTTTCAAACGTTACTAAAATATACATTATGCTTACAGCCACATGTGCAAAAAGCCTGTGACTACTTAATAACAAAACTAGATATAAAACTGAATCAAACAGTGAAATTTTCATACAAATTGGTCACTTTTAAGTTAAAATGGCGGCATGCGAAAAAAATGCATGCAGCCGTCGGTGCAACTAGCCCATGACTATGTTAAAACTAGATACAAAACTGAATCAAACAGCGAAATTTTCACACAAATCGGTCAACTATAACGAAAGTTATCGCAATTTTAAGTAAGAGGGGGGAGGGGGGTCTGTCCCGACTGCCGGCTAGGGGGGTCTGTCCCGACTGCCGGCTGGAATCCCCATTACCATACTACTGCTAGCAATGTTGATTTTTACCACCTGTTACAGTATCCATAGCAACGCCGACTTTGCCGCCTGTCTGTTACAAACACTGCATAACAAGAGCTGTGTGTGTGTTTTAGTGTAGCATAGTAGACTTTGTACTTTTAAGCTATTTGAGAAAAGAATTACTCATAGAGCAAATGCTGTTAGAGAACAGGCGAGAACAGGCGAGAACTTTTACATAATGAAAGAGCATTCTAAAAAATATGTGCTAACGTTTTTCTTTTAATACGGATGCTAACTCTTTTAGGATAGCATAGTAAATGGTTTGTAAAATATTAATTTAGATTAGTAAGAGATAATATATTTAGGTGAGTTTTTTTCTGTTGTTTTGTGTTTGGACATTTTTTAGTAAAAAAAATACTACAATGCTGTAAAATGTTGCAAAACAGACTGACCAGTCAAAATACACAATTCATAAACCAGTACGGGAGTGCATGGTTAAAAAAAACTAGTCAACGAGAGCAATTTTTTTTCACTTTAAAGTATATATAAAGCGGCACTCCAGCAACAACTTCCTATATAGTTTTTTATTTTCAAAACCAACTGCACAGTCAAATCAAATGAGAATTACGACGCAATATTGGTCTGTCCCGACTGCCACCTGCCACCCAAAAAAAAAAAATTCTCGACTGCAGCCTAGGGGGGGGGTCTGACGTCACTGAGCTGGAATCGGCGGCACAACCAAGTGAGCTGGAATCGGCGTCCACACTTTATGGTCTGACCTGACTGCCGCCTAGGGGGGGTGGGGGTCTGACGTCACTGAGTTGGAATCGGCGGCACAACCAAGTGAGCTGGAATCGGCGTCCACACTTTATAATCTGACCTGACTGCGACCTAGGGGAGGGGGAGGGGGGTCTGACGTCACTGAGCCTTAATCTGCGGCACAACCAGGTGAGCTGGAATCGGCGTCCACACTTTATGGTCTGACCTGACTGCCGCCTAGGGGGGGGGTCTGACGTCGCTGAGCTGGAATCGGCGGCACAACCAGGTGAGCTGGAATCGGCGTCCACACTTTATGGTCTGATCTGACTGCCGCCTAGGGGGGGGGGGCGGAGGTTGGTCTGACGTCACTGAGCTGGAATGCCACCTGCCACCCCAAAAAAAAAAATCCCGGGGGGGGGGTTAAATTACGTCACAAAGTGAGCTGGAATCCTTACTTTCCCCCTACTTATTTAGCATTTACCAGTTACAATCTCACAGTTGTTATTGTTATTTTCTTTGCCAATTTATTATTATTTACTTTTACAAATCCATTTTGTGATTTTGGGCGTTTTGTACGAAAATTTTGCTATTGTACATACTATGAATTATATATTCTACATTTATCATAGGGAATTTGTCATCGCTTGTGATACAAAACACAATATTCTTTATATTCATAGTAATTACATTCACTGCAGGATTAGTCTCAGGTACAGTCGTTGTTTCAAAAACAGATGACCTCTGACAGGTGTATCTGTTAGGTATAATACAGAGAGGATAGATATTTCACAAAGTAGTCCCCTATTTTATGAGTACTATATTTGTGGAATCTCCAGTGTGTCTGTGGAGCAAAAAGATGTTACGCAACAGAGCAAACTGCCGTAGAGGTTGGCCGTTGGACAACGACGGAAGTACTTTTTCTCGACTTCTCGGCGCTCAGCATAAGTAAACAGGGTCTTTTTTAATGTTTTGTTAAGCGAATAACAGCAATGAGTGTTTTCTTTACGAAATAAAAATAACGTCATTTTTTGTTTAGTGATTGAGATATAGGGACAATATACGAAGAAACATATTATCGCCCAGTCGTGACAGCTTCTCCTTGGCTTAACTTTAAACCTGCAGCGATATGCATAAATCAACACCGCTGTTAAAACCGATGTTAGGTGGGGACTTCGCCCCAGGGAACCATTTCTATCTTCCTAGGACAGACCGCAAGAGTCATCTAGGAAAAGTGGGGACTTAACAACGGAAATTTAACAGACCCTTTTACCTAGTCCCAGCGGACCCTTTCTATTCCCGATTTCGCAATGATTCATTCGCCATCTAGTGGCAGAAAAAGGAACACAGGTCAAATGCCTTCTTCTTGAAGTCTTTACTTAGAGAAGGGTGCATTCCAGTTTCAGTGTCTTCAAACACATGTATAAGTAATATGTTTGTATCGCAAATAAACAAGTGAATTTTTAAAAGTTATTTTCACTTATCATTATTGCATTTCATTTATATTAAGAGCATAATTTTGTGGGTGATAATATATGATTCTTACAAGAAACAATTCTCATAAGGCTATGTGCTTTCTTTAGGTATTTTGATTCATAAATTCTAATAAAATGTTACCCGGATTATTTTTTCTAAAATTCTAACCACTTTAAATGTGTGTTTTATGATTTATTAATTTTTGTAGATATAAATTTATGAGTCATATATTTAAGTATTATTAAATTTGATGGTCGCGAAATCCCGAAAAGCCCTATTTTAGATAGGTCCAAAAACTCTACAAAACCTTATTTTTTTTAGTCAGAACCCCGAGAAACCATCAATCCTCAGATTTACTTCGTAATCAATATAGAAAGGTTCCTTTCGCAGGAATTTTGATCTAGTAAACGTGAAAAATGCATTATTCCATTTTAGTTCCCGTTTATATAAGCAGTTCAAAAGGCTAAATATGCATTATTAACAAGTAAAATGAAGTAGTTTTGTAACATATATCGTAAAAAGATGTTCCGGTATGAAAAAGATAAAAAATAGTTCATGTTTGCAAAATACTGTTACGTTTCTGCTGTTCTACATGTCTAATTTTTTGTTGCCGGATGAAAGCAGAAGACCCTGATACTTTGGTGTAGACATTCGAGTCTCGTTCTGAGTTGTACATAAACAAGTCTGTGCATCATTGCGAAATGGCGAATCTTCCTATGAGAGAAAGGGTCACAGTTCCTGCAATAGAAATGGCCATTGATCTCAGTTTTCGAGGCTCTGGATCTTTCGGCGGACGTTCAAGGATGCCGAGGCTCGAACTGGCAGGCTTTTTCTTTAAAAGCACACTGAGCAGTACCCTGGCGCACTAGAGTAAAGCGTGGTTTTGCAACTGTGGATTCACTGTTGTTGTGGGCGATAATGAGGGATTCGATATTCTGATCTCAAGAAAACACATATTTTTCTCAGTAAAAAATTGTTATCTGACCATAAAACTTGGGCGCCATAATTTATAATTGGGCCATTTATGTGATGCACCCTTTCTAAAATAACGCCGTTGGCCCCAGTCGTGCGCCGAGATTTGAAAATTGACATCAATGAAATTTCTTATTATGGGAACTTTGACTCTTGCTGTCATAGGAAGATCGCAAAAGTCATCTAGGACTACCTCTTACCTATGTTAAGAACTTAACAACGGTTTGGAAAGTGAATGTTTTAGACATAATTGAAGAAACAGAGCGATCTTTGCGAAAACAAAGGGTTTTTCGGGATCACAGAGACCCAATTGATTATTCTGACGATGAAGACCTTTATTCAAGATCCAGATTTCAAGCTGTAACGTGATCTGCTGCACAAGTCATGTGACTTTGTTTTTTTTAAGCAAAGAGAAATCAGGTGATAGGTGTCATAGTAATGCTGTAACCCGTGAATGGGAACTTAAGTTAACGTCAGCCGGATTAAAATTGAGTGGTTTGATTTCGAGTGATTATCGTAATATGGCGCAGAAAACTCCCGACACATACGCCGACAGACAAGAAAACTTCCATTATTTCATTCCTAAGAAACCTTAGAGTCACACAGAAAAATAACCAATTTCAGTTTGGAAAAATAAAATCATAAAACAGAACATGTCCGCAGCGGGTTTTGAACCTCCAATCTCATGACTACGCTTCTGACGCGCTGGTAGTTCAGGCATTTGCTCAAACAGCAGCAATTTCTTATTAAATTTTACTGACTATTTCTTCGTGTCCGCTCCACTTATTTTACAAATAAACTCAATGTCATGTTTATTTACATACACAGACGACGTACATGAATCGACTGGCAACCAAGTAGAGATTGTTGTTAACTTTAACAGCATGATGCCAGCTGACATACCTTTTGTGCATACGACTTAACAACGATATGTTAGCTAACAGTGGTCTTAAATATAACATCGGTTTTTAACAGGCTGATGTTAAATATTTTTATGCATATGGACCCTGGTATATATATATATGGGATAGATGAGATTCACCAATGTTGTGTGAATCGACATAATACTTTAGGCAACCTGTTGAATAATTTGTGACATACATAGTTTCAATACGATGAAAAAATTGTCCGAAAACTAACCGGTCCACCAGTAACCTAGGTTTTTCGCCAGTGTTCAAGGAAGTTCGCCATCGCGAAAATGTCATTTTTTGTCTCGCCAATTATCACCCGAAAGGTCGGCTAAATGAGACAACACCCCTTTAAATAGTAGGACTATCCAAACCAATTCATGTTCGGCATTTGGGTATACCTTTTTGGACCCCAACCCTTCGGATTGGGACCTATAGGTTTGGGGTGTCCGTCTATCCGTCCGTCTGTCCGTCATCGCTTTATACCCCTATGAATTTGGGGAGAGGTTGGGGCCTGCTTGTGTTTCACAAATACTTACTTGTCTTTTAATAATTAGTTGCTTATGTGATTATTTAATAATTTAATTCGCAAAATTCTTAGATTTCGGGATGACAAAATAATATGGCGGATTAAAGTTGTCCAGAAATATTTTGCCCGGAAATATTTAATTTCCCTATAACTCAACACAAACACTACAATTTGGTTTGTAATTCTTTGGAAACATGTCTAAACTTTCGATATTCCAAACGGGAACTCCATTACACCGACAATAAAAAAGTAATCGTTGAAAAACCACCCAAAAGTGGCGGACGGTCGTAGGTTACTGTTGGTATTTTCTCTTCGGTAGGGAGATGGCTCATCTATAAGAACGCTAAGCTGTAGCGCCAAAAACAAGAAAATACTACTAAAAAGTGATAAAATAATATGTATCTTATTTTCAACGACAATTCTCAAGGCATGAGTACACAGAGAGGCAATGTGAAGAAGCGAGGCCCGCCGAAACACCAGAATAAAACCGCTTTCAAAAATACGCTCCATGACAAAAGCTCGAAAACCAAGCAAATTGTGGACCTAGACGTCTCAGGTGTTTGTGAACGCTGCAAGGAAATCATAGAATGGAAAATCAGATATAAGAAATACAAGCCCCTTACGCAGCCCAAGAAATGGTTGGTAGAATTATGCAATAACTGTAAAGTAAAGTACAGTGTCATTTATTTTCTAAAAAGAGCCAATTTATTTACAGATAAAGGGTTATTAACTTTAAGGGTTTAATAAAGCACTAAGTGGAATGTGCTTGGGGTAAAAAAATATGTTATGATGATCCCAAAATGATCCCAGTAATGACTTAATGTCACTGGTTCGGTACGGCAGTACTCTTTGTCTCAATCGTGCCTCGATTTTCAGTGTGAAGTGCTTGGAAAAGACCGTGAAACGAGCATACTACATTGTGTGTCAGTCGTGCGCAGGCCTCCTGGACGTATGTGCTAAGTGCGGTGAAAGCAGAGAAGTGGTTTCAAAGTAAGGCCATTTGAATGCTCCACAGGAATTTGTTCTAAAGAGTAAGGTTGTTTTTACCTGAGGAAAATGTCTTCCTAACAATCCTAATGAATGCAGTTTGTGTCGAATGGGTACATTGAATAATTTGTATATGTTCAGAAGAAAATATTTAAATCCAGGAAAGTTTCTCCTTTGAAAAGAAAGTGCAAAACTTGTTAGGTTAAATTAATTACTCCTTCAACTGAGATCCCCAACAGCAGAAAATAGAGCCGATGGCCGGCTGCCGGTCTCTACTAGTTCATTCATTATGGGCGTGTAACTGTCCTTTTTTTTTTTTTTTTTTTTTGCTTAATACCCAAGGTTTTTTCACATTTTTTAGGCCCCAACCCTTCGGATTGGGGCCTATAGGTTTGGGATGTCTGTCCGTCTGCCTGTCTGTCCGTCATCGCTTTTTTATACACGGCATATCTCCGGTTCTATTGGTCGTAGAGCATTGACTTATCTTAAATAAAAGCTCTCGACCTGTAGATGTGCCTTTTGGTACTTTTGGTCAGATTCGGTCATTTGGAAGTGGTCAAATTGACCAAAATGAGCGATGGTTGGGGTTTTAGGGAAATAAGCTTGTACACGTTATATGTTCGGTTGTATTAGTCGTAGAACATTGAGAATAGGCTCAAATGAAGGGCCTCGACCCGTAGATGTACCTTTTGGTACTTTTGGTCAGATTCGGGTATCCGGAAGTGGTCAAATTGACCAAAATCGGCGATAATTGCGATTTTAGGGAAATAAGCTTGTACACGCTATATCTTCGGTTCTATTGGTCGTACAGCATTGATAGTTAGCTTAAATGAAAGGTCTCGACATGAAGATTTGCCTTTTGGTACCTTTGGTCGGATTCGGTCATCCGGAAATGGTCAAATTGACCAAAATGGGCGATAATTGTGGGTTTAGGGAAATAAGATTGTACATATTATATGTTCGGTTCTATTAGTCGTAGACTATTGAGAGCAGGCTCAAATGAAAGGTCTCGACCTGCAGATGTGCCTTTTGGTACGTTTGGTCAGATTCGGTCATCCGGAAGTGGTCAAAAATTGACTTAACACCCCTTTGAATTTGGGGGCGGTTCGGGCCTGCTCGTGTTTCACAATTACTGACTTGTTGGAAACTTAGTGTATTGTGTCCGTTTTGAAACGTTGTTATTGCCCTGATAAGGCATTTATTGGTTGTGCGAGTATGCTAGGTCATCCAATTCCGATATTTCACACACATAAAAAGAGCTGTTTCTAAAAGAAGAGTGTTTCACATTAAACGAATGTTTGCATTACGGGCGCTTTTCTTACAGGTATGGGCTGGACCCTTCAGAGGAGGCTCGGCAAGAAAGTGAATTGAATTTTGAACTTCGAAATCTTTCGGAGAGAAAAAGACGTACGTTGAATTGTGGATTACTTATTAATAATGCCTTTTGACATGAAATGACATCTGCAAAAGATATTTCCGTTTGAATTGTGGTTTTGTAGGCGTAAACGACCAGGTCAATCAAATAAATATCTCAACCATTCCAAATATGCTTTTCGTAAATTGAATTATGGAAAACCAGGTCTAGATCTGGGCAAGAAATTTACCCATGAAGATTTTGACATTTGGTCAAGGACTGTAGAAGTTGTAGAAGGATTTTAGTTTTTTTCTGGCTACCCCTGGAATTTAAAGTATAGTGAAACTGATAAAAGCAATCTTTAAGGTTCAGAAATAGTTTGTGAATTTCGTGTGATTAAGTTTGATGCAATTCCGCCATTTCTTGATCCAGTGTTCACTCCAGGTTTTAAAATACTGCGTCCAACTGGACCCGTACTTATTGGTTCAGCACCCAATTTTCTGTCTTTGTAGTTAAAATTTATATCCTGTGACCACATTTTGTGCGATTTGCTCAGCGGACGCACAGCTAAAAAAATTTGAAATTTCTGCGTACTTTACCATGTATGCATGTCGGCAGCGAGAACACAGATCTTTGTTCTTGGGATTTTCTTTACGCCTTTTCTTTTTTTTTTTTTTTTTTAACTTTTCCTGATGCCGTTGCAGGGGCCTTTTTCCGCATGCAAGAAAAAGGAGAGATGCACGAGAGTAAAAACAAGCAGGATGACCGCGTCCGTGCTGATGGTGACGACCAAACCGACGACGGGACAGACAGTGAGGGTGCAGACACTCACACTGCGGATAATGAAGGCAGAGGCAGTGAACTCACAACCAACGAGAGTGCAGACGTTGTAGGCCGGGACTATAATTCCATGTCTTGTGCAACAGACCCTCCTCAAACGAACAGTAATGAAATTCTTTCGAAGGCTGTGAACTGATTTATTTATTTATTTTTTATTTTTCGTCGGGGAAGGGAGGAGGAGGGATGGGTAGATAATAAAAAAAAACGTTACAGATTTCTTTACACGATCGCTTAGGTGCTACGTACATTGCTCTTGAGGATTACAAACTTCACTCCCACAGAAGCAGAAACAAGTATCAGTTTTCGGTGGAGAAATCTTCGGTTTCTAATTACTGCGGGGTTGTCCAGTCAGGTGATCTTAGGATAAATGAGACGAAATACTACATATAAGCAAATTGTTATCGGGACTTGGATAAAATTGGACAATTCCAGATACACAGAGGAGGAAAAAAATCATATTTTTGTACAATGCATTGAAGAAATTTTAGGGCGTTTGTTAATTTTGTCACTGTTCTATTCTTCTTCAAATTCTGATATGCCTTTTGTGAACAAACGTTCGTTTAAAGAATATAACATTTCACGTGGTACAAAAGAAAGTCACGCAGTGCACTTTGTTTTATTGGATAAAATTTTCAAGACGATATTGTTCACAATTATATACGAAACTGTTAAAATGAACATCTCTGTAAAATGCATCAGTAATATTTGAGACGATTCCACACATTTTCTTTCGGGTTGGGAAAGTGGAATTTCTTTTACAGATTATTTCTTCCTGGCAAAAAAGCTGAAAATTAACTTTCTTCAACCCTGCCCCACTAAGAAATCCAAGAAAGTTTTAAACCAATAATTTGTCCGTTCCTGATTAGAAAACTTGCCCGTCAAATATAACTGTGTGGCAACTCGAGACAACTTTCTTTTTTTTCACACATCAAAGTCACTCGTGTTTAGGAAACTATAAGTGTGACTAGTTTGTTTGTTTTCCACCTTATCACGTGGTGCTCTTCTCCTGAAATCATTCCTGCGAAAAAAACTCCACCTAATGCCCCTATAGGTATACATCCCCAATCCACAATAAAGAAAGTCCATTTAGAAGGTGTATTGTAGCGCCGACTGCCAGGAATGTACGAACTGAAACCTGCCAGACCAAATTCCGTTAGGGTGTGAGGTAACACACGATATGGCACATTTTAACAATGTATAGCGTAACTAATAACAAGTTTTAATTCGCATAGCAAACAGGTGGTCACGTGACCGAAAAAATATCACACCAGCGGAGTACACTTTTTTAAAGTGATGGCCGAAAGACTCAGTGGGCGTTAATTTTGAATTCCGTGATCTAACCCACTGCATTAACTCAGCAAAAGCGGTTGGAAAGAACCTCAATTCTCCGCTTACCACCCCGAGATGGGTTCGAACTCTGGACCATCGGACTCCCAGACCAACACCCTTACCAACTGAGCTAACCGTCACCGCATTCACGCGGAATTCTGCTCAGCCCACATGGCAATATTTAAAAATTGATTCCTATTAGCCGCCAGAATGCTACATGAACAGTTCTCGCATGCTGACGTGCGATTCCATGAGTTTCCATGCAGTCTTTGGGTCCAGCACACTCTGGTCGCGACAGAAAGCCCATACGTTCGTCATCTGCAGCACCTTGTCCTGTAACAAAACAATATTTATACCAGAATTCTTTGAAATGGGCATTTTCTACCAATCATTTACTGTTTTCACCTCAAACAAGAACGGCGTTTTGAGGTTCATCTTAAACACTGACTCAGGGCCGATTTCACAACTTAAGTCTAGACCTGGTCTGAAATCGGGTTTCAAACCCGGTCTACACAGGGTTTTGTCAGTTTATACAGACATAGAAGTTCACATATGAATGTGCTCTGGACCGAGGCTGTGAAATTCACTATGGTCTGAAACCCAGCCTTAACCAGTCTAGACTCAGTTTGCTCCAAACCAGGTTTGGACTTCGACCCTGTGAAATCGACCCTGAGTGTTCGTTTTGAGTTGAAGTAACTTTTCTTTCAAGTCCTCCCCCCCCCCAAACTCCTTCTCCCACTCCTGGTTTTCCAGTTAAGACCACTATTGATTGCTTGTTGTTTCGAAGAATGTCCAATATGTTAGGACACTTCGCTTCCAAGTCCCCAGGGATAACAGACAAATGAACAAGTAAAACTTACCGGATCCCCTTCTATAATTTGGCCGTTAGTATTTCTTGCGCACAGCGTCTGCTGTGTTGGAAAGCAGACAATTAAAACGGGGCCCTGTTCACTGATTTGTCCACCCATTATCTACAATTCAAAATTCATTTCCTTTACAACTTTACAACAACAAAAAACACACACACAACAGGTGTAACAGGATGAAGCGAAAATTTTTCAACATTTGACCCGGTCTTTGATATTTTTTCTCAAAAAAATTAGACATAATACTTATTTTAGCATTTATAAGTGACTACTTTTAAGCGTATGAAGTGTTCCTTGTAATAAAAATGCAACCATTTTCACTACTTTATTGGCCAATTTTCAAAATGCTTCGACCACACTTTTGATTGGACTCCTTTCAGATTTTGTACCAATACTCGCTGGGTTGTTTTCTCTTTAAAAATCTTTATCGTTGGCCACTGGCCAAAAATTTACGAAACCGCGCTTTTCTAAAATGTGTTAGCCACTTTTAAAAATGCTTTTCTCCCACAATTTCGATCGGATTCTCTCAACTTTTTTTCCCAAATTTTTAAAATGATTGTTCTCACACAATTTTGAACAGATTCCTTTAAAATTTTATAAGAATGTTCCTTCGAAGATTCTTCCTTGAAAGATTATCTTTCTTGATAATGCGTCAAAAACGAACCAAATGGCGCCATTTTTTAAATTTTCACACTTTCGAGTTTTCATAATGCTTCTTTTTCCACAATTGTGATTGGATTCCTCTGAAATTTTGTAGGAACGTTTCCTACATAGTCATCTCATTAAAATTACTTTTTTTTTTTTTTTGGCAAGTTTTCAAAACCTGACCCCATAGCACCATTTTGAAATTTTTGTCAGCCACTTCTCAAATGCTTCTTCGCCCACAAATTTGACCGGATTACTTTCAAAAATAGAATGTTCTATTGGTGGTCCTCTCTTGAAAAATTACTTTTGAAATTCACCAAAAATTGACCAATCGACGCGATTTTTAGATTTTTTCAGCCAATTTTCAAAATGCTTCCTCATAATTTCGATCGGATTCCTGTCAAATTTTGTACCTTCCTTCAAAAATTTGCATCAAGCGGCCGTTTGAAAATTGTGAGAATCAAGTTTTTCCAAAATAGTTCTCCAAGTAATTTTTTTTCAGATTGCTTTCAATGTTTTAGCCGTGGTCCAAGGTGAGGGTTTTCTCGAAATTAATTTTTTTCTTATCCGCCAGGGATTAAGCAAAAGCCGGTCTTTGAAAAATTTTCAGTGCCAAGTTTTAAAATGCTACTACCACTTTTTGGCGACCCTACAAGCCTTTTGATACTTAATTCACTAGATCTCGGCTAGTCACAATGTCCCTGGACAGTCTTGTTTTTTTTTAATTGCGATTGTACTAACCTGGCCACAAGATGAGAAACAAGTTATTTATACTCGCCAAAAATAAAAAAAAACAAAAAAACGAGTCATCTGAACTGGCAATATCCCGCAGCCGAAATATAACTGGCGGCCATTTTGGATTTTTTAGGCCTGGCCTAAAATCAACTCGATCGCTGATGCCGTTGTCAAGTTTTCTAACATCCTGGGGTGGGGCGGACGGCAATATTCCGGTGGCCAAAACTTGGCCCGGGGGGATGAGGCGAGGAGAGTCACGAAGAAAAATATTACAGAAAGAGCAAAAAGCCAATAACACTCACATCTATCTGGCCGATGTCGATTATGCAGGAGTCTAATTTACAGTGCTTTTCTTTCGCTTGTTTGTAAGGCATCGCTAGTTTATTGAATTCCTGAAATCAAATGCATTTATTGATCACCACAGCTTAGATATCACACCTAAATTGGCAAGATGAAAAAAAAAATTGAACGCCAAACAAACATCAAGCCTTTTTTGGGACGTTGGGGCAAGACATTAGTGAACAAATATTGAAATGTGCAGTCAAGTTTTGTACCACAAAATTGTATGCAACAGTTACAAAAGCTCAGTCTTACCGCTTCATAACACCAGTCCTCCAGCACGTCCAGCTCGCCTCTTCCAGCTGCCTGTAAGCACAAACAATCGATAAACTAGAACGGAATTCAGCCCCCCACCTTTTACTTCCCCCCCCTCCCTTTCCCTCAGCAAACAGAGAATGGGCTTTCTGTGTTTACGGCAGAGTTATAGATACATACGTACCTCTAGAATGTTTGGTATGAAGATTGTTCTGCAGTCCTTTATGAAACTTTCTTGGCTAAATGTCGGATCCATTTTACTAATTTCTGTTAATACTTCAGACATTTCGGACGAGGAAAATACATTGCCTGCAATCACAGATAGATTATATTATTATTATCCTATATTCAAACACTCCCACAAAACTAAATGAACAGAAAGACGACAAGTGTAGTAATTGCCACTATTTGAAATATAACAGTTTTTTTATCAGTAAAAAAATTATACCAAGGATGTTCGTACTGAGACTAGAGGTGTCACCTGCCCAATGTATTGTTGACAATTATAAGTATTAACAGAAAGACATAATATTTTCCCTTGAATCTGATATCAGTTCACTTGAAAATCGTAATTTTCTACTTTCTGTGGAGAGGCCGAATATCCGGGAACCGGAAATACTGAGTTCGTTGCCAACCTCTTCGGGCTTCTCCGGTTACTTCCGGACACTATAGTACCTATGGTTGCTTTATACTTGCCAAACAAACTTGTCATTTTATCTGTAAATGTTCGTGTAGCCCGCACGAAGAGATGGTCACTCTCATCATATTTTGTTTTCATGTCGAACATCTCTGCAAACAACAGTTAGTTTGTTTACACTAATTGTTTGTTTAATCGCGTTTGTTTACTTGTATTAAATGACAAGCCATACTGGTACACATCAGGAGGATAAAGGCCACATAAGATGCTGACATTCTTACTTTCACTTTCGTTATGTCACATTTAGATTTTGGTTGACAACGGTTACAGGGCACCCGTGTAGTCACAGATTTCACGAAATACCTAGGGAATCCGCGCAATGAGCAACTTTTCTTAATTTTAATATCTTAAATGAGAAACATTGTTTACAATGAAAGGCTGTCGAGCTTTTACGATACAGCAAGATATGGAGTGGGTATTAGCATCCAAAGCTTCAATCAGGAGATTAATGGAAAGTCCCTGATGTCATGTGCCATGCGTTTGTGTGCAACTGGTACATATTTTCAAATTTTGGCCTTTTGGCGTGATGTGCTCACACAGCTGCTGACAATACCAACTTCTTGGTGGTTGCAGGTTTTGAGGGAACACAGCATTCGAATACTAGCGTTTCGTAACAGGACAAAGGACGATACGGCTTTCATTTTTCACTTTTAAGGAAAGTTTCTGCATACGTTTCATCAGATACCCATGCAGCTCGTTAACACGTTACATAAACAACACACGATTTGGCGTTAAGAAGCGAACCACTTACTATTTACAAACTGGTTATTGTCTTTAAAGTTTTGCCAGGATTGCTGCCACTTGGAGTCTTTGTGCATCACCATACCCGTCGCTTCCCTGCAAACCATTGCGACTAGTGTAACTCCACTCATCCAGACAGTCTCCACTCACCCAGACAATCCACTCCACTTACCCAGACAATCTACTCCACTCAAACAGACAATCAACTCCACTCACCCAGACAATCTACTCCACTCAACCAGATAATCCACTCCACTCACCCAGACAATCTACTCCACTCGACCAGATAATCCACTCCACTCACCCAGACAATCTACTCCACTCGACCAGATAATCCACTCCACTCACCCAGACAATCTACTCCACTCGACCAGATAATCCACTCCACTCACCCAGACAATCTACTCCACTCAACCAGACAATCCACTCCATTTGCCCAGACAATATACTCCCCTCAACCAGATATTCCACTCTACTCAAGCAGAAAATATACTCCACTCATCCAGACAATCCACTCAATCAGACACTCCACTCAACCAGAGAATCTCCTCCACTCAACCACACAATCTCCTCCACTCAATCAGACAATCTACTCCACTCAACCTGACAATCTACTCCACTCACTCAGGCAATCTACTCCGCTCAACCAGAGAATCTCCTCCACTCAACCAGACAATCCACTCCACTCAACCAGAGAATCTCTACTTTTTCTCTCTTTTTTATTTCCAAACAATTTCTATTCCACGTTTTATGGTCCCAATGAGTTTTCTCGAAACTATATTTATAACCTTGATTTTCAATTTTCAACTCTCAATGGAAATCCGCAGTTATTGAAACGGACTACTAAAAATACCGACAATAAAAATACAACTCCCTATCTTTCAATACGGTCTTAAGGGAGAGGGCAAACAACTTACGTATCTGCTTCTATTGTTTTCTCTTCCGTCTTAATTGCAGCTAAGTCTGAACGCTTTACTAATTTCTCTGTCAAGACACAAAACGACCATTAATTTTGGTACAGTGTTATACGTTTTAATTTAATGAGATAAAAAACAATTTCAATTTACAATGTCTGAAAAATAAGTAATGAAAAGAGTAGGTTTTAAATCCCAAACAATTGGACAAGAAAACAAGAGTGTGCTGGCCGGATTGGCTGGTCTCAAAAGGATCGACAAGGAAAGTTGGCAGACAGCCAATCGTATTCAATACGGCTTTTATAATTTTCGGAACGGAGTGAAACGAAACGCGGTGTTGCATGGAGATGATTCCGCCCAAAAAAATTCACATTTAAAAAATTTGAAACCTTTAAAAACTTCGCCGCAATGAGTCTTTGTATTCTCTTTGTAAGAGTGTGCAGTTTAACTTGAACTAATATAAAACAACATGTTCTAAGTCGTTTTATTTATTCTCACTCAATTACGTTCCGTATATTATAGTTATGAATTGTGAATCGCCTCTATGCAAATGTACATTTTGTTTCGTTCTGCAAATTATAAACGGCCTTTAAGACTTAAAACTGGTTTGAAAATTAAAACAAATGGAAACGCTAATTATGTACATCTCAAAGCAATCTAAAGGGTGTCTTTATCACGAGAATACTGTATTATGAACTAGAGGATAACGCGGATGACCTATGAAATCGGTGCTAATGTCGGTTTGCAAAATGCCAAACTCCTGTCACATTACATCATGTTTTTCACACTTCTAATAGTTTTGCATTTTTAAATTTCGACAAAAGATGAGTTTTATATTATTAAATTTGGCACTTATCTGTTTTATCAATATATGTTTTATTAGTGTGTGAAATTTAAAAAAAAAAATCAGAAGAATAGTTTGGAAGGCACAGTTCAATGTCACAGAAAAATTACATTAACACGCGTTTTAGAAAATTTCAAAATACTGTCATTTTTACGATTTTCCATGAATCCAAACAAAATACGCCGCAGCACACCTGCAATATGTGCTCTATACGTGTGTGAGATTTTTCAATAATCGAAAAAAAAAACACACATTCATTTTGTCATTATTTCAGAAGACTGAGTGAAAAACACGACGTCGAACACATTCCACATTATGTAAAATTTCAAAACAATCCGATCTACAGTTTCTAAGAAAAAGTCTGGACATGACTGTCCATTACGCCAACAAAATCACATAAACGTTACGTTTTACCAAATTTGAAAACACTGTTATTTTGAAACATTTTTCATGATTCCAAACAAAGATACGATGCTACACACCTCCAATATGTGCTCTTACCGGGTGTGCAAATTAAAAATAAACCGACCTATAGTTTCGGAGATATAGCTCGAACACGCATGCGGACAGACGGACAAGCTCATAACCCTACCTTACACGGAGGGACAAATACGTTTCTCTACCAAAGACAAATACTCACCAGGCGCATGATATATGTGTGACCTTGAGAAGGTTACTTCTTTGATTTCAGTTTGAGCGGCCTTCACACCCTGTGACAGTGGATGAAAGCATGAATTACTGGTCTTTAGTTGTAGCATAACATTGAGTACAAGCCCACACATTTGTCGGCAAAATTATACCCACAATACCAGCTTGTTGAACAAACAATAAAAGAACTTTTATTTGCAGCCTCCCCCCCCCCCCCCCAAACACACACACAAACACTCAGGCCCATCTCTCTCTCTCTCTCTCTCTCTCCATGAACCTATTAGACTTGCACCATGAGAGTTTATTCTCCCAGTGCACCCACCCACCTGCGACACGCCTTTGAAGACCTTGGTCTGGCTTATGGACTCGGTCTGCTTGTAGATGGTCTCAGCCGTTTTTCCCGCCGTTTTGCCAAGTTCGTCTGCTATTTGTTTGCCTTTCTTAACATACTCCGATTCACTCAGTTCTTCCGCACCCTCGACGAATAAGAAGAACAGATTGTTACTTATTAATCCACACAGACCACACTACTCTCTTAATAAAATTAACGGAGTTTTGCAATTATAGTGTCCAGCTTCATAGACGATTATTTAGGTATGACAAGCGAGCTTCACACGTGCCAAAACTATAAACTACTTTTCAATGTGAATCTAAATTATTTTATTCACAAAAGTCACTACACAGACACACAGAGCAGACATCAGTCAGAAAGCGCCACCGTCATTTCTTGAAAAAGACACCTTTTTAAAAAAATTTTATTGAAACCTGTCCACAAACCTTTTCAACTGTTTCCTTGAGCGTGGAAAACTTTTGTTTGATTTGTTCCGAATGTTTTCCTTCTTTTTCTATCGCCTCCTGAAGTACAAATACCACAACATTCGCTATTAAGATTGACAAAACACAAAATCACAGAGGCAGGATTTTAAGAAAAACGCTGAACACTGACACATAGCCTCTGATGTTCATTTATTTTTATTGGTGTTTGTGCTTACTACGATTACTGTAAAGCCCAGCTTTAATCCAACTGTATTACAGAACATTCTCTGAGCTGGCATATGTTCCAGCAAATTTGTATAACCAGCAAATATACAGCCTCGCAGCGAATCTACATTATCGTTGATCAACTCAACAAATCTGTAGACTGCACACTACATACTCCACACAGTTTGCTCTGAATGGATACATTTAAACACAAATAACGACAGTTTTTATCGAAATTTAGTAAGACAATCTCTCAACAATGAACGGCACTCACGAATTTCGCCCTCGCCTTCTGCAATGCTTCAGACTGCTCCAACTTCTGATACTCCTCTCTGAATTTCTTTATGTTTTGCTGTTTGAAACAAAGTAATTTGTTCGAAAACGCAGGCTTACTTTACATTAAGAAGCCCCATTGGAAACTGACTGGAAGGTAGTAGATACGCTGCGTACAAAGCTCACTCCTTACTTTTACTTCTCATTTCTAAAGTGTTTGATCGGCGTTCGTTAATACTCAAAAAGTCCAATGTCTCCCTAGGACGCCTACTGTGTCTACATTTAAACGTGATGTGTGTTATCATCGGATACGCCGCACTAATTTTCTCACCCTGCAAAGCCAACATATTGTGTACTTTTAATCGGACTGTTAAGACTCTTTGCATGCCCTGTAACTACATCCGAACTTTTAAACATCAATCTTGTTTTGTTATATTTTTTTCCCATCAAAACATGACAAGAAATCATTTCCCACACATCATGGCTGTGCTTTTACCTGTAGATTTTCATCTTTCTTGAAGTTTTTTCGCACTTCTTCTGCGAACCCGGAAATGAAGCCTTTCCGTCGTGGCTCCTCCGAGTACCATCGTTGCTGTGGGAATCAACAGAAATAACGTGATTCAGCCACCAGGGTTGACAGAAGCAGTTCATATTTGTTTTGACAGCATCCGTACATCACTCATCCCCGCACCCCTCTAGCGATAACCAATTCTGAGTCAAAGTGAGGCATTTACCCACAGCTGATAAACACAGGTGGTGAAATTTCATTAGGAAATGTCACACTCAGAAAAAAATAGCTCTGACGTGCGCTTTACTTTTCTCACATATCAGTCACATTCACCCCGTACTTTACAGATGGAAATCCAATCTAGACATAACAACACAAAAGTTTTCTTTATTGAAATTACACAATAAACCGAAATTTAACACATCTGAGGCTTTACTAGAAAAAAACGCGACAACATTCCCTGGCTAAGTGGATTCCTGAGAATTCTTACATGGCATATTTGCTGCGCGGCTGATCTTGGGTGCACTCCTTTACGGAAGGTTGAGGCAGACAGACACCTTGCACATGGTTCTAATGGCACGCCCTGCAAAGAAACTCCCCATTACTACACAAGTTTCGTCAACGAAATGCGCCATACTTGTCGCAACATCTAAATGATGTCGGCTTGTACGTGTTTCTTCAGCCCCAGATATGCTGCGTGCCACTTGTAAACGTTGGCGGCATCGGAAAGGCATATGACGTACGCTGTTAACCACACACTGTGTTGTACAGTGTTGTACAGACAGGCATGAAACGAAACTCAGTGGCTAAGCCCAGCAATAAACGAGTCACCAAACGAGTTAACAGCTTATAAGGTGTCAGGATACCTTTGTTGAACTATTACTTCAGAGCATTGGTTCGGATCACAAATTTAGCATAGGGACAACTGAAATTGATTGCTATTGCTAAATTAGACATGAAGTGGATTAACCACGGCAGGTATACAGGTCAACAGAGGAGGATGATACAACCTCCTTTTCTTCTTTTGCCTTTTTGTTCCCTTCAAACATATGCTTATCATGTTTCATAGAATATATATGTGAAGGAGGAAGGTGATGCTCGTCATCTATGCCTAACCACAGTCCTGTGTTCCACGATAATCTGGTGGATTAAAATAAATCCAAGCAAAATGCGGAATTTAACCCGGCTCCAGTCAAATAATCTGTGCCAATAGCGACACTTTTGCATACTTTGTCTGGAAAAAGGAATTGACCTTCATAAAGTTGATTATAAAAGATATATTACTTTTTTTAATGTGAAAAAATGAATTGTTTTATAGTTTACAACTTAACACGGCGACTTGAAAAATCGATTTTTGAGAGTTTCGATTAGTAAGTGGGCAATTCCGGAAAAGCACAGCGAAAAATATCTGGTTTCTTAATTCCTTTAGAATTACGTCTCCCAGACCAACAGGAGACATATATTGTTTGTGCTCTCTGTGTGTTTATGTGTGTTTTTGTGTGTGTCAGTCTGTTGTGAACAAAATGTTGTGTGCAAGATACCTTTAGAACTAGAGCCTTAGTGAGGCAGGATCTCCCATGTAACAGGACATTAAAAAACCTGCTACATTTTGCCCAAAGAAAAGTTCATAACAGCATATTTTTCAACCTTGCACCAAATTTTCCTTTTTTAATATTTTTCAAAAATTAACCTGACGCTGCACATGTACAATTGATGGTCTTTTTATGCCTACAATATAAAACGCCTCGGAGATATCGTGCGAACAAAAGTGCGGACATACAGACGGGCAAGTTCATAACTATATCCCACCCTTACACGGGGGATAATAACCTGCCGTTCGCAACTTCACTATATATACTTTCTGTCTGTAAGGTTTGGTTTGCTTCCGATAAAAAATTACAGAGATATCGCGCGAGCAAAATTGATACAAAAAACGACTAAGTCAAAAAATGTAAAAACGTCAACATTTTCACATTTTTTTTAAAATCGAAAAATAACTTGCCGTTGCACAACTTCACTATATATACCTTCTTCCTGTAACATTTGGTTTGCTTCCGATAAATAGTAACAGAGATATCGCGCGAACAAAATTGATACCAAAACAACTAAGTCCAAAAATGTAAAATCGTCGAAATTTTCACATTTTTTTACGAACTCGAAAAATAACCTACCGTTGCACAACTTCACTATATACACTTTCTTCCTGTAAGGTTTGGTTTGCTTCCGAAAAAAATTACTGAGATATCGCGCGAGCAAAATTGATACAAAAACGACTAAGTCCAAAAATGTAAAAACGTCGAAATTTTCACATTTTTCGACAAAATCGAAAAATAACCTACCGTTGCACAACTTCACTATATGTACTTTCTTTCTGTAACATTTGGTTCTTTTCCGACAAATAGTAACAGAGATATCGGGCGAACAAAACTGATATCAAAACGACTATGTCCAAAAATGTAAAATTGTCTAAATTTTCACAACTTCGCTATATATACTTTCTTTCTGTAACATTTGGTTCTTTTCCGACAAATAGTAACAGAGATATCGGGCGAACAAAACTGATATCAAAACGACCATGTCCAAAAATGTAAAATTGTCTAAATTTTCACAACTTCGCTATATATACTTTCTTTCTGTAACATTTGGTTCTTTTCCGACAAATAGTAACAGAGATATCGGGCGAACAAAACTGATATCAAAACGACTATGTCCAAAAATGTAAAATTGTCCAAATTTTCACATTTTTCGACAAAATCGAAAAATAACCTACCGTTGCACAACTTCACTATATATACTTTCTTCCTGTAACATTTGGTTTGCTTCCGATAAATAGTAACAGAGATATCGCGCGAACAAAAAAGTGCGGACAGACACGGACGGACAAGTTCATAACTATATCCCTCCGTTACACGGGGGATAACAAGAAGTAGGATGGACTTCAAACTTGGTCTATTTATTCCTTTGGGTAGGTCGGACAGTTCTAACAACTTCTGACGCATGTTACTACGTAAAACTCTTGTTTGCGAAATTTCTCAGCGGCTGAACATCGGAGAAAGTTCACTCCTGGTGGGATTGTTGCTTGGTAAGCTCGAAAGATTCTATCAAATTTTGTTGTGAGCAGAAAACGGCGTATGGCGCCATGACGTAAAATGTGTACATAATTTGAACAAGAGTTTGTTCCACAGTACCTCGATAAAGGTAAGTCGTATCGACTTCAAATTTTATACGGATATCCCTTAGGTCAAGAAAGTTAAGAAAGGCGTAGGGCGTCATTAGTGTTAAAAAAAGTCATGTGAGATTTCTCAACCGTTGATCATCGGAGAAAGTTGAAACTTCGTGGGAATGTTGCTTGTGGGGTCCAAAAGATTCTGTCAAATTTTGCCCGAATCTGTCAGACTGTACAACGAAAACGGTGTATGACGTCATTAGATAAAAATATCATGTAAAGAAATATCTCGACAGCGAAAAGCTGGATCGACTTCAAACTTAATGTTGCTATGCCTTGGGTAAGGTGCACGGTTTTTGTTAAACATAAAACTCATAAAAAATTGAGAAAGGCGCCAATGCGCAAAAGATTACATGATCTATTCTGCACTGGCTGAATCTAATATCACCCCTCCCCATTCTGTTAATTGAGCATAGTAATTAACTACGTTTGAAATTTCAGTGATGTCAAAGATTCTCCAATGTTCCCGAATCTTTTAGATTAGATATACTTGAAATACTAGCATATGTTCTTCTTATTCGTGGTCAACAGACTTTCGTTACATGACATTTAAGAACGTTAACAACCATTTGACCGCTGTGTGCAAATGTTACTTTTCCTAACTTTAACGAAGAAATTAAAGATATGCTGTTTATTAAAGACTGGGCCTGTTTTACAAAATGGGCATATTGCACATGAACTTGCAGCAAACGTTTGTGTAACTGGGACTGGTATGCAGAGTTCGAGCCTCAGAACATGTAAAGTTGACCCCTATAAGCTGAACAATGGAAGGCTTCGTAGCTCTGACGGGCAGATATACACAGGAAAAAATACAATAGAGAACAGCTAACTCGCAGCTAAGAAGAAAGAGTCACTAGGGGCTATATAAGCAGCATGTAAAGAACAGGTAAAAATGCTTATAATCCGTAACCTACTAATTTTCTACAACCTCTACCAACTTAGCGCAATGATAAAAAACGCTAACTGCAGTAAACGGATAGGTGAATTTGGCGATGAATAGTCTACGGAGCCGCAGGGTTGGGTTTTGGACGGTCCGAAACGTATTTCGGACCGGACAGTGTCCAAAACGTGGTAAAAACCGCCCAAAAGGGTTTTTACCTGTCCGAAACGGTCCGAAACTAAAACAACTAAACTTTTATGGACAAAAGACATTTATTCGAGGTGCTTATTGCTATCAATTAACAAAAACTAACCTTGATGCATTTTATGCATAATTTTGCCATTAATATTTCTTTAAATTGTTTATTATGTACACAATATTTACACAATGTTTATGCATAAGTCGTACAATTTCACAGTAAAGAAACTTACCTTATATACAATAGTTACGACACTGGAGTATCAAGATATTAAGCAGATGTGGAGTCGTCTCCGCCCACCCCCAGAGCAGTATACGGCAGCAAAGGGATTATATCGCGCAAGAGCAACAAGAGAAGCCAATGTAGTGACAGATTAGGATTCAGATTCAGGATTAAAGCGCGCTCTAAATTTTTGGGTATTAAATAAACAGCAATCGAACTCTTCGAGCACGCATTATATGGAAAGAGGTGGGGTGGACTATTTGCTGATGTGACATTTGCGACTCGCACAGCAATGTGGACTGAAAGTGTTTTCATAAGCAGAAACGTTAAGTTAAAAAGCAAACAGGGAAATGTTTGAATGAACAGAGAAACACGTTTTGTATATTTGAATAGTTTAAATTTGACAGCCCAGTTTCGGACCGTTTCGGACAGTCCAAAACTGTTTTGGACAGGGGTTTCTACCAGGGGTTTCTACCACCGTGTCCAAAACTTGCCAACCCTGCGGAGCCGAAACATCAGACTCTCTAGTCTAAAGCAGTACTTTATGTTTAACATTACTGGACGGAAAATGCTTTAAATCCTTTGATAACAGCATATTACCAACAATCAATGAAACTAGCTTATATGCCCTTGTATAAATTTATTTCAGGCACACAAACAGACGTTTTCATCTTTTGCCCATACTGATGTAGTGATTGCGAGAACATAAATGCCGGCACCCGTTAAATGAGTACTTGCTACCAGACTGGAACCATCAATCAGCTGATTATGTACCTCTTTATGCATACTTTATCACAATGAAACAGAACAAATCTTTTTCTTTTTTATCCATGATTTATACAAAGGATGTCCTAATAAATATACTTATATACTTATCTATTACGCATGACAACTGTCATAACATAGTATTTGTCCTATCTATCATTATGTTATCACAAACAAGATCAATTTTACCTTTCCGCCGATTTTACCTCGCTGGGCTTCTTAATTATTGACTGAACCAGACACAGGGGTCTCCTTGCCTCTCAACCGGACAAGATGGCACTGCCAAGGGAGGGTGGGAGGATGACATGATAACACTTGACAAATACATATTTCCACGTTCACTGCCAACTGAGCCGAGATCAGCACTCTTTCCAATCACATGTCGTTGATATTCATCAAATTCCTATTTTTACTATCCTATTCCAGTACAAAAACTCTTTTTCTGCAACCAGGAAAAAGCGAATGCATCTATAAATATGAATGGAGTAAAATCGGCGTCTTGCCAGGTCATGTCTGGTGTTCCGCAAGGAACTGTATTGGGCCCAATATTATTCCTCGTACATATCAATGATATCCTCGTAAACATATCCTCTACCGTCAAACTATTTGCGGATGATTGCGTGTTACCGTACCATTAACAAGTCAGTGACTGTCTCTATCTTTTCAGAGATATCGATACATTAGGAAAGTGGGAGCCATCCAAAAGTAACATGTTTCGAATCTCAAGAAAACGCAAAAACATTCAATTAAATACCTTGGTATCACAATAACCTGTCATCTAAATTCCATTTTGCCAGAAACATATTCACATGTTGGTTATTAAATGGACTGAATAATATGTAAAATAGTTTTTAAAAGATCATATGATGGCTGTATAAATTTCAAAGTGTGCATATTGTAAGAAAATAAGCCAATTCGCACTTTGACTTTTGCCGAAAAAACGGCAAAATAAAAAAAAAATCCATTTTGCCTGAAACATATTCACATGTTGGCTATTAAAAGGACTGAATAACATGTAACATAGTTTTTAAAAGATCATATGACGGCTTTATAAATTTGAAAGTGTGCATGTTGAAAGCAAATTATAATTTTGATCTTTTCCCCTTATCATTTCTTTATAATTTAGCCCAAAAACTTTGCAGTCGAAACAACACCTCCACCGGAAAGACCCGAAAGTGCAAATTGGCTTATTACAATTTTGCTGTTTCCCTTATCATTTCTTTATAATTTGTCCCAAAAAATTTGCAGTCGAAACACCTCCACCAGAAAGACCCTAAAGTGCGAATTGGCTTATTGAATGGAAAATCCCTCGCAGCTGATTGGTTGATCCGCCCTCGTGACGTCAGTGTGAGAAGGAATCGACCAACCTAAACGAGGAGTTGCATAAGCTACTTTCGTTCAAAACGGAACCTTCTTTTTGATATCATTTCGGGAAGGAATTTTTCGCGCTGCAACAGACTCTTACCTTTGAAGCGAGTGATACTATATGCTTGCTTCTCTTAATAATCGAATGACCTGCCAAAGACAACATGTTGTTTTTATTTTGTTTGACTTCCGGTAAGGTTTCGTTGGCTAATGTAACAGCGGCTGTATGCCACAGAGCATTTTGTTCAGGTCGCTCATTACAATAAGAAGAAAAGTGAGCTCTTTGAAGTGAAAAATAAAAATAAAACTCAAATGAATGATTCTTTATAATCCATATGATGGAGATAATCACAATCGTTTAAAGTTTTCCGATTTCAAATATCTTGCAAATTTATAATTCAAAACAAGCCAAGTTTTCCACGTGTAAAGTTTTATTTTTTAAATTTCTTGAAAAACCAACTACGCAATAATTTTGAATGCCATGACATGTAATCCAACCCACTGCATTTCCTTAGCTGAGGCATTCAGAGCGACAGTTTGCTTTGTGCTTATAACACTTGGTCAGATATGGCTTCAGAATACTACACAATGTTCAAAATACCGGTCTAAACCTCTTTAATTGAATTTGGTATTTAGTTTTCCTTTTATACATTGCTTATAGTTGTATACAGTGAAACCTATGCTACGGCCGCCTTGTCTATTATAAACATCTGTAGACAGAAATATTATTGATTGTTTTTTGGTTGGTTAATCTGGGGTAAGATTTTTAAACTACCGTTCATTAACATACTTTGATTTGTTTGTAAGTAATTATAATGCCATAATTGTAACTAACAAAACACTCGTTTTAAATTGTGGTTCAGATTTGTAACACTGTGTGTGAAGTGACAGTTTTTGTTATACAACTCTATTCTTGACATCTCTAGCTTTTAACAAAGATAACAAACCAGATTCTACATTAATAGAACTAATATAGGTGACTTGTGCGCTCAGTTGGCTTTAGCGTTGGTCTGGTAATCCCAAGGTGAAAGGTTCTTATCCAGCCAGAGGTGGTAAGCAGGGCATTGACCTTGGCTCTATTTACCTCAGCTATGCGAATTCAGTCTATGAAATCACCTATCATAGAATTCAAAATTATCGTTCATGGAGCCTTTTACCTCTCCCTTTAAGAAGCTTCTACATGACAAAATACCAGTTGTTAGTGTTTTAATATTTTATAATTAAAACTGCGTTTGAAAGAAAAGGCCTTAATATTAAATTAAAAATTTACAAGACTTCAAAACGTTTTCAATATTTCACAAAAGACCGAACTCATGAGAGAAGTTTTAGAAAAAATTCTGAATGAATCGACAAATCAGCAAAGGTTGGTTAACTTAAATGCAAAATATACCCATATACTTATGTAACACACTAATTCTATACTTTTTTGTCGAAAGCAGGATAGTAAACTGGTAGGTACTTGTTGACATTTCTACTAATGGGTTAAAGGTATTCTAAAAACATGGTTGTACAGCTTGTCAAAAAGTTTATTTTGTAATTTATCATCTTAAGTTTCCATGTAAAATTATATTTACAGCACAAGCTATTATACCAAGTAAAATATTACCAAATTACCATTTGCGGAACCGGATGTCTTGTGTAAAATTTGAAATCTATAGCTTCCACTCGACTATTATTAACATAAATGCTTTTGTTTATTTATGAAGACGAGATAAGCTCTTTTGAGTAAAGATTTGTTCAGTAATACGTAGCAAGAAAGAAAATATCGCATAAGTTACTTATTTTTACGTATTTTGTGTCTGAATACAAAAACTACGTTTATTGCGAAATAACTTTGTTCTTCTTATGGCATTCTTATTCCTGTGGATAAAATATATATCGTGTCTCTGTTTTTCATTAAGGAATTATTCATTTCCCAATCACTTAATGTTTGACTCGACGGGAGATTAGCAGACATTTATTGATGCTAAAACAAAAAAAAATGCTTCGGATTTTTACCAGCAAATTGTAACATTTTATGTTGTGAGGCATATCTGACTTCATCAACCGTCAAAATTGAACATGAAGTTATTGGAGTGATACATTCTAGTGCTTTTCACTACTTTCGTGTAGTGCGTTCAAAAAAGTTTTTACAATTTTACAAAGTGCAAAATAAATCAACGTTTATCAACAACACTCTGGCATTTAAATAATTAATTTTAAAAATTTTAAGACTTCATTGATTATTCTCTGTTGCAATACAACATGCAGCGAATGCAACAATTTGTGCAGAAAACAGAAGGACAAGCATTGATCAAACGCATATGTATACCAACGCATATAATGAAATTTAAGCTAGTAATTGAAGAGAATGTTAGCTTAATAAATGGAAAAAAGATAATTGCATGTGGCTCTTGCGCGTAGAACAAATGCGTAGTTAAGGCAATTTTTTTATATATGACAGTCTTTTATAGTTCAGAAGTCTTTAATAGCAAGGCGTAGTGTGGTCTGTATAGTGCTGGCTAGTGATTGGAGTAGAGGTCATAAATATTACTGCCAATGTATAAAAATGTCATCAGTAGTAGTATGGTTCTACTTTGCCACAGAGAATTCCAGTTGATGCTGTTTGGTATCTCAAAACTGGTATTATGGTACCAGTTGCCAACAAAACAGGCTTCTCATCTGTACGTTTTCTAACACTGACAAATCAGGTTTTGTGTTCCATATGTGGTTTTCTTACCCTGCATGGCATCTGGCTGGATGTTGAAATGTTCGAGTTTTGATGGGAGCTTTGAAAGTTTTTTATTCCATCTTAGGACACCCAAGTTTCTAATTGTTTTACATTTTCCAGAATTTATGGAGCTGAAGAAAATCTTCAGATATTTCAATATTAATATATGTCGTTGTTTTAACTGTTTGAAAAACAATTTAAGTATTTATTTAACATTTGAACTATTTTATGTGTTATATTCCACTTTTAGCGTCTTGGGTGATTTACTATTTACAATATTTGATTGTAGAGGACTATGTTTGAACAATACTTGATATAGATGCATTCCAGTGGAAAGAAAAACCTATTTCTGGTGGATCTAAAGGATAAGAAATTTTTTTGGTATCTCTTGTATTAGGTGCTGTAAAAATGAATATGCGAACTCCATAAGCTGCCTTTGTCAGACATTTAAAAGGTCATGATTGTGGTGCATTCCAAAGTGACGTAAATATCAAAGGACATAAATTTTATGATGCGTCATAATTGTTACAGAAGACAGTGAATTTATTATTTTTGCAGTGATTTAGAGATGGTTTAGATGTACACTTGATAGTGCCTTCGACTGCACTAAATTCTTGATTCAGATAGTAAAGCGTTTTTGACGTCTCCTAACCTAAATTGGGAGGTAGTGTGCTAGTAGTGCATAGGAAGGGGATGCAATGTTTATAAATGCTATAATCCAAGGTGATTAAACTATAAGTACCATTTCGAATGCAAAAATCGATAACACAGAGAAGCAGTAAATAATTAGCAGAAGCATCAAATGTAAGATGCTTGAGGTAGGCATTCCTTTTTATCAAGGTAAACATAACATAGTAAGAGAGTTGATTCGTTAGGTTCCTTTCAAGATGACTAGATTGAGACAGCTTAAATATATCTATGGATATACTGGAGAAATATATACATAGGCATTACTTTTTACTTTAACAATCCTGTTGAAATATCAGACAATTGAACAAAAAGTAAACGTGAAGCAATTTTGTATACAGTACAGTAAAATCTGTACAAAAGCAGTCTCGTCTAAGATAATGAACAACCAACCCCTGTTGATTAAGCATTTTTTTACTCGTTTATCTTTTCTTCTGCTTCGTCCCATGGTAGTATTAGCTCGATCAACAGAGAGATTTGGTTTGTCAGGAAAACAACAGCAGACATACCATAGAAAACTGACTACCGAATGACGTCGATTGGTTATGAAAGGGGAAATCGAGAAAAAGACGTGTGCCGACAGCAGTATATCCGACTTCATAATTCAGAGCGACATCTCATCAACTTGAGAAAACGACCTGATTACAGTGTTTGGAGTCACTGGCAGTTTTCTAGCTTTGTTCCTGCGTCTAAATTTGAAATTGTATGTTTCAGCAACAACTTTCAAAGTTTACAAAGACAGAGTAATTGTCTGATACCGCAACCAAATGTTCTTTAAACCAGCCTCCTCCTTCAATCAAAATAGTTTGTCAAGATAAGACTAAAACGGCTGTATCCAAATTAAAAAGTGGTCTGTTCTATATTAGTTCGCAAAACATACAAAATTTTTGCTAGCGATGCTTAAATATTCTTTTAAAAATACTGGAATGAAATGGAAGTGGCATGCTTTTATTTTTTAAAACAAATCTCAAAATTAGATTTTACGAAACTCAAAATACATCATTTGAACAAATTTATTGAGACAACCAGCTGACGATTAGAACGTTTGAACTGTTATTTGTATATAGGCCACCTCCTTGCAAAGCAAATTGTTTACCAATGCTCAGTTTTTTTAGAAATCAGTAAAAGTCTCACCCAGCTATTTGCAGTTCCTAGTGATATCGTAGTGTATGCAGATTTCAATGTCCAACTCGAGAGCCAATCTGCCTCTTTAGTGGAGGATTTTAACACATTATTTCAGTCTTGTGACCAAAAACAGCTAATATCTCAGCCAACTCATAACCGAAGACATTGTTTCGACTGGATTATTTCAAGAGCCGATGCAACATACATCACAAAAGTTGCAGTTCATGAAACCAGTCTTTCAGACCAATGCGCCATTCTGTTTACCCTGCGATCTCCAGCTGTAGGTTTTTCAATCAAAACCATTGTCACTCGGGATGCGAAGTCGGTTGATATCGATTCCCTAAAATCGGGCATTGAGAACATGTCCTTCAGAGCGGATAATGTCTCCGAAGCCGTGAAAAGTTACGAGGATATTCTGAAACCACTATTGGATCACCAACGAAGCCAAAACTTATAGAAAAAAGGCTTCGAATTTAAAGGCCCAGAGTTGTGGAATACCCTTCCACTGTCCCTAAGAACATTGGACAGTGGAATGTTGAATTTAAAAAAAAAAGACGTGAAAACATATCTTTTTATATGTGCTTACTAATGTGGTGGCAATTATTTTCAGTATTTCTCTAATCTTGATCAGAATATTAATATATCTAGTCATAACTTACTTTGTATGTTGTTTCAGTACCATGTACATTATGTGCAGTTTTAGCTGTTGTTCATTTTTTTGGCAATCATTAATATGTTTGTTAAGCACTTAGAGCTTGCATTAAGAATAAGTGCTGTATACGTTGATTTTAATAATAATGATTTTAATATTTTAGATTCTGGCGGGAAAACTGCTCCATTTTTTTACTATATATATATCTTATTTCCGTATTAGCGGGACCGATTGTCCTTTAATTTAGGCATTACCGTTTAATCATAGGGACCAAAAACCGGTCCCGATAAGTTTGACTTCGGTACTATGTGTGACATATTTGTTGAAATCGTACAGTTTTAATGTTGCTGAACAGAATTAACATTAGGACATCATTCTCACTCCAATATTTTTCGCAAAATTTATATTTTTGATATATTTAAAGTTTTATTACTTTGTGTTGCATATATTATATATTGTATATAATAGTCATTAGCGCGACAGCCATAAAATGTCGAATTTATATCTTATATAATATATGTAATTAATTTTTATCATTTATTTTATACATTATATTACATCTGTTACATTGACTTTCAGTCCAAACCACTCAAAATTTATAAACAATACATTAGAAAATTAAAAATAAAAAAATATATATGGTTCCGCTAATGCCATATATAATATATGGGTGCCTGGTCTGATAATGCCTAAAATAGCCTTATATATATATATATATATATATATATATATATATATATATATATATATATATATATATATATATATATATATATATATATATATATATATAGAGAGAGAGAGAGAGAGAGAGAGAGAGAGAGAGAGAGAGGTTATGATATATTATGATATCAATTTCCAGGAGTTTTCCAGGAGTCTTGATGGAATTCCAGGAGTTTTCCAGGAGGTTTTCTAACCATTTCCATTATTTTTGACCTGCAGTTGAAAGATGCATATATGGTGCTGCAAATAGTGCATCTGAGTTATTTCCCCGGAATAATACATATAGTTATGTACGTGATACTGCAGGGATGGACGAGGGACGATTCTAACTCCTATGATTCAAGGGCATTTATCATTATTCGGTGTGGTATGGTATTTAGCAATGGTAATTTTATAGAACATTTTGTATGTAGATAATTGAACAACATGAATAATTGTAAGTTGGCAAAATCTAATAAATGGGTTTCTAGGCGTAATAGATCGCTCCCCCTTCTGCCCCTCCCATTCCGCAGCAGTTTATTATTTAATAAACATTTGCTATTTTACATTAACGTATATTTTAATTTTAATTTTACCCAGCTGTGCATCAGAATGGCTCACAGAGATGTACTTAATATTATTAATGACTGAAAGTTAAGCATGTTTGGTTTGTCAGCTTTCTCTCTTTTTAATCCCTTACTCAATATTTTTATTTAGTTAAGCGGTAAATAATTTATTTATAAATGCGAAGTAATATACTTCTTTTTTATGTTTTCTACTTAACTCCCCAAGTAGTTGAGAAACGAGAGTCCGAGCACAGGAAGTGACGTCACGAGGTGTGCTCGGACTCTCATGAGAGTCCGAGCACAGTGACGTCATAATGACGTCATAGGGTGTTCTGGAACAGATGTTAAAGCGCGCGCCCGTGTCAATGACGTCATCATGACGTCATTCGTCACGTGACCTGTCGATCATGTGTCACATGACCTGTCAATCATGTGTCACATGACCTGTCAATCATGTATATGAGGAAAATTTTCCCGATCATAAACCTTCTGGCCTGAATGGCTCAGTTGGTAAAGCGCAGGGCCCGTAAGCGGAACCATGATCTGAAGATCAATGGATAGATACCGCCCTCGGGCATCACTTTTATATCATTTTAACCCCCCCCGGTGAAGAATCATACCATGGGGACCCCCCCCCCTGGTGAAGAATCATATACCATGGGCCCCCCCCCACCCTGGTGAAGAATCATATCATACCATGGGAGACCCCCCCCCTGGTGAAGAATCATATCATACCATGGGGACCCCCCCCTCTGGTGAAGAATTATATCATATCATGCAGACACCCCCCCCCCCCTAGGATGTGATTCAACACTCCTATAAGAGCACATTGTCTGTGCACATATGCATCATTCATGCTATGACTGCCGTTGGATACACATGGAAAAAAAGTGAAAACAGTTGCTCTTACCTGTTGTGTTGTGCTGTGCTGTTGAAGAACAAGTGAAGGATTGACTGGAATACACATAGCAGACGAAGTGAAACATTAGTTTTTCTTTGGAAAAGGAAAGTGAACGATTGGTTATTCTTTGGAAAGGAAGTGAAAGATTGGAGACGAATTGGCAAAACAGTCGTGGTGACTTTTTTTTGTTACACTATGTAACATTATGTGACACTATGTAACACTGTTACACTATGTAACATTATGTGACACTATGTAACACTGTTACACTATGTAACATTATGTGACACTATGTAACACTGTTACACTATGTAACATTATGTGACACTATGTAACACTGTTACACTATGTAACACTATGTGACACTGTGTAACATAATGTGACACTATGTGACTATGTTAAATCATATAGCTATATGACTATGTAATTGCTATGTGAACATAATTAGTCTAACGTATGTATGTCATTATCAGATCGTTCAACAGACAAGCCGTGATAGCTCACTTGGTAGCGTAAACGGCTAGCAACCCGAGAGTTGCGGGATCGATCCCACCTCGGGGCAAACTTTTTTTTTTTTGGTTTTTGTTCACTTTTATGACTCTGTGACATTATGTGACAACATGTGACTGTGACATCATGTGACTCTGTGACATTATGTGACTCTGTGACTTTTTTTATTTTTATTTTTTTATTATTATTATTATGATAATATTTAATTAGTCATATTTCAATGGTTTCCCATTACAGTAACCACACACAGCATAGGTACATGTGTACAGAGTGTGGGGTGAAAACCTACTGAGAAATTTTAGAGTGCACTCGTACAGAGTGTGGGGGAAAACCGATCGATAATTTCAGAGTGCACTCGTTCAGACCGTGAGAACGATCGATAAATTTGAAAACATCAAAGGCCTAGACCGTGGGAACGATCAATAAATTTCAGAGTGCACTCGTTCAGAGCGTGGGAACAATCAATAAATTTGAGAAGGAATGGGATTTTCCCTACGTTAAGTCCAATGTTATGTTTTAAGTTATAGTAGTCGGAAAATGACACTTCTAAAACACATTTAACAAATGTAGTTTTTTGATAACATATAATATATAAAATAAGTTTGAACATTTTAGCATGCTACTTATTTGAATGTTCTAAAGTTATAGTAGTGGAAAAATGGTGGTTCTAGACCAACTTTAACAAATTTAGTTTTTAACACCATATGCTATATAAAATAAGTTTGAACATTTTAGCGCGCTACTTATTTGAATATTCTAAAGTCATAGTAGTGGAAAAATGGTGGTTCTAGACCAATTTTAACAAATTTTGTTTTTTGACAAAATATGATGCATAAAATAAGTTTGAACATTTTACCATGGTGTAGTAGGGTAAAAATAAGGGTTCTAGACCAACTTTAACAAATTTTGTTTTTTTTTGACAACATATGATGTATACAATAAGTTTGAACATTTTACCATGGTGTAGTAAGGTAAAAATAAGGGTTCTAGACCAACTTTAACAAATTTTGTTTTTTGACAACATATGATGTATAAAATAAGTTTGAACATTTTACCATGGTGTAGTAAGGTAAAAATCAGGGTTCTAGACCAACTTGAACAAATTTTGTTTTTTGACAACATATGATGTATAAAATAAGTTTGAACATTTTACCATGGTGTAGTAAGGTAAAAATAAGGGTTCTAGACCAACTTTAACCAATTTTGTTTTTTTGACAACATATGATGTATAAAATAAGTTTGAACATTTTACCATGGTGTTGTAAGGTAAAAATCAGGGTTCTAAACCAACTTTAACAAATTTAGTTTTTTGCACGTTTCAGACGATTCTACAACTTGGTTGATTGGTTGATTGTTGGAAAATGAAAAGTGAAAATGTGGATAGTTATGTAGGAAAACTGCGCCCATTCAAAAGACGTGTTCGAATGGCAAGCCCATTTTAAAGACGTGTTCGAATGGCAAGCCCATTCAAAACACGTGTTCGAATGGCAAGCCCATTCAAAACACGTGTTCGAATGGCAAGCCCATTCAAAACACGTGTTCGAATGGCAAGCCCATTCAAAACACGTGTTCGAATAATTTTTGAAAGAAATTACGTCGTGGTATTGTTCAACAAATTGTTCAACATGTTCAACAAGTTCAACATGTTCAACATGTTCAACTTGTCCAATATGTTCAACATGTTCAACATGTTCAACTTGTTCAACATGTTCAACATGTTCAACTTGTTCAATTTGTTCAACATGTTCAACATGTTCAACATGTTCAACATGTTCAACTTGTTCAACATGTTCAACATGTTCAACAAGTTGTTCAACATGTTCAACATGTTGTTGTTCAACACGTTGTTGAACATGTTAAACAAGTTGTATATAAAGCTATGTTTAAAGACTTTCTCATCATTTGAATAGTGTAGGTTGAACCGAAAGGATGTATCAATGCAACATTTGTTCGAAATCTTACAATTGGCTGCAAAGTCGCATCTGGTAAGGTTATTTCTAAACATTTTAGGACATAGTGTGTCCAACCTCGAGTGTGACAGCTCCCTATAGAGCATAAAAGGTACCTACCCTCAGACATAACGCACATTCTGTATCAAGATACTGAAGAGTGAACATGTCTGCAGTGAGTGAACAACAACTACCATCTATGGCAATGCCTGCAGAAAATTTTATAGCAAAGCCTGAGACAATACCTACAGCAAAGTCTAAGGCAATGCCCATGGTAAAGTCTAAGGCGAAGTCACGTCAGCAGCGTCAAAAGCGACCACATCTTAGAAAGATAAAAAGAGATGAGTTACCAGCTATGACGCCGCCGTGTAAAATGCGAAAAAATACGACAGAGCCTAATATGAAGCGAGAACCGGAGCGTAAAGCTGATACCACTATGAAGAAGATGCGTGTAGACGATTCACCGGTTATGATACCCATTAATGGAGAAACATATATTAAATTGGTGAATTATCAACAGAAAGTGATGGTTAACATTCGTAAATATATTACGAATCATGCATCTGGGAGGTTATATCCTACCAAGAAGGGAATTTTGTTGTCATTGAAAGACTGGCACATGTTGAAGAAGCAAATGACGTCAGTGGGGACTCATGCTTCAGAAAATGGATCTGTATAAATGCAGTGACTGTCAGAAGATGGTTGAGTAGACAGCGAGATTACTGTATACAGTTTTAACAGCATGACGAGCTTAGTGAATGCTTTGATTTCATCGCAGTGCAGAAGATTGGACCGAAGGTTTTGAAGCTTGACAAGAACTTAGCTTTGACTCATATGAACATGTACATTTGATATGTAGTTCAAATAAAATTGACTTCATATGTAGACTATGAAATTAACATTATCTATGTTCATGTGAAGTCAGTTGTTATAAAATTTTAAGTTAAGTTCTTCTGCACATGTATTAACATAATATGTATTTGAAATAGTTTTGTTTTTATCATAATTGTACATAGTTGTAATGTTCAATAAAAACACATATGATGCTTTTCAACTTTTTATTTTTCTCATACAATACTTGGATATAATACATAATAAAACAATACTTGGATATAATACATAATAAAACAATACTTGGATATAATACATAATAAAACAATACTTGAATATAATACATAATAATACAATTCTTGAATATAATACATAATAATACAAAATTAACTATAATACCCAATATATGATATATGGTTTAAGGGTCAATTAAAACCGTGTCAGGAACCTAACGACTTTATATGTTGCAAAGCAAGACATATATTACACAACGCTTAAGTTAATAAAATATTACAACATTTATGAAGTCTTTATTATAAAGTTTAGTCAAATAAGTCTATTTTTCTGCATCTGTTTCACTCTGTTCACTGTCCATGCCACTTTCTTCGTCACTGCTACCATCCTCCTCCTCCTCCATATCCAGTAGCTCTTCACAGAATGCATTGTTTTTACTTATAGCCGCCTTAAATGCCTTTGAATACTTATAATGTTTTTCATCAACAAAGTAATTAAAGTCTCTAAAATCTTTTGATAATGTTTGCTTTGTTGTAGACGCTGGGTATAGGTGAACAGTCTCATAAACAGTTGTTTTAGTCCATGCTTATAAATGGGTCGAAGGTCATAGCTTGCTATTTCACGCGCATCTTCAAGTCCTTGTTCTTCATATTCTGAAACCTTTTCTTGAAATATGTTATCATAGTCATCGTAGACGTCTTGAACCATATCATGCCAAACAGAGTCTATTTCTGACTCACTTTCAGAGTCTGTTTCTGACTCACTTTCAGAACTCCTGTCATAAGCATCCTCACCACACTGCTCCATATGTTTGAACAAAGCTTCTTCGCTGTTGTACAATGCACCACATTCTGCACAAGCATGTGCATTCTTTTCAGCTATGTTGACGCTTTGACTTTCCATAGAAGACTCATCTAAAGTTTCCGTGAAAGGTAGTTTTACAGGGTTTTCCATATCCGATTCTTCATCCACTTCTGAAGCGTGAGCAACCTTTAAGTGTCTTTTAAAACTTTGCAGCCAATTGTAAGATTTCGAACAAATGTTGCATTTATACATCTTTCGGTTCAACCTACACTATTCAAATGATGAGAAAGTCTTAAAACATAGCTTTATATACAACTTGTTGAACATGTTCAACAACATGTTGAACAACAACATGTTTAACATGTTGAACAACATGTTGAACATGTTGAACATGTTGGACAAGTTGAACATGTTGAACATGGTGAACATGTTGAACAATTTGTTGAACAATACCACGACGTAATATCTTTCAAAAATTATTCGAACACGTGTTTTGAATGGGCTTGCCATTCGAACACGTGTTTTGAATGGGCTTGCCATTCGAACACGTCTTTAAAATGGGCTTGCCATTCGAACACGTCTTTAAAATGGGCTTGCCATTCGAACACGTCTTTTGAATGGGCGCAGTTTTCCTACATAACTATCCACATTTTCACTTTTCATTTTCCAACAATCAACCAATCAACCAAGTGGTAGAATCGTCTGAAACGTGCAAAAAACTAAATTTGTTAAAGTGGGTCTAGAACCCTGATTTTTACCTTACTACACCATGGTAAAATGTTCAAACTTATTTTATACATCATATGTTGTCAAAAAACAAAATTGGTTAAAGTTGGTCTAGAACCCTTATTTTTTACCTTACTACACCATGGTAAAATGTTCAAACTTATTGTATACATCATATGTTGTCAAAAAACAAAATTTGTTAAAGTTGGTCTAGAACCCTTATTTTTACCTTACTACACCATGGTAAAATGTTCAAACTTATTTTATACATCATATGTTGTCAAAAAACAAAATTTGTTAAAGTTGGTCTAGAACCCTTATTTTTACCCTACTACACCATGGTAAAATGTTCAAACTTATTTTATGCATCATATTTTGTCAAAAAACAAAATTTGTTAAAATTGGTCTAGAACCACCATTTTTCCACTACTATGACTTTAGAATATTCAAATAAGTAGCGTGCTAAAATGTTCAAACTTATTTTATATATCATATGGTGTTAAAAACTAAATTTGTTAAAGTTGGTCTAGAACCACCATGCTTCCACTACTATAACTTTAGAACATTCAAATAAGTAGCATGCTAAAATGATCAAACTTATTTTATATATTATATGTTATCAAAAAACTACATTTGTTAAATGTGTTTTAGAAGTGTCATTTTCCAACTACTATAACTTAAAACATAACATTGGACTTAACGTAGGGAAAATCCCATTCCTTCTCAAATTTATTGATTGTTCCCACGCTCTGAACGAGTGCACTCTGAAATTTATTGATCGTTCCCACGGTCTAGGCCTTTGATGTTTTCAAATTTATCGATCGTTCTCACGGTCTGAACGAGTGCACTCTGAAATTATCGATCGGTTTTCCCCCACACTCTGTACGAGTGCACTCTGAAATTATCGATCGGTTTTCCCCCACACTCTGTACGAGTGCACTCTAAAATTTCTCAGTAGGTTTTCACCCCACACTCTGTACACATGTACCTATGCTGTGTGTGGTTACTGTAATGGGAAACCATTGAAATATGACTAATTAAATATTATCATAATAATAATAATAAAAAAATAAAAATAAAAAAAAAGTCACAGAGTCACATAATGTCACAGAGTCACATGATGTCACAGTCACATGTTGTCACATAATGTCACAGAGTCATAAGAGTGAACAAAAACCAAAAACCAAAAAAAAAAAAGTTTGCCCCGAGGTGGGATCGATCCCGCAACTCTCGGGTTGCTAGCCGTTTACGCTACCAAGTGAGCTATCACGGCTTGTCTGTTGAACGATCTGATAATGACATACATACGTTAGACTAATTATGTTCACATAGCAATTACATAGTCATATAGCTATATGATGTAACATAGTCACATAGTGTCACATTATGTTACACAGTGTCACATAATGTTACATAGTGTAACAGTGTTACATAGTGTCACATAATGTTACATAGTGTAACAGTGTTACATAGTGTCACATAATGTTACATAGTGTAACAGTGTTACATAGTGTCACGTAATGTTACATAGTGTAACAAAAAAAAAAGTCACCACGACTGTTTTGCCAATTCGTCTCCAATCTTTCACTTCCTTTCCAAAGAATAACCAATCGTTCACTTTCCTTTTCCAAAGAATAACTAATGTTTCACTTCGTCTGCTATGTGTATTCCAGTCAATCCTTCACTTGTTCTTCAACAGCACAGCACAACACAACAGGTAAGAGCAACTGTTTTCACTTTTTTTCCATGTGTATCCAACGGCAGTCATAGCATGAATGATGCATATGTGCACAGACAATGTGCTCTTATAGGAGTGTTGAATCACATCCTAGGGGGGGGGTCTGCATGATATGATATAATTCTTCACCAGAGGCGGGGGGGGGGGGGAAGTCCCCATGGTATGATATGATTCTTCACCAGGGGGGGGGGGGGGTCCCCATGGTATGATTCTTCACCAGGGGGGGGGGGGGGTCCCCATGATATGAAAGTGATGCCCGAGGGCGGGTTCGATCCATTGACCTTCAGATCATGGTTCCGCTTACGGGCCCTGCGCTTTACCAACTGAGCCATTCAGGCCAGAAGGTTTATGATCGGGAAAATTTTCCTCATATACATGATTGACAGGTCATGTGACACATGATTGACAGGTCATGTGACACATGATCGACAGGTCACGTGACGAATGACGTCATGGTGACGTCATTGACACGGGCGCGCGCTTTAACATCTGTTCCAGAACACCCTATGACGTCATTATGACGTCACTGTGCTCGGACTCTCATGAGAGTCCGAGCACACCTCGTGACGTCACTTCCTGTGCTCGGACTCTCGTTTCTCAACTACTCCCCCCCCCCCCCACCCAAAAAAAAGAAAAAAATTGCCAAAAATTAAACCTTTGTATACTCGAAGAGTGAACAATCAATGTGCTAAAAGAGTATATTGCGCTATGACGTCAGATTAATGTTTATGACTGTTGTAATAGATTATCCATCCCAGTAAAGATTTTGTGGTTTAATCAACATTTGATTTTGGTTGATTATGGAAGTCTCCAGCATCCGCCTTCCGGCGTCGTTTAGACGTTGAAAAAGTGACATCTTATGGACGTCGCGAAAGGAGAATCACAGTCTAGACAGTGACAGATATGAGGTGTTTTGGTCATCGCTCCGTCAAAGTACCCTTGGGTAACACAGGGTCAATTTTCGAAGCGACCTGTAATGGCTTACATTTGCGGTATGCCACAACACGATGAGCCTATGCTGTTGTGACCTGGACGTCTTTTCGACGTCGATTTTTGAAGTTTATTCAACGATGCACCAAGACGTTGTTTAGACGGCGGAGAAAGTGGGGTATTTGGTTGCGACCAAAAGCAACATTGCTTATCCAACGTCGTTTCAAAATTGTGTCAAAGAATTCCTTGTAAATTGAAAAACGAGGGAGTAAATGGCTTTCGTTTTGGCACTGCAAGGCGATAAAGAGGTGCCGTTGCTAACACAAAATAATCATGCTCTACCCATTTAGTTGCCTTATAGGTTTCAAAATTGGATGCTTTAAAGTTGGACCAACACTTCATAATATGAGTTAATGTTGTGAAAAAGGATTTTCAAGTTCGAGTTGATTTGGTAGTCCTCGCCAATTTTAAAAGCAAGGCGTTTATATATATATATATATATATATATATATATATATATATATATATATATATATATATATATATATATATATATATATATATATATATATATATATATATATATATATATATATATATATATATATATAGACTCATGGTTATGCGATGTATTGGTGTAATTCTGGACCGCTAGCTTTTTTCTCAAATGATCTCTTCACCTTTACCCTTTTTTTTTAATTCATAGCAGCAAAAAGTAGATACTTTGACCAAAACTGTGTGGCATTGCTAATGTGGAACATAAATGACTACATTATGGTGCCTTTGTCGAGTTGCGAGACACAGTGGTTCATCATGAAACCGTTCAAATTTTAAAAAATTAAAACTCGATTTCCTCGGGAGAAGCAGCGGAAACAACAGAATTTCATGCTGTAAGGCCCACCTCACTTATACAAAATGATAGGAAACATCACATTCTCTGACAATAAACCACGTGCACTTGCAGGTGCAAATACGATGATAGCTGATGGCATAATAATGCTGACGTCATAAGTTGGCAAAAGAAGTCTCCACATTTTCGCATTGTTATTTCATGCATGCCTCTTAACGTTACTTATAAACGGTTTTTTAGAACATACGGTAAATCGAATCTCAAAGAAAAGTTTTTTTATTGATTATGGGGATAGGTCATCAACTGCAAGTTTGTTTAAAAGCTAAAAAGGTTAGTCCAAGGTTCACCTTTCTTTTAAAAAAGTAAGCCTTCAATTGACAAATTTCAGTCTTACTTAAAAATTCAGGCATCAGGCGTTAATAAACTTGAAACAGCAAAAAGAATAATTAAATAAATATAAATAAAAAAAATAAAAAGAAAACACCGAAAGTGTTGCCAACCAGAAATGACGTCACCTAGTGACATGGGGAACACGTCGCATCAGATACTGTAGCATATGGAAGGAGTGCTCTGTTCACGGTTTTTTTGTAGTTCCATTTTCTTTGTCGCCACTTAGAAAGTTACGATATATACAAATGGTATAAAAACACATTCATTTTAGAAACCACTCCTCTTTTTTCAAGTTTACGGTGGTGCACTGATTGATGTCTTTGCTTATTTTATACCTTTTTGTTTTTGTCGGAAATGCCCCCGATAGCCTGTATAAACAGTTGTATATTTTTCTAAATGGTCGGCTATGTTCAAAGACGGACGATAATATCTCTGATCAGTTTTTTTCTATGTATATAACACAGTAAATGCCCCACTGTGGTTACTGCATGGCCATTTTATAACGTTATAGTCTTCATAACTTCTTTAGAGCATAGGGAATGTAATGGGTGGGCGGTCGTATGCTTTTTGTCACAGCTGATCATATCACTGTGACTTAGCCGGTGTGTTGGCGCCACGGGATTTCATAAATCTTACGCTGTTTTCACGCCTAGTTGCTACAAGTTCAGCAGAAAGCGTGTGTTAAAATTTCACGAAAAATCAATATTATTTACATTGAAGATACTGCTCAATGGAAAAGGAGATTTTTCATCTTTCGGATTTTACCTGTAATTTACTGGGTAACATGTAACAAGCCTCTTTGTCTAGTTTAATCAGATTACAATCTGATATACTAATATTTCTCTTTCATGTACGCAGACTTGCGTAACGGATATATATTTAACAATTCATCACGTGCCATTTTTTGCTGGGGTGAGGGCAGAGATTTAAGCTGATGAGACTTACAGCTGCAAATAATTACAAAATTGGAGGTTAAATCTAACACGAAATGTAAACATTACAAAATGTTGGGCAATGGATGAACATCTTTGCAAAACAATGCTATTCAAATGGGCGTTATCAGTCATGTTTTAATCTGTCCATTTGGTATCGTCTGTTTTAGATACAGGGGCAATGTTTATTTTATGTACAGAATAAGTCTGTAAAAAGAAATGCTTTCTTCTTCTTCTTCTTCTTCTTGTAGATTTTCATATTCCAATTTTCCATGTTCCAACGTCTCTAGTTTCTTACATGTTAAAATTTTCTTTTTCTACTGTTAATATTATAAAATGAAGTGATTTTAACATATCAGGCTTTTTAAAAAAAACAAAAAAACAGGGCTTCCTATAATAAGCGCATGAAGTTGTGAATCTGCTTTCGGGAAACATAAAAATGAGGTTACTTCAAGATTTTTGCTTTACCTCATCAAAACCAGCATATCCAAGAACAAACATCCGAAGATGGCCAAAACATCCAGGAAACAAGACTTTGCAACATTAAAACGGATGTCACACCATCAGGTAATAACCCCTGACCTGATGCACCCTATCTCAATCACAAAAAAACTACTCTTCACTAACACCACATACACATACTTACATAAGTGTTCCCTTATAAATACCGGATAACATTAATAGTTTTCTTTTTATATATTTTTATTTACAAACGTCTATAATCTTGATAGTATGTTCAACACTTCAATCCTCCGACCTACCTTTTGGTCAAAAGTGGTCTTATTTTTTGTGGTCCAATTTGCGGGCTGGTCTTATTGTGCGGTGAAGTTACCATGTATGAATCTAGGGAATAGGGGCTGTGGGAACTGTCAGTTTGTAAAGGGCGGGGGAGGGGGTGGTTGTGATATACTATTCCCCCTCCACCTCCCTGCCCAATTTCCGACGTTCACGTTCATTTAAAGGCAGTCTGAGTAGGATTAGAGTAGTAATGTGTAACGGGTGTAACCGAGATATCTTGACCCCCTTTGTTAATGCAAAACTAAAAAGAACGTATTTTATACGTTTTATTTTCACTTCACTGAAAGTTGTACAATAAATAGACCAGCATCATATAAAAAGAGCAAAAATAAAATAAAATTCCAGCACCACAAGAGTCTAGATTACAGTTCTATATTTCATAAACCGAAGTGTAATGTTCGTTTATGTTTGAAATGTACACATCCCATGATTTGCCTTCCTTAGTTTTGTGAAAGGTTTTAGGGCAGCTCCCCTAGCTTTATTATATAAGATATCCTAGAGTGTATCAAGATGTCCAAAGCTATCTTGGAAGGAGGAGGGGGGGGGGCAGATATTCGGGGGGTTAAGACCTCCAGGGACACCGGTAAAATACTGAATGCCCTTGTGAATAGAGACACCCGAGGCACACGAGATGTTGGGAGGGGGGTGTGTTCTTGTTACCACGTTCACTGACTAAAGGGTAAAGTGAAGTTGTACGGGGCTACTGTTTCGGACCTGTTTTTTTTTCTTTCCTTGTCGGTCATTTGTTTTTACCACTTCCCTGGCCATACTCGCACTAGGACCACGAAATTTCTCATCTTTGTAGTATTAACTGTGAAGTTGTGCACCTCACTTTTTGTTTTCGCCTTTGTTTTTATTTTCATATAAAACGCGAAGCAACACACACACACACACACACACACACACACACACACACACACACACACACACACACACACACACACACACACACACACACACACACACACACACACACACAACACAATGATTTTTTAACACCAAAATCAACGCGTAAGGGCTGCAGCCAACAGCCACACTGTGCGTTACATAAATGATATATTTATTTGCATGAGCTAAATACACTGGCCTGGTGTCATGCTTGTGTTGCTTTTACAAGAACGACCCGTGGATGCAAAACCTGGTCATTTTAAACACACTGAATGTCCAAGTAAATTACCAGCTTCAAGTTCGGGTAGGGGAGGGTGGGGGAGGGATGACGTTTCACAGAGTACGTAGCAAGGTTTTATTCTAGAAAGGTTTTGAAATAGTAAAAAAAGTTTTTAGAAAGGTTTCGGAATCTTAAAAAACATTGACTTGTCTGCAGAGGAAAAGCAAGCCAGAATCAGGCTAAAATTTAAAAAAAAATGTACTTGAAGGGAGAAAGTGATTTTTAAAATGTGATTTTTTTCGGCCTAGTGTTTACTATTTCGCCTTTGCGAAATAGGTTCTAGTTGATATTGTAAGATATTGACGTGATTAATGTAAACAAAAACCCAGCACAGGAGACGCAATGTCAACTTTACACAAAATCAAACGAACTCTTGCAGAGTACTCACTGGCAGAAAGTTTTGGCGCAGTAACATTGGTTTTAACCATGCAGATTTTACTGATAGAAACTTTCCAGCAAATCACGATGGCTTTCCGTCAGATATTGGTGTAGCTGGTGCAGTTTTTGGCATAGAGAACTTATTTGGGAAATGTTTTCATATGTTTGTTTACTGCTGCTACTGTTACTACTTCTGTTATACTATAACTGCTTCTGCTACCACAACAACTACTACTATTAAAACAGCAACAACTACTACAACTAATACTGAAACTACCAGTTCAATAAATAATATTATTATTTCTGTCATTATTGCTATTTCAACTTCTGCCACTACTACAACCACTATCACAGCTGCTACTACTACTACCTTTAATAACATTATTAACAATAATAATATTAATAAAATAATTATATTAATAGGGCACACACACACACACACACACACATATATATATATATATATATATATATATATATATACATATATTGCAATTAACAATCTCATTTTGAATTGCAATGCAAGCGGAGACATAGACTGATGCTCTTGTATGAGTAGCAGTTTCAGGTCTAATTGGAGACACCCATGTGGAGAAACATTAATTTCCGGCTATCTTAGAGTTTTTGGTGCCAAAAGCCAGGGTAATTCATACTTGCCCTAAAAGATTTTAGGATAAGTATACTCAAAATATATTCCTTTTAAAACTTAAAATATTTTAAATGTGGGCTTTAAAGTATCTGATTTAAAAAACTTTAACGCAACTGTTAACGCAAATATTATACTAAAATATGCCAAAATACTGCATGTTATTGGTGCTCTTGGCTTTATCAAGCGTGCCGTAACCCTTTAGGCTATTTTCTTTGCAGACTTAGCATTTCTGAATACCAAAAAGACGCACGGCTTCAACAAGTGAATACAAGCAGATAGTAGCACAAAATCAGAGTAGGAATTTTGGCTTAGCATGCCGAAGTAAAGAAATTGTCTATATGAATGACTGTCCGCCCATTGCAGTTTTTGCAGATCGACGTCATCTCGAATGAGTGAAAAAAATGCGTGCGGTATATATATATATATATATATATATATATATATATATATATATATATATATATATATATATATATATATATATATATATAGAGAGAGAGAGAGAGAGAGAGAGAGAGAGAGAGAGAGAGAGAGAGAGAGAGAGAGAGAGAGAGAGAGAGAGAGAGAGAGAGAATGAGGGAAATGAGTTCTGGCTGGAATGTAACAAGTGGAAAAAATCAAACCAGTGGTTAGGATAGTCTTTGCAATACTTTGAATACTGCAAAATGTGGTACATTCTTTCATTGTATAATACTAGCAATTATTTTGGTGCATGCACACAGTTATGCAGAGTTCATATGATTTTACACATATTGTTTACTTTTATGACTTATTAACAGCATGGAAGCCATTTTAGTTTTAATGGCGTTTTTTCTCTCTACAAACAATAGTCAATGCATACTGTATTTTATGACGAGGGCATGGTAATCTTGTAAATAGTTATTTTATTTATACCTAAAATATATTTTCGCATTCAATTAATATTTGCAAGTGATTCTTGAAACTCATTTTAGTTTTGAAATAAAATTATAGCAAACTCTTTTCTGACACCCCTGTATGGGTTACGGCACGCATGATATTGCTGATTCTATTACTTCGTTGTGGTGATGATCTTGACAACGCGTTCGATGATGTTAATAATGATGTTTTAAGATGCAAAACTCTCTGTTGTAAAGGTAAGTGGCAATGCTGTTTTTGGCTTCTGTTTAATTTGTGGAAATCACTTTAAAATTATTAACACATTTAATATATAAGAAAAATTATTACCAGCTTGTACACCACAAAGAATTGTTTATGCGGTATATTCAACAGCTGCTGAATGTTGCAACTAAATTCCATGTATTTGAATTATGTTCCAAATCTCTGATTGGGCTATGAAAGCACCATTGCTTTAAAATGAAGTGCACTTAATCGATATTTGTTAGAACTGATTTTTATGCTTCCTTTTCCCACGTAATTTAAAGATATGACCTAGACTTTCTTTCAGAGGCAAAAATGCTATAATTTCAATTTGAAAAAAAAAATCAATAAATTAAACCTTTAACGCCGTAGTTTTCATACAACATTAGTTAACAGAGAATTCATCAAAACACAATTGGTGTGAAGGTCAAATTAACATTGTGTTAGCACAAATATTATCAAGTGGCTTAGAAAAATCTTGCAGATTTTCTTTTCCATAGCCTTTGGTTTTAATGTAAGCTAAAAGTATAGAATGCATTTCATGAATTCATCAAAGCAGCTGACACTACCCTGTAAAACTTGAAACGAAGAAACGTTTTATTTACCGTATACTAATTAACCTAAATAGAAGAATTAAAATTTGCAAAGAACCACTAAATACCCAAGGAAACAACTCAATAAAGATCGTGGGTGAAGAACGAAAAAAATGCCATTTACGGTAATGCTCGTATAAAAGTTTAAAGAAACAATATTTACCAAAATCGTATATTGTACAGTGGAGTAATTGTCATATCAGGTGCAACAACAACATTTAAGTGTGGCTATATGCTGAATATCATGCTATTGTTGAGGATACATATCATCTTATGTTATGCTGTTGAGGACACATTTTCTAAACCTTATACTTTAATACTAGCACGTACCTTTTATTAAATAAAACCAGTGATGAGTTTAACAGTTCCGATATGTCTATTCTTTAACTATGAGTGCCATAAATAAATAAATTTCCATGTATCTTAAAATATTAGAGCCAACAGAACCAAAAGCATGATAGCAGTTGGTCGTAACTTTAACCACAATGCTTCGGGGCTCCATATAGCTCCATTGATGACAAATTTCTTTGTTGCATGTCATCTATTTTATGTTATGTTTCTTCGCTAGCCTTACAACAGGAGAAAGTAAATACTGCAGGGCTATAGAGTTCCTGAAATGGTTAAGGGTTTGTCCAAGCTTGAAAATCAATGAATGAAAGCTTTATTTAAATGCTGGTGAAAATCCGCTTGGGACTGGAGAAGAATGTTCTAATAAGGAGAGACTCAAATAACATTCGCTAGGAAAACCTTTCTCGATATTTTAGATAATATGTCAGATAAATATGATGAAATCAAGAGAAATACAAAGAAAATCTGATCCTATTGATGGCCTATAAAGCAAGGAACATATGCAGTCCGTGTAGACAGATTCCGTGCCTAATCGTGCCTAAAGAGTTAGATTTGCATTGCAAACATACATTGTTCTAAGAATAGTTGCCTTTGGGCCTATCAATACAATTTTGTCTACAGGATCAACGACTTATCTTTTAAATTAAAAGTTTATATCAAATTTCGACAAGTTGCAGGAATATACGGGAATTCTCTGAAAAAATATAAATTATATTTTAATTGAACTTGGTTGATGTTCTTTAACCGTTTTGATATTAAAAACAAGACAAAACATTATTAGCATTTTTGTACTGCCACAAAGTTTCCGATGAAAAGCTAAGTTGGGAATGGATCTATATAGACGCATATGCGTATACGTATATATATATATATATATATATATATATATATATACATATATATATATATATATATACATATATATATATATATATATATATATATATATATATATATATATATATATATATATATATATATATATATATAAACATACATGCAAACACGCATATTCAGGAGAGCAGAGGAGATAAGTATCGGGTTTTATGATTAATGTAAAAAGGGGGTAAAGATAGGTATCGCTTTTTTGTTAAGATAAGTGGGGGCGTGAACTCAAATATCGGGTTTTATCAGTTAAGATAAGTAAGGACATAAAGATAAGCATCTTGTGTTTTTGGTTAAGACCAGTAAGACCAGTAACGACAACTCCTGAAATTTTTTGGCTAAGATAAATGGCATCTAAGGATAAATATAGCGTTTTGGATTAAGATCGTTTGATCTAAACCGGTTGTCCTTAAACTTTTACTGTGTAAAAGTAACCAAATAATCTGAATAGGCAAGCTGCACTGTGGAATATATATATATATATATATATATATATATATATATATATATATATATATATATATATATATATATATATATATATATATATATATATATATATATATATATATATATATATATGTGTGTGTGTGTAGTATATATATTGCAGAAGCTCAGTAGAAATTTATCTTATTTTCTTATAGTTTGTATCTTATTTTAGTTTTGTAAGTGAAAAATTTAGGATTAGTTTTTGTTTTGGGTAAATTGTATTTGATTGCATTGACCCTGTTGGTAAGATTATTTTGAAACTAATTTCAATGAGTTTATTTAGGAATGTAAAGACAGCAAGTTTCCATCCGAATGAATGCACCGATCTTCTTTTCGCTTTAAGTCAGTTCACTGACAATTAGTAATATTATGCATACTCGTTTGCAGGTTGCAATCCATTATTATTATTACTATTATTATTATTTAATTGGATAATGCTGTTAGGGATATGCCTTAGTACAGCTGTACAATGTAGTATACAATATAGTTTAATAAACTCTGTAATGCATAGAAGGTAAATATAACAGTGAGAAAAAGAATAATCTAAACTCTGCTTAATAATCATACGCCTTTCTACAATACAGTGCAAGTAGCTTTAGCTACGTTTAAAACTTGTCAGTATTTTAGAAGCTCTTATGTCACATGGTAGTTTGTTCCACAGGGTCAACAATGCTGAATATCCATATCCTTTTAGATTTTGCATGGGCTAGGCCTAGAGATTCGCCTCAGTAGGTGTGGGGGTTCAACAGTTGAGTGAGACACTGAAGAGCTTGTCGATTTTGGAAATCATATACAAGCACCAGGACTTCGAATTCAATTCGCTCCTTATCGTGAAGCAAATGTAACCATATTAGGTGAATTTTGATGTGGTCACCCCTTTTTGACCGAGATGCAACTGAGCGGAGTCTAAAAGCACACCTAAATTCCGAGGTAGGTGTTAATTATTAATGCTTTCATCAGCTAGGGCCAGCAAGCAAGCTGCTCTGTGTGCACAATTGCATTTTCTCAAAAACGCTACAAATTCAAACGGTTGCCGTTCATCCATACTCCGACCTTAACAGATTCCAGTGCAAAGTGAGGTATTTAGGATCGGCGCATTTTTCAACTGGCTATCGTCGTCAAAAGAATGAAAAATTGTGAATACCATAATAGTAATACTACTAAAGGTATACCGTACTCATAGATTTTGGACCTAAGATCTTGCCCTGTGGCATGCCCCATCCCAGCTTAGTGGGATCCGGCCTAATACAGTCACTAAATGGGATCAACATTGGGAATAAGATAGGAACTATCTGATGGCATTGTAGCGTAGGGAATATGACCCTTATAACCTACGAACCTGTGGTCATAATTCAAGGTCTTCGATACCGTTGAAAGGTCTAGCAAGCCCGCCATTGCAATTGTTCTATTATCTAATTTGAGCGAGACATCGTTAAAAATTTCAACCAGGCAGTTTCAGTTTAGTGGTGTTTTCTGTAAGCCGATTGTTGTCATTCTGTTAGAGAATAAGTGTCGAAATTTGAAGTGAATTGATCTGAAACTGTCTTTTCGATGAATTTTCCAAGAAAAAGTGGTTTGATAAAGGTATGTTATTTTATCAATTTTGACTAAAGCTATTAATCTCTTAGTTTCATCCAAGGAAAGTGGCTGGAATTCATGAAAACATGCGACATTATGGCAAGTGTAGTCAAGTTAAATTCCTTAAAAGTTTCGCTTTTTTGGTTTACTAGTTTTGAAATATGGCCGAAATTTATTGCATAGATCAATAGGGCTAGAGTGTTCTGGTAGCGGATTGTGCTTTTCAATGTGAAGCAATCGATTTAGAACTTTAAAAGCATGCCAGAGTCACCTTTACTTTCATGGATTTTGCATGCATCGAAATCTTTTTCGGCTTATCTTTCTATCTGGTATACGTTGAGTTTCAATATATCGCTTTCGAAGTTGGTTTTTCTATGGTGGCTTTCATGGTCACGATACTGACGGCGAGCATCCAGTAGTTCACTTTTATGCCAAGGGGCTGTGGCTTATTGGTGATTTGCTTGTGTGCATCTAGCAATCTACTAAAACATCAAGGTTCGTAATATCTTCAAAATAAGAAACGGCATCTAAATCAAATATTTCTTTAAAGAAATCTTAAATTTTAATATCCTGTATCTTTCGAAAGATATTGATTTGGTGATAGGTTCAGGAGATGGGAACGAAACACAGAACTGCACAATGCAGTGATCCGATATTTGATCCTGGAATTTTAAGTCTGAATCTGTATGTCTACTCAGTACCAAGTCTACCATTTGACCCTTTTGGCTGGTGGGACCTATAAATTCATATCGAGTGCCTATTTCTAAAAGGCTGCACTATAATATTATATATATTATATAACTGCATTATATAATATGATATATTTCAAGATAAAAAATTGTATTCTTACAAAATATAAATTCACGCATGTGCATGCTAAATTGAAAAAAAAGACTATTGCTTAACGATGTTCAGGTATTGTCTTTTAAATAAAAGCGTTGTTTCATTTTGTGTTTTCTTTTTCTCTTTCGACATTTAGTACATACATTTAGACAATTTATAGATTAGTAATAACATCAATATATTTATGCTAACTGAAAACATAACAATAAATAAATGACTTATACAAAAGATTGCCATCTGCTAACCTCTCTATATACCCATATGTTTATATGTGTAGCTTTGTTATCGTTTGTTTACAAAGATTGTCTTTTTTGCCGTTCAACTTGTACAAAATGAAATATAAAACTCGCATAAAATCAGTCTTGCAAAAGATGGACTTTCCACTCAAAAATAAAAATAAAACAAGCATTAAGTTACTGTCATGGAGACAAAATTCAGATTTTTCCAATTTTTCAAACTTTAGCAATGTCTGCACACATTGGGCCTTTGTATAGCATATTTCTGGTGAAAGAGCATATCTATAAGAAGAGTTCGTGTACCTTCGCCATGATTCAACCTAACAAGTCGAATCCTCTATGGACCACACACTTTTTGTAGAAACGAAGTATTAACGAACATATAACTTTCATTTACAATGTACATAACAAATGTGAGATCATCGTGTTGATTTAATATCGACGGATTGCACAAAATTCCGCTTGCATTGATAAACACAGGCATATGCTGATCATACTGCAACCAAAGTGTAGCCGGTTGGACTATCGCAGGGGTTTAATCTGAGAACGTATTTTGGGCAAATTTGAGCTTGCGCTATTTATTTCTCTGTTTTACGCCATTAACATTGGGGTTGTTGATTAAGTAGTACAAAAACATTTTAAAACACTTACATTCGAAACTGATCCAAAATACAACACAAGCACAAGAGGTACTTAAAATACGTACTAATTTCTTGTAACATTTCAAAATGATTTAGTAATTCACAGTGCATGCACTTCCATTTAATATGGTTATACTTCTTTGTACATGCAATTGTTTCAATATGTCATTATAAATCCAAACAATTTGTTCTGCAATATTCTACATACAGCAGGTTTTTCTCGCCATGTATTTTAAAATTGAGACTTTTTACTTCGTTACGAATGTCATTTCTATAGACTGCTTTGCGGACTTGACAGTTCTGAGGGAGATTCTTGGTGACTTAGCCCTGACGACACTGAATTTGGCCGTCTAAATTCTTCAATCATTCCACTGTATGTCATGTTTCCCGGCGGTGCGCCGTAATCCCCGGGCATAGAGCCTAAACCCATTGCATCAGGTTTGTCAAACTGGTTTATCTGCCAGAAGTAAAAAAAGAAATACTCTTACAACATGCACAACATAAAAGAAACAGTTTAAATTAAGGGCTACTCAACTGAAGCTTCATTAGTCATAACAAAATATTTAAGATAGAGTTTTAACAGAAAAACAATATTTGAGTTAATATAGAAAAAGATGTAATCTCTACGGATTATTTGTAAAAATTAGAAAAGAGAGAATTTAATTTATGCATTTAAAGTGCTGCAGTCCCTCCATATTATCACAAAAATTAGTTTACTAAGAAATAACGTGAGAAATTGTACTAAGGGGATTTTCTCAAAATAGCTGGTATTTGAAATTACCGTTGTTAAGGACTCCATCAACTAAGGTCAGTCATAATCAATGGAGGGACTGCGTGACGGTGATGAAATGGTTGAAGATGATGAGGAAGATGACGCATATCATGTGGAAACGGGGGCATCATGGTTGCCATGGAAACGGGAGGGTCATCAAGAGTCACAACACTGTCGTCATCGGACACAGAATCTCCGAATGCGCTCACCAGCTGTTGAAAGGGTGCCTGTCCAGGATGTTCCATGTCTCCAGGGCCCAAAGCGAACTCACTGAGAGCTTTCCAAGGGGCTTGGTAACTCTGTACATCGATTGGGTTCTGCTGCATATTGGGTGGAGGCTCGTGGCGAACAGGGCTAGATGCCACCATGGGTACTCCTTGCTGTAATACATAAGGTGAAGGACACTTTTAGGGTGGCTGTGGGTTACACAAGCCGTCACATAAACTACTGAAAGATCTCAAAAAGTCACAAAAAATTCTTAACAATTTAGTGCGGCAATATAAAGTGAGCGAACTTGAAAAAGTAATAAAACTAAGTTTAAAACTGAAACACAGCAGAATTTTCATGCTTACATTTCAATACATTATTTATTCAACTGAAAATTGTGCTTAGCCATGGCTAAGACTATAAACTGTTAAAATTCCCCACATCATAGCCCAAATCGAAAACTGAAGCTTACTATTCTTTCGAATACCAGCAGTTAAACATCTTAAAGCGATGAAAGGATAGGTTAATCGCACTTCTGATTAGTAACTTGAGAAAAAAGAGGTACGATTTAGTTACTAGATCTACGATTAATGACTTAAGACCGAAGATAAAAAAATGAAAAACAGATTTTAAAATGAAATAAAAAAGGCATGTAACTCTGTCCAAAACAGAAACTTTTCTTTTTTTTTCATCATTTTTTTATTTGTTCGTTATTTTAATAAGTTTCAGAAGATGTGTCATTTAACAGCTTCGTCCAAAAATAAGACTTTGTAAAATTATTCACTTTTTAATCAGCAAAAATTAGCTTATAGCAGTAGCGCACACGTTTATCACGGAGACCAAGAAAAAATATAAGGTAAATTTTTTATTGTTTTCCTCGTTAGTTTATGACGTCCAATTTCTTATATCTCAAACATCGGTGTATAAATAATATTTGATCAGAAATTTTCTAAATACATTGAATAAAAACCACCCCCTCCTTGGCTTTGGGGAGTTATTTAGCAACGGTATAAAATTCTTTTTATCTTTTTTATTCGACATAGTCAGTCTGTCTCTTTGATTTCAGCGCATAAAGTTTTAAGATCAAAATTTATAACATTCTGCCAGGGTTAAAACTAAGAGAAATTCCTTCATGTCAGGTTACATTAATTTTCACTATATTTAATCTGCTTTTTTTATCAGCTGACGCAAAGTTTACAAGGTAACATCCTACCACCGGTATAATGCAAATGCTCGGTACGCTCGTAAAAATGAAAATTATTCACAATACACGTTCCACAATTTAACGCGAGTCTTAAAGATTCAATCAACTTCTGCAATAGGGTTTTGTAAAGTTTGAATAAGAAACTTGAGAGTTGTTTATTTGAGACATAATATAGGGGTAATTACATCTCATTTGCGGTGTGTTTTTACTTTGCCTGTTAAGGCTGGGGTGCCTGGAACACCCAGATTTGGAAATATCATACCCTATAATACACATGGCCCTGTGTACAGAATACCCCAGCGAGAGGAAGCATAAATCAGAGTGGGTGGCGAGTGTTCATCACGTCTAGAAGAAATTATTGAATGATGTATGACGTGTCTTTCAGATTTTGACTTCTTCATTGAGCGTTACTTTAAAAACGAGCATGGAATAATCAACCTCGGGATGCATCTGGTTTCTACATGAAGTTTCTACATGAAGTCTATCGACAACTTTGCGATAGGGACAGGGCACTGAAATGTACAGTGTATACGTTAGACTGTTGTCTTATGAGGTGCCGATAAACTAACTCCCATCCCCATTCCCAGCCCCACCCTGCACGTGGGCATGTGTCCACCGTTCCACGACATCAATTGACATAACATGTTTTGTCATGTCACCAGTGGCCTGTCAATCAAGTACTGACACTCCCCGCCTTTGCGATCACCTCTCTATAATCAACTCCATTACGAATGGAAGTTTTAAGAACCACAACTTGATGAAAGGGTGGCCTTTTTTAACAAGTGAAATCCACAAAGCGCAATACTGGCGAAATGACTAGGCTCCAAAGAAGTTCTTTAGTTTTGTGCAATGTACCTAAACCCTCACTAAACTTCTTTTCAATAAGCGAAGCCAGTCTAAGCATTTTGAATTATTTTTCTTAAATCAAACTCTATCAAACAAATATTTCCGGTTTGAACATATTCATGGAAACTATGCAATAATCTTCATTGAAAACATGGCATTTTTTAACTGAATATACATTTTGAATAAAATATCCCTGTTTTTGGTTGAAACCTGTCAGATGATCAAATGACAATTGTCATTGCCTGAACAGACAAAGTAAACCACAAAATATGGCGATTACTTATACATAAGGTCACGCGTATTTACAATTATGCCAAAGCAATTTCTTAATCGTTCGTCACTGCACAAAAGCGGGGACAGCCCGAAGACCTTTATTTTCACACTGGATTAAGCTTAAGCTTTAAGTTTCGCATTATGTAACATACTTTCCTATCATTCTGTCATGTCTGAGCTGTTCGATTTCATTTGGAAAATTCGCAGCAAAAAAACCTCTGATTTGACAAATACTTATCAATAAATACCATATGAATATAAAAGCAAAGACGCCTCATTATTATTATTATTATTATTATTATTATTATTATTATTATTATTATTATTATTATTATTATTATTATTATTTCCTGCAGGTCAATACTTTAAACTGAATAGCTTTAAGGAATGGATAAGAATGGGATTTAAACTGAATATCCCCAATCTAAACCACGTATGTAAGGGTGGAGGGGGTGGAGAGTGATAGGGTGGGGAGAGAAATGGTCCAATGCATATCACCAAGAACAAAGTAAAAACAGCGGCTTCCTCGTTGATACCGTATTATGACTATGTTCATAACACAAAGCTAGATGAAAAATCAAGGGAAGAGATATAAATTGCTTTTTTTCGGTTTTAGTGATTCCTGTAAAAGCTAATTTAGTTCAGTCTGAAGTAGGTTTAACTGTTAACGCACTAAATTAGCATTCTTTAGGGGGTTCTTAAAAACACCTGGGCTAAAATAGAGACGGCTGTACTGGATAAGTACCAAATACATTCATATACCAAATCTAGACAAGTGATAAAAAGATTGACTAAAGAACAAGGTTCAGTTTCAACACAAATGTACAGAGCGAAATAAAGAAATCTGTGTGTGTGTGTTTTAGTTTTGTTTAATTGGGGTTTAATTGTTACTTCAGTGCGTGGAATGATATGAGTGTGGATGTTGCACAGTAGATGGTGGGAGCGGTAACAATGGCGTGGTCAGCGGGGCGCGCCATTGACCTCTGACATGTACAAATATGGCCACGTGGCCTGCTCATTGACAGCACACGTTTAAGCAGCTAATTAACATTCACTCTTCGAACCTTTATATACATGAATTTGATGTTCGAAATACAGACAAGTTGGACACGCAACTTTCTTTCAGGTGACTTGCTTTAAATCGCCTTTTCTATTGATTTTAATTCTTAACCAAAAAAGGGTCAAAGAGGTTTTATTTACTGAGCGGTGAAGTGCTCATTTTATTTCTTCCAATAGCCTCTGTGCAAGCCAATTCTAGAGGGAGGTCTGCATCCAAACGTAGACGAACCCCTTTGCAGGCGTCTATTTCTAGTGAGGGCAGCCACACTAAAACAGTGAAATGCTATCAAAACATCAATTTAAAACTCATTGTTTATCCTGCACAACTTCCAAAAACAACGTAATATCCTCAAGCGAGATTATACTTCGGAACAGGCACACAAGTTTCAGGACAGTGCATCACAGGAAGCTCCACAAGCCAAAACTTGGTGTGCTTTTCTGACCCTCATGGGCAACCCCTATTATTTTCTTTGGTCACTAATTTTCCAGTTATTCCGCTTGTGAACAAAGAGTCCCAACCCCAGTGGATATATAATTTGCGGCGCAAGCATGCTGGGAGAGGTGTGGTAACTGAGACCAATTACGTCTCCGACGACAGTTTCTGTTGGTGACAAATCAGTTTTACCAAACGACATTTTAGCCAAAAATTTCACACTGTGGAACAGCGTGGACTGAATAGGCTAACTGTGTTGTAGTGGTGAGGAAGGATTATAATTTGGCCACAAACTGTTCAGTTGTTATGGACTTTTACAGGTGATTTAACCGCATAAGTTTCTGACAATGAAATTTCTCCTTTCTTTGCTGCCATATATCTCAGTTTTAGAACGACAACACATGGTAGTTTTAATCATCAAATGCAGTGCACGTTTAACTTACAAGATCAGCCGCTTTCAACTTAAAAAAATCGCCTTAGAAGGATAGCTATTCAGGAGGTTAGTTCTGCCATCTTTTTATAGCACTAAATTGATACTTTTCCCAACATTGTCTTGTAAAAGAACCCACTCAGCTTGTCTCTAAGCCCCTCATAAAATGGCTCATTCGATTAAAAAAAAATCATTGCCATTAAATTAAACAAAATTCCGAATGTGAATAAAATACTTGGATACAATCTGACACAAAGCCAAAGCGCTTGTATGACGTAATAGAAGGCGGCGAAGCGTCACCAAGACGTTCACACCCCAAACCAAAGGGGCGACAAACCGGGGCGTACAAAATTACAAGCTTTACGTCTGAGCGTCAGATTGCATCTTAATGCCATTTATGTACATGAGAAGTGACAGCCATTTGGCTACGGAGAAACTTGAGCTGAATCCTTCATGAAGAAAAACAGGCAGTTTGATATCAGAAGATTAGAGAAAACATCTCTATCGACATTTCTTTAGTGTCCCGATTTCTGTTGACTATCTACTGTTTTCTCTTTCCACCAGAGTCGAAGAGACTATCTGGATACCTGTACTGGCTTTGGCGCAATAAATGACTATGTACATAAACAGCTTTAGTAGCTGTTATCTGATCATCGAGAGCACATCAAGGTTCCCTGATTGGTCTCTAGAGAAGTGAGATTATCAAGCAAGACTGCTGTCGAAGACAAAGCAACAAACAGATCAGATAAACAGAACCCACTTTTAAGCACCGCTATCTTTCAACGGCTTGGCGTGTGTGAATCTTCAAAAACATTGCTCATATTTTGGACGTCAGGTTTCTAAATAGTTAAAGCACCTTGAAATGGAACACGATTGGTAACCTGACACTGAAGTTTTGTCATGTTGCATGTCATTTTAAAAGGGTTTGCTGACCCCCAAAGTCTCAGGCTACAAAGCATCAAAATAGCCAATGACGATTATCGCTGTCAATCATTTTGATAGAGTAATAATTTCACATCATTGCCTTATGATTACCATTGAAGGTGAATAGAGTTGCTTGGATAGCAAAAGACAGTGCAAGAAACAAAGTGGATATTTGGTTCAGTGTGACAAACTAAAGAGAACCCGATAGTCGCTCGGCAAAGTACAACTAAATATGAATGAAAATATGAATGAAGCATGTGAAATATGCAACCCTCAGTCAAGAAAAGATTAGCACCTTCTTAAAGACAGAAAATCCAGTCTCAAATATTGATATAGACTACTGTTTGGAGAGTGGAAACATTGGTCTGCCACCAAGAAGTTGGTTACCAGAAGAATAAACAAAAGAATCGCGTTGAATAAATTCTCGCTTCGCAATACCAATAAACTCTTGAGGTGATTAGAGCGTTTTATGGGAGGGTACACAGCGCGCGGAGGAATTTAGTGTTTGCCAGCACACGACTGGGGGGTAAACAGTTTTACAAGGGCCACTGGATTATAAATAGAAAATATTCTATAAAGTGAAATATACACCGGTCAAATTTATATTTTTAGACTTTATCCATGTTATATATTTGCTGAAAGCTTACTGGTTACACCCACTTAAAAGTGAATGGGTATTTGACAAAGAGTAAAATAACATAAGACGCACTATTTCGTTTGGTATTGGATCTGTCCATAAGTATCCACTCACTGCATTTTTACTTCATCTGTATAAACTTTAAATACAAACTCCTCATTCAGTCAGAAGTCCTAAAGGTTGTACATATAAACTCCTGCTCACAGAACACCAAAACTGGTCTCGCCAACGGAGCACTCTCCAAATAGTCTTAAAAATATTATTGACATCCTTCAAAGCTCTTTCGTTTTGAGGCTTCTTTGTTGTTTGGCTAAGCAATGGTGCTTATATTGATCTAAATCTTAAATAGGTTTAATCTGGTCGTTTCCTATCACATCTGAAACCTTTATCATTCTTAAATATTTCACATAAATAATTATTTTTTATGTGGTTAATAAAAAAATTCGTTTTACAAAAAATTGAATGGAAAACATTTTCTCGCTTCGTCTGAATTTACATTATTAAAAATGGAGACTGCTTCATTTATGGCAAGGGAATTACACACGAGAAATAAGTATGGCCGAAGAAGTAGTCCCGCGGATGTTTACAATGGCAACATCGAGCAAGGGAGTGAACATTACCAAAAGCAATCCATTGTAATTAAAGCTAATAACCACGATCAGCGGTGGAGGGGGGGGGGGGGGGGTGTTAGAAATAAATCGTTAAAGATTTGCCCTTTGGATAGGATATAGAAAAGAGTGGTTCTGTAACACTGCGGGGAAATAAAATGGAAATGAAATCGGAAACGAGTAAAACGTGAACAGTGGTTGAAACCACTGTTTAACGACGGCTCATGTCAAGGGCACGAATTTAACCAATTACTTTGTTAATTGTGTTTCAAAATGGCTCGCTATCTCGTTTGCGTCCGTGATTCTCTCAATCATAAAGCATACCAATTATACAGCGGCAGTTCTGAAGTTCTTTTTTTTTTTTTTTGTCAAATGAAGCTTAGTATTTCGAGGCATACAACCAGAGCACCAAGATTTCAGGAGTCTTACTAGTTTATCAAATAAGATATTTAATGAGCTCGAATGATGTTACTGTAGTTGACGATATGACGCTATTTAAGTCAGTTCCTTTCTTTTGTTTTTCGGGGGGGAGGGGGGAGGGCGTGGGAGGGGAAGGTCCAACTAAACTGCAATTACTCCTCGAGAATATGGCATACATATGTAAACCTGAATACTACGGCGACTCGATTAATAACCAAATTAAATAGCAGGTGTGCGATTGGGCAGTGATGCATAGAAATGGTTGAATTTTCGACAAGCAACTTTTTTCCATATGAAGGGCGGATCCAGGGAACGGAATGGGTTCGCGATGATCTGACCCAACCCTTCATTTTGCCAGAGAATTAAAAAAAAATAGCATTCTTTTCACAAATTTAGACAACAAATAGGCTTAATCCCAACTTACAAGCCAACCCCCTTTCCTTCTTAAACTCCTGGATCCACCCCTGCAAGAAAAACAGACTCCCAGTCGTAGATGTCATTGTACGGGGCACAAATTTTACAGTGTATCCAAAATAACAGAAGCCAGTCGATCATTTGTGTTATTTATCCGACTGAATAACCAAAAAAACCAGGGCTGAGACAAAACAAAGTAGACAAGATATCAGGAGTTCAAGGCCAAAGCGTGGGTTTAATCCAGGTAAATAATACTTCCGGTGTCGCACAAACACTATGATATATGTGTTTATCACACGCTGTTTACCATATGTGGGTTTGACGCAGTTTGCCACAAACAAGACACCCCCGAAGTTGAACAACCATCAATAGTCTGATTCCAAACCATGACAATGGTCTTTTGGTTGCAACTCTTGTAAATTTATCCTTTAAATAAATTTTCCCGATCAGCCTGGAAATGCTGCGGGTTCTTGTGGCTTCTCCGTTCTTGAGGAGAATGGATTTAGTTCTACAAAGACGCCATCTTCTTCCGGTTTTCTATAGTCATACAGTTATCAACGGCCAAAAAAAAAAAAGAAAAAAAAAAGATTCACACTTTACTTGGCCGGCGACAGATATTCGACTCAAATTTCCATCCACGTGAGTTGTATAGTTAAGATATGGACATATACAACACCTCTTTCTATTTGTGTGTGTTTGCGGTTGTTATTTGTTTGTCTGTTTGTTTGTGTTTTTTTTTTTTGTTTGGTTAGATTATGATTCGTCATCAGGGGTCAATGGGTACAAATGAACTAGTGTTGGATAATACATAAAACGTATATTTGTAACATATTTTTCTCCTTCTATCTATCATGTTTTTGTTGGATTTTTGAACCTTATGAACAACATGTAAACATGATGAGATTTTCCTAACCACCAATTGTGTGTTTCAATTTTAGTTGTCACAAGGAATTCAGAATGTTATCGCATGGAAAACTGTGTGTTGGGATTTGGCATAGCTTTGTTTGTTGTAAGCAAAACAGAAATTCGATATCCTCATTAAACACTTAACTTATTTCTATCGTATTATTTCCAGTCAGACGATTGCCTTTGAAAGATAGTCTGGACAGCAAGATATGGAGATATGGCGACGATCAGATATGGCAGATTTTATACGATATTTGCACATGGGTAAGTTTGGTGAAACATTCCAAAAAAAAATTGATCTATTCAGAAACATCACCGCGGTAACAATGACTAGTTAATTCGCCTTAATGTTACAAAAAAAAATAACCAACAATATTTGCTGCAATGGGTTGGTTAAAACAATATTTTCATCAACTTTATGTATACAACAGAGAACTGTCGTAACTTAATAAATCTATGAATAAGGAAGAACAGTAAAAAAATTATGTTTCTTATCAGTAAGATATAAATAAAATGGGCATTAAGAGATGTACTCACTTTAAGCGGTTCATCCTGCTGCATTTGTTTCAAAAGTAAGCTTCTTTGTTTAGTTTTGAATCTTTTATTTTGGAACCATACCTTTAAAGATATGAAAAAAGGGAAGAAAATGTAAGATGTAAAAAAAGGGAACAGCATAAAATAAATGGAACACTTACTTTTTCTTGTTGTTGTTGCTGCATTTGTTTCAAAAATATACTTCTTTTCTTATCTTTACAGCGTTTGTTTTGGAACCATACCTTTAAAGACATTTAAGAGGAAATCACAGATGTAAAAATATATCATGGGAAAGGCTTCTGTTTTCTGTTCATTGAAAAGTGTTTTATGAAACGGAATTTGAATAAAAAAAGAGACCAAAATGGCACATAGTAATATATCTTTTTTTGAATGAATGTGAACAAGTTTAAATAGGGTCTCACATCATGGTAAAGATAAGAGTTGCGCTCGTGGTAACACAGGCAGTAGGGATTAAAACCATAATTCAAACAATTTTACAGATGATCTTAAGTATACTATAAAATTAAAATACGTAAATTGCTGTTGTTTTAACATTTCAATTTAACACTTTAGTTGAATATGAATTTTGGTGCAGTATTTGGAAATAATATTGAACTCCATGCCTACCCGTATGACCCTAGGACTGAGGTTGGTCATTTCGACAAGCTGTTCCTTCATCAAGGCATCGGGCCTGGGGTTGGCGTTATAGCAGGTGCGTAAGGTGTGTAGTTGTTTTTCATTTAATACAGTTCGAACTCGCGTCGTTTTGTGTGCTTTTTCTTTCCGTGAATGACTACCACTTCTGTCACTGGAGCCATTTTTACACGGCATTTCTGAAAAAGAAAAACAGAGAGAAAATAAGATATAATATGAGAACGTCCTTTATGATCAAGTTTTGACGGTATAACACCCAGTGTCTAAAACAGGAACAAGCGAACTAAAAACCAACCTCAACAGTGCTCGTTTTTTCATCCTGTATCAGGATGCATTGAGTTGTCATATTTAGACGACGGATAAGACTTGTCTGAAAGAAATGTGTTTTTTTTTTTTTTTGTTGCTTTATTGGCTTTTGGCGCCGTTCTTTCTATGATGACAGTATCGATTAAAATACAAACAAACTTTTTGGCTGAAAAGTTGTCTTTGAAACTTCAGATTCATAATGTCTGCAGAATATTAAACTGTCATTTCATAGAGCTGTTATGATATGCAAAGTTGTAAATTATTTATGCATTGATTCAAAGCTATTTGAGCGCTGGGGGAAAAAACGAAATATCGAGGGGTTGAAAAAGATTATTGTGTACAATTCTGATATTCATTAACGCCACACAGTTGTTTTTTAAATAGCCATTTCTTCCTTTCTTTCTTTTTTTTTTATTTTTATTTTTTTTTTTTGGAAGGCAAGCCAATTTGTATCGCGTCTTTCATCGGCTAAATATCTTTATTTTTACTACTGGCTTGTAATTTCAAACTCTTTTTGACAGGCTTTGAAACATTTAAAGAAAGGCACTAAAAGCCCACCTGTGTCTAAGATTATGTGTTGTAGATTGAAATAAAACCCGTGAAAGAAGCTCAATAAAAATTGTATAATATTCATGGAATGTTGTTTTTCCACTCGCCGTAATCTCCGGATCACATTAAAACGTTCTGTAAAAGATATTTTTTTGCGACTCTTTATTTGTATTTAAAATTAAGGAGCAATTATTATTATTATAACACATTTTATCGAAGTAATTAATAAGCGATGTGTGTTGTTGTCTTCTTATCACTTATAATTTTTTCTAGTGTTTCAAGCTCAAGCCAAACTTTTCGTACCACAGCAAGAGCCTGTGACGAAGAAGAAAAAGAAACGGTTGAAACGATTCCCTTTGGCTATTGTTTTGTTGAACAATTGTCGCGATTAACTAAATTAATAATTGGGCATGTCCACTGAATAGTTATGATCAAACAAGCAATGTGATTTGTAAGTTGTTCATATTAATGATGAACAAGAAAAGCAGGGTGATTTATTGTAAATGAGGCTCATCTTGCTGGGAAACGGCAAGGGTAGGGCTGGTCAGGAATTCCCTTTTTTCCCCAACCATGCTGGGAGGTATGAAAGGCTTTCTCACCCTGTACACCAGAGCAATGATACCGCCTTCTGTTACCTTATTAATCAGTGCACAGGACCTCCTTTAAAGGAGCCAGGACATAATACGGGCCACCATTAATTGACACCCCAATGCTGCTTTTGCCGAGACCAACTTTTAATGAAAGAATTCCCAATTTTCCAAACAGACTCAACGTCTGTAGCTGGAAAATGAAAATGTTGACCATTTTATATGATGTCAAGTGAGTTTTAGCTAATTAATTCTATTATTTATTGTTTTCAAACCAACTGAAACATGCCGAATTTGAAGTTGCATCATGCCATAACAATAATTAGAAATTCGTACATTATTTTCTGTATTTATCTTCAGAGTAGTATAAAGCAGAATCACAGCGAAAAATAGTTATTTTCTACCTATGAAAAAAATCTTTTTATCAGAGCTAAGGCTGGTGTTCCCAAAGACACGAGTGTGGGTCCATGGTTTGTTGCAGTCCGCTTCACCTCTTTCATTGTATTACAATGTTGAGACATGAGAGTTTTACGTGTAACGGGCGATTATCTGTGTTTAAATTTGTTGCTGTTGTTGTTGTTATTGTTTTTTTAAAACAGGAATGTAAAATATAAAACTTGCAAAGCAATGTCTTTCTTGTATTGCAAAATGAACATCTCCTGGAAGGCTTATCAAGCCTGCTGGCCCGTACAAGTAACAAAACAAGATTAACTGGTCTGATACCGGTAAAAAGCGCTGAGAGAAGAGCTGAGATAACCATATCTCTCATACTGAAACAGTAAAGTACAAATCGTTCAAAATAAAGCAGAAAATATGTCTGCTAACCGCATTTAGGCTTTTTTCGGGGGGAGGTTGAACGAAGAGAAACAAGTTTCATGATCATGATGAGAGATGGTAGGCACTTGCTAGGGCCATTGTTATATTTTTACCAACAGAGATCTTTTATTGTTTGGGCAAAGTCAATGCCTTTCTGTTCCTACTAGTTTCCGTGTATTTCCGTGTATTTCCGTGTTCTCCGTGTGTTCTGTCCTTCGGTGACGAGTCAGGGCATGCGGTGCCAAGTGGATTCATAAGACCACACCATGTTTGTGTCATCGAAATGAGTATTTCTCTTTTTCATCCTTTCAGTTTTTATTATTTCATATTATTTTCATTTTTAACAACAGAAGTCCTCATCCTCCGCAACAGGTGCTGTTGTTTACAGTTAATTTATCATCCAAAGATTGTGTCTTTATTATATTTTGATTATCATTTCACAGTGGAACCAAAAGGTCGCGTCACATCTTTTGGGACTGCCTTTCATCTGCGCAAATTGTTTGAAAATGTCAACGCGCTTAGCCGCTAACCCAATTTGGAATCAATATCTATAGGGAGGGGACTGGTCATAATTTGGTTATGAAGCCGGTGAGGGTTAGGGTAAAGCAAACAAAATACAGCACCCATTGTCTAATATCTATTTCAATCATCGTTGCATTGGCAATACTGACGTAAATAAGACACGACTTGCAAGAAAATAACATTCAATGTAATTATGGGTCATGCTTCAGTAGATCCCTTCCCACTCTTCATGAATAACGCATGAAACGGCATTGTTATCCATCTTTCCCAGTCTGTAATATTGTCAAAGAATGTTTCTGGTGTTTTTTTATATGTTGCCTTTAATACGGGCTACAGATAAATAAAGTGGACTGCGCTATTGACCAATCTGCAAGCGCGACATTTTTTTGTGCCTGTGCCTGCCTATAAATCTCTATTGATATTTAATATTTAAAGCAAAATAAACGGGCACAAACGTTAACAAAACAAAATGCCGCCCGAGTTCAGGAAAACCAATCAAAAGCTTATTCTTTGGTACTTTAGTCGCGCATTTGTTTTATTTACAAAATCCAAATACTTGTCAACTGGATTATAGTTTTACTATTAAAAACTTATGTATTTTAATTTTATAAGCAATTACTCACACCCCGCCCAAAATGTAGTTGCAATTCATAAGTCTTAATTTACATAGCACTCCGAATTCTGGACCATCAAGTGAACACAAACCGGAAGTACGCTTTAAATAGCTTAGCCTTATTACGCAAAGGCAAAGACAAAATAATAATTACTTAAAATTTGGCAGACAGAATCTTTCAATCGAAAGAAGTAAAGCATAAACATACCTGGTGAATTTTCTCCGCTTTTTGAATCACTTAGAGTTGTTATTATATTATCCTTACTATCCTCTAAATTTTCTCCTGATGGGGAGTTATTGTTATTTGCTGACCTCTCCACAACGTCATTGTCTGCTTTACAGAACAGACCATCGTCTCTGAGGGCGAACTCGTCGCCAGGGATAAGCTGGCGACTACACGCCACGCAGCGGAAACAGTCTATGTGGTAGATTTTATTCCGTGCTCGCATCACAAAGTCGTTTTTGCTAAATCCTTGAGAACACTTTGCGCATCTGGCTCCAAACAACCTACAACACATAAAAAAACGACATCGCATTATATCTCTTTTTTTCATTACAGCTGTGTGCATTTTGACACATCAGTGCACATATCTGCAAATTGGCTGTGAGGTGTACCAAGTCAAAAATCTCCCATTCACCCATAAAATATTCTATAATAAAGATCATTGGATCAACATCTGCAAGAAAAGTTAAAATATTTTCTTATTATCAATGCTTGACCTCATATGTGGGTATGCATGACTAAATTACTGATGCTGTGGAAGCGAAGATATTACATCACACCAATAGGAACTTCTAAGAATAAATATAGAACTGTTATATTAGTCTAAAGCTCCGTTATTAAATCCCTAGAAATCGTATTTAAATATTTAAAGGCATGGCGGTTTGTCTTATATCGTTAAAATACACCTGACTGGATAATAATACATTGCATCTTTTCATTCGCTCTGGCATCACAGCGATGGAATTATTTCACAATACTCGCATCATAAAAGCACTTCTGCCCATACCAAGCCCGAGTAGAAAAATCGAAACATCATTAAATTACCTCAGATTTTATGTTGAGCTGTACTTAGAAAACCTTGTTAGTAAAATAACGCAGTTTATTATTATATGAGAATGCACATGGAAATAAGGTAATCGGTGTCAGACATGTTTATTTCCTCATGGACATGGACCATCGAACTGGGACAAAAGACACACTTGTGTGCTGTGGCCATACACTCCAATGCCTTACGACTGCTCGCAAAATAATTTCCTTTCTTTTCAAATCACAGCCGATTCAGCATAGCCAGAATTGGCAATGTTGACATTTTGCCAGAATAAAAATTGGAAGGTTTTTGTTTGGGAATGATGTATCATTGAGCTATTGAACCTTGACCTTCATGCATCAGTGGTTTTACTCGTGAGCGAGTTCAGGTTTTGTAGTCGTTTGTGTTACCAGCTGATCGACGGCGGCATTGTACTAAACAGTATATAGGTTGCAACCTTTGCCAAAATCCAACAAGAGTGCTGGCTAATAACATACATGATTTTTTTCATCATGCAAGGATATTGATTAAGGGATTACGACGTGAAAATTCTTCTTTTCTCCTATGTATTGAAGGACGGTGATCACAGGAAATTGCGCACAACTATCGAACACCGTGTCTGAGGAATATATATATATGCAGCTGCAATGCAGTAATCCGTTCAACATCCTCACCTACTCCCCCCCCCCCCCTGGAGAGATGTCCTTGTGAAAATAAAGAAAAGTATTAACCTTAGATAATCTCTTTTGCAGTATGTCTTGCCTTCTCTGACGAAACAAGTACAGGTCTCATCCAAATGACAGCCGCATTCTGCACACTTCAGACACGACGCATGCCATTCAAGATCAGGCGCTACTCTCAGGATGAACTGGTCCATGATGCACCCTCCACAACCTACGCAGCTGGATGCTCTCTTCTTTACTGAAAGCAGAGATAATAATCCAATACAGTAATGTTAGTTTGTGGCATAAAAAAGTAATGTAGCTCAAAATGGACACAAGGGTAACTGATCAAATTAAATAGTTGCTACAGGTTTATCTGCTTGAGAAGGCCACATATCCCAGTACTAAAAATACTGTGATTGCGTAAGAAGTAACAATTTAAAAACCGCTTAATTTCTAATTAACCGACAAAGTTCTTATCGCCAATTCTTCAATTTCATTAATTTTAACTTAACTGCGGTTCAACAATATGGTTTAAAATATTACGAAATAACTATTATTATTTTTGTTCCTTTATACATATTATAATCTTGGCCGAAGATTAAACCCAGTCATTGGTACATGAGATGCAGATGAGGACATTTGTGTTCTCTTATTCTTATTTTTAAGAAAATCATTTGAAATTGCCACGCCTATAGGTTATCATTACGCACCAAAATTAGGAATTCACTGAACACAATACCAAACATAGATGCTTTTAAAAAGTGTATGTTAAGTTTGTTTATTGATTACGTATAAATACACAGATTTGCTTCTGTAATTACATGCGATTACCAAGAAACCTGCAATTACTGAAATCTTAGGAGCATAAAATTAAGGGTAATGTCGTGAAACTTCTTTTTTTTTTCTTTTAGCAATGCCATATAAGCTCTTTTTGCATTGAGTGCTCACATCATTTAAATATCTTTGAATATATTTCACTGCAGGTGCTTTGATATGCATATGCTAAATTCCCATGAAACATGTGGCATAATTATGACATCAAATAAAATACTTTAATAATGAAAACTGAGATTAAATTCCACCTGTTTTAAAACAAACACAAGCTTAACCACGATGGCACATGTCAGTGTACTGTTATTCTAGTTTCAAAAATTTGAGTGCCAAAACAAAATTTAAATTTTTGATGTTTCAGTAACAAAAAAGAATTTTTAAAAGTTGCTTGTTCTGTGGTTAGGAGACGAGACGCTGACAGCTCCATAGAGAAAAAAATACCAGCCGAATGCCAGTAACGGCAGAGTGGTCGGCCCACCATCTGTTCCGTGGATTTTCCTTGAAGGGCTATGGGTACAATCACGAACAAAGTGATTGATTCTGCTTAATTAGTGATAGGGCATTGTGTAAATGATACATATACACACATATACAGACCACATCATACCCACTGAACACGTTATACCAGCTGCCCCAGTGCCAAGTATCATTCTAGCTTCAGCTTCATTTAATACATCAACAACAAAATCACTGACCCGATAGTTATCGTTTTGATGCAACCGTTAAAGTGGTCTGTCTCGATTTAACAATGCCAGTTGCCGCATATTTTTATCCATAAACACACACACACAAAAACTAATATCGTAATTGCCTTTTAACATGTGCGTGGCAGTACCACATATTTTGTTAAAACATTTGTGATTTAATTCTTCTCCATTATAGTTTTGATTTTAACATAAGTTTATCTATTCAAAAATTATTATCATAGATTGATCTCGCCGTTGGATAGGATTCGCTGGGAGTGGGATAGTCTGCTTATTGCAAAAACCTGTCTGTTTTGATTTTTCCTAGTTGCTTGCAATGTGGCTCGGGTTCGTTTTTCTCTGCGGTATTTAGGTTGCGTTGCGATTTAAAGCTCAGATAAGCACACAGTTTCACCGTGTTCGTAGCAAACAAACCGTTATTCAATTTAAAATGTTGCATCTTTATTATGACAAACACCTGTTAGCGAAACCTCCAGCCTTTTGTTATCCTGTCAGTTAACAGTGTTCATCCGAAGATTGCGCATTGGCGTTTTTCCGAGTTAAAATCTGTTACTCAAAACGCAACAGCACAAAATGTGCATAATTGTGGAAAGGCAGGGGTGCTCTTTCTTGCGAAGAAGTGGGAATGGTAGGTTACAAGCAACAATTCGAAATTCGAGTAAAGATTGACTCCACCCAAACTGAAAACTATCTCAACTTCCCTCTCCCACAGCCAGAAAGTCTCTTTTTCGGAGAACTACAAGTCTCGAAGAAGTCACCTTGAATGCACCGCCGAGTAACACCAAGTTTACATACTGGGCCCTCCCCCCACCCACCCCGCCCTCCCGTTATCGAAAGTTTGGAGAACGGAGCAAAGCAGTGTTGATTCTGTTAGCATCTTCATTGTTTATCTCTGTTCTCTCGCTAAGGGATAGACCAGTTTTAGAATAATCACGATACACATAATTTCCTCTGGTTTTACGCTTTGAATAAATAAATAAAGTGTGACACTATCGCACCCCACCCCCTTCCCCTCAAACAAAAAAATGCTCGTTTTCAGCGAAGGCATTTTTCGCGAGAATGACTGACACAGTAATACAGTAATATACAGAATAGTGGAGTGCATATTTTCATTTCAGATGCACATTTTATTTATCAATAATGAAAATTACAACTGCATGTAGTATATAATCTACTTATTTAGAAGCTCGGTAAATCAAAAACTTCTGGGTTCAAATTTTAACAATAATAATAATAATGATGATGTTGATGATGATGATGATGATGATGATGATTATGGTGGTGGTGATGATGATGATGATGATGATGATGATGATGATGATGATAATGATGATGATGATGATGATTTAGTGATCGAAGCAGACGTGTAGACGCATGCAGAAAGCGAAGCACAATGCGAATAAAGATTGTGCACACTTGCTGAAGGCTCCTGAATTTAAATCCGGGATCCGATCCGGAGTAATGAAAATTAGCTTATTTATCTTGAATTCAAGTGGGTCTGGGGTTCTTCGTCTGGACTCGTATTTCTCTTTTTGTTTACTGATGAAAGCAGAAATACCTTTAGAAGAAATCTCAGTAGGCTTGATATTTTGTATCGTGAATTTGGAATATCTTGTCATCTTCGGCTTATTTCCAGGTGTCAAAATACTAGTAATTACCCAATTTGTTGATGAGATAAATTCTCTTAACATAGTGAACATATTTTTGCAAATAGGAAAACGATAGAAGGATAACTTCACGATGCATTTTTCACAGTATAAGTAAATCTAGAAGAGTTATTAATTGTGACTTAATTGATTGATGTGAAACATCGTTTTTGCATACGCCACTAACTGAAGAATAACTGATCTGAGATGCCACGGTATTTGTTCAATATTTACTGATGATAAATAAAACATAGTAGCAAATAACTGGTTATTTTGATGGATTACAAAATGTTTCACGTTTCGAAGTAATTTCTCCTTTCTGCGGAGTGAGTCGAGGGAGGGAGGGGTGTGTGGGGGAGGGGGGATGTTAGTTCAAGGGAAAAGCGTGTTAGTTCGAGAGGTGTTGTTGCGAAGGGCAGTTTGTAGGTGGAAAACATGCTGCAAAATACTCTGATACGTTGGTTATTTGGTTATTTGGTTAAGACGTTGGTTGTTTACCGTACAGAGCTACAAGCGTATTTAAAGAGCGGTCATTTCTTCTAATGCTGATAAAGTTCGAGCCCTACAAAAATACGTAAAATAACCAAGTGTGAAGCTAATCCTTCACAGATAACTAGCATTTGGAAGTAAATGAAAGATAAACAGTTTGGTCATCTAAAAACTCATATATTGGTAACAACTTACTTGGCAAAATAAACAAGTTCATTTATGCATGTCAATTAGCTCCTGCGTTCCTCAGTTAACTCAATCATCACCAAACATGTTTATTGTAAGGAGAGGCAGGCAGTCTTTTTTTTTTTTTCATTTAAACAGAAGTAAGAAAATATATTTTAGCAATAACCTTTGGATTACAGTTTCGTCAAAGACAGAACACACCATCCCACTTTTTTTTCTTTTCCAGGGACTTAGGATTTTTTTTGCTCCGTAATGCGACGTGAGAAGGTTTGTTTAGTGCTTGATTAATCGCTTTTTAAAAGTCTTCATATTGTCGATTAAATCACATAACAAACTTCGAGTGCTAGTTATCAGATACTTGCAATCAAACAAATCGATGTGACATAAATCATACTATTTATACCCACAATGGAGAAAAATAACTCCACAGAATAGTGTAAGACTTAAGAGTTTGTTTTAGGATCACATTTCTTGGATAGTTCCAGAGTTCATCGGGTGAGGAACAAAATCGAGCGTAATGAACAGAACTTCATGACTCGGTTTTAAAGAATATACCAACTTGGAAAGGTGGAGCAGATTTTCCAGCCGATAACAAACTATGATAGAGAACAAGTGAACCACATGATCGATTTTCATCAAACAGAAATAGTATTTGTTCATAATCTATTCGAACTTAGCTGTATGAAAACTATATTCACTGACCCGATTGGTTTATTTGTGTCCCATGACAGTTTCTCCGTTATATTTAAATAAATAAGAAAATACATAGTTTTCTTTCTCTTTGACCTGTTCATCTACTTGCGGTTACCACATACACACAAATCTAATATTTACAAACATAAATATTATAAGCATCATCGAAAATCAAATATTCCTAAATCTTTGCAGAGGTTAGACGCGTGCCCATTATTGGATTGTATCAGTAAAATGGCGATTAAAAAAAAATATACTGAATTTAAATTGTGATATTTCTTCTTTAACTTCCGGTTATCTTGAATAAATTCGAGGTTTAACGGGAAGGATAAAAAGGTGACAAACATTTTAATAACAAATTCGAAAGTATGAATGAAAATTCCAGAGATGAGGTGTAGCATTTGACACAACTGCTTTGCATGCCATTCTTTCATCACTCACTGTTCGCTTAATAGCCTTTTCAATATTGAAAAACACATACCATAATTGAATATGCATAAATGTCATTCTGTAGTAATGGTTGAGGATAAATTGTTTTGTTGCGTTTTTTTCTTCTTTTTTTTGCAATTTTATTAGTCTTATGGATAAGTCTGTAGTACGCGTGTAATATTTTGATATCTATCCTTGTGATAGAAAATACCATCAAGATGTTAGAGCTCATTCGTTCATCTACTGGGTCGTCAAGTGGCGTAGTGCTATTTTAACAAAACATACATTTCAGACTTCACAGTAGTCACATCCTACATAAAAATATTGGGCCGCTATTAATAAACATATTATACATTTTTTCAATATATGTAATTTATAACTGTTAATATTTTTTCTGTTAAAGATGCGACTACCTTTAAACTTTCTGGTTGTCTATAGTTACTACTTGTCTTTGGGTTTTATTTAATAAGCATACATTTTTCTCACTATGTTCTTCATAATCAACTATTATATTATGAAACAACGGTGTACTGAATTGCAGTTAGATGCCTGTGAATAAAAGTGCAGAGAAAGACACCTTTAAAATTTCATGAGGAAGTCTTCAAGTGGACTGTTCTCAATGCCCCTTTTTTGAGTAGTTTTCAATAAATAATAGCAATTGCCTAAATTAGTTTATTCGCTATTGTAGTATTGATACTTCATTTGAATTAATTAACTGTTGTTGAATGAATTCCTAGCTTTACGTATCAAACCCTAGCTGCACAGAAAAAAAAACCGTCTGCTATTTTAGGAAGCACTGGGGTTTGCCATTCTACACGTAAGACATGCAGTGGTCGTCAAATATTTGTCAGATTATAAAAAGAACATCTGCATTTACAGAATTATGATCATGACTCAGAACAGGAATGAATTAACAACTTCAGTGTCTTAACTCTGTCCATACCGTATTTTAAAATCAATTATACAACAATCCAGTTACCAAGAGAGATTTGTCTGCCAATTGTTTCAAAACGCACTTGTGGACTCAAAGATTAATTGTAATATAACTAAAAATCCCTTACGTTTCTTGTGGGGCGGCTCCTGTTCCATCTGGAAAATTTCACTTAAGGGAGAAATTTTGCCGGTTGATTAGCTTCTAATTATGTGTATCACAGCTTTACGCTAGTGCGGCCGAAATATTCCTATAAACAGGAAATAGTTTATTTCCCTCAGAATAAAGATGCTATGTATTTATTCTTCTGGATATATTTTAAACTGTTCTATCCAAAATATGTGAAACTGTTAATCCAATTTGATTGCATGATTTTATCAATGAAGTTTTGAGATAAGTGATCTCAAGGTGGTAGAAATCAGTTAGAACGTATCCCCTTTTTTTAAAGCTTGCCCGTTTCGTGACTAGATAAGAGAAAACAGCTTCATATCAGTTATATGATAACACGGTTCAGATCTTACATATATCCAGGTTAAATAATATTCAGGATAAAAAAAACCTAAATTTTGCCCCCTTTCAAAGTGTCATTCGCAAAACTGTAAGTGCAGAACAAACGCTTGCAAATCGCCTGTGGTGTGTAATAAGTAGGAGAGCTGGTTCTCTGCCACAAACTGTGACGTTTCGTGTGAGAACACTTTTGATTGGCTGATATGTGAACAGTAGCAAGTCACATGATTTGCTTGGAATAAATAAGCTACCACTTCTACAATGCTTTCGTTCCGCCCACTGAGAAAGCAAAATGCAATAGGATTTCAGGCCAACTTGATTGACTCGGTTCAGCAGAGGCAGCTTTTCATGAAGATGATAAATTGAATGTCCTATGTTTTTCCCTTAAAAAAGGGATGAGCCTTATTTATTAACATATTATATAAGGAACTCATCAAGAATTAAATCAATACAGTGCCAGTATATTTTGGAGACTAAAAAGACTCTAAAAGTTGTTCATGTTGTAGTTTTTAAGGGTGCTAGGTTGAATCAGTAAATAGAAAAGACTGTGGTTTATTTTGCAATGAATCATCCCATGCGTCTATTTAATGTATTTCTTTCCTATTTAGTGAAAATATAGGAGATTGGGATCACACGTTCGTGAAATTAAGTACATATTCACTGCAAAAAGAAATAATAAGACAATTAAAAGAAGAGAGAAATATATTGGTCAGACAATTGTTTTTATTTGTGGTGCAGGAAGGTCCGTTCACATCTGCGAGGGGTGAAATAATATTAGCTATAACCTGGACATCGCATCTGCCTCAGGTTCTGTTAAATCACATCTGAATATTTTTTATCAACAAGCAGTTTAACAATTAAATCTCATAAATAGCGGTTTGCAATAAAATATAACACTTAAAAATGGACTAATCATGTTTCGCGCAAGTAAAAACTCGTATATTTTTGCTACTCAATGCTGCATATTATTTTAAAGAGTTCTAAGAATAACTCCTGGTAGAAATTCAATAGCACAAGACGAATTATCTTAAATGTTTAAGCAAATTCTTATGAAGGTTCTTCCCCAAATCATAATTCTAAACATACGATTTGTATCTCAGATGAAGATTTATAAGGGAACACATAAATCCTTTGTTAAAAAAAAGAAGAGATGTTCTATCACATCTATTTGACAAGAACATCAGAGAAGAATAGGTACTATAGAGTAAAGCCCCGTTAAATGCTCTCTTAAGTTACTCTATTTTGTCATTTTCTCTATTTATATGTAATAAAAAGGTACGAGATTTTGAAAATCCTGTTAGGAAGCTCGTAGTTTTCATAAGTGATCAAGCCTTCATTTTTGTGTTGGAGGGGGGGGGGGGAGGATGGGAGGGGCGGGGCATAAAAAATGGAGTGCCTTATAGCCTCAGAAAATCGACAGAGACGACTGTTAAGACTAGCGTTGGTATTTCTGTGGGCATTTAATCAATCCAAGTTTGAGTGTTAGATTTATTTGGATGTTTATACATTTAAAATAATAACTTTCCACTTATCCTTTTTCCATACAAGAAATTGTTATTTTTACTTTATATATTTATTTATTACGGGGCATGGTGACAGTGCAAACGAAACAAAAATAATTTCCCTTTTGGTGTGTGTGTTCTGCAAGCTTTTGGGAATAAATTGATTGTAAAGTATATACGATGTTCCAGGATATCTTGATCATTGTATATTGAGCCCTCTTCCCACCGAACGTATTTTTTTTCCGGAAATTTTAACCACTGGATCATATTCTCCAAGCGTAAGCTGCCCAAAAGGGATAAGTTGAAGACTCCCAACCCTTTCTCTTCCATTGGGGTCAAGTTAACTTTCGAATTATTGGCAGCTGAAAACAGAGGCAGCATCCACGAAAATCTTCTCTGAGAAAGGACATTGGGCTGATGAATAAAAGTTCACCGGAAAGGACCATGGCGCTGAACTCGATTTTATATGACTATGAATATCAAATCTTGATTGTATTTTAGAAAAATTAGTATTTGCTTTATTTTTTTTTTGTATCTGATATGGACCAAAATTGTCAACGTAGGATGCGGTGGGGGGGGGGGGGCAACCTACCTGGGGCCTTACAAACTGGTCTGATGGCGAATTCTTTAATAGATAAATGCACATTGAACATATTTTAAAACATTTCAGATTTAAATTTCTTATACATACTCATATGCATATTAACAAGCAAACTAGTTATTCGTACAGGGAGATCAATCGATATAAAAGACCGACTATTTGCCCGGTCATATGCATTGCTTCGGATGTGTCAAGCAAAAGTTTGTTTTTTTTTACACTGAATGTAGCTACTAACTATATTACCAATCAGATGTGTTCAACATCAGTTGCAATGGCTGGCTAAAACGCTCGTTTAAGAAACACATAAAAAATTAATGGTGTGAATAGAGAAACGGTATTATCCAATTAAGCGATGAGCTTGTGGCCTTTTAAGACAGAACCATGGGTGTGTACAAATGTTCTTGTTCCACACTGCCACCCGCCCTGACACCCAAGAAAAACAATTCATTATTCTGTTCCTCATTAAATCCCTCATAGAGTCTCATATTTTTTCAAATACTTAGGAATTAAGTGCATATTTTGTTGTTGAAGTGACTTATCAGGGTATTGTCATAAGTCCTGGTCAACTGAAGTGGACAGTCCGGTAAAACCATATTGACATAACTGTGCATTAACTTAATGTGTTATTAAAAAAGATGAAAATGCCATGTCCGAACAGTCCTCAACTTTACGTATAGCTCATAGAAGTAGGTATTGAAATTCTCACTTTCTACGAAAATCCAGGTTATGGTCTACTGGCGCCGCCGCTGTGAAGAAATGGTTACCGCTTTCTGGCCTGGCTGCAGCCTCGCATAAGGGAATCAAAGTGGAACGACCCTGTGACAAGTCCGATGTTACACGAGAGGTGGCCACCTTTGAAAACTGGTTCTTTTTCCAGAATAAAGGCGCGTTTCTAGACTATTCAATTCACGACGAAAAATGGTTCTCTCCATTTTGATGATGCCTTTGCTTTTTTAGAGTTTAAGTACTCTGCGACAAAAAAAAATCAGTTTCCTTTATCATTTTGATATAGGAGTTCATAAATTAGCTGAATGAAAATCCATTTTTAACATTTCGCTCGTGTCTGTGAGGAGGGGGGGGGGGGGGATGGGGAGAAGGGCGAGATTACGTTGCAAACCATCTGCCGATATGCACCGTAGTGAAACTGGTCAAACACGCTACACAAATGTTTTATTCGCAGGTGCCATTTTCCCTTGGTCACTGTAAAACGTCACGGGGAAAATGGTGAGATTTTGACCATCGACGCTGCTCTCAGTTGGGAATGATCGGTCTGTCTTTTCTTCCATAAAATAACTTTTATAATAAATTGTTGTGGCTCACTCTTATATTTTAACTTGACATGTTTCCACGTTTAGTTCGATGAACATTTATAATTCTGTGCTTTACTACATGCGGATTTAATATTTAAAATTTCGAGACCAAAACCAAATCTTTAGAACAACCTGGTTTTCGCTCAGTTTCCTGAGGTGCAATATATAATCGGAAGAAAAACCCAACAATTTGAAACAATGAACTGAAATGTTCAAATTCTGTCCATTGTTGAAAATATGGGAGGGGGTTGCTTTCATGGAAAGCCGGCCATTGTCGCAGGAATTTCGATTTCGCATGTCTATTGCAAGCGAGGTCTATACCACGTCGCTCTCCCGACGTCTATCCAACGTCTATCCCCTGACGTCTATCCAACCTCGCTCAAAAGTCGTTGTTTCTAGATTTATATATAACTAATTCCCGACTTGTATCCAACGTCACATGTTCACAGGGAACGAAAATAAGACAGAGGTGTGGTGACATCCTTTGATGAATATATCAAGGGATGAATAGAATATTAGTGAATCCGGAACAGAAGGGCCCTGGACAAAAGGGCCTTGGACATAAGGGCCTTTGCCAAAACGGCCTTTTCCAAAAGGGCCTCTCCCAAAACGGTCCTAAATGAAAAGTTGGACAAAAGGGTCTTGAGAATTTTTTTTCGATATGGTTCTCAAAACTATTTTTATTTTTTTGTGTAATAAAATAACAACTCCAAAAACAAAGTTTATTGATTTTTGCATGATTCAGACAAATTTTTGGCTGTCATTTATTACTTTGTCTTGTGTCCATTGCTGTTGGTCACAGTTCAAATAAAGACCTCAAAATCAGAACTCCTTATATATCGGCAAGACACTGACACACCAACAGCATCCGCCTTAGCGCGTGTATTTAAACAGTACAGTGCAGAGGAACGAAACAAAGGACAGAGATTATCTTTTGTGGCACACTGAGTCCGAAATCTGGCATCTAAAGCCGGTGATGCGAAGTAATTAAAAGAGTCTTTACAATGAGTAAAACATCAAGGCAGTGATTGGTACAAACAGGGATTAACCTGTAGCGCAGTGCTTCGGAAATTTCAAGAGAGTGATGGGGAGTAATTGAAACAAAACATCAAGGCAGTTATCTTTAAAAACACAATGAAGCCTGTTTTTTATTTTTTATTTTATTACATATTTTATCAAACAATTAAAATTTAAAATCCTAAAAAAAGTTTCAAGGCCCTTTTGTCCAACTTTTCATTTAGGGCCGTTTTGGGAAAGGCCTTTTTAGGAAAGGCAGTTTTGGGAAAGGCCCTTATGTCCAAGGCCCTTTTGTCCAAGGCCCTTCTATCTGGGTATCAATATTAGGAAAAGGTATCGGGTGGAAGTACCGTTAACTGAAGATGTCATTGACTGAACGTAACATTCAAAATCCAATAGGCTGAAGATAACACAGCTTGGAGATATCATGCGAGGATATAATTGGTAAAGTTATCACAAGGTAAAAATATCATGGGTTCAAGGCATGTTGTTTCAGGCGTCTAATCGGTTTGCTGTCCACAAGGAGTGTGTTGAGACAAAGCTCTAATCCATGGAGTGACATGGCGGATCCAGAGAGTTACACCTCTGTCCGCACAGCCTTAAGTTCAATAAAGCAAAAACCTGCAATTTAAGCGCAAAATGCATATTTCAATCCCCTTCTCCCCTTTCAAAATTTGGAATCATCTGCAACCCCTTCTTAAGAAAGCCTCTGGATCGAACGATCACAGAGCTAATTACAAAGAATTAAACGTAATTTTTATATGACGAGTGCCAGTCACGTGAGTGTTCTAACAAACAGATTGCAAATGTTAAAGCAAGTTAGTTCTCTGATAATGAATATCACAGTCTTATTTTAATTATCCGTAGTGATATTATATAACAGTAAAAGGCAGGGCTTATATGTCGCCATGTAAAAAGATATAAACGTTTCGCCTTATAAAAACAATAAATAGTTTTAGAAATGGGTCCCCCGATATGCAAATATTTTCAATGTCTGTAACTGTGATGCTTCATGTCTCAAGAACTACTTATCGCGCCTAGAGGCGGATTTAAAATGACTCGTACGCTACAGTAATTAGCTATCGAAGCGACATGCCTAACAGTTTCAGCTGATAGCTGGTAGTGAAGAGGAGAAAGGCACTCGGACTCGACGGGTACAGTGGCGATACGCTTTCAAATCCAGTCCCATAATCTGAGGTGTTTTGCTGCATCTTATATCAACCATTTCCTTATAAATAATCTTCGTTTATGAGTAGAATACGATGATACTTAAATCCCATGAAAAGTGACTAAAATAACAATGAAACACACACAAGCAGTGGGATTTTAAACAATTTGGGAGGTGAACTTAACCACTTCACTGTTATAGTGATAACTCTTTTTGTGATATTACATGTAAAGTGCGGCACAATACAGCATTTGTGCATCGATAACCCCCTTTATGAACTGCAGAGGGTGCTTTGAAACAATACCTTATTTACAAGGTGTCAAATGTCAAGATATAAGCTTAGACTTTGCGGACTATCCCCAAGATGACCCGACACGTTGAGGCGGAGATATTTAAACAATGTTAATTTCATTGCTTAACTATAAAAAGGCAAAGGCAGCTAGCTGACAGACGGATACGCACAGTTCAATTTGTATCTAAAATTTCATGTCAATTATATATTATAAGTTATATACGCAAGATGTCGCAAAAATTGATAATCTTTAGTTTGACGTGAAAACCCATATTATCCTATGTACACGATGTAAATGTCTACCGTGGATGTTGTATAAAAACTTATTGTGACGTATATGTTAGGAAAGGATCACAAGATGACACGAAATCGATTTCAGGTTAGATGATTTTTAGGTGTAAAAATGTTGTCAACATGAAGATATGTGGTCGTTTCAGACCAGTTTGCTGCTTGGGCGGAATCCAGAGGCTCGTAAATTGCTTGATTTAAGGTCTGTTCTATCAAAATATCCCATTTATTGTAAGCTTTGGCGGCGGCACTTTGACTTTAAAATGTACAAATAAAAACTTTACATTTAAATCATGACATGTCAGTGAGTGTTTTGATTAATCAATTAAAAGCCAATCCTTTTAAAATGTTTACTTTCAGTGTTATATTTGGTGTAAAAAGAAGAAATTCGAGTTTCCAAAATTAAATGTCACTTGGTCATCTGACTTTACGCATTGGATGGGGGGGGGGGGGGAGGGGGGATGAAGTACGGGTGGCTCGTTCTCGTTCACTGCAAACTCAACAATTTTTAAAAGTATTTATTCATTAAATCTTTCCAATCCATGATTCTTTAGTTGTGTTTTTATTTAAACCAATGGATTTCCTCGAAGTCCAATTTTAGAGCTGGAATGCAAATATTGCATCGCTTGAAATTCCAATGACAGTTGTCAGATTAAAATGACTCGTGAAATTTTCAGAAAAAAGAAGAAAATTCGCAAAAGAAATTTCAAAGAAATGTAATAAGTTTAAAACTAATAGTAAAGAATTTTTGAAATTTATCATTGAAAAAATATCATATTCGTACCAGAGTGTTTTAAGCTGGTCATTATGAAAGGCTTTAAAATGAAGAGGACACGGTAGTTGCTTTGAATATCTTAACTAAATAATGTTATTTATTTGACTTCAAAAACCGGAAGAAGACAATTTCAGCAGCTCGAATACTCTGAAGCCTCGAGGCCTTCGATTTTCTGCCCAATCTATGAATTTCATCGTTCTTTAAATTTAGAATACTAAACCTTTCATATATATTTGCGCGTCCTCTTAAATGCTACTAAAGCCCCCCTCATTTAGCACCTAACCCACCCTTAAAAGTTCATCAGAACCTAAATACTTTAAACCTGACAACACACCTTAAGGACTTAAATAGGCAGATAATAATCACCGTTAAATTGCGCAGAGTATACGTTTTCAAGTCTCTCATGGTTGCAGAGACATCTAAATTGTTTGCTTGTTAGGATCATTTTTCTTATGGGAAGACTTTGATGTGACTGCTAGCTTTTTCAAGTGTTGATGTTTATATGACAGTCGCGACCGCCCCCATACAATAGTTGCGGGGACAGATAGGTATCACGCCCTATTATATATGTCACAGACTTGTCTTCGCCAAAAAAAGCAAGATGTATGTAAAACAGACACCGTCGGCATGTGTTGACGTGCATAAACTGTTCCCAGCCAATCATTGGTAGCTTCCTTGTCGTCATGAGGATATCCATGTGACGTAGCCGCAATGACATCATGGCGTCCTAACGTCGCGGTTTTTTACTGCGGGGAGTTTGTTTTTGTACTGAAATAAAAGTTGCTAGATTTTGTTTTTGAAAGTGTAATTATTTGTGATGCTATGGGCGGCCTCTTCTTGGTGTTCAGTGCCATGCCAACGATCAATATTCACTGAAACACCATCTTTTAAACACCTTTCAGCTTGTAAACTTTTTTTTAACCTTTAAAAAGTACAAAACTACCAACTTTTGTACAGTATAACTGCTTGATCTCTATGATAATATGCATCCTAACCGAATTTCAAATCTAGGCTTAGTTCTGTGTAATACATACAAGCATGAGAGCGTTTGTTGGGAATCTACTCTTTCAAGATGCAGTTCAACTTAGTAAATCACTCTTCATCTGGCTGATATAGTTAAAATCCATGTGTCTAGGTTTGCTGCTATGCACAGTCAAGAATCAGCTACCAGTTAATGGCTGACACAGAGAAGTACCCCATCAAAATAGTTCAGGCATATTTTATAAACTTCAAAGACATATTTGGATGCCCATTTTATAGATCATATATTTGAGACCTTTTATTATCATCATAGTTATCACACATATCATTTCTCATCGGATAAAATCTTACCATTTTGCCCAGACCACTGGGACATTTTAATAGACAAATGCCGGACTCATTTCACAATATAACTAAATTATACTCATTGGTTAGAAAAAGGACAACATCTTCTTTGTGAGCGTTTATGCTTCTGAATCGCTAATATCACTGTAAATTATATACTATATCTAAGATAGTTCACATTAGAAGATAGAAGATATATAATGTCCAGTAGGAACCCCTTAATAGATGCATCTATTCTTTATACATCAGTCATTAATCACAGCATCGTGTAAGAACGTTTCATCCAATTTCAACCAAAGCTACATGTTGATCGACTCAGTTATTTTGAAATGAAAAACGCATGCTTCCCAGCAAATTCTTCTAATAGCAGAAGAAAAGCTCAAGAAACAGAAGTTGAAAAAAGAATAATGACTGATGCTAAAATATGAACAATATTTCGTTAAGACTAAACCACTAATGCTATCAGCTGTAGCAGAGGGTATGAGTGTGCTCAGTCCATTTCCTAAATCAAGCATAACATCATCGTTCTGGTGTGTCACTTAACGAAGGGGAACTCACAAAGGTGACCGCTCTTAGCATCAGTCTAACACACGAGATTAACCACAATGTTGCCTCATTTGTAACAAGAACATTGTCACTTTTGCACTCTCGTCACACATAAAATGACTTCCAGTAGAAAGATTTGCGGCAAATTCATTCCCAGTTCATGTCTGATTTGCTATGTGTGAAATCAAGCATATAAGAATGGTATGCCACAAGACATTAGTAATAAGTAGCCATGATCTTTCTGGACTGCAGTTTTGTGCATGGGACGTAATGAAGTACACTGCATTCCAACTGCTCCATCAGTAGTGTCTGGTTCTTAATCTCTGCCCTAAAGGCCGAGTTCGTAATCCCCTGGACAGATCCACCTTCGCAGAGACATCTAGAATTTCTTCTTAGGAAAGAAGGTATTTTGAATGTTTCAGTTTACATTCTAGAATGCCTTCATTAAGCAGGAAGGATTATTTTGAATGTTTCAAAACACGTTCCAGATTCTTTCTTTAAGTAGGAAGGAAGGTAGTTTGAATGTTTGAAACCATGACGCCATCTGGTTTTACAAAATAAATGCCTTTGTAACTCTTTTAACTGTTTAACTTTTTATATGTCAATGTAAAGTAAATGGTGTCTTTTGGTTTTAGTTTAAAAGTTTTCTTGTAAAAATTAATGAAAAAAGAAACTACTAAATATTGATGAAATTGCCCACGAAAACACCTTTACCTTACTTCCTTGTATTTTGATGCTTTGTGCCAAGGGATTAAAAATTACAAATTTAAAACAATAATGATAGGCCAATGATGTTATTTTGATCTCACGCGGAACCATTTTGCTCTAACATATCAGGTGCAGTTTCATATTTAGCTGTAAAGATTTCACGACGTCATGAAACGCAGATCATCCTCCCGAAAAATATCACATGAGAACCAGTCTTGCCCCCTACACACGCAGAGTTTCATTGTGCTAGTTGCAAAACCTGTCAAAACAAATACTCCTCGTTGTTTCTGGCCTAAAGTGTAGAAAATGACAAGACGACAGTATACATTTGATTCTTTGCTATTTGAATTAACAATGAATGTGCAGTTAGTTGTGCATGGAGCCTTTGCTTGTGCATGGACGTAGTATTGCTGTTGTTTTAAGATCTTAAACTGAAACTTTTGCAATGTCTTCGATATTCATTTATAAATAGATTCGAAATCTTAATATTCGAACGTAGCTATTAAATCAAGCAAACTTTTCATGAAGATACCATGACAACATCATCTACTCCTGGCAACAGACCAATGTATTCTGCTTAGGTACATTATACTAATACGACTTAATATTTGTATTTTTAACATGCTTGAGCAAAATCATGTCGTCATAAACATCTTATATACAATTATGCACACAATTTTAGAACTTGTTACATAACGCAAAATACGACTTTAGAGTTACCTGAGAGTTAAGTACTGGTTGTACCTTTTGTGTCTGTCCAAACACTTTCAAAATATCAGTGTTAAAATTCTCCCACATTAGTAATCAGTGTGCAATAGTTTTGCAGAACTTCAATTTACAGCAATATCCATAGAAGATTCTGAGTTTATTTAGTGCTTTACACTTCGTTTATTTCTAACAAAATAATAACGCAAGTAAAACAAGTAAAAACGAAAGAAAGAATGAAAGGACGTATAATGTCGTATTTTAAATTAAACCGTAAATATACCGTGATGATTTGTCGTTTAGGCATTGTTTTTTACAATTACAAAATGGACAAAACATTGGCAGGACAGTCATTTAAACACCATTTACTTTACTGCCATTTTCTTGCTATCCTTTTGGCAGGTATACCTAACTTATTGGCTAAATAGGTTAATTCTCGGTAAGTTGCCAAATACTAAGGCTTGCGAGCAATTTATTTACTATGCAGTTTTATAGTTTACATCTTCCTTTTCCATTCTCTGTATATGTATCATGTCTGTATCATCTACTGAATCATAGCCTGCATGTATTAAAACATTATACCAGTCACACTGATTGTCACCTTACTAAGCATTGGGAAATACTTCTTGATGATTAGCCTTGTGGTGCGATTTTCTAAATGGGTTTAGTTTTTAAACAATTTATGTACACACACAAGTAAGTTTGGTTACCTTAAACCTGCAATGCAACTCCATGATAAACTTCTGTTTTCTGTGCGCAGAGAAAGCCTGTTAACAATCTTTTTGTCACATTAACAACTATAATCCCTCTATGTATTTTAATATTTAGACTCTTTATCAAAAACATCATAAGGTAGATAGTAAAAAAATTGCTTTTAGCAAACATAGTCAATTTTGCGATTTGGTCTGATGTTTTTTCACAATTTTTAACAATTGTTTTCGATATAAACGGACGTTTGTAAGAACTGTAACATTCTCCTTGGTTACAAATGTTAAGACCTGCTTCAATACTAACACATTTTACTCAATTGCAATTTAAAGTTCATATCTACCAGTCTCAATTCTTTCAAGTACTCGGACAAAACAGGTTTTACAGGCAGTCACTCTTAAACTGTACTCACCTGTACCGTTCTTAACAAGCTAAACGCATATTGCATTTCCCAGTGTAATATTAAGAATTTCTTAACCAAGGGGCCATTAAACCAAGCTTGTTTAAATGCTATGCGATGTAAAGTAGAGTGATTCGAGGACCTGGCATTAAATGTAACAAAATGGAAAAGTTTATATTATTTTTATTTTGCAAACAAGCACGAATGATTATTCATACGTATTCTGTGTAAAGAGCTATAATGATTTACCATTCATAATTCTTAAGTAATGACATACGACGTTATCATCAATTGCTTTCAGTGTTTTGTGCCAGTTATAGCTATTTACCTCTGCCTAAGTTATGTAACTGTTTTAACTTTCTTTGTGCAATGCTATGTCTGTATTATGTCTACTACCACACATGTATCATTTGATTTCATTTGTGATATAAACGTTCAGTGTCTTTGATAAATCAATAACATAGGTTAAAGGATAAAAATTCGTGACAAACATTGGTAAAAGAGCGTCTAAGCACCCAGTCTTTTGATATAGCAAATATCAAGCCTAAGAAAAGCTGTAAATAAGAATTATTCAGCTGCTACCAGGGTGCATAACCTTACATGTACTAATGCAAAAATACCATATACCATATAAGGTGGTCCTGTGCCAGCATTGTTATGGAAGAATTGAGAGCACATGGTTGAACAACTGTCATATAAATAGATAGAGGTTTGGACAGTCATAAAAACAGTTTTTTAATTAAATTGCCGATCATACCAAGTGCAGTAGCATCAATATTAACAAGGAAGCTAAGATTTTGAAATCAAGTCTTTGTTGTAAACATTTTACTCAGTGACATTAACCAGATGACATTAATCTTTCGACAGAAATTATATGAAAAGACTAATAATATGCACTGGCAGCTGCCAGGGCATCTTTTAAAGAAAATAACAGCTAAATAACAAATTAAAGAACTACCGGCAAATCTATTAATGCAAATTGTTTCTGTTGAGCTCTGATTTCACCAATAATTAACATTTATTGATCTTTAACATTTGGCAAATCTATGATTTGCAAGGAGTGTTGAAATGTCCGGGTGTTTCATTCGCGGCTTTTATTTCTTAACAGTGGTCCTTCACTTTGTCCTTTCTTCTCCTCTCAACAGATTGGACTTTAGACAGCTACAACGCAAGAAATTTTTACTTATTAGATGTAGATTTATACTTAAAGGTCTCCGCCAAAGGGAATGTAGCTGACACGTTGCATGCAAACAGCACCACTAAGAAGTCTGCTTTCCAATGTGACCTGACGGTAGGCGTACACTTCATAAATTGCCAATGAATTCACACCGTAGACAGTAGAACGGCAAAACAACGCTGATCGAGCATCTTGACCTAGGAGCAGCTAATGTATATGCTTAAATGACACCATTTTACATAGAAACTCAAATGAATTTCAAACCAAAGTATGGGAGGAACAAATACATTTGCAGAAGCATATCTGTGCCAAATTTCGTCCTCCTAGTCCAAAATCCACTAGTTAACAAAACAAATTGGATGGCTGGAAAAGGAAAGCAAACGAATTTCATCTGGCGATTTATATGAAGCTGGCTGTTAATATACGTTTACATATCTCATTTCTTAAATGTGCCAATTGTCGCCTCTAATTTGGTCTATTTATTAATGGCTTCGATAAATTTTTGAAGACGCAAATGAGGAGCCTGTAGAAGTGAAGTTAACATATAATCCAAACACTGCCAAATGCTGACACAAAACTCATTGAAAGTCCAGATTCTCCGCTAAATCTTCAAAGAAACTAACAGAAGCAGCAGAAGAAAAACTAGGTTTGACTGTCATGATAAACACATTGGGAGGTGTCAGACAAACATCATTTATGCCTTTAAATGCGAGTATTATTTTAAATGAGCTTATAAAATCAATAAGTATTATTAATGTGTGTTTATTTCTCAAAAGATGCATGGTATAATTGTTCTCCTCTGCTTACTCGTTTGCATGTCGCGGAAACAGTACATACGGATGTAATTGAAAAATGTCGTGATATGGAGTATAATTATTACCCTGCATATTCATAACCATTTAACAACAGCCCATTGATCACAGCGTAATGTTGATCCCTTTTAAGATTTATGAACACCTGCACTTTTCATGCCGCTGTTAAACGAGAACCAGTTTGATGGTTGTAGTTCAAGAACAACAATAATAGTTTATGAGTACAAAACTTAACAAAAAGTAAAATTAAAATAAATACAGAGATTGCTATATGGTTGACTTTATATATATATATATAACATATATATATATATATATATATATATATATATATATATATATATATATATATATATATATATATATATATATATATATATATATATATATATATATATATATGGTTGACTATCAGCATGTCACAACGCCAAATGGCAAGTCAGAAATGTAAACATAAACCGATATTTAGTTTTCTGGCAAAACTCATTCTTCACGGTTAATTGAATTGAACCTTGAGTGTTCGGTCAACATTTTTGACGTCAACGTTTGCTGCTGAAAAGTGTGTTGCTTTACGTATCTTTTGCACATATTTTCAGTTCTGAAGTTATTTCGCAAGTTTGAGAAAGGATCAAGAGCAGGCCGCAGGGACAAAATTCAACACGGGATGCACACCGTGAACTTTATTTAGTTGAATAAATATTTCTGTTTCTACTTACAAACATGGTTTTGTGGCCGATTTGGGGAGTAAATATTATTTATAAACCGGTAGGCCAAATATTTTTGGTTAGTTGGTAGTTAACAATACCGTATGAATAAACAAGAAATCCAGGTGATCAGCGAACAAATACTTATACCTCACTGTACACGATTTCAGCTGAAACCTTTGTATCTTCTGTTCAGTTTGCTCAGAATAGTCTCAAATGGTTAGAGGGATCGCCAGAAGCATAAAATGTTTCACTATGGGTATTCAAATTTTTTTCTGGGGGAAGGGGGTGGTGTTGGTTTAGGTTTGAGGTTTTGCATTGAAGTTTAAGGATTTTGGAGTTTGGGTTTTAAGTTTTATTTAAAAGTCCTCATTTTCTAAAGAACAGAATGGTCACGGTGAACTCTTCTGTATTAAAGCGAATGGCCCATTTGCGTGCCTCTTCATCGCTCATAAAGAAATGTATGGGTAAATCGATGCATTCTGGCGCGTGCGCATTTGGGTGCGCAACACCGTCACCACTAACACTACAAAGACGTCATGAACGCTTCATTACAAAGGAACGTTAAGTCGGGGTTATATCTTTGAAACTTTAAAAACATCGAAATTGTTTAAACAATTTTCTTTTGTAATTTTAATAATCTTTTAAGTAAACCTCTTGTTAAAAAATGTACAGTCGAATTGTGCCTCAGAAAAAGAGCTACCACGTATTTTGAGTTTATTTATAAATTTGCCGACACACTCAAATATGGCAAAATTTCGGAGAACGCCTATTTGTCTGAAATATAAAAATAACAATCAGTGTCTGGAGTGTAGACGTGGGAAGAAACACAGCTGTATTCTCTGTTTTTAATAAATATTAATACGTGCAGAACCATCTCATTAATGACTTATGAAATTCGTTTTAAACACAAATATGCCCTGGGTGCACAAGAAATGAGGAGTAATTTTACCATGAAAAATGCTTCGCTTGTTTACAAAAATATCAGCAGAAATTTCGTAGACCTGAACGTGTGGGAGCAAAGTCCGGAAATAATGTGTCCGCCCATCCTATCCCCTTACAGTAAATATAGCACATGTACCTAGAATAAGAAACAACACAACAGTTCTATTTATTTGTTTTATTTTTTTAATATTTCGAGGTTTGCTTAGATAATTCCTTCATTTGCTATAAGTTTCAGGGGGAAAATCTGAACTGAGTTCAATAGTTCAGTTGCAAGTCTGAGAAACGTTGCTCCGTTTTAATTGAGGCTTAAGGCGGGAGATGACGAATCACAGACGTCTTTATTCGTGAGATAAGCCCCCAATTCCGACCAGTCTTCTTAGAAACTTAATCTCAATGTACCTGCAAGCGAAAATCTAAGATGTTGTTATCATATCAAATCTTTCTTTTCAGCTACTTTGTTACGGAATTTATTCTTTTCTATAACATTTTATAAATAGAATATGTGTAAAATGTTGAAAACAATTTGTTGTTCTCGCTGGAACTGAGTGTGTGTTTTTATTGGTAATGTAAAGAATCATTTTTAACGAATATTTAACACAGATTTAAATGATGATGACTTTGCTTACATGGCCAATATTACCAAACTGATTAAACTGGAGGATACAGGGAGAATTTGTTTGACTGAAATCCCGCCCCCCCCCCCCCCGAGACCATCTTTTAACATAAGTTGCTATAGAATCAGCAGTCTGTGGATTTGAGGTCAACCACCCCCCCCCCCGCCCAAACATAAACATTGGCCATAAGAAGCTTTGATTAATTCGTGTTGTTCCATTTCTGTCTTCTTGTGAAACACGGTTAACGGGTAGTTTTTATTTTACCCACATGCGCATGCGCAATAGTGGGGTCATCAGAATACCAGATCAAGGTAAAAAGCCTGAATTAAAGTGTTTTCATAAAAGAAGTGTCTTTTTTTTCTCTGTATTTCAGTGGTTTGACCGTCCCGTTTTTATTGTTAAAATAAGTTTAATAAATTTGGTCATATATGGGAGCAGTCATTCATAGAGCATTCACGGTTGATGTGGCAAGGGGGACAGGTAATGAATAAGTGGTGAGGTGTGACCATGATTATTGTCATTCTCACCGTAAATTTCATGCAAAATTTATGGCTGTTGTTTGCATTGATGTCCACCTGCTGGTTAAAAGCGTTGTCACTTTGGTCGCACCAAAATGTCGAGAAGCTTTACCTGTAAGTGCCAAAAATCGATGTACACACCCTCTCAGACCGCGATAGACCATAGAGTCGACGTCAGTCTCAATTTTGCGTGTCACACACGGGTAGCAATTTATTTCTTTGTCGCTTAATGGCTCTCGATCTTTCGTTGATTTTTATACATTTGTTGACTCACCGGTGCCGTTGCGGAGGGGATGAAGTAACAATTGGAAAAGTGGGAAATCTTTTTAATTCATTTGTTCGAAAGCTTTCAATGATCTTTTAAAGGTGTCGGAGTCGGTCTAGTACGTTATCTGTAACCAGTGGTTCACACCTTACTTGCTACCAATTAGTATACAATATCTAGTGCCAGCAGATCATATTTACGTCAAGGTTAAAAGATGAAAAACAGTGTATTCTGCTGTCAGAAAGTCATGAATTGCGAAGCCATTTATAAATTACGTTTCCTGCAGCATCGCGCCCACATGGTGAAAATACATGCATTTCGGCAGCTAACATAGAGGCTGAAGCAAGCATATCATTTTCTGTGGCCAGAACTCTAATTCACAAAAGTCAACTTTACAGTTAACTGCACTCTTCGATCATGCAATGTTCTTTTCATAACTGATTAAATCAGTGCACAGTTCACAGAATTGCTGCTTCAAAGTGATGCGAAAGGTTGCTTATCAAAATGTCCTCATTGTGCGAATTTTCATCATTTTCCAACAGCTGCTGATAGGCTAACCACTTGTTCTGTTCTCCACATTTTGGAGTAGATGTGGACCGTGGTATGCAGCATAGAAGCAAGTGCGAGCTTTCCACTTCCGTTCTCCACACGCCAAGTGATTCCATTCCATCGAACACATCCTGATCTTCCAGCATGTAAGTCACCGAAAGTGTTCCTAATAGGTCTTGGTTACCCGAGCTCCAGTTACAATGACACTGATGTCTAGGCTGAGCTGGGGACATTTCTCACGCTGCCATTTGTCACATACAGGCGAGACAGTGATCGTATCTGACTGTCTTTCGTAAGTACCCGTAAAACTGAAGTCGTCATCGTCAAATTTTGCACGTTTTGGAGGAATGTCCTCTTCGAAGTCGTCGTTTCTATCACTGGGATATTGAACGCTTTCCACATATTTCACCAAAATGCAAGAATTGACTTTTGTCTTTAGCACGTTGTTTTCTTTCCCGTCAGTCTTTCGCAAATTTCCGTGACAGTATACGGCCCAGTTCGACGTTCAGTGAAACGACCTCCTTTGCGATCCTGTCGAACTACGTTTTTGAGTAGAACTTCATTATTTACTTACTTAGAATTTATTATTTACCACATAGTCAAAGATAATATCTACATTGTTTTGTTCCAGCTAATTATCCATCAATTTATACCAAAAAGCATAAAACTAAGATTTTTTTTACGTAATAACTGCTTTTCGTCAACTGATATATGTTGCTATGATACGCATTCAAAAATCAGCAGCTTTTATATATTTTTCGTGGTCTGTCATTATTATACATAAAAAACCTTATCGGAAAAAATGTTGACAAATAAGACACGAGTCAGCGGCGATGGATTAGCATCGGATTAGTGTTTTTGGCATGGTAAGCATAGAGTAGTAGGCAAAGACACGCATCAGCTCCACTGGAGTAGTTGTGCGAACCGTTAACCGTCCAAAAGGTATGGCACTCTTGGCGTCTTCAGTACATTTTTGTGTACACAAAAATAATGGAAACTACTAAAGTTGGGAATATGGAAAATGTGACACTTTTTAGCGACATTAGGGCTATCAAAGGAAATGTGTTGCATTCTGTCAAATTAACACCTGCCCCTACTGGGGTCCGCCCGCCCGCCTGCCCGGATACATTTGATTTCTTTTCAGAAAACACACCCAGTGCATATTTCTGTACAAATAAAATTGATCAACAGAAACTAGTATGGATATTTAGAAAAAAACTTTCAGGTTACCCCCGGGGATAGCTTGAAATCGATTTCAGATTACCGGGGGTAATTTAAAATCAATCTAGAGCTATAGGGGGGTAATTTCTGGGGGGTGGTGTAATTTGAAATCGGTACACTGGACTAGTGCACTGAGACTAGCCATCACATATTACCAACTTAGAAAACATCTCGTCGTTTCACGTATTTTGCTACCGCCGATCGAAAGTGTTTTTATTGTTTTGGAAACCGGTCAAAATATAACTCAGGGTTCTAAAATAGCAATTACCATCCCCTCTAATTCTGATAGTAGGAGCTGGACGCTAACTGATATTTGTTTAATGACGAAACTCTGTTTATTATTTTAACAAGTCAGTTTCAATATGAAATTATATCAGAGGGGCCAGGATATCCTAGGATTCAGAGTTATCTTGGCCCCTAGATATTCTATAGGGGACAAAGATATCCTGGGGCACGGGATAGGATCGCCCCAAAAATAGGACCTCATGATTCAGAGCACCTTTCAATCATTCAGTTCTTGCCTTCAGTCGTGGAATCCCCCGCATTTATTACTACATCTTGCACTGAAGCAGTTTAGTTCCGTTAATATTGTACTCTGAAAAAATATATACGTTAAACTTATCGACAGATGGCGCTGGATCACGTGATCACTCTTACACTTGTTCTCCTGACATCTTTTGCCCCCGCCCACCCCCACCCCAAAATAGAAAGATACGATAATTACTCCTTCAGATAAAAGTTATTTAGTTTAACGGAGTGAACACATATTTGCTAATTTACACATATTTCCCATGTTTTATAATATTAAACAACTCGATGAATTATTGAGTAAGAAAACGGCACTCAATAGACTTTTAGGGATATCTTAAATGAGTTGTCGGGGGCGGGGGGGGGGGGGGGGCGGGGGCGGGATTATTCTTCTGTTTCCATCTTAAATATATTTATAGATCTCAGCCAATGGTAATTATTACAGATATCAAAGATACAGTTAATTTAGTGGTGGAAATTCCCAATTCAGTTTAGACATTTTAAATTCAGTCTCAGACATGTCAAATTGAATTTTAGAAATACAAAATTATTGAAAGATATCTCCAAATAGTTTAGATATCCTGAATTATTTAGAAATATTTTAATTAGATTACAGGGATCGTAAATTCTCAACAAAGGTGAAAACGGCATTCCATAAAAGATGTTTTGCCGCGTTATTTTACCGCACAAAATTAACGAATTGGTGAATGGCAAACTTTTATTCGGGGCCAAATGTACATGGACCAAATGACAGAGGGACGAAATGTCATCAGAGCTTTGCGATGATAAAAGCATAGAAGTCACATGCTAAAACTAAAAGTTAAAAAAGGGGGCACTTTCTGTTATTTTTTAATCTTAAACAATTGGATATGATGAGGGGATGCCAGCGAAAAGTTAAAACGACAGTAAAAATGCTCATATCACGAATGCGATTACGCACAAACCACAGATTAAGAATCAATGATCAAGGGCAATCAAAAGACATTGTAAGCTAATTCACAAAACAAACACCAAGAAAATCTCAAAGCGTTGCAGTTACAATGTAAAGTAAATACCATTATCCAGTGACATTATGTAAATGCGAGAAATGGACTGGGGATTCCGGAATCAATGCTGTTTTACTGGAGTAGTGACTTCTGTCATCGACGAATCGCTTCGTGGTTGGGACACAATGTCAGAGCTGTTTGACCCCAGCAATCGACAAGCAAACAGACCGCAGGTAAGTTGACTAGTACTGTTGTTTCTAATGGCATTTATATTACACCTTGGCATGAAATCTATAGAACTGCCGTGAGATTGCAACTACGCAGCAATAAAATGCTGGAGACTTGGGCACGATTTAAGGAATCACTCCGGTTTGACAAATATTTGTTCCGTAATACTCAAGTGCGTAATCGCTGCATTGCTATTGCTCTCGTGTTCACTCAAAGTAACATTAAAATTGATATTGTGAATTTTAAAAATTCTTGTTTTTCTTGCAGTTCTTCGTGACATTTTTACTGTAAACTGCAACAACAGAAAATGGGTTCATGATTAGCAAGGGACGACAACTTCGCTACCTTAAGTGCAATCGACTTGAAATGGCTGAGCAAATCGTAGTTAATCCGCAGTTTAGAAAGAGTATTAGATATATTTTGCAACTCAGTGTGAAACTAGAAACACAGGTCTGCCTAGATGGATAGGGGAGGAGAGGGGGAAGGGGCTGGTCCAATGCAATAGGAGTTTGACAAACACCCCAACTGGACTGGATGAAATCGGATGGACCCCTTAAGGGGAATTCGTCAGATGTAATCAGGGAGAAAGAAGCGTGAGGGGAATTCACCTGCTGTATGTAGGGGGAAAGAAACGTAAGGGGAATTCACCGGTTGTATGTAGGGAGAAAGAAGCGTAAGGGGAATTCATCAGTTGTATGTAGGGAGACAGAAGCGTGAGGGGAATTCACTGGTTTTATGTAGAGAGAAAAAAGCGCGAGGGGACTTCGCGGGCTATGGGACTGCAAACACTGTTCGGAATAAAAGAATTTTTTAAGTTCTTTATTCGGAAACGAATGAATAAAAATCACAAATCAGACATCAGAAATAAAAATACTCAATTCATATAAATAATGAAGCAAAAAAGTTCTCTCTCCTTTCAAGAGCTTTCAAAGGAACGTTCACGAAGTCTAGCCTAGTGGCAGCATCGACTTGTAGTCTTCCTTTCTGCTCAAAATGCTCACTGAATACTTTGAAAGAGGCTGGGAGAGAAGGAAACAGGGGAGGAGGGAGAGGGAGAGAGGGTGGCGAATTTGCAGGTGTTCGTGCTGTGTTTTGGTGTATCCATTACTCTTTTACTGATAACCTGAAAAAAAGGCTTGGCTCCAGTAATAGAAACAAACAAAAATCAATTTTAATCAAATGCTCAATAATTAAAAAATACACGTGCGGAAAATGTAAGTGAATAAAAGGTAGAAAATCAGCCTCCAACAAGTGGGTGGATAAGAACAAAAACACGCATTACAAATGCTATCAAATAATTGAACAATGCAACCTGGACATCAAACCGTGCCGCTTGACTGACTCACCTGAAAACCAAAGGGAGCGATCCATTATTCTCCAATTTCCTCCTTCAAATTGTGATCACCATGATGTCAATTCTGCAATCATACGGCGAGAAGAGATATTAAAAAAAAAAGACAGAAGGGGACTGAGAGAGCTGAAAGACAATAATAAGTTATAATCAAGAACAATTTAGCTTTGCAGGTCCGTGGAGACACCAGGCACCGTGTTAGCAATGTACTGGTGAGATGGTCTGTGCAATTCCAGGTGTTTGTATGAAACCAATGAAGTGGCTTTGTCATAGACTCAATTTTCAAAGATGACGAGGATGGTTTTTCAAAATAAGACTCCGTAACAATGACACGAAAAAACATGACACCACAGAAGTCTGCTCAAAGCAAGAATGCTGGCTCTAATTATAAGATTTAGGTTTCAAAGAGACGCAAGGAATCGTTGTAATACAACAGGTATTAAATCTCCAGATGTAAAACATATAAATAGTATGTGAGGGGGAGGGGTGGAGTTGATATAGGCCTGGGGCATTATAGCCATTCCCAACTGGATCTTCCGCGACAGCCTGAGACAGCTGGAACTTCATGTTACGGCCAGATACGTTTTGAGAAACTATACTACCGATTTTCCCGTATGAAAACTGACTTAATAGTTTGAATACTTCAATAATTTATAGCACGACATGTGTTGAATATAAAATTTACAGAACAAGAAAACAAAAATGCAATATCACTAAAATTATATTTTTAACATAAACAATTAAGTAAATACATTAAATTAATATATCGTTAAAAAGTCAAATGTATCTTTTAATTAAATCATTTCTTGAATTAAAAAAATAAGCTTTGTTGATATCGTTATTAATTGCTATCCAAACTAAAGGGGAAGAAGGGTGGTCCCCGAGTAGTTTTAGTTAGTCGAGTTATTTTTCTTAATAGATAGCAAAAATTAACGTTTTTTTTTCTCTTGGTCACTTTTTAGGCAACGAGACTTCGAGGCGAAAAAGTCCCACTTAGTGATGACACAAACTGATATAATTATTGGACGCGCCAAAAATCCATTTTAGAAATGAGGGCAATTTTTGCTCGATGGCGTGTGTAAAATAAAGGTTTGGTTGTGTAGATGGTAGAGATACTGCAATTTGCTTACATTAACAGAGCATTTCTATCTTCCCTGACACGCACACCAATTTCCTCTATTTTCACACTATCTCAAAGGCTACCATGATCAAACTAGAAGCCTCCAAAATGCCCAAGTAAATTATCTGATTTTCTTATATGGAAAGATGAGGGATAATTAGACGTAATTGGGACATAAATTGGCTCCAAGTTAACTTTATTTATTTTTTTCTAAGGAATCCACAAACAGGTTTCTCACGTTAGGAAAACGCATAACGGTTGGTTTGCTTAACTCAGCGCCATGATATAGCATCGGGCTAACAAACAAGCATGCAAGGAGTAAAATATAAATTAAACTGAACAGATGTCATCCAAAGATCTCTTTTTTTTTTTTTTTTGTTGCTTGGGGAGTGTATAAACCAAAAATGGGCACTTCAAACCTAAGAAAAATTGTCACCAAAGAGGTTAATACCGATGAGTTTCTTTTCTACTTTCGACCTTAACCATGAAGGTCATTATCAAAGCAAATGGCCCACATCAAAATTCAGAAGAAGCACAAGTTACTGTTTCCAAATTTTGTGACCAGAGTTTTTTCTTTTATTTTCTTCGATAGATACGAAAGCATTTGTTTTCCATTCTGCGTGATATATTTAGTCAGTTTCAGTGATAATACTTGGCGGTTCGCATTTCCGCTATATTGTTGGCATAGCTTCGATCCAGTTCCATTTTTGGCCTCTCTCACTTTCGTACAAAATTCGTAAATAATTTTTAAAGTTTTGCAACACTATTGTTTAATGTTTCAAAACGCATTTGTGCATTATTCAAAAAACAAATATTTGAATAACCTTGAGCACATAAAATAAAATGTGGAAAAAAATCTATTAGCAACAGCTGCCTGCTATATCATTTAAACTAAATTACACGACAAAGTGATTCAGCAAAGGCCAAAAACAAACTCGAGAAAAAAACCAGGTGCCTACGACAACTAGCCTGGGCAGTGCCCATTAATTTCCGATCATAGCTCGAGGAAAGAAAACAACGGGTTTCATCTCAAACCACTGCTAGACCAGCCTCTAGTTTTTCTATAGCTGTTTAAAGTGGCGATCTTATTTAATTCAATATAACCTTTTCAATTAGCTAGGTGACAAAATCTAGGCTTAGTTGGGGAAATTAGCTGCTTAAGTTGCACTTACTGTGAAAGACCGCTTCTATGGACAGTTGTATTGGCCTAAGGACAAATAGTGAACCCATCCTTTTTGTGTAAACCTGTACTTGCTTGTTTCAAGACAAAATTCTATTACCCGCTTTTTGCAATGAAAATTTAAAATGATGGAGGTATCTATGCTGCAATGTCCTCCAGTGTCTTTGGAGTTGGCAGGTGTTCGACAACCCTCACAAAAAATGCCGTTTTCTTTTGTCCTCCCGCTTTCAAAAATAGTTCAACAATTTTCTTCAAAAGATATTTTTGCTCAGATATGTTGTTCATTTTTTTCCTCATTTCATTGCTGTGATTTTGCGATACAAGAGCACTTGGTTTGACTACTGGCGGCAACAATGGCACCTGTGTTTAGCAAGGCATAAAATTTGGGTTTGATCTATTTTCTATGGGCATTCGAGCCACGATATGATTTCATTTATACAGTTGATTTTGTTTGGAAACAACAGTTCTTTCACTCGATTTGCAAGACAATGGCGCAGTGAGGTGGAAAATCTGTGTCTCAAAAAATCGCATTGAATGTTCTTTAGGACCAGTGGATTTCCGCCACCGTCCATCGATGAAGGAAAACAATGGTTCCATCATCGATTGCATTACCCCACGCGTTATGGAGTTTGATTGCGAGGATTTTGTCTGAGAAAAACAAAGTTCAATTTTCTACGATATGATGTGACGGTTGCACATCAATAGAATTATGTTATACTCAATAATTTCATTCATTCTGTGTGTTCTAAACTCTGTCAATTGTGATTAACTAGGAACAACAAAATTGTGTTTACAGAAGTGAACTGAACTGCCATGAAGCATCCTTCTCGTGTTTGGACACACCACATTTCAGTAATTTTCTAACTGAAAAGAAACAAAAGCAGTTTTTATTAATTGCAACTCAGTGTCAACCTTTTATTAAGCCTTGTGATTTTTGGCAGATATCAATATTCAAAGTTTTTTTTAAATAGTTTGTTGCGTTTTTTTAAAAAAAGTATTGATTGTGAAAATAAAAATTTCCCAGATGGACACTTTGTTTGCGTGCTTACGCCAAACTTTGCAAGTGTAATACACAAATCTAAGAATGTAAATCTTCTAAAATAAAAACAACTAATAAAATAAAATAAACCCGAGAAAGCACTTTTCGATAACGTAAGATGCAGCATGTAAGGGAAAGGTCTGCCATATTAACACATCAATGAAACATAAATGAAAATTCTTCCACTCCAAATGTTTAATTTAAGAACGCACATTGTATTTCATGGAAGGGAATACTACACACAAATAGTGCATTTAACAATACCAATTCCCAGGATGATACAAACGAGTTTCTGCTCCGAACGGACATTTCTGAAGTAATGTGCAAAACTAACTTCGCTCCAACATAGAGATATAACAACCACTATGCGGCATTTCTGTAAGCGGAATACAGAACTGAGGTTGACCGTATACTGTTTGTTTCAGTAAGTATAATAGACTGATTTCATGATAGACTGGTTCTGTTTAATGTCCCAACGCTATGCTACATCCACTTGGTCCTGCTTTCTGAGGTGCACACCTCACTGGCCATTCTAGTTTGAGCGTGCTTAGATTTGACGCTGGCCTGCTTATTCTAGATACTCAAGTGCTCTGGTTACTCAAGTGTTATAGATACACAATTGCTCTCATTCCGATCACAGGGCACCTACTACGTGTGGGATACACATTCGCCATACCCTAACGTTGTATTTGCCATTTTATCACGAAGACCGAATGTCATTTTTTTCTGTAACATTATTGGTTTCGGGCTGGGCCATATTTCTCTTTTGGGGGTAATTTTTCTCACTGCCCTGAAGTGCTGTTGCCAGTAGAACATTCATAGATCATGTTTACAGCTTTCCTCTTAGTACCAGCAATAACCATTGATTTTTCAGCAGAAATAAAATTGTGATGGATAGGGCAGTTGTTTTACGCAGATCATAGCACGGAAAAACTTTTATCCATACACGATCTAGAAAAGACAGTTGTACTCAACTAAAACAATAACAAACGGATAGAAAATCGTGTTGGGCATATTTACCCAAGTCATGTTTGTTACAGAAACTGGTTAGATGCTGTAATCTGACTGGCCAATCATTTTTCAATGTTGACCGGAACGCAAATACTGATAGGTATCGCAGTTATTTGTGATCAAAACGCCATGGACTTACTTTGAGTCAGCATAAAGATATTGACAAGAACAAAAATGCTGACCTAAATGATAACATTTTCTCACTGCTGACTCAGTATGAGTTAATATCCGCTAAATGTAGCATCCCTATTATATTATAAAGATTTGTTCATTCTAGAATAATACGAGTAAAATGTGCCTGTAAAAATGTTAATTATTATACCCTCATACAGCAAATATATATTAAACCAATAAAATGATTGAAAGATAAACTAGAAATATGTCTTCCGGAACACGTGGACCCTACTGCACAGGAAAATGGCAATATCCATTTCATCGACACTTAAAGCCAATAGTGGAACCCTCTAATAAAAGTATATTGCAAACAACACCACTTGAATACGTCTTATAAGCCGAGTAGTGTTTGGTTTTTGTTGACTTAAGGTTTTATTGACTGATCAGGCATACGCCGTGTTATCTATATATACGCAGTGAGAGCTCGCACAAAGCTGAGCAACTGTGTGTTCTGTGCTGCGCTTTAAATTCTCCGCATTTACTTGCAAAAAAATACACTCTTTTCACATGGCGTTTTAAACAGAAAAAGGAAGCAAGGCGAAAATAAAAAGTGTCATGCACACGTTCATATCAAGTTCTACCTAAGTCCCAAGTTTCGTGGCCCTAGGGCCCGTAGTGCCGGTAAAGGAGATGACACAAGAAATCCGATCACTTTCAAGAACAAAATGATACCAACGGCTGCTCGCACAAATTCATATAGTCCTTGCAAGCCAATATATATATATATATATATATATATATATATATATATATATATATATATATATATATATATATATATACTACAGGCAATGTTGGAATCGGGGTAATTCGTGTATTGCCTAAACGCATCTGACTAATTCGTGCACTGCCTAAAATGCTTGGTTAATTCATAAATTAAACTGGAGTTTATCGTTATAATTACATCGAGTCGCCAGACTCGAACCCCGAATCAGTAATTTTAGTTCACATTATTTATTTGGAAAAACTGTGAAACATTATTCCGTAGCAATTAAGTCTTGAACATTAATGATCCAGCTGTATTTGTTAAAAATGATCAAATGTGTGGGATAATTTAATGTAATTTGTTTTTTTTTAAATATTTATTACCAGTATTTATTTGTGAAGTTCTATTGATTGCAGTTAATTTTATCACAATTTGTGATAGACCAATAAAACAACCAATGAACAACCCTGTAGAAATTCAGTGTAATATTGCAAAGTGACCTATTCCAGAGGTACTACTATTTTAGACTACGGGTAAGTATTGCTGCTCTTATAGGTTAGTCCAGGGACATTATGATTAGACGTAACCTTGTTAATGCAAGTGATTCGATCCAAGGAACATTTTGAAAGACGCTACTCCTAATATGATGTCTTGATCCTTCAATAATACACCTCGGATAATCATTCATCAAGTTCCTAATATTTGCTTTTTGGAGATCTGTAAAAATCTTCCGGTCGGCATGGTGGAGCGACAACGGTAAGCTTTGCTGTCATCGCTCGGTTGTTAAGAAGCTCACTCTTGATCTTGACAGTCGATAACAGCTATACTGGGGTAACATCTGGACATATATTGTCAGCTCTGGGTTTAGTGCCAGGTACACATTTCTCCATCATGGTCTTATCGACCAGACCTATACACACTTTATTTCTGCTGTTAAGCAGAGCACTCTATAGTCGCTTTCTTCACAAATGTTCCTCAGTTATTCATACTTAGTCTGCTTCTTTTCTTTGGCTTCCTCTGCCCAGTGTAGCAGCCCAGATAAATCCCCTCCAGAGTATACCCCGGTGTAATCTGGGATAGCTCAGAACATACCCCGGGTATAAACTTGGCTAGCCCAGATTGTACTCTCCCCTCCAAGCTCTGAATTTTTTATTTCCAAATTCAACTAAATAGTGGCATAATTCCACAAAGCACAGATGGATTATACCTGGATTGCACACGAAATCCAAGTAAATACCCATTAATATGCTAATTGCAGTTCAGTGTAGTTTTCATTTGTATTGATGCATAATCCACCAAGGAGTAGAATTGTAAGAAAAAATCCAAGTATAGAAACTGGATTATGCATGAAACATACGTTATTATCATTTGATTTGCCAGTTGCAGTTCAATGTAGTTTTCAATTGGATTGATGCATAATTATAAAAATTGCAATTGTCTCTTTGGTACTAAAACAATGTACAAATCAAAAAAGCGGTAAATAAAAATGATTCGAACTCCAGATACATCTCAAGTTGAACTTCATCTACTCTGGACAATAGTATAAAATGTCCGCATTTTGGCCTTCAAATCAACTCATCAGAAACAGAAATGGATTATAAAACTTAAGAGAAATCCTCAACCTCTACACATCGGGGACCGAAAGTATTAAGAGTACATTTAACAAACCCCTCTCGAGAAGTGGGTAGATGCAAACTTAAAAGATTCGACAAGGGCTGGGATCATTCTAAGTTGAAAAGGCGTGTTGCTGCACAGACAAGCTGCTACTGGTCAATAGCGAATAGCGAACTGGACGATGTTTTAAAAGCTTAACATGATAACCCAAAGTCTGGAGGACATTTTCGTCATGATACAAACAGTAAAACTTCGCAGTGCCACTACTGGAAAGGTTAGTTATTTTCTATTTGAGTAAAAAAAATTTTATTTGTTATTGATTTATTACTGATCTACTGATGTATTAATTTATTTATTGCTTTATTTTTGCATTTATTACTTAAAGATGTATTATTGATTTAAAGATTTATTTCTTTATATGTTTTAGTTTGTCCTACTTATTACTATTGATTTTTTCAGGCATAGAGACATAAACGTTGAGACATATTGCAAAACCTGCGTTGAGTGTTTTGCCTTGAAATGCAAGCTGAACACAGAAGCACCGCAAAAACTTACGGAAACTTCGTGTGTGGTTATTGAGCAAAACACACTCGCGAACTTTATTATGTTACAAATGTCAAGGTGTACTCGACGTATTCTGCGTCACCAGATCCCCCGTCATCTGGTTCTGTTCCTCCAGAGTAATCTGATCCCGTGTCATCTGTTCCGCAACTCCAGAATCAACGACATCTGATTCCGAGCCTCCAGAGTCTGCGTCATCTGATCCGAGGCCCCGTGTGGTTCGTCACTCAAGGCTCAACATGCTGCTACGACACTTCTGTCCTATCTCTACAACTGTCCAGAAGAACTGTTCCATTGTCTTAGGTGTTCCAGTAACAAGCCTGGGTGCTTTGGCCAGACCGACCCCTCACAGAATTACGGCATTTATACAGGACTAAGGGCGACAGAAATTGTTACTTTCGTGCGATTAGTTACATTGTTACAGGTAACAAAAGCAACCACTTTTCAGTTAGAGTCGAAGTTGTACGGCACATGATAGGGACCGATCAACGCCTCGCTCCAGAATTATCTGAACTCCAAAATGGAGGATTACAACAAAAGCAGTGGAATGGGTTGCAGTGGAACGGGTGTAGGACAACTGACCAACGCCTTAATAAACAAACTAACAACTGACCAACTTCAAGATGTTTTGCGTTTTTTTCGCTGGAAGCAAAACTTACTCCGGAGTAACATTAAAAGACAAAATAAAAGAGGGGAAACCTGCATCATAAGCATTTCCTTATAATCCGCCGATTGGCATCGGGTGCCAGTATTACACGAGTATTAAATGTAATCCCCGAACCTGTGCTGCACAAGAGGCCTTAATCCTTTGTAAGTCGTTTCCACCAAGATTTCAAAACACACTTGTCCTGCTGTTATAATCACCACTACAGCAATGGAAATCTTGACAACCCAGAAACTGTGCCTAGATGGCCACATGTATGTCAAGCAAATTGCAAAAGCTGACTGCATCAGACGGTGCTGTGATAAGAAAACCAGTTTGAAGTGCACCGGAGGTGTAGCAACGGATACAACTATAATTCTAATTTCATTAATACAAGTGAAAAACTAGAAGCTCATTCCGCTAGCGAAATGTTAAACACTTGACAAAAATTATAACTCAAAAATACTTCCTTCAGTGGGTTATTTCTTGAATAATATATTGCAAACAACACAGCATGAATACGTACTTATAAACCGAGTAATGTTTAGTTGTTGTTGACTCAAAGTTTTATTGGCTGGTCAGGTATACGCCTTGTTATCTATTTACGCAGTGAGAGCTCGCACAAAGGTCACTGAGCAAATGTGTATTCTGTGCTGTCGTTAAATGCTACGCATTTATTTGCAAAAAAATACACTTTTTCACATGGCGTTTTAACAAAGAAAACGAAATCAAAGACGAAAATAAAAAGTGACATGCACATGTTCAGATCAAGCTCTTCATAAGTCCCATGTTTCATGGTCGTAGAGCCCATAGTGTCAGAGAAGAAGGCACAAAAAATCGGAAAAAGTGTCAAGAAGAAAAAAAAGGACGAATTTTGCTCGCACAAAGTCATATAACTCTTGCAAGCCAAAGGCTTGTCAAGTGTTAATAAAATAATAATAATAATAATAATAATAATAATAATAAAAACAATAATAATAATAATAATAACAATAATTTTTATTTCTTGTTTTAACAGGTGACCGAGTTCAAGTCAAGCAAAGAGTACTTTCACGAACCTAGCGCTGGTGCGGTTGCTTTGGCGAAATTCCAGGACAATCGCGGTGCGCTGCCAAAGGATCCGATGAGTGTGCAGAAACTGATCATTCCCGAAGAATAGAAAGGCGCCAGCCCTTCAACATTTCTTGTCCGTGACTCCGAACCGGAAGCACGCGAGCAAATGGTCATCTACGTCACTCATGAAGATGTGCGAATGATTTGTCGATCGCCTACCTGGTTTATGGATGGAAGCTTCTCACTCGCCCCTGACCATATTCCAGCAAGTCCACGTCATACGTGCACCGTTCTGTGAACGCGTGGTTTCCTGCATGTATATGCATTTTTACCCAGGAAATCCAGTCAGTTTACGAGAGGATGCTTAGAGAAATCGAATCAAAATGCCAAGTGCGATTACTGCGGTGTTTGGTCCACATGTTAACATTAACGGCTGTTGCTTCCACTTGAGGCAGAGTACGTGGCGGAAAGTGCAGGAACTTGGGCTAGTGCCTCTGTAACGCGCTTCCGAAAACGTACGCCTGTATTGTGAGATGCATGCTAGATGGCTTTGCATTTTTGCCAGTCGACAAAGTCGCTGAGGGAATGGCATTTATTCGGGACAGCGCCCCTGATGAGCTGAAGGAACTCATTTTCTACTTCGACCGCACTTACGTCACCGGCACTTTTCGTCAGGTACGACCACCACCAGTGAATGATGTCGACGAACCTCTACCTGAAATTTTCCGCTACGCTCCCCCGCTATTTGAGCCAGCGAAGTGGAATGTCCATGACATCATCATCGCACAAACAACTTGTGCGAAACGTGGAATCTTGCATTTCTTCAGCTGGTAGGCAATAAGCACCCTACATTCTTCACCGCCGTTGTGGATCTTCGAAAGGATGCGGCTCTGGTTGTGACCAAGATCATGCAGAAGGCTCTTGGCCAACCACCAAAAAAGCGCAGAAAGCGCAGTTACGCGGAGTTCCAGAGGCGCACTCAAGTGGTTGAAGGACTATTGCGAGGGACGTAAAACGGTACAAGAGTTACTGAGAGGAATTGGACATACTGTTCGTTTTGGACAGTAGTTTTTTTCTTGTGAAGCAATAGTGCCCCCATGACATATGGGAGTACCCTCCCGCGAGTGATAAGTAGCCCGTTTAATTTATTTCTCATGCATTTAGTAGCATGCGGGAAGAAAGAAGCGAATAAAATGAAAGAGTTGGTCAGTTGTCCGTTTTTTTCATTAAAGCGTTGGTCAGTTTGATGTACCCCAGTGGAACTTGGGTTACAGATACCGAGATTCTTACTTGCTCGGAACTATTATAGTCATCCACTGCAAAGTCTGAGACCAGCTGGAATGGATAACCTGTACTGCGTCGTCCCACAATCATTCCACCACGAAAATGGGACTGTTTGCAAGACATCTCAGAGTATTAATGTGGTTATTGGTGTTTGTTAGAATAATCTGCATTTGGTCAAGGAATGTTTGTGAATTTTGGCTTAAAAAGTAAAATCGTCATATAATGCACGCATTGCCTGCATTATATGCCTTGAATTACGGTAATTCGAATGGTAGCTCCAAGAAATTATTGCTTACTTGCTAATATGACTTTTCTTCATATTTACATTTTCAGAGATGTAGCTGTATTTTGGTTTAGAATGTTAATAAAAATGTTTATTAGCGGGAACTGTATTTTGCTGTATTGACTAATAACATCCCTGTTTTCTTATCCGATGTGGGTGAGAGGGGTATTATCTGGGCAGGGGAGGTATATTTTGGGCCACCCTGCATTATACTTTGGGGTATTAATATAACATAGGCCAGCCAAGTTTTATACTCCGGATATCAAGTGGTCAAGGGCTGTTTCACCGGTCTTCCCATGGGACTGTCAGTTCGATGCATAGAATTTGCTTTGTGATGCGGGGCAATATCACAATGTCAGACCTCAGTTTCGTCGCTCTCACTCCCCTCGGGAATACCATTCACCTCGTCAGATCTAGCCGTATTTCCCAATCATTTGCTGCGGATAACACTCGTATCTGACACTTGCTGGCATGCGCTTTTCCTTCCCTTGGTTTCATAGACTGGATCAGTTGAGAACGTTTCTGTATGTGCCCTTCCTCGAGGCCTCGCCTTCCCTGTCGTACTGTTCTAACTCCTGGAATTATAAGCACCTCGTTTACTTTGATGGACTGATCAGGTCACTGTTCAATTTAATCGGTGTCTCTCCCAGTAAATGATCTTTTTTTTTCTTTTTGGCTATCTTCCAAAAATTGGCGTGACTGGAGAACTAGATCGTTCACCAGATTACAACCTACCAGGCTTTTTTTATCTTGGGGGGGGGGGGGGGGGGGGAAATCGGCGGAAATCTCTGTATTTTTGAGAGACTGAGGCTCTAAGATCTTTGGTCGGATCTCTTCCATTAATAATGTCACGGAATGCCACAATGTCCTGGGCCCTACCTATCACAGAAACAATACTAGCCCGGATTCTGTAAATAGTTAACAGTGACTCTGGAGTGACGTCAACTGTTCACAGATTACATTGTTCAAAAATGTGAAATATGCGTAATTATAACGAGAAACGGCAGGTGAATTCACGAATTAACATAACATTTTAGGCACTACACGATTTAGCGGGGTGCGTTTATGCTTTCTTTTATGCTGAACCCCGTTTTTTACAAAGACGTGTTCTAATCAACATTGAAAAAAGAAACAAAAACACCAACTTCACTGTTTTATTACCATGACTATTTTATAATAAATATATTAATCTTTTAAAAAATAAATTATACAATTATACTTCAGGAAGTACAGAATACCAAGCATTCAGTTGTGAACAATTACGCGCACACATGAGTCTGTTACTCACACAAAAGTCAATTACTCACGCAGACATTTGAATTCACACGCACCCCCTCCCCCCGCCCCTCCTCACACACAGAGCAAACACACCACATTTCAACACACCTATTCTGGTAAACAGACCAAAACAAAAACAAAAGCATAGCAGTTTTTAAAATCGGTGCGCAACTGAAGTACAGAACTTTCGGAATATTATAACTCGAACATCGTGACGATCATATGTATTGAAAGATATACTAATGACGACTCGATGATGAATAGACATAAACAAAAGTAAACAAAAAGAAATTCAAGACACTCTGCCTAATAACGACCATCTGGTTTGCGATTGGTTGTCTCAAACCACGTGACATGTTTGTTGTTTTCTTTAAAGTTTCCGGTTTCCTGTTAAGGGTTCCTTTTTTACACTTAATACACAGCAACGTTGCAGTTTACAACGCATGTAAAATGGTGGTATTCAAAGTACACGTTTAATACTGGATACTATCACTGTCGCATTCACACTGACAAACGTAAGACCAAGAGCCGTCCCATATGTTTACTTCTTTGACCTCAATGCAACTTTAAAAATTGAAAACTACTTTGTTTCACTCGTTTGCTTTATTTACCAAACATTTTCTGTCTTTTAAAGTCTATCATACTCGTTTTCCAGTCGGGGTAACGGGTTTGTAACCCTGTCTTAATAGCAACCGGCTTCTTTCAACGCTCCACATAAATCCATGACGTCATGCAGTGATACTGTAGCCTGTTGCGCGACGTATCATGAAGACTTAAAGTAGTCGTGAACTGAGTCCCACTTGTCTTGTGGGAACCTGGCAGAGAATGACATCCGGGTATCGCCATCTTTTTCTGCAATCACACCAAAAATAGTCAACAGGCAATTTACCAATGGTGACTTTTGAAGAAAATTTGGAGGAATCAGGGGGGGGGGGGGGGGGGGAGCGGGGCTAGGAAATTTCGCGAGGAAGAGGGAGGGGGGTGGAGGAAATGAGAATGATTAAAATCTCCTTGGTATACACCTCAAATTATTGAACAGTGCATTTATACATCTCTCATTCAGACACCAAACCAAATGGTTCATATCACAACAGAGTTCACTAAAGACAGCTGAACATATACCAAGTGTGTATATCAGATAAAAACGTGTTTCAAACAGCTCGACTATTGGAGGCTAGGTATAAATTGGAGGTGCACACTAACGGAGGCATGACTTCAATAAAGAAACCCGTCAAGAGTGCAACAGATTACGTCATACTATGGGAGATGTGCTGCAATAAAAATAACAAATGCAAAATCTGCACTCAATACTTTTTAAAGACATTCCTGGGATCCTCCTAAATGAGAAACTGTACACACTATTTGAGAAGGCATATGAGAAAATATTCAATACTGTAATTCTTTAGTTGGTATAACTCTCCAAGTTACCACACTACTTCCCCCCCCCCCCAGCCCCCCCCCCCCCCCCCCCCCCCCCACAATCCACCCGCTTGCAATTCAATAGGCATACTGAAGCATTGTAGCAAAGTGCAAAGCGCTGTCGCCGGGAAATCTTGCCATTGTTATCTGCCGTGCTCCGGATATCAGCACCACGTGAGGATACTGAAAGCTGCCGCCATACGAAAATAGCAGCCAGGCCATTGATTGTCCCAAAAAAACCCAAAAATAAATACAGGCATAATAGTTTTCCTGAGACTGCCTCCTTGATAATAAAACGGTTGCAAAAAGACGGAAAGGGGGATAAAAGACTACTGAGATAAAAATAGCTGCTTTAAAATTGTTACACAAAAGGATTTTTCTGCCTGAGAGAAGTGCATTTTTACAGGGATGGCGCAACTCTATATTTTTCTGAAAAAAAATTGAGGAAAAAGTATGATCCTAAAATAAAAATAAACGGGGGTTTTGCCTGTCCTCTTCTGTTTGCCATAAAAAACGAGAATTCTGTTTGATAAACCCAATTAAAAATCCCCTTTAATTGATTGTAGTTTTTTGTTAATCTGGATTATTAAAGTGGCATCAGTCACTGCAAATGCCGGTAAATTTCATGTGGGAAAACCACTTTTTTTTTACAGAGTTGCATACACTGTACGAACCTCAAAATGTACCTTATGTATCCTATCTCATCTTTGAAATGTTCTCTTTTCAAAACAGTTTTTGTTATTATTTCTCTTTGATAAGTACAAGGCGACATTTGTTGCGATTACTCTGTCATATTTTGGTATTTCTGGAAAGCGTATCAACTGACGCTTGTTTCGATCAGTTTTTTTTTACACAGTTTTTTTTTATTATATAATAATTTTAGAAAACTCTGATGATTACGCTTAAAAAAAAACAGGTATCAAAGCTGCGAGGAAATGTGTTGACAATTCCCGCGTATCCTGTTACGACTCCTCTTCCCGGTACACAATACAAATCAATCACTCATTTGGTGGAACAGCTTCAAATGACAGTGTGTCAAAAGGGACAGGATTTATACCTGGCAACTTACACTGTCAACGTCCGACCCATGACTTGTTGTGGCGTAATATGTTAAACAACGCCCCCTCCCTCCGCGCACCCCCGCGCCCCCACCCCCCCTCCCTGTAACCCCGTGAAAGCAGAGGATCAACGACTAAACACGACGAACAAAACCTCGTGTTTTCAACATGGCGTCGGACAATATCTTCCTTTGATGTGGACAGCTGAAGGGAGGTAACTGAAGACGGCCACTGTTTGTTGGGCGAGTGGGCTCAGGTTACGCTCAATCGCCGCGCAGAAGAGGCGCCAAAATAGCCACTGACGTCACTGATAACCACCTGTGACATCATATTACGACAGGCTTTGATGTGCCATGTTCGTAGTGACCGGACCTTCTTTCACTATATATTGTGTTTGCATTTGAGAAGGAGAGAGGGGTCAGCTATTTTATTAAGCGATTTTGTGCTGTTCACGCCTTGTCGATCCTCTGTTCCTTGGCTAATCTGGTTAAACAGATGTGCATAGTTGTGTATAACTAGCGCAACAGTTGTTTGGTAACAGGTATCACATTACTCAGATCGAGCGTTACTTAAACAATCAAACACTCGAAATCCCGCCCGCTTCTAGTTTGTCCGCGAGACTGCTGCTTTTATACGGCTCTCCAGCTGAACGGGGTATCATGGTCAACTACCATCTTGTTTTCGATTTTTTTCAAAGAGCTATTACATACGTTTGAAATCCAACACCAGCTTCTTCAAGAATTTGGACTACCTGGAACGTCCGAAGTTCAAATTTGAACAGGGTCAATTTTTCAAAGATTCTTCATTATTACAAATGATGACTCCATTTCAAAGCGAAATGGAGAACCCGAGAAGAACATGGCCTTCGCACCCCTTCCGCCAGATACTGAGGACACCGAGGAGAGGACAGCGGCCCACGCATCTTCCTGGCAAAGGGCGGTGTGGGTTACCTCTACTAGTCCTCAAATCTTTACTTATCTTTCACTTTTCTTACTGCAATAAATACATGCAGATACTGCTTCTCTCAGCTATCAGTATATTATTTATTATTATTAACAGACTACTTTTTTTTAAAGATTGGGATCTACTTTTCATATGCAGTTAAGAAACATCAATCAACGGGAAGGGGGGAGGGGGTTTGTTTATGAGCCTGTCAGTGTTCTTAAGTTCATAGCGACGTCAAATACTTTTATTAACCACAAAACAACGGTGCATTCACGGTCTTTCAGCACCTGGCATTTTTAGTGGCATATGTCTACTGTTGAAAATCAATTTAGCATAAAACTGTTGTAGAAATACCGAAACGGGAAAAACCGATCATTTGCGTGTATGACTGCTAATGTGGCCACCCAAAAAGGGAGTATGGAGGGAAGGGGTGCGTGACCGGTGGGGCGTAGCGGGAAAGCGGGGAGGGGGGGGGGTGGGTGGGCGAAAAAGGAAAAAGAGGAGTGCAATGGAAAGGGGGATGGGGTGTAACTGGAAGTCCGGCGTGGCTTTTGCGACCACGGCACATCAGCTCCCAATGACAGGAAGAGACTTGCAGAATGTAGCCGGCGGGCGGGCGGGGGGGGGGGAGAGGGGGTTCTCGTTTAGTTGCTTAATCCATGACGTTTGCAGTGTTGCCACGGAGTCGTCAAGAAAAAAAAGGATAAAAAAAAGGATAAAAAAGGATAAATTTGAGAAAAAAAAGTATGAAAAAAAGGATAATTCATATTTTGTTGAAGATCGAGAAAACATTAATGTTAATTATATTGTATCATTTTTTTGTAATTTCAAGGTTCGCGCTGGGTTCTCAGGGAAGTGAGTCAAAAAGGGAAAGTGTGACTCAGTTAGGTCCAGAAAAACTCGGTGGGTTCCGAAAAAGTGAGTCATTTCGTAAACAAGTTTGTCCAAGGACAAAGTCCCAGCTTACGAAAAGCAATAACACCAATTCCAGCGTGCATGAGCAAGGGAATTTCCCTGAAAAATTGGGCTTCAGAAGATGAGACGGCAAAGAGCTAGCTCAATAATTAATTTAGCATCGGACCAGAACATAGACCGATAAATGAATACAAAGATTTCCTTCCAAGAAAAATAGGAAACAGATTTTTTGTATCTCTGGTAGACTGGACACTCTGCCATAGATACCTTCAAACAACGCTCGCATTTCGGACCAGTGCGCATATTTATGTAACTTGCCTTGATGCGCGGTTCTTATTCAGACAAGTGCGCATGTTTATTTAATTTGCGTTGATGTGCGGTTCGCATTTCGGACCAGCACCCATGTTTTTTTACCTTGTGTTGATGTGCGGTTCTTATTTCGGATCAGTGCGCATGTTTATTTACCTTGTGTTGATGTGCGGTTCTTATTTCGGATCAATGCGCATGTTTATTTATATTGTGTTGATGTGCGGTTCGCAATTCGGACCAGTGTGCATGTTTATTTAATTTGCGGTGATATCCGGTTGGCATTTCGGACGAGTGTACCTGTTTCTTTAAATTGCGTTGATGCGCGGTTCGCATTTCGGACCAGTTTGCATGTTTATTTAACTTGCGTTGATGCACGGTGTTTATTGGACGTGTGCATATGTTTATTTAACTTGCGCTGGTGCGCGGTTTGCATTTTGGACCAGTGCGCATGTTTATTCAACTTGCGTTGATGAGCAGTTCGAATTTCGGACCATTTCGCATGTTTATTTAAGTTGCGTTGATGCGCGGTTCGAATTTCGGACCAGTGCGCATGTTTACTTAACTTGCGTTGATGCACGGTGCTTATTTTGGACCAAATCGCATTTTTGTGTGTCTTCCGTCGATGCTCGGTTCGCAATTCCGGCCACTGCCCATGTTTATTTAACTTGTGTTGATGTGTGGTTCTCATTTCAGACCAGTGCGCATATTTATTTAACTTGCGTTGATGCCCGGTACGCATTTCGGACCACTGCGCATGTTTATTTAACTTGCCCCAATGTGCCTTTCGCATTTCGGACCAGTGCGCATGTTTCATTGGTTGCGTCGTTGCGTAGTTCTTTTTTTCGGCCAGTTCGCATGTTTATTTAACTTGCGTTGATGCGCGGTGATTATTTTGGATAATCTCTTCCGTCGATGCGCGGTTCGCAATTCCGGCCATTGCCAATGTTTATTTAACTTGTGTTGATGCGTGGTTCTCATTTCAGACCAGTGCGCATGTTTCTTTGGGTTGCGTTGATGCGCTGTTCTTTTTTCAGACCACTGCGCATGTTTATTTAACTTGCCTCGATGTACGGTTCGCATTTCGGACCAGTGCGCAGATTTCTTTCAACCCCTTAGGGATGCATCAAACCAAAAAAAAAAAAAAAAGAATAGAAAAAAGGAAATGGAGGAAATGCATTAAGTTTTTTTTTTCAAAAACTCCCTAAAAATACAAAAATTGTCCGATCGACTAAAAAGCACAAGCCGTATGCACGACCCTTTAGGGTGCCTCATACCCCCCAAAAATGACATCGGATCAAAAATGTAGCAGGAGATACATTTTTTAAATTTTTCCTCAAAAATTCTCCCAAAATTAAAAAAAGCACCCAATCAACTAAAAAAGCACAAGCCGTATGCACGACCCCTTAGGGATGCCTCACACCAAAAATAAATGACATCGAATCAAAATTGTAGGAGTAGATGCATGTTGAATTATTTTCGAAATTTTTGCTTAAAAAATTTCCCAAAAATACAAAAATTGTCCGATCGACTAATAAGGCACAAGCCGTATGCACGAACCTTTATGGATGCCTCATACCAAAAATAAATGACATCGGGTCAAACATGTAGGAGGAGATACATTTTAAATTTTTTTCTTTAAAAGTTCTCAAAAAATTCAGATATCACCCGATCGACTAGAAAAAGCATAAGCCGTATGCACAACCCCTTAGGGATGCCTCACATCAAAAATAAATGACATCGGATCAAAATTGAAGGAGGAGATGCATTTTGAAACAAAGTTTACTAAATAAACAACTAACTAACTAACGGACACCATCCGCAGACCGATAGGAATACCCCAGCTTACGTGTAACGTAAGCTGGGCTAAAAATGCCCAAAAAGTGGACAAAAACCCCGCCAACGCGAACCCTGAATTTATAATGCTCGTTTTCACAGCGATTAAAAAATATCTGCATACCTGATTGTACTTTACAAATTTATAAAGGAATCCGGTCAAATTGTGCCAAAAGAAGAGTTTTGAAAATTGGTACTACATATTTTTAAATGCCCCCATTTGGCCAATTTTTAGCGGATCGCCAAAAAAAAAAAATAATAATTTTTCAAGACAGGCCTACCTAGAGAATAAATGTTCAAAATTGGAAAGGAATCCGATCAAAATTGTGGGAGAAGAACAATTTGAAAATTGGCAACCGAAAAATTTTAAATGCCCCCATTTAGCCAATTTTTGGCGGATCGCCAAAAAAAATTTAAAGAGAGGCCTACCTGGAGAACATTCGTTTAAAATTTGAGAGGAAACCGATCAAAACTGAGGGAGAAGAAGTATTTAAGCTTACACACGTACATACGTACATACAGACGACGGATAGCCCTCGGATAGCCGACGGATAGCCCTCTACTGATGTGATAAGACCAGCCCGACATGGTCAGCTGGTCTAAAAAAAAGGTACGTACGTACTTTATCGATGGTCATGCAACTCAAACTTACCGAATGAAGTTACTGAAAATCATTCAAGAAATAAAAACTACTCAACATCATTTAGAATACTGGATATTTTACAGTGTGATAAAACACTGAATACGTTTACAGAATATATGTTTCAATTCCATGAAAAAAAAACCTTTCTCTACAGATGTATTGATTTTAACAATAGACGCTGCAAAAAAGTTGGAAATTACATACATATACAGTGTAAGAGCGGTTAATATTATGGCCTAATCATGGGTTATGACTAGGTATGAGAAAAAATTATAGCAGAAAAAAACATAGAACTAATTAGGAAAAAATGATATTTTGAACGAAAAAAGAAAATGAAAAAAAAAAAGTATCAAAATAAAAAAAAAAGGATGAAAAGCGAAAAAAAAGTATAAAAAAAGGATGAAAATTAAAAAAAAGTATAAAAAAAAGTATTTAAGGATAAAAAAAGGATAAAATCGGGCTTTTTCAAAAAAAAAGGATAATCCTTTTAAAAAAGGATGATGTGGCAACACTGCGTTTGTTTCTTTCTGGCTCTGTGCGGTCGTCAATGTGTTGTTGCTAGCGACACGCGGATTCGGTATCTGTAATTGCAATTCGCTGCAACTGAATAAATCGATCAGACTCGAGTCCGGTTTTTTTATTTCGATTATATCAACATAAGCATCTAATCAGTTTTAAACAAAATTAATCAAGCAAAATAGTCCCGCGTACCTTTTTCTAAATTTTCAACAAGACTGCAATGGATCCAACTGCGTCTTGGTTCGGACTGGTCGCAATACAACAGTCCTGTCGCTGGTGGGGGGGAGGGGAGGTCGAAAATGAGGTCACAAAAAACCGTCCAATTAGAGAGAGAGTGTGAGAGAGAGAGAGAGAGAGAGAGAGAGAGAGAGAGAGAGAGAGAGAGAGAGAGAGAGAGAGAGAGAGAGAGGCAGAGAGAAAGAGAGAGATCCCCCGCGTACAGCGGATGACCTATGAAATCGGTGCTAAGTGGGTTTGCAAAGTACCATACTACTGCCACTTTTATCATGTTTTTCACAATTGGAACAGTTTTACATTTTTAAATTTCGACTAAAGCTAAGTTTTACCACATTTCGAAACAGTGTCATTTTTTTTTGACAATTTTCATGAGTCCGAACAAACATGCGACATAGCACACTTGCATTATGTGCTCTATCCGTGTGTGAGATTCTTCAATAATAATAACGAAAAAAAAAACAAAAACAAAAAAAAACATTCATTTTGTCACCATTTCATGAATCCAAATAAAAACACGACGCTGTACACACTCCATGTGTGTTTTATCCATGTGTAAAATTTTAAAACAATGCTACGTGCAGTTTTGCAGATATGGCCCGGACACGCATGCGGAAAGACGGACAAGCTCATAACTATATCCTTCAGTTACGTGGAGGATAACAAGTTGCAACTTAACGTTGTTTTTTTTTTAATACACACAAACTGAAACCCGCAGTAGCCCATTGTTGACATGAGCCAGGGGTGATGACGGGAAAGGATATGGAAGAGAAAATACACCATTGTTTGCGCAAAATTGATTTCTTCACAGTAAATATGGACAGAGCGATTGTCGGATTTGGCTAGTGACGGCTATTGCCTGTTGACTGACAGATAATTGCAGTAATGTACACTCAGACTTCCCCAGAGAGAGTCTCTTAACCGAATTATAACGCTCCAAAAGTTTTTACACTGCTTTCCCATGACAACTTTGGTGTTGAGGTTGTTTCAAAAGATTTTTTTGTGGAAATAGAGAGTCTGGCAGCGGCTTTCAGTATTAGAATGTCTGACTTGCTTCAGTCTTTGTGGCCAATGAAATATGAAATCTGCCAACAATACGGTCCCTGTTTTGCCCAAGAACGCCTAAGTTTGATCCACTATTCAGCTATGTGCGTTCACTGACCAGAACGTTTTGTTTGTACATCCTTAGAGAGAGAGAAAAAAGAACATTTCGTTTTGGCACTGGGTTCATAAAGGCCACTGCGTCCCGAAAAAAAAAGCTTCACAAAACAGCACACCTCTATACAATGCTGCCGAAAATTCGGTGTCTGAATCTACTTTTTCTTTCTTTCCTTTTTTAGCAGAATCACATGTTCCATGAGGCTACGTTTCTATGAGCCAAAAAACATGTTTCTTTAATGCGCTAAAAAAAACCTAATTCATATACTACAGTAACGGTACTGTAAACCCATTTAATTTGGAACTAGAATCAGACAATGTTTTCTTTTTCTCGCAGCTGACAAGCCATGCATGCTCTATACCTTCTCCACCAGTTGACACAAGTTAAACAGGACCGACTGGCCAGCAGCCTCGCCATTACCACTGTTTAATGTAGCGTTTTATAGCACCATTTTATAGCCCTGTGCAATGTTTTGTTGTTGTTTTTTTTTTTTCCTGAACCTCGCTATGGCATGAGTAAACGATCGTGCCGGGTCTGGTGACTGCTGCTGAATGTGACACCTCGCTTCTAAAGTCACCAGTAGTCACTGTTTATATTCTTCTCAATGAACGCTCGTATGGCATCACATCACACAGATCATCATTCATAAGCAGCCTGCTCTTCGCAATAATCACGCTCCAATTAAAACGACATAGTTGGCTTATTCTTATTATTATTATTATCACGACGGTTATTATTATTATTATTTCATTTTTTTTTGCGAAAATCGATGACGGCTAGAAGAGCGGGTGGCTGACCTCGGCGGACCCCGGCACGGGTAGTTAAAGAATGACTCAATAGCTAATTGTCGACCTGCCACTGAAGCTATGCATGCAACTGCCTCGTTGCATGCGTTGCATAATCGTGCATTCATTAATCACTTGAACGCAGTACAAAAGGCGTCGCTTGTACCTCCCTGGCAGACTCGATTGACCTCGCCCTCCAAGGCAAACACGGAGCGGCTGCTTCCCACCGTGTGCTCATACCCCCCACCCTCCCCCTCCCTTCAGGTGTACGTGTGCCGCCCATTGTGGCACCCCTACAACTAGCACTAATATTACAACAATTTTGGAGAAACTGCGCGTCCACTGCTGCATCGACTACGAATTGTCGTCGCGTCATTTCTTTGGTACCGCGGTAACTTTCTACGTAACAGATGAACTATTGCACGGTGGTATTGTGACTGCATCAACTCCTCTGCAAGGCATTTTCGTGACTTTCACCGACAAACACAAACCCCTATAAAGTATTTCTGTAATTTTTTGGTGACTGAGACAAACTACCTGCAAGGTATTTCTGTGACTTTCTGCGACAAAGACAAGCTACCTGCAAGGTATTTCTGTGACTTTCTGCGACAAAGACAAGCTACCTGGGAGGTATTTCTGTGACTTTCTGCGACAAAGACAAGCTACCTGGGAGGTATTTCTGTGACTTTCTGCGACAAAGACAAGCTACCTGGGAGGTATTTCTGTGACTTTCTGCGACAAAGACAAGCTACCTGCAAGGTACTTCTGTGACTTTCTGCGACAAAGACAAGCTACCTGCAAGGTATTTCTGTGACTTTCTGCGACAAAGACAAGCTACCTGCAAGGTATTTCTGTGACTTTCTGCGACAAAGACAAGCTACCTGGGAGGTATTTCTGTGACTTTCTGCGACAAAGACAAGCTACCTGGGAGGTATTTCTGTGACTTTCTGCGACAAAGACAAGCTACCTGCAAGGTACTTCTGTGACTTTCTGCGACAAAGACAAGCTACCTGCAAGGTATTTCTGTGACTTTCTGCGACAAAGATAAACTACTGGCAAGGTATTTCTGTGACTTTCAGCATGGCTCACGCAGACTACCTGCAATGTATTTCTGTGACTTTTTGCAATTCACAGAAAATACCTGCTAGATATTTCTGTAGTACAGTGTAGTTTTAGGGCTGAGCGAAACTATGAACAAGGTAGTTCTACGTCTATCTGCGACTCAGATGAACTTCTCATGAGACTGCTCTGTGGGTTTCTTCCACTACAGATGGATCTTGCCTAGATGCGCTACACAAAGCGTTTGATTTCATTTGAAGCCGTAAGCCCCATTAACTCGGGTTGATTCCTGATCCCGATACTTACTTCTACGTTATTCTGAATTTCGTTATTTTCTGCAAGGGCATGAGGGGAGGGGGGGGGGGGTTGGAGATGAAGGGGAGGGGGGGGGGGGACACAACACACGACGCGGTGGTGTTTTGTGCTTCGTGGCTATTCGCAGCAAACCTAACCGTCAGGGGATATGCTCATGAAATCAATCACGATAGTGCGACAAAGCAGAAAGCTTGTCCGCAAGGGCAAAACTACTGGGGCTTAATTGATTTTTTTAGCCACCCTCCCCCCTAAACAATACAGATCTGGCACACTTCAAAGTATCAAGTAGGGGCTCATCCTCGACAAGCTGGAAATTAAAGCGCAATAACCCCATTGCCTCTGGCACGAGGAATTGGAAGTCGCGTTCCCCACGAGACTTTGCGAGAGGCATTGTGTATCCATATGCTTCACATATATTTCCACCAAGCTCGAGAACGCCTTGACCATAACTCGCTACTGAAGTGGTTTGAAAGGATGGTACAATTATCGGAAGACACTTTCATAGATTTTTCATGGTAAGTACCAAGCAAAGACTGCAGAATGGCATCAGCAGATTGGGTATCTAGGATGGGGGGGGGGGGGGGGGGTGCTATAGTACCTCAAGGGGAGGGGGTGTGAAAAAAGCTCACAGTTCTTACTTGAAACTTGAATGATGATAGCATCGCTGCAATTTTCTCTGAAGGAAAAATTTTGCAAGGGGAGTGCTTATAAATTGTCCTTGTTAGAAAATGCCCCAGCCTCTTAAAAGACATTTCGAGCTCGTAAAAATCTTCAGACTAAATCATTCGTATCTTTCAGTTTCCTTTTCGCATTTATACATCTGTTTGCCAAAACATAAACCCTCATTCGTTACTCCTGAAAAGTGTCTATTGATTATGTTGCATAGAAGAGCAAAAAATAAAACAGTTGTAGCTTCCAAACGAAAGCAAAGCGCTGCGAACTTGTTGAAATCTAGGGACCCCATAGAGCGGCGGGGCTTGATGAAATTAGAGGGCTTATTAGATAACAAAGCCGTTAATGGAAGAAACTTGTGAACGTCACATGTAGTCGGGGCGGGCTAGCAGCCCTACAAAGTCATTCTCTCCCATCTCTATTCATTGCTCACCATCTCCTTAAGGATCTAATTGGCCAGATTACACCATAACAGCTATACATGTCATTAACGACCCCGCCGGGCACAATATATAAACTTATATCATTGTTTGAACAAACCTGTGGTCATTCCCTTATATAGGGAATAACAGACTGATGTAATCTCTTCCAACATAGTCCATCAATCTCTGCTCTTTTTTGTTGGTCTTCACAGCCCATTATGATTCTTATCTGTCCGTAATAAGCCTTTGTTTCTTTATTATCGAGGACTACACTTCTTACTTGTACGGCATCCGAAAAGGAGTATTTGTGAAAAATAGGCAAACAGTCAAATGTATTTTGACCAAATTATTTACTTCAAAGGAGTCTTAAACACTGCGGGGAAGGTTTTAAACACTGGTACAAGGGCAATTATCGTCTGCAAGCAAATACCTCTTTTTTAAAGTAAGAAATAGGTTTTTGGATTTTGATAGATTATTTAGGTTCTATTATTACCCAACCTGATGGTGCGTTTCTACATCACCACCACTCACAGTTCAATATTGTGACTTCAACTACAGGACAACGTTATTGCGGATTATGCCCAGATGTGCATGATATATAGGACATTCAAATAAAAATATTGTCAAAATTCATAATGGGGCGAGGGAGGGGGCAAATACATCAATGGTCCAGTGAAAAAACATTCGAATCTACAATACTGAAACTACACATTGAATTTTCATTTACTGCACGATAAAAACTTTGACCCTACAATCGTTAGTTCGTAACTCTGACGAAATGTCCAACGAAACGGTTTTCGTTAACCACATTTTGCTCGGCAAAATATCATTCCATGGTCGAACATCAGTATAACCAACTGGCAACAACTTAAACTACGACCAGAACGTTTCAGAATGGGATCATAGTGTAACATCGGATCTTGTCTGAGCAATGTACAGCTTATTCATTTGTGTGGATACAGTTGATAAAAAAACTGCATATAGTATTCGGAATATTCCGGTCATTTCCGTGAAGTAGAACCTGCCAGAAATGGGAGCACTGGAGAAAAATGTCTTCCGCCTATGTTTGAGTAATGGCCTTACACAACTAAAGAAAGCTGCGCACAAATTCGCAGATAAAAACCTTAACCTATTAAAACCCACTCACCTTTATACAAGCCCATAATTCAATTTTGAAAACTGACGTAACATGTGTCAAAACGTAACAGAGAAATGGCTTCGCAGGAACCCTTGGTGAAAATGAAGTGGCGAATAATATACAGAGCAAGAACCATAATGGAACGAGCGCTCTAACTGTCAACAGTTATGCAGTTAAGATCGTTCTTAAAGCTCCTTATGTCCATATCTTGTAATTGCCAATCCCTGCCAATAAAGTCCTTCATACGGCAACAAGTGTAGCTTGCTATCTGTGCCGTATTGAACAAGTGCCGAGAATGAGATTGAGGGCAAGTTCGGGGGGTTATACAAAACGACGGCTAAGGATGGCATTGGAGAGAGTGGGCGGGAGTGTGCGGGGTGAGGGTGAATTCAAAGATCTGCTGCGCTAAGTTGATTTTCAAGAGCGGCCACTCGAGGAGACCATTAAGTGCTTCAGGGCTCAAGTGGTGGACATAGCCCGACTGATCCTTCACCACAGACGCGGCACCCCCCTACCTCCACCCTCCCCACCCTTCCCACGGACGTCTGACAACTCTGTCAAGTAGCTGGAGAGTGTTAGCTTTGCGCAGTCTTGTCTAAGTGATCCACACCACCGGCCACCTGTTCCTGCAATGCCACTGTATCACAGCACCGCCGTAATCGAGCCAACGTCGTCCAAAAATCACATTAAAACGCACTTAATCGGTATGACTAACGAGTAAATCACCTGTAGCTTTTGTTCCTTATTTTAAGTTTTTTTCTTCTTTTGTCATTCACACTCACAACTACATCTCATTATTAACAAGTGCTGCAAAAAACAGGGTGCACTTTGATTTTTTCCGTATACTGATAACAAATTAAGAATCGATTGTCTATGATCGAATAGAAGACCTGCAACATTTTTTCGCCTGCAAACAAAGCTGGTCTTGCTAATTCTAAAAACAGTTTAAATACTTTACACAGATGTTGATTTTGCAGAGTGACTTTAACGTCACTGCCGGTGTAAGGAAACGTTTTGACCCCCAAAATAAATCGACCCCCCGGTCGATTTGTTTTAAAACAAATGGACCCCCCCCCCCCCCCCGGTCGATTTGTTTTAAAACAGACCCCTTCTGAAATGTTTTAACCCTCTTATTTTTTGTTGATTTCTTTATTTCTTTCCATATATGGCCACCTTATTAGTTTCTTTAATTGAAATAAAAACTATATCCACGAATAACAATTTATCTAGCAACTAACATCTACATTTTCAAACACGAAAACACTTCCCACATCCCTAACATAAAGTCACCAAAAAATATGTCCAAGCTCAATAATGGCATTTCAAAGGTTCAAAATAATAATTTTCTACACCAAGAGGTAGAAAATGCTTAAAATAGTATTTAAAAACCACATGCACCTTTTATACTTCCATTTTATATTTAAACATGATTATTTGGAGGGGGTCATTTTATTATGGGGGAGGTCTGTTTGTTATGGCGGGTTTTCCCAAAACAAATCGACCGGGGGGTCTGTTTGTTTTAAAACAAATCGACCGGGGGGTCGATTTGTTTGGGGGTCAAAACGTTTCATTACACCAGTGCCAATGATAGAGAAAAAATCGAACATGCAGGATTAAAAAAAAAAAAAAACAAACACACACGCGCCAATCTTCACTGCTTACACGCAAATGTTGGTTAAACATGGCCAAGTTGACCTGTAAACTCACAAACAAGTGGTCGGAGGTTAGCACACACTGATATCACTACTCAAAATACCCATATCCACCACACAAAAATAGTCCTCTATTCGCCTGTCACTGGGCCTTACGCTGCGGTTGGTGAGATCCTAACAGTGTCATTTATGTAACCTATTCTTGCCACAGTGTCAGTTATTGTGGTTTGTTTAATCAATTCTAATCAGGGGTGACAAAAATTGCCCAGCCCGCGGGCATTTTACTGTCTTTTCTCGCACATACATTCCTCAAACATGTAATTATAACATTAAATATACATGAATTCATAACGGTTTAATTGGTTTGGAATAGCGCACCTCCGTGGCACCTTGGTTTCTATGAATTTCCGGGATAAATTTCACAGATGAGATTAATCTTTAAATAGATCTGGCAACATTTCTTTTATTTTGAATAATTCTTATCACATTACACGGCGAGGGAGACGTCATATTAGCGGTCTCTTAGGGCCTGTGGGTAGAACAGGGGCGTGTGACGCAGGAAACATTTAACTATAGTGGTTAGCGTAACACCGGGTGAGAAGAGAAATACAGCCACGAAAGAAATAGGTGTGGGTTCGAAAAACAGGACGGGGTTTGATTTTGATACGGGTAGTTCCACAGTGATCGCTTACTGGCCGTCTCTTTAAACACGATTTCTCCTGTCCCGTATCACGACGTACAGTCACAGGGCCAGGATTATTGGCATTTACGACAAGGGCAAACAAGACTGGGTTCTTACAGCGAAGGGGTCGCACTTCAAATGCTTCATTTCAATAGCAATAATGTTTCATTTTACACTTGTTTCAACATACAGAGGGGCCTTTGTAACTAAACACGTTCCCCACACATACAAGGCATGACTCCTATTCTGATCGCCAACGCATGAAGAGGGTGCGGTGGGGAGTGCGGGGTGGGGGTTGGGGGGGAGGTCGTGTTAGGTAATATGCTAGGAGGATCTGATCGCTTCTTGAGAGGGCCTAAAGTAGCTCACAAGCCGTACCCTAGCACCTGATTTAACATGAGGCGACATCGCTCCCACCAGATCGCTGGCAATTCAATAGGCGACGGGTAGAAAAGACAACATCATATCGTGCTAAACAGCGGTGTAAAAAATGAAATTGCCTAACCCCTTGGTATGACATATCTAAATATACAAGTGTTCGGTTACATACACGTCTTGTTCGCGTTTTATTTTCATTTCTTTTTACGCCGGCGTATCTATTTTCACAGGAACGGCGCTTAGTTATTGACTTGTGAGTAAATATGATTAGGCTGATCAGTTTTTAATATTTTTCGCGGCGATTAAGCAAAGAATACAAACGCTAACACCTAGATGCTTTTCCTGTATGTTTTCAGAAAACAAGTTCAAAGTCAAGTGGTTGATTTTCAAGACATAGCACAGTCGCTAAATTAAACCAAATGACAACATGGCGGGGCTTTTAGCTTATTGTAGTTGAAAGTCGTTGCCGGCCTAATGAGCAAACACAAGAAATAAAGACACTAGAATTAAACATATTAACTTAATATTTCAGATTTAATCTACACATTTTTCTCTGTGCAAGAAGAAGCCTGTTCAGAAAGAATGTCCTGTTTAATACTAGTCGTTTAACTAGAGATCTGTAAATAAAATACTTCCCGAAATTTCCTAAAAAATATTTGTGGTAATGAAATCGAATTTCAGTAGCACAAAAGACCTGAGACCGTGGAGGGACACAGCGGTTCCTCCGAGTGTCATCCGCACGTACAACACTCTTTAGAACGATGAAAGAGGAATATAGTATAGCTCTTTGTAAATACTGTTGTATCTGGACTGTAACAGTGGCCAAATAAGAAATTCTTAACTAGATGCAGCGATAGACAAAGAAACGACGTAAAAGAAAACGTTGGGGGGGGGGGGGGCATTCCAATTCAAGTACGCGCAGAAGATCGCATGAGTAACCGAAGAAAAAAGACAACAGTGAAGGCCGTTAAGAGTCTTGAGCGCCCCCTTTCAACAGCCGCTCAGTGAACTCTCTTCCGGCAAGCCTTTAGCCATTAGTCACCACGTTCACGCAAACCTAACCGGCTAGTGCAGGTCCAGTTTAATTTCACTAAAAGACAGCAAGAAAACTCAAAGACCATATTACGCATTCTTGGAGAACAGAGATAGTTATTTGTGTTCTTTATTTCTCACATAAAGATTACTCTCAAGCATAGGAAGAAATTTCCAGGAATCGACCCTAATTTTGAAGAGGTGGAGGAAGGGCCAAGAAAATGGAAAACTTATCTAAAACGACCAAGATAAATTTAATCCTCAGCGAAATGAAAAGAAATCATATAACTTCATGGAAGTTATTTAATAAAAACCAAGCCCTGCGACAAAAACACAACTGCTTCAAACTAAAACAGGTTTCTGCACATCTTGGGAGAAACCAAGACGTCCAAATTAATTATTACACTTTGACCCCAGGCAAAGATTAAAAGAACGCAAAGAAAAAGATGGCAGAATTAGCTTTCAGACGCAAGTGATTGTATGATGAGAAGGAGCTAAAATAAGCAGCATATTGTTTCATCGGGGTGTTTCAGGCAGAATAGCCTCACTAACTGTCGTTGGCCGGGTGCGGATAATCAACTGTGACAAATAATCAGGTGTCGTCGGGTAGTTTTGCTGTTGTGTGAATCACTTTGCCCACTGGCCACTAGTTCAATTAGTAAATCACACATCAAACCTTTCCTTGCTTCGGGGGACGGCGGAAGCACGGCCTAGGGATTTGTAGTGAAGCCTGTCTTCTACTTGAGCTGATGGTACGCTTGCAGATACAAAGTCCACGTCACAGGAAGCAGCCAGGGCAGGCATTGTATAGTAAGAGAAGGCAGCGTGGACGGGGTCGTATGGTAAAGACGTCGCCAATAAACTACATGTGAAAACAGTGGTGAAAGATCAACGCATATACGCGGTCGTAAAGCTCTACCCCCGTCCCCACATACTCTTTACACATGAAAGACCACAAAATTCACCGATGTAATGAATGGAGGGGTGTGGGGCGGGCCGGAGGAGTCAACGGGAAAACATAGTCGGCAGGAGGGAGGGTTTTAAAAGGGGTTAGGGGGGATGAGGATGGTGGAAAAATTTGGCAAGATGTTTGAAAACTGTGCACCAGATCTTTTACATTAAAAAAATTCGGCACTTCAAGAAAAAAGAACAGAAAACTTGTGGTTTTCACATCACGTTGCCTTGCTTATGGAAGGCCTTTTTTTCAGCGATATCTAGGAAACATATCAAAAGGGCCAAATAGTCACAAGTGACAAGAAATTATCAGGAAGCGTCTATAATCAAGACCTTTGACAGAACTCGGTCGGGCTATTGTTGAGATATGATTGAAATTTCTGGCACAAGTCGCCATTGAAAGCCTACTTCCCAGCAACTTTTGATACGCCATTTAGCAGGGCCTTAACCCCTAAAATGGGGCTGGATTACGAACTATACAGAGATTTGGTAGCCTGCTGCGGGACAAAGAAGACCTTTATGGTTTCGGGCCGCGTCCCCCCACCCCCCACCCCAACCCGACAAATTTGCCAAATATTGGCGCACAACAAAGACTTCAATGAATACATGATTGGCATATTATGGTGTGTAAAATCCACAATTCATGCCTACGCAATGGTCTAACAAGGTTCGCGGAAGCCTCACACCTAACCCCACTCTCTCGACCTCATCAGCTTAAAAGCCCATCTTTCACTTGCTCCGAAAAGCAATCTCCATTTCTTCGGCCTATGTGCTTGCATTGCAAATACCGTTAAAACAACTAGACTGATGAAATTGACGGTGGGTGAGGGTGTGCAAAACGATCGAGTCATTTATATGTTACTCTTTAGTCTTCTTCAGTCAAAAAAGAAACGAAATAAAGAGGGCAAGTAACGCAATTATAGAACGAAATTTTCATTTACTGCGGAATCTAGACTAAGCACCTTAAATGGACAAAAAAGAGAAACGCTTCAGACAGGGATAAAAGTAGTTTTAATTTGGATGGTAATTGAAACACCAAAGTACGGTAAAAAGTTGTTCGTTTCGCGATCAGGTTTACCTATGAGCTGGCACAATGAAGCATCCGTTGTGGATAGCTGGCAAGCGTTACGCCGGACATTGGGTGGCGGCGGGAGAGGGGAAGGGTGCGGGGGGGGGGGGGTCTTTTCGAAGTTCAACGTTCCTTTCCCAACTCCCATCACAACACAAGTAATCACAGACACAAGTAACCCCAGGATTTAAGTCACGTTACGAGTTATTTTTCGCGATAACAACATTGTGAGGAAACATGAACAAAAACAAATTCGCGCATCACTTTTGAACAGTGCCTGGGCTTGTCAAAAGTTGATTCCAATATTTGACGTCTTAAATGTTATTGACACCGTCCCCAAATCTATACACACTATTTGAAACAACAAATTCAGTTCGTCTAATCTTTATTTGATTGTTTGTTATTTATATGACCCAATAAATTTTTATTATATTGAACAAGAAACCGAAATTAAACCCGAACAAAGCAATATAAGGAAATCTCTGTGTAAAATTGCGGCATTTTATTTGGACACAACATCCAACTGGGGATTCAATTTTCTCACATTTCTCGTCTCAATTGTGTCTCTTTTAAGTATTTCTGCAAACTTTTCGGCTGCGATATTATAATTAAGAATGTAATAAAGACCACCCCGACTACAGTCTCTCTGAGTCAACACAAGCGCCGACTAGAAAACCCTTGTGCACACGAGTAGTCTGTTTTTCGGTAAACATAATCACACAAAATCACTTCCAGATCCACATGCGGGGAGAAAAAGACCAGACTCGCATCGGACAAAAATTCAGTTACGTCGTGTTTGAACAAAGGGCAGATGTTTGCTAATTTTTTTGTCTCCGTCAATATTTTAGTGCATCCCGATCAACTCTCAACTCGATGACAGCACACAAGAAATTTAATAACAAGAGAGGCAATGAAATGAAATGACCCTCCCTTCGGGCAATTCCAGGCCCAGAGCCAGCGCAGAACAATTCATGGGGATGAGTTAAAAAGCTTCGTTTTTGTAGCCTAGTTAACACTGACTTTCAGTTAATATCTAGCACAACGGTTTCAGTACTGAAAACGGAACTAAAAAAAATAGGCAAGGACAGGAAGAAAAATAGATGACACTAAAATAAGGGCTTGACATTTGGAACTACTCCTAATTCAGCAAATCAAACATCGCAAATGTATCGCGGAAACCCTTTGGCATTCGAACATGGGCGATAATGGAAGATATAATAAAGTGATGAGCGATAATGAAGACATTTTGAAACAACGATTATTGGAGACAAAGCCAGGGCTTTTCGAAGATCTTCTATTTATTTAATGAAAATTGTGGTGAGTTTGCACTTAAAATCGTAAGCAAATGTAGAATTTTAAAAGCACACTAAATAATCAAGACAGTATTCGCGATATATTCGTGTGCAAACTCTCTAATATGGCTTGACAAATTTTGAAGTTTCTTCTCTGCAAAAAGATGAAGCACTTGGTGAAAATAATTAAACTTAACAGGAAAAAAAAATTCTTACGAAGAGCAGGCAATTAAATAGGTCGTGACTTAATTTCATCGCCAATTTAAACTCAATTGACATTTCTCCCCATATCAAATGTAAAATAACTTCGCGCTTTTTCGTTCTGAAACAATTAAAATAAACAAGTCTGAGTGCAAAACAAGAAAGCAATACCTAGGGTATCACCATCAAAAATCATTAACGGCTTCAACTTTTTAATTAAATTTGCAAAATCTGAAGTTACAAGTTCTAACTGTAAGGCCGTTATTATTATTATTATTTTTTTTTTTGTTGAGGGAACAACCTCACCGACAGAAGAAGGGATCAGGAGATAAAACGTCACCAGCCACTCCTCTCCAATACACCCATCCCCACCCCGATGTACCGAAACTTGTACAAAGCTTCCTGTTTATAACAGCTTACAGCCGTACTAAAAGTCACATTTCTAGCTTGATTTATGAGTGCAATAGCAGCATAGAGAAACCGCTGCGAATTTGTACCAATCCCGCGTGTCCGAACGCAGAAGTAATCCAATACCCGAATTATCGCTCATCACCAATGGCGAGCAGTTTTTCAAATTCAACAAACACCCACCCCACAGGTATACTGCTTTCTTATTAAGCTCAACGATAAATTACTCCACGATAGGTTAATTACTGGTCTCAATGCATTAGAGGCCAGGGCAAGTTAAAAACAGTTCATGGAAACAATACAGCCAGCTGAGCGAGAAGTGAAAAAAGTACTTAAATGCCGAGCTCTAAATTAAACGTTTAAATTATTAAATTTTATAGCTTCGATGCACACCTTTGAAAATAGTTCTAATCACCATACCGTATTTCATCATATTTGTTTGTTCATTATAATTTGGGCTGTCTCGCCCTGTTTTGTAATTTTTTAACGACAGTATTATTTATGTGCTATCAACTATGACGTGAAATCTCAGCATCACCTGCCTTGCGAGTTAACACCTCAATAACGCATACAGTTGGTGCACAAAGAAACTATCCCTTCGAAGGCTTCCACTCATCAACTCTTAACTCAATACCAACTAGAACCTCATTTCGCTAGCGAAAAGTTAAACACTTGACAAAAATTAAAACGCAAAAATACTTCCTTCAATGGGTTATTTCTTGAATAATATATTGCAAACAACATAGCTTGAATACTTATAAGCCAAGTAGTGTTTGGTTTTTGTTGACTTAAGGTTTTATTGACTGATCAGGCATACGCCGTCTTATCTATTTACGCAGTGAGAGCTTGCACAACGCTGAGCAACTGTGTGTTCTGTGATGGGCGTTAAATGCTCTATATTTTCTTGCAAAAATACACTCTTTTCACATGGCGTTTTAACAAAGAGAACGAAATCGAAGACGAAAATAACAAGTGACATGCACACGTTCAGATCAAGCTCTTCATAAGTTTCATGGTCCTAGGGCCCATAGTGTCAGAGAAGAAGAAGACACAAAAAATCGGAAAACTGTCAAGAAAAAAAAAAAAGGACGAACGGCTGCTCGCACAAATTCATATAACCCTTGCAAGCCAAAGGCTTGTCAAGTGCTAAATATAATATAGAATCTCAAATGAAACTGGGTGGGCAGGTTTGCAGTGTTTCATGTGGTGCTTGTTGTAGTTCACCAGCAGTACTTTCACATCCTCGCACCGCCGCAGTACTTCAAGAGCCTCGTGCCGCAGTAGTTTGTCCAAAGCCAGCCACCCCAGGACAGGCTTGTTTTGTATCAGTACCAAAAGTTCGTACCGCCGTTCTAGTACTTCTCACCGTGTCGCACTTGTTCTGTTTTTGAAATTTGCTGCCAAATTTGCGCGACCGTACGCTTTAGAAACTTGCGCAGACTATCAAAAGATTATCAACAGCAAGAAATACCGTCAGAATAACGACATTTCTTTGCACACATGATTTGCGAAAAATTATGAAAACCTTAGCTTACAGGACATCCAATGAAAATTAAGAATCTGGATGTGAAACTCAACACTACACAAACACCAGTCAAGTCAGGCGGCACTGGTATATAACCCGTTTGAACTATTCTTCTCCACAATTCTTGTTGCGATTTCATCCTTTTAAGTACGCTCAAACTAAAGTATACACATTTTAAAAGTATAGTGAGTGAGTGACGTCACAAATTTTGCGTACGCGTGGGTGGCGGAGGAGGGGAGGGGGGGAGGGGGAGGCGATACATTGTGATCTGCGGGCCTTTCTTACCATTAGAGATTGACAGAAATTTTATTGTACAGCCCATGATGCTTTGTTACTCGTGTCCGTTTCTTGTAATGTGTAAAACTGTGTTGCCAGTTCAAAACACTTTTCCTGTCTACACAGATATATTCTTTAAAATAAATATAACTTCGTTCAAAAATAATGAACTCTCTCAAATAAAGACACGTTTAAAAATAAACTCTTACAAGCCATCGTCGAAGGCGCAGACCCCAACCGGACACAACAAACCGCCATTCTGGCAATTTTTTACCGATCTGAAAAATAATACGACGTTGCACAACTTCAATGTATATATTTTCACTGTGCAAGGTAGCATATGCCTAGGATTAATAGTTTCGGAGATCTCGCGTGGAAAGCACCCAAGTCTTACGTTGCAGTTATCTCAAGAGATCACAATTTTTGGCAAGTCGCCATTTTTGCAATTTTTGGCCGATTTGAAAAATAACACGACGTTGCACAACTTCAGTATATATATATATTTTCACTGTGCAAGGTTGCATATGCCTAGGGTAAACAGTTTCGGAGAACTTGCGTGGAAATAAAACAGCATCCAAAGTGTGACACGCGGACGAACGGACGGACAGACGGACAGAGGGCAATCCTATAGACCCCCCGGGCTCGCCCGGTTGGGGTCTAAAAAATATCTGCAGTGAATGATTTTTCCCCTCTCAACCAGGAAGTAAGACCATATCTCACCAGTAGTTTTCCCTTTCTTTGACGACGGCGATTTTGATTGTTGCATTTCGAGACTTTTCTCCTGGAAAAAGAAAAAAAGTGAGATATATAAAGATATAAAACGAGATGCCAGGATATCTACGGTGTAAATATCAGTAGTTTTTGTTGATGATTATTTGTTCGGCTTGCGTTATAAAATGCTACATTTGATCTCACTAAAGATTAAAATTTAAAGTTTAACACTGTATACGTTTTTCGCAGCGATAATTTTTAAATTATGCTACACCTATATACATGACACTTTTGTTCTAGTTCCTCAACCAAAAAAAAAAAAAAAAAAAAAATGGAAACCTCGAAAACACCCCCCACCCATACACGATTTTTCCAGGCGTTAAAAAGGAAACTTTTATTCAAGATACGGACACATTTTAGAGCGCTGACCTAGCACTAGTGGATTCCCCCAAAGAAAAAAATCCAAAAATGACAAGCGTTACATTTTAACGCCAGGCATTTCGGGGGCTGGAATGGCTATTGTATTGCTTTGGGAGGCTGAAATAAATAAATAAGACACAGTAAAAATAATTAAATTTCTAATAAAACAAATAAATAAAATAAATAAATAACAAATGACATATGCTGTTTCAGCGGGATCTGCCGACGATTCTGAGCAGTTGAAGCACTGTCTCATCTTGACCTACCCTTTGAATCACCCACGTGTCAGATTGTCATGTTTCTTCCCGCAATGTGGCGTAACACAAACTAACGACTTAATGGACAAACCGTGCTGGAGAGGTACAGTAGACAAGACCCGGGGATGCTGCCCATTCATAAAAACCATACTCGCACACGGTGACTTCCTCATTGGTTAGTACTATTTTTCTTTTCGCTGTGAATGAATCCAAAGTCAGAACCATATGTCAACTGAGGAATGAAAAGTGGTAATTTAAAAGATTGTTTATAGTTTATTTTTTATGGAAGAAAGCCTTTAACATTGATAAAAATTTCAAATCGTCCTTTGTTTTGAAGCCGTGACACTTGTTAGGCGCGCGAACATACAGGGACTCGCAGCAGTGACCGAGAATTGACTTCGCCTTGCAACTATTGTGTGAAAATACAAACTTTTCAAGTTGAGCAACTTTCATATTAGTCAACCACTAAATTTACCCCAGCGTTTGCTTTGATGCAATCTCTTCAAAATGATTTCCCCAAAACAATTTTTTTGCTTCCACCCAAAGAATATCCATACCTGGATATTCTTTGTTCCACCCTCTTTCTCAGCGGGTAGCTATTTTGCCCGTGCAGCAGTTAACATTCTTCTTGCTGTTGTTTACATTACAACATTGATAACGTACACAAGGAAAATATTTATACCCGCCCCAGCGAACATGACACTTTATATTCACAAAGATAACCAGATGGTAGCCCACACTCGCTGGACCACTCGCTTCTGGAGAAATGGAAGAAATAACCATTAATAGCTCTGGCGCATACCACCATTTCTCTGCGCCATTAGCACATTCGGTAAAATTATACAGATGCTGTAACAGACAACTAAAGGTTCATATCTGGATGCCAAAAATAATGGCGACTTGACTTAATATTTATATTCGCGTATAGAGTGTAAATGGTAAAAGCTGTCTTGACGATAAATAATGTCCCAGGAAACTTCTTGATCAGATACGCTCCGTTTTTACGCGGTTCAATGGTATTTGCAGTACATTGCTGCTCTGTATTAGCTTTCTATGCGAGCTTAATTGCAAAATTGAAGCAAAACTTCAATGCCATTTTATCTTTTTTTCTCAGGCAAAAGTTCATTAACACTTAGAACACTTAAAAGTGTCATAAATAACCTTGCATCATCATCATCATCATCATCATCATCATCATCATCATCATCATCATCATCATCATCGTTAATATTATTATTATCATTATTATTATTATTATTAATTGCTGTTGTTGTCACGACTTCTACACACGTGTTTGATTTGTATGCACGTGTTCAAACACAGCAGATAACACAGTTCGACAACTGAAACCTTAATGGCCGAAATAAAACTCGATCCAAGTTCCAATTATTAAGATTATGTATGGCATAACGAAACTCGCACGCGAGGCACTTCAGGGAGAAACATGTTAGTAAGAGTGTTTCATTTAACAAAATGATAATTTCTCTATTTATGACGTGCAGTAAGTGAAATCGATCATAAGCTTGGTCTTGCGTAGCGCAAGATGTTATCTAAAGTTATGATAAGGCGCCAGTTGGAGGTGAAAAAGCTAAAAGTGACATGTCATATGGATAATAACCAGAGTAACACTATGTCATTGCTGTGATAAACTTTTCTGGCCCAGGTCACGACTGTTATTGCAACAATACCAACTATTTTATTTATTGCATTTTTGTTTCAAATATGCACTTTTGAGGCACTTCTAGGAGTTCTTTCTGGTCCTAGTTTTGTTACACTCCGACAGCTTTATTTACTACCATAATCATTTTATTATTGAAATGTCAAAAAAAAAAAAAAATCATCTCAAGGAAGAACAATGCGGGTGAAACGAGGCAATGTTTATGAGTGGTTTAAAATGAAATATTCGTCACCAGTTACATAACAAAAATGCAACCAACCACCATTATTTTTTTAAACAGGCCTTAGACTATTTCCAGTTTTATTAGTTACATTTTAGTGATTGAAATATCGCCCAGCAAAAACCTCCAGAAAATGGTTTTTTCCGGAGTAAAACGTTTACACTAAAAATGTGTTTATTGCAGATGCAAAGAACAGTCTCCTATCTTATTCTGTTTAAAAAGTGCTTTACAATGTACTTTAAAATTGTTAGGGAACAGAATTAGTTTAAATTGGACATTATAGTTTTTGAGATTTCCTTTTTTCAGAGTCAAATACTTAACTTTTTAACATTTTTATATGATGGATGTTTCAGTCTATCCAGGTTTTCGCCAAGCACTGCAACAACTTTTTGTGTGAAAGCAGGAATGTTTTGTAAACGCTACTTTTGTAAAAGAAGAACACGATTAATCTATAATCTTCAATCATGACATTAAATTGGTGAACAAAACACGCAAACGGTTTGATATGCGCAAGCATTTGCCGTACCGATCCTCGGCAACCTTTTAAACGGAAGTGACAATGACAAAGCAACTGGTCGGTTATGATTGATGACGCGTGATGTTGCCGATGACGTCTAACATATCTGGCCGCCCAGCTGGCAGACGACTCGTCTTGTACCTGGCTACTCACACCGCAGCCATTAACATAACCACTAAGCACTCCGCTTTCAACATCTGTACAGCATCAGTTATACAGCTTCAAAAAAAAAAATATGTACATATTCTTCCACTTGGCATCCCCGACGGCAGAAGAGTTCAGAATCTTGTAATGACCTAATACCTCTAATTCCGACATCGCTCCGCGCAAGGCGGGTACTAGAATGGGATATCTTTCCAGAGTGAAAGGCTTACAGAACTGTTGTATAGTTTTAACAAAGTGTTGTTATTGCAAATATGACAGGCAGCCGTCAGAAGGCATGGCGCTGATGCGTTTGATGTACATAAATGTTTACTTATGGGCGGGCGCTGTTCGCCTGTAAACAAGCGGGGGACCAGCTGGCGTACGTGCTATCCCTGGTATTCTATGTATCTCTCTTGGCTTGGGACCGTCTCCTTCAAGTCTCGCTCAGGAATTCGAGTCATGAGAACTGCAATACATACTCACATATTATTATGTCTATACTGCCAGGGAGCAGAGCTCAAATTGAACGCCAGATAATCCGACCCGAATATTTGCACACATAACCTATATTATAAGTATAATTTTTTATAACGAGAAGTATCATTCTTCTTCTTCTTCTTGTTCTTCTGCCTTATATTCAGAGGGGGTTTCGTTTTTATGCCAATATACCTTTGTCAAATCATCCTCTGTATTCATGAATTCATTGGAATGAAAAGAAAGCATCGCTGCACATGTGCGATGACATAAAGAACATGGTCTCAATTGTTTGTAGATACTCCAAATCTTCATTACATTAGGTCCTCTGATCGAGGAATGACTTGAAGATTGATAGCTGAAGTTCTGCACAAAGGCGTAGGTTTCAGCATCTTTACATGTGTAAATCGAGCCCTGCGTATCGGGAGACAAACAAAAAGTAAGCAGTAGCTTTGGAGAGAGCGGTAGCTATTGGGGCTTGATGTATGGGTATCGGGTGGGCGTAGAATGACAGCCAGCAGGTCGTGGTGAGGAGTGCGCACGGCACATCGCACGGAGCCTCGGTGGCGGCCGCTAAGCCTTGTGTTTATGAGAGGAGAATTTGTAGCACGCTGACCGGCATAACGCGCACATCTGTTCTAACCCACTGCCGAGAAAGAAAGGAAAAAAAATGTAACAGAATAACTGACAGGGACTCCTGACACGGAGGTGAACATTTCTTAGCCAATCAGAAGCTACTTTTTGTTTCTCTAGGATAAGCTGCTATAGAGAATAGCACGTGTTCAACAACGTTCAAAACACTTTTATTATTATTATTATTATTATTATTATTATTATTATTATTATTATTATTATTAAACAAATTTTCAAAAAAAAAGCCAGAAAAGACAAATGCGAAGTATTTTGATTTACGCATAAAGAATTTAGATGACAATATTATTCTCTCAGTTCTCTCTAGAAATTACACAATTCTAGCGTAAATATTGTGATATCTTTCGCATTTCTTTTGTGAATAGATTTCACAAGGCCTCGACAGAGGATGTCAAAATCAGCAATAATCTAATATTTTGCTTGAATACCCGACATAGGGGAGGATTCATAATCAAATGATAATCACTTACACCTGGCAAATGAAAGAAGTAAAATGATCCCTCGCCCATTCGCACAAGCTTTTAGTTTCTCGATAAAGAGTGATAAATTTGATTATATCAACAACACAGTCTGGTAGATCTGCTTTCATATAATGCCTTCAAAACAATGTGATAGAATATCAAGGCAAATTCAGAGCCTGTGTTTGTGCACAAAAATTACACACTTGGTTAGAACAGCCAAAAGAATGGATTGGGAGGGGGGGGGGGGGGGGGTGTCCAGACAGAAGACGACATATTGCTTCGCGACAGAAATGAAAATTGCGGGTATATATGTCAAAACTCCCAGACACACTGAAAACGGCTCCTCATTTCTCATACTTTTGGAACTGCCTGCACAACCTCAAATATACCACAAAACTAAGATAATCTGACAGACACTGTTCAAAATAACATTCGTACATCTCCTTCGCGTTTGATGATCGGATACGTTTTGAAACTGTAACCCTGTATGTGGCTCTGCTGATTCTCACGTCTGCTCCAGGATCTTTTTCCAGACTCGCAAATTGATTCAGATCACAAATTTTGGAATAGATTATACAATCCGTGCACTTAAGGGTCCTGGTTAGCAACCATCAAAAACTGACTCTACCGCGTGCAAGAAAAAAACAATTCAACACCGCCCTACAACAGCCTGGCACTACCCCCTCAGCCGCCCCCTTGCCGTAGTATTCCAATGATACTGATCCAGTTTTAACTTCACCATTGATAAGGAAACAGACTTCTTTCACTCGTCAATTACAGAAACTCAAAGATTTGTATAATGGGTTTGTACGAAAAACAGAACAGCATATCCTCTCCCGACTGTCATATCAAACATTTGTGGGGTGATCCACCTTCCCGCCATTGTTGTAGATCCAGGGGCCATGAAATCAGAACATCGCCAAAGGCCAACGGATCCTTGTTCACCTTGTTGACAAAGCATCTGGGGGTGACAAAACCAAATCGATGTTTGTTGATCGTCTGTTTGTTACGTCTGTTTGACGACACGGCTTGAAACAATGCCTCAGATCATTACAATGCATGCTTAACTGCTCCTCTTGTAAACACAAATAACTGCAGAGGGAAATGGAGATTTGTTTGACTAGTTACCTGTTGCTCAATAAGAGCTGTTCTAAACAAAGGTGACACCCTGGCTTCAGGCTTTCGCACAAATTCCTGATCAAATACACATTTCCTTGACTTCTACAACTACAGCACTATCCGAGACTTAATTAGGAGGCAAACAATGCACAGTGTTTAATGTAACTTACAATTTACTTAAGTAAATAATTCTGATTACCACAGAGCACTTTATTAATCCATAAAGAGGTCAACGGAAAGAACGTCAGTGGCTTCTGGGAAATGTGCACTTTAATGAAGGGTGGGTGGGTGGGGATGGGGTAACATAATGTTAGTATATCGTTTTACGGTAATATATGTGTATCAACGGGGCAACAGTGCAAGTATAATTCTCCATAGCTACCACTGTATTCTTTGTCTACGGTCATCCTTTCCAACACAAAAAATAATGCCCGCCGAAGTAATCAGTGGAGCAGGCTGTCCGAGGCCCAGTATTCATGTACTCACAACCGTACGGCCTATTCAAATCTGCATGCATACAAAATTTGAAACACCTCAGTGTTTCGTAATTCATCACATCTAAGGTTGACTGTTTTGTATCAAAACGAATCCAGTACAACAGATGTATACATACATACGGACGACAGACAGGCCCCTTCCATTAAACCAGGCCAGCCCTGTGGCTTGACATACGGCACGTGAATACTGGCCCCTGTAAATAAGAAAGACTGAAGAAAGTGTACTTAGAACCACTCATGAAATGAGACACAGGAGCAGGAACCGACGACAGGATTTTAACATGAACGACACATCCTTTCTCATGGGCGGATGACTGAGGCCTTTTTCTGTGATAAACTCAACTATCCCTTGGCACAGGAAACGTCTCCATGGCAACCAGGTATTGGGGTGCATTAAAGCAGGAAGGTAAAGAGAGACTGATCAAACCTGGTAAATAAATGACAAGATCAATGCATTTGAAGGGAAAAAACGGAGCACAATCGCTTTGGAACGAACCACAGGAATGCTGAGTTTTTGTAACAGTTTAAAAGAACAAGTTGTTAAATGTTAACTGCGATAAGAGCTACATTCTCCAAAGCTGTGCTCATTCGAAGAGCTTTATCAAAATAGCAACAGAAAACACATGAAGGTACAGTTTAGAGAAATTAGAAACATTAGTTAGAAGATTTTGACTTTTTTCGAATCAATATGAAGATATTATTGACCTTTAGGTCAACATTTTCGTACCTGCCAATAATATCTTCATGCAGGCTCGAAGTAAGTCAATATATTCTTTGCTACATGACTGAACTGGCGTTCTGATTTACAAAACCCTGCAATATCTATCGATATTTGGGTTCCGGTCAACATTGGATCAACTCCATGAAAACATTCGATGCGTTGCTATGACGTAGGTTCCGGTTGAGCCGCAAACCCCGTGGTCAGCATGCCCCACTCCGCCAGCCATAAACATTGGCGGAAATGACCAGGGACAAACTTTTATGGCGCTTCTTCACCCCACATTACTTCTATAAATAGGATATCAGTTTTTTATTCCCTTGCTTACCTGTGAGAACCCAATTTTTCTTTCGTATAGACAAGTTAAGCGCTACCATCCATAATCATAAGCGTTGTTTAAATTATCAACTACAGGCGCTTTCACAATACCCGGTCATGTAATATTCTCATCATTGCAACGCAAACAATAAATCTTCTCCCCAAAGCAAGAGGCCCATAGGCGTGCAGGCGGCACGAGATTCCGGAACAGTCCTGGAACTGAGGTGTTCCACCGCATTGTTCCAAGGCATTGTGTTCCAAGCCCAGACATACTGCTTGGACAAAAAAAAAAAATAAAATAAACAAACAAAAACGGAAACTATCTCCTCTGTGAAATGAATCTGAAATCTCCGTGTCACGTTACAGAAATCTATAATTTGCAGTGCTGTTAAAAGCAGACCAGTTTTCTTTTTCCCCCAGTACAAGTGATTACGGAGAGTACAAGTGCAGTTCTAACTTCTATGCCATAATGTAAACCAGGCAATTTACTCTCAATACAATTTTAAAGGAGAAATCACTAAGAAATACACAATTCCCGAGGGCGTTGCATTTCAAATTTTCCAGCCTTTCAGTTCGTTTTTATATGTAACCAACATGCACTGTCATTCCCTATGATGACTCGGTATTGTTCGTTTTTTTTTTTCAGTTTGGTGTTCTATTTTATCAACACGCCCTTCCAGTTCGTTTTTCGATGGCAGAAATCTGCATTTTCAGTTTGCTATTCGACTGTAACAAGCAGCATTTTAAATTTGTTATTTAATTGTACCTGTCTGTATTTTCAGTTTGCTATTCGACTGTACCGATCTGTATTTTCAGTTTGCATTTCGACTGTACCAATCTGTATTTTCAGTTTGCTATTCGATTATACCAATCTGCATTTTCAGTTCCCTATTCAACTGTACCAACCAGCATCTTAAGTTTATTTGATTGTACTAATCTGCAGTTTCAGTTTGCTATTCGACTGTACCAATCTGCAGTTTCAGTTTGCTATTCGACTGTACCAATCTGTATTTTCAGTTTGCATTTCGACTGTACCAATCTGTATTTTCAGTTTGCATTTCGACTGTACCAATCTGCCCACATCTTCAGTTTGCTATTCGACTGTACCAATCTGCAGTTTCAGTTTGCATTTCGACTGTACCAATCTGTATTTTCAGTTTGCATTTCGACTGTACCAATCTGTATTTTCAGTTTGCATTTCGACTGTACCAATCTGCCCACATCTTCAGTTTGCTATTCGACTGTACCAATCTGTATTTTCAGTTTGCATTTCGACTGTACCAATCTGTATTTTCAGTTTGCATTTCGACTGTACCAATCTGCCCACATCTTCAGTTTGCTATTCGACTGTACCAATCTGCAGTTTCAGTTTGCATTTCGACTGTACCAATCTGTATTTTCAGTTTGCATTTCGACTGTACCAATCTGCCCACATTTTCAGTTTGTTATTCGGCGGTACTAATCTGTATTTTCAGTTTGCATTTCGACTGTACCAATCTGCCCACATCTTCAGTTTGCTATTCGGCGGTACTAATCTGCATTTCCAGTTATTTATTCGACGGAACCAATACGTACTTTCAGTTCGTTATTAATGGTGACAGAATTCTCTTTCCTGTTGCAGAACCATTCTATGAACACATGCTTCTTTATTTCCATTATTTATTTATTTTTTTTTTAAAGTTAGTTGTGCTACAATAAAACATCTCTGCCTCCCCCCTTCCAACGAAAAGAACAAAAATCGGAACTTTGTGAATACTGCAGAAACATTTCAAAAATATGAAACACTAAATTTACTGAGAAAAGTACATTTCTTAAACACAACCTCCTTATCAGTAAAGTTCTAAGGTGATTCCTCCTTGACAACATTGGTTTACCAATTTGTTTTTACTACACCAGTAATTGTTTTTGTAGAACAAGTGGGTTATCGTCGTTTTGTTTAACTCTTTTATTTTCTTCTTTATACTTTTGATTGACAGCAAACTGGGGGGTGCCTTACTCGCATCACTGGCGATTTATCGAAAGAGATGGTGTTTATGTTGAAAATATTAAATTTAGAAATACGAGTTGAAACATAATCCGGCAATTCAGTCATGTTTAGCCGTCATCAATACCGGATACAAAGTTTTTTCTTCAAAAAACAACATTCTCTTCATTTTGATGTCGATATGCAGAAAAAAACTTTGGGAGCGTTTAATCAAAGTAACAAATCGCCTGGAATCTGCGCAATTTGTGATGAAAAAAAAATAACAATACATATCACAGAGAGAACATGAAAATCTTTTGTTGTGTTTCAGGTTTTTCCTGCGAGCAGTTGAATGGGCTCAGTTTTGACTGACGATGGGCAAACAGGTTATCTGAGCTTATCTTCGCGTTCAAGTGATTCTCTTCTGTTTCCGCACACACCTTCAGGCAACGTTGTATACATAAATACAGCACTTTACTTGTCTCTCCTCACCAAGCAACAGGCTCTAGGGTCTCCCGTCTTCATGACTATAAATCCTATCATGGCCTTTTTGTTTCGGTGCAGTCGTCTTTTTTTTTTTTTTTTAAATTTTTCCCCTTCTCTTTTTTCCTCTTTTGCATTACATGTTGCTTGAAAAATCCACATTACAGTGTGTGCACGATCTGAGGTCTGGAGCATGCGATGTACCACATGCATGCGGGGTTTGAGGTTCGCAACATGTGCTATACTCGATATATGTTGGGTTTGAGACCTGCAACATGTGCTGTACCACATGTATGCGGGTTTAGAGATCCGCAGCATGTACTGTACTGGATCTGCGCGGGGTTTGAGACCCTCAGCATGTACTGTATCGGATGAGTGCCGGTCTGAGGTTTGGAGCACGTGCTCTCACCTGATGTATGCGGGATTTGAGGTTTGGAGCAAGTGCCGCATCGAATGTAGGTATGGGTTTGAGGTTAGGAGCATGTGCTGTACTGGGTGTATGGGGGGTTACAGGTCCGGAGCATGTACTGTACCGGATGTGTGCGGGTCTGTGATCTAGAGCACGTGCCCCATCGAATATATGTGGGGACTGAGGTCTAAAACATGTGCCATATCGAATGTATGTGGAGTCTGAGGTCCGCAACATGTACTGTACCGGATGTATGCGGGGTTTGAGGTTTGGGGCATGTGCTGTATGGATGCATGTGGGGGTTGAGGTCTGGAACATGTGCTGTACCAGATGTGGGGTCTGAGGTCCGCAACATGTACACTACCGGATGCATGTGGGGTTTGAGGTCCGAAGCATGTGCTGTTCCATATGTATGCGGGGTTTGAGGTTTGGGGCATGTGCTGTATGGATGCATGTGGGGGTTGAGATCTGGAACATGTAGTGTACCGGATATGTACGCAGGGTTAGGGTCTGGGGAATATACTGGACAGCAGGTACGCGGGGACTGAGCTCCAGAGCAGGGTGTGCTATACAGTGATTAGCTCGCAATAATCCACATGCGATATTTCACTCCGATCTCAATACGGCCGGACGACGTCCACAGATGCCGTGCTTCCGTGCTTGCATCACTGATTGTGACAGCATCCTCCATCAATTACACTGCCGGAAGTCAGGCAGCTTATTGCGCAACAAGTTTACACGTTCTGCAGCTGAGTGAAGCTATATGACCCTTAGGCTAGTTGTACGTGCAGATGCTAACAGCAGATTATACATTACATACAGAGCGCGGCTTGTACTCGTTAATAGTCAATACACCAGTTGTACACACAAGCTGCGCGAGGCGTGTACTCCTGTTTGAGAGAACCTTACAATGCACTGGACAAGAAATAAAGCAAACCTGTTCATACTCCCGGCTTTATACAACTATACTATACAGAGCTTTGCTTCTGTTTTTAAACTTTCGTTGATTCTTTAATTTGAAATCTCCTAAATCTACCACGGTTCTCTGAGGACTGAGACTTGTAGGTAGACTGCTTCCTTTACTCCTGTGGCAGCAACAATGTATTGTCTTTGCAGCCTGCCATGCATGACAGTATCAATACATTAGTCTCGTATCCACCGAGTCCACGTGCTTGCATTCAATGGTAAAAGTACACGAAATGTTTTCTTCAGGTTGTAACTGCAATACGAATAACTTCAGACTATTCTTAATCGAAATAGATAGCTCTTTAGCGAAACCTATGGCGCTAATAATTGTGAAAAGTTGCATTCGAGATGTTCTATGTTGGCAAGACAATGTACGATGACGTTGACAGATTTGAAGATGACGTATCGTCGTGTGCCGAACAGCCATAACGGATTTCTCGCCTGTCCAGATGTAAAAGATCACAATGGCGACAACACAATTATCACAATGACATAGAAAGGGGGTGAGAAAACTGCGCTGTCAATATTAATATGAATTGGGGTAAGTGAAAGATAGGGTGTGTCCGTGTGAACAGCAACAAAAACATGGGGACCGTCCTCGCTGGGGACCTTACACCCACTTAAAGAACGAGGGTCATGGCATTTGCATGGCAAGTCCAGCCTAATAGAATACGCTCTCTGCTCCATTTAATTTGCCGCTGTTATTATCTCTACCAAGAGGGGGTTGTTTGATCATTGCCTAGAACTAACACCAGATATGTGCCGTGGATATTCAGAAGGGAAGACCTGGCCCTATTATACCCTCACACACTACTCGTCCCAAGGGGAAGCTTTAGCACGCTTTAAAATCATCCGTTTGCACCGGGGTTTCCAAGTTATTAATTTTTGTGCAATTTCATTAGCGGGCCACGATTGTTTGCACGGGCACAAAGTCAACACACGAACAAAAAAAAATCTTCTCCCCTAAAACTGATTCATGACGAGAAACTTATTAGAAAGACTTCTATTTGCAGTTATTTCCGTGAATCAACAGATGGGCCTATGCGATCATGTTGACTGGATGCGTGGGCAAAAACATCTACCAGATGGTGTTGACCTACAAGACGACGAAGAAAAGAAGCAGAGGATAAGCTTCAGACTCCCTGGTAATTAATCCAATAAGCTTTTTATTGCATCCACCAGATTCTTCTCCTTATAGGCCTTCAAATGCTAACAATCCGTATTGTTGGTACTCTCCTGTCTCCACAGTGTGTGCGAGGTCACAGACCTATCATTAATGCCGCAAGGATGTCCAGAAAATATTTCAAATACGACCGGGTTAGTGGAAAATACAAAAGTCACGGCATTTTTCCTCAAAGACAAGAATCCCGAACTCCAAAGACACTCGGCTACGAGCATTTGGCATTGAAGTCCACACATTTTTCAGCAGTATTTCAATAGACTATGCAGGGGAGTATTGAGCCAGGCCGCGAGGAGAAACCGAGTATGACTATTCAACTTAATTATCATAAACCACCAGATCGACGCGGTTTTATAAGATATTTACTCATATTACAAAGACTAACCTTTGTATTTAAAGTTTGCGCCAAAATATTGAACCGGCGATTAGAGAATAATTATAAGTTTTTCAACAAATATTCATAAATAGGAATTATAACCCTCGGGAAAACTACCAACATTCTATGGTATCCTACACTAAGCTTGCTCTAACAACAAGGGCCATGTTTTTGAAACACGACCCTCCGTTCAGGTATGGGAATATTAAATTGATATATCCAAACTGAGTGTGACATTTCAGTAAATATCGTTTTCTATTGAAGTAAAATTGCGAAATTGTCATGTAAAATTCCCGTAATATTTGTCTTGTTTTAAACATCATATCTTTTTTTTAATCATTTTTTTTATCTTATTTACCGGCACAAAGACTGTTGGTCCTGAAGCACTACAGTGTCGTCTGCCTTGCCTTTTCATATAAAGTGTTCGACACACTTTATTTGAAGGTACTGTTTGAAAATAAATGGTATTACTTCATGGTATAAAGCGGGTATTCGACAGCAAACGAATTTCTTTACATTATACAGCGGGTTTTTGAAAATAAACATTACTTTACAATATACAGCAGGCATTCGAAAGTAGACGACATTACATTACAGCGGGTATTCGAAAATAAACGACATTACCTGACACCGGGTATTCGAGATCCTGACCCTGCTGAAGCAACACTAAACGTTCAAGATACTGAACATTCGCGTTATCGAATCAGGAAATGCACACCATTACGAAGAATCTGACCGCAAATATTGTTTGAGTGAAGCATATTATGGGCTTCTGAAGTTCGGGTTCTCAAAAAAGCAATGAACGCTCTGTTATTGCGCCTATCGGTATGTAACCGCGCCTTCCAATCTGTAATTGCGCCTATTGCTTTGTAATTGCATCTATGATTGCCGAACGTGCCGAGACATGCAGCAGGAGGCTGACCACGTGACGTGCACGCCCTGTGCCACTGACCCTGGCCTTGCACTTATCCGATCACGTTATGGCGGTGCGTGTGTGTATGTATGAGGTACATATCATGGCAAGATAACGTCAAGTGCGGGGCACGTGGCGGGCTAGCATGGCCACCAGGTGGTGCTTACAGCATCCCCGGCGTATTACATCAGCGTGTAATCAGGTATCAAGACGCGGTGAGTAAGCGGGGCTGCCTACAGAGGGAGGGACGGAGTGCCGCGGGGCTCTTCCGTGTGGTTACTGATACGGTGCCGAGTCCAGGGAGGCGTTGGTCAGAGCGACGGCGCATTGATAAGCTTCTGATTTGCTGATAATAAACTAGACCTTTAGTTCATGTGCTGGAAAAATGCTATTTTTTTCGCCATTCACTGAAATGTAGGTTAAAGAGTAACACGATGTTTTGTTGAATATTTTCCCGCATCAAATGTAATAACCAATGGGGTTATAAGTTTGCTTTCATATTATATGTTTAATTTTTTTCGCACAAAATGTTGACCCCCAAAAAACAACCCTTATTTCATTATTTATGTATCATTATTATTATTATTATTATTATTATTATTATTTTATATTATCATTACACATATTATAATAATTATTATCATTTTCTCTGTTACTTTTATAATTATTTCACATTATTATTACATGCATTACATTATTGCTGCTAGAAATTTGTTTTTCAGGGGGTGGGATTAATTGGTTATCCATTCAAACACAAAGATGGTCGCACAGACACATATGACGTTATTCCTGAAGCCCATACCACACAGCTGTGACCGTATGCGAGCGAATATCCGTACGCTACGCACAGAAATCTGTTCGCAGCCGTGTAGTAAGCACCATAGGTTTACGTGTTATCGCTTTTTTTTTAATTATTTATTTTGGCAGGGCGTTCGCTCCCAGACGGTCGCAGCTACGGCGTATGGGCTTGAGAAAAAATAAAACAACGAATTGTCCAGGTGCGTAGAATAGTGGTGATCGTTTATAATCTGTCACACAGTATTAAGGATAACACAAAACTAGGCATCTATCCTTTCGATGAAAGGGGGAGACCTTTCAAACGAGCTAGCAGACGACAATCTGCTCCGGAATGACCCCATTCCAGACTGATTGATTGCTTTCACAATACACAAAGACATCGTATAGGGGACCAAGGTACCTGTTCAAAGTTTTCCTACTTTCAGCTGTGGCTGCGACAAAAAATGACAGCGCGGGATCTGGGGATGAGGAGGAGGGGGGGGGGGGGAGTACTCGGGGAGGAGAACCCACCCAAATTGACAGCCGAGTAAGTCCGGTGGAACGGACTGAGAGCGGGAGCAGGTAGGGGTGGGGGAAGTAGGCGAAGTGGATAATGTTTGATGCAGCCACAGGAAAACGTACCTCAATGAAATTTGCGAGTAGCGCGCAGCTGAGTTCCTGCTCCAGGATGACGCGGTTGTCGCGGCACTGGTAGCAGCTGGCGATAAGTGTTGGGAAAAGGATAGCAGTGAGGCGCGGGTCGCTGAAATACTGGAAGGGCAGCTGGCACAGCTGCTGTAGCACGCTCGGCGGTTGACCCGATTGGATGACGCTCTGAAACACAGTGTACGCTACATCAGTATATGACGCTCTAAATATGAACAACTCTACATCACTGTAATGCGCGCTGGACGCGAGAAGCGCTGTGTCACTGTAATGCGCCCTGGAACGCGAGAAGCGCTACGAACCGTACGACGCTCTGAAAAAAGAGCAGCGCTATATCACTGCATGACGTTCTAAAACACAAACAACTCCACATCACTGTATGACGCTCTAAAACACGAACAGCGCTACATCACTGCATGACGCTCTAAAATATGAACAGCGCTCCGTCATTGCATGACGTTCTGAACCACAAACAGCGCTACGTCACTGCACGACGCTCTGGAACAGCACTACATGACATTATGAACACACGCACAGTGCAGTAGACACATCGCGTTTGTTTGTCAACTGAAAGCCAAGCTGGACCACATTGAAACGGTAAGCTGCACAACTCACGTAAAATCTTTATACCATTTAACCATTTTAACGTTTGATATTCGTGGTGAATTACACATACACCAGTATACAATAAGAATATACGACACAATAAAAAGTAATAAAACAAATGAACTAGCACAAATTTCTCACAAAGTAAAAATTCGACCCGCACACAAAGTAAAAAATTATATGAAATAAGACAAGAACTTGTGACATATTTCAGCAGCACGTGACCAGACATATTTTTAATTTTTATTATGAATATTCGGGCACCAAATGTCAACAGTTTTCATGGAAAGATCTCGACATGTGCCCATCCACTTGCGCTGTTCAACAACCATTTATGGCAACATCGCTTGCCAGTTTTTCCTTTCAGTTATGGTGCACAAATCCGCCACTAGGCGTCTCCACTGCGCCATATGGCAAACTCCATGCAATTATTTCGGAAAATTTCTCAACGTCGAAATTTCACCTTTAATACTCAGTTCTTTCCCCCCCAAATGGCAACAATGTAGCTCTGAACTGCACGTGAAGAGACTGCATAGGAAACCAGATATGCTATTGTGACAGCAGAACCATGACAATAGATACCAGTGAAGTGCGAGAAAACAAACGTGATTTGCCCAGGCTATAATTGGCTGGATAACCAAGGCTCTGAAAGGGGTACTTTTTGCTACAAAAGGTGCTACTTGGACACCTTTAATTAGTCTTTGTTCGCGCATAACAAAAAAAAAAGTACTGAGTTTAGAAGAACGATCATTTCGACAGATGAAGAATAAGAAGTTCAGTAAAGTAAGGAATATGAGAGTGACGGTCTGAGTGCTTCGGCTTGTCAATCACTGTATAGTCACGAGACAAGGGGACTGCTTTATAACGTCAGGTCTAATAATATCTTCAGACTCTGTCACTTTCCAAAGGATCTCGTCGAAATTCCCTTTTTGCAAAGTGTAAGAGAACATACATGAATGAAAATAACTTCTGGAAAGGGAATACATTAACGAACTGCCACGGGGGGGGGGGGGGGGGGGGGAGGGGGAGGTTTCGTCATTTTCGAAATGTCGAATGTTCTTTATTTGTGATGCAAGGATGAATGGGAATAACTTCGCATAATTCCAGACCAAAAGAATCATCGACAAAATGTCACTTAATGTTTTTTTAGGCAAAAAAAAAAAAGTCCAGAAAAAATAAAGTCAACAGTTTTGTCTTTTGTTCCGTATAACAAAAGCAGCCTTCCCTTTGGACTCGCGAATGGCCTTACGATTGAGCAGTTTGTATTTCACAAGCAATTAGGCAATCTGCTACTGTGAACTGTGGAGTTGAACCTAACACCCACACCGCAGCGGAGATTTACACACGCTCGACTGTGTGTGTGTGTGTGTCCTGTAGTCTTGTGTTTCTCTTCATTGCCTCCAATACATAAATAACAACAAACTCAACGCTCACAAGAGTAAAACATTTTGATAACAAACACAAATGCGCAAGACCAGGAAATAAACAATGAGTCTGTAAATGATAACAGTGATATCAGTAAAAAAGCAAAGTCGTTTCTTATCCCCAGCTAAAACTGACTTAACATGCATCTTTTTTTTTTACATTCAGTTTATACGTTTTTGATTACCAGAGTCCATATCTGGAAATAATTTATACGTAGGACCGTTATTGCACTTTACGTGAATATTAACTGGTATACTCACGGACCTTTTCATTAACTTGAAAATGTTTCCTTCGCAGCCAAAAGCATTATTGTATACCTTCTGGAACAGGTAAATTCTCATGATATCTACAGATCATGTAAAGGTTTAAAGTTTGAAATTCGGGGTGGAGGCGAAATTCTCCACACAGAGACTATGAAAGCTGCATAAGGTTAATTATGGGCCAAAAAGTGTGCTTTTTTTTCTTTCTAGAAGTTACTCATCAATCAGCGGTGCTCACCTGGCGGATGTTTATGGCCCGGCCCGGGTCACTCTATGTATTTACTGTTAACACCACCGAGTGCGTAGTTTTTGCTGCACTGCAGTAAATATTTGGGCCAAATCGGGGCCCAAAAAAAAAAAAAAAATAGAGAGAGAGAAAGAGAGAGAGAGAGAGACAGAGACAGAGACAAAAACAAAGATAAAAAGGCAGTAAATAAACACAAATAAGCTGTGATGTTGTGAAGGATTGCATTGCATGCCTAGCTAATCCAATAAAGGCTCCATAATACCAACAAGGTAATAATATCTGTCATCCCATTACATGCACATTTTGCAGCCCGTTTATGGCTACAATTGCATTAGATTTGTTGTAGCTAAAATCCGAGGCTATATTAGGCTTCTCTCTGTAGTTCAGTGCCTGCCAGAAGGGTTTTAGTGCAACCAGTTGTAACAGCGTTACTAACGCTTTCTTTTTTTTAAAAAACCATTGTTGGTACTAACCCAAGGGATAAATATGTACCACTCTGCAACCTAAGCTCATCTCTGAAGTCTAATTGCAGCAAACCAGTATGGCACCAATACACTAGCTTCTGCACTTTTGTACCACTATATTGGTCACATTATGCAGGGTTTTGTGCAACCTGATTCAATTAGACATCAAATATGAATCCAGTGAAGCGTATCAAAGAGCCCAATTTGACATCCGATGGTCGAGCTATCACGAAATCATTATGCACTGAGACAACTCTTGCTTTTTTTCCAGAGAAAAACAACCTTGTTGCAATTAATTTTCATACAGCTGAAGGTTTTTTTATTACAGTTGACTTTCGCTTACTGGAATGTCATAAATATCAAATTGTTCGCGATATCGAATGCTCGAGTTATCGTGAGTTTTGACTGTTGGAAACGCCAACATTGTTAGAGTTATTTAGGTTCGAATCGCCAAATATGCACTATATTATTAATATTCTTATTGAATGAAACCTTCCAAAGAGGTACAAGTAACACTGAAAATATCACGTTTTAATAAGTAACATTTGGCCATAAATTTATAAAGCCACACAGCCAGATATATCTCGTCACCGAACTGAATGCTAAATAATGTTTAATGAGGGCTTACTTGAAATATTTGAAAATTATTCAAAATATGGCTCACTATAATGTTTCGAATGGTTCGTTAGAGGAGTGTCAATTTTGCAGTTACTGAAATGATGTCGTTTAGAAAGTCAACAGATCGTGGCGTGGCTGGGTGTAAGTGCGCATGCTCGGTGGGGGGGTGGGGGTTGGGGGGGGGTGGGGGGGGGGTCTGCCACTTGTCGTCATTCTTATATTCTCACATTCCGTGACTCTCCCGTGACTGTTGGGCAGGAAAGCGGGTCGCACACGGCAGCTATTCGTCGCCGCGGTGGGTGAATCGCAGACGCCTTACGTGATATTACCGCGTATACTGCTCCCGGAGAACCTCCCACAAACTATCCTCCAACCCCATCCCCTCTAATTACACGTGGCAGTGGCTTTGTGCCGGGGTGTAAGTCACGCAATGGTCAGCCAGGGGCAACAGTGTGTGTCCATTAGTCTCACAACAGGAGCCGCAGGACCCACTAAAAGCCTTCGCAACCAAACAAGGCCATTTACAGGACACACCGTTATATTCTTCCAACAATGGTCTTTCCTCGCAAAATGCCTTTGGTGTTCTTTTTCTTTTCTTTTTTTTACCATAACCAAATTTATAAAAATTCTTTCAAGATGCAAGATTAAATTCACATTTCACAAATATTCCAATGCTACGAGGCTAAAAGCAAGTATATCAATGCTTCTTGTCTTACACACCTTTTCTCTTAGAAAGCCCGTTGACAGACCAGTGGCCTTGCCTTGTTTGAAAGAAATATTAAGTTTGCTAGGTGAAACATTTTTATCACGAAAACGTTAAAAGGACGGTCCATTAAAGCATTGTCATATTTGTAAATACAGATGCTATCTCGTGGCGGCCAAAACGCTGCCATCCATACATGCCCGTTTTTTCCTTTTCTTTCTCCTCCTTCTCTATATCCAAATCGCGGCTTCATTTATAATGCATACAAGTTGAGATGTGAAAAGATATTTTCTCAGGGCATTTGGGAACAGCAAATGTTTTTGTGGAGTTATTCCAGAAAGCCCAAATGAAATGTAGACATCCGCTTAGGAATGGGCATGAAACATTCAAAAATCCCGTAGCGAACACACCGCAAGTCCAATGACGATGCAACAAAAGAGAACATCTTACATCATGAATTTGAACTGCAACAGATTCATATTGAAGTTGGAGGAAGGGTGTGATTTTCATCATTTTTCGTGATCAGTATCACAATAACCGTAAGAAGACTCAAGCAATCATAATTTCATGCGATTGATTTGCTAAATCAGGACCTTTCACAAGCAGGCCATTTACGCAATGATGATATAATGTTGTCGTCAGTGGAAACGGCAAAAGTGCCGCGCTGGCCCCATGAATCAAGGGAACTGCCCTCACCCGTTATCAGGCAAGGGTTTAGAGGGCAAACAGGGTTTGGGGGGGGGGGGGGGGAGGTCATAGGGCCTATACCGGGGCTGTGGAATGGGAACTTGGCATGCTACGCGACGATGGCGGGCACCAAGGGCCGATGGTCAGGGGTAGCCTCCCGACCGACCAAGATATCTAGGCCCTTATAAAATACATTTCTATGCTGTGTGGTGATAACTCGATTGCCTGCCTAAAATTAACAAGTTAAAATTATAGTGAATTAATATTTACATAACATCAAATATCGGAGGATATGAAGGGAAAGAAGGCCGTGCCACCCAACCTTGTATTATCTGTAAAACACCACACTCTATTCCAATTACAGACAATTTAACATCAGGAAATATTTTAGGAGTTCGAATCCTCTGATACCTTTTTACAACACAAAATTTTAGTACGATCAGTTTTACAGGTCTTTCATCCGATGTCGAATGAAAATTTTATATTTTAGCATTTCCAGTGAACTGTACCTTTACATATTTGTAAAATGCTACACGATGTTTTGCTTCCGTTGTACACATCTTTAACAAGACGGCAATCTCCACCAGCCAACGACCACACATCCGCCTTACGGTGCTCAACCAGCCAACGACCAAACATCCACCTTAAGGAGCTCCGCCAGCCAACGACCACACATCCGATTTAAGGTGCTCCACTAGCCAACGACCACACATCCGATTTGAGGTGCTCCGCCAGCCAACGACCACACATCCACCTTAAAGTGCTCCACCAACCAACGACCACACATCCACCTTAAGGAGCTCCACCAGCCAACGACCACACATCCGATTTAAGGTGCTCCGCCAGCCAACGACCACACATCCACCTTAAAGTGCTCCACCAACCAACGACCACACATCCACCTTAAGGAGCTCCACCAGCCAACGACCACACATCCACCTTAAAGTGCTCCACCAGACAACGACGACACATCCACCTTTAGGTGTTTCGCCACACAGAGGCCATATGTCCGCCTTACCGTGATGAGCCCAATGTTCTTATATGGTAACCAGTTTATTGCACCGTGGAGAAACCCAAATCTGTTATTGCTCCCATAAAGTGCTAACTACAACCATAAGACTCCAGTGAGGGATTAGTGAGATGTGGCTTTATGATCTCACAATAGCCCCTCTCCTATTATCGCCCGTTGCAAGCTTAAGAGGAAAATTGCTGGGTTTAAGGTGAATTTATTGAGGGTAGCTATCGCATAAGGTATCATTCGGGGCGTTGATTTAAGATCATTGTGGCATACGGGCAGAGCTCGACGACAACGCCCAGAATCCTACACTGTTTCCTGTCACCAACCTTCTTTGTTTATGTTTTACGGTGCAGTACGGCGCAGATAGATGGGGGCATCAAGCAGATGCCTGGTGAACTGATGGGCATCTGCTGAGGGGGAGAGGGAGGGAGGGTATCCTCCGGTCCTTGACGCCTGCCAACCCTGACAAAGGTTATCACCTCACGGTATTTTCCTCGCTACGCCAGCTTGAGATCTGACTCGTGACGTAAAACTGTTGACTTCCCTACCATAGTTCCTGTTGGTGAATGAATACACAATGCCCTTACCCCAATATTCAGCAGGGAAACTTGCGACAATATTCAAACAGCTTTATCTTTTAGAATGACCCATAAAAACATCCTATTATTTGAGATAAGCAAAATAGAGATTTTAGTCCCGAGCGAAATAAGGCACTTTCGACTCGGTGACTCTATTCCGGAATGGACTAACGACGCTCAGTCTCATTAATAATACAAAGTATCATAGAAATTGAAGTGTCGTTAATAAACATTAGACATCATATTATATAAAATATGAATTTTGAAGCAAATAGGAAACCAGTTATATTTTGGCAGGATATTCCGGAATAAATAATCGACACACAGAATGCTACAAAAATAGAAACTTGTTCATTATTTCGTCAGTTTAGGTTGTACTACAAAAACAACGTATTTTCTTACATTATACATAGAAAAACGTGGGAAAGGAGTGAAAAATAAAATGAATTTTTTAAAATTTCTATAGGCTATCCAATACTGAACTGTCGACATTTTAACGAACAGTCGAATTTGAGTTGAATTTTTGATTTTTTTTTCAATTAACTTTAAGATGAGAAATTACACTGTTCAACTTCGTGTCACACTTTGGTATAAGAAAAATGAAGCATTTTTTATTTATGCGATATTCGAATTATCGGTAGTCTATTCCGGAATAGCCTGCCAAAAAATATCTGTTTTTTATTTGCTTTAGAATTCTTATTTTAAACTCGAGCCTCATTGAGTCAGGATCCCCCGTGTAACACATAATGTCATTGGATGTTAGTAAATTCATTGAAATTGAAAAACCCACATTGCCTACGGCCTTGACAAAAAGTCACATCTTCGTTCATTCGAACTAAAATTTCCTCTGTTTTTAAAATACTACCATTTTGACAATTTTTCATCAAATCTAACGAAACCACAACGTTGTACACCTTCAACGTACGTATTAACTGCTTGCAAAACAACAGCATTAGCAAGAATAATTTTGGGGTTACGGCCTGGACAAAATGTCACATCTTTGTACATTCGAACTAAATTTTTTACCCTTTTTTCAAAATACTGTCATTGACAATTTTTCACCAAATCGAACGAAAAGACGACGTTGCACACCTCCAATATACGTATTAACCGCTTGCAAAACGAAAAAAGAATAGTTGTGGAGTTACGGCCTGGACAGAATGTGACATCTTTGCACATTCCAATTAAATTTTTATCTATTTTCAAAATGCTGTCATTTTGACAATTTCTTTTCAAATCGATCAAAACTACGACGTTGCACACATTCATTATACATATCAACCGCATGTAAAACGAAAAATCATTAGCCCGAATAGTTTTCGAGTAACAGCCTGGACAAAAGATAGTATACTAGAGCGGACGGACAGACAAGCTGAAAACTTTATCCCTTCGTTACACGGGGGACAATAACACGATGTTATTAGTCTGTAGAATAGGCTCACTTTGCCGAAAGTGCCTTATTTCGCCCAGGATAAATATATCTACTTTCTTATTTGCTTGACATATTTTTACTTAAACTAATAGGGTGTTAAAACTTCAAAATATAACTGCCACACTCTGTGACAAGTATTAGGACGCTACATGTTTAGCGGACTAGTTAAGACTGGGAATCTAAAATACAGACAAGGCCAATATGTGTTCCAAAATAGTACGGCAAGGAAGCTACTTGAATAACAACGATAAAAATAAGTTGTATGATTCTTTGTATATTGCGGAGTAATCTAAATTTAAACATCTCATAGTATTTATTTTTTAATTATAAAAAAATCCCTTCCATACCTTACTAAATTATTTGCACTGTAAGGGTACGAATATTTTTACACTACATCTCAATATTTTCTTTCAAACGTACTCAAGCACACTGCCTGTGCGACGAACCGATTTGCGGCATACAACAGCCTAACTACTTCATTTCCTGTAGTCAACCGTTAATGCTGCCGTCATGTCATGTTCGAAGAAAAACGCTGCGTCATATATTTTCAGAAACCTTTTTTTTCCGGAATAAAGTGCACGGAAACTACTTTAATTCTAGTTGCATCCTTCCTGTTCATAAATGGAGTGGTTACTTAAGGCAGTAGAATACGAAACAGTTGCTGAAGTGAACGTGTTTCCCATTTTGCCCGGTGCATGGGATATTTCTAATTAATCTAGTTTTCAACAACAACAAAAATATATCCATTAGAAGACCTTATTTTAAGCCTGGGATGTTTCTTGACATTTCGCATAGAACAGACCAAAACCTTTCCACACCAAAGCAAACATACCGAAAACCGGACAAACAAAGAAAACACAGAACAAAACTAAAGCGCCGACTTTAACTACAGCCTGAGTAAGGCAGGATCCCCCGTGAAGCAGTAAAAGTAAAATGCATGAAAAAGTTTTTTGACAGCTTTCCTCACGTGAATTTTTGGGAGATTTTCAAAGTAACAACTTGAATTTATATATATTTTTCACAATCCAGTGCTTAATATTCTCTGATTTACCCTCAATCCCTTCTATGAGAAGTCGGCCGGACAAAACATCGTCTCACGGCTAAGTTCAAGCCAAAAATTCACCATTTTTAACAATTTCCCACGACGTCAATTTTTGGCCGATTTTGACAATAATGCCACGTTGCACATCTTCAATATATATATTTTCACCATGCAAGGTTTCAGGTTCCTAAGACAATCACTTTTATAAGAAGTCGGCCGGACAAAACTTAGTACTTTTTGTGGAGACAGACAGACGGACAGACGGACCAGCTCATAACTATATCCCTCCGTTTCACGGGGGATAATTGGTCATATGGGTTCTTGTGTAAAGCTGCACTACATACTGAGAATTAAAATGAGTTTATTAGGCCAGTTCAATGGCAAGGATTTGTGAAGAGAAAAAAAACATAGATCACGGCTGGACGTGCGAATGTAGTAGCATCATTTAACAAGAGCAAATCGTGTTTGTGTGCAATGTACGGACATCCCTAGTGAGGGTAATGGGGGTGGGAGGGGGGGGGAGCTGGTTGTTTAGGGAACAAGACTGAAGTGATTGAATGGACAGCTTTTCTCCGAGGACACAGTCATCTCTTCCAGGCTTAAAAGCATCGTCTACACTACTGTGCCATTAAGGAATAATGTATGACATGAATTGCCGAGAAACTTGTGCTCGTACCGACGAGTCTGTGACGCCAGCGCCAGAATGACCTTTACAGGAGAAAGTGCGCACAAAATGTTGTCCAGACCAGCCAGCACAAGTGGTCGGCAAAGGTACAACGGTCAACGTGTCACCAGAACTATGCACCAAACAGGACTACATCTGGATCACTACGATGAACACAGAAAAGGCATGCCTACTTGCAAAGGACACTTTATACACTCCACCAAGAAAAAAAGCTTTAAAAACTGGCTTGAAGGGGGACTTACTTTATTCTGTCTAGAAAAAATTTCTACTACTGTGTTCTCTGTTTCTCTTTTCCTCATTCTTTATTTATCATATTCTTATTTCTGTTTTATGTATTTTGACTTGGCAGACAGAAGTCTAAGAACTCAGATTTTCAAATTTTGTCGAGTGTTAATTACTACTATTATTATTACTTTTATTATTATTTCCAGAAGATAAACAAAGCAAGAAATATAAAAAGAAAGCTACATCCTTCACAGACAAACTAAGCTTAACGCCCCATAAAATTCTCCTGAGTGGGGATAGGGGATGGATTACTGAGTACTCCGTTTATTACGTATAACTAGAACCTCATTTCGCTAGCAAAATGTTAAACACTTGACAAAAATTAAAACGCAAAAATACTTCCTTCAATGGGTTATTTCTTGAATAATATATTGCAAACAACACAGCTTGAATACGTCTTATAAGCCGAGTAGTGTTTGGTTTTTGTTGACTTAAGGTTTTATTGACTGATCAGGCATACGCCGTGTTATCTATTTACGCAGTGAGAGCTTGCACAAAGCTGAGCAACTGTGTGTTCTGTGATGTGCGTTAAATGCTCTGCATTTACTTGCAAAAATACACTCTTTTCACGTGGCGTTTTAACAAAGAAAACGAAATCGAAGACGAAAACAAAAAGTGACATGCACACGTTCAGATCAAGCTCTTCACAAGTCCCAAGTTTCATGGTCCTAGGGTCCATAGTGTCTTAGAAAAAGAAGACAAAATATCGGAAAACTGTCAAGCGGAACAAGAGCAATCAGTAATTGCCATGTCCCCCGCCGTGGGTGTAATTAGTATGGTCCAGATTCAGATGGGCTTCGATCCGACCAAAACCCTCAAAAGGTACATCCAGATATCTTGGTTGTTAGGCATACCAAATATGAACTAGATCCGCCCACTAGTTTCGGAGATATCGTCTGGAAAAAAACTGGCGACTGACGGACGGACGGACGGACGGACGGACACAGTGCGTTTCTATATCCCCCGCCTCCGTCAGGACGGCGGGGGATAAAAAAGGGACGAACGGCTGCTCGCATAAACTCATATAACCCTTGCAAGCCAAAGGCTTGTCAAGTGTTAATTAAGATTTTGTTTACAATAACAACGATATATAGCACTAGCTTGGGCAGCCAGTGACATCAACAAAAGCAAAACGTTGCGGCAGACATGTCTGTTACAGGTCCGCCTATCCCATAAAAAGGAATCAAGAGTCATTTCCTTTATATTTAGCTGCAGAAATAAAATGATTGCAAGGCTCTGAATTTGTGCTCGTGTTATATCCTGTCAGGGGTCGGTTGCTAATACCGGATTTTGTCGTCTCATGGTAGATGAAAACGGGTAAAAAAACCCATCCCTCGCTTGCAAATTGGTCACATCGAGCACTTAGTGTAATGAACAACAGAAAAGTGATACAGCAGGTGGTGGCAAACGAGAAGGCCTGTCAGCACTGTGTAAGAACGAGAAAGTGCTCCTGTGACGTCACTGAAAAGCGTTTTTTCTGACGTCACTGACATGCGTTGTCTCTAAATACTTATTAAAAACACATGTCAGAATGAGAATAAAAAAACTACATACACTGTATATATTTTTACATTTATATTTTTATGATTTACTTGGCATGTCATGGTCCACCCTATTACAAAACAGTTTCGATGTAAGAAACGAATACGTCTGGTTGTTCAAAATACAACAATGTAAACACATGCAATGACAATTAGGAAGAGAGTCAACGCTGAACTTCTCTCCGTGGCTTCTTCGGCAGAGGGAATCTCATGAGAAACATACTGATAGTGTATGGAGAGTTGGTGAAGAGATGAGGAACAGAGTGCAGACCCTCTCAATGCCTGTGATGACGGTGTAAAGCTTTAGTACAGGACATGCCTCAGATAACACTTATCTGAGCAGACAAGGCTGATATCTCAGAAACGCAACTTGTAGCCGAGATAAGCGGGGGGACTTGAGGAAGAGATAGGACAAGACGAAGCTGGCAGTTAGAGGGATACCGGTCTTTATCACTTCACCAAGTCTCTCTGTCTTAGTTCTGCAGAGTTGAGGCATCAGCAACCACTTGCTACGCGCCAGATTTGTTTGGTATAATCGCAACTGTGGCTCCTGGGCTCGTATTCACGTCTAATCGATATTTTCCCGGCAAATATTCAGCTTTTGTGGTATTTTGTTGATTTGTTTTCAGGCTGTTTGTCTTTCATGTTTGCACTTTGCAGAAAAGTTATGCAGTTTAGAGTGAAATACGGGATAAAACTTCAAGAAAAAAAACTTTCAGAAACATGTACGAAGAACCAAATATTCAGAACAGAAAAATGTTCCGCGGAAATATTGCAGTGCACACGAATACCGCTCCTAGAACAAAAGCTTGGGAAATTATTCTGCTCTAAAAAAGGTTGATGTACCTGCTCTCTATAACACAGCACAAACAGGTGAAAGCCAGATTTATTTGAAAGAAGATACGCGGCTTGTTTAAATCTTCTCACGTTTGTATTTTTGGCTCATTGCAAGAACGAGGCAGAGAGATAACTGGACATATAAGAAACGATCTTGGTATGTTCAAAAGTTAAAACAGCCTCCTCTGATCCTAGCTATTTCTTTTCTTATTTCGGTCTGGTCACTGCTATGGCTAAAACACGAAGAAATCGAAAACTGTTTTTGAATGTTTTACAGCTATATATATGTCTAAGCAGCTTTCTTGGCACGAAAGATTTTTATCATCATTTGTATTATTTATTTTACCTACTGATTTTTATTTTTTACGGCACAAGCGGAATCATGTTACAACTGTTGTAGCTGTCAATCATACTCGTCAACTGACCAAAGCTGCCGAACTGCCCGGAGGTTACAGCCATGACGGAGAGTGCAACCATTCAGGGCTTCTTCTCTCCCACTGGCATAAAATCTCCATGCAGAATCCTTACAAAATTTACACCAGTTTTTGGTCAGTGCTTACAGATAGTTTCACACCCTGAGTGCTTTGTATAAGGATGGTTATTTTCCAAAATGCCCGTTGCACAAGTTCTACAGGGATGACCAAGACGGAACAAAAAGCTTGTTTGTACTTTCCTTTCAAAACCCCAAGTGTTGTCATCGTTTAACAGAAGTATAACCTGCATTTAAATGCGCGTGTGCTGTGCACGTAATTGAGTAATGAGTTGATGTCACCCATCTATCTTATTCCATCATCTCAGCGACGCAATTTTGTCACATAAAGGACGTCCCTACACTGGCTTATTTTTTTTTACTTCCCCCCTTTGTTGTGTTGAGAAGCGTTCTATGGCAATTGTTCAAGACTCTTTTTTTGTTCAACATCAAATACAGATGAGAAAAGACACCGGTTAATTCATTGCTTATATTCGTTCCAGTTCCAGTTGATGCTGTCTGTATGTTCTAGGGAGGCATGAAAAAAAATTCTAATAATAATCTCAATGCAGACCGTAAGATTTGCAGAACTACGTATTTTACCGGTGCGGAAAGCTTTAACTAACATCCTATATTGCATAACATTACATTTTTAAACAAAGGTTGGATAGCCAAAGGTTGGAAGGGTGAACCAGAAGCACAACACCGCTCTTCTCCCACGATCGACCAGATGTTTCCACCATGCCCTCGCTGTCACACATATGCGTCCAGTATGATCGGAGGCCGCTCCTGATTGGGCCCACAGCTCTAGCATGTCAACTGTACGCAAACCATTTATGGACTCGCTCACTTTATGGACACATCACTTTATCCAACTAATCACCCCCCGAAATTCTGATATGGCCAATAACTATAAAGTTAGCCATTAATGTCCACCAGAAACGGCTGACAATATGCTTTACAAGACGCAAAGGAGCACTTTTATTGAGGGGCAAGGGCAGTCGTCTCTCCCCTGAAACCCTAGCGCCAGTCGTTCCTAAAAAAAGTGTCTTCATAATTTTGCGCACCGCTCGTGAACGAGTTGGAAATGGCTAGTAAATGAGGAGATAAGTATAGGGTTGTGGCATTATAAATCTTAATCGGTAAAGCGTCGAGACATGTGGAAGGGATGGCAATGAAGGGTGGGAGATAAGTTTGGGTGGGGGTGGGGTGAGGCTTGCTGATGGCACGTTGTGTTTATGGGCGCCTGCCCACTGCAGCCAACGACACTCGTGTCATTGTCAACATCTTAATGGTCGCTCACTAATCGCGCAATGACAGTGCACTAAATTGTTTATGCCTTTAGCTTTAATTTCTTTTGTTTGCTACAGGCCTTCTTTTTTCTATCCACACCCCCCCCCCCCCTCTTCCTCCAACCCTGCCTTCTCATGCGTGACGTCATTGTGCACTTGATGCATAAACTGGATTATGCAATGCGTAGTGTTCGAACAAGTTTTCGCAGGATCAACATTTACCGAAAGACCGAACTGGTGTCAAGATTTTTTCTCTTCGTTTTCTACACTTAGATGGCAGAAATATGATGTTATCATTACGAGGCAGCCAATTAGCGTGGTTACATCTGATTAGGTCATCTCCCATTCAACATAAACACGCAAAACAAAAGCCACTACCGACACAATATGAAATTTCAACCTGCACTGCCACCTAGCCTGCATAAAAGTTCAAGAAGATTTCAAGTCTAGATTTCATAATTAGTGCCAACACAGAGGCATTTCTCCTTGGAAATTGAACTAGACAGAACAGCAAAATTTTAAATTTTAAACGCATAGACAGAAATTAGCATTCCATCTCGTGACATGTTTTCTAACAACTTTGTCTAATTATAGTATTATTTCCATCATAAAACAGAGAATTTTCAATCAAAGTTATAACAGTTGGCATGTGCCGTTTCTTCTGCTGAAAAAAAAAACAATGCAGATTAAGTTTTAAAAAAATGATTGATTGCGATGTTATCTTCCCTTTTCTTGTCAATTTAACTGCAGTATCACGTTATAATTGCTCTGCTCATGTTTTCTGGTGAACAGTAGGTATTCGCTAAGTCGAACCTCGTTAGACTGATCAAAACTGTTTGAGATATCGAATATCTCAATGAAATAAAACACTAGTAAGTCGTGGGACCAAGGAAAATCAACTAAAGCAGTTAAATTATGGAGTTTTTGATCTTATCGAATTTCGAGTTATCGAATATCTACTGTACTTTGTAAGCCTGGATGTTTGTGACCAATGTGTACTGCTATAGCAGTTAGCATCCCCTACAATGAGAACTGACTGGACACTAGCCATTAATGCTAGCCATCCGCTTAAACAAAGCGACACATTAATGTACACCATGACATGTAACTCTTCTTCAAGTGACTGGTCAGGCGAAAGTGATGTGGCTATTGCTCTTGTAAAAGAATCCTGCTTTGAAAACGTTTCTAATTGGTGTAAAAATATTGCTGCATGATGTTCAAATAAACTGTTGTAATCTGAAAAAAATACATTCATTGCATTAGTAAATTTGACTGATTTATGTTTCTATTTAAGACATAAAATATAGTCCATTAGTGAACATTTCCGATAACTGCCCAACTCGTATTAACCGAACACAATATTTAATCGAGTTCTATCGTTCGGTATGAACTTCACCGTTAGTGGACACCTATGCACAGACAATACTTTGTCGGGCCCTACAAGCCTTCATTAACACCAATTAAACTCATTGGGTTTAAAACAAGTTCTTGAGACGCGCAATGGCAATGCGCATACACAGTGCAGCAGATACTCGCCCTGGTTTCGCGAAAAGTTTGCCGTGCTCTAACACCAGTGATTGCTGCTAGACACGAACAGTACATGCCTTTTATGTGGAAGAACATCAAGATTTGTTTGATACGCTCGTGTCCTTTTAAGATTAGCCACGGTAAAGGGACACCTTTTTTTTTCAAAAATAATATTTTAGTACTACGAAAATTTCCGAAAACTCTGGATCTCTGGGTATGCGCAAACACCTGATTGTCCGGGTGAAGGGCGGCGAAGTAGCCGACGCACAGGGCGACCTCACGAGGGAGATTCTGACTGTCCGGGTGGAAGACGGTGAAAAACCAACACATAGGACAATCTCGTGAGGGAATACCTGATTGTCCGGGTGGAGGACGGTGAAGCAGCCGACATATAGGACAATCGCTGAGGGCGTACCTGATTGTCCGGGTGCAGGACGGTGAAGTAGCCGACGCACAGGATGACCTCGTGGAGCAGCTCGTCGCTAGGCAGCTTGTTACAGTACCACAGAAGGTAGCTGGCGATGTGGCGGAACTCCAGCGACATTCCCTCCCGCCCAAGCGTACTCTGGTTGGGGAAACAAACAAAAATACGCACGGAATTTATCACTTGTTTCATGCATCTGAAATCACATTGTTAAGTTATCGATGTGGACTTTTTTTTACTGTCAAATTTGGATAAATACATCAACACAATTATCAAACCCTTTTTTCTTATTTAATCACATTGCAAATATTGTCAGAATCTTTTTTTTTTTTGTAAACTGTTCATATCTATGTTTTTCTCGCAGACAACAGAAAAATTGTCTTTTCACAAACACTTGGCAGAGTCTGACTTCTGTCAACATGGCGTATTATTGACCAGAATTTGACCTTCAGGTCATCATTTATGCAACTGGTTATAATATTATGTTGCCTCGAAATAAGTCAATATCTGCTTTATTACATACTTAATTTTTTTTCTTATTAAAAATCACCGCAATACCTATCGGTGTTTGCATTCCGGTCAACAATGAAAAAGTATAGACTTAGGAATCAACCAATCATATTGCAGAAGTCCACGAACCAATTCACTTATTCCAGAAGCCAATTTAAAGAGTTAATGAAATTACATTTTAACTAAACCAACTGAGATATCTCCAAAGCTGAAATTGGTATTCTAGATGTAAAGCCCTGGCTGCTTGTTAATTCGAGCATCACCGAGGACTAACTAAAGTAAATGTTCGATCTATCGAATATTCAAGTCATCGAATCGAGAAATATGACGAATTAAACATCCTGTTAGGCTTGCCACGCATTTTTTTCAAAATGAATTTTCAAGACTTTGTCCCGATCATGGAATTAACGTGCCTGTATAGAAAGTGAGGAAAGGCAAATCCAATCAAACTAGAACCTCACTTTGCCAGCGAAATGTTAAACACTTGACAAAAATTAAAACGCAAAAATACTTCCTTCAATGGGTTATTTCTTGAATAATATATTGCAAACAAAACAGCTTGAATACGTCTTATAAGCCGAGTAGTGTTTGGTTTCTGTTGACTTGAGGTTTTATTGACTGGTCTAGCATACTCCGTGTTAGCTATTTGCGCAGTGAGAGCTCACACAAAGCTCACACAACTGTGTGATGTGGGTTAAATGCTACGCATTTACTTGCAAAAAATACACTCTTTTCACATGGCGATTTAACAAAGAAAACGAAATCATAGACGAAAATAAAAAGCGACATGCACATGTTCAGATCAAGCTCTTCATAAGTCCCAAGTTTCATGGTCGTGGGGCCCATAGTGTCAGAGAAGAAGAAGACACAAAAAATCGGAAAAAGTGTCAAGAAGAAAAAAAAAAGGACGAATTTTGCTCGCACAAATTCAAATTAATAAACCAGTTTGGAAGACATAAATCACAATGACAAAAATATAAAGAATTGAAAAAATTGACAAATTTCTAGACTCAAATTTCCGGACTTTTTCCTGACTTTTTAGCAAATTTTTTCTGACTTTTCCAGACTCAAAAATTTTTTCCTGACCATGGCAACCCTGAAACCTGAGAGCGCTGACAGTGTCTGCGTTATTTCAACAAACACCGGTGCCAATATTTAAAAAAGAACACCCTTTTTTACTTTCAAACAGAAATTTTTAACATCCCTCACAGTCTGGGACACGTGACGTTTCACGGTATAAAAATAACATGAGCAGCGAAAGTTTACTCCGTTCACTTTATTGCATCTGCAGTTGGTTACGACGTCCGCAAGTGTCAGCAATAAAGCATCGTGTTCCTCAGACTTCTTCACTTATTCATGGATTCCATTAAACGTTGGGTAGAAATATTGTTAAAAACCAAACACGCGGACGCACCTGCGTAAATTCCCTGGACTGTATCCACATTAATCCAGCTTTATATCATTCAGCGCATGAATATTTAAACGTATCTTAATTGCAAGTAGAATTTCTACGGTGGGAAAGACAAAAAGACAATAAAACTACTTTTGACAAATAATAATTGATGCAAAGGAAACTTATAAATACTTAACAAAGCTTTTCCCTGTGACAATCCAACCATGCGGAATTAATACGAGTAGGGGGAGCCAGTGAATTTCGATTTTTCTTCCTTCTTATGACGTGTCACTGTGTTCTATCATTAAAGGTGTCTTCACTGGAGAATCTAACTCATTTACCTGTCCTCACTATTCGGAATGTATTTTTTAAATGTTTTTTTTTTTTTTTTTTGATTAATTGTATCGAATTACAAATTATTAGTCTTAAAGAATTGAGATATAAAAATTAAACATGCTTGCAGTTTAAGTCCTTTTGGTATCGGAGATGTGAAATGCATATTACTGATGGACTACATGAAACAAAAAATAAAGAATAAATCTCTTAATTTTGCCAGGCGAAACTAAAAATATCACTGACATGCACAGCAGCGCCTTGTTATAGCGATATCGATTATAATGACATGGCACCGGTAACGACATGTAGTCCCAGTTAAGGTTTTTGTTGATGTTGTTGTTGTTATGTTTTTTTTTTTTGTTTTGTTTGTAAGCATCGGATACGACATACTGGAAATAAAGATACTATTTCTCGGTCGCAGTCATGTCGTCATAACGAGGCTGTATTGTACTTCAGTGGTTACGGGTTAAATTGTACAAAGGCGAAGAATGGACTTGAAACATACTAGAACTTCTAGCATTCTGTTTATTTATTTACTTTTTGTGGGGGGATGGCGCATTTACTAACAGCATATCTTTAGTGGTGAAGTTTATATTTAATTATACTTAAAACTAAGAACACCTGACATTAAAATCCGACACCAACTTGTCATGAATAAACAAATTTCAAGACAGCATAAACGTCATAAGATCATTTCTGCAGCAGATCAATCATGTGTCTCACAAAGAGACTTGTTAACATGTCTGCTGCGTCATCGGATAAAGCGCAAGTAAATACAGCATCAATTTTAAACCGTTTCTTTAAATTTCGTTTTTAATTTGAAAAAAAATATGCATCCACGTTCAGCGCTGTGACACTGGTGTCACAAGGAAGGATGAAAAAATATATCATAAATAAAGAGGATGGAATGAGAAAGGGTAGGAGATATTATAACACTTACAATAAATGATAAAGTAAATATATGGCCTGGGAGGCACATCCTGCTATTGCACGGGCTAAGACGGAAGTCGGTCGCGCGCGCTTCTCAGCACCAACAATTCCGTCTCATTATTTAGAATAAATACACAGATTCAATCACCGCCCCCCCCCCCTTTCCGCCGTCCCAAACACAGCACCCCAGTCCAAATCCTATTCTGTAACCAAAAGCCCTCACAATGTATCTTTCTGATATGGCGCTTACCCGCAGTCAGGCGAGTGATTTTTACTTCTCAATCTTTGATCAATGACATAGGGCTTCACCATACAATGGGCTTTTGGGGTAGTTTCTTTTTTGAGCTAAAGTTTGAGTAGTGGAGTGGAAGGATTTAATATATTTGGCCAGGTGAAAAGGAATGATGTTCTATTATTTCGACAATGCAATAATATTTAACGTAAATAAAGTCACGTGAGGCTTAAAGCTGAAAAGCATCAGGCGGCTGAAAGGGTCGCTATTTTCAAAGTGCATGGGGTCACTTCACGGTGTTCTTTGTGAAATATGGCTGCTTTTAGTTGTCAGCTGTCAAACACCAGCAGTGGACACAAATAAAACGGCCCACCAAAAGTTGATCTCTTTGTACTTTCGTTGAAACTATCAATCTATTAAGTCGAAAAAGTACACAGGTCGTAGTTCTGTAGAACACATGAAAATCTTTTTTGCAGAAAAAGCAGCATCACAACAGTCTTGCATATTTACGAGTGTGGTCAAAATAACATCGTCCGAAGGCCAATGTACAGCCTTTGCCGAGGGGAGAGGGGCAGGGGAGCGGCGGCGGGGGGTTCAGCTGCGACAGAACGACAAACGCAAAAAAGTACGTGCGCGACTACGAGTCAAAACCGTGGCCGGTGTGGTAATGGGGGCTAGGAATTGTCAACGCGCCCAATGACAAACTTGCTGAGAGAGAGAGAGAGAGAGAGAGAGAGAGAGAGAGAGAGAGCGAGAGCGAGAGAGAGAGAGAGAGAGAGAGAGAGAGAGAGAGAGAGAGAGAGAGGGGGGGGGACAGCACAAAAGGAAAGAAAGAGAACATAAAAAAAAAGAAAATAAAAAAAAGAATAAAAAAATAATGCCGTGGACAAGTGTTTTATAGAGTACACGACAGATGCAGTATGTGGACGCATACGCCCGCAGGCACTAGCATTGCCATTACATGCCATTTCACACCTCACACAACCTCCCTGCCCACATCTATTCTCATGATTTCAATTAAACTTGTCGCGAATCTGATACTGTTTGGCGAAGTTAAGCATTCGGAGTAGCTCCTAGAATTTTACACTACAGAATAACAATAGCCCTCACGGCAACCAGGGGGAGCTTATTTTGCGTGTTGACAGATTTTTTTAATAATACTTAACGAGGTATGGATGAGGAGTTTCGGATTTCAGCCAGAACCTCCACAGATTGCGTTACATGTTTTAAACCAATTTGATGAAGAGTAAAAACTAAAAAAAAATCAATTTTAAGATGTAAAAATTTTTAATGTCGTGCCATTATTAGCTAGAAAGTCCAAAAATTATGTACGGATTCCAGCATGACTTTAATAAATTACACTGATACTGATCTGTGCTAGTATCTAATTGCAATTTCTAAAATTCTTGGTGCCGACAAGTGGTCTCCTATTTAAGTGCAATTTATAAATTCGTGGAACTGAAATGTGGTCGCCTATTTTAATTGCAATTTAAACAATTTGTGGTACTGACCTGTGGTCTCCTATTCAATTTCAATTTCTAAAGTTTTGGTACTTAACTGTGGTCATCTATTTAATTACAATTTTTGAAATTCGTGGTACTGACCAGTTGGGCTCCGATTTAAATTCAACTTCCAAAACTCTTGGCATAATCAACAACATAAGAAACAGACACGTTTCAAGTTCAAAATCGTCACGTGATAGAGGAACTCGCCCTCCTGATTAGAAGAACATAGTACCAAGCCTCGTGACCTATATCGAAACTTAACATGGGAAGCAAACATACCCTCAGGACTGACAGGCAGTCCATTTGGTGGATTACTTTTGGCTTTACAAATACTCCTGTTCCATCAATTTAATGCACTTGCTATGTCTGACCCTTTAGACATAAGGGGAGAGGGGATCTATTTCTAGCAGCACCAAACAACGACATACACAAATGTCATTCTTATTTTGTCCTTTTTTTTTTGGTCAGGATTTTTTTTTTTTTTGCAATCGGTCAATGTAAGAGCTGGACCATATTTTGCCACACGTTTCCTTTTCCACTGTTAAACAGGAAGTGATCGAACAAACTGTTGCAAAATGAAGCGTCGAGGCGTATGGGGACAACTAAAAAACATTCAATCTTTTTTTCCAGTGAAAGATCAAAATCAATATCACCTCTTCCCCATAATAACCCATCAATACCCAATATTAAGCAAGTCCCTGGCTTTCTTTAGAAATGCAGTCCAAAATTACAGATTCTTGTATTTTACTGTAGTTACGACTTGCGACAAGTCCTTCCCATTACGGAAACTTTAAACAATGTTATCAGGATAAACTTTTTGTCCCAAGGCATTTAAGTTTGAGAATTCAGAAGTCATCTCTCGAATTACTGTTTAAATTCTATGACTTATTAATGTCTATAATTTACTTTCCAAGAAATCTGTGTCGGGGAAAATTTATGAAAATTTTCATATAAATTTAATCAAATCCCATTCACTTCATTATCACTAAAAATAGAAAAAATAGTAATTGAGACGAAGAAGTAAAGCAAAATAACTAAAATAGAGGTAATACAGGAAACCACATTGTTTCGAATATGCTTAACACAAACTATGTTTCCAATGCAGGCGTAGTATGTTTTATCAGTAAGTCAGAAAGTAACAGAGAGAGAAAGGCATATTTTTTTTCGTCTCCATAGAAATGCCACTGCTTTTTAGCTGGCCCTAAGGTTGTTGCTAATCATATTTGATGACTTAATGCACAAGTTAATTGGCATTCCCCTGTACAATGCATTAGAGCAGTACAGCAGCTACGGAGCCTTGATGGATAACTAATGATGGTGGTCACCCCGGCATATGCGAAAAAGAGGGGGATTGGGGCTTAGGGGAGAGGGGCGGGTAGGGAGGGCGGGGGGGGGGGGGTTCGTAGGACTGGTTGAGAAGTCGAAAGTGACGGAATAAGTGCTGCTCCAATATACTGTTTGGACTTTTTAGGTAGTAAAGCTAAAATTTCAGAGATCTGTTGTGTTTACGACGCTGGAAATCGGTCCTTCCAAAATGGCAGCTATATATTTTCATTAAGGTTCATTAATTACAGCTTTTATTGTTCTTTTTTTTTATTATCTATTTCTTTATTCAACTAATATAGTTTTTTTTATTGAATTATATCATCGAAGCTGACCTAAACAACAAGACGAAATAGCTTCATAAATCTCTCCAAAACAAAGCTTCAGAACACGACATTGTATATTTTTGTTTACCATGTCTCTGTGATCTCTTTTATGAGTTACTGAGGCACCATTCGTGTTTTTTTTTTTTTAAAGCCGTCGCCGAGGTCCTGACACCACTCGGGGCCCCAATGTGGCTGGGTATTCAGACGTGCCACTCGACTAATGCACGCCTCACACCCCCCTTGTGATAAATAACGGCATCAGGACCTCGCCCTGGCCCCCCCAGCACTTAGGCTCCCACTTGTAACCACAATGCAACATTGTTGTAAGCTTTTAGCAATTTCTGTATTCGGCTCTAACCTTGGTTTCGCATCAACTGTTACAGAAAGTGTGAAATGGATTTAATGTATATACGGGTGTGTTTCATTATATATATTTTTTGTTTATTTATTTGTTTTATTTGGTGTTTACATTTATGGACATTACAGCAATTAATTATTACTGAAGTGAACAAAAGTACAAATTACATTTTTTTCTTTGAATTTGATAGGTTAATACAACTGCAATTTGCCTCTGCATATTTCCATTAATGAAATATAAAATTAAAAGGCTGTTAATAGGTGCGTCCTGATTAGGGAAAGGCATTGACAGGAGTGATACGGTGAATAATGTATAAGAAGAGATCATTGCTTTTAAAAGTACATTTGTAACGCCACTCCCGGGACTTATTTTTTGTCTTGATTTGAATAGTAAAATTTATCACCACACAGTGCCTTAACCATCACTGATGTCAGTTTGATCATAACATGTTATGTTGCCTTGGCAACAAATGCAATGCCTCAATCAAACTTTATCAGGCTCTTTCATTTCTGTACTTTGCCTACATTTCCGTGGACATTATCGATAAAATGGGAGAAGGGTGGGGGGGGGGGGGGTGGGGGGGGGAGGAGATGTATCATTCTATCTCTTCTGCCCGCTATTAAAGATCACCGCGCTCACATCAGTGCGACAGAAAAAATAGGTCCCTCCTCACACACAAACACATGATGAAATGAAACAATATGGGGGTGGCTGCTAAAACAGCAAAATGGACCAGCCTCGTCATTTATTCATAACGTGTAAAGTGGCAAAAGTAGACGTAGAGGGTCCACCGAATCCCCGAGCTGCTGTAAAGTTTTCTAAATGAACTTTTTATTAAGATGGCTGACCAAGGTTTATTTTGGCCGTTTCTTTCTTATTACTGGGGTTTTTTTTAAATGTTTGTTCTGAATATAACATCAAGTAAGTGATGCGATTCAACAGTTCATGCTGTAAAATTGTGTCCTAACTTTTTTTAGGTGGTTTGGGGGGGGGGGGGGGGTGGGGGAGATGGAGGGCGCGGGGAGTAACGTCGACCTAGAATTCGTGCTACAGTGCATACAGTGCTATGATACAATAAATTTTAGTGGCAACGCTTACCACCGTCGTATTCTTATTGGATGATTCTAATATTCAATATCTCCAACATTTAATCTGACAGAATTCAAGCTCTCACTTCATTTAGCTCCTTCCACCAGCCGCTAACCACCAATTCGTGTGAGCGATATTGCAACTAGACTTGGCTTTATTATTTTGTCATACTTTAATTTGGTGTTATTTTATTTTTTGTTTATTTTATTTTAGTTAATTACTTCCTTTTATTAATATATTTGTTTCCACACATCTTGTCTTACCTGTAACAACCCCAGATCAAAAGTTGCCAGCTGGTTGAGCATTTTGAATCCTGTCGTGAGAATAGCCAGTGTGTGCGGCGGCAGCTCGGGCGGGGTGGCCTGGCCGCGGGAGGGTGCCCCGCTGTGCAGCAGCACCCCGTACATGAGCGACACGACGCCGCACAGGTCCGTCACCTGCAGCGTGGCCACCAGCTGCGTCGGATCCTCACACTTCCGGTCCGGCTCAAACATGTTCGTGCTCCTAAACAACACCGCATTTTGTCCCCTTCGATGTGATCGCTCCCTTATATTTTTCTACACATTTAACACAACAAAAAGACGATGGAAACGTTTCTAGATATGATTCAGTAACCACCACATTTATCTATCTTTTCTCTGCTAACAAATCATTGCTTTTCTTTGTGGCCTGCTGTAACAGAAAGAGCAGACTCACCTTTTGGCCAGCAGCCTGGTGACGGCGATGAGGAGACCGAGGCCATGCTGCACGAATTCCGCCGCCTCGCCGTGATCGGCCAAGGGACCCCGCACACTGTCCAGGTAGACGGACAGCTTGTCCACCACGCCCACGCTTATGACGTAGCTGCAACGCAAAAACGGAATATTAGAGGACAAAACTGACCATGCATCCCATCCGCGACATGCGCCTCAAAGTGCACCTCGCCAGCTAGAAATACACAATATATGTTTCACTCTGTATAATCCTATAACTTTTTCTGCACCGATTAATTTTTAAATCAAAGCCATTCGTCCAAATGTTCCGCTTAAAGTACACTGTGCCCACTCAATTGGAACCGATCTTTTAGCAAAAGGCGTGACTTATTGCTTTTAAGTGTTCATTAAAAATTAATCAGAACACGAAAAAACTTCGAAGGAGTCCACTTTGCAATGCAACTTACATTTTTTCCTTATTTAAGGTATCACTTATGAAAAAACAGAATGCATTAAGTATGCAACTGAGAAAAAAAACTACAATATGTCGTAAGACAAGCTCCATCACGAGTTAACCAGCACTTAAAAAAACAAGAACAATAAAAACAATAATGTCCAGGGACAATGTGATCAGCCCAGATCTAGTGAATCAAGTATCAATAGGCTTGCAGGGTCGCCAAAAAATTGGAAGTAGCATTTTAAACACCGGTTATTGATTTGCCTCATATCTGACGGATCACAGAAAGTAAATTTCAAAAAAAGCCTGACGTTGGACTGCGCCTGAAAAAAAGAAAGCAATCTGACCAAAATACTTGCAGAAGAATTATGTGGAAAATCTTCATGCCTAATACCTTCAGGCGGCGACATGAGGCCAATTTTTGGAGGTGCTCTGAAACAAGGAAACATCGCATGAAGAGCATTATTCGAAAATTTCCAATAGATCTAATCAACCTGCAGCAGGCAACGCATTCTAGAAAGGAAAAGGATTTAAAATGCCGCGATTCATACAGAAATATAAATGAATGCGGCCGAAATTGTGGGAGAACAACCATTTGAAAATTAGCTAACAAAATAGCACCATTTGGCCACTTTTTGGCGAACCTCCAAAAGAAAAAGCAGTTTTCAAGACAGCACCACCTAGGAAACATTTATGCAAAAAAGGCAATCCTATCAAAACTGTTGAAGAGGCAACTAAAAAATTGGTTACCACAACATTACAATGTGCTATCATTTTTTTTTTCAATTTTGGTGGATTGCAAATTTTTTTTTAAGACGGCCTTCCTATTGAACATTACGCCAATCCGGTTTAAATTGTGGGCAAAGAAGCATTTTTAAAATTTACGACCAAAAAATTTCAAATGTCAATTTTAGACGGATCGCAAAAAATGTAATTTTGTTTCAGACAGAACTATTTGGGGAACAACCATACAAAATTGGAAAGGAATCCAAACTGTGGGACTAGATGCTTTTTTTAAAATTGGCTGCCAAAAAATTAAAAATGTCCCCCCCCCCCTTTCCATTCAGACAACTTTTTTTGGATCGCCAAGAAAAAGTAGCTTTTCAAGACAGGACAGCTAATGAAGATTCATGGAAAATCTGAAGGCAAATAAAAGGTATTTGGAAAATTGGATAACGAAAAATTTAAAAAATGCCCCCCGATTTGGCCAAGTTTTGGCAAATCGCAAAAAACAAAAAAAGAAAAAAATTAAAAAGAGAAACATCCAGGGAGCAACCGTACAAAATTGTAGAAGAAACGTTTTCAAAATTGACAACCAAAACATTTCAAATCCCCCCTCCTCCCCCATTTGGCCAATTTTTCGTGGATTGGCAAAAAAAATAAAGGTCTACCTAGAGAACATTCGTACAAAATTTGAAAGGAATCTTAAAAAATATCGGGGAGAAGAAGCATTTTACGTAAAAAAAATGACATACATATATACGTACACACTACATACGTACAAAAAGACCACGAATGGCCCTCATTGATGTGATAATACCACCCCGACAAAGTCGGTTGATCTACTAAATAACTAAAATCAATAAATACCTAAAATAAACAAACAAACAAATAATAATAATAATAATAACAATAATAACAAGTATGTCAGTAAAACTGACTAAGTCCCCCGCAGGCGTGCAATCAGGATTTCGACAAAATACGACAAACACCCATTGAATAGGTCAATTGTGCTGTATTTTCAAAGTTTTTCCGTTTTCCCAATTTTTGCAAAATTTTCAAAATAACCCCTCGTTGCACAGCTCCACTATATAGTCTTTGCAGGTGCAAGAGAACAATTGAATCGCTTCAATGGTTACGGAGATATGGCGCCGACAAAAACCCATTGAATAGGTCAATTGTGCTGTATTTTCAAAGTTTTCCCATTTTCCCAATTTTGGCGAAAAACTCAAAATAACCCCTCGTTCAACAGCTCCACTATATACTCTATGCATGTGCAAGAGAACAACTGAGTCGCTTCAGTGGTTACGGAGATATGGCGCCGACAACAGAAGTGTCGACGGACGGACAGACGGACGGACCCGAACCCTATAGTCCACTGCTTCGCGCTACGAGCGGCGGGGGACTAATAATAATATTAAACCTTCTTGCCTAACGATATCGCTGGCCCTGGTGGTGAAAGCATCGCGGCCGCTGGAGGACATGCGCTCGGCTGAAGCGTCGCTTGCGTTCATCGCCGGGTTGTTCTTAGCCAGACACGACAGCACGGTGACTAGGAGCTGGAGCAGGGCACTCGCTATAGGATCACAGGGCAGCTTAAACAGCGTCGCCGCACTGCCAGAGCTGCTCAGACTTGGGTTAACGACACTGTTGAAATTATCAGGAATTAAAATCTGAAATGAAAGCAATGTTTATGAAAATTTAAAACAGTGCAAGAGATGTCAGCTTCGGGACATATTTTTCTTATTTTTTCGAAATCTGGCGTTCATGTTCAGAGATCAAAGTACACCATGGCAACAACGCAGTGTAAACTACACCGAATTCTGCTACTGCTTTAAGGTATGAATCCATTTGGAATTCGAACGAAACAAATACATGGACAGAGTCATCTAGATACCTCTTAAATGAAATCTTTTCCTCGCAAACTGTTCAAAGTTAGCTCTAAATTGCGATCGATGTTTGAGATAATGATCAATTTTTGGTTTGGGGTCTTAAGAAAATAGAAAATGTCAACATCACCAATGTACATTTCATTCTGTAAGACCCAAGGTGTCAACGACCCCAAACTAGCGGCCAGTGCACTCCAACAACAGTATACCCGAACATCCAATCATTTTAATCAGCCAGTCACTACCGTTTTGTTTTTCGTAAACAAAGATTTCTGTTCAAGTCCACGAACAGGTGTGGCAATGTGGAATGTTAAATTGTACTAATTCTGCAAACATATTTTACTGCACATCTTTTTATCCGGTACTGAAAGGTGGTCGTAGAGATTTTACTGAACGTCTTCTTTTTCCAGGTATGGTAGGTGGTCACTACAGGCTCGATTTACTGGAGTTATTTTCATCCGAGTCTCAAAGATGGGCACGACAGGCAGGTTTTACTGTACGTCTTTTCATCCGATTCTGGGAGGTGGTCATTGAAACAGGTTTTACTGTACGCCTTTTTTTTATTCGGGTCTGGAAGGTGGTCACGGCAGGCAAGTTTTACTGTGAGTCTTTCTATCCTGGTCTCGAACGTGGTCATGACTGGCAGATTTTACTGTACTTATTTTTATTCGATTCTGGAAAGTGATCACTAAAACAGGTTTTACTTTACGTCTTTTATCCGTCTTTTATCAAGTGAAACAATTTGTTGTCAATATCTACTCCTGCAGAGACATAAAATTACAACTAAAACATCCAGGTCAGTCGTATTATCTATGAATTAAGGGGAGGAGATTCGGTGGGGTTGGTTACGGTCACTAGGTTTGGCGCTAATTCAACTTATCTTTCTCGAGTCACCGTGCTAACAAAGAAAACTGTTCACAACACGTTTTGATGTCATATGACGTCATGTGTTGCGCTATACACGCTAAATACAACATGGAACGCCGAACCCACCAAAGGCATTACCCTACCAAGTTCCATTCTGCAATTACAGAGATGACGCCTTTTTTTACGTTTTGACGTCATATGACGTCACGCGTTGTCGAAATTGCTTCAAATACAATAGCAATCGGCAGTCCCACCAAGTTATAAGCTGATCCCACTTTCGTTCGAGAGTTAACGTGTCAACAGTCTAGTGTCCACAACACACAATGACGTCAAATGTATTAGGTTGCGCTATATACGCCCAATACAATGTAAATCGTCGGACCTACCCAAGGCAAATTCCTACCAAGTTTCAAGGCGATAGGCCGTTTTGTTCTGATGCCTCTTTGTTCGCGTTTTTACGTCATATGACGTGGCGTTGTCCAATACGCGTGAATACACCAGCAACCGACGGACCCACCCAAGGCATAGTCCAACCAAGTTTGAAATTGATCCGACTTGTCGTTCGAGAGTTACACTGTTAACAGTCTAGTATACAAAAAGACGTGATAACGTCATATGACGTCATAGGTTGGGCTTTATACATCAAATACATAATGAACCGTCGGACCCATCCAAGGCACGATCGTACCAACTTTGAAGCTGATGCGACGTTTCGGAAGTTATCGTGTCGACTAAATCAAGTGTCTTACAACAGATGAACACACTGAATACACATATTCATACACCCTCAAACAGGAACTACAAACAACAAATGTTTCCCCTCTACAGTCTCTACAAATTTTCGAAATAATGGTCAACTTCCGGTTTGGCGTCTTGACCATGACGAAAACGGTCGAGGTCACTAAAATAATCTTGCAGGATATCTGTTTGGCTCTCAGGGTCGAAAATTGGTTTTGCCAGCACAAACTGTCTACAAAAGGGGGCAAAATGTGATGAATATGAGAATAATAAAGTTCTTGAAATGTACGATTCCAAGTGGGACTTAGCCATTTTAATGCTTACACTGAGTTGGTGGTTAAGTAGATCAACCAGGCTGCCAATCTTGTTGCTAAACAGCATGTAGTGACAGTTGTCATAGTAACCGCGGCAAGCAGCACGATAGACGTTACACGTATGCACCAGAGATCTGAAACCACAAGGTAAAAGAATATAAATAAATAAATAAACGAGGGAAAAGATCCACATCCCTCCTTAAAAATAATTTACGTAATTTAACTTCAATCCCAAGAAGTGTCCAGGTATACGAGGCATCGCGCATGTAACAGTTTTCTTATTCACGACATGTAACAGTCAGATTTGTTACACCTGGTCATCATTTGAACAGGAGCTTTTTATTCACAAATACAACAATACACACGGTTTAAAATAATAAGCAGCAGTCTAAATGTCTCGACACTACATGTGAAATTCATCTTAGAAATAAATTGAACATTTTTAATAAATCCCTGTTACCCATCGTTTTAAACTGATTGAAGCTTGTCTTTATTGTTTATTTTTAATGTTTATGTCACCTAGGATTATCCGACGTTTCCAAAGAGCATTAAATCATGTGTCGGCCCATATGCCGTTGAATTTTCAGCACAGAATTGCGATTAGTGAATGCGACAGTTGCCCCTCCCCGCAGCGGCTACAGAATTTTCTGCAACACTGATTTCTATCATAACGAATCAGTTCAATCCATTGCCTTGCTTTGTCAGTTCCCTTAAGCACTGTGAAAATCTTGTTGACATTATAATCCCGTCTAACACGGGGGGTCACTCAAAGCAAGTCTCTGTGGGATTGCTGCAGGTCTGGCCCTATGTCTTAGGTTCTAGACCCTTTAAATCATCAAGAAATTAGACTCAAAATCATCCCTGGATGCAACACGAAAACAATTTATTAAAAGGGGATAGACAAACATCTGTGAGAAGCCTTCGACATGAAAAGCAGGATGCATCGTATACAGTTGGATCTCTTGTTAACGGCATCCGTTATATCAACACGGCAGTGGTAATGACATGATTTTGTGATCCCAATTAAGGTTCTTTGCTGTTCAAAAGTATCAGCTACCACTGTTCACGTCAGATTGTACAATTCTGCGTTGAACTGAACGCAGATCTTTCGCAGACCTTTCGCTATCCGGCGCCCAATTTTTAGACGGTTAAAGAAGTAAAGGATTTTAACAGTAACACTAATATTCTGTCACCAAATGGGCGTAGAAATTTCGAACTTCTGCGTCCATGTTGAATTTCTGCATCTGCAATTTAAGCCGACAACGCGAACGCTGGTTATACCAGCATATCGGATGCATCATTTATTTCCCAGCCATGCCACTGTTACTGTACAGTAGATGGGCGTTGATTCGAACGGGGTTAAACAGACCTTGTGGGTTATGCAAACAAAATCTGCGGACAAACTTACATAATGTTATACTAATTTTGTGTTCGTTAAGGCGAATATTGTTCAGCTAGGTTCTTATAAACGGACATCTACTTTATTTATACTTAAAATTTCTTTCAAAACTTTACATACAAAACTTGTAACCTCTCTCTCTTCGTCCAGCTGCCAAGTAGGAAGATGCTATGCCGAAAATAATAAAAACAGAGAAAAAGAGAATAGTGGAATCCTAAAATATGAACTACACGCACTGTGCAGTTAAACCCACTTTTTCTGACAATCCCAGAAGACATCGGCTCCCCTCCATTAAAAGATAAAGAACACAATAGGATCACAGTCTTTGTGCGGCGGATAAGCTGTCTTTTGAGCAACTTCAACATGCAGAGGGGGGTCCTGGGAATTCAGCCTTCTGGTAGACCCGGAAACGCCAGTAAATTTTTCATGCTAAGGAAGGGACAGAGCAGAGGGGGGGGAGAGAGGGGGAGGGAGAGGCAACTGCTGATGTTTCAGGTCAGCTGCTTCCCGTTGAACGTCTCCTGGTTGATGACGTATTCATACTCTTTAGCTGTTTAAATTCACACAGAAAAGAACTACCATTCTCAACACATTCAACTTCGTTTTTTTCCTTCCAATTCACAGATTTCATTTTAAAAATAAAATAAATCAAGAGAAAATCTTGGTTACAGTAATTTCGAATATGGCGATTCGGTCAGATTCTGTTTTTCTCAGGAAGTCTCTTCCTTGGGTCCGCATACTAACATACTAGCTACTGCGCGGAATACTGTTGTCTTGCCGCTTTATCCCTGGACTAGACGAAAGAGTCCGAGGACTGTGGAGGGTGAACAAGAGTGGATTAGAAAGAAAGAATAATGGTGGGATAAGTCATCTCAATGCACATGTTTGCGGTTAAGCCGCTACAACAAATCCGTTGAGTTATCCATACTTCTTATTAAACAAATAAAAAAAAAAAATAAATAAATATCTTGCAATCACAAACAAGGCTACAAAAAAATTTTCCCCATTTTAAGTTCTCTGCAGTTATAAACTGACATCTCGCATAATAACGTACCACGAGAACAACCACGTGTCCTACCCAATAATCATTACAGTTAAGTGTTATTTTTTGCACAATTTTGACTTTTCTGCCCTATTAATTAAACGTAGCTATTGTGCGCCAACAAACAGGCTAAGCATGCAAGATTTGGCACTAATGTTTAATATTATGACACAGTTGCAACGTGTTCAAAAGGCGCCACACGCTACAAAAGAAAAAAAGAAAACAATGCGGCATAAAAAGCTTTAAATAATGGTGGCAGTGGAACATATAGATCTGCGTATCCGTTTTTATGCAGGTGGTGGCGATTGACTTTCCTAGTTCTTTGCATGTTGCTGTGCAATTAGCCCTTTAACCTATGGTGATCGCTGTTTACAAAAACTTATCAAGCAACCCACCTCCTCTCCCAGCCCATTCCCCCCACCCCCCTAGACCCTTAGAAATTTATAGAACCACTTTCCCTTCTCACGCTAAATGACAATTAACATAAGCTACTTAGCATTTTTGGAAGAGCCACGTGTCTAGTTATTTAAATCGTAATAATTAAATAGCAATAGAATATTTCTTGACGACCTTAGGCGCGGACTACATAATTTCTGCTGAATTTCTCCAATAAGACGAAAAATGAAGCCACTTATTCGTTTCGCAGGACACAGAGTAGGACCAACAAATGTAACATTTTTCTTTAGGCACGTGACAATATATTTTTCATTGCCACTGATTACACTCTCTTATCACAACTTTACGGTCACATTTTTTGTAACTATTTTTTAGGAATTCAGTAGCACCTTAATGTTCACACCTATCAACAAAATCAGCGACAAAACAAAACCCGCGACCAATTTTTTATAATTTTCCATAAATAAGATTGCAACTTTTTGTTCTTGACTTTTTTTAACGTCATAATTTTAAACTGTGTTAACGCAGCGACAAAGGTCAACGTGAATTCAAGAGAAAAAAAAAATTGTGAATTAAATTTCTAACTTTTCACTTCGCAATAGTCCATTTTAATACACGGCGTGTTAAAATCGGTGGCGTACAATGACAGTTTCTCTGCAGCCAGGTACTTTAAGACACGTATGACAAGGGTAGAGCGCTTTCCCTGCTCTCATCACTTAAATCATCCCTCTATTTATTGCATGACTAGAAGCTTTTGATATTTTGTATCTCCCAATTTTTGGCCCTATTGCTCGAAGCGTGACCACGGTACCTCTTTTTTTTTCGCTGGCGTGCCCCGGGGTAGTTGTAAGTGACCTCAGGTGTCTTATGGGCACTTAATGACTTAACAATGACTTGACGGGAACAGCGCTCTCGGTATGGGGGAATAAACAATGGTCCCGGTACGTTAATGAGGCTGTGATTTACACGTCGACGCTCGTCATTAGTGGCGATTAACGTGAATCTGACACGTAATAGATTGCGTAAGCAAACACTGGGAAACCCACAGGTCTTGCGGTGTACACCGCGCCTCAACACAGCAGTAGGGGGCCATAAGGGCGGACCGAAACAGTAGAAAACCACAGTAATGAGATACGCTGCTCCAACAGCGATTCATGTCACCCGAGCTCCGACGGGAAGAGATGGGGGGGGGGGGGCGCATTTGGGAAACCTTCTCACGGTTTATGACTCGTGTTTCACGAAATTTAAGACCCATTCAACACGTCGCCAGGGTGACAAAAAGTTCCATGATATGCGTCCCTCTGGAGGAAGCCAAGAACACTGCGACAGCCATAAAATGACCAATGAAGGAAGTCGTTACGCGGGCACATGTCACCCTCTACGACGCGAGGCTTTTACGCGCAGGGATACTAATTCGCAGCTCTAATGGATTTATTACGTAAATGTGTAATTAATCGGATCAAGAATGGAAACAAAGGACATTGATAAAGTATGCAGAGTCCGTTTCTCCATCTTTTGGGATTTCTTTTAGAAACAAAACATGGACACGGGCATGAGGTCATATTTTCTGCTTGATCTATACTTATGGTTACATTCCCCAAAAAGAGCCACTCACGAAATCACTTTGGCTGTGAGCTCTCCTTCCCACTTTCCCCGATTACCTAGACTACTTGGCTCGACTGATCAGCCACTACCCTCGATTAAGTAGTCACTTCGCTCGATTCCCTAGCAACTTCCAACGATTGACTGGCAACTTCCAACGATCGACTAGCCACTTTCCTCGATTGACTTGACGGGGACGACGGCGGGGGAGGAGCTTACTCGGCGGAGACGACGGCGAGGGAGGAGCTTACTTAACTGGGATAACGGCGGGGGAGGAGCTTACATGGCGGAGACGACGGCGGGCAGGAGCTTACTTGGCGGGGATGATGGCGGGGGAGGAGCTTATTTATCGGGGATGACGGCGAGGGAGGAGCTTACATGGCGGAGACGACGGCGGGGAAGAAGCTTACTTGGCGGGGACGACGGCGGGAAGTAGCTTACTTGGCGGGCATTAAGGCGGTGGAGGAGCTTACATGGCGGAGACGACGGCGAGGGAGGAGCTTACTTGGCGGGGATGACGGCGGGGGAGAAGCTTACTTGGCGGGGATGACGGCGGAGGAGGAGCTTACTCGGCGGGGATGATGGCGGGGGAGGAGCTTATTTATCGGGGATGACGCGGGGGAGGAGCTTACATGGTGGACACGACGGCGGGGGAGGAGCTTACTTGGCGGAGACGACAGCGGGAAGTAGCTTACTTGGCGGGCATGAAGGCGATGGAGGAGCTTACATGGCGGAGACGACGGCGGGGGAGGAGCTTACTTGGCGGGGATGACGGCGGGGGAGGAGCTTACTTGGCGGGGACGACGGCGGGGGAGGAGCTTACTTGGCGGGGATGACGGCGAGGGAGGAGCTTACTTGGCGGGGACGACGGCGGGGGAGGAGCTTACTTGGCGGGGATGACGGCGGGGGAGGCGCTTACTTGGCGGGGACGACGGCGGGGGAGGAGCCTACTTGGCGGGGACGAAGGCGGGGTGGGAGCTTACTTGGCAGGGATGATGGCGGGGAGGAGCTTACTTGGCGGGGATGACGGCGGGGAGGAGCTTACTTGGCGGGGACGACGGCGGGGGAGAAGCTTACTTGGCGGGGATGACGGCGGGGAAGGAGCTTACTTGGCGGGGACGACGGCGGGGAGGAGCTTACTTGGCGGGGACGACGGCGGGGGAGGAGCTTACTTGGCGGGGATGACGGCGGGGACGTTCTCGGCGGCGTCGTTAATGACGAGGAGGAGCCTGTTGAGGGTGGTCAGTCCCCCGCACAGGCGCAGCGCTGCCTGGTCCGTCGCATTCTGTTGAAAAATACAAGCCAGTGTACTTCACTGTGCAAAATTAAACTTAATTACTACGACCGGAGGATAGACAATTATGTGACATTATATAATTATTTACCAAAAATATGTGATACGACGCATCAGTGTGTTTATTATATGCTGTTTGTTTTTACAAAGTATTGCTGTTAGTGATGTCACTTCTACTACTGCAACTACCATCCTTATTAATATTTCATTAAATATTACAACCATAACTATTCTTACAAATTAGCTAAACAACTGTTAACATTGATGCAAGGTTTGTTACTTAATTTGCGGCCTCATCACCACATTAAAATTAAAATAATTAAAACCAACAAAAGCCACGGTTTGCTGAAATTTAAGAGCAGATAACTTCACATGTGTGAAGATCAATTAGCGCTGATCCAATTAGCAAATATCTTTTGAACGAAATTGAATACCATACACGAAATCAAATTTCCATTTCTTTCAATTTACGTAATGCGTCTGCCGCAGAAGTTTGTTTCTGCGCAGCAGTGGGAACAGACCTTCTTCTCGAGAATCCTCAGAATTTCCCCGAGCGCTCTGTCCAAGGCGGACACTCGGTTTTGTGGCCAGGGACCTTTGTCTTGCGTACTCATGTACTTATTCACGTCCTTCACCACTTTCTGTAGTCTACAAAAGGAAAGGCATGAGTGGAGGGAATGTACAGTAGATGCTCGTTGATAATCCGAAAACAGCCAACGCCTGTTTGGATTAAAGACAATCAAGCTGGTTCAATCAATTTCAGATCAACGAATACCCTTTTTGAAGGCCGCAGATTTTGTTCGGATAATTCCACAATTCAGTTTAATCAGAAGAAATGGCATTTTATAATTCTGTGTGTGTGGGGGGGGGGGGGCTGGAGGGAGGGGGGAGAAGTTGTATTGTCAGTCCACGGTCGGCCATTTATAACTGTATGAGCCACATAAGAGTGTACCTTTACGGTAATGACAGTACGGAAGAACAGACCAGCAGAGGACTCAGGATTAAATTTGTCGAATGCATCATAATGGGGGGGGGGGGGGGGTTGGGAGGGGAGGGGGACGGGAACAACTCCATCCCGCTGTCACAAACATCAGCCAAATGGCGGACAACAAAACCCATTCATTCACATAAAAAGATGCCCGGTTTAACTGAGAACCGTCACCATTTTCGACAAGGGCCACAATTTTGGCTATCGCGGTTACGCAACACAATGGTCATTCGATCCATGTCGGGTGTAAGATTCGCGTTATAGACGACCAAATTACACATCAGGTTTGACAGCTTCACCAGTTCATTCACGCCTTGCCGTGGACGACAAGCAAAAGAAAGTGGGTGTGTTACTTTGATTTTAACTAGCATTTCCACGAGTCACTGACATGGCTCTTGAGTTCCGCGCTCTATGACACACATAAGGAGCTTAACAATATGTGACCAGCGACAGTAATCACTGCATTAACCCAGCCTTTTTCTCGGCCTTTGCCCACTGGTCTTCTGTTTTTTTCTTCCTGCCCCCTTTTTAAAAGCACACCCGATCTTAAATTATTTTGCTAAATTTTTCTGACAGTCACGGTAGAGTACAAAGAATGGCGTGATCTTCTGCCACTGTTTGTGGTCGGGCAATGTTTCATAATACTCTCTAATGGAGATGTTGGCTTCTATTGAGCACCCCTTTAACGTCAGTTGTCCACCCCTAATTTGCCTTACCCGGGGCACCTGTCGACCCAGATACAGTTACTGCACTCGCCCGCTACATCAGCGATTTCTATCGCGTTAACAGAAAGATAATCCAGCCAGCCACTCCTTTCCACAACGGAGAGTGTAAACGACTTTCACTTTACTTTTTAGCTGGTTGCCGGTTTTTGACTCCAGGCGAGCAACACCTTCGACATAAATTACATATTCATTTACTTTTAATTTGTTTGATTTCTATACTGCGGAACAAGAAGACTCGTGGATTACTATCATTTTTCTGTGGATCATTTCAGTATCTGCAAAGCGGAAATTGCGTCAGCACGCCTTTTTTCCGCCTTTCAGAGATTGGGTGTGGAAAATGGCATCAACATGCATAAAGACTGTAAAAGATTTAAACAGTAACTCACTTGGCTCTGTGGTCCGACTCCACCACTTGTTGTTTATTACTCAATGAACTTTCATACTCCACTCCCCTGCAAAAAAAAAAAAAAAAAAAATACATACCACAGAGCCGACTAAAGGTACATGCATATCATAAGAGACGTGCCTGCACGTATTAACTGCGTTACTTTAAGCCCTTGCTGAGCTACAATTCAGACGATTCAAGTACCAAGAAATATTCGTTTGATATTATTTTAGTTCTGGAAAGTTAAAAGTTCATGAGCGAGTGACTATTAAATATCAGCTATGTATACTTTTGTTGAATACAATTTGCAACGGTATAATAGGAAAATATTTATGACAACAGCACGTATACAATAGTTACAGCATCTCTTGTGTAGAATACACCTGTAAAACACTTCATGCGAAATAACGCTACTATTTTTGCCCCAAATTCTTTTAAACTTTCTCATCGACACAAGCAGTAAAAAAATGCACTTCTCCACAAAAATGTTTTAACTTCTACACGTCACACTTCTCTTTGCATCAGCTGGACAATAACGCACGACCTCTAACCGTGGTCACTGGCAAATTATGGCGCACTGCCCTTGAAATTCATACACCCTCCACTCACCACCAGTTTCATCCCAATCGATCCCATACACACACACATCCATTTTCAAATCAAACGGCAACTAAGACATTATATACTTGAACAAGAAGTCTAATTCGATTTGGTCCTTTTAGGATATAAATAGCGCAAACTATTTTACTTGCCTATAAAGCAGAATAAACGCATTGAAGAGGGACTCTTACAACTATTTGCACACACTTCAGCCAAATTCTTTTTAAAAATGAAAGCTCATCCTTGAAAATACAAGAGCGATTTGCCAAGAATACGAATCAAGTCATTCCTGCGGGACGAAAGAACTCGAGAAATTTCGTCTGAAATTCACCAGAAGGGCTCTTGTAATACAAACCCGACAATTGTGGCTTGTCTTTGGAACTGAATTAACTTGAAAAGATTCGCTTGTGAAAGGATGGGCAACCAATCGGTGCGCTTATTCATTTCATTCAAAGCTATTATGCTGGTTGTCGGTGAATTGCCACTATAAATCGCTGCGAATTCGTTAAGAAAGCTTTGTTTAAAAAGTTCTAGTAAACAATCCTTGTCAATACAATACAAGCACGGAAAGATGTGCTCCTATGATGGTTCGCGCTCTTCAAATTCCTTGCAAATCAATTTAATTCCATGCGGGGGGGGGGGGGGAGGGGTGGGGGTTGCAGAATGAAACGCAAAAGTCCGTTTTTTTTTAATGAAATGTTAAAACATCATAAAATTATCACCCACAAAATGGACTATCGAGGGACAATTCTCGACGTGATATATTCTACCACCGAGCAAGACCCTGTATACCGGTAATTGGTTCATAGAAGCGAATGCAATTCGTACACAAAGACAACATTAGGCTTTTTTCGTTTCATTCCTAAAGCTATTCATCAATTTACTTCACTTGTTTAAGACGACATAACGGTTATTTTTTTTTCCTTTGTTAAAACCCTGGTCTTACGTGTAGACCTGTCACACTGACCTGCTAGCCCCCCCCACCCCCCCCCCCCCCCATTTTTTTTTAAAGAAAAGACCCCTTAACTAACAACCCAAAGCAGAGAGAATACGTTACATATTCACAAGTAATAATGCCAATATCAGTTGACGTAATGGTTTCTTTTAGTGTCAATGGCGGACAAAGGTTGGCCAAAACCATAAGGCGAATTCAAAACATTTTTGGTATGAAATCTCTAACGTTAGACTCTTTTCTGTACAGCGGACGACAGTAAACCAGTTTGACAACGAACTGCGCGTTCTCCAATACAGACGTTTACTGGTGAGCTTGTTGACAAAATAAACTTCAATCTAGAGGCTTCATTCTGGGGTCACAAAATGTCGCGAATACTACCACTTTTAACTTTTATTCCTCTCTTGACACAAAAGCTATGACACTAAGTACGCTACAAACTATGCAAAGGGGAGAGGAGGGAAACAGACCATCTAGCATCTTAGATAAAGTGACAATCCTCAGCTTAAAAATTCACGGCAATAAGTAGTCGCAAGGGTGGATAAATGTCTGTTTACTTTTCACATATAAAAAAAGTTGTATCTGTTGATGCTTTGTGAATTGGTTGAGAAGAACATGGTAGCTGGAAACCAACATACTCGACTGGGGGACCTGACGTTGTCGTTAAGGACTGACCTCTAAATCCACCCAACACTTAAATTGCTAACACGTGGCCATGGTGCCAGGAAGTTTTTTTTTGGCGTATCACGCAACGATTCTCTCTCTTTCTTTTTAAAAAATCCTTTTTATATTTTTTTATTCTTCAGTTCCTTTATAGGTCAAAACAGAAAAACTGTACTGAGGCTTTAATGCTGACATAACTATGTATCAGGGGCTGCAAAAGCCGGAGAAACAGATGAACTCACTCTCACCATACTAACTGGATTAGTGAAGCACATTGGAAAGAACGAGATTGGATTAAGCTTCACAGTAGATTAAGTTAACTTCGCATGCAGCAATACAACTCGAGATTTGGAAGGGGGTGGGTGTGGGGGGGGGGGGGGGGAAGGGGTAAGCATCACGAAATCGCTGGCATGCTCGGGCTTAGTAACTAGTAAGCCACCCTCGGCGGTCGTGGGCGATACTACGAAGTAAGCAAGCCCTCCTAAAAAATCACCGGGGTGTGTGTGTGTGTGTGTGTGTTGGGGGGGGGGGGGGTGTCGGCGTGCGAGGGGCAATAGTGTAGTTATGTGGACCGCGGTGCAATACATCACCGTTAATTCAATTTAATGATACCCAGCATCCATCGAGGGCCATGTCCGGAATCTGTAATTTGCTCGTTCATACAAAGAAATGCCCCTTCAAGCCCATCCTTGCCATTCTTCAAACTCTTTAACTGTTATGCACTTAAGGTGCTCTCTCCTGTCTTTACAGACACTGCCACCCCTCTCTAAAAGCATTTGATTAACAAGTGACATAGCGACTACGTCACACATTGTTTTAATATATCACAGGGTTCACAAAGGCACGAAAGAAGATACGGTGTCTAATGACTAAAATACGCCTCGAATGATACTAAAATTCTTCACCGAAATCATATTTTCGTCTCGGGGAAATAGTTGGCTTTATAAGTATTCAATAAGGCCAGGAATTTCCACGCACTGCACTCAGCTAACTCGCCTCTGTACACAAACACACAAACAGTGTGACAATCAAATTAACTCCTCCCCATTCAGTACAGATTAGTTAAACAAGTTGGAAAATTAAATTTTGCACAGTTTGGCGAATTCAATTCGAGGAAAATTGATGAAAGGGGCTGAAAGGCGGAGGCGGAAGGAGAAATGCGCCCAGACAATATTCCCTTTTGATTTTCTTTCCCAAGGACAAAATATCAATGCCACTATAAGTTTTGAAAGAACCGCGGTAAATAAAACTGGAACTGATGAATGCACACTGTACTCAAAACAATACATGTTTCTGACCATTTCGCATTGGAGTCTCTTTTTGTCAAGTTTCAGGGTAAGGCCAATTCAGTTTGGTTTGAACTTCTTCAATGCCTATTAGTTGTTAAGCTAGCCTTCTCAATAACCGATGTATTCAAATTTTATTGGCAATATTTGGGGTAGTTTTTTTACTTCTTTCTTTTCATCGGGTGGGGAAGAAAAATGAGAAAAGGCATTGACTTCCATTCTGTAAAAAAATCAATCGTACCAATTCCACAGTGTATGCCGGTATCTGTTTGTCATGCTTCTTAAAATCACTGCCCGCGGGAGGTTATGGTTAGAATACTAATATTTAGTCATGTGAAGAAAAATAAATATAATTCCAGCTGCTTATAAAGATAAGCTTGTGTTGTTTCAGTTTGCTTGATTGCTGAAATTCACAATGTCACGAATGTCGCCACGTACTAGAGTCTAAGTTTAAAAATCAAACATGTTCCAAAATCATAAGATTGTTTTGTTTAAATCGATTATGTACGCCGTACATATTTAACCACGCGGGTAGCACAGTATCAAATTCTTTGAAGGCACAGGAAAGTATCAAATGAACGTTGACTCGCGATATTTAACGAGATTTTCAAATTTTGCATAAGCAACACTGAGTACATATTAAAATATATGCTCAGGTGTTTTCGACAATGTTTTTTTCATTAAAACTGTTCAATACAGCATGAGGGTCTAAATAAATACGATAGGATACCTCCTGCACAAAAGACAAGAACAAGTTTACACGTCTCCCTCCTTAAGGTACAAACGAGAATGAATTTCCCTGATCATTACCTCCGTCATCAAGCTAAGCCACTGCCGTGTACAGTGTTCCAAGCATCTCAGGTTGTCCTATAAGCTCGCTCTTAACCTCCAGCCACGGACAGCACTTTGTCTTTCACTCCAGAAACAGAATACGTATATCTCTTATACCCCAACATACCACATGTATCAGTTCTGCCAACGTCACTTCATACTACCGACATAGTATATACCTCACTTTCGCAAACGTCACTTCATGCTTCAACGTAACACATTCTTCACTTTCGCCAACACCATTCAATGCTACGACATACCACAAACCTCACTTTCTCCGTCACTCTTCACTTCAACATACCACATAACTCACTCTCGCCAACGTCACATCACGTTACGACATACCATATACGTTACATTCGCCACCGTTATTCCATGCTACGACATATTGCATCCTTCACTTTCGCCATCATTCTATGCTTCAATATACCATATACCTCACTTTCGTCAACGCCGCTGTACGCTTCAACATATCACAAACCTCACTTTCGCCAACGTCACTCTATGTTTTAAATGCCACATTTTTCACAACTTCATTCCAAGCGACATACAACGAACACCAGCTTCGCCAACACTACCCCATCCCCAGCTCCTCTTCCCGCGACACGCGTATTCGAACCTTTGCGCCATGCGCTGGCGCAGCTTCTTGCAGCGCTTCTTGAGCGCCTTTTGCCTCTCCTTGTCCACCACCACCTGCGGGTCGGGTTTGTCCGCCGGCGCGTCTGATATGTGCTTGAGATTCAGCAATTCCTGAATTCACACAAACACACCAATCGCCTTTTACCAATGCTCACTACAGGCTGTATGATTTCAGCCACGCTCTTTTGCATCGTGTTGTTATCATCAATTCATTTCAGCTTTAAAATCAACACATGGTTTGCCTTTGTTGAAATTATGTTAGTGGATAAACAGTTAAAACTACGTTTGAAACATCAACTAGAGAGCATGTTTCAACACACATTGAATACCCTGCCCACATCCGTAATCAAATGCTCAAACCACAGCACCAATGTCTATCAGCTGCCCAGCGAATCATAACGCCAACGTGTACTCAGCACTTAAAGACCGACACGCGCAAACTCTCACAATGCGCTCGTGTAATTTTCAAGCCAAGCATCCCGCAACAACGGCAAGCATTAAAGCCTGTGCAGTTGTGAAAGGCAGAACCGTGGAATTTATGTTGCTCAGTTTTTTCTCCTTGAATTCTTCCCTCCAACCGAAAGTGAAAAATGCCAATATTTGACATAATTACATTTGACCATACGGTTCTCCAAGATGCAAATCAATCAGTCGAACAATTCAATCAGAATCGCCCTGTCTAATGCTATCTCATGAACTCTTGCGTAGCTACACTGTATCGCTGTCACTTACAATATCACCCTTAGTGAGCTCGCTGCCTTGTTTCAATTCTGTCAAAGTCTGCAGGTGCTTTTTGCCGCGAAGGTGACTTAACAGATAGACTTCTGACGGAATCTGCAATAGATTGGAAATGTTGACACTTATTACCTGAAAAGCCTGCATCGAAACTTTGATGAACTATATGTATAAACATAAACCTTTTTATTTCTTGATATTTTCAAAATTATGGGAGATATCCATGTATTTTATGACGTGATCAGTCATTCTACCATTAAAACAAGATCTTAACTAAATTAACTTTGGCCAAAGAGTTCGGATTAACACAATATATGGCGTTCCACAATAACATTGTATTGAGAATATACGGGAATAACGTTAACATAATGTCAAAAAAAAGTTTTAGTGGACCGACTGCGGAAGAACGCAGAAAATGAATCTGCCAACACGAAACGTTACAGCGCATACTAAAATAAGCACTCACTTCACGCTCTGAATAATTCCCAATAACGCCACGCAGCCAATAAATACCCATGACGTCACAATGTCTATAACCTCAATCAAGTCACGCTGTCTACATGTCATCAAGACGTCCAGCTGCCAATAACTCTATGACGTCATGTTTTCAATAACTCAACATGACGTCACGCTGTCAATAACTCACCATGGCGTCACGCTGTCACTAATTCACTATGACGTCACGCTGTCAATAACTCACCATAGCGTCAAGCTGTCACTAATCATGACGTCACGCTGTCGCTAACTGAGCATGACGTCACGCCATCAAACAGTCGCCAGAGCGTCACGCCTTCAATAACTCACTATGGCATCACGTTATCAGTAACTCACCATGGCATCACGCTGTCACTAAATTAGCATGACGTCACAGCGTCAATAACGTACCATGGCGTCATGCTGTCAATAATCCACCATGATGTCACGCTGTCAATGACTCACCACGACATGACGCTGTCACTAACTCAGTATGACGTCATGCTTTCAGCGACTCGGCATGACGTTAAGCTGTCAATGCATAGCCATGAAATGTAGCTGTCAATAACTGACAACGGCGTCAGCTGTCAAAAAATCACGATGACGTCAGCTGTCAATAACTCACCATGACATTGCAGACGGCGCAGAACTTCTTGGTCTCGTACGGCACCGGGGTTGGGGCGTCGTTGTGGTCGTCCGTGGAGTGGCGCAGGATACTCATTTCAAACGCCTTGCCCTTGATCTGGGCCAAGTTCTCCTTGTAGCGCCGATCAGACTCGTCTAGCTTTTAACATTTCAGCACAACAAAGAGAGTCAAAGGCTTTTACGACACAACTGACTTTAAACTGTAAAAATGTTAAGGAAAAGACCTGTAGCTCTGTAAAAATACGTGTCTGTTTTTGTTTTTTGTTTTTTTTTTTCTTTTTTTTTATTTTTACCTTTAAATGACAAAAAAATTACCACTCCATTCCACTCCAAGAATCTTGATTTAGAAGTGTGACTGCGCGAACACAGCACAGGTCACGTGTATTGAGGTATAGGCCACGTGCGTTTGTTTACCTTTTGCTTGATGGTGCGCTGCAGCTCCTCCTTACGCTGCGCCTCCTGCGCATTAATGGCCGCCATGCGCTCCTCAAACTCCTTCTCCTTGGCTCGTTTCTGCTCCATTCTCTCCTTCTCTTTCTCCTGCTGTCGCATCTCTATCACCTTCTCCCTGATAATTTAAAAGCCACATGTAATCAGTCTTGTTATTTTGAGTTCATAAATGACCTCGCACAGGACGCTACTCTTTAGGTAGGGAAAGTAAGAAGACGGGTGCTAGTTGGAGGCCTACGCTAAACTTCAGATTTGGTGGTAGTGAGCTTACCCAACATCTTCCTATACACCATATTTAATGAGAATTTACCTTTCTATTCTTTTGGACCGCATCTCCTGAAGGCGGGCTTCCTTCTCGGCCTCTATGACCTTTCTTCTTGCCTGGAAAACACCACAATAACATTCGCCGACAGCCAACAAATACACGCCACATCAAACACTTGAATTATACAACTAACTATCCTCAGTTACCCAGTCGATTCAACTATCTAAAGAACATGAAAGAGACTGACCTCGACAGCAGCCTTTTTGGCAGCCTCCTCTTCGACTTTCCTCTTTCTTTCTTCCTACAAACAGAAAAATGACACTGCACTATCGCCCATATTTTTGCCCTACTGAAAATGACCATTCTAAGCTCCAAATATCAGAAGATTCAAGCAGAAATCATATAAGTTTAAAAAAGCGCACAATGAGTGACGTCAATTATGCAGTGACTGTCAATATGTAAACAAAAACATACCCAATTCTTCCTGTACTGCGAATTATCCTTAAGTAACTTCGGATGTGAACAATTTGATACAAACACATTTTCAATGACTTACAACGATGATATTTAACCAGAAGGCAGGCAAATGAACAAAATAGCAAAATCAAACTGAAATGTACCAACATAACAGTGTGTACGAAAAATACGCACCCATTCACGCTTCACAAAGTTCCGCCATTTTTATACCTCTTTATAATTCATATTCTTGACTTTCACGTAAATGCAACGGACACATTTAGTCATTCATCAACTAGATTTTTAAGAATTTAATTTCCTTTTTTATTTTTATTTTTAATATTTTTCTGAATGGTAGCACAAACAAGACTTGCGATGTCAGCACTGAGTAATACCTCTCGGTCCTGGAGTCGAGCCTCCAGCTCTTGTTGTTTTTGAATCAGATCATGTTTTTTATTCTGAGCTTCCAGGCTATTGATGAATGCAATCTCATTCGCCTACAACACACAGACACAGAACGGATAACTCAAATAACGGGAACTGAACAGCAAACAACCGCTCGCAACGCTTGAGAAATATTCGCATTTCCGGTAAGCTATGCAACTTTTGCTTTCATTTTTTTTCTTTTAATAATGATCTGATGACAACTAAAACTTGAAATTTAATTGCTGTGCAGACACAAGAATTTAGGCATTATGCTTAGAATTTTCACACCTTGTTCTCTCGCCCTGCCCCAGACAAAGACAAGTCACGCTTGAATGATTCTAAGTAATACAAACGAATCGTTTACATTGCAATAAATGAATTAGGCTGGTTTAGCAATCAGTTGAAAGTGAAATTTTTAACAAATGAAACCCATATTCTGGCCTTATTTTGCCATTTTAAAGCAAATTTTGTGGAAAATGAATTCCATTTCAGTGCCGGTGAAAATTATCGTTCACAAAATTGTGAAAGCTTCGGTGAAACAACTGGAAAAAACAGGAAAACGCACCCCTCATTTCTTTTTGTATTCCGATTTCACTTAAAAACACTAATGAAGAATCACCCGCCAGTAGGCCCTTGGTAATATTTGTTAACAAGCCACGATCTTCCAACTAGTAGCCTCCCTGGTTGTTCCCCAGAAATACTATTGTTCTTACGGTACATCACCAGAACCAGAATCCCATTTACAGAACTGTCCCAGGGTGATTATTTCTTCTACTCCACGTCCCATCATCATTTTGTCTTTGTGATACATTCCAAGAATATTTGGCTCTAATAGCTAGTAAAATAGTCTATAATTTCTACTTTGACATAAGGGTACCTAAGGTTTATTGGTTAGAGACGTCAGGGAAGAACAAGCCTCTCAACCCCAACCCCTGTCCGCTTAAACACACAAACGAAAGTGACGAATGCCACAGTTACGTACACATAATATTGGAATAAACAAACACGAGGCATGGCCGTACTGCAAGCTGACATTGACACAAGTCATGCAGGATCCAGAGAACATGTAACACAAAATCGTGGATACAAGCGCAACATGAAAACAAACGGATACAAGCGCAACATGAAAACAAACTGAAAATAAAATGTGTTGCAAAGGTTTATAATGGGCAAAAAGAGAGCAATATGCCGCCCCCGCCCCCCACCCCCTCCTAAAAAGTGCCACCATTTGACTAATTTTTTGCGGGTCGCCCAAAAAAGTTATTATTTCAAGACAGAACCACCAAAAGAACATTCGCACAAAATTTGAAAGCAATCAAAATTGTGGGACAAGAAGCATTTTGAGTAAAAGCTGAGATGCGTACACACATCTTACAACATACAGGTTATAGTGTACTTCGCAGGTCAAACCCGTCTTCTTGAACAGTCCTGTTCCCCCTCCGTGCGGAGCGCAGAAAGTCAACTGTCCATGCAAATCGGGTCTAGCGCCTGAGCTACACGCTATTGGTGATTACCCACCTCAGTCTTATGGGCTTTCCGCACGATTTGCCTCGGAATCACCTGGCGTTTTTCCTCCGCCATGGCACGTGACCTACACACTACTTCCGGTTCCCTACCTTCGTTTCTTCCTCGTGGGCTTTTCGCACGATTTGCCTCAGCATCACCTGGCGTTTCTCCTCCGCCATGGCACGTGACCTACACACTACTTCCGGTTCCCTACCTTCGTTTCTTCCTCGTGGGCTTTCCGCACGATTCGCCTCAGCATCACCTGGCGTTTCTCCTCCGCCATGGCACGTGACCTACACACTACTTCCGGTTCCCTACCTTCTTTTCTTCCTCGTGGGCTTTCCGCACGATTCGCCTCAGCATCACCTGGCGTTTCTCCTCCGCCATGGCACGTGACCTACACACTACTTCCGGTTCCCTACCTTCGTTTCTTCCTCGTGGGCTTTCCGCACGATTCGCCTCAGCATCACCTGGCGTTTCTCCTCCGCCATGGCGAGCTTGTTTGACATCAGTTCCCGCCGCTCGTTCATCAGCATATCTTTGTACTGTCTCACTTCTTCCACCTAAAACCACCAATCAGATTTGAAACATATTCTAGTACCGCTGACCACTTATACGTATATAATAGCTTATACTTACTGGAAAAAAGAAACAGCAAAAAAAATAAATAAATAAATAAATAAATAAAAAAGTAAAATTGCTGTAACTGCCTAAGATTTAGACACATTCGTAAATCAGGGGTAATTTTCATCTGTGGCTGTTCTTTATACATTACAGCAGTTCTGTCACATCAACGACTTTACAAAGCCGCTCAAAATTTTAGTATCTTTGTAAAATCATGCAAATTTGACGCCGTGTGGAAGAAACTAATTTTCCCAAAAAAAAGAAGATATTTAAATACGCTAGCTGTTTTTCATAAATTCAAAATCCCACACTGATGTCACAGTTGTGCGGGATTTTTTTTTTTTTTTTGAATAGCGCAAGATCCGGCCCGCACTGTCCTCGACACAATGTGGAATTTTTTTTTATAAAAAGCGCGGGATTAACGCGCATTAGATGCAGCCTTGATACAGCATCTTTCATGAGTAGGCCTTCCTCGTCGAGTAACCTTGGACCAATACATGTTAGAGATTTTTAAAAGTCAGAAACTTCGGCTATTTGGGGGGGGGGGGGGAGGCGTGGTTTGTTGGACAGTGATTGGATATTCACGACACACTTTTCGTTTTCCGGAGTCGGTGATATATATTTCTGCCTAGCGGAGTCGAATAGCAATGGCTGTCTTAATCCGCCAAAGATGCAAACCTCTTTCGAATAAAAAGACACAATCGGTGAATTGAGTTGCGCAGACTGTAAATTTGGAATTGCAAATATCATAAAAGCAAAAGAAATAACAAATATTGCAATAGGCTGCGATCACTGCACACACAATAACCCATTTTGAAAATTCATTCATTAGGAAAAAGTCACGCTGGGATTTCACATTAATCAAAACATCAATTGGCCTAAAGTTATAAAGATAGCTGGTTTTTAATAACGAACAGTGGAAAGTAATTTGAGAAAGATACTTCTTGTCGGTAAAGAAAAATTGTCTTTACATTAGCTTGAGTATTAACATAAAAATGCTGTGCACATTTTCTTGGACATACATGCGATTGCTTGTATTCTTTAACTTATAGTTTTGAACACATTTCAGCTGTTTCTGAGGCCTGATACCAGCGACTTTACAAAGATGCTGACATTTTCAGCGGCTTTGAACTAGTCGCTGACTTGACAGATCTGCTGTAACATATAGGCCTACTTTTATATTTACAAGAGACAGAGTTTATAAAAGATCACCTTGCTAGTGAGCAGTTTCACCCGGACGGCTCGCTCCTTCATCACTTTGTTCCTCAGCTCCTCCGCTTTCGCCTGCTTCTCTTCGTATTTCTTTTTCGTCTCGGTTACCGACCTACAACGCCAAACAGGAAGTAAAACACAGGTCACTGTAATCAGAAACATATGACGGTAGATTTACATGCGCCCAGGCGTTCGCGCGTTACGCTGCTGGCACGTACCGTTTGCGTGACGGCGACGATGGCTTTTCATGAACGCGCCCAGGTGTTCGCGCGTCACGCTGCTGGCACGTACCGTTTGCGTGACGGCGACGATAGCTTTTCATGAAGGCGAATTTTGCGCCACGGCGTTTCCGCGTCACGCTGCTGGCACGTACCGTTTGCGTGACGGCGACGATAGCTTTTCATGAACGCGAACACTGCGCCATGGCGTTCGCGCGTCACGCTGCTGGCACGTACCGTTTGAGTGACGGCGACGATAGCTTTTCATGAACGCGAACACTGTGCACAGGCGTTTCCGCGTCACGCTGTTGGCACGTACCGTTTGCGTGACGGCGACGATAGCTTTTCATGAACGCGAACACTGTGCACAGGCGTTTCCGCGTCACGCTGTTGGCACGTACCGATTGCGTGACGGCGACTGTAGCTTTTCATGAAGGCAAATACTGCGCCACGGCGTTTCGCACGTCACGTTGTTGGCACGTACCGTTTGCGTGACGGCGACGATAGCTTTTCATGTACGCGGACACTATGCACAGGCGTTTCCGTGTCACGCTGTTGGCACGTACCGTTTGCGTGACGGCGACGATAGCTTTTCATGTACGCGGACACTATGCACAGGCGTTTCCGTGTCACGCTGTTGGCACGTACCGTTTGCGTGACGGCGACGATAGCTTTTCGTGTACGCGGACACTGTGCACAGGCGTTTCCGTGTCACGCTGTTGGCACGTACCGTTTGCGTGACGGCGACGACAGCTTTTCGTGTACGCGGACACTACGCCCAGGTGTCCTCGTGTTGACCTCCTCCTCTTCAACCAAATCACCCCATGACGCGTTCGAAGTCTTGTCTTCTGTAAATTAGTACAGAGAGACAGAGAGAGAGATTAAAGCCCATCATTTCAAACATCAGACGATTTTCTGAAAAATAAAATTCAAAGTTAAAACGGAAAGACTGTGGCTCCGAAACTTTTTGCACTTCGTTTTACTGTTTATAATGTTTCAATTACTTTGCAATTGGCATGGAGTGTTACTTGGCAACTCACTTTCATATTGCTGGACCATGGAATCCCAGTCTAGCTGCTGTGTATTGTCCAGAGTTCCAGAGCCTGCTGTAGTCTAGATCAACACAAATTTGGTTACATGTCATTTCATAGCTAAAACTACGAAAATACAATACACTTTATGCCCGTTTGTTGCACACGAAACACAAAATTTGACACTTTTCATTTTTATAAGTTTCCACATATTCACGACACATGATATATTTCACTCAGAGCATTAAGTTAACCTCGTCAGATCTACCGCATATAAGCACTGAACTGTAAATCTGCACAACGACTCTGTGAGAATGGCATGTCACCAAATGTTTGTCAGCTGGGGCACAACGACTGATTGCTTGGAACTTTGGCGGTCATTTAAGAACAAAAACAAGTTAAATCATAACGGATTAATACTTTTCCGCTTTATTTATTTCGTTTCCAGCAATGGCGATGTACTTTTGAGTCTGAAAGAAGGAAAGTGACCACGTGACGACACCCACCCCTAGATCACTCTCGGCTTCGGTCTCTGTCTCCGTCTCGATGTCGATACTCTCCTGGCGCGCGATCTCCTTCAGGTAGGACTCCTCCTCGCTCTGTGCAGCCTGCAGCGCCGCCTCATTCTCCTCCTCCAGCTGCTGGTCCAGGCTCTCCTCCTCGTCAAACGCCGAAGCCAGCGCCTGACACGGGGGAAACACATTAGGCCCTGAACCAATGACAAGCTAAGCCATGGGGCCCCTACACGGGCGAGACATTAGGCATGAAAGCATGTGACCACAGCGACGCCACCGCCTACACGGCCATGACATTAGGTATGAGACGAGGAAGGGGCGCCCACCCCACACAGACAAGACATTAGGCGTGAACCATGCGACGCCAGCATGACCCCTAGTGATACCACCATAAACCCCAGTGAAGCATAAACCCAACTGACGCCACCGCCTACACGACCCTCTAAAACTGTGACAGGGAAGCATTAGGTGTGACCTTTTGAAACTTTTTGAGCCTCCACGGCGAAAGCATTAGGTGTGTCTATTTCAATTTACGAAAGAACCTAATGGAGGTGGCCCCTTAAACTTACACCAGAGCCTCAGGTATGACCGCTTGAAATGACGGCAGGATCCACACTGGCAAAGTGTCGGGTCCTCTGCCTGCGCTCTGGTGTGAGCAAAACATCAGAACAATACAAAGAAACTTCAACTGAGAGGCTAAATAAAAAATACTCGAATTCAAATCCGACGGATTCAGAAGTTTACAGTAATACTCACATTTTCTAACTGCGTTTGGTAGGCATCAACATCCGAATCGACATCCTCGTTCTCGTTCAGTCCTTTCAGTTTTTCCGCTGCTTTATCACTGCTGATCCCCTCTGCCATTTTCTCACTACTCTTCTCCGCCATCTTTACATCCATTTCCTTTTTGATATCTGGCAATGATTGCGCACAGTCCCGCTTTAAAGGCGACACGTTTTGTTCGCATTTATTTTCTTTCTCGCTGTCAATGCTGCTCGCGCGGTGGCGGTTGATTTCCTTGCCACGTGACGTCACCGCGGGGCTGGGCGGGTGTGCTTTCCGCTGCCCCATCGCCGCATCTGGAATGTCTCTTTGGCATGTTTTTGTCTGCACAGGAGAGGGCTTCGGAGAATTTCCACTTGCTGGTGATGATCCATTAATAGAACCTGCAACGCCCAAGAAAATCAGGCCCGATTACACAGTATCAAGTCTTTTCGCTTTCAGGGCTTTTACAGAAACAGCCGGCATTATTTTCACATTCATCCATGTTGAGATATCCAAACCATGGAAAAGAAATAAACAGCCTTATCTTTGAAAGTACACGCTCTTAAGATACTTGAATATGCATGTCTTTAGAAGTTAACAACAAATCTTTATATTCTTTATATCGACGGGATGGTAGCTTGTTTTGAACACCCTGTAAGGGCATATATTTTTCTAGGTTTCCATCGGGTTTGTCCTCACCGGAATGAGCTCGTCGAAGCTTGCCATGCCTGCCTTTGTGTACGGTTTCCCAGCCATCCATGTCCTCTACAGCGGGAAAGAATGTCACGTGACACTACTAATGGCTTACACTCGTTACACTGTATGAATGTCCCACAAGCATCGAATGCCATGATAATTACACCATGAAATCGTGAAAATACGCTAGTGTCAACACAAAACTCAAAAATATTAAAACTTCACTTTGTATTTCACAGATAAAGGCTTTAGTTCCATACCACTCTAACAGCATGGCAGTTCTTAAGTGTACCGTACTGTATATTTACCTATGATGGCTTCTGTCGGCGTGGGCTGTGTATCCACCGCTATGACATTCTCGCTCGACGTTAAAGGGGCAACCCCTAATTTAGATGCAGTCTGGGTAACAGGTGGTGAGTTCTTAACCCGATCAGCCCAACTGCTTCCGGCTGGTTTCCTGAGAACAAAAGGAAAATAATTAATCCCAAGGCATCCTGTTGTCGTATAATTAACTTTAACCTAGGCATATATCCCAGCAAGTATACAACATCGCATAAAATGCACGTAGTTCTCCGATGTACATCTGTATCCTATCCAAATGTGAGTAGCCGCGGCAATACGGGGTGTGGATGACTCGGCCCTTTTTGGATGATTCGGTACCACATCGTTGGTTCAGCCCTTTACCGACTTTGGCTGATTCGGCATCACGTTTTATTATTATCATCCTTTGGGCTGATCATTCTTTTCTTTTTTTTTTGAGGGGGAGGGGTTTGGGGTAAAAATGAACTATTCTGTTGATAAAAGAGGCCAGATAAAGGCTTCTAGTCGCCCTTAATACACATGACACACAATTCTAACTGAATACCAGATTTGTTCCTTTCACTGTTCGGTCTTTTTTTTTTTTTAAAGAAATTGCAACCTTATATAAATCCCACCAGAAAGTATCGGCCTTCGACGTTTCACAGTTCCATGTTGTAGCTATACTTACACGGCTTGCAGTGGCTGACCAGCAAAGTTAAGACTTCTGGACACGGTGGGACTAGGCGCGAAGTAGTCCTTGTTTTGACTGTTTGACAGACCTTTTCCCGGCGACGTCTTTCTCACTTCCCAAGCGAGCGAGGTAGGTCTGAGAGAAGAATAAAGATCAGAAAGTTTGTCTAAAAATACACCGTGCATAGCAAGCTTATCAGCTAAAAATTCTTTTTAAAAAGTTCGACAGCAAACCTTTTTTTTCTCTAACATACATTTTTCAATACTCATTAGTTTTGACCAGTTACTATAGTTTCAAATTTCAAGAAAGCGACCTACATTTTTGTCGCTGATGCAAACACCAAAATGTAATATCAACCACTTCGACAACACTACAGTCTTGAAACCCAAATAATCAAGGATCCAACTTCAACTCCTTTGTTCCTGTGCAGATCATTAACAAGACCGTCAAGCGATGGTGCCCAGGTGTCGTTACAGTAACAAACATGAGTCGTGATCAATGGCTACATGGGCTAAAAAAAAGCGCAAGCCTAATACTGCTACCTATTCCTTTCATCTGCATTTTCATATGCTCTTAACAACTGCAGTCGTTCGATCAGTGACTGAAAATCTCGAGTGCTTTGTTCTAACACCATGATTGCTTCCTGAAAAACAAACGCCAACAAACATGGAGTCGTAACAGAGCCTGTCCATGTGTAATCTTATACAACGAAAGATATTTCCACGCGCAGAAATAACTATTCTACATTACACATCGACAAGTAAGTTAGGCTGAACAACTCCACTCCAGATGCCTTTCAGTGAGTAATGTTATCTTTTTTGAGAAGCCGTGTCGCAGATTTGTGCACCGTAACGTCATTCACCACCTCTGACTGCAGTCTAACAGCCAACCCCAACGTCGGTTCGGTTTTTTTTTTCAGTATTAAGACTTTTCGCTTCGCGGACCCAATGGGATTCGGCGAAAATAGGAACCACTCTTTTAACTGTTTAGTCTTTATACTTAACAGGTCTGGCCTACTGTGAAGTCACATCGCCCTACTGTTGTTTCATCAAGATAGCTATAGCACAGGCATGGATTACCTTACATTCCACAACGGATTCGTCTGCCTCGCACGTGTTATAAATCTCATCGACAGCGCGCCGTAAATTGTCGAAGAGAAAAGCCCAATAACGGGCCCGCATGTCTTTGGCGGCAACCTAAAATTGCAAACAAACTGTCTGATTATTAACACTTAGCAAGTCAAAGTATTGCAAAGAGTATATCGAAATCGAACAGGCCATTCATTCGTACCTTTTTGTCCTTGCTTCCGCTATTACCATATCGGCCCCAGAACCGTCAAATTTTGCACATATGTAGTACTTGATGTCAAGTTGTGCATCTCGCTTTTTTTTTTCCTTTTTTTTATTACTTTTTTTCACTTTTTTGTCGCCTCTTTTTTTCATTTTCATGATCAAAACACAAGCAAAAAGAGTTAGTTTTTATCAGAAAATTCAATGCGTTTGCGTTGCGCAACTGCCACAAAACCCACAGCCACCCATGATGCTTTATTTGCATACGCCAAATGCGGAGAAGATGCAAAATCTAACCTGGTCATTTTAAAAACACACAATGCTCCTCAAAACTAGAACGGCCAGTATACAAAAACATTAGTGTACAGCGATATATCGCATATTTTCACTTAAGACCAATTTAATTTCTTGTTTTCGTAAATAAAAACATGTCTACCCCCACCAAACCAATGACACTGCTATACCTGATTCCCACTTTCCCTTTTACAGAAATAAAAGAGTAATTTTTCTTTTTTGCACATATAATAAAAATTCAGAATGAAAACTTCAAAGAGAACACAAAATACTTCACCGGAATGACTGTCATGCACACAAAGTTAGAAGCCACTTTCCCTTATTGCGATATTGTGCACACAAGGTCTTGTTAGAAATGATGACGTCATATGCTTTATCCGTTCCTTATACTCCAGACAAAATCTGACAGAATCTTTCTGAACTACCAAGCAACAATCCTACTTAGTTTGAAATTTCCCTGATTTCCAATGGCTGAGAAGCCTAACAGGCAAGACGTCTTCCTTAATTTCGCCATACGCGTCAAAAGTTAAAATAACTGCCCCAGTGACCAAAGAACAAATTACCCATACAAAGTTTTAAGTCGTTAGGCCTTTCCACTATCAAGACATTTTTCACACAAAATCTTGTTCACAACACTGAAGGATTAATGTGTTCACACATTAATCTATTTTAATGACAGATTTAATACTGTTCATCCGATCTGAAGCTAAGGGGTTGGTGCGGGTGAGATTGGGGCGGGGGAGGCAGGGAGTGGAGATGGCGTTAAATAAAGCTAGAAGCAAAGCCATGTTCTTTCTTATTTCTAGAAAAGTTTCAAAGTCGCAAAAATGTTAATTAACAAGCAGCGTGTCTGTAAAAAAAATCAAACCAAACAACCGCTGAAAAGTTTTAAAATGCTACTCGAAGAGAGAAACTTCTGTGCCAATTTTATTTTGGGATGAAAGGTTAATTTTTCGCTTATGAGAGAGTCATTGCTCATTCTTAAAATTGCAACGCAAGCGCATGGTTATTCGTGAAACCACAAAAAATTCCATAAATGGAAGGCGTGTGGCGCACCATATAAAAATGTACAAAATATCAATAAAAGCAACCACTACCTGACGGGGTGTGCCCGGGGGATCTGAGCTGCCTTCAGTGGAGCTTTTCTTGACGGCGGGGGACACGGTCCTGTCGCGGGACTTTCTTCCCTGTGGGAACAAATTATTTAGAAATTTGTCCACTCTGTGTGTCTTTTTAAAATAAACTCCCCAAATTTGTTCCAACAATATAAGTATGTCACTTACAACTTACAACACTGAGTGTTTGGGGGTTTTTTACCCAGCTGATCATAGTAACGTCCAATCGATGGAATCATACTTCTTATTTCCTATCTGATACTGTTTTCATCGTAAAAAAAGTTCCGTTTATTTAATCCAAAGGAAATTTAAAATTCACATTCCATTTCACCTTTCCTGATGAATCTGACGCTGATCTTGTGCGTGGCGTCTTTCTCGGTGACCCCTGCTGCGACCTCTGACTTTTACTTTCTAGGAAGACGCAAAAGAACCAAACTGGTTAATAAATAATAATGCTTGCCATAACTGAACTTACATTAGGAGCCCCGAGTTTCTAAATGTGACTTATCTTGTGGAACAACTTCACGCGATGGAACAAACAGGGGAAATTTCTGTGGGTTACACTGACGAATTGATGGTGATTTATTCGAACCATAATTAACATAACTAATTACTGCATTCAAAACCCCTTTGCATAGCTCTGCGTTGATTCCTTCCAAAAAAATCTTGACAAAAATTAACATTTCTAGCACTTGGAAGCATTCTCCGAGATACTGCAGAACACAATGCTGCGTACATTGTGGAGATTCTGATTGGAACGACCTGTAAGCGATTTACTGAACTCCTCGTCCCCGTCATAAAACACTCAAAAAGAAACAAGCATATACTGTATTAATCTGGCACAGCTAGCAATGAACCTTCTACACTTTTACCTTTTCCATCATCTTCAACAGGGACGCTCCAGGTAATGAGATTACGGGCCGCTCTGCCTTCCTCTTGTACAATTCTACGAACTTGATCGTAACTGGTTTGTCTCTGGAATCCACCCTGTTCACATGTATGTGTGTTTAATGTACGAGATTTCGAGAAAATTTTGAATTGTTGGTAACATACCTCATGTCACCCAGGCAGAGAAACTGATTGTTTTTCTTTTTTGTTTTACTGTATGTGTTATCTTCTTTCAGTTGTTTGTAAAACCACAGAGCATATTATAGTTTTAAAACATTTTACACCTCGAATTCAAAACATTCATTTCTTTGTGTTCAATGTTTTTCCACATTCAGTGCGGAGATTACACCTTAAAAAGCCAACGACAAGAAAGTGACGCGTATTAAACACGGTTCGCACTTTCTCTTGCACGATGAAAAGCAGGGTCTATTTGAAATAATAACCCAAGGCAGCAACGGTTATTTTGTCCCTGTGCAACATCTATACCTTCTTAAACCTCAAGCCTACTCGCAATCAAAGTAATTTGCGGGGAAATACGGATTCCATGAAAAATGGCTAATCGAGACTGAACCGAGCCGATACATTGCAAACACCTTTTAGAACTAGATGCTGTCAGAGAGCAGCAGGATCCCCCGTAAAACTCGTTGCTACAATAAATTAATAACCACGCGCCATTTTTTTAAGTTTCCTTGAAAGATTTGAAACCACCATCAATGAAGAAGTTTTATTGCTACAATTTTTAGAATTTTTGATCGATCCAACTGAAAAATTGACGTTACACGTATGCATATACTAAAGACTGTATACATGAAAGAATAATAACTCTTACATGATTCCTTAATAGAGAAGTGGACTCCACAAGGTACCCTCAAAAGCGTCGATTTCGGCAATTTTTAGAGGGCTGTAATTTTGACAACTTTTGATCGATCAAACTGAAACCTTGACGTTGCACATCTACATCAGGGTTGCCACGGGGAGTTGGACAAAAAAAGTACAAAAAGTTTAAAAAAAGTACAAAAAAGTACAAAAAAAAGTACAAAAAAAGTACAAAGAACATACGCATCGGAGATGCAGAACCCTCAGCAGGGTTGCCACGGCGTAAAAAAAGTACAAAAAAAGTACGTTCTGTAAAAAAAAAAAGTACAAAAAAAGTACAAAGAACATACGCATCGGAGATGCAGAGCCCTCAGCCAATAGCAGTTACATCCCTATGGCCCATTTACTCTTGTGATATACCGCCCGGACAAAAACAATATACAAGGTGCAAAGGATGGAGTGACGGACGGGTCCTTGCGCATCTACACTACATATATACTTTCTTCATGTAAGGCTTCGAGAAGATCCGATCAATTTGAGATAGCGCCTGAACAAGAAAAAGTTTATAGAGTGCAACGGACAGACTGACATGGGACAAACTGAACCTCCGCTGCACATCTACACTATATATACTTTCTTCCTGTAAGGTTTGGTGAAGCTCCAATGAATAGTTTCGAGATATCGTCCGGACGAAAAAAGTTTACGGACAGACGGACGGACAGACAAACGAGTTATCTTATGTGGTGGTTGCATTATGTGGTAGCATTTGATATGCCTGAAATGAGTTTAAGTGGTCGGTCACTAACTAGATTATTTGAGAATAAACAAGCATGTCCAAGGACATGACCCAGCCGAGTTACCAAATAAGGAAAAGAGAAAAACTCTGAAACGAATACTGTTAGGCCAAAAAATGAAGTACGTAAAATGCATTTAATTCGAATTTGGAAGCTACCCGAAAAGTGATGTTGGAGAGGTTGGGTTTTGACGATTCACGTATTTACCGACATTTACACAATTTTACACAATTTTTAAAATTCCACCATTTCGGCATTTTTTGTCATTTGCAAAAAAAAAAGGAAAGTCTAGGTGGAGAAGCACCTAAGATTAAAATTTTATAACTATCTGAAAAAGACAGAGAAATGAATGGTTTGACAATTCAGTTATTTACTACCATTTATTTCAGTTTTTGCCAAACTTCAAAGTCCCGCCATTTCAGCAGCTTTTGGCAAACCGCAAAAAAAAAAAAATAAAAAAATAATAATAGCCTGGTAGGCGAACCCATGGGGAACACCTCTGTGTAACATCTAAACGATTGGAGTAAAACTGTAGGAGGGGTAGCATTTTAAAAATGGGTCAAAACGGGCACAAAAAGTGCCGCCATTTTGTCAGTTTTTCGTCAATCGTCAAAAAAGTGATAGCCCAGGTGGGGGACCACCCAGGGAACATGCCTGCGTAATATCAAAACGATTGGAGCAAAACTGTAGCAGGAGTGATACGACTAACCCAGTCCGACAAAGTCGGATGTGTTAAAAATACTTACGTGGTTTTTTATATTTTTCCCGTGTCCTTGTGTGGTTCCCAGCAGGCGTCATTTTAATGTCAATAGTGTTTATTACTTTGCGAGTGTGTGTCAAAGGAATTCTGCATATGCTACTTCACAACTTATCTTTCACTACCGTTTTGCATAATTCCCACTTTCAAACCACAGAGGACTGTTATATTTGGCACACTTATAGACAATCATCAGGTACCTCGGTGACCTTGACCTCCTCCGTCATGGTCAAGGTCCAAAACCGGAAGTTGACCATTATCTCGAAAACGGTTAGAAAACTGAATTTGACTATTTGTATCCAAAAGAGATAACATTATATTTACTTCGATGTCCTCGTTCAAGATAATAATTCGGAAGCTGATAATTATGTCGAAACACTGAAAATGTCTTTGACCAGATAGATTGCACCATTGCAAGTGGGTGCCATTTCACTACGTGTAGCGAAATTCGGTCTAGTTTTCTCAAAAATTCCGAAAAAAAAATCCAAAAATTTTCCAAGTCACTCAAAAACACAAGCCGTAGGCATTACCCCCTACAGACGGCTCAAACCAAAAATAAACGACATCTGATAAAATCTGAAAGAGGAAATGTATTTTGACTTTTTTTCAAAAATTTCCCGATCGACATAAAAGCACAAGCGATATTCACGACCTCCTAATCATGCCTCACACTCAAGATAAATGACATCGGATCAAAACTGTAGGAGAAGATGCACTTTGAGGTATTTTCTTCAAAAACTCCCCCCAAAATAAAAAATTCCCAAATCGAGTAAAAAAACATAAGCCGTATGCCCAACCCACCCAGGAATGCCTCAAACCAAAAATAAATGATATCGGATAAAAACGATAGGAGGAAATGCATTTTGAAGCTTTCTCTTTAAAAATTTCCCAAAAATACAAAAATCGCCCAATCGAACAAAAAAGTACAAGCCATATGCTCGACCCTTGCGGATGCCTAATACCAAAAATAAATGACATTGGATCAAAACTGTGGAGGAAATGCATTTTGAAGTAGTTCTTCAAAAATTCCCCGAAAATAAAACAATAGTCCGATCGACTAAAAAAGCACAAACCCTATGCACGACCCCTTAGGGATGCCTCATACCAAAAATACATGACATCGGATCAAAAATGTAGGAGGAGATGCATTTTGAATTATTTTTTTCTTTAAAATTCCCCCAAAATACAAAAATTGCCCGATTGACTAAGAAAGCACAAGCCGTATGCATAACCCCTTAGGGGTGCATCATACTAAAAATACAGGACATCGAACCAAAAATGTAGAAAATACACGTTAAATTTTTTTCTTCAAAAATTTCCAAAAACTCAAAAATCACTCCATCGAGTAAAAAAGCATAAACCGTATGAACGACCCCCTAGGGATAACTAACACCAAAACTAAACAATTTATCAGTGAAACTGATGTCCCCCGCCACGAATTATGGTCGAATCGAAAAATAATGCGACGTCGCACAACTTCAATATATATATATTTTCACTGTAGCAACCCACTGGGCATACATGGCTCATTTACAATACCGACCTTTTTTGGTTCCAATACTTCCTATATGTTAAAGATTTCAACAATCGATCCAGAAATGTCGGCTTGAGTGTGTTAACAAACTCATTCAAATGAGTAAGGATTGGGAAAATTTGTGAAGTGCACCTGGGCAAATGTCCTTGGGCCGACATGGCTCATTTACTATACCGATCCTTGTTGGTTCCAATTAGAGGTGTTACGGTTCACCTCCGGCTCGGTTCGGTTCGGTTCAACAAAAATCTTCGGTTCGGTTCGGTTTTTTTCGGTTCGGTTCAGCAATACCAACCGGTAGTTTTCTTTTCAAATATATATACATCGGACAAATCAACAAATATTTCACACACCTTTTTGGAACCTATGACGAATTCCATGCGTTTATTATTGCTACATGTGAGTCTGTCAGTCAATAACAATGTAAATTCTTGAGTACGTAAGCTTTGAGGTAATGAATATAAAACATTACCGTCATATGTTAGGTTTTGTATCTGTTCTAAGGTAAAAAGAAATATCGGATCAAGTGCAGGCATTTATAAATAAATAAAAAAAATAAACACGCATATATATATATATATATATATATATATAAACCAGGCAAAAAAGTTTCTAGCCACCTAATGTTTTTGAAAAAAGAAAGAGATTAAATTTTAAAAATGTGTTAGTTTTATACATTTTCAAATACCCCTGTATATGTGTAACATAGTACAGGGGCCCCTCGTTAATTCGTACTCCTCGGGACCAGGGGAAAAAGTACGAATTAACCGAGGGTACCAATTAACCGGGGGTCAAATTTTCGAATGGACAAAAACAACAATGACCTTCAAGGTATCCGGACATAACGGCGACGGCCAAAACGGCGACGGCCATAACGGAGAAGACCAAAACGGCGACGGCCAAAACGGCGATGGCCAAAACGGCGACAAGTGCAACCCCGGACAAAACGGCGACGGAGTTTTTTTTAAGTTTATGCTTTAAAACGCTTATTTAAAAAAAAAAAAAAAAAAAAGTAACAACGTTACCAATACTAGTTTATTTAAGTATCAGAGATAAATAAATCTGAACACAGTGCAGCACTTCTCCCAACGTGCCCTTCCTGCCCTCCCTAACCACCTCCTTCCTGTCACCAGTCACTGTCTTAGTAATCTGCTCAAGGAGTGATTTACTCACTTACGTTTTCTCAGGTAAAACTGAAAATTATTTTCTCCGGAAAAAGATTTAATCTTATCTTTCATTGGTGTGGATTCGAATATAATAACAGCATTTCACATAACCGATACAGATTAGCTCATTAAGGCGATTAAAACATCGTTGCTGATAATCCGAAGTCCTTTTAGTGGCATTTTTATTTTGCCTTTTATTGATGTGGATTCACGTGCAATAACGGATTAGTGGGCACAGTCGCTAAATGCAATTGTCTTTCAAAATGTACTTATTACCCCCCCCCCCCCCCCCCTCTCCACACACACGTGATGGATTATCGTATTATTGAAATTAGAAATATATGAGAAAATACGTGTTAAATTATCTATGTTATTTTGCCCTTAAAATTTAGATATTGGTTCAAATTATACTTATCTTCAAGTAGAAATGAATTGATTTATCTGGCAACACTATTCTTTTTATTTTGATTTTCAACATTACATTATTATTCTTCGTCGCCGTTTTGTCCAGGCTTGCACTTGTCGCCGTTTTGGTCTTCTCCGTTTTGGCCGTCGTCGTTTTAATGAGCCACTCATTATTTGCTTTAACACTTTGAACTTAAGGTTCATTGTGTAATCATTGTTTTCGTTTTGATGCCACTTTGCAAGTTGAAATGCTTGACCACTGTTCACAATTTATATACACGCTCCGGAGCGCGAAGTGTCCACAGAAAGCAAACGGCATGTTAAGCTGCTGCATAGTACGTGACAGACGATGCTCCGGATTAGTGGCCAGTGAAAACGCTGTGCACACTAAGTCACTCGGTGTATTGAGCGGACGATGTCAATCATAATCCCTAAACCCCCATCCTTATTGCCCCACAATGCGCATTATGCAACCCCTTCATCTCGCTACACATGATGCCTGAGTAACGTGTTGTTTTATCTGTGTGGCATGCCTAATCTGTATGGCTCTGCATTGATAAAAGACCGGAATAGAAAAAAAATTGAGGGTAAATTTTGGGACGAATTATCCGAGTCCTCGTTAATTCGTACTTTTACACAGAAGTGAATGGGTCCCAAAATCGGGACCGACGGAATTGGTACGAATTAGCCGAGGGACCGAATTAACCGAGGACGAACTAACGAGGGGCCCCTGTACTGTATTTAGCAATATTATTCAGCCATGCTCCAGTGAACACGATTCTTTTTTTGCAGAGCAGGGGTCTCTTTCGAAAATTGCACTGTGGAAGGTTCAATACCAAAGTGTCTATTGTTTCATGTGTACGCTTTGTGCGCTTGTGTGCTAAGATTGACCAATATGTTTAATCCGATTCGCCCTGTGGTGTTGAAAATCAGTGATAATGGGAAGATTATCAAATCTTGATCGTGCCGGCGCCATCGGGCTACTGGGGGCGGGCTGAAGGAGTACACCGAATGGACTGGCCGTCTTGCTCACCCAACTTGAATCCCATGGAGCACGTGTGAAATTACTTAGGAAGGACACTACATCGCCGAGTAACGGCGGAGAAAATCTCAACGACATTAGGAAGTGGCCACACCCATTACTGAACAGGGATTTCCAAACTGCAATTTTTGAAAATGACCCCTGCTGTAGAAAGTATGAGTGACGGAATATTTGTGAGAACATATCAGTTATAAGTTTCAACTCAGCTTAGGATAAGTGATGCTTGAAGCAGACAAGAGCAGTCATTACCTCGTAACTGGACTACATTTTGAAATATTCACAAATCTGTAAGTGGGTAGAAACTTTTTTTGCCGGGTTTATATACTAAAACTAAACTTACTAAAAGAACTAAAATAACATTACCAAATTAATGCATTATCTTGTTATAAATAGCAAAAAAAAAAAAAAAAACCGAACCGAAACCGTGATTGGGCTTTTCGGTTTTCGGTTCGAACCGAACCGAAGCCTTTTTTCGGTTCTCGGTTTTCGGTACGAACCGTCACACCTCTAGTTCCAATACTACTTATAGTTAAAATACCTTGTCAATCGATGCAGAAATGTAGGCTTAAGTGTGTTAACAAACTCAATTCAGTATGTAAGGGTTGTGAAAATTTCTGAAGTTCAGCTGGGTTGTGAAAATATCTGAAGTTCAGCTGGGTAAATGTCCTTGAGCCGACAGGGCTCATTTACAATACCGACCTTTGTTGGTTCCAATACTTCCTATATGTAAAAGATTTCAACAATCGATCCAGAAATGTAGGCTTGAGTGTGTTAACAAACTCATTCAATTGAGTAAGGATTGGGAAAATTTGTGAAGTTCAGCTGGGCCAATGTCCTTGGGCCGACATGGCTCATTTACAATACCGATCCTTGTTCCTTTCATACTACCCGACTGATAGCAATAGCCTTCAGCCAAATCGCTGAGGGCTAAAAAGTATCTAAAAACAGCTTAGAAGCCTTGAAATAAATGAAGGAAACATTAAAGGCGAAGAAAGGAAATCTTTTTTAAAAGTACGGTTTGGTAACCTTGTAACTCGCGCCAAAGGCGCCAGCAACTTTTGCTTATAACAAAGCTGAAACTGTGCGTTTGGAAAAATGAACAGAAAAAGGAAAATGCAAAAAAAAAAAAGTATTAAAAAGTACGCTAGTAAAAAAAAGTACATTTTTTTAGGAAAAAAAAGGACAAGGCCAAAAAAAAGTATAAATCTTTTTAAAAGTACGGTGTGGCAACCCTGCTACATACACTAAAGATTGCGTATATGAAAGAATAATAGCTGTTACATGACTCCTTAATCGAGAAGTGGACTCCACAAGGTACCCTTGAAAGCGCCAATTTCGGCAATTTTGAGAGAGCGGTAATTTTGACAATTTTTGATGGATCAAACTGGAATCTTGACGCTGCACACCTCGTTATTAGCTATATGAATGATAAAAAGCTCTAACAATTTTAGTTAATAGAGAAGTGGACTCCACAACGTACTTACCATCAAGAGGGACAGATGGACAGGCTCAAACATATATCTCTCCGTTTCATGAGGGATAAATACACTTGAAATTTGGTTGTTGAAAAACAGGAATGCAGGCAAAGAACGAAAACTTGACTAAGTTTATCGTAAGATAGATAATTGCACATAGATTGTTAAATTACGTGTAAAATTGTGAAGAAACGTGATCGGTGTTCTCTCCTCCCGACGTCACTTCTTTTAACATTGAATCCCTTTCAGGACCATTTTGTACGTCAGATAATAGGACCAGTGCTCGAAAACGCAATTAAGAAACTTTGATGCTGAAATCAATACAGCCAGTCAGAAAAGAATTGTTCATCGACAACCATACTTTGTCGGCAGACCCTCTGTGCAGTTCAGTTGGCTTTTTCTTCAGTTACCATAGCTGATTCACAAAATGGCGTTTTCTTATGCCCGTCACGGCAAGGACAGAAAAGTACGAATACATATAACAAGCATGTAACTCGCCACTTTATTCTATCATCTCGAAATATGAATATTTTAAGTGCAAACCGTAAGATACATCAACTCGCTTTTCAAAAGGAATGCTAACAGCTATAAAGATTGCATATGAATAAACCTGACATTTGTATGTGTATACTAACAGTTTACTTATAGCAGCTCAGTATGTTACATTCGAAAACGAGTGGCAGTTGTCGGGGTTCGGCAAATCATTTCCGGAATAATTGTTTTCGGGAGGTTGCAACACTACAGGCACATGCGAGTTTTACCTGTGTTACTGGTATTTTAAAAAATGATGAAAAGTATTAAACAAATGGTTTTACTTTCAATTTCTTTATGTTTCCAGTGTGAGCTGTTTTTGCTATATTTCTATCATTTCCTTCATTTTTACCCAGTTCCCATGCAGTTGAAATTCAAAATTCTTCCGCATTTTATTTGGAACACCCAAAGTGTGGTTCGGCTTGCAATCGAAATTAGGAATAAGCCAATTCGCAATTTCGGGTCTTTCCGGTGGAGGTGTTGTTTCGACTGCAAATATTTTGAGATAAATTATAAAGAAATTACACGGGAAAACATCGAAATTCTAATTTTCTTTTCACATTTATAAAGCCACCATATGATCTTTTAAAAACTATTTTACATATTATTCAGTCCCTTTAATACTCGTAGCCAATATGTAATTAAGTTTCTGGCAAAATGGAATTTCGTTAATTTTTGCCAGTTTTTTTCTATCATTCCTTTATATCCTTATCCCAACTGAAATCTGCCGAAACGCAAAAACGTTTCGGCTAAAGCCAAAGTGTTATTTGGCTTATTGGGTTCAAGCAATATAAACGCTGTGCGCCCGGTGACAAAACTAAACCTGCACACACACACAAAAAAAAAAGACACGCCACAAATGTAAGGAAAGCAGATGGCTATCATTATCAATTTCGAAGCGTCCGTACTCTAGCAAAGTTCAAGTTTTTGTCCACCACTACCCGAACTTCTAGAACAAGCAAAAACTTGCCTTGGAGTTGTTCATTTTACTCTTAACCAGAGAAGATTTTGAAGGAATTTCTGAACCACTGTTGCGGTTGCGATACCCAGATGATGGTCGTTTCTTCCTCTGTTCATTCATGATAAGCGTGACACCAGTTCGGTCAGTTTCTGCAATACATTTAACAAAATGTCAAATTTTGGAATGTTGATGAAAATACTCCAATAGTCGCTAGAGGGAGTCTTAAAAAGGGCTATTGATACAACCACAGTGAGCATCAGTTGTGAGGAGTTTTTTTTTTTTTTTTTTAGGATAGTTATTTTTGTTATCACATTACATTTAAGCAGCATCGGCGAACTGGTATAATGGAGATTCAATGGTTTATCTCGTGTGGTTTGTTAATGATGGAAATTTTGGATTAGTTGTTGCTAATTATGCTTTATGCGTCATTATTTTAACACTGTACGAGTATAGCCTAAGAACGAGGCATGGGTTTCGAAGTTTAACTAAAATATTAAGTTTTCCGCAATAACAATATGCTGAAGTTGTGCAATTTTGCTCATTCCTTTCGAAACAAGTACTCCTCTGCAAATATAAATCTCTTTAAGATTATGATTAATAGCATTATCGTTGTACGCCCTTTACCTCCACGATGCTGTTGGGAGTAAAGCATAACTTTGCTTCAGTAGTAACAAGGGTTTGATTATACTCTTAAAAGTGTTGTCACAATGCTCGTCAGAACAACAAAGAGGAGCATGTATATACGTAAATAAAAGATAGTTACAAAATGGGTCTCCTGGTCTTGAAACAACATTCTTCCTTTGGGAAATGCGTTAATATCTGCTCGACTTGTCGTCTATGTATGAAATAGCTAAAAAATTAAGTACTGAATTCTTAAGTAGTTATAAAAAGCTTTCAAAAATGCATGAGTAGTGTGAAAATGTCAGTTCAAAACCACATTATGACGTCATAATGACGTCATCAATCATTAATTTTTCTGAAGCATGAGACCCACTGACGTCATTTGCTTCTTCAGCATTTACCAATCTTTCAATGACAACAAAATTCTCTTCTTGGTAGGATATAACCTCACAGATGTATGATCTATAATATATTCACGAATGTTAAGCTTCACTTTCTGTTGATAGGTTTTGCTATAAAATTTTCTGCAGGCATTGTCTCAGACTTTTCTGCAGGCATTGCCATAGATGGTAGTTGTTGTTCACTCACGGTAGACATATTCACTCTTCAGTATTTTGATACAAAATGTTTGTTACGTCTGAGGGCGGGTGAATTTTATGCTCTATAGGGAGATGTCACACTCGAGGTTGGACACACTATGTCTAATATGTTTAGAAATGAGCTTGCCATTGGAACACATGTCTGAATGGCGAAGTGTACATAACCAAACAAAGAAAAAATATATATAACAAATAAACATACATAACAAAGAATTTCACTCACCTCAAATTTTCACTTCCCACCTTCCAACAACAACCAACCAACCAATCAACCAACCAACCAACCAACAATCAACCAACCAACAACAACCAACTAAAAAACCAACCAAGTTTGCTGAACGTTTTAGTGAAGGAATGGTTCAAATCAGTCAAGTTTCTTAAAAGTTATGCGCTGTTGAAGTTGTCATGCTAGCCATATGGCAAAATATTTTCCCACGGGGGGGGGGGGGGGGGGTGGTGGGTGGGTCAAAAATCCAAAGTTGTGCAGAATTATCTGAAACGGATAAATATGCACAACTCACAAAAGTTTCCCATGGGGGGGAGGTGTAAAAAAACCAAAGTTGTTCAGAATTGTCTGAAACGGATAAATATGCTGAAATCGAAAAAATTTTCCTAACGAGGGGGGAGGCTGATATAGTATGTCCTAGGGAGGTTCAAGGTCAATCCTAGGGGGGACCGGGGTAGGTCACGTGACTGATGACGTCATTATGAAGTTACAAAGTTGTTTTGAACTGTCATTTTCACACTTCTTTACATGCTATGCTCTTGATAGAGTTTTCACAAATTACCATCAGTAATCGTTTAAAAAAAGAAGATAAAATGCAAAATCTAGCTCAATGTTTTGGATGCATTAAACAAATGACTACATACTGATTTATCTTATTTTACCATTCAAAATATTGGTTAGAATAAATGCACTGTGTAATATTGTTGATTTTGAGCTGGTAGCAAATTTTCGGACGTATATCGAATCAAATGAAATAAATGAAATGAAGTTGTTTCATATATTAACTTATAGACCTAAAGTGTTTACTTTCATAATACTCATTCTTATGAGTAAAATATTTTGTAGGCGTAGAAGCCATCACTTCCACGTCTACAAGATATTTTACTCATAAGAATGAGTATTAAGAAATTAAATGCTTCAGTTTCAATTTCGAAAATATCGGCTATTGGATTGAAAAGCCTTCACTATTGGAGACTCAAACTGGCGGTTGGAATTGAATACCCAATGCATAAGAACTGGCTGTATACAAGGCATTGTGTTGCAAAGAAGGCAGAAAAAAGAACTAAATTCAATTTATCCTTTTAATATCAGTGGGGCTTCACAGCGTACTCCCCAATGAATAACAATTAGATCGGCTTCGCCATCGAGTAGCAAAAATTACACTTGGGGGGGGGGGGGGTCACAAAAAAACGATTCTGAACTCGGAACTTCTTACATGTGGTTTTTTAGGCCCATAGGGTCGAACATAAGCTTGAAATCGATCTATCTCTAACCGTTTCCGAGATAATGCTCAATATCTGCTTTGTTACTTTGACTTTGTCCCAGAACGTCATGGTCACCGAGGTACCTCTTACATATCGTACTTTTGGCCCAAAGAGTCGAAAATAAGCTCACGTTAGCTCTATCTCTAACCGTTTTCGAGATAATGGTCAACTTTTGGTTTTTGACTTTGATCGTGATCGAGGAGGTCGAGATCACCGAGATATCTCTTACATATCGTCTTTTAGGCCCAAAGGGTAGAAAATATGCTCAAATTAGCTCTATCTCTAACCGTTTTTGAGATAATGGCCCACTTTCGGTTTTTTACTTTGACCATGGCCGAGGATGTCAATCGTACTCTAAGGTCATGGTTTAAAAAATTAAGATTTTACGGCGTCTAATCAACCTTTGTCAGTGAACCAAATTTTATTCCTCTTATCAATTGGGAAAGACCCTGCAGCCAACGCTGCAGCCAACTTAAAGGGAAATGCGGGTATCTCTGCGCCATCTAGCGACCGAAATGCGCATTACATTGAAAATCGCAGAGTTTGTTTACACAGTATAAATAACTATTAAATCCGTCTAGATCGAAAAATTCTTTTCAAAGACAAATAGGCTCCTGTCCAGAAATGGTCTGTGTTGATATTTTGTTCCTAGAAACGCCTGTGTTGATATCTTGCCCATTAAAAGCATATTACACTGTTTTCACCATTTAACCATCGAGTCAATGGGATTTTGTCAAAAAGATTGTATAATTCCGTTATTGATACAGTGACATATATTTTTTATTTGCTTAAAACATTTCGTATGACGTGTTCTTCAAACAGGGAAAAATGAAGCAAATGTCAATTGTGATTATGTGTGAATTTTGCATTTTGATTGAAATTTCTTGGTTTTCCCAATGGTTTCCATAGTTAAAGTACGCGACCTTTTAGTATCTTTATTTCTCTTATAACACCGGTGACCCCCCTTATTCTTTTCAATTTTAAAATGTATACCCTCAAAGCATTAAACTGTGAAAATATGAAGAAAATGTCAATTGTAGGTGAGATACCCGCATTTCCCTTTAAGCTTGCACACGCATGCCGTGATGGCTTTCATTGAAAGTTGGGCGATCAATACACCGAGGCTGATATCATGCCAGTTTAAACTACTGCTCTCAGCTTCTTGCCGCCTGTTTCGGTTTGGTTTTGTTGTTTTTTTAATTGAAAAATTAAGCGAATGTAAAAAATACAGGGGGATCAACTGGACATACTGAAGTTTATCATATCCAAATTTAATCTTTCTAGCCCTAACGGCTCTGACTAGTTCGACGGACAAACTAAAAAAAAAAACGAAAAAAATACGTCACAGGTGTAGCTAAAATTTTCGCACAAATTCAACACACTAGAGGATTTTAGCAAATCCTCAAGTGTAAGTAACAATATTCAGTGGGGTATCGCCACCAAGTACCCATTGCGGACAATACATAGCTCGATCATACTAACATTATTATACGATCGAGTGCTCTCTCTCTTTTCATAAAGAGAGGACTGCAGGAAAGAGATAAATTGCCTACTAAACGACCTTTCGCAGTAGCGTATTATACCATGTGCAAAAGCACACTGTCCAAAAATAGGAGCATGGTACAAACGCCACTGCGTCGGGTCGGTAACAGAACAGTCATGTAAAAGGTAAGCTGATATTTTTTCGCTGCAGGTCCGAGCTGCGCCTCGACCCAAAGTTTATTTAGCGGCCTTCTTGTTCTGATAAGACTACTTTCCACCGGGCTGTTGGGAGTCCTGCAAGAAAGAGGGCTAGTATGAATCACTGATTCAGTTGCAACAAACAGGCCAATACTATGAAAATTATTCAACACATCAGTTGTACACTCTTTCAAATAATGCTTTATTAACGTGTTTGACGAGGGCCAACAGCCAACTCATAGCAAGTCGCACATCGAGACAACATAGGCATTACGTAAGGAGTGCGCTACATGTCTGATCTGATGAGATTTAATCGACAATCATCTGTTGAATTACATCTTCAGATCCTTAAATTATATCATAATATGTTAGCATTATAGTTTTCTGGATATAATTAGAAATAGATGCTTTAGACAGATCTACCGTGATACTACGCATGAAAGATATAAACAGATGACGCTGCAAGGTGTTGCGATAAGTAATCGATCGTTATAATAAGCGCGAAGAAGGAAGACGGGGCATAGCGACAGTGTGTCGACATCGCCACGTGAACGTACACCAGATATGGCTGGTATTACAATCTGCTTTAACGTACCCAAACCTAGAGTCGCAATATGCGCCTTACTCTCTCCCCCTAACAAAAAAGATGACAATGGATTTAACTTTTAGAACCACCGCCTCCCACGAACCGTTCACCTGACTAACAGTCATTGTCAATGTGTGTTTTTCCTCTGCGGAGTTTATCCGACGCTAACGCCACGAGAAATATGCATTTTAGGGTAAGTAACTTGTCCAAAATGATAGAATGATGGAAAGGTGGCGGTAGATACTTCAAAACCAGTGACAAATCGCAAGGCACCACTGTCCTATCAGAAATAGGTCGTTCCAACTGATAAGACCTAATCAAATCCGACAACACCTCACAGGATGACAAATCATAACCTCGAACAAATACAGAAAAAGTCGGTCACTGCCACTGCCGTGGCTGCCACGGGATCAATGCCCCTAACAAGGCGCCATGACTCAAACAAACGCCAATGCGACAGGAACACCCTGTTTGTATAGTGTTTATAAATTCTAGCCATTCTCTACATTACTCGCTAAGAGATACCTGTAGAAACCGCTACGAGCGATTTCTGTTTTTTTTTTAAATAGAGTAAATCTGCGAATTTCTCTGTATTTTTTGGGCATTCAATTTCAACTTTAAACGTGGTTTTGTGACGTAATTACAGATGTTTTGATGCTATTTCCCAATCAGATTAGTAGGAACTGCCATTGCTTTAATGTATTGATGTATTTTACGACCGGATAATCTGGTGGTTTCAAAGAATCCAAGTAAATACTGCTTTCTCTTACTGATAATAATTTGTTTAAATTTGTGTAAAAGATAACACATTATGTAACAGCCTTCCGCAGCCATCAAGGGTCTCTGGGCGGGGGTTTCCATGTTTGCCATAGGAGTTATTATGTAAGTAAAATAAGTCAGATCTTTTGGTTGCCGTAGTGGTCTAATTAGATAAGTTTCTTGGAACAATGATCCGGCCTATTGTTGGAGACTACTTTAGATACTGTAACCAATAAGATATCGAATTGGTGACTCGGCACGTGTTCCATTGGACCGCCCTGGGGTAGAACTTGGGTATAAGAATATGTGATTTTGTCAAATCTTGGAGTGATTCCGAGGTAACGCCCTCGAGATAAAAAACATAGATAGACAGAAGGTCTAAGTCCTAAGAAGTGGACAAATTTAAGAGTCACACAAGGGGGCAAAAAATTGAAGGTACAAACGGTGGACAAAGTACTTATGAGGTTCTAAAGTGAACAAGAAGGTAAGGTCCAAAAGTGGACAATATTAAGATAGAAGAACTGCAAAATTGTTACGTCCTAAAGTTGGACAGTTATTTGAGGCTGTTTATTAAGAATAAGAACTTAATCTTTAAGTGGATAAATGGGTGCTTAAAGAAACATGGATTTATTTTAGAAAGTTGTAGGAGCCAAAATAGTTTTCGGTAAGCTATTGTAATTTCATTAATATTGTGTTGTTGTAATCACTTACTTGTATTTTAAGAGAAAAACGTAAAGGCCAATATTCCAGAAAATATGTCTGTACATTTCAGCGGTTTATCTCATTTGACAGCGATTTGTTTATGTATTGATACTTGTTACTTAATCTTCAGTTTAAGTAGAATTCTGGTTTAGTGAATAAGTGTCAAAGCCGTGTACCTGAGAGTAATGTGTGACTGAATATGTGTTGTTTCAGTTACCGTTGATGACCTTTATAACCACGGTGAAGAACACGTCCATCAAGTTTTTACGGCTGGTGACGTACCAGTGGGTTTTCTGTGGGGTGAACGTTTCGTTAATTGTTGGCAAGCGCACCCGGTGTGGACGAATAAGTGAATAAAGGATTCCAACGCGTCATCGAACTATTTTCCGTTTTATTCCTCTCCTCGCAACGCGATTTTCTAACAATACCGTTGGATTTCAGGAAGGAAAATTTATGCGCCAAAGTTTAAGTAGAAACAACTGAAGATTCCTATGATAATGTTTCCAATGAGGTTGACGTAGCCTACCATACTCCAGAGGAATTGGAAGACTCATGATGCCCAGTGACCGCATCAACAAAGAAACCAAGACAGTTCTGGAAGATCGGGGGCTCTCGTGCGAAATCTTCGTGAGAACCTTCATCATGAGAGATAATGGTGGAAACGCAAACAGCACCTGCGACGGCCTCTGAGACATGTATACTGGAAGCCGATGGTTGATACGATTGGCAAATAGATTGACCTGAGGTGGACCCCATGGAGATTGCGAAGCAATCCATTGAAACCTGTAATCCGCTAACGCCCACTCGGTGTTAACAGCCTGTCCCATCCGAGAACCTAAGTCCTCGAGAACATTCAGACTGCCTCTTTTCTTTCCCGTTACCACCAACAATCCTAGAAATTACTCTGACTGGGACACCTGAGGCTTGGGTATAGACACGATACGGGTAATGAGACACATAATTGATTGAGGTTGCGACAAGACTATGACAAGACCTCTTTGAGACAAGAACATCGCACTGAAAAAACGCTGAGTGCATATAGGCGTCTTTTCTCTAATTTTCTTGTCTATGGGATCCTGAATCATTGTTTGCCACCCAAGTTGCTTCTGTGGTTTGTGTCCTACGTCCTGATCAAAGAAGGATTGCAAAGTCGGGCAAGCGGTGAATGGATCTGATATCCCGACCTGTCTCTTGCAAACGATAAGGGCTACCCCCAGCGCAACCACCGGACTATGTTTTTCGGAGCTCCTAGTAGCTGTAAAGCTTGCCAAAAATTCCTTAGCATTCCCCCTACGGACATATTTGCATTCGATTTACAAAACTAACCAACAAATTCGTCATAGAAACCTCAAATATCTAGCAGAGATCGTCGCGCGATCTGTGCCGGATACTTTGATTGGTTTCTACCTCTGCTTAGGAGTGGTAATCTACTACGTTCTTTAATATTTGCGGAGAAAACAAGTCTGATTGTCCATCAATAGGAGCAAAACACAGTTTCTGTGCATCCTCTGCACTGACGTTCGAAATACTTTATCTCGGATAAGAAGTACAAGCGTTGTGAGTATACATGCATATAGTTTCCGTAAATCCGATGAAGCGGCAAAACGGAATCAAAAACGCGATCAAATCTGGCGTTGGCATCTGGATCGACAAACTTCCTCAACGCTTGAAATGCTGCATCTTGAAAGGAGAGCTTTTTCTGGTAACCTCCTCTAAATATCTGCAATTTCGTTCAGCTGTTTGCGATTCCGGATTTATCTTCGGAAGTCACGGTCCCATGTCGCGAGGATACTCCAGTGGCTGGATTGGCTCCGTCATTAGATTGGTCAACCACAGTCTTAGCATATGAAACCTTTTACGGTGGTCAGCGGGATCACTGGCGCGGACGAATACCCTGTAGCCTCTGTAACTCGTCAATCCTGGCTTGCAACACGTTAGAAACAGGGGCCGATGTAACCTTTCCCATGAAGTCTTCACGCCGTTGTGGTTGTGGCTGGGTCACAAAGAAAAAAGACGGTTGACTAACCTGTGGTTTTTGACGTTATGATCGAGGCAGACGAGTTATCCGCAATAAACGTGATAATGTCTTTAAAGGGAAAATCCGCTACGGAGAAATCTACTGTCAAAGCCCCCTCTCATTCAACTGGTTTGTAGTTCTCCGGCGTTATAACCCGTGGCGTGGTATAGGCCAGAATGAGACATAGTGACCGTAGTTGTGACGACGGTAAACTAGTTGCGTTAGGTACTGCAACAAGACTTGGAATGTGTTCTCTATGACTGACAATCGCTGGCTCCTCCTCACAAGACGATGAATTGTCTGCTGATGAAGGTGAAAAGGATGCATAAATAGAATGTTTCCTTACGAGACGTGTATCGCCCGTGGCTGTGTATAGTGGGCGTAGAAATCACAACACGAGTTCCCATGGAAGATGTCACATCGACTTGTCTCGGATCAATGACGTAAATGCCCGGGGTGCACACAGAAGTATCCGAGAAAGACCTGACTTTAAATTTTCTGGGTTGTCCCGATCCTTCTCCTTCGAAATCTGATCTGTCCATAGTAGACAACGCTGTAGGAGACTTGTCACCCTTAGGAGTCTCCAGCTGTTGCAAGAGGAATGAGAAATCGAGTCGTCGAGATGAACACACTGGTCGCAGCGGCTATCTAAAATGCAAGGCTGTATCCCCCAGCGTCGTAGACACGCAGGTTAACTTGAATGTGGGTCCTCTGCACGCTTGATATCAGCACAGAAACCCAGAATCGCCAGTGAATCTACAAGCAAACACACAGCATAAGCATCATGTTATCACTGACGATAATACATAAAACATGTTATAGTAATGATAAAAGACGAAACAAAGTGCGTATAATATCATTAAAACTGTTTTGGAAATAAAGCATAAAGTGCACTACACAATCTAATTCTCACTACCGGTCAGCGGAGCAAGTATCACGTGATCGCGTCTTCGCATATACGACCCCGCACCGCAGCAACCTGTCGCAAACACTGGTCGTGACCGTCACGACCGTGTCAGCGACTACTTGGCATAATCAAGGGTCGTACCAGACACGACCCGGCCTTGTGCCAACCAGTGACAGTCACGTATCGTGCAAGTCACGTATGGTGCAAATCACGTATCGTGCTAGTCACGTACCGTGATTAAGCGTCACAACAGTAAATGTCAAGAAAGTTGAGGCAGCATCGATACAGTTGAAAAGAAGACTATCGAAACCTATGATAATTGCGAATCCAACCATCCTACAATGCGCTGTTGCTGACAGAAGGGAAGAAGGACGGTGGAAAGTTAAAACTTTCATGGATACAGACCCAACTTATGTACAAACACTCGAAATGGAAACTTAGAAAATCGCCCAGAAACCATCTCACTGTCTATTCAACATAACCAACACTGCGTTCTGATGGCAGGATAGTTCTGGGTTTTGTCTGATGGCCGGTCTGACAAAACCCAGAACTATCACGTGTAGGAATCAGCAAAATCAGCAAAAACGGTCTAAAAGTATACCCAGCAAGAAAGCACTTTAAGTATACATAGAGATAATATACAAGATAAATAATTTCTAAAAAGTATGCATTTTTCTTGATTTTGATCCGTCATGTATACAAAAATTTTACCGGAGAAAAATCTTCTGTTATTCGGATCACGATAAGTTGGGAATGGTTCCATCACATGACAGGAACTGCACCGATGCTGATTGGTCGGGTGGTTGACAAGCATTGTAAACATAAGTGACATTTAGTGCATTGACCGTAGATAGCATTGAGGTAACAACAAAGTCAACTGTGAAAAATTTGGGTATGTTTATTGATTCAGATGTGAAGATGAAATCACAAGTCAATAGTGTTGTAAGAACCTGTTACAAAAACATCCACATGCTAAAAAAGTTACGGAAATATGTTGCCAGATCTGCACTTCCTACCCTAGTTCAACCCTTTGTAATCACTCGACTCGACTACGCGAACTCGTTATATTTCGGAACACCAAATCAAACTAAAATTTTATCTTTTTAAACAAGCATAAAGTATTAGCCACTAGTCATTGATTGTATCATGAATGTTCTTATTTCATTTTATTTCAATTTATATATTTTTTATTGCTCTATTTAGTATATACAGCGCATAGATCAATGTATATTTGCGCTATGTAAGAACTACGTAATTATAATAATAATAATAGTAATAATAATAATAATAATAATAATAATAAAAATAATAATAATAATAAAAACATAGCAACAGGCACCTGTTAAGGGTACTCATGTGGTGCTTTTACTTCCAAAAAAGTTTTTATTTATTTATGGATCGCGATACCCAATTTTCACATTGGAAAACGCATAGTGATGGCTTCGTAGTCTACAAGCCGATATTTTCGAAATTAAAAATAACTTTTAATAACGATTTTTTTTGCAAGTTACCTTGAATCAAGTACAATGTTATGTTGTGGAATGCAATAGATTGTTTTGAATGTAGTAAGCTATTCAATTTTCAAATGTTTACTTATAAAACGGTGAAGTA